>OY756208.1:63292567-64651733 GCA_963576795.1 Metopia argyrocephala
ATAGACAAAGTATTAAATTTAAGATAGAAAAGAAAAAAAAATATGCTATAAAACAACATCAACTCGAACACACTAAGCTACACTCAAAAGTCTTAAAGTTAAAAATAGATGGATTTGAGTTCTCAAAATATTGTTTTTTTTCCATTTTCATATTTTAATCCCTGGTTAAATGCACCTAATTTAAGAACAAAACCCAGCAACTTTACCGTTGTTGGAAAAGGTCTTCTTCGTCTTCTTTCACATGTGTTGAGGCAAGTTTTGTGGCAGATTTAAAGGGATTACGTGTAAACGTGTCAGTGAAAGTGTACGAGGTAAAAAATTTTATATGTAAAATACGTTAAAAAAGAGAAAAAACTACAACAATAGCTTGTTGCTGCTGCAGTATTTTACCTTTACCTCTTTTTACATACACATACACATTTCTCTATGTATGTATACATTCAAGGAGATACATTTTTTTTTGGTAGGGATCAAACCATAAGAACCTAAAAGTTTTTCCAAAAAAAAAAAAAAAAAATTTACATATAAAATTGTTACAAAATATTCTGTTGTACTTGTATTTTGTTATTGTGTTTCCCCATTTATTTGATTGATGTTCCAAATGTTGTTTATACGGGTGATGTTTTTTGTATTCTTGTCTTGCGTATGCTGGTGCTGATGCCTGTTTCCTAGTGATGTTGCAACATTTACTGTGATGATAACAGTTTGTTTGTAAATGTATTATTTGTGAATGCATTTACCGGGATACGGTTAGTTGATGGCATTAGGAAATTAAGTGAAAGACAAACAAAAATACTGACAGTTTTTGGTTTACTTTAATGCTCAAAGTCATCTTCTATGTATGGATGGATATGTATCTCCTGTTGCCTTTTGCGGATAGTTTTGTACATACATCGTATGTTCTGTCTTATATCCATAACACTTTGTTAATTTTTAGGCACGCAAGAGGAGACACGAGTAACAAATATTTTATGGATATATTATTTACATACCGAGTTTCCATTTACACTCTAAGAAATATTTTAATATTGTATTTAAATAAACACCCCTTTTTTGTGTTAATTTATGTTGATCTATGTGATGTGTCAGTGCTATATTAAAAGGTACAGATTTAATTCATCAACAAAAAGTTTTAAAGTCAAACAAAATTTTTTTTTAAATTGTTTATGGAAGGAAAACATTTAACTTTTGTCAACAATTTTATTTATCTTTCTGCTAAGTGACGTTGAATTTTAAAATTGATTTAATTTTGAATAATAATTGTTTAGATTTAGAAGTGATTTTGTTAACACATATGCTAGACTTGGCGCTGAAATTCATTTATTGAAAAGCTACTTTTGTAAAATAATATTCAAGTACGTATGTTTTAAGGCTATACAAAATTCTTACAAATGTAATTAAGAGTCAGAAAGCATGAAGATTTGATGAGATTCAATTAATATGCTTACAATGGCGAATGTATTTTATAGCATGGCGACGTTAATTATGAAATATTAAAGAAAGAAATTAAATAGGAAAAATAAAATTAAGTAAATAAATTGGATGCTTTAAAATAACTGAAATAAAAATCAAACAAAATCAGTCGAATCAAGCCGAAAAAGTAATTTTTCCGGAAAAATAATTTTTGTAGCATCATTTCTCTCCTTCTGCTTCACAGAGAAAAATCGACGTTGTGTAAAAGCATTACTCAGTAGTTTGTCTTTCTTAAGACCAAGCGTGGCTTTAAAAATGTTATAGTTCTAAGGAGTAAAATTTTCATTTATATAAAAAGTTGTACGACTCTCAAATCCAGCTGTTAAAAGGTGTAATGGTGAGTTATTTATTCGTCAATGAGTAGCAACTGATCTAAGAAAATTATATGTCTCCTTTGAATTGCTTATTTTCACCACAATAGGTGGATCATCAGCAGCATGGACTTTGACTATTTGAGGGTGGCGCAGTATTTCTTGACTTGGATATGCGTTTAAATATTTGCTGTAGATGTTTATTATCATAAGCAGATAATCCAGTAATAAGTAGATCACAGACCATCATGAGATTCTTCTTTAATTGGCATACTGATTCGAGAGCTCGCATATAACTCAAGACTGCCCAGGTTCAAACTCCAGCAAAGGTGAAAAATTTAAGAATAACAATTTGCAGTTTTTCTAGATTTTAATTAAGAAGTAAGAGTTCCCCCCTCCTCCGCCCTCTATAGGAAGTGCGTCCATAGGAAACCGCCCCTAACATTCTAGTCTTTTCCACCTGCGAATGATCAGGAGAAAAGCGCCACCTACTGGGAAGATAACAGCTACCAGTTCAGAGTCAAAATACAGCGACAGATGGCGCAAGTGCTGTTGATCACTCAAAAGGGTAAAGATATAATACCTATCGAAACTAAATTCCAATATAATGCACGCCTGAGTAGGAGTTTACACTCCTCAGTATTGGTCTCAAAAAAAAAAGTTGATCCATTTCCATATACAATAGACCGTACCTCAAAATAAGTTTCCCCGTGCCGCCTCTCTAATGTAAACTAGTTTTGCAAGAAGATTTCGAACAAAAAAAAAAATTTTAGTCGAAAGTAGGATTCTTTACATCAGTTTTTTCGTTATATTTACAGTTTGATCTTAAAGTGTGATATATCAGTATTTTTGTCTTGAGAAGACCAAAAACATTAATATGTGATACTTAAAGATCGGACTTTAAATGCCAAAGATATAACGAAAAACCTAAAAAATCTACCCTATGTTCGGCAAAAAAATTTGATATTTCAATGTTTATGCCTCGAAAATACCAATATTGCGGTCAGTAGCCCTTAAGGACAAAACATTAGTCTTCTCGAGACAAAAAAATTTGTTATATCATAATTAAAAATCATACTGTAAGTGCCTAAGATATAACGAACAACTGAAGAGCAGACCCCTACGTTCGGCTAAAAAAAATGTTTTTTGTTTTAAATCTCTAAGTACTAAGTACTAAATCTATGAGTACCGGGAGCTACAGTTAAAACTCGACTCCGAAGGACAGACTTGAGAAGCTTGTTCATGGCAATCAGAGCTTTTGCAAGAAAACTGCTTGCTTAAAAAGGTAGTAACCGAAAGAAATAATTATTTCATATTTCTTTTTTCAGAATGTCAGAGCTGGGGTTTGAACCCTGGGCTTATGTCTTAGTAAGCCAACATACTAACCACTCGACCACGGCGACTACAAATTAAATATTTTAGAAGTTTTAAAACGCTACAAAAATTCAATAAACTGGAATCCATATTATTATTCAGTTGGATTTACTTATATTTAAAAGTAGGAAGCGCGCTTAATGAATAACCCTATTAGATTGGACTTTAAAAAAAAATCCTTTCAGTTTTAGATTACAGTTGTCACTCTTCGTTGCAGATGTCCTTTACAGTTTTTCAAACAAGCAATCGTAGCATACTTATGTGCCTACATTTTGTTATTATTTTACATTATTTGATATTTACAATTATAACTCTTGCAAGAGCGTATGGAACGACGAGTGATTACATACATACATACATAACTGGCCTTTACAACCCTGTGTCAGGATTACGGCCTAGCTTCTCGCAGCACTCATGTTGTGTGTGTAAATTTCTTTCCATGAGTACCGGGACCTACGGTTTAATGTCGACTCCGAACGACAGACTTGAGAAGCTTGTTCATGGCAATTAATTACTCTCAGAGCTTTTGCCAGAAGACTGCTGAGAGGCAGTCGCCGAAAGAAATATTTTTTTCAGATTTCTTTTTTTCAAGATGTCGGTGCTGAGACTTGAACCCGGCACTATCGTCTTAGTAAGCCAACACACTAACCACTAGACCACGGCGACTACTACGATGAGTGATTACCGCTATTATTTCTAAAAGACGTATGTTACAATTTTTTTTAATTTAAATTTTAATTAAAAAATGTAAAAAAAAAAATTTTAAATAAAAAATATTTCTACAATTTCTATTTTTTAATACTTAAAAATAAATTGTTTTTATTATCCATAACATAAATGTTGCAACGAATCATTAGGGGAATTGAGCAATTGCTTTGAATTTCCAAATAGATTTGATAATCAATTTTTAAAAACCAATTACTTATTTTTTATATTTTCTGTACAATTTCTACCACAATTTTAAGTAATAAGCGGAAATAAAATATAAATAAATAAATAAACTAAAAGCTTAAAACAATTTAACCCTTCCCAATTTGAAAAGGTCACAAGTGTAATAAGAGAGAGAGAGAGATAGAGGGAGAGAGAGAATAAAAAATAACTAAAAAGTCGATTTCAAATATTATATCCTTTTAACTTTCAGTTTCTTTATAGTTTAACCTCTTATTTTAACAAACTCCAACCATGAGCTCAATATAACGCCCGTTTGATTTGTTGCCAACAACCTTTAAACTTCAAGGAAATAGAAGAAAAATATTAAAAAAAAAAAAAACAATCTAAACACGCACTTTAACTAAATGAAAAGCCAGCTGGTTTGATAAAAAAAATTAGTTGGCCTGTTAGTAGAATGAGTAAATTGTTATGAAACACTTTTACAAACGTTAACAACTTCTGAATATTACGTGGGAAATTGCAAATAAACTAAAAATCAATTGCCATTAGACACGCATCTAATCGGCTAAAGCATAATAATAATTTAAATATAATAATAATTTTCTGTTTTTTTTTTCTTTCTTTCTGAACCTTTTACCACCCCAATGATTATAAGGGAAAAATTATGAAAAACAAAACAAAACAAAAATATTCTACAATGTAGGAATTATTTCGAGAAATTAAAAAAAAGAGAACTCTAAATACCACACAAAACAAACCAAAATCAGATTAACGAGTAGTTACATTCACCTTTTTTTGTTTTCTATAAAAAAGGAACATTGTTTAGAGAAGGTCGTAATTCTAATCCTATGGTTGTTCAACACCCCAGCGTTTTGTATTAGTCTTCCATATACTCGTCTGTATGTGTATTGTAGAGTGCTCATATATTTAATGAGATTTTTTTTTGTATAAAAAAGGAGATAACAAGGCATGAAATGATTTCATATAAATATTACCCACCGTGTTTACGCATTTTATATAACATTTACGTTAAACACGAGTGTTACAATTTTCTTGAGATTTAATCAAACAATTTTCTGCAATGTATATCCACATGATCACACACTTTATTATAATAATTATGGTTTTGAAAAACCATTATTTTCGTTTTCTTTTTAATCACCAATACATAAATTATATTCGTATTATGAAGAGAAACAGTTCGTTCCTTCATATGTATGTCCTATCAAACGACCACCCTTGTTTAACATGTTGCCTTTTTGTGAAAGACACGCATATGTGAAGATACCATCTTTGACGCACTTTAACCATTTACTGTCAATTTTGTTTTTTTTTTTGTGTTTTAAAAAAGTTCAATAAAATTGTATCTGTTATTTTGTGGGTTTATTTTTTAATTTCAACACATCTCTCATAATTTTTAAGGCGTAAATAATTTTAAGAAAATTATATTTTTATTATGCTTTTATGACAAAAAAAATCTCAATTTGAGTTTTTAAAATCTAGGAACTACTACTACTTGGATTTTCAAGAAAAAAAACCGATTGATTTTTCAACTGAGTTTTCTTTTGGTTAGGTTCCTTGAAGTCCCAAACTCATAAATCCTTCAAGGGTAATAATATCTCTAAAAAAAGGGAACTTATGTTCAAAAATGTTGGCAATACATACATACATAACTGGCCTTTACAACCCTGTGTCAGGATTACGGCCTAGCTTCTCGCAGCACTCATGTTGTGTGTGTCAATTTTTATCCTTGAGTACCGGGACCTACAGTTTAATGTCGACTCCGAACGACAGACTTGAGAAGCTTGTTCATGGCAAGTAATTACTCTCAGAGCTTTTGCCAGAAGACTGCTGAGAGGTAGTCGCCGAAAGAAATATATTTTTTTTTCATATTTCTTTTTTTTTTGAAGATGTCAGAGCCTGGAGTCGAACCCAGGATCCATGTCTTAGTAAGCCAACACACTAACCACTAGACCACGGCGACTACTGGCAATATTAATGAAAAATTTTATAATTCGGGCCTGTATGATTATCACTTATCGCAGCGATCACCTGGACATTATTTCTTATTATTATCTGTTTTTAAATAATGTTTGGGTACCCCAATAGTCTAGTGAATAGTGTGCTAGACTTCTAGGGTTGTAGACTGTAATTTAATAACTGCCGTATTCGTAAAATAATTGTACGTCTTTTTGTATTTTTTATGAACATGGAAGTAAATTAATAGTTTTTTTTTAAACACACCACACAGTAAACCTATCAGTTTGCTAGTTACTATCTAGAACCAATGTTAATCCTCTCAAGCACTGCATCACAGCTTTAGCCATCTCTTGTAGTTTTGTTGTCGGTATATGAGGCCATAAATTTTATGGATTATGTATGGCGTGAAAACTTTTTTTAAATAATCTGTTTATTATGACCATATGATAACTATTGAAATATGCTGGCAGCCACTGCCGATAAACCCTTTGTGGTATACTCGTACGTGTGTGATAGATTTTTTGCTACCGATTTATGAATTATTCGCTTTTTTTCATCACACATTGTTGTTCTTTCTTAATTTCAAAAACTATTTTTTTTTTTTTGGCTTTCACGTCCGAAACATCAATTAACCCTCTATAACTCAACATTAGTGGTGTTTTTTTCGATACGTATAGCCGCTTAGATAAACTGCTTCGAAAAAAACGGCATAAGTGCTTAAGAAATTAAATTGGGCATTACTCACAATTTTTATAAAAAAATGTCTAATTATTTTTTTAAAAACAATTCAAACACTATAAAAATAATTACATTCCATCACCTCAGCCATATTTACAATGTTTATTCTTTTTTTATTTATGAAATGTCATAGAAATTTAAAAAGATAACGTCAAGATAAAAAAAAAATCCAACTTGGTAGCATTTTTATATGTGCTTAATTTTTAAGCAGTTTTAAAATTAACCGCTTATATAAGCGGATATAAACAAAAATTTGTATGTAATATTTATATTCGTTTCGAAAAAAACACCACTATTATCAATTTACTCATTTTCAATGAATTTGCATAGAAGAACAAATATAAGAAAACACATATTTTTTAAAATTTTAAATTTTTTTATTAGAAAGGAACAATTTCATACAAAGAGACTGTAGCCCAGAGGCTACAACGATCTAAAGAGATTAAAAAGTAACATAATTATAAATAGAAAAACTTAACAAAAAATTTTTGAAAAATTCGTATTTATATTTTGTTATTTAGTTAAGATGAATGAAAATTCTTGATACAATTTCTTGTTCTTCTCACACATTGTATGAGTGAAAACAGTACTTTTCGGATACTTGCAGCGGATTTTTTTCTCTGCCCACAGAGGCCAGTGACCAACTTGGTCCTGCCGGACTGCTAGAGGAGGCACGTGCTGAGCAGGTCCTCTATGCTTATTTGCTTGGATTTCATCTTCCAAAAATCTTCGTGTTATTAAATTGTGTTTTGTCCCTATCTTACACAGAGTTTCACCAACTTCCAGATGAAAATTTGCCGATGACATAATGGCCTTGGTTGGTATCTTTTTATATTTATTTAGGGTTATATCTCTTCAGTATATTCCGCGCTTTCGTGGAGCATATTTGTTCATCTACACATAACCGTATATCTAGCGGAATATTGGCGTAGGCTTCGTTTAAAGCTTCAATCACTGGCCTAATATTGATGATTCTATCAACATCAGGATTAGTTCTTGGAAGGCATTTGCTGTTGTCATTGAAGTGGAGATACTGTCTAATCTTTTCAAATTTATTGGCTGGCATGGTTTGATGTATGAGGGGAGTACCGAGGACGGAATTCCAATGACTGGTTACTCTAGGCAGTTATATCAGAGGCATAATGTATACCATACCAATAAATTGTTATGTTTCCATCTCAGATACATTGAAGGTATTGTTAGGATCTTTCTGTACCAAATAGAGATTTGTCTCTTCAGAAATTTTCTTCAATAGATTCTTTGGAAACAAGTAAAAAAAGAACTGTATTAGCGTTTCCAGATCTGTGATTTCAGAACTCAGTAACTCATTGCCGCTGAACGCTAACTGCTGTGAATTGAGGTCAAGATTTCTTTTTTTCCACTGCAATGTCCTCTTTTCAATCTTTTGTTGTTTTTCGGATGCGCCTGTCGAACTCAAAAGATTTTCAGTGGATGGTATTTATTCTTCGTCAAGGATAGAGTTAAGGTACGTCATCTTCTAAGTTGTTCAGTATAGAGAGATTAATTTCATTTTCCAAGGTCTCTTTAATAAATTCCTCGAGATCCGGATCAAAGTCCGGATCAGCCAAACTGTCATCATCAAAGTCAATACCATCTTCACTTTCTTCACCTGTTTGGAGTATGCAAGCGATCTCCTCATCACTAAGCTGGTGTCTGCGAGCCATTCTGAAACAAATTATATTATTTCTACAAATTTTTTTAGTGTGTACACAAAATACATCCCTTTTTTGATAATGTAGCCCACAATTTAGGGTTTGTATCCCTAAATTTAATTTTCTACACAAATGGTCATAAAATTTTAAAAGTACTAAAGTAATAATTGATTTTGAGACACTTACCTTACAAACTTTTCTAAAAAAACGAAGCAGCTACAGCAAAACTATTTTTTATTTATTATTTATTTTTAACACCTTCGCACTCTTTGAAAATTTTCAACCGACTGATGCGATCGCTAAATTTACAACAACAAAAAACAACCAGCTTGCGCTTTTTGCAGTCGACGGTTAGAAAATAGTGTATACAACAACCTATATTAACTGAAACGTGAATACATTTATTCAAAATTACATTTTGATTTTTCATACTACAGTGCCTTTGTGACAAACACAATTTTCAAATACATACAATCTTATGTATTTGTGTATGGGCTCCTTTACAATTACTCATGAATTGAATCGGTTTTTTGTTAGTTTTTGATAACATTTTTTAATTAATTTTTTTTTTTTCAATTTGTTTAAAATTTTTGAGGTTTTGTGCTTTTTATGTCTACGAGAGCAACGTTCTTTGTAAATCGTATAAAATTTAATAGAATAACTAGATGACATTGAATTTTCAAAATGTTGAGATTTGTTTTTATATTATTCTGAATGGAATTTTACTGATTTTTATTTTTCTTTTTGCTGTAAGTGTTTATAAATATTGAACAAAAATCTTTTATTTTTTATCTTTCTAGGTAAGTTTCTATTGGATCCATGGCTTCCTTTTTTTTGCAAAAATCAAAAAGGGTAAGATAACGTAAACTAGAGAATGGAACCCAATTTTTAATGTTTTTTTTAAAAATAATTTAACCTTTTAAGCTCAATATTTATTTTAACCTTCTAAAATTCTTCCATAGTCCATTTAAAAGTTTAAATTTAAGAATACAATAAAACAAAAACGATTTGTAGTTTTGCCAAACATAGAAATGGAATATTATTTCGATTATATGGCTGCCTTGTATGACCTCGCAATACACCACTCAATCGGACCAATTTTCAAAAAGTTTTCAATTCCTGTGTAAAATTTTCAATTCTTGAAAACCACGATGAGTGGTAGTCGATGAGTTTTAATATAAACTGTCAGCCAAAGCTTCGATTTTGTACTGTACGGCTGTACACACTGTATGAGCACGCTCACTGGGCGCATCTACAATTAACTCACGAACAACACACTGAAGCAATAAACTTTTAAATACGAGGCACTCCTGGTCCTTCTGTGCGACCATTTTGAACGATATTTTCGTGCAATTTCCGACTAATTTTGTTTTGGAAATCAATTTTTCCCAATGTTTACTCAAGCGTAAATCGATACATTCCTTTCACTGCAGATCAGTTATGTCCAAAAATCTCTTTCCCTATAACGCGTGATAGGAAAGCAAGTCAAACACGTTCAAAATAAAAAGAAATATTGTTGCTCTTGCTCTTTTTAGATTTTAGCTTCTCTCCAACATAGTGCAGGGATGGATAGTGTATATTTTTGTCCACTTCTCTGATATCAGCCACTACTGGGCATCTTTGACCTATAGAGAGAAGTGGAATAAATGAAAGTCATAACCAGTGTGTCTCAGCTCTTATTTGAAAAATTTTTTAGATTGTTTTGGCAGAAACTCCGCCTATTTTTTTATCAAATAATTCCTAACTGAGCTACACATTCAACAATGAATGGAACAATGAAGTGTAGAGCAAATACGCATATTCAAAAATTCAATCAACAAAACGAGTTGTTAACCAGAATCATGGTACCGTTACATTTTTTTCTTTTTCTCAAAGTAAACTTTGACAAAAAAAATAAAATAAATTATTACGGTACCATACATTTTCAATTAAATGGCTTGAATAAATTTTTTGTTGAATTCTTTGGTTTGGGTTAGTTGCGTATATTTTGTACAAAAGTAACATAATAAAAGTCATGAGTGACGTGGTGCAGTGGTTAGAGCGCTTGCGTACAACACACAACATCGCATCTTCAAATCCCAAAGGTGGTTTCGTTGCATTTATTTGTATTTACAAAAACCATTGTTAGCGCAAAATTAAATAATATTATAATTGTATATACAAAAAAATTTATTGTATTTGCAATTTACTTTTTCTGTATAACCGAGTATCAAACCTTCATTTAAAACTTAACCTTTATTTTAGAAATTTAGTATCACCATTACAGCTATCCGGTTATAATTGCTAATTATTGAACCACTTCTAAATGCTCTTTAGTAACGGCAAGAAAATATTGGTTTCAATTTATTTAACTCTTTACAGTGCTTCAAAACTTAAAAATATTTCACAAAAACTGTAAATCATGGTTTATGGAAACAAACCAGAAATCCTGAATCAACTCAAACAAGATATTCCTGATGAAATTAATGAAATAACGCGTGAAATGTGTGAGAATGTAATGAAAAATCTTCCTAAAAGGGCTCGCAGAGGCGGACATTTATTTGATACTGTTTTCTATACATAATTGCTGACATTAAATTAAACATTTATCAATATAAGACTTATTCCTTTTTATTTAATCAAAAATTATACACAAACAAAGTCGTATACCTCTTTGGCGGACACCCTGTAATTCCTAACTGAGCTCCACATTGAACAATGAATGGAACAATGAAAAGTAGAACAAACCTGGACATTTGCCCTAAAAAAGAAAACTTATATCCAAGTATCAAATCTTCATTTAAAACCTAATCTTTGTATTACATATTTGGTATCACCATCACAGACATCCGATTATAATTGCTAATTAAACGCATTAATGATCATTTAACCACTTTAAATGCTGTTTAGTAACGACAAAAAAAAATCCGTTTCAATTTATTTAATTTTGACCATACAAAATATTGCACAAAAAAGCGCTATTGTCTTTTGATAGTTTGTAAACGCATAAATAACAATTTTCATTTCATCAATTTAATTGTTTAAATTTTTGAAGCAAAAGGAAAATTAAATTAAAAAACAATCGATATAATAAAAATTCAAATATTGTTTTCTTTAAAGAAAAAAAAACTTAATTTGATAAATTATGTATATCATGTCGATGATAAACGATATTGTTAAAAATATTTCACTCCACTTTAACACCGTACCGCTAATCAGTGAAGTGGAAACTTAAAAAAAATATTTTTTTGTAAAGAAGTATGTTCAACAAAGTTTTCTTCCTTTCTTAAATTTTTTACATCCGTTCTTGAAAATAAAAAAAAAATAATTTTTTTCTTGTGATGAGCTAATTTGTTTACACAACATTATTTATTCATCGATTTTGCATTATATTCTTTCAACCATTTAATTGAAACATAAAAAATACACAAAAAAAAGTAAAAGTATTGAAACGCAACTTTAACTTTTGAAAACTCATTTATTGTAATCGTTGGCTATAAAATATACAAAATTATTATTTCTTTTTTTGCTAATAAAATATTTACATCACCTAAAAGAAATAATTTTTGTTTTTGTATTTGTATTATTTCATAAATAAATATTAATTTTAAGAAAATTATACTAAAAGTGTCTAGAGTCTAGACTGAATGTTTAACACAAATAATAAAGTTTGTTAGACAGTAAATACGTACATATGTATATAGAACTGTTTAAATGTTTTTTTTATGTACGTTTTCAACATGTAAATGTGAAAAATATCACTGTGACTGTTTAATATTTTTATGTTTTAATACAATTTTTGTAAACGACAAATTATTCACGCAGAAAATAATAGAGAAAAACTAAAACCTCGTACAAGCAAAAACAAATAAAAGTTTTTGACTACGATTTGTGTTTGTGACAAATAAAACCTAAACAAATTTCAAAAATCACTAAAAAAATGAACGAGAGGTGTCTTGAAAGCACCCTCCGTTGCAATACAATTATTTGTTCAACTCTTAATCAAATCAAAGCAAAAAATTTTTAAAAAATACAACAATCTGCACTGAAATTTTACTGATTATGGGAAGTAAAAAGAAACAGTAATGAGCTGACAATAATGGGGACACTAAAAAGAACAAATCTTCTATCTTTATTTATTTATTTATATACGCCGACTTATTCCTAACAAATCAAAACAGGTTGTGGTTTTTCCTTCGGTTTGCCGAAGACGATTTACAGGGTAAATCGAATCCCACACAAATTGGAAAAATAGAGAAAACACAAGTCTTCTATTGATAAATGTCAGCAGTATTTTTTGAGCACATAGTGCCATATCAACTTAATTTTTATAAAATTTTTTTATTTATTTATTTTTTTGCTTCTAATGGCACCAATTATTTTTTATTTATTTATTTTTTTATTTTGTTAAAGTTCCGAACTTTATTTTCTTATAAAAATAAGTGACTTTTTACTTTATTTCGTTTAAAAACTGTTTTACTAAAAACATCTAATTAAAACATTTTGTGAATTTTGATATGGAAATAAAAGAGCTTGAATTAATTAAATATTCGTTTCTTTGTTTGTTGTCAATAAAACACACATTTTTAGAAAAAAACAAATCATGAAATTTTTAGAACACGTTAAAAGTCCAAAGAAGTCCATCTTCAAGAAACCGCTCTCTGACATTTCCAATCAATTCCACCAGAAACGAATGATCAGGATTACTGGTGGCGCTGGGAAAATAACAGCTAATCTACTGAAGACGCTCACCATTCACGTTCAACATCCACCGACAGATGCGGCAATTGCTCTTTGATCATTCAAGGGTGAAGGTGTAACATTGACACCCTTGAGTGTTCAAATTGACAGCAACTTGTCCCATCAACAAAAAGACGCATACTATACAAATACCTACAAAAAAAATTAAAACCCCGGTGCATGAGACCATTTATCAGAATCAAATTTGCGTGAACATTGGCTGGTTAATATACAATATAATATATAGGATTTTAAAATATAAATTTGATAAGTGGGCGGTGGCGAAGTATAGTGGTTAGAACGCTCGCTTACTATACCAACCATCCCAGGTCCAAGCCACAGTACTGGAGAATATAAAAAACAAAAATTTGTGCGGCATTTTCAAACTTTTAAATTAAATTAAGAAGTCCATCGCAAAAAAAAGTCGCCCCCTGACATTTCACTCTAACCACCTTTGAGCCATCAAATGAATGATCAGGAGAAAGCGCCACCTACTGGGTAAACATGCAGAACTAAAAATCAAGGACCAAAACCTAAGAACAACACCGTAGCCAAGATCCTCACCGCTTCACAAAAAAAAATTAATATCAACAGATGGGGCAATTGCTGTTGATCATTTCAAGAGTAAAGGTATACATACATACATACATAACTGGCCTTTACAACCCTGTGTCAGGATTACGGCCTAGCTTCTCGCAGCACTCATGTTGTGTGTGTCAATTTTTATCCATGAGTACCGGGACCTACAGCTTAATGTCGACTCCGAACGACAGACTTGAGAAGCTGTTCATGGTAATTAGTTTCTCTCAGAGCTTTTGCCAGAAGACTGCTGAGAGGTAGTCGCCGAAAGAAATATTTTTTTCATATTTCTTTTTTTTGAAGATGTCAGAGCCTGGAGTCGAACCCAGGGCCCATGTCTTAGTAAGCCAACACACTAAAGACTAGACCACGGCGAGTAAATGTATAACACTGGAGTAAAGGTATAACACTGGAGTAATCAACTGACAGCAACTTGTCTCGTTGACATAAGGCGCTTAATAAAAAAAAATAATCTATCAATATATGTATCTTCTTTTCCAATACAATGAGTGCTGGTGTAGCCCCCTGAGTATTGATCTTCTCTAAAAAAAAAGTTACTTAAGGTTGTTTTCGACTAACAAATTTATTACAATTGCGTGCTCTAATAGTTTAATTAACAGCGTACTATACTACTCGTGTGAGAGTTGATAGGTACGATTCCCACTATAGAATCTGGTCTGCTCTCAACTACACTGACCATATATTTTTCATCACTCCGTTCTTAGTTAAAATATAATTGAAAATTTAATTTATGTTGTATTATAGTAAGAAAGTAAATGTGTTTATTGCAAACTAAGGCCATTAGTAGTATAAGTATATTTTGTTTTGGTTTTGCAAACGTATATTTTTGGCATCTATTAAAAAAAAAAAAAATACTTTCATATATGAGCGCCGAAATATTTACAGTTAAAAATTGTTCTCACAACTCAATTTTATTCAATTTTAAACATTTTCCTGTTGGCTAAAATCATGCCAAATTTTAATTCTTGCAATAAGACGCTAAGTAAAGAAGTAACTTAACTATTGTGATATGTTTTATAGGTTCCTTTTTATTGCGTTAAAAAAATGTCGGTTGCACCTTCTGTACCAACGCATGATTTGTAAACTTCGTTTCTCAAAATTTGATTAGCATGAGTTTATTAGGCAGTTTTGTTGGAATCGTGCTTCATTACCATTTTCACATAATTTTCTTACAGTCTCACTACGTTTGTAGCATGAAGGAAAAAAGTTTTTATTTTATTTTATAGGATAGTATGTATGTAATAAAATTCCGTTATAAAAACAGTTATTTCAGTTTTTAAAAATTATAGCTAGCAAAACGTATTTAGGAAAGTCATTAAAAAAATATTAAAGTAAAGCGCCACAGAAACAATTGTTCATATTTATCGAATCATAAAATCGTTAATGGACTAAGATAAGGCTAACACTTTGGAAATCAAACGCATACAAATGTTTAATTTTAAATGGGCATAATTTATGATTTAACTACCCAGCAGAAAATGTTTAAGATTTGGAAGCAATAAATAAAATTGTAAGCAATTGCAATTGGAAGCATTATATTCTTTTTTATACATTAAAGCTTCAAAATATGCTACAGGATAAAGTATTATTTGTGATTTTTTATACTATTTGCTTTTCTATTGTATTTTAACGGCTCATTTCATATAAAAATCATGCATTATTGATGCAACTGTAATAACATTCAAAGACCTAAATTTTGAATATTTTACACTCAAGAGTCAGATAAATGTTTTTTACATTACTATCGAAAGAATAAATAGTCTCAAAAAATTAAGGCGATAAGTAAACCTCTAAATAGTTTTTGATTTTTGATGTATGTTATGCTTAAAATCGAGAAAGTCATTAGAGATTAACAAAACTCATCAAACGTCATTTGGCGAGAATGCATAATGACCATAATTTAACCTGCTAACACTGAAAAAACGCTCGTTATTATAAATTAGTCAATAAAAAACTTTATTTAAATATCCTTTTAAATAGTTGTCCTTATTGTTATGCTTTTATGCGATTAAAGATTTTGGTTTACAAAATGTACTGCCCCGATTTTTACTCTCTCTACAGGGACTTCCATACAGTCCAATTCCATATCTTTAGGTTTATACAGAAATTTACAGCTAGCGCATTCTATTTGCACAAGGTAAAGATGTCGTCTACAGTACTAGCTTAAACAACTACCTTTTCACGCCGTAATTGACTATATGTATATGATTAATACAGCATTTTTTATAATATGCATATAGAGAATGCTGAAAGCACAGAGCAGGTGGAATTCCATCACTACCTGTGCTGTTTCTAGGGCACTTTGGCCGCGGTATAACCGGGGTAAGACTCGGGAATCTTGGGAATTCCCCGACAGTCCTTGTCCAGACTCGTGGGGGTGTATACGGGTCACTGGCTGATCGGTAGACACGCAGAGAGGCTGGGCCTTTACTTTAATCCGCACTGCAGAAGGTGCGTGGATTCTTCTAAGAGGGAGACTTTGGAACATTTTCTTTGTGACTGCCCAGGTCTGGCGGTCAGACGTTTGAAGTTTTTTGGGGTGCCCTTTTTCGACGGCTTGACGCAATGTGCGAACTTGGACCCCCTTGCTTTACTTCACTTTATAAACAGCTCTGGTTGGCTGTAGTTAGTTTCTCTTCTTTTTCTACTTTTAGGTAACTTTAGTTTGGTCCTGCGATAGCCTCCAAACGGCACCTTGTGCTAATTGTAGTTGATCAGGGTTTCGGATCAACTAGTCATTTGACCTACCTACCTACCTATGTAAAGTGTTTCATATGCTTCTGTTATTATCGTTTATAATGCCTTTTTTTCTTTTTTTTAGCTATACGAGCTAAGGCTAGGGGATCTTCTTAAGATATTACCAGCCCAGGCAGCCAATATGCACAATTCGCCTTGAGACTTATCTAGCTCGCAAGGCTCCTACGTGCTAAACCCCCTTTTCATTCATCCTTCTTCCAACCAACCAATCATCCCTCCGGAACCACTGCCAAGTATTACTTCAGGGGGTGGTGTTTAGCTAATGCTGCTCTACCGTTGCACAGACCTTGCCCTCTCCCCTGTTCTCTGTTGTAGTAGAACCTCCTTTGCAAAGGCACAAACATAGTTCCAGTTTTCCTCCGATGTTAACATTAACTCAACAATGTAATTGGGCGTGATCGACGATCGTGTAGCTATCTCCAGGGAACTTCGTTCCCTCTCATATCGTAGGCAACTGAAAAAGACATGCTCCGCTGTTTTCCTTTTGCTTGGGCACTCTGTACATAGATCACTAACGTCATGCCTGTATTTGAAAAGGTATGCTCTAAAGCATCCATGCCCGGTCAAGTAAAAATTTACCTGCCCGTGTTTCCTCCCAGGCCAACCCGCCAGACTCGGTATGAGTCTATAAGTCCATCTTCCTTTTGTGGAGGTGATCCAATCATGCTGCCATCTTTCCATTGTCCTGTCACTCGAGTGGCCAGAGTACGCTACACCCGCTCTTTTTGCAACATATTTACCCTTCTCTATATCCGCTACAAATTGTAGCGGCATCATCATACCCGCGACTACAAAAGCAGGTGCTGAAGATACTGTGCGATAAGCACAAGCAACTCTAAGAGCACACCTTCTGTAGATTACATCTAATCCGTTTGTTTGGGTGTGAGAGTGTGTGTGTGTGCAACATAAGCTATGTAAAAACTTGTGAATTGCTTGCTTATCCATTATACAATCAATAAATCCGCAAAAGAATGAAACATAAAAACCTGCAAAATCTTAGTTGCAAGAAGAATAGCAAATAGTCTATGAAATTCTTATGAAAAAAGGTTCCCTAAAAATATTTGACCAAAGCCTATCAGCAATACATTTTATTTATCAATTTATTATTGCATAACAATACAATATTTAATTGAATTCTAATTACGTCCGGAATGTGTTTGGTGTACTAAAAATATACCATAGCCACCACTAAACACTAGTCTACTATGGCACTCTTATTTGAAATCTTTATCTTTACGTTTCACATTTAAATCGAACTTGCAGGGAAACCCAGAGTAATGATAAAAATAAATTGTATAAAAACATATAAAACATTTTATTTACTACCATTCCAACAACTACAAGCCCTTATAAAGGGGACACAATTAAGATATTTTAATTTTAGGTTGACTTCCCACTGAAATTAATCTCCTAAATAATGTCACATAATGAAGATTTATGATGATACGATAATGACACTGCATCTGCAGCAAAACACTCGCGCATGCGTCTGAGCACTATCTTAATGGGGCATACAAACGTGCATTAAACCCACCACTGAAGATTAAATAGCAAATATTAATAAATTTTTCTTATCGCCTTTAAAACGTTAAACCACAAAATTCATAATTTTTAAAAACTCATTATACATATTCTTGAAACCCTCAAAAATAATTTTCTTTAACTCCAGAAAATGTTATTTTTAGCTCAACAATTGGAAAATGTCTAAAAAAATATTTCCCCAATGAGAGAAATATTTTGTTTTCATTAAAAAAAAATAAGAAAAACCAACCCTGTTATTTGAAATGCTTATTGTTCTGACGATGATTTGTGGTAAAAAGCCAACAATTTGATTTGTAAAAAAATAAAAAATACATTTTTTCCATAATCATATAGAGTAAGAAATGATGAAAACTGCAATTTTTCATGCTTACCTACTTTTTAAGAAGATTAACTTTACAATTCACAAAAATTTTGTACTTAATTTTTTATTATTACTTGACAAAAAAATTGAATTTCCTTTGCATAATCGTGCCAAACAGCCATAAGATTATATTTTCATTATTATCTGTTTCATTTGGGAAATGCATGCATAGCTTTTAACATTTGAGGTTTCCCAACAAAATATATGTAGAACAAAAACAAAAAAAAAAAAAAACAAAAAGTATTAAACAGGAAACATAATTATGTTTATGAGTAGAACAGCGGGAAATACACTATTATTTTGAAACATTTGTAAGTGGCTTGTAAAAACGCCCTTCTTCACATTTTCGATTGCCTAAAGAATAATTTTTCAATTGCAAGTAAATTTGTGGTCTATGAGTGAGAATTTGTTTTTTTTTTCTTCATTCGGCTGTATACTATTATGCGAGATAAAGCCGAATACATTTTACTGTTATAGCGCCAACATTACGCCCAATTGATTCAATATTTATATTTGAACAGAGCCTCTTTGGAGGACAGATTGTTTAGCGTTTTCAACTCATCTAGTCTCCCTGTATTTTTGAATTAATCTAATCATAATAGCTTACTCATTAATAATCATATTTTGTATCACATTTTCGCACTGTGATCGGCAAACAAAACACATTGGCCATAAATTCAGAACTTGAGTTTAGTTTAGGACACCCTGTATTTTTTTTTTTTTTTTTTTATTTAAGACCAATACTCAGGAGTAAACCCCTACTAAATGCAGTGCATTGTATTGGAATATTGAATATATAGATATACATAGATACATAGATGTGAAGAAGTCATGTTAAGCGCCTTATGTCAATGGGACAAATTGCTGTCAATTTGATCACTCAAAGGCCAGTGTTATACCTTCACCTTTGAATGATCATCAGCAATTGCCCCATCTGGATGTTGAATGTGAGTGTTGAGCATCTTTTTTTATGTAGGTTAGCTGTTATCTTCCCAGAAGATGGCGCTGTATTCCTGATCATTCGTTTCCTTGGTGGAATAGGCTGGAAATGCCAGGGAGCGGTTTCGTGAAGATGGATTTCTTGGAGGTGGGGGAGGGGGGGAACCTCTTATTTTTTTTTTTTTAAATTATAATTTTAGAAAAACCGCAAATTAATTTTTGTATTTTTCCTCCTTCGCTGGGATTTGAACCTGGATCCTTTGAGTTTCTATGCACGCGCTCAACCACTATGCCACGACCCCCCCACTAATCGTTATTTCACACTAATCGTTATTTCATAAATAAGACAGTTGGAAACATTTCTGGTATTTCCACACTCAAGATTGGAAGATACTGGATTATGTTTCCGCCTAACATCCGAACTGTCTTGTTTTAGGGCGCCCCAAGTCATAGTAAGTCGCACCTCAGTTTAACGGACAGAACCAATGGACCCTGTATTAACCTGATTTGATGTATAGATGGCAGCAGTACTTTGAAAAGATTACTTTGATGATTAGTGGCATTGTTTAGTATATTTTATTTTACAAATAGCACTGAATTTGTTAATCAATACTTTTATTCGAAAGGTCTTCGACCAACCCGCTCCCCCTGTCCAAGAAGTCCATCTTCAAGAAACTGCTCCGTGGCATTTTTAGTCTACTCCACCAAAAACGAATGATAAGGAGTACCTACTGAAGACGCTCGCAACTCGCATCCAACATCCACCGATAGATGGGGCAATTGCTGTTGATCACTCAAGGGTGAAGGTATAATATTGGCCTTTGGTGGTCAAATTGGCTGCAACTTCTCTCATCGACAAAAAAAGCCGCAAAATAATAATAAAAAGTAACAAATAATAATAAAAAAAATTTATAAAAATCTATTTATGTATCTTCAAATTCCAATACAATGCACTGGATGAGTAGGGGACTAGCCTTGAGTATAGGTCCTAAAAATAAAAAAAATATTAACTAAAATGAGGCTGCACGTCCGTTGAAGGCACAGTATTGATCGTTTTTCGCGTTTTTTGGCAATAAAACCTATTGGGAAGAAGCAGATCACAGCTACAATCTACTTAGCGAAGGCACTCACCACAACACAATCAACATGCAACAATGAGGCAATTGCTGTTGATCATTCAAGGCAATTTGTCTCATTCCTAAGGCGCTTAATAATAATATAAGAAAAAATATATATGTACTGTCCTTTCCAAAAAATTTCAATAAAATGCACAGCATCAGTAGGGGTTTACACCTGATGAGTATTGGTCTCAAAACAAAAACCACTTTCAATGGATGTTTTCGTCGATAAAGCCTAGTTTTTTCAACGATTCGTAATCTTGTATAAGACATGTCTGGTCCACTTCACCTCAGAGAGGAAAAAAAAGTCAAAGAAATTAAATGGAATAGAAGAATGTTTTGCCAAGAAGACAAAGAAAGTTCCATCTGAAGGCAAAATCGCATCGGTTTTTTTGGGATGAATGTGGGACAATTTATTTTGGTTATCTTCAACAATGAAAAACCATCAACGGCGACTATTATGTCAAGTTTTGGTACCGTAAGTGTATTGGCTTACTAGATAAAAGTTCTGGGTTCAGCCCTCAGCTCTGCCATCTTGAAAAAAAATATGAAAAAATATTTCTTTCTGGCAAAAGCTCTGAGGAGTAACTAAATGCCATGAAAAACTTTTCGAGTCTGTCGTTCGGAGTAGACTTTAAACTGTAGGTCCCGGTACTCATGGATAAAAATTTACAAACACAACATCGGTGCTGCGAGAAGCTAGGCCGTCACTCTGGAACAGGATTGTAATGGCCAATTATGTATGTATGATTTCATGTATGTTTGGTACAAAGCATGTTAAGTACAAATTTCAGTAAAAATAAAAAGAACAAGCATTTCATTTAAAACCATAAACACAAACAACTTCCTGTATTGTTGTCGGTTGCACATTTTGATTTCGTATGTGATAAGAAATGTTTGTTCAATATTTGAGAAAAAGTTTCTTTTTACTTCACAAAACTAAATATGTATATAAATGTTTATATTTTCAATTTTATTTTTATCTATGTAATTTCCTTTTTTCACTCATTTAATACTTGAATATATTTTGCATTCCGAGTACTATATAATATAAACTCGTTATTGTTATTTGAAGTTTTGCATTCATATTGTTTACGACATCGATATCATAAAATTGACTATTTTGCTAACTTTATTGCACTCAATCATATCAATAATATTTTATCAAAATAAATACAACAAACAAACAAACAAGAAAAAAATTTTAAATAATATTCTTATGAAGCAAAATATCAGAGAAAAATCAAATGCCTTTATGTGCGTCATGCCTTTGTTCTTTAAATAATTGATGGGCATTGTTTGTAGTGTCACTAGCAAACACTGTTTTCGTACACACTTGAAATGCAATAATCGGAGCAATAGAGAAGAAAGATAATATTGGATAAATTGTAAAAAATGCCCACATTGTTATTGAAATATTTTTATAATAATTATTAACAAGCCTTCATGCACACATACTTATATAATAAAAATCATATGCAAATGGATTTTTTTTAACATACTGGTACATATACAGATAACGTTTTGTAACAAATACTGTAAGAGGCCAGTTGTCATAATCGTCATGAATAACATGACCTTTCCTTACCAGAAATATGGTGGACATCTTTGTTCACGATATTTTGTGGTCTTTTTCCTTAAAGTTATCGTCTCCTAAATTTAGGTGAACGACAGATTGAGCGACAGTGTCGACCAGATTACCGCTCATAATTTGTTACGACATTTTTTGTTAAAAAGTCGTTGGTGATTTGCCGTAGGGAGTGCTCTATCTTGACATGCAGGCATCGTATAGGTTCTCTTAAAGACAAAATCAACTGGTGCTCTAGGCAAATAGTCGGGTAAGGGGGAAAAAGCGTGTGGATCTTTGATTTCAGCTTACTAATTTCATATCTGTTATCAGTACGAAAAAAGCAAAAGTCCTACTTTAGTTTAATCAATCATTCCTTTGAAATAGGAATTCTCTAACTCTATCAAACGGTGAAATTTCAAACAAATGTTAATGACTGGTGCTGTCGTAACTAAAATGGTATTTTTGCATTTTCTGTGAAAATTTAAGCTTACCATAGAAAAGTTTAATAGTATGCTATACGAGCGCTGTTAGAAAGTTTAGCCTATCAATTAAAAAAATGATTAAAACAATTATGTTTAAGCTCCTTACGATAGTCGTTTATAGCTATAAAACGTTTGTCAGCAGCAAGTTTGTTTTTAAATTTTGTTATTGTGTGTTGTACACCAGCAGGAAAGTTGATATTGAACGTTATTTCTATGAATTTTCAAATTCAATTGATCCAAACGGTTCCAATAATATTCAGAATTTATTGTTTTGCATATTTAGAGTTAGTCGATCAATAAAATAGCTTTGAAATCTCAGAAAACCGCTGCCATGATCTTTCCAGACGATTTAACTGTTTCGCTTTCTTTTTTCCACTTTCATCAGCTTTAGTTCATTGCCTGAATTGTTTTTGCATCACTGGTATGTAATGATGGATCCATGTTTTAACAACAGTTATGAAACTATGTTTGAAATAAATTATTTTGTTATTGAGACCAACACTCAGAAGTAAACCCCTACTGATGCTGTGCAGGAAATTGCAATTTTTTTGGAAAGAACAGTAAATATTTCTACTTATATTATATTATTAATAATATTAAGCCTAAGAAATGAGCTGTGAATTCACCATTGAAAGACCAGTGTTATACCTTCATCTTTGAATTATCAACAGCGTTGTCTCATCGGTGCATGTTGATTGTGTGGTGAGTGCCTTCGCTAAGTAGGCTTTGCTTTCATCTTCTACTTCCCATTAGGTGGGGAGTAGTAATGCGTTACTGGTTTTATTGTAGTTTTAATTAATTTTTCCAACATTATAATTTGTTTTTATGGTGGTACGCTCTACTGTTTTCTTGAAATCTTTTCTATGAAAAATGTTCTAAAATCGAGCTTCATAACGTAGGGTGAAAAAAATTTTTGATCTGTCTATATAGTCAAATATTGACTGACCTGTAATCCTTATTATTTAACTCTTCGAGAAATATTTTTTCATTGTTACAGGCAGCTTGGCTCGTGTACTTCATTCTCGACAGAGACTCGTAACCATTACAATACACCGACTCTACTGCATTTCGCCAATCTTTGCCAGTTTTCTTTAATATTGATTGTTTGTATAACTTTTCCAATTTAAAACTACGGAAAAAATATTAAAGATAAATAAAAAAATAACAAGAAACTTTAAAAAAAAACTTTAGAAACACTTTAAAACAATTGTTTTTAAGCAAAATAAAACTTTGTATTTAAATTAATGGCATTGATTTATTTTAAGTTTTAATTCTATTTTAACAGATTCGATGCTTTTTAAAATCCTTAAATATTCCAGTAGATATTGAACAGTTAAAAGTTCTCAAGTCTGGTATTAAAGAAATTCGTTGCACAATAAAAAAATAGAAACATCAATATTATTGCCACAAAAGAAAACAACAAGAAAATACAAACAACATAATGAACAAGAATATCATCACCAGTGAAATCAGCAGCAACAATAGAATACTTTTTATTTTTGCTTTTGCGTTATATTAGCAAATATTTTTTAACTGTTGTTCTCAAAACTTACAAAAAAAAAAAAGGAAAACTAAGTTGTCCAACAAATGCTGCATCAACCATAAATACTCTTTATGGTGCATGCAACATTGGTTGCTATTTTTCTTGTTGTTATATTGTTTTTTTTTTCATGTAAGTGTGACTCTTATTTTAGTTGAAACTTTTGTTACACGCATACATATAGACAAACTTGGGTTTCCTTGTACATTTGTGTGCGGTTTCTCTATATTTTTTATTTAAATTAAGGTGACCAATTTTGCATGTGAAAGATCCTCCGGTGGTATTTGGAGCAGTGTACAAAAGTGAAAGTTATGTTTATTGATTTTATGCCATATTTTGTATAAAAAATTTCGTGTTGTAAGTAATGTAGTACAAATAACCCAAAATATTTCAAGTAAAATTTTTTTTTTGATTGAGACCAATACTCAGGGGTAAACCCTTACTAAATGCTGTGCATTGTATTGGAATTTTTGTGGAAAGGACAGTACATATGACAACAGAACATATATTTTATTTTCTTATATTATTAAGCGCCTTAGGAAAGACAAATTGCTGTAAATTAATCATTCAAAGGCCAGTTTTATACATTCACCCTTGAATGATCAACAGCAATTGCCCCATCGTTGCATGTTAATTGCGGTGAGTGCCTTCGCTAAGTAGGTTTGGCTGTTATCTGCTACTTCCCAATAGGTGGCGCTTTTCTCTTGATCATTCGTTCTTTGTTGTCAAAGGTTAAGGTGGAATAGAGTGGAAAGTCAGGGAGCGGTTACTTTGTAGATGGAAACCGCAAACTAACTTTTTCATTTTTCACCTTTGCTGGGATATGAACATGAGCCGTTGGAGTTTTTGTGCGAGCGCTCTAACCACTATACCACATACCTTTTAAATACCGCTTTTTGTTGTCTGACCTCATAATCCGACTTATCTTACTGGTATTCGAACTCGGATTTTCAGATCATTAACAAAAAAAATTTGTAATATGTTTGACACTTTGTTTATTTTAGTTTATTGAAGATAAGCGTCCTTCAGAGCTGTTAATTCGACTAACAATGCATCGTTTTCGTGTTGGATTTAGTCTCACTGGTACTGTGGATCCTATGAGACTAACAGTACCCACTGAAGAAGCTAAGCCGACTTTCTCAACAACTGGGGTTGTGTTCTTTCGATTTATTAAAGATTTTACAAAAGAATTGTGGCTTAAAAGCTTTCAATCTTCAATTTGTGCAAACTATCATTATATGCGCCGCCAATTCATCCAATGGCTGAATTTATATTTATATAGAATTTCCATACAAAGTCTTTCTTTACCTTGAAGCCCATTGTTGAACGATTCCAATATATTTTAGATCAGTTAACGTTCAATGCATTTCGAAAAAGTCACTGTTTATTGTAAAGCGTGGTCAGACTATTACAATCAATGATGAGCTAATTATTTGGCTTGCATTTAATGATCTACACCAGAGCGGCCCAACATGCGACACAGCGTATGCCATATTCTTTAAAAGCGAATTGAGACTATTATTTTTTCACGTAGAGGTACGAAGTAAGAATTGGCCACTAAATCGTGCGATTTTAGTCCATTAGGCCTTTTCTTGTGGGGCTTTATTTCTTATGTCACAGATGTTTGCCAATAAACCACGGCAGCTAGCATTACCAAATTTAGTTTTATTTATGGTCCAGTGTCATGTCACTTTACCCAAGGAAGCCGTGATGTCAGATTACACAAACAGTAGCATCAAGAATTCTTTCGAATGCAAACAAAATTTTCGCTGATACCTAATGCACACTTTGTTATATTTGTATTTGAATTTAAAATTAAGAAGCGCTTAATTAAAAAATCCTTTAATAATATATTCCTTTTCTCGTTTAGTATATCAGTAGATCTGGTCAGCCTTAATCGATTTAAATGTCTGTTGTTTAACCACAAGTATGAAGAAGAATTGTTTTTCATTGCGACAATATTCGGTTACTTACACCAACAAATACTTCATGGCAAGATGAATAGGGAAAGAAGAAAATATTTAGAAAACTGAAATATATTTTACATTCAGCATAAACAAACTACTCAAATAAAAATCTATACTTCACTCTTTAAAACTTTTCAAAAAAAAAAACAGAAAAGAAAAACATTTTTAAATATGCCATATATACATATATTTAAAAGAACAAACAACACTAAAGTAACAGCATGAGTAATAGAAACAACATTAGCTTAATTCGATAGGAACGTGGGTAGTGGGTGTAGTTTCCGAAATTATTAGTAAAGATTTAAGTTTAACAAAAACTAGAAACAAATCTTACAGTAAGAAGAGTTTTTATACCAAAAACAAAATTTAATATATTTCTGTTACCTTTTTAACAATCTTGATAAAAGTAGAACAAAGAAAAACCTTAAGCCATACATTTCGTAGACAACCCACGTAACAATAATAATATGATAGAAGAACTTGCAATGAAATAATAATCTCAGCAATACTTATTATCCCTTGACTTTAACACTTTGTATGTTTTTAACAGCTTTATTTTTATATGCGAGTAGTATTGCAACAATTGTTTGTAGATCTTACTGCCTGCCAGTATTACTTTAACTCTTGCCTCGTCTTACGTTAACAATGCAATGCACAACTAAAATTAATAAAAAACAAATAAACTTTGACTGCAAAACATTGCTTTGCAATTTGGTATGCAAATAATGCATAAAGCTATGCTCCGTTTTAGAGCGAGACCAACTCAAAAACATTAATAAATAAAAAACATTAAATAAAAATAATAAAAGTTTTCCATAAGAAAATTTAAATGAAAAAATGAAACTCGTAACTGTAACTTTGAAAACCAAATAGCAAGTTAACATTTCTATTCAACAACACTCACCTTAAATGATATTCCGGCCTTGCATTAGTTTCTTAATATTTATGCAAATATTTAAATAAAGGCATGTAATAGTCCAAGATTGGCATAATATGAAAAGATTTTTTTCAATCTTCATAACTAAAAAGATTTTGATTAGAAAAAAATTTATATAAAACATTCTCTATTAAAACTGAAAGTTGAAAATCAGTAGCCTGATTATGTGGTACTCGTAAGTTAATGTTGTTTAAAGTGCTTAATTGTAAAATTGACCGAAAACAAAATAAAAAAAATTTATGATATTGCAATAAATATGCATTTTAAAATCAAAGTTTTGGGTAACACATAATTTTATAGAAATACATACATGCATACATAACTGGCCTTTGCAACCCTGTGCCAGGATTACGGCCTAGCTTATCGCAGCACTCAGGTTGTGTGTGTAAATTTTTTTCCATGAGTACCGGGACTTACAGTTTAATGTCGTCTCCGAACGACAAACTTGAGAAGCTTGTTTTCATGGCAATTAATTACTCTCAGAGCTTTTGCCAGAAGACTGCTGAGAGGTAGTCGCCGATTCTTAATAAGCAACAAACAGAAGTGGTTGTAAATCAATTTTTATTTCATTTATTTATTTAAAACCTATCCATAGTTATTGTTAAAATTTTATATGTAGAAATATTTTTATTTTTAATTGTTAAACTATTAGCAATATACGATTCGATTAAATCAATAGAGAGAGGTTAAGTCTTCTGAATGAGGCCCTTTTTTCTATTAAGCGTCTTTTCACACAGTATGGCGGTGAGAAAAGTTATTGTATTATCAATTGATCACTTCAAAGGCCAGTGTTATACCTTCATCTTTGAATGACCAATAACAAATGCCCCATCTGGCGTTGGATAGAGACAACGCCTCGATATTAACCGTGTATTGTTAAGTGGTGAGGATTTTTGCTTAAGTAGCTAGCGGTTATCTACTACTTCCCAGTAGGTGGCACTTTCTCCTGATTTGTATTTGTGACAATGCCCAAGGTTGTTAGAGTAGAATGTTAGGGGCGACTTCTTATGGATGATAGACTTTTTTCAGGGGGATAACCTCTTTTTTTAATTAAAACCTCGAAAACAGTAAAATTTTTGTTCTTCATTACCTCCTTTTTTGAGATTTATGTTGGAAGCAAGCGCCACCACCAGGAGGAAGAGATCATGAAGCCCGACTAGAAATAGGTAACAGATCTCCAACGGGGATAAGATTCATTCCTTTGGGATAAGGTCCGTTTCTTTTGGTTATTTACCCGTTTTCTTTAAAGAGCAGAGAAGTCGTTTATGTTTAAGCGTGGTTCTCAAAATTAGTACTGATGTAGGGTAGGGGTAGGGGATTCATATGAACTGTCATAAGTACGTGATACAAAAGATCCTTTGGATCGCAGAGTCTACCTTAGGGCAGATATGTTGTTTCTGAAACGTTTTTCACAGTTTATTTGAAATAAAATTATGTTGTAATGAAATATTATTTTTTTATAACATTCATGTTGTTTTTGCAGTGTTTTTTAGAATATATTTTGAATAAAATATCTATTGAAAAAAAAATATTTCTTTAAGGCTTCTGTGGTTCTTTGTGAAAGCAGCGTCGATATTTGCTTTTATTTGACAATTAAAGGCTTCAATAAAGTTTAGAGTTAAAGAATTTCGTTCGACATTTCACTACTCCTTTGATTAGCTACTTGGGAACTCATTTTTATATTAAATTTTCTTTAAAAAAAAATACACGCGTTTTCAAATTTTAAAAATTCATTTCCTAAAAAAAATCTCTTCCTTCTTTGAGATTCTCTTTATCTTGTTTTCTTAAAGTGGAAATTGCAAACGTATATTATGAGGATATTACTAATGGAACTGTATTATGATTGCCAAATGAAATAATTTTGGAAGTTGATACAATCCGATATGACAAATTATTTTTTTTTAGATGACTAGAGAAATATGTGTATGGTAGTACAATACGGTATTGTACTCTTTCTGAAAGATTTTTTTTTTTAGAAATATTTGTACTGAAAAATTAATTTTATTTTTAAATTACTGGAGATAATTCATGTTAGCTAGCATTACGTTTTGACTTATTTAGGGTATTTAACTGTTAGTACTAAAAGTCTAGCTTTACGTGTTGGAGTCAATGGAGTTATAAACACAATTATACCCTTAGTTGAAATTTATTTATTGGACGGTTTATATAATCACCTTGGAAGTCAAGGTGATGAGTATTAAGTACAGACAATATTGCTTCGGCTATTTTTTACAAAAACATGTCTTTAACTGCGTTTTCCAGTATTTCTTTTATCTCGTTGATAATATGCCAAACAGAACAATAAATAGCGACATAAAAAGAATTTTCTGTCTTTATCACTAGTCACCCAGGATATGCATATGGCACAGATCCAGATAAATTTGACTGCAACATTAACATAAATCTAGTAAAAAAAAAAACAAAAATACGAGTACTTATGGGACGATGTACAGAATTAAACAATTTTATGCACTTTTATGGTTTTTGCCTTTTAATGCTTTATACTTTAATTTTTTTTTTTAATATTCTTTAATATCTTTTGAGATTTTTAAGCCCAGTCCTGATAATTATGACGGTTATTGTTGCAATATAAGTGTCATAAATTTCTGATCTCGTTTTGCATGTAAACAACGGCATTAGAGTAGAACAACATTTTGCAGCAAAAGTGAAAAAAAGAGAAAAGCGTGAAAATGGCATAATTTTGAAACAATAACAGCAAACAACCAACCAGTGATGAAGAAAATTATGAAAACGAGTAGACGCAACAAAAGTTACCAATAGAACTACAAAGCAGTACTCAGAACTGTATTCATTCAACCATTGAAGCAATCGCCTGTAAATGATGTTGAACAATAATACGAGTATCAAATGCTTAACAGAATGTATGAAACCGAAATTAAATGAGTTTCACTGCACAGCCCTATCTCAAACTAGTCACTAATTTGTGTTGTGCCATAAAAAGAAAAAAAAAAAATCTGAAAAGAATATTGCAACAAAAGCTCATTGTTGTTGTGTTTTTATATTGTTGCACATACTAAAAGATACTTCTATGTATGTAGGCACGACAACAACAGCAAACGCATTTACATGCCATGATTATAAAGTCACTACCTTATTTGTGCCACAATGTGTGGCAGTTGTAAACTAAATTGCATTTGTTTGTGTTATAAAACATCAACAACAAACACGACGGCAGTATAAACACAAAAGAAAATCTAAAATAGGTTAAAAGAACATTAAAATACAAAACCACTAAATGAACAAAACCAATGTACGTACAAACAAATGAAAGAATATTTTTATGAAATATTTTTCTTAAAACCTAAACTCTATTGAGAACATTTTGTTTTTTTGCTTTTATGTTCATACTCGTATGTGTGTGTGTTTTAGTTATAAATTTAAGTTTCATTTTCTAGAAAAACAAACAAAAAAGAAACCAGCTTTGTGGAATATACAAAATGAGGTAAAAAATTATGTTGCAATCACCTCATTTGTTTGTATTTGTTTTAGATTTTCATCCTAAAAATCATCTTTTAATGCAAAAAACATTTTAATCCACATCAGAGCTCTCTAATGCATATCGCACGTTTATTCCATTATAGTCGTAACTCAGAAAATGATCACTTTGTCGTGGTATAGAGGCTTACACTGCAAAGACTTAACTAGCTAAGCTGGCGAAGAGCAATAGCTCTCTGACAGGTTCTTCCATGCCAGTAAGGCAGTTGAGAAGCAGTAACTGAGAATTATCCCACGGGCTGGATCAAGAAGAAGAACAACAACATCATCTCCAATATCATTATAAGCTTTTATTTCTCCCCTAATTTAAACTTTACTGCGCGGGCTTCTTGGGGTTGACTGCTGTTGGATTATTTAGTATTGAGGGCATAACACTGGCCATTGAATAATCAATCAACAGCCATAGATTCCCTTGCGGTTCACATTTTTAAAGTAGGACCTTTATTTTTTTCATCAGTCATTATATCAGTCGGTTTAAATCATAGGTCGGCATTTCATAACTCAATTGAGCTGGGAGAGTTCGTATGTATTCTTAGGCTCCTTCATTTTGTCCTCTCTTTGCATTTGTTTTTTTGCAAAAACAGTTAAAGAAATGTATCGTGTTACGAGGCAAAAGTTGTTTTATGTTTTATTCGTCAATGAACTGCTGACGAGTGCACATTTGTATCGGATATTTTATTTATTTTTTATGAAAATTAAAATTATTTTTTAGATTAATTGGAAAAAAATTATGAAACTCTAAACATATTAGATTTAAATTAAGACATTTGGGTGAATTTTTTTTAATAAAATCACACAAAATCTCTTAAATTATCATAACAAATGTGACTTGTAAACTAAAAAGTAAGATATTTAAATTTGTTTTAAGATCTTCCTTCAGAAAACGGTTGGCACTACTGAATTTTGCGTACCCGAATTGGGTATACCCGATAAGTTTCCTTCAGCCGTAAAAGAAAGTTCCCAGTTCATGCAAAGTAATATGTAGGTTAATAACATACATATGTATTTATGAATTCACACATTTTTTTGTTCAGTGCTGTTCTCTTTCATTCTCACTAACACAATAACACAATAACAAATCAATTTTGTCGACCTATGGTTTAAATCAAAAGTCGACATGCTCTCTCCCCCTTTCATTCATATTTTCCTATACCAGCATAATGCATTACATGAGTAGGGTCATCCCCTGAGTGATGGCCTCATTAAAAAAAAAAAGTCACATTTTACAAAATAGGTACTTTCAAAATAAATTAAATGTTTGAGAAAAACAAATTGTTTTCTTGCAAGTAAAAAGGTTTTTTGCAAGTAGGTTTTGTTTAGTAATTTATTATAGGTATGTACTAATTTTTATACCCATACGAATAGGTTGTATTAAGGCAGCTATATACATTTCCATTTATAACAATATTCAATAGTTATTTTTTTTTTCTTTCTTTTGTATAGTAAGTGCTGTACACTTAAGAAAAAGAACCATTTTATGAGGCCAGCCATAGTCATATAAAAAAAATTATTTTAAACTACTGTTGTGAAATATAACATAAAATTTAAATCACATTTGTTTACAACATCACAAACAAATTTTTTGATTATTGAATTTGAGTTCTTTTTTAATATCATAGTACAGCAAGAAATACAAAAACTTGATAATATCGAACAACCAAATTTTCGACATATGTATGTATGTACAATGTACATATTATTAGACATTCTTGATAGCCTAAGAGATTAGGGCAACAGTTTGATGATGCCGTGACATATTTTGATTGCCGTACCTTCAACTGCAAATGCGATTTAAACAACTGTTTTTTGGTAGCGAATATTTTCGAGATTTTTTTATCTTCTAGTTGAGGGTGACTACTAAAAGCCCATAAAACTTTTAATAACTCTTGTGTGCAGGTAACGTACATAAAAACTTTAAAATGAAATTGGATTCCCACTATATATAATTTACAATACAAATTAAAAAAAAAAGTTAAAATTACGAAACATCGAAAACATGTTCTTCTTCATTTTTCACCTTTGCTGGAATTTAAATCTAGGCTGTTTAAATTTTTCTGCGAGAGCTCTAACCACTAGGGTTGTCAAATTCTGCTTTTCATTACTCGATAGTATTGAGTACTTTCATTTGGGTACCCAATACTACTCAATACTTTAAACGGATTTTATTTTTAAGAAAAAACAATTTTATAAAGTATTATGTTTTTAGACAGAAATTTGTTTGGCCGTTAAAATTTAAATTTCGTATACAATTTCGAAGAAAAAATACACTTCTTAAAGTATTGATACTCGGTACCCATTACTCAATACTTTGCCAGCACTACTATCCTGACTGAAAAACAAACATATTGTCTTGGTTTGTCATATTGTCTAATTTTGTGAATGTACATCACTCAGGTTGACCAGTAGCTAAGAAATTCTAAAAAATCATGGGAGAAATTGAGAACGAGCGGCATACAAACACCGTGGACGTTTTTTTCTAACGAACTAGGCTCGCATCATAAAACAATTATGAACCATGTGAAGAAATTTAAATACACAAAAAAAGCGAAATATTTTAGAGCCACATGTAAAAACAGAAAAAATTTCAGGTGACTAAATTTAAATGCAAAAACGGAATACTATCGAACCAATTCTGAAAAGAATGTTGACGTTGATGTTAAAGCTAAATCAGTCAAATTAGTTGTCATTCATTCAGTATACGTTGCTAAATCATCATGACCGCCTATAGCATTCAGAAACACGTGCACATAATAAAATTGTTTTTTTAAAAAAATAAGTTTTCCGATGTATGTTCGTCATTTAATAACTCAAGAACCATTAAACCGCTTGACAAACTAATACATGTGTTGGAAAGATATACATACATCGATATACTGGTGGTTTTTATATGTAGGTATGTAAGTGGTTGGTGCCACGCCCATATAAAATCTTTACTTATTTGCCTGTATGTTTAAAATGGTATTATTTAGAACCTTATTATTTAGTCCTAGTGGAATTGACAAAAGTGGAGTGACACCTCCTATATAAAGTAAATATGGATTATTTTGAATATCTAGAAAAAATTAATAGTATAAATTTAGTATAAATTTAGGCGTAATTGTGTAGGTGAGAGCGGCGTCAATCTTTACAATATTTTTCTTTTTCCTTTAATTTTCCTTCTAAACCTTTTTTGATTATTCCTTTCAGAGGAGCCCATTTTTAATATAAAAACTTAAACCATTACTATAGTAATGTCCAGCAGCGCAGATTGGGTTACTCTAGTGTATATACATATATAAAATTAAAGTAGTTTTTATGAGCATGATCTAAATACAATTTCGTGAAAATTTGGGGATGAAATTTTTAAATTCGGGGATAAAAATTATAAACAATCTGACAACATGGCATCTAACAATGAATGTGTCTAAAATGGCTGAGGCTTAAGGAGTCTCATCTGGACAGGCTATATTACGTCTTACTCGCGTATTCTAGATTTCGACTATGAGTGCAGGTTGTTTGAAAGTGTTTTATTGATATTTGGATACACCAAATTCCTAAATTTTGATAAAATCGTAAATTGTTGGTAAAAGATTTGGTTCAACATTGAAAAAAAAGACAATTTAGAGCGCGTTGAAAAATACTCATATCGTATTACTTTGAGAAAATATGTATAACAACACCAGAAAAAAAAGCAGGACAAATAAAATTTTACTTAAAAATATGTTTTTTTTTTGCGAGAAATCATGTAGTTATTTTTAAATTGCCCCATTTTACAATTTTTGTGTAAAAAAAAAGTTTTTAGTTTCGTCAAAATATAGTGATTATTAAATAATATGGTGAAATTTAATATTTTGCTTAAAGGCGTACTCTTCACACGCACACACACTATACGAGTACCTAAATTTATTGTTGCTCTTCTCTTGAATATTTTATGCTTAAGAGAGTAGCAGGTGTACAATTAAAAGGAATAAGTTTATACTCCTCGTACTTGTATCTTCTTTTATAAAATACATATTTTGCCTTCAGAGAGTACAACAATAAAATTGTATGTTTTTTTTATAATTTTAATGAAATTATTTTCAAATCATTTGCCAAGCATTTTAATTACTTTTGCAAACATTTGAGTAATAGTGTGTGTAACAAGTAAGTAAGTAAGTGTAAGTGAATGTGTATTATATTAATGCAAAATGCATATTTTATATACATGCATGCATCATATGTAAGTATGTATATGAAACATTATATGATTTTAAGTGATTTCACATCCTAAATAAGTTTTAGTTTTCTATACGTACATATGTACGTGTAACATACAGTCATTTATTAAGTGTATATGTGTGTGCACAACATGAATTTTAGTTTAGTTAGTGCCTTACAAATCCAACGCAAAAAAAAAAAAACAGTCTGTTATAATCAGTTACGCCTATGCAACACAAAGAATACACTATAAAAAATGTCCTTTATTTTAATATTCATAATGACAAATTGCGGAATGAAAAGCTTTTTATGAATTTGATATTTTATACGAGTACGTAACAGGTTTTCTAGGGGGAAAAATTAAAAAGTTGGCATTATATATGTACATACTCATGTAAATATATGCAGATTTTAATATAGGGCATTAAATCTTCGCTTACAACCAAATTATAAATTTAATTTGTTTTTCTTTTATGTTTTTCAAACTTTTTTATGCATACATACTCGTATATGCCATTTTTTGTTTTATATTTTATTTATTTTGTTAAATTTGTAGACGTTTTTGTATATGAAATGCACAAAAGAATAACAATAATTTTTATATGTAAAGTTGTGTTTAAACACATTTTTGGCAGCACCAAAGACAGAGGCGTTGAAAATACTATAACAGGAAATAGGAAACAGACATTTCAAATAATTTAATATGCATGCCTGGGTGGTTGTAATTTTTTTAAGGGGTAATTTTAAAGTTTTTTATGAGAAACTTAATTCTATACGGTGTGCATACAAACAACTTTGATGTAGTAAAATATTAGGTATGTTTGCATACTAAAAAATTTGTACAAATTTGTAAAAAAATTTTGTATAACGTGTTTGTTTACACAAATACTCAGGGAGAGGAGTGAGAAAGAAAAACAAATCGTATGTAAGAGAACTTACTGGTTTTTACTAAACAAATTCTGTCAACAAATGTTAAGAGTTTGTATGATAAATAAAGAGCAGCTGATAATAAACAAAACATTTGCTAAAATAAATGAAAATTTGTTGAAATTTGGCTGTTTTGAATCACTGTTTTGGTACAAGTTATTTCGTTTCCTGTGTTACATGTTACGTTATGTACATATTCTCTGTAGTTTTCATCTGTAAATTTATTCAAAAAGTTTATAATATAATCCAAATCTATGTTTTGATATTTAACAACTTTAGATTTACGAAAAGTTACTGGAGAAAAAATAACTTCCAACATTTTGTATCTTACATTTTAATTCTAACTTTTTATGTTTACCTAAACAGACCTATTGTATAGGGTGGGCCATTTAAGAGAATAAATTTAAAAATGCAATACAACAAAAACGGTTTGAAATTTTTTCAAATTTATTTTGTTGTGATGTTCAATTGCCCTGGAAAAGGAATATTATTTCATTCATATGGCTGCAACGGCTAGCCTCACAGTACCCCTTTCGATCGAACCAATTTTCAAAATATCATCGATGGAATTAAAGAACGCTGTAACTGACAAAACCTTAAATGTTCACCGGAGCCAAAAAACCTGTATAAAAGTAGAACGCGTATTTTGTTTTTCTGATAAAAATGATGCAAAAAACGCATTTTCGATTTTTTGTCAGTTACAGCGTTCTTTAATTCTTGCGACGATATGTTCAATTGTTGGGTGGAATGTTCAACTCTTGAGAACGATGAGGAGTTGATGTTGGTGGCCACAGGTTCGAGTGTACGAACTACATGAGCTCGCTCACGACTTGGTGCATTAACAATGAAACCATTCTCACGAACTCTAGCAATCAACTTGCGTATACCGACCATTTTTGGTCCTTCTCTGCAACCATTTTGTACGATATTTTCGTGCAATTTCCGAGCAATTGTCTGTGTTTTAGTTTGAAATCAATTACTAATAAATCTCAACATTGCTCAAGCGTAAATCGAAACAACAAACAACCATTTCTATTCAGTTTAAAAAATTTAATACCTTAAAACGCAATATTCTCTGAAAGAACTAAACCTTGTGCATATTGATTAAAAGTTAATTTTTGTCGCAAAATTTTGAACGGTTAAGGATAGAATCGGGCGTCAGTTGTTTTGCAGAAACGAAGATATTCTATTCACAGTTGTTCTAACACAAATATATATGAACTAATAAAATATCTCAAAGCCCTTAAAATACGCATTTATTTCAATAACAAGATATTTGTTAAGCAAAAATATCTTATCCGTTACACGTTCCTTTAAATTTGAAAACTAATAATGATTACAAGAAGCTAAATTTCGAGAGTGTATTGAGTGAGAAAGCAGTTCGTATTTTAGTTATATGGATTACACAACGGTGCACACTGGCTCAAGAGCGGCATTAATTAATTTTTTTTCATGCCTTCTGATCTACCTGATTTTTATACAGTTTATAATAAACAATCTATCATGTACCAAAAATATTAGGCTTATATCTTTATTACTTTTTTGTCCAGAGACATTCAAAGTTGACCTAAGTGAATGCGTTTGAAATGACCGTATAATATACGCTACCTTCTATCGCTTCGTGCTTTTAAAATACTCTTGTAATGACACTAAAAAGATTTTTTCATACAATTGTAAGTTTTTTATGATATATGTATATGCAAATACAAAAAATTTTAAAATTAAAAAAAAATAATTTTTTTTACTACAAAAAATTGTACAAAAATATATATTTTCTCCAACTTCTATGGATTGCATCTTCTGATTTCCAACGAGCTCCAGCCAAAGACTCATATCAAATAAAAGCTTGAAGTCTCAGCTAATTATTTATTAAAAATTCAGCTTCCTGTTTTTGTTCCTAAGCAATTCCGGTTTAAGAAAAAATTTTCTTCACAATCATGTAATTGCAGTAGAGGTTTGTATTAAAATCTGTTGCATACTCCTAGGATTGCACTTTTCTGCAACAGATTTTATTGCAACTTTTCCGCAGTTTTCCCGGCCATATTAAGAAAATTCATAAGTTTGTTTAACGATCTGTAAAAACTTGTGGATTTTTTTTGGGTAAATTCAAATAATAGGCTTTTAGGGTTCATTCGGTTCCAGTAATAAGGTGAATATACCCGGACCTATCTTTTATTAAAAGAAAAATTGCAAATTTTTAAGCTTAGAAGGCAATTTTAATTCGGTCATATCTACTACACTACATACGCAATCTAAACAACTTTTTCTACGAATTATAAAGGAAGTGCTGTATTTCAATAAAAACTGCATTGAAAAGTTATCAATTAAAATATCTGACATAGACAAGCTACTGAACTGTGTAAAAATTTTCCTCAGTTTATGTTTTACAATATTTAAGTGACTTCAGTATACTTTTTCTATTAAAAAAAATATTTCTTTTTAATCAAATAAATTATGAATTTTTCTCAGTGAAACACTCTTTATTGGAACGGAATTATTTGATTTGTAAAAAATAGTTTTAAAAAATCTAATTTTAGTCACCAAAATACCGCCTACACAGAGTGCAAGATGGTGCGATGGGCGTGGCAGATTTCAATGAAACTTGGTATGCGTCTTTTGTTTTTTCTAAGTAGTATATGTACTAAGTTTTAAGACTTTTGCTTTTATACGAAAGGTTTTATGTGAAAATATCCATTTTAGTTGTATAGGCGGTGGGCGATGGGTGTGGCTGATTTTCATGAAACTATTTTATTTTCTTAATTTAGTCAATATAATACTCTGTGCCAACTTTTAAGTTTCTAGGTCCACTGCTTTTATTTTTTGCACAAAAATGTATGAAGCCGTACCAGTGTGCGGTGTACCCATAAAGTACCAAATTTTTGTTCCATACATTTAGACCTTTTTTGCTTCAAATCAATAATTTTAATTTACGGTTGCTCTGAAAAGTATACTGTCAAAATCACTTTACATCTTAAAACCAAAAGCGGGTAATCAGCATAACGAAGTTAACAAAACTGGCAAACTTACATTGTTCTATATCGTCGGTTGACAGGTAAAACTCACTAAGTGCTATGTTATATGACTACAGTTAGTGAGTTTTACTTGTCAACCGACCATATATGAAATAAAATCCTATCATAAATACGATTACAAAAGAAATTGATTACACTTATACCTACTTAATTGGGAACAGCAATTTTTAAATATATCCTTTAATATATAAAAAAATATTTAGAAATATGCAAATATTTAGAAATATGCAGCTAATAAAAAAAAAGAGACGTAAAGTTTTTTACCACCTCTTGACCGCTTTTCACATCAAAGAACTTCTAGAGCTACAATAAAAATTGCTGATTGTGCAACACTTAGGTAGTGGGTAATTACTTTAAGTTCTACTGGAAATGCAATAGATATTCTTCATTTTAAATTCACGCAAAAATTTAAAAGGTTTAAAAATTATTTACATATTTCCTCGCAAAAATTTTATAAATATGTATGTCATCTGTGCATATGTATGTATTTTGCCTAACATATTAATTTAAATATTTTTTTTTTCTTTTTTAATTCTTTTATTATTGTATTTATTGTAAAAACCCAATTAGTAGTTGTTAATCAGCTTAGGGGGCGCAATGCACTCAAGCTTAACTCTTAAAAAAATAAAAATATCATCATAATTGTTATCTTTAAATATTTTTGTTATCTTGCATTCATGTGCTCCTTCGTGCATTAAATTTTATAAATAAAACAGCGAACCCTTCTTTATAAAATGCAATTTCCTCTGTGAACTTTTTTGCTCTTAAGAAAAGTTATTTTCTATAGGAAAAACTGAGAAGAAAAAAAAAACAAGTAAAAATAAATGCATTTTTGTTGTCGTTAAACACTTGAAAAACACTTATAGAACAATATATGTATAAAATTGTTTTTATAGGTTATTACGTGAATAAACAAACAGACAGAGCAGAGATAGAAGACACAGAAGAGACAGACTGGCAGACAGACAAAGGGAAAACAGATATATGCATGCATTTTATGCACACTTAAACTAATGATTGTATCAATATGTAGGAGAGAGCATGAATATACATGAGTTTTGCTTGCATTGCATGTTCACATACATACATACATATGTACATACATATGTATATACGCATAAAAATATTATGACTGTATCAGATATATCATTGTTATCAAAAGCAACAACATTATCATCTTCAATGCTCTCATCAAAATGATTATCGTTGTCATACAAGAGTATCACATCACTCAATACTTATTAGCAGCAACACCAATGACAATAACAGCAGTAACAGCTGCTGCCGCTTGTTTATTTCATGTATCTGTTTGTGTGTACATATGTATGTATGTGCTTCTTACAATCACACGTACCACACACGTTTAGTAATTTAATAGGCAATGTTTTTATAACTTTTCCCGTTTCTATAACATTTTGCCGCAAAGAAGTTTTATTTGATTAACGAAAAGAAAACAACTTAAGGCACGCTTAAAATGCATTTATTTAACAATTAAAGTGCTTTGTATCAAAATTTTAAAATAGAAATTCAAATTAAATATACCAGAATGAGTAAAGAATTTTGTTTTTATAATATATAATTTCACTTATATAACTATAAGTGTTTTTTTTTTTGTCTGTGAGAAGTTAGGCTGTAATTCTAAAAAAGGGTTGGAATGGCCAAATTATATGACATTACACTCTAACCATTTATGAGCTATCTATTGAATGGCGTAACCAAAAAGCAAGGATCAAAACCTATCAACAACAACTTAGCCAAGATTATCACCACTTCACAACAAACAAAAATTAACATAAACAAATGGGGCAATTACTGTTGATCATCTGAAGCGTGGAGGTATAACACTGACCTTTTAGTGATCAACTGACAGCATCTTGAGCCCTGTCGAATTCGGATATAAGCACACCGTTTAAATAAAAAAATTGAATAATTGCAAAACAAATGCATTTATTTTTACTGTCTATTAAATTCTAAGGTATTTAACGCCGTTTCAAAGAAAATCAGTTTTCAAGAAAAACCGCTTAAAAGAAACAGATTTTGCATTAAAAAGCACAAAATGCTATAAAAAGAACTCTGCTTAATTGCAAATACGAGCATTAAGAAGTTATCGACGACAAAGAAATTTTAGCACCGGCTCATTTCTTTCCTAGTTTGTGCATACCTATATTTTCAAAAGTATTTTTAATGGCAAGAATGTTCATATATTGTTAAATCCTTTATAATTTGTCTGCTAACTCTCTCAGAATATGAATTTTTCTAAAACATATCGATTTGTTTTATTTTTAATTCAAAAATATTTTAAGAGTTCGTTTAAACGAAATTATTCTGTATTTATCCGAAGTCCTTTTAAAGAAAAATTCCGCTCATAAAAAAACAAATGCTGTTTTTTTGTATTCTCTTATAGCCGAATTCGACTGTATATGTAGGTTTTTAATTTGCACTTCATGCGGGGGGAAGAATATTAAAAATAGGAAACCTAAATAGCAGTGTGCTACATAAAAAAAAAGAACTGCTCATTGTTTTTTATTGAAGCCAATACTCAGGGTAAACCCCTACTAAATGCTATGCATTGTATTGGAATTTTCGTGGAAAGGACAGTACATTATGACAACAAAACATATATTTTTGTTTTCTTATATGTATTATTTAGCGCACTAGGAATGAGACAAATTGCTTTGAATTGATCATTCAAAGGCCAGTGTTATACCTTCACCCTTGAATGATCAACAACTATTGCCCCGTCGTTGCATGTTGATTGCTGTGAGTGTCTTCGCTAAGTACGTTTTTAGCTGTTATCTGCTACTACCCAATAGGTGGCCTTTTCTCCTGATCATTCGTTTTTCGCTGTCAAAGGTTAAGGTGGAATAGAGTGGAATTTTAGGGAGCGGTACTTTGTAGATGGGCTTCTTGGAGGGGAGGGGGAGGGGGGTACCTCTTATATTTAAATTATAATTAAAAAAAAAAAAAACTGCAAACTAACTTTTTCATTTTTCACCTTTGCTGAGATTTTAAACCTGGGCCGTTTGAGTTTTTGTGCGAGCGCTCTAACCACTATACCACGCGCCCCCTCACTTAGGAGTGGAAATGCTAAAATCGCAACAATGAGTCCTGTTTCGAGTAAAGGCTTTAGCGAATGGCATAATTCGAAGTTTCCATAGAACTTATTCAATAAAGAATATAACGCTCGAATCATTCTATATTGAATGCAAAGATTTAGTCTTTGGTTTTCACCAATTACTCCAAATATTAAAAGCTATGATTTTAAAAACAGACTTATATTATATTCGATAATATCTAACAGAAAAATGTTATCATTTACCAGGTATTTAAAATTATCTGGCTAAGTAACATACTGCATTTTAAAGATTTGTTAGGCTGAAAATAAAAAAAAGAACTAAAAATTTCTCCAATCCATTCCGTATAAATATATAATAGAACACTTAAAATTAAATTTATTAAATATAACTAGAAAAAATAATAATAATAATAATAATAATTAAATAAAAAAGTAATTTGGTGTATGATACCCTACACCAAAATCTGTTCTTATGACTATAACTCTTTTGTTATCTAATATTTATTTGCTCATGCAAGTACGAGTATACTTATACGCGTGTAAACTTCTATATTCGACATCATTTCAGTATTTGTTCTATTTTATATAGAACTAGCTGAACCCGGTGTGCTTCGCTACCCCCTCGTTATATAATAAAATTAACGGCGGTGACGTGGTTCATAGTTATATGGCTACGTTAAAAGTATTAAGAGCAATATAAGTACTACCAATTAAAAAAAAAATCCGTTGGAAGGAACAAATTTATACAGAGAACAAAATGTTTAAAACTTTCAAATAAAATTTTGCGTGAAAGGGGGCGTGGCGTAAGAAATGTTTATTTATACCTCGCCTGGAGGGCGCAAAGTGTCAGAGTCCCAGTTAAATACTGTGAAAATTTCAGGAAGATCAGTCTAGAGGTTTGTTCTCCTATAAGATACAAATATACAAACACACATTCAGTTTTATATATTTAGATATTTTATTCTTCTCTTTTTTTTGTACTTTTGGAGCATAAAATTTTTTTTACATAAATAAATAAAATTTTTAAAATAAAATAAGACAAAACAAAATCCTGTTAACAACAAGTAAACTTTTACCTCAAACACGTTGTTGTTTTATGAATTTACATGTGTTTTTGCAAAATAAATAAACAAAAAAACAAAAAACAAAATAAAAAACCAACGGCTACAGATTTAAACTGTTGTACTATATTTTCGGTGTCAGTTTACATGGATATCATTCCCTCGTATATTCACGTTTTTTACAAAAGAGTTGTTCGCAGAAACAGCATGTGTGTCCTAAATAAATTCAAAAGTTTGTTTTCACTTGGTAACCAGAAATATTATTTTAAATTTTTCATGCCAATTAAAAATTTTCGTTTAAATTATTTAATTTTTGTTTTTATTTTAGGCTTTAGAAAATCGATTTCATTTTATTTTTGAAAAAAAAAACAAAAAATTACAAAAATTTATATTAAAATTCTAAAACATGTTTTACTTTAAAGCACCTGAAATTACATATTCAATTACAAAAAAAGAAATCTATACAATAAGATTTGCAATGACAAAATATTGACAGCTATTCTTATCACTTGACAAATAGAAATTTATAAAATTATGTTTTCTAAATTACGAGTATGTCAAAAACACATGTATGTAGTATTTATTTAATATTCTGAGAAAATTATAATAAAAACAAATGAATCGAAAAAAAATATATATTTTTTCTTTTATTTATGTTTTGATTTAATTTACAATGCCTTTAATATGTCTGTGGGGGGGTTTGTTATAACCACAAATATAATACGCAACCTTTACGAATAAAGATAATCAGTCTTCGATATAAAGCACTCGTATTGCATATTACAGCCCAGCCCTCAGCAATAAAAGTTAAATGCATGTAATTTCTACACAAGTGACATTTAAACGAGTCATAAGCACTTAACTAATATCGAATAATTAATACTGTTCTCTATATACATACTTATATATCTAATTAATAATGGTTTATCAACTTCACATGCCTTGTTGCCATTTTAGTACTTTCACTTTTAGACTAAGCAGTTACCTTTATTGGAAACCATATGAATTTTTTAAAATTCTACGTAATGCTGTCTCAACGAAGTTAATTTTCAAAAATAAAATAAAGCATTCGTTATCAACTTTTTTAAAGTACGTTTTTTTAACAATTATGTGATTTTTACATAGTAAATAGCTGTTATCTTTGTAGCTAGCAAGAAGTGAACTGATGTGGCATAAAAAATGGCAAAAAACCATTTAACATTTGTCTACAAAACAATGCTTCCAAGGCTTGAATTTAATATTGTATTTCGCTTATAATGGATTCAATTGTATTTACCGTAACTTTACTTGAAGACATAATCAAGAATAAAAAAAATTGTAAATTTCTTATTCAATATACATACTTATCGTCATATGAAAAACAAAATTCCAAAATAAGAATAAAGAAGGAGAATCAAGAATCAATTTTTTTATTTGAGACCTATACTCAGGAGTAAACCTCTACTGAATGCTGTGCATTGTATTGGATTTTTTTTTTTTTGGAAAGGACAGTACATATATATTTTTTTCTTATATTATTATTAAACGCCTTAGGAATAAGACAAATTGCTGTGTATTGATCATTCAAAGGCCAGTGTTATACCTTGACCCTTGAATGATTAACATCAAAATTTTGGATTGGTTTGTTTTTGCTTCTTCCGAAAAGTACTTTCAATGTAACTTAAGGCTTTTATAAATTCATATGATTTATTGTTAAAGAGTTTTAGCTTTGTTATGCGAAACAATATACAATCAATTTTAGTTAACAAAATTGTATTACTAATTAAATTGTCAATAGTTTTGTCCTTGTAAATAATCTTAATACATATATGTATCAATTAACGAATTAGTTATTTTGAGTTTTGCGGCAAAAGCCAACAAAAGAAAAACATACGCAGAAAACTTTCTAATTAAGTGTTTCAATTAAAAACATTAAAGTAAATGTTTAATGTGCTAAATGCCGCTTACAGCTCTTAAATTCAGAAAAATTTATGAAAGTTTAATAGTGTAAGAAGCATTTAGCAGATTTATTTGGATTAACTTAAAAATTAAGGGGGTGAGCAGTATAGTGGTTAGAGCGCTTGCACAAAAACTCAAACAGCTCAGATTGAAATCCAAGCAAAAGAGAACACATGAATTATAAAAATTTACGGTTGTTTGAAATTTTAATTTAAAATAATAAGAGGTTCCCCCTTCAAGAATCCATACTCGTGAAAGCGCTTTATTCTATCTTTTTCACTAACATTAAAATACGAATGATCAGGAGAAAAGCGCCACCTACTGTATAGTAGTAGATAACAGCTACCGTGTAATACTTAGCAAAGATCTTCACCACAATCAATATCGAACGACAGCTGGGGCAATTGCTGTTGGCCATTCAAAGGTGAAGGTATAACACTGGCTTTTGAGTGATCATCAAATTAACAGCAACTTGTTATATTTGAAAGGCGTGTAATAATAAGAGAACTCTATCATTTCCAGAAAAAATTCCACTGCAATAAACAGCATGAGTAGGAGTTTACTCCTGAGTATTGGACTCAATAACAAAAATAAAAAGTTAAATAATACCATTTAAGTGAACCACATACATATTTCTTCGCATGCCGAAGCTCTGCTTTGCATTTTCTCAAATATTTATTAAACGCATCGTCCTAAACAATTTAACTTTTTCAACGACTTTAAGAATATTTTTGTATTATTCTTAATTTTTTTTGTTTGTTTTTGTTTTGTTATATATTGTTATCAATTAAACTATTTGAGCTTAAGGCCTTTTTTATATATTTTTCAATGTTTCACTACTTTTTGTATAGTAACGTTAGTAAATGCTTGTTAGTGCTTCTTGCCTTAATACAAATAAATTTAAGAACTGTATGAGCATAGTAAAGCTTAAACTGTTTTAACTTCCTTTTATGTGTTGTTTTATTTTAAAAATTAACGTATTTTTATTACTAAAAGGTATTTACAATTCGATGAAATAAAATTGAAACAATTTTTTATTTAAAATTATTAAAAACAAAAATAAAACTTTAATTGTGGTTGCCCATAAATAAATAAAAATATAATTTTTAAGAACATGCAATTTAAATATTAATTAAAATAAACAATTGTTGTGAATAATAAATTTCAATTGAAATAAAAGAAGCAACAATGTAATGCATGAAAATCTCATACAAAATTCACATATTGGTTTGGCAAATGCCGTTTTTTTTAAATAACAAATATGTAGTGCAATAAAATATAAATTAATAATATTTAAATTTTTACCACTAAATAACTGTAATTGTTTACGATACATTTTTTAGGGAAAACAGAAAGTGAAAATATTTTTAAATTATTTAAAAAATTAAATGATTTGTTCTCCTTTTTTTATTTTTTTGTTTTTGCTACTAAATGGTCTTGTTGCGAATTTGAAACCAATAGCTAACAAACTAATTGCCGTATTCATAAAAATTTATATAGATTTATTGAGGATTTTTTTTTTTTATAAATCTCTATGCAATATTTGCCAAATAAGCCCTTAATAAACGAATTTTATTTTTTATGATTATGGGGCTTAAGGCCTCGTTACTCAAACGTAAACGTTGCGGATACGTAAACGTTGCGGCCGAGTTCATCGAATGGTTTAGAATTGGTTTACAATTTTTAAACAGCTGATACGTAAAAACGAAGAAAAATTTTATATATATTGGATTCGCCCGCAACGCAACGTTATGTTTACGTATGAGTAACGAGGCCTTTAAACTTGATTAGAACGGAGAGGGTATGTTGAGTAATTTTTGGCCTGAGTTTTTCTTTACATTTGCTGGAAGTTTTTATTTTTGGTTGAAGGTAGCATTAGACGAGTACAACTTGTAACAAATTTTTTAAATTCATATCTGAGAGGATTCTTATTGCCACACTTATATTATGCAGTTTTATCAAAAAAACTTTTTAATATTCCAACTCCTCCCTTTCTGGCTAAATGTCATCTATTTTTCTAGAATATCAAAAAATCTTTTTGAAGAAGAATATTTGGGTAGTAAAATATTTTTGGGGGTCACTAAAGGCACTAAAACCGGGCATGCTTTGTTACACCTTCCACGCTCATTTTCCCTCTACCACCCAATTGTCATCAAACAATTTTTAGTGACTACAACCTGCAAAACTCTTAATTTTGATGAATGTTATCACTGATTACTTGTGATTTTAAAATAAAATATTTAACATTTTTTGAGCCGATTATTGATCTCATTTTATTATATGTATATGATTCCATAACCACTTGTATTTTACATATTATCACTAAATTTTTACTTGTAATATTTTATATTGGCCTTAAGGCCACATATATTACTGAATTGAAATAAATAAATAAATAATATAAAATAATTCAGACCAAATTCAGAAACTTTAGCTTTATCCGTTGTCAAGATATACAAAAAACGATATTTCGGTTGTATAGGGTGTACCATACCGACATGCCTACCCTTTTTACGACTGATAATCTATTTTAACTACAAAGTCATTCACACCAAACTCAGAAACTTTAGCTTTATTAGTTTTCAAGATATATGTAATGAAATCAATATTTAGTTTGTATGAGAGGTACAAAGGCCAATTGCTTAATTCCGGCAGTTTGTAGGCCAACACTGTTTGAGTTATTATTATTACCTAATTCAGACCCAATACTAGTGCAAGACACTGTGACCTATAAAATCTATTTTGTCCCTCTGAGTCTACTGTTTGTTTAACAGATCAACTGCCTTTCTTATGAAAACTAGCAGGTCCGAAACTTTAGTGGTGGATATGTATACCAATGAGACCATATGTCTGCTTAAACACATCCATCTAAATCTATCAAGAGCCGCATGTGAGCATAGTCTACAAACATCTACATCTGTGATCGCCATTCTCATCAAATGAGCTTTCACACTCTCTCACCAAGGAAATCCGTTAGGAATTTTTGGTCTGGCCTTCTATACTTTAGAACAACACACTTACTCCCAATCACAGCCTTGGTGTGCCTGAGGCCCGACTGGGCATTCCAATGCTCCAAACTTTTGCCATTCACTAATCAGATTGAAAATAGTAGAAAGCGGTGCTGCACAGCAGGCCTCGGGTCTAATATAAGGCGTCACAAATTCTCTACCAGCCAATGCATCCGCTTCCTCGTTTACTCTTATACCACAGTGTACAGGTACCCACAATATGTAGCTGCACTTTGTTTCTAACCGATAAACTTTGCAAACAGTATTTGACAAGTCTAGATATAATACGATGAGAGTCAAGCGCCTTTAAGGCCCTACTGATGAAAAAAAATTAATGACCTTGGGCAAAACCAGAGTAGGCAAACAAACAAACATTTCGCAAACCTTACCACAAAATCATAATCTTTTAATTTTTTTTAAACGTATTGTACATGAGCAAAACCAAAACAAATACTTTCTAAATGAGGAGGAGCGCAAACGAAAAAAATCGCTTTTTGCTCTTGTGCTTGATTTGTTATTCCGTTAAATTCATATAATTTGCTTTTTTTCTCTTCATCTTTTCTTTTTCTTCTCATTAATTTTTGTTGTACCTACGCAAATTTGAGTTAGTGTATTTGTAGTGCTCAAAACAAAAACAATATACAAAACTATATGGGACAATCGCTCTCACTCTTTTTGTTTTGTTTTTGTTTTACTCATTGTAAAGAACAAAAAAATGAGATCTAACGTTTCGTTTTGTTTATTTTCCTACTCTGGGCAAAACTAGGAGACACAGGACTTCTCTTTTTTTTGTACTTTTATCACTTAGTGGTGTCCGTATATGTTTTGTTTTTTTTCTTTTTGTGTTGCACGGTGTTATTGTTTTGAGCAAAATTTTATTTAAAGTCGTTGTTGCTATTTTAAATTTAAAACCAAATAAATAAAAATCTTTTGTTCAATACAATGCGGAATACCATTTAATTGGTCAAACAATTTTGTTTTTATTTTTCTTTTTTTCCTTTTTTTTGTTTTTTTTTTTTTTTTTTTGTTTAAATAATTTTGTGACCTATAAATACGTAAATGATTTATATAAATGCATGTCTATGTGTTTATGAGGAGGGAGTTTTTATTGTTTTTGTTTTTTTCTGTATAGAAAATTAAAACGAACAAAAAATTAAGAGTAGATTGAAAAAACCACTGTTACATTGTTAATATAGTACTTGAATTATTCACTGAAACCTGATCCTTTAAACGCGTAATTAAGCTGTTTTCGGCAGGTTAACATTGGCTGCCCTTGTAATTTTAAACTGTAGAGTGTATTTTGTGTGTTTTGTAATAATTAAATAATTTTTGCACGTTCTTGCGTTGAGTATCGTGGCATTATAAAATTTTATTTTTAAACTGTTTGTAACCTGCAAGAAATTTAAACCAAAAATTGTAAAATTAAAAAAGTTTGAAGCATTCTAAATCAGCCACTCTATGAAGTTGACACACTATGTATTTCACTACTTAAAGAGACTCACTGTTAAACATATAGAAGAAGTTTTTAGTTTATTTTGTTTCATACTTATACAATCCACATTTTTATTTATTCTTATCCTGCATATGATAAAGCAGAAGCATCCTAATTGATTTAGGACGAACGTTAACACTTTTGTTACCTTCATCATATTTAAAATTTAGAAAAAAAAGCCTAAATAAAATCACTTATTTTGTTTAAATATAAATTTTGTCAAAATAATCTAACATGTCGAGGCTAAAAATATATGCAAAAATATAAAATATCTATATGTCTGTACCCTTTTCAATGCATATGTTATTTGAAAAAGATATCCTTTATGTCACAATTTTCAAATTAGCATTTTAAAGCAAATTTGTTAAATAGTTAAACGTGCCTATATTGTCATTTAGTTTTGATATAAAAACCACTAATTTTTACGTGTGTTTGCATACAATCATAGTTAATTAATTATTTTACAATATTAAATTATTTTATAAAATCTCTTTTTTTTGTTTTAAATTAAATTCATATTCATAAATACATACGCATGTGAACAAAATATATGAAAACACAAATTGTTTTTGCTTAAAATTTATTGATTGTGGTGTAAAATTTTAGCATATTAAATAAAAAATAAAATACTTAAAAATAAAAATAAAATAATAATTTAAATATTTTTAGCCACCAATAATAGCAATAACTGTAAATACTTACATACGATATTTATAAAATTTTAAATAATTATTTTTACCAATAAATTTCTGTTGTTTTCAGAAAAAAAATAATTCAAAAACCAGAATATTTTAAAACTTAACGTAATGACCGAACGGTATTAAACAAAACTTCTAATTTTCGTTATTTTATATTTCACTTTTTTTAGCTGAATATTAAAAATCAAAACATGTTGTAAGAAATAAAAATACAGTAAGCAAAAGAAAAATTCTGGAGTCTACTGTAAGTCTCATTTAATTTCTTTCTTAGCAATAAAAATTAATTAAAGTTGGATGTATTTTTAATATTTGTATACCTAAAATCAGTACTTAAACGAATGTAATCCAAATATTTATTTTCTGTACACAATTGGGCTACAGACACCTATCATTTATTGAGAGTTTTGGTTAACTATGACTTAAACTAACAAGAGCTCTAATTGTTATTTAAGTTATCAAGTTCTAATTTTTACGCCTTTTATTATAACAATTTATTTTATTCTACATCCCTTTAAGAAAAAAAAAGGAATAATTTACAGAGTCACTGTGTCAATTAGATTTTAAAAATGTCACCTTTTTCTTTTTTTTTATAAAACCTGCAAAACATACTGAATTAGATTACTTAGAAATCAAGAAAAACAAACGCTATTCGTTCATGGAGTTTAAAATACTCATAAATTAAATTCAAAAAGCAAGAGGAAGACTTCAGTAAACTAGACACAGTTTTAAATAAAACCTAAACCATTATCCCATTATCATAAGAGAAAAAAAGCCATTTTTACGGCTTTTGAAGAAGAGAGATACAAAGCAGAGTAAGTAAAAACGCAGCGCAGCGCCGCTCTATTGGCTCTTTTTTGCTCTTTGCGCAAAGAGCAGAGCAAACTTTTTGTTGATCTTGCTCTGCGCCATTTTTTTGCTCTGCGCACTACAAGCGCTGCGCATAGAAGGCGCACTTGAATTTTGAGCTTTCTTGTGCCACTCTTTTTTTTGCGCAAAAGAGCCAAAAGAGCGCGTAATTACGCATTGCTCATTTACTGTGGTGTAAAATACCTTTAAAGTAAGTAATTTTAATATGAAAAAAATCAAGAAATAATTAAATGTAAATAGAATTAATATAAGTATTTTCATATACTTTAGAGCAAAATAATAAAAAAATGTTTTTCTTTTTTATACTACACTGGGGCCTTATTCTGTCATTCCATTCAGCTAAAATGCTTAAATTTTGGGTTTTTGAAACAGGCTGGACGTTAGAATATATAAAATTAAAAAGTGTAGAGGTTATAGGCATGAAGTTTTTTAAACAATAAGCGTTGAAGAATTCTATTCGTAGCCAAAAAGTCCTAAATCTAGTTTATATATTTTTAGCGATTGAATTTTAGCTTAGAAGAGTTACAGAATAAGGCCTCTGTTTATTTTTTTCTTAAAAGCACGCGAATGTCCCCATTCATCTTTTTTAAGTATATTTATGATGGAAATTTCCATCAGCATAAATTGATTTTCTGTAACGCAATGATTGACTGCACATAAAAATTTTTTCGAATGGCAAATTAAAAAAATTTGTTGCTGACATGACACTGTAGATATAAAAATCGCATCCGCAATGCGCTACTCATTTTGCTCAATGTGCAGAGCAAAGCGCCAAATAAAAAATTTAAATGCGCATAGCGCAAAGAGCAGCACTTACAAAAAAAGCAAGAGCCAAAAGAGCAAACAACTGCTCCTTTTATCTGCTCCGCTCTTTGCGCATGCGCAATTTTTCAAAGCGCAAGAAAAGAGTGCGCAATGAGCAAAAGAGCGAGCAAATTCTTACTCTGATACAAAGTAACCAATACCAACTACAGACAAAACAAATCTAATCTTTAATCTCAATAGAAAAACGCCTACAGCTTGCTAAATGAGTTAAACACAGTCAACGCTTATATATGGGCCGGTACTTCAAATTCTACTTTGGGGATTCTCGACCGTGTACAGGAAAGGGCGAAGGTGCTCATCAACGACGGTAGGGTAACCAACTCTATGTATACGTTAGAGCATCGGCGTAATGTGGCGTGCGTTTCATTGTGCTATCGGTACTAACGTTGGATATGCCCTGATGAATTAAGGGACCTGATTCCGAATAATCTCTCAGCGCACATCCTTTTGTAGTTGATTGTCCAGTTAATCGCACAATGCATTATAGAGTGAATTCGTTCTATAGCCGCACCGCTCGTTTATGAAACAATCTAACAGCGAAAGATGTGAAGCAGAAAAATACACCCACAACCGGCTGAGTCTCTTACTTATGCTTGCCTTTGTAATATTATTTACTAGATTGAAACTTTTTTCTCTTCTTAAACCTAACAAAACTTTAAGGTTTAACTACTGAGAAGTTTAAATATGTTTCATATATTAACCCATTAATTGCGATATTATAACAAATGAATTATTTTTTGTAATATTTTCCAACTTTGACAGTTGAAAATGGAAATTTCTTTAAGGCTATATCTCAAAAAATATCTTTTTTTTTATTGAGACCAACAAACTAGAAAGATTGAAGAAATATTACAACTGAAGTAAACTTTGGCAGTTGTACTACAGCATAACATATCTGCAAAAAAGAGATTGTTTATACATAATTTTCTGTTTACAATAAACATTTAATTTGAAAATTTTTCTACATATGCTTTAATATTCAGGATGCTAAATAAATGCTAACTGGGTTATCATATACAATAAAAATTTCTTGCAAAAAGTATGATAAAATAATATTTTCATATATTTTACTGCATGTGTGTAAATATTTTTTTAGTCATCCATGTTATTTTTTTATATTAATTTAACAATATTTTGACACTAGTTTTTAAAACCACAAAAAAAAATTGCAATCACCACAAAAACATTCGTACATACATGCATTATATAAACAAGAACATTTATTATAAATGATTGTTTTTGTTTTTTTTTTTTTTTTTTTGTTGTGTCCTGTTTACAATATCTTCTTTTAGTAATACAAAAACAAAAAAATAAAAGAGACATTGACTTAAAGGAGAATTTAAAGCAGACAAAAGAAAATAAATTAAAAAACTAAAACAAACAATTTACACTTGCTTGAACACACATAGACAAAAAATATTTTTTTAATTAACTTTTTTGACAACAGCTTAAGAATTTGCCTTCATTTTCTTAATTTATTCTTTTTAACTCAGACATACATATTTATTTATATGTTTTGTTTTATATAGTAAAACAAAAAATATTTAATTGCTTACGAGTAGTTTTGTAAAATTTGCAAGACTTTTTAACAAAAAAAATATTTTCTTTACAATTTGTGAATGTAATAATGAAAAGCAAAATTCTCTAATAGTTGAAATAATTTCCTATAAAAATCATATTTGTATGAGATTTAATGATTTATTTCTTTCTTTTTTTTATTATTTACATACCTACTGTTCATTTATTTTTAATTGTTTGTTGTTTTTTTTATTATTTTGTTTAATAAAATTGTACCTAATATTTGCTCTTTAAAATTGAATAACACTTATTGGCTGATTCATTGCCTGTGAGGCAAATTTCGACATTTAAAATGAAATGAAATTTCATACAATTTTAAAGCAATTTAGAGAGAAATTTCGTTTATTATCAAATGCCATAATTTGCTCACTCATTAGTAATCGTTAATTATGACAAATATTAGGTCAGCAATTGCATTACAATTACGCATCATTCACTGGATTTGACAACTTGTGAAGCTGCTAAATATTAAGAAATCATAACCCCTAAAATCTTAAGGTCACAAATTGTGTAAAGGCTTTAGTACAATGGTATTTTATTTGTTATAGAATAATTAAAAAAAAACTATTTATGTGATTTGACACCGTTGTACTTCTTTCTTTGGTCTTTTCGATAAATCCGCATCATTTCAAAAGCTAAAGGATGAGATCATTCGGTACATTAAAGCCATAGAACCTCAATTATGCCTCAGCGTCATTGAATTTTGGACCATCGGATGGAGATGTGACGATAATTTCCTAAATAATTTGTCTTTTATTCAAAATCAACATCGGCCCTTAAAATTTAACCACCCTTTACATATTGTGTTCTCATGAATTGGTAAATCAATCCGCATTTTTTAGACTAATTCGGATAGCGTAACTAAAAAACATATGTATATTAAAAAAAATTCATGTGATATTAGTGTTTACTTCTCTACAAAACTTGCGTTAAGTCAGGGTTGCCATATCTTTTTTAGTTTATAAATAAATCCTCTAATACACATTAGAAGCATAGTTCACAATACCCGAAATTTTTGTATATAGTATGTATGAAGTATGAACATGATCTTGAACATGATAATGTTTTTCGTTTCATATTCGATCTTAATAAGACTTCTTGTAATAAATTAGAGGCAATAGCAATAAAAAATTAGTTTAAAAACAAAATACTAATAAATGTATATTAATTCACCTACCCTTTAGTGCGGGTGCGGCATCATTGGACCATATTTTTTTGAAAATTAGGCTGTTCAATCAACAACAGTTAATGGTGATCGATATCGCGACATGATTGCACAGGACAATGCCACATGTCAATGACTTGTATTAGACTTTTCCTGATAGTGTGTTGTCTCATTTCAGTAATTAGAATTGGTGATTTAATACCATTTTATTTCTTCTAATGGGCTTACTTAAAATCAAAGATATATGTCAACAAGCACACAAGATTCGTTACATTCACCACACGTGTATTACTTAAAAGAAAAAATTTAACCCTATATTGAAGAAAATTAACCATAATTATGCAAAAAGATCGCAAAAATTTCGACAAAGGGTGGGTATTTGCCATCAAAGCTGTGTAGGCTATTTAACATAAGTGTTATACCATAAATAACCCTATCTTAATGTATTTTAGAGTCAATTAAAAACAAAAATAAGTTTCTAAAAACTAAAACTCTATTTTATATTTAATTCATATCTTACATTAATTTGGGGTAACATTAATTATTTACCTTTAAAAGAAAATAAAAACAAATAACTCGGTTCTTTACCCAGAGATTTAGATGTTGAAAGGTTTTTGGCAAATTTCAAAACTAAAGTCTATCTATACTCCATAACTTTATTTTTTCTTGCAACACAGTGAGTAATAAGTGCAAATAATTCAGGGCTCCTTTGCTAAGTATTCAAGCATTCGTTGCTTTTGCTATGGATTCATTTAACATCAATTTCTACTGATGTATCTTTACTCACACTCTTTTTTATTGATTGCCTTTTGCGAACATCCTAAATCATTCGTCTTCTACGAATAGAGAAATACTTTTGAAAAAAGTATGTATATATTGCGTTTCATTCGAAAGGCATGTCAACCATTCATACCATTCGTTGCTTTTTTTTAAATGTTAGATGACTTTAGGAGAACACAAGCAATATTATGCAGGAGATTCGTTACATTCTCTCTTTTATTGTGTTGACTTGTATTGCTTAAATAAAATAGTATACTCATTCTGTGTGAATGAATGAACTGTTCTATAGTACATATGGGCAATTTCAAAAATTTTCGACATTTTGATATTTTTTTTTTCGAATTTTTTTTTTTGGATGACACGAATGACGCTTTGGTCACGTGAAGGGTGATGTTTTAGCATACCAAAACAGTTCGCGTTAATCATTTATTGCAAACGGCGCGAAAGTTATGGAGGTTTTAAGTTAAAATCTCTTAAAAAAAGATTTAAAGTTAAATTTATTGGTTTATTTTAATAAATGTTGTATGGGTGCATGATGCATGCATTTCAAATTCATCAGTGCAGTCCAAATTCATCAATGCACTGATAAAATACATAAAAAATATCAGTTATAATTAAAATTCCTTAACATTTAAAAACGCGAATTTTTGCAAAAATATGAATGTTTCACCGATTTTTATAATATGTGTTTATATAACGCATAACTAATTTACAGAAAAACAATGTTTTGACTTGCAAATTTAAAAAATTAAAAAATTTATATAAGAATTATTTTTGAGGTTAGGATTTTGTTTTTTGATCTGTAAAATTTAAAATCATGAAAATTTTTTAATGCCTATTCGGTTTTATTATCAAGCTTAAAAAAACCTATCATTTGGTGTCAATCGCGGCGGAATCTATACATAACTACAGATGTCACAAAGCAAAATGTGTTTGAAGAAAAATGCCGCTGTACCCGCTAAATATGGACCGAATTCAACCGAATTTATACATGATCTTTAGTTCACCGCCGCACTTCATTTCCAATACTTTACATTAATTGTAAACCACTGATTAACTAAAAAACGCGAAACAAAATCATGAAATTTCGCAAAATTTTTATTTTCTTTATAAAATTTTTGCGTTTCAAAATATTTTAACGCCTTCTTGACGTTGAGGTGCCATTTACTAAGAAGTTTAGATCACGCAATATATAAACCAGTTTTAAATAAGATTGCAAATGTCAGCCGCGAAAAACTGTCATTTTTAAAAAATTTACGCCAATTCTATAAAAGTTTGAGCTCATCGTTCTCAGCAACTAGCAGCCTGACATCGACGTGATATGGCGCAAATTTTAGCAAATTACACCATCTTTTAAATACTGTTGACGAAATGCAATTTTCTTGAACGGCGCAAAAACGCTATAGAAAAAACTGCGAAAATTGAAAAATCGGAAAATTTTGGTTTCAAAAATGAACCGCTGTACAACTTTTTCCCAAATAGTAGTATTGGCATAACTTTTATACTGTAAATATCTACAAAGTCTAGTGACTTTATTTTATATCAGTGAGCATCGGAAGTTTAAAACTAAAAGTAGAAAAGTGATGAAATATGAAAAAACTCTTGTAAATTTCAAGCCTGTTTTTGAGTTTTTCAATATTTGAGTGCCCATAACTTTTAGAGATAAAGAACTGATGGTCTGAAATTTTGAATTTCCCAGTTTTGTAGTGTGGCCTACCATTCCCTTTTGACCGTTTTGGTCAATTCGAAAAACTGAAGAAATAATAAGCATCTGAACTCAGTTTCATCAAATGTTGAAAATTTTTGAAATTGCCCATATATGCAGTGAAGTATAAAGAAAATTTCATTTATTTAATTTAAGAATATTAATCGTTTAAAATAAATTAGATTTTTATACGGCGTGAAATTATACATTTTATTTACATAAAACTGTATTAGTATTTGGTATTTGTTTAGTTCTTATCAAATATTTATTAAATTACAGCATATTTTTATTTATTCTGTTTCATGTACAACAAATAAAATTCTATACAACATACATATATATGTACTATGCAAACAATCGTCTTAGTTAAATAATAATGGAAAAATAAACAATCGAATAAATAAAAATAAAGTAATAATTTCTTCGCAACCTTAAACCAAAATAATCAGAACTTATAATTTTTTTAAAAGTTTCTGAAAGTAATCAATGTTTTATTTTATTAAATTTTTGGTTACTTTACCTGTTTCGTTTGTATAAAAAAAAATATTTTTACCTTTCCTTACCTTTTTTAAATTTTTCAGTGTGCGATATACAGTGGCTCTCATTAATATTCGGTATTTGATTTTCGATATTTATTTCCTTAATTTTTAAAATAAAATTTATAGGATTTCCAAAAATTTTCTTTTATAAAATAATAATCAAATTCATAGTGCTTTTGTGTGTTGCATATTTTTACATTCATTAAACAAATTAAATTATTATAATTAAAATACTGATATTTTGCACAAATATATGCCACATTAATATTCGGTAGAGAATTTATTGGATCATTTAGACCGCCAAGTGCGTAAAAAATCTATTTCATATAGAAATGAGCTTAAAAAAGTACTGAAGGAGGAATGGGATAAGATCAGTACAGACTACTTAAAAAAAATTATTTATAATATGCCTAATCGTCTATCAGAGGTTGTAAAAAATAATGGTTTTCCAACAAAATACTAATATAATTTTTAAGGAGTTTAATTTAATTTCATCGAAAAAACCGAATATTAATGAGACCTGAATTTTTTTAAGTTTTTACTTTATGTCCTATTTATCTAATTTTATTAACGCTTTATATTCTAAGAATAAATTAAATTGATCTCGAGAAATATATTTTCTTCTTAAAACATAAATTTCTGAGTTTTATTCATTCTCTTGCAAAACTTTTCGTTTAAATAAATGAAAATTAAAATACCGAATATTAATGAGAGCCACTGTACTTTAAAACTATTGTTAAAATAAATAATTGTTAACTTTGTTTTCTTTATTCTCTTTATTTAACAATTTTTTAGATGGCCCACAATTACAGCCTCCACGTTTTACAACACAACCATCATCTTCAGGTTCAATAGTTAGTGAAGGACGTACAAAAATTCTACAGTGTCATGCTCTGGGTAAGTACAGTTAAGAACAAATCATATTCGTATAGTTGCAAAAAAAAAAAAAAAAACAAACAAACAACTACAGGAAATGAGCCTTATTTTATAGAATCAAATAATGAAAGGTGTAAATAAAGACGGAAAAAAGGAAATATTACACAAAAGTGAAAAAGTGAAATATTACACAAAAAGCAATATAATTGATAAAGATCGACTATCATACTCTCTACACGATAACCACCAAAATACATAAGATTTTATTGTATTTTATATGATTTATTTAGAACAAAAGAGAGAAGAATTAAAATATTTCTTTATTTATACAGTCGAACTTCGATTATTAGAGCTTGCAAACAATCGATTGTATTGTACTATCGATAGTATCGATAGTTCTATTTTTATTAGACTATCGATGTCATTTTTTCGATAGCGATACTATCGTTAAAGGTTACTTAAAACTATCATCGCTTCAACAATTGCAATAGGCCAGATTTTTTCAAGTTGCAATAACTTAACTCGCACTGTACATATTTTTAATTGCATCTTTCTTATAGAAACGAGCAAGGAAAATCGTGATAAAGGAAGCAAAAATACTGAGTTTGATACTGAAACTATACAGTTGAAAAAACTAGCAGAGGTAATTCGGAAGTTTGGAAATTTTTTCTAAAGGCAAAAGAAAAACAATCAATAATGTCGGCTGTGTGCGAAATTTTACAATACTAGAGATAACACATCAAACCTTTTTGACAACCTAGAACGTGCCCATCCATCTCATAACCAACTGCCGAAACAATCAAACACCATCCAATATTTTGTTAAAGAGTCTAAAACCTATAAAAGGAATTACGAATGGAAAAAATTACTACATACTGCTTGAATGACTTTGGTCGCCAATGATTTACATCCATTCAGTATAGTATAGGCTACATGTTTCCGAGATTTTATTAAATGCTTAAATCCCCGCTATATGTTGCCATCAAGAAACACTCTAAAAAAATTTGATGATGGTAAATTTGTTCAATACAACCAAGATTAAATTGCAAACTATGCTTAATGAAGTGCAAATTTGCACTATTACAACAGACTTGTAGACTTCAAGCGAAAACAATGGCTAACTTACCGTAACGTGTCACTTTAGATGAAACTAGTTTGTTCTTCGTATGACTGTTTTATGTATGTGCTAACAGTGAAATTTATCATTTCTAAAAGAATTCGATACTATAGATAATATCGAATGGCGTGATGTTTGCCTATGCATTGTCTGTAGAAAATATTTATTATTTTTCTCTTTCATACTCGTACATCACATACAAACATTGTTCAAATTTGGGAATTAGTGCTTTTATGTCAGTGTGGTTGTTCCATATTACGAATGAAATTCTGTTATTCAGTTTACGTCTTTTCGGTTTTCAAACACTCAAAAAATATGTCTAAATCTAGCCGGACTGAAAGCCTTCTTCACATTTAAAATGTATTTTTTGATACCTCTTAGTTAGTGTTTATGTATTTTGTTTAAAAATAAATTATAATAGTGAAGTTAAATAATGGGAAACTGCAGTGTGCACAGTATCGATATATATCAACATGATATGTACGGCTGAAGACTCGGACACAAAGAACTCTGATGAGACTACCGCATCGGGAGTCGAAAACAATTGTTCAGTTTGGCTAGTGTACTATTTTTTCACGGACATGATTTATCCTTTGATTACCAAAAAAGTATTCATTGCAGTTAACTTTGATCTAGTTAAAGCGTTTCTGACAAAACAAAAATTAATTTAAAAAGTGTATCTCGTTTCCTGGGACTCGAACCCGAGTCTTTAGCATTTAATAAAAATTTTTTTTCTTTCGAGACCACCTTGCAAAAATACTTTGTATTAAAGGCGCTACGTAGAAACTTTTTTTTTATTTTTTTTATAAGGTGGTACGCTCTCGTACATATGTATGTATGTGCATACCTTTTATTCTGACCTAAGATAGAGCATAAAAGGTGTCTCAAAAGACAAGCCAAATTTCTATTGTTTGACTGAAATGACTCTTATATTGAAAATTGATATTGGAAAAGCAACTAAAAAAGAATAGGAATTTTACAACGGTAATGACTAGAAAAAATAATAATATTTTTGGTATGAAGTTTCTTCCCGGCAACAACAACAACAACAACAATGGCAACAACCTAAAGGAAAAAAGAGAAGCAGAAAAGAATTTTATAAAAATGTCGATTGAAAAAAAAAAAAACAAAAAACAAAATTGCAAAACTTTAAGTTGCAAGTCTTGCCAGAGGGTCTTATTGTTGTTTGGCCAGTTAGGCAGTCATATTAGTGCTGCCGCTATTAACTTAAGTTTTGTACTCAAACATCAGTTGAAATTCGTTTCAATGTGGTTGAAGTCTTTATTTACTTTCAGTTGCCTGGTATTAGTGCTTCCACCAATTTCTAAAATGTTTGCCTGGCGTCGTATTGCCTGTTTACCTTCTGAGTGTCAGTTGTCTTAGTTATGTGGCCAAGCTCTACATACATACATACATATGTATGTGTACTTATGTACATACATATAAAATGTCACATAAACACTTTTAAGTGTTTTGTACGTATATGGGCGCTTTATGGGTTTTAACTAAAAATCTTAAGTTCTTACACAAAAGAAGACATTAACTTGACTTATGTAGGTATAAAAGTGTGTATATTTGCTTATAATAGAACATTAAATGGTTTCATTTCATGGCTTCATTTTATACAAAAAAAAATGGTTTTTCGCCTATTTGCTACTTCACTTATTATAGGTTTACGTTGAATTTCTACTTCTTCTCTTTTCGTAAATGACTATTTTAACCTGTTATTGAAAGGTTTTAGGTTGTAAGAAAAGTTTTCTAAGCTGTAATAGTAGGACAGAAAACGAATGATAAAAATTGTTTATCCTAAAAGTAGACAAACATAAGTAAAACTTCTTTTAGTGCCTCAACTTATACCACATTATATTATATTTTAACCTTAAAGTATGCGTAATTATAATAGCCTAACATTAGGCTTATTTAGGTATTAATTAAGAAATAAGATATGTATTATTGACATCTATCATATTATGCATAAAGGCAAAAGTGGGGTCATATTCTTTTCACTAACAAACTGCATTTCCAAACATAAAGTACATTAAAACACTCTTTTATGCTTTCTTTGAATTTTTTTTTTAATTTGAGACCAATACTCAGGGGTAAACCACTACTAAATGGTGTGCATTGTATTGGAATTTATGGAAAGGACAGTACATATCGTCGATGGAATTAAAGAACGCTGTAAATGACAAAATCTTAAATGTTCACCAGAGCCAAAAAACTTTCATAAAAGTAGAACAAATACACTGGTATTTTTCATTTCGCAGACGGCGTAAGTGAACTTATTTTTATCGTAGAAATCTGGGACCTGGACCAATCGACGCGTATTTTTTTCTGATAAAAATGATGCAAAAAGCCTATTTTCGATTTTTTGTTAGTTACAGCGTTCTTTAATTCCATTGACGATATATTATTATTAATTATATAATTATTAAGCGCCTTAGGAATGAGACAAATTGCTGTGATTTGATCATTCAAAGGCCAGTGTTATACCTTCACTCTTGAATGATCAATAGCAATTGCCTCATCGTTGCATGTTGATTGCGGTGAGTGCCTCCGCTAAGTAGGCTTAGTAGGTTTAGCTGTTATCTGCTACTTCCCAATAGGTGGCGCTTTTTTCATGATTATTCGTTTTTTATTGACATTGGATAAGGTGAAATAGAGTGGAATGTCGGGGAATGTCTTGGGATAGATTTGACAAATTATTAAAAAATATCGACACATATTTCAGTAGTAAGTATTTAAAAATGTAACCATTCTGTAGTCGCCGTGGTCTAGTGGTTAGTGTGTTGGCTTACTAAGACATGGGCCCTGGGTTCGACTCCAGGCTCTGACATCTTAAAAAAAAAAAATATGAAAAAAATATTTCTTTCGGCGACTACCTCTCAGCAGTCTTCTGGCAAAAGCTCTGAGAGTAACTAATTGCCATGAACAAGTCTGTCGTTCGGAGTCGACATTAAACTGTAGGTCCCGGTACTCATGGATAAAAATTGACACACATAACATGAGTGCTGCGAGAAGCTAGGCCGTAATCCTGACACAGGTTTGTAAAGGCCAGTTATGTATGTATGTATGTGTAACCATGGAAATTATAATAGAGATTTTGACACACAACATACATACATACATAATTGGCCATTACTACCCTGTGTCAGGGTTACGGCCTAGCTTCTCGCAGCTCTCATGTTGCGTGTGTTAATTATTAATCCATGAGTACCGGGGCCTATAGTTAAAGTCGAACGATAGACCTGAGAAGCTTTTTCAAGGCAATAAGTTACTCTCAGAGCTTTTGCCAGAAGACTGCTAAAAGATAGTCCCTGAAAGAAATATTTTTTTTATATTTCTTTTTTTCAAGATGTCAGAGCTGAGGTTTGAACCCGGAGCTATTGTCGTAGAACGTCAACAAACTAACCACTAGACCACGGCGACTACAGTCCTTATAAAATAAAGTGTTTTATGGGCGTAAGTGCCCATAGGCAAATAAACATTAGTTTGTAATGTACAAAGAACGATGCCCATATTTTTAAATTGAACTCCAATGTATCACCGTTATATCACTCATCAAAACATCGATAATTATGGCCAAAACAAGGATGTACCGTTTGCATACCCCATCGCGTTGGACATACATATGTATGTCAAAAACCATATTCAAAAATTAAGACTAGGAAACTATCGTAATATAAAATTTATTTTAACAAAATCTCTGTCTTGTGTTATCACTTAAGTTCTTAAACTCTATCTTCTGTAGATAGAAGTCGCAAAACACTATTGGCTTTTTATCTGTAAAGTATTAGAAACAAAAAACTTTCTTAGTTTAAAATATTAAGAGTTAAATTTTAAATTTCTCTTTTCTAATCTACAATTTAAAATTTGGCTTATTTTTTAAGATTTTAAACCTTTTTTTACACTTAAAACTTTTCAATTTCCTGTCATTCACAGGTGCTTAAAGTGGTATTCCAACAGTATTCTAAAATCGTATTTTTTTTATTAAAAAATAAAGAAATTCGTATATGTAATGCAGCACATATTTGTCCTATTTTTTTTTCTATTGTTTTCCAAAGTAATTTTGTTACTTTTTTTTGTTGTCGTGCATTGATAAAACTCTCACACATAAGTATAAACATTTAATGAAGAAAAAATTCCTTTAGTCCAAATTCAATTGAAGCGTACAGTAATTTTTCTGCTTCTTTGGTAATTTTTTTTCTTCTTTTTCTTTTTTTATACTTTTTGGCTTAAATTAAAAATGTCACAGAAACTGAAATTGAAGGACATTAAGAGCAATACAAAGGCAATAGCAAAATGGGAATCAAAGAAGAAAGAGCAACAGAAAGTAAAAAAAAAATTTTAAATTTGAGAAGAATTAAGTACTTGAAGATTTTTCAATTGTATTTCATATTTTAATCACTTTTCTTTGACTATCACGTGCTTGCACAACACAGTTCACTAATATGACTCTGTTCTTTAACTTTCTTCACAAATTGCCAGATTTTGTTTTCCATTCGCTCGAATTGACCTTTTCCTTATATACTCACACTGCTTTCCATCTTTTTTTTTAATTTTGTTGCATACAATATTCATTATCAATTTTGCTCTCTTCTCCTTAAGACTAAAGAAGAAAGAAATTGTTTTTAAGTTCTTACCTGTTAAAATGTCTTGGCTTTAGTTCATGAAGAGTTATTTTACGTTCTGTTGTATACTTATATATTCTTTTGAATGATGGCTATTTATATATATATATATATGTATTCTTATATGTATATAAATAATATTAAATATATATTTGCCTTGCATTTCACATAGTACTGTGCTTATTTACTCCCTGTTTTTTTTTTACCTTTTACTGTTGTTGATACTTAAACTGCTTTGTTTATATTTCGTCGGTTAAATGAAGTTGATACTTTTACTTAAAAACAAGACTGAAATGAAAAGTTTTAAAAGTCTGTCATCACGTGTTGTTGGCTGGTGACTTAAAAACAACAAAATAAAAACGACAGCGACCTATAACAAGATAGAGACATAAAACATTAAAAACTACACAAAGCATGTAAACTTGCCTACCTTCTTGGATTAAGTCAAGGCAGCTTGAAGAAAGCTACATACCGAATTTACGCAGATTTAACGTGTGTATAAATGCATACTCGTATATTTAAATGGGTATCGACGTGTGACATAAAAATCATGTGATACTTTGTAGTAAGATGGAACTTATTAGTGACTTGAACCAATGCGTACTGTGTGATTCTTAATATTTCTGCCTCTGTTGATTAAAACAATTTTAATTCATTTTATTTATATATCATAGCAAAAAACAGCTTATTCAAACAGATATTTAAAAAATAATGAAAAATGGATTGGTTTTTATATATTGATCTTAAAGATCAAGTAATTTTTCTTTTTTTATACTTATGGCCAGCACTCAGGGGACTACCACTACTCATACAGTACATTGTGCTAGTCTGGGAAAATATGTTATAGGAAGTTGGAACGAGTGTGTATTGCTTGTGAGTATTTGATTTAAACCTACTGATATCGTAATTGGCAGGAAAAAAACATGCGTTGGAAGTTTGTTCCATAAACAAGCAGTGCAAGAACGAATTTTTTCTATTATACATAGCGCGATTCCGTGGACAATCAACTACAAATAGATGTTCTCTGAGAGAAGTACGTGTAGTCCTCAAGAATATGCGACCATCCGGAATCAAATCTCTTACTTCATCAGAGCACCTCCCATGATAGTATCGATAGAACAATGAAACGCACGCCACATTACGCCGATGCCATTGATAAGCACTTTCGTCCTTTCCTGTACGCTGTTAAGAAGCCCCAACTGCTTTGATTTAATTTTTTTAGCAGTTGTTAACGCGTAGAATACTTTAAAAACCATTACACTTTAATAAATTATTCTGTATTTTATACATAAAATAGTTTATCATTTGACGTATACTCGAGTTAATTGGACTAAATTGTTTATTTTAGAAATAATTTCAATGCAATTCAAAAACAGTACTGAAATTCAAAGAACTAAACCGGCACATGTATTAGATTTGTCTTTTAGAAGCTGATCTTATTTCGTATATACAGAGATAAAAATAGCTTTCATTTAACACCACTAAAAGCTAAGTTTAGTATATCAAAGCATCTCTTATAACACCTCTATCTTTACCCAGAAATTGTAAACAATCACTTACTCGTGCACATCAATAATGCATGATTTTTATATGGAATGAACCGCTAAAATACAATAGAAATGCAAATTTATTGCAACCAGTAAGCAAATAGTACAAAAAAATCAAAAATAATACCTTATCCTGTAGCATATTTGTGGAAGCTTTGAAAAAAACAATATAATGCTTCCATTATTGCTTACAATTTTATTTATTGGTCCCAAATCTTAAAAATTTTCTGCTGGGTATATATAGAAATGGAGGCAATTTTTGGCCTACGCTTAAACGCAATTCCACCTTGAAATTGGATACCAACTAAATATTGAAAAACGATTTAAGTTTATTCCTTATATAGACAATTTCTTGTTTTATATTGCTTGGCAAAGCTGGCACAATTAATCCATTTATTTCCATTGCAATAAAATATTTATACTATATTCCAATTTTTACAAGCGGAGTGTGGCTAAGATCAGCAGTTCGGTATGCTGTAACAAAACACAGTCTTTGACAGGATGGAACCTACACACTAAACTTCTGGAGAACCCGGTCTGAAATAAATAAATCAATTTAAAAAAATACGTTTTTTTAAAAGTAAAAAATATTTTATTTCGTTACGGTTGGGAGTTAATGTGACACCTCCTGTTCTACTTGTTCATTTATTTGAACTTTTTCTCATATTTTTTTCACTTTTTTTTGTAAACAATTTACTAATGCTACTTAAGGGATTTTTAAAGTGGTTAGTTAATCATTTTACCAAGAAAATGGAATGAACAATAGCAGTAGCAACAACAACAATTAAAATAACGTTGACTTTTATTAGTTTAACAATATGACTGCAGTGGTTGGTGGTGGTGGTGGTGGTGGTGGCAACAAATAAGTTTTACCTTGAACTGATATTTTATGTTTTTTTTTTTTTTTTTTTTTAACACAATAAAGTTAAATTTAACAAAAATAAAAACATAAAAGGAGTCAACAAAAATAATATGGCTATAAATATATGTATGTTTTCCCTACCTTCTACCAATAAATATTCATTCACTCATTTACCCTAAATAAATACATCAAATTGTTTTAATGATTTAATTTTCTTCAGTGCTTGCCATGGAAAATCTTTAAATACAACATTTGAATTTCGTGGGGTATCCTTAAAGTAAAACATTCCTTGAAACTCGTTTCGTTGCATTAAGTGTATGCAAGTTGTTCATTTAAAATATATGGTAAAGATTTACCAAATTGCTAACGATAAGACTGTTCATCAACAAAAAGAAATAGAAAAAATGCGAATATTTTTAAAAAGAATTTGCTGCTAAAATGTTGACTTATAATCGTAAATCAGATTCAAATTAAAGTATTTTTTTAAAAAGCTACTTAGATCTTAAAAGTTTTTATTTAGTTAGAAACCTTTATTATATTTAATATACGAGTGCTTACTATATAAATTGACTTGGTTATTAAAGAAAAAAAATGTTTAAGAACTTAAAAAAAGCATAAAACCATTTTGTAATTCCAAGGCTTTAGAGGACAAAATAAAAGAATCCCGAAAAAGTTAATAGAAATGTGCCAAGTAGAGCTGCTGAGCTTTCAAAAAAATAGTTCTAACTCCGATTCCAAACAGTGAAAATTTTAGTGTTCGACTTTAACTGCGACTCGCATTCAAACCGTAGAGCTAAATGTAGATATATAAACTCATCCTGCAAATAAATGCTATTTTACCTTAATTCTACATGAAATAAAACAAAAAAAACTCAGTAATCTAAACTTTCTAAAGAAAGCTTACTAAGTAATTATAGAGTACATTTAAATAAAATGGACAATTAAAGTAATATTTAATATTTTTGATATTGTGACTATAACATGAGGAGGCACAAAATTTTTCAATTCTGAATATAATGCACTCGCACATATACATGCACAGAAAAAAAAAATTAAATTGTGTTGCAATAAAAAATTTGTGATATCAATTAAAAAATTGTTCAGTTTTTCACCAGTAAACAAATTAATGCTATCAATTAAGCTGATTGCAATATAAATTAAAAGTATTTCAAGTAAAGTTGTATAAAACCTTAAAAATTTAATTAAACCAATTAAATTATTTAATCAACCCAATTTTTTTTCAATTAAAAACTTAATTGAAAATAATTTCAATAATTCTTTTCTGTGTGCTTATAAAAATAATATGCTTGAAATTTTTAAAATATATCATTATTGGTCATTACAACCATGTATCAGGGTTACGGCCTATTTTCTCACCCATGATTATCGGGACTTACAGTTTAAAGTCGACTCCGAATGATAAACTTGAGACGCTTGTTTATGGTAATCAGTTACTCTCCGACTTTTTACCAGAAGAGGTATTCGCCGAAAGATATATTTTTTCATATTTCTTTTTTTTTCAAATGCTCAACTGGAGTTTGAACCCGCGGTTCATATCTTAGTAAGGCAACACACCAGACCACGGTATTGTGGACCACTTTAGCCCAATTTCAGATGCTTTAGTAAAATTATAATTTTTGTTTTAAAGCTATTTGAATTTAAAAACTCACCACTTAAACCTAAAAAATTTACGTGTAGCGTATATACAATACACCAATACAATCTATCAATTAAAAATTGCCAGGAAATTACTAAAAAAAATGTTGACAACGCACATCAATAATCAATAATTCGACAAAACATTTTATGGCCGATGCTGTCATACATCTTTTAGTTTGCCAAAGAGCTCCTACTCCACATTAGGTGCAAATTAAATAACCCCATAAAATACTAATTTTGAAAATGTTCTTAGATGATTACTTAATGTAACTAATTCGACACCATAATACGAGTAAAAAGTTGATTTTAATATTATCCGCTTACATGAATTACCAATACAATCAATATGTAATATTCTCTTTAAACATTGGTAACTTTTTTCCATCACTCATTCACTCTATATTTGTAAGTATATAGCACATGTTATTAAATGTCAATTCAATTGATCACAGAGCAATGGACAGATATGTACGAGTATATTGATTAAATGACTGGCAATCGAAATGTGTGTCATCTTGTATCTCTTGTTCATATTTATTTTATTTTATAATAGCAACAGCAGAAGTACTTACCCAGCAAACACACACGAGTTTAATTTTAAATTTGAGGAAAATTTTAAAAGCTATCTCATCAGCATCCAAAACTACCAATTTAAATCTTCCAATGCATACGATGCGTCTAATGTGAGTTAGGGAAGTTTATTATTTTACAAACTAAAAGAGATATGAAAACAATGTGTAAATAAATGTTGTGCCGAATAATCATCGGAAACAATTTTTTATATATAATTCCCATGTTAACTCTTCAATCGGGCGGTGATAGTTTATGTGTTTGACGACCTACCAAGAAAATTTTATATGATAATTTCTATAAGTATTGGACCTGTATATATATAGCGGTATAGTGATTAAAGCATTCGCACAAAAACTGAAACAGCCCAGGTTCAAATCAAACCGAAGGAGAAAAGTGAAAAAAAAAATTTGCGGTTTTTCAAAAACTATAATTTAAAAATTAGATGTCCGAGGAGTCTATCTTCAAGAAACTGCTCCCTGACATTCTAGTCTATTCGCCACCACCTTCTGGGAAGATAACAGGTAACCTACTTAGTGAAGACGCTCACCACTCACAATCAACATCCATCGATAGATGGGGCAATTGCTGTTGATCATTCTTGAGTGAAGGTATAACACTGGCCTTTGAGTTGACAAATTGACAGCAACTGGTCCCATTGACATAAGTCGCTTAACATATATCTATCCATCTCCTCAACATTCTAATACAATGCACAGCATGTATAAGGATTTACTCCCCTAAATAGGGTTTAAAAAAAGTTGCGATTTCTTACAAACACCAAGTTTTAAAATTAAAATAATGTTTCTGTTGAAAAAAACCAACTCGTACTTTTCTAAAGTGTTTCCACCCTATCCACTTTTGCTTATTAAGCGAATGATCAGGAGAAAACGCATTTATTGGGAATTAATAGTCAGAACTAAGCAAGGATCGTAACCGACCACCAAAGATCTCCATTACATCACAAAAGACACAGTTTACATCAACAGATGCGGCAATTGCTGTTGATTATTTCAAGGGTAAAGGTATAACACTGGCCTTTAAGTGGTCAACTAACTAACAACAAGTTGTCTCACTGACATAAAGCGCTTAATAGAAACAAAATCTTTCTATCTGTCATTCCAATTCCAATTTACCCCATTTTTCATACTATTGCATCTATGTTTGTTGGTCAATGACACACATATGCACAAATCCATAAACAAGCACAAGTAAAATTAGTAATTGATTTTTCTTTTATTTTTTCTTCTATTAGCTTGGTTATAGAATGAGTTCAGATATAAAACGGGGAAAAAAGAGAAAACAATGGAAACTTAATTTGAAATAAATCGAATAATTACATTGTGTTTTAAAACATACATACAATTAAATTATATTATAATTAAATGTAAAAAATAATATGGTTTCGCCTTTTTTATGTTCTGACATTTTTGTTTTTTCGTTTTTTTCACCTAAAAGAAGATGACAGGCAAACCATTAATGAATGCTTTAAATGCTATTAATTATTAGCAATAATTACAACAACAAAAATTTAAAATTTTAACTAAAAAAAAATACAAAAAGAAATGTTTTTTAAAATACGATTTCCATTGTAGTTAAAGTCATGTAATAACTTAATACATATGTAGACTTTTTATAAAACAAATGGTCTCCATCATGGATAAAAATTTTGTAATTGAATCAATGTGCCAATTTAAAGAATTTTTTTTTTGTCAGTGAATACATTTTTGTTGTCTTCCTTTGTTTCATAAATAAAAAACTTTTTCATTTGTAATAGTTACAAACATTTATTTATAACTAGCTGACCCGGCAAACGTTGTGTTGCCTAGAAAAGTATTGTTTTTGTGTATATTTAAAATCCGTTACAGGATCAGAAACAGGTAATATTTTAAGGATATCGGTTCAGATAATTTATCTTTATTTACAAAAAAAAATATGAAAATGTGAATGATAAACTATTGAATAAATAAGAGAATATCATTGAAGCACTCTGTGATAAACAATATTTTTGGTGTTGTTGTCATATTACATAATTTCGGTATTCTTACCAAGCTTAAAAGCATTATGTATAACAACTATTTGAATAAAGGACAGAACATAATTTACCTGTTTGGGGGAATAACTTCCCCTGCTCCTAAAAAATATACTTCTAAGTATTCCTACTAGGCTTGAAAGCTTTATTTGTTACACTTCTTTCAAAGAGCGATAAAATGTGTTCTACCTTCTGCGGGAATACCCCTTCCTCTAACCTTATCCCGCTCGGATTAAGCTGTATCATAAAAGCTAGTTCTGGAAGCATTTATACCATGTTTAAGGGCTTTATGGGGAACGTAAACAGTTCACGGAAAAAGTGGGCTGTGGAGGGGGTGTGGAGGTATAAAAAATTTATTAGGGTTTAGACAATCTCGGAAAAGCTTTGTTAGAAACATTGTGACATCACTCCATACAAAATGTATGGGAAAACGAATTTTCTTTATAATTTCTTTTTTCTGGAATATTTTTTTGCTATTCTTCTTATTTGGCCAGAGACCATTCCGAATTGGTACGAGTCATCGAAATCGGTCCAGGCGTTCTTGAGTTATAAGCGTAATAACTAACGCCACTCTGTTGTTTTTTAAATACAGGGTGGACAAATTTGAGGCTAGAAAACAAATTGGTCAACAAATGATAAAATGTCAAAAATTGAAGTGTCATTTTTTGTCATTTATTTAGTAAAAGTTGTTAAATTTTAACCATGGAAAGCTACACTATCAGTGTTTTCGTCTTATGTTACCTAATGTTACGTTACCGATTTGGCGAGATTCTGCTAGGACCGGACCATTTGAAAAACTCGTTTTACGTGAACAAACCACAAACAACTGACGTTCTGAAAGATAACATTCGGCTCTGCACTGACGAGATAAGCGAAGATTTGTTGCAAAGTGTAATTCAAAATTTTATGAAAAAAAGCGTATGTATACCGACGTGCTAGAGGTAGACATTTGCAAAACCTCGTATTCCATTATTAATACTCATATTTCTACTTTACATTGGTAACAATGAAACTGAATATTTTAGAAAAAATTTGTTTTTAAGCCAATTAATTTTATAATCTCAAATTTACACACCCTGTACATACATCTGTAATTACATACATATATGTATATAACGAAACAATTAAATTTATGTTTCTAAAGTGCAAACAATACAATTACAGTGCACTGTAAAACTGTACACTTAATCCTATTTATACCAAGTATAAAAGTAAAGTGTAACAAAATGAAGTAAAAAAGACAGATTTACATTAAAAATTTATCAAATTTAACTATAGCGCAATTCAGTAACATATTATTACGATAATCGCATTGTTTTCAACAGTAAACAACGGAATTGTCGATTGTTTACGATAGTCCAAATAGCTATCGTCGTAACCTAACGACAAAAATTTTTATGCTGTTTCTTCAGTTTGAAACTCGTAAATTTTTTATTCTGAAATTTTATAAAGAGATGTGTCTACGCTATTAACTAGTTTGCTTGAGAACCATTTATGTGTGCTTTTATTTTCAAAAGAAACTAGAGGTTTGTAACTTTACTGACTTTCTATCCATTTTAATTACCAATTACCCAAAAACTACCTGATTTTATACGGTGTTGCCCCATCATTGTAATTTAAATATAAAGAAAACTAGACTTGTCGGCTATCGCTAAAGTTTACTTAGGGAATCACATAATCGTTACTACAAACAATTAAAATTGTCGTCTTCTTTTGCTAATATCGTATTCTTAAAAGTTACTCAATCGCAGTACTGGTAGACTTTATGAAAATTAACGTGCGTTAAGAAATGTGTGTGAACACTAGCGGAACCGAATTATTTTGCCACCTTCACAATGAAGGTTTCGTTAGAGTTTTTTGTGTGGTAAAATGCTTATTCATTTTTCTACATTATCTATATTTTAATCACCTTTTAATGGAATTAGATTATCCGAATTATATGTTTTTACCATTTTTTTAGGTTAGGCTACTTTTATTTACAACCATGTATCGAAATTTATAAATTCAACTTATTTCATTGATACCAATTAACTTTCTAAATGAAAAATTTCGGGAACAATTGTTTCTGTGCTTACAAGATGACATAAACGTTATGCCATTTTGAAAACTTAAAGCACAGTGATATTTACCTCATCTGCAGAAATGGCAGCGATTTTATATTATTACTTTACTTTTTAACCACTTTGTATCATACTTATACTTGAAAATATTACCATCAATATTAATTGAAATCAATTTGCAATTGTATATTTTCGATTTTTCCTTTTCAACTGCAGTCTATGTGTCAGCCTGCATATGAGTATCTTTCTATTTATAACGATTGTTTTTATATTTTTCATCTTAGTTTTTTATATTTAAAAGCATTATTTTCTAAGTTTCTTTCATAAGTTTACCAACAATCTAGTTGGTAACCACATGCAACAATAATAGAAACAATTGAAAAATATTACGAATAAAATAAAAATGAAGAAAAATAGAGAAAAACAATTTTCAAAACTATTTGAAATCTAAGAAGACCAGCAATAATAACAGCAACTTCAATAATTATAATTCCTATTACTGTTGTTGATTTATTTACAATTCTTTCTGTTGCTCTTGCTGGTTCTCATTACTTTCCTTCTTTTATTATTTATAATTGTTGTGAAGTTAAAATCTTTGAAATGTTGCCGTAGATATTGGTATGGGTGATTTGTGTTTTAATACCACCATTAGTTGAAATTCGTGACGGTCAGAAACACCATTTTCCATTAATTGTAAGAAACAGTATTGCTACTACTATTACAGCAGCAGCATCTGCAACTAAACTGAACAGCGGAAATAAATTGGAAAGCTTATAAAACGCTTAAAGCATTCGTGGCAATAAATACCTTGAGGTATAAAAAAAAATATAAAAGGGCCTCTAAAAATAATTCTCTTTTTAAGAGTTACGACAGTGGAATAGACAAAGAATATAAAAACAGGCTGCCATTTTTGCAGGCAGCATGATAAATGTCCAAGAACAGTGATACATATTTAGACTTATCTGCAAAAATGTTTTACTACGAGCGTAAATTTCATTTAGACCTTGCAACTCATTTGCAACAGGTGTTCATAAAAGCAAATTCGTGATGTGTATAAATATTTACATAAGGAAGGTTTATCGTTCAATAAATTCCTAATGATATGGTTTATTTGTCAAGTGAAACTGCTGCTTCATAGGAAGTACTGAGAAATGTTAATGGTGAGAATAAAAATAAGTGTAATACGACATTAGGGACGAATACTCTCATGAGCATCTAAAATAATCGAGTATATATCGTCGTGCGGTAGTTTATGTGCTCTACCTGCCATTTCATATTTTTTATATATTTCGAATTAATGATGCCACTTTAGGTTTTCGACACCAAATTTTTCAAGTTTGCACTCCGTTCTCTGATATCTCGTCCAGTTTCGAAGATAAATAGCCGAAAACGGATTGTAGATTTTAAAAATTTTAGTGTCAAAAACCTAAAGTGGCATCATTACCTGGATATATATAAAATGGCGGATAGAGCACATAAACTCCCGCACGACGATATTATTTCACTTTACGAATTTAAGTTGAAAAACCTTTCTACAAGATGGGTGGCTACTTTTAGTAGCAGTTGACCAACAACGAATTTGAATTTCTCAAGCTTGTTTGAAACAACTAAAGCAAAAATAAAAAAGATTTTAGTCATGGTTTCATAACTCTTGATTAAATATAGAGACACCACCACTATACACCTGACACAAAAGAACAATCCGAACAAAGAATACAATAATAGTTCAATCGGCTGGTAAGCTAATCGTAATGGTTTTCTGGGTTTAAAAATGGGAAAAAATTACAAATGGCCAGTTTTCATCAAAACAACGCACCAAATTCAGCGAATTGAAGAATAAATTTGTTAACCACCCACCTTAGTCTGCTGATTTAGCTCCCTCGGGCTTCTACCTGTTCCCAATTCTAACAAATTCCTTGCTAGCAAACGTTTTACCCCAAGCAGTTGTAAATGATTATTTAGAGGAAAATTATTTTAATCAAGGCGTAGAATTGCTAACAAAAAAGTAAAGTTGGACTTTATTGAACAGTAAAATAATTTTATTAATCTAGCGCTTGTGTTGCATTGTTCAGTTAAGAACTTTCCGTACTGCCCTCTTATATCTCTTACAAGGCTGATTACAAATCAAAGACCCTTGGGATACGGATAAAGCTTTTTTATACATGGATGAGTTACTATACTGAAAACGATTTAGAATTGTGACATATTCCTCAATTCATTCATATATGATGTACTAGAGTACTGCGACCTGTTGATTTATTGTAAAACCCTCAACTTGACCGAGATTATCCCTAGTATATCTTCTCCAGTCTCGTCGCTCTGACGAACTTTAAAATGTCGGCCAGTGCCAACCCCGAGAATATTCCCCATATAAATAAACAATTTGCACACTCTCATATTATTTAAACCCTTTTCAGGCCCTCTCTTCCATATACCAATAAAAAACAAAATAGTAATAAAAGTTTTAAAATCTTAAATATTTTTGTTATACTCATATTCCTTCCCTTACCGGAAGCAACATTTTTAAAATATTTTGCATAAATGTTCCTACATTTTCTTACCCATATGCTGCTTTTGAAACAATAAAATATTTCTTTTGTTTGGTGAAAACAGGATGCCATACAACTACTCTTTACAACAGTAGAGAGAAAACATTTTTTTTTTTCTAAATTAAAATATATTATTTTGCTGTTTATTCTTCTTTTTAATTTGTTGTTTCGGTTGCTGTTGTTATTTGAAAAAGTGTTCAACAGTTACATATTTTCTTATTTTTGTTTCTTCCAAAAAAAAAAAATTAAATTTTTCCAAATATTGAAAATAAAACTATGCAATATTTAAATGGAAAAATTTTTTTATTTGTGTGGTTGAGTGACAAAACGTCTTTAATTCTTTTACTTTTCATTGGCATACAAAACTAGTCATTTTAATATACGAGTATAATTTCCCAGCTAAAATATTATTTCATACTTATATTCGGGATATATTTTTAATTGAATACCTTCTGGTTTATTTTTGCTTTTTAAACGTATTTTATAGTTCCTCAGTTAACAGAATAAATCTTAAGGCATAGATTTTTTACTAAAATCAGTCAGTCATATAAACTTTATTCGTATATGTAAGTACGAAGGTGCTCCTCATATATCCATGCCAATTTTTTTTTTTTTTTGTGAAGTTTGGTCTTAACTCATTCCTGAATGCTGATTGTAGCAAAGAAGTGCATTGTGTAGGGGGGAAGGCGATCCGCATCCGCTCACAAGCTATCGAAGTATGTTAAATAAATATGAAACAAATACAAATGCTAATTTAGAATAGGTTTATGAAATATTCTGGCTATTTTTATCTACATTTTAGTTAACTTATGTGCCCTGAGTCTGAATATATTTCCAGAAAGTTAGTTTTTATAATAGGGATTTCAGAGTTTTAATTTAAAAAAGTTAAACCTCCCCACCTCTAAGAATCCCATCCTTAAGAAATCAGCCGCCTGACATTCCACCCTGCCCACCATTGAATTATGAAACGAATGATCAGAAGAAAGCGCCACCTACTGAAAAGTAATAGACAGAACCTTACCATTCAACTTAGCACAGGTCCTCACCACTTCACAACAAAGAACTAACATCAACAAATGGAGCAATTGGTGTTGATCATTTTAATACAATGCTCGCATGAGTAGGGGTATAAACCCCTGAGTATTGGTCTTACAAAAGCAGCAAAGCAACAAAGGCCATAAGCTCGGTGTAGGGGCTCAGACCAGGGTCTTTGGTGGGAATTAAACCAACAACCCTCGCATTAGCAGTCTAGCACACCATCCACCCAAAAAGTACTTCAACATTAATAATTTTGTTTCCTTTTTTTTTCAATTCGTACTATTAGTTCTATAGAAGAAGCTGAAATACACTTCTTGGGGTTTATTTGTATTTTGGCTGTGGCCAGTAAACACATTCTTTATATAAATTTTGTTAAATTTTAACTAAAAAATAAAATTTTATTCACTAAAGTACAATACATTATCTATATATATAATTTCGTTGTTTTTGAAGCCGTCTGACGTCGCAGAAAACTGAAATTTTCATACTGAAAGCTCATGTGCTCCACATGTGCAAGACGGAACCAGACGGGATCACAACGGTAGTGTGGTGTGAAAGAAAACATTTAAAAATATCTACAAATATTCACATCTTTGTAGTCGCCGTGGTCTAGTGATTAGTGTGTTGGCTTCCTAAGACGATAGCGGCGGGTTCAAATCTCAGCTCTGACATCTTGAAAAAAGAAATATGAAAAAATTATTTCTTTTGGCGACTACCTCTCAGTAGTGTTCTAGCAAAAGCTCTGGAAGTAATTAATTGCCATGAAAACGCTTCTCAAATCTGTCGTACGGTGTCGACTTTAAAACTGTAGGTCCCGGTACTCATAGATAAAAATTAACACACACAACATGAGTGCTGCGAGAAGCTAGGCCGTAACCCTGACACAGGGTTGTAATGGTCAATTATGTATGTATGTATGTATGCACATCATTCACTATATTTTTTAACAAATAAAATCCAACCGTCGCTGAAATGATTTTTTTTTTCTTGCGGTTATACATTGGTTTGACTTCAACCAATTTTTGTTTATTTTTTTTTTTATTATTTCTTGCAAGGTATTGCAAGCATTAGCACAATCAATAAAAATATTTCCTTCGTATGATGGTGAAGTTTCCAAAATTTTCTGCTCGAAATTTATTTCTCAAAAAAGTTTTATTTGCACTATAAGTTTAATTTAAACAAGTATATCCCCGACTCTTAAGAAAGTTTTTTGTACAAACAAATATATTACAACCATAACAGCATTAACAAATATTTTTACTGATGCAAAGAAAACTTTTTTAAGAAAATTTAAATGTGGGGCAAAATGAAAGAAATCAACCTATTAAAGTAAAGAAAAGTCAAATGGCAAAGATGTATTACGAGTATGTAAAAGTGGAAAAGTATGAAAGTGTAACTATACATGACAGGTATACATCATGTGGTACCCAATAGATAACTTTTTTGCAAAATGCCTCATTACAAACAATATTGAAACCCAGGTATTCTACTTGTTCTCAGGGGCAAGGTGCTGCTTCTTTTTTCTCTATCAAATATTGGGTAGCAGAATTTAAACGAGGACATGAGAATTGTCAAGATAAACAGTTTTAGTAGCTGAACAATTAAGGTATCCAAGCTAGAAACAGTAAAAAAAAATAATTGGAATTGAACCAATGTCTGCAGAACTAACATAAGCACATCACAACACATATTGTTGGTCAATTTAATTAGAAAACCGGCTGCAAGTTGGTTGCCTCTTTTGCTTACGATTTACTGAAAACAGTGCCGTAAAGATGTTTTAATAGAGTGGTTGACTATATTTTACCGCAATAAAGTCAGTAGCTTGTGTTGATTCTTAATCTTAGATAAGACGTGGATTCAATTAATACACGAAACAAAAGAAAATTTAGAGCAATAGCTTAGTCCATTGTGTTGTCTAATAAAATAAGATAAAAAATAAATGAAAAGTATAACGATTTTATGTTATTTAAAATAGCACTCTCATTTTGTTTTATAAGATAAACCATAACAACAACAGTTTGATATTTCTCCAGAGTCTGATTTTGTTATGAGCATATGAATGCCTATTGGGCATACGCGTGCATTAGTGTGCACTGTTATATATTCACGAACAGACACATTTATGATGTTTTCACAAAGAATGATTTTCTAATTTGCATTGAAAAGAAAAAGTGTAAAATGAACGAAGAGTAGAAACCCATAAAAGCTCACCAAAAAAATATATATATAATATACCATATATATATATATATATATAGTTAATGTTATAGAAGTTGCTATAAATCAATAGTGAATTTTAACTTGCCGTGCATATACGCAAATATACATTTGAAGAAAATGAAAAAGATTTTTTCTTTATTTGTACTTCCAAAAAAATATACCAACAATGTTAACTAAAAAATAACGCATAGATATGCACTTGAATTCACATAAAGGAGTTTAGCAAAAAAAAATTCTTGAAAACGTACAACGATTTGAATTTTATACCCTCAACTAAAAAGACGTGAAATGAAAGTGAAATGAAAACTTAGAAATAAACCTGAATATACATACAAATAGGAATAAAAAAATAAATTCATTTTAATATGAAATTGCCAAATAATAGGTTCTTTCATGGTATATGAGTTTCGTGCTTATATTTGTTACACAAAAGGCATCAATTTTCTTTTTTTTACCAAGAATAGTTTTCTAAATCAAAATTTTTATACGGGTGTAATACTTCTTAACATTTTACTAATAATACATACATTTTTCAAATAAATTACTTTCAGATAATATTCAAAATTTGTTTACATATGTATGTGTGTATGTAGTCAGTACATGTCATAAACTTACATACATACATTGGCCAATACCACCCCGATTCAGAGTTACGGCCTAGCTTCTTGCAGCACTCATGTTGTGTGTGTTAATTTTTATCCATGAGTACAGGGACCTACAAGAGCGGATTGATGTTGAAGCTACCTAAGTAGGAAAAAACATTTTTTTTTTTTTCAAAAACCATTCATTTCTCAACATAGTCTCCTTTTAGCTCAATACACTTAGTAAGACGATTTTCCAACTTTTTTATACCATCTGAATAATACGATTTTGGGAACTCCTCACTTCTTCGTTTGAGATGAATCTTTTTCCTGTGAGCCATTTTTTCAAGTTTGGAAACAAGATAAAGTCACTAGGGGCTAAATGTGAACTATAAGGTGGATGATCAACCAATTCGAAATGGATTTCTCGTAGTTTTAGCATCGTAGCTAATGTTGTGTGAACCGGTGCGTTGTCTTGAAGAAAGAGCACTTTTTTCTTGTTTAAATGTGGTCGTTTTTTCTTGCTTGCATCAACCAATTGATCCAATAATGCACGATAATACTCTCCTGTGATTGTGGATCCCTTTTCAAGATAATCGATGAGCAATATTCCGTGTACATCCCAAAATACAGTGGCCATAACCTGTCTTCGGATTATGCTTTATCATTTCCAAACACCGCTGTGAAGTGATCTGTCGAACTCGTTTTTGTTCAACACTGGGCAAACGCGGCACAATTAGTTCATAAATTCTAACTGTCGTATTTATAAAAAATATTTTACTTTTATTAAGCGCTTATTTGACAAGTATTTCACAGAAATTTTTATTCAAATTTTGAATAAATTTTGATCATTCCTGTATTACTTATATTGAATGCGTACACCACTCTCGCAAGAACTTTAGTATGTAGAGTTTTTCATTAAGCACTTCCTTAATTTAAAAGACCTCTTGATGCAAATATGTGTGGAATATAACATCGTTCAAGTAGTCGCCACACCTTCTCTGAGTAGAGCTCTTCCCAAATGCCTAATTTTCCATAGTTCTGACTCATAAATCGAGCTGAATTTCACGGATGGCAGAGTTTACGTTCGCTTTGAGGACCGCAGTGGTTTGTGGCATATTTGTGTGTACTGTGATTTAAGAAAGGTAAGAAAGTCCAATATCAAGTTAACCAAAACGTGATCAACTACAATTAACACAAGGTGCCATTTTGATACCATTACAGGACCGAACTGAACTAATGTAAGTCGGAAAAAGAACTACAGCCAACCAGAGCTGTCATAAAGTGGAGTAAAACGGGGGGGTCCAGGTTTAACAACTGCGCCAAGCTATTGAAAAAGGCATAAACTTAAACGTCTTACTGCCAGACCTGGGCAATCACAAAGAAAATGATCTATTTTCTCCCCTTTTGAAGTATTGCCGAAACGTCTGCAGTGAGGGTTAAATGGCAGATCCAACCTTTCAGCGTGCTTACCGTTTTAATCTTAGACAAAGATTGACGAGGCATCGCCATAATTTTCAGAGTCCTGCCCCGATTATATTGAGCTCAAAGAGTCCTAGAAACAGCACAGAAAGTGATGGAACTCTATCTGTTTTGTAAACTGAACTATCTTTTTAAAGAACTTAAATAACTACTCACTTCAAAGTGTACCAATTAAACTATTGCTCAACAAGTAAAAAATTTTCGAGTGGCTTAATTCCTTTCTTTTAACAATTGACATAATTTCAGGGTTTACAAAAAAGTAACTTTCATAGGCCTTTTCAAGCTCTTATAACAGAAATCTAAAAAATACAAAATTAAAAACTTTGCCCTTCTTTACTCCTTTTCTTTTAATAAAATTAAGGTCAAAATTAAAATTTTAAATTGGCACATTATTTGTGGTGTAGCTTATCAAATAATCATATGAAAATAAACATCTTTAGTTTCTTTCTTCTACTTCTTCCATATCTTCTAATTCAAATTCTATCATATATTTTCAATATTCCTTTTATTTTCAAGTTGTTTCTTTGGATTTTTCTTTTCATCATAAAACAAATAATACTCTCGTAGTGAAACAAAAGTAAAAAAATATGCATTTCTATAGAGAAAAATAAAAAGAAAATTGCTTTGATTTTTCTCAATAAACCATTACTCTGGAGAACATTTTGCATTACTATTTAAATAGAAGAGAAAAAAAAATAGAAAAAAAACATATACTCGTACAGCAAATGCATGTTCTTAACTTGTTTTTATTCTATTTCAAGTACATTTTGTTTCCTTTTTGAAAAGTTTTAAGTTCACAGTATTAACTAAAATGTAATCTTACGAAACATAAATTGTATAAAGTTGTACTCATGTATGACATAAAAAAGGAAATTCAAATGTACAACCTTCTGTCGGAAATATTAAAGATGAAAAAACAAAGAATTCAAATTGCCCATAACAAAAATTTCGTAGTTATTACATTATCGTAGTATTTTACACCATCAAATAAACTATTGTAATATCGCCGTCAGGTCCAATTGATATACTACGTGTAGTATAACTTGAATTAAATGCTAACAATTTTGTAAAATATAAGACAACTACAAGTTTACGTATATCTTATTTAAAATCTTTCTAAAAAAATATAGGATTTTTAAATACCGACAAAATAGTGCCACTATATTATAGGTGGTTTCTTTTTTACCAAAAAACGACTCCAAAAACGTTTCAAAGCTAACACAGTAAGATTTTAAAAAATGCAATTAAAGAAATTGGTCATCCGGTTTCAGCAGAGGATTAATAACGATATTTTGAAAATCAACACAAATTCATTTTTCCTCAGTCTATCACTTTAAATGCTTGTTTACTTTGTATAGTGGTCCAGACATCCAATTAATATATCACGCCATTTTGTTGCCACGTCCTCATATAAACAAAAGTTTTGCGCTGCACAATTATAACCAAACCATGGAATTTAAAAATTAATGAGTCGATCAATGCTGACGTCAGCCAAGTCCCTTATACTCTGGAACACTGGTTTACTCAAAGTACATACTCTCTCTCTCTCTCTCTACATAAGCCAGGCCATTCACACAGAAAATGAAAACTAGTTTTAATGTGCTGGAGGCCCGAGGTTCGAGCCCCAGGAAAGGTCTGATCAATATTTTTTTATAATTTAGTTTTTGTTTCGTCAGAAACGCTTTAATTAGATCAAAGTTAACGGCAGTGAATATTTTTGGTAATTAATGAAGAAATGATGTCCGTGAAGGAATAGTACACTAGCCAAACTGAACAATTGTTTTCGACTACAGCTACGGTAGTCTCATCAGAGTTCTTTGTGTCCTGTGCATATTCAAGACCAAACATCAACTATTTAAGTCATACTTTTTTGGAAATCGCATACTGAAATTATTATCGTATGCACATACACTTGCATGAGTTAGTCGAAGTAAAGTCACACAACAGTTTCTATTATATTCTCCTTTTCTTACCATCATTGCTGTTCTTGTAATTGTCATCTTATTTGGATGAAACAGAATTACAATTTTTATTTTTGTTTTTGCCCTCTTATTCCATTTAATCCACATTAGTCGGCATCGACGACATGTACGACTGTAGCCGTGGTGGTTAGAGTGCAGCGCCAGAAGCGTGCGCATTATAACTTAAACTAGTTTCCCCTTTCTCCAAGTGCCTATAATTGTGGCAGTACCTAAGCATTTTATGGAATATTTATCCTGGCTGCTGAGTCCCAAACCACAAATATTTCTTTGTTCATATTCAACAAAGTTCTGGGTCTTTCAATGTCATATTTTGGCAGTCCTTTTTTGCCCCACGATTCATGTAGATTTTCTCTTTGCTATTTTCTATTGAGTGGAAGACCCACCCCTGCATAAGATATGTATGTTTATGGCAGTTTCACGTCTCATCTGGTATTTCGTTAATCTTAAAATTACTGTCCCCTGTACGAGCAGCCCGTATCGCTAGAATTTCCACCTGGAAGGAACTGGTAATATCGGGAAAACATATATCCTGTCTATGTGAACTATCAGTTTAGACAGTAGTGTCAAAGTTTTCCAACGGAAATGTAATCAATTTCGCAAGTGTATTCGGTACGTTGTAGTAATATTCTAACGAGGCCGTAAGTTAAATTTTACTAACGTTCAGTACCACACAACCCCAGGGAGCTCGTAATCACTCTCCGCGTAATAGATTAGTAGGATTTAAATGGTTCTGACTGTTCTTAGTTAGTGCTTCCCTTGAACACAATCTATTTGCACGGCCCGTCATTGCACCTGCAAACTAATTACATAAACTGTTAAAAAATAATTGCCAGAATATAAACCATTTTTTTGTGTTTTTTTGTTAACAATTCGTGAAATAGTTCATCGTAAAGCACTAATGAATTAAATATTTGGTTGTCATAGGACGGAAATGATACAAAGACGTGAATAGTATTTACTTTGCTGAAAGAGAAATATTTTAGAATATTATATTCAGCTTTTCTTAGAATTTAAAATAAATGCTAAGACTTGGGAACGAAATTCCTCTTAAAGGCAAATCTAGTACTTGAGTCCGTTTTATTCTTTGAGTTTCCGTGCTGTCGTCTAATAATCCATTAGTGGTCATTCAATTGTGTACTTTCCTGTCTTCGTTAGTCAAAATTAAGACTTTTTATAATTTGTTTGATACAAATCATGTAGTAGAAGTAAGTAATTAATCTTAAAGTTTTTGATTGAAATATGTTGAGAATATGAATATTTTAATTGCTTGATGTAATTTTAAAGTTAATCGCCTATCCAAAGTAATTTTCAGCTACTTTACTCGTATTGTACCTGAATAGCATTTGTTTTGCCACTATAGTGCTCATGGCAATACTTGCAAACTTTCTTCTCTTTTTGGTGGTTATATTTTAATTTCAAATATAACTTTTTAATTGTATTCTTTGTTTACTTCTGTTCTTCAAAAAATTTATATTTATCAAGAAATTCGGAAAGTTTCTAGTTTTCTATGCTTATTTTTTTCTCAGTAGTGTGCTTATACAAATACATGTACTATGTATCTAAAAAAAATTAGAAAAAAAAATCAAACATACTTATCCAAGTACTTATCGATATCAACTACTTACGCATGTATGTACAAGTAGAACATCTGTTGTTTAATATGTTACTTATAAGGAAATAGAATTAAAAAAAATGCATATTACACACAACAATAAATAATATGAAATATTGTATACGAGGCTAGTTATATAATTTCTTGTTAATTCTTACAAATATTTGTTTTTGCCTTAAATTAGTCATCACAATAAGCAAAGAGTGTCCTGAACATGCTTAATAATAATGATCAAGAGTTTGTTTGGCGAACTTACCATTTGCTATTTTTCCCTCAAATTATGGTAAATTTCCCAAAACGGCCAATAATATATCGTCATGCACGTTTATGTGCTCTATCCGCCATTTGATATTTTTTATATATTATTTTTTATATCTCGAGGTAATGATGCCACTTTAGATTTTCAACCCCAAATTTTTCAAGTCTGCAATTTTCAGATATCTGGTCCAGTTTCGGAGATAAATAGCAGAAAACGGATTGCAGATTTTAAAAATTTTGGTGTCAAAAACCTAAAGTGGCATCATATATAAAAAATATGAAATGACGGATAGAGCACATAAACTCCCGCACGACGATATAGTCAACGGTATTGAACGAAGAAATTTGTATTCAATATCACAGTGTAGCACGAAACAAAAATCATATACGGACACCACTACGTGTTAAAGACCAAAAAATAGAAGACAATAACTTTCTAAAAAATATGAGCTTCCTAGGGACGACTCTTGACACCGTTGTGATAGCGCTTAGGTAAATTTCGGGAAATTTTTACTTTTGCTGCTACTTAAGCTACTTAAGCTACTACCTGAACGAACGAATTATTCCTTGGAAGTTCAAATGTTTTAGAAAGTTGTTTATTAAGATCTTGGGTAAATTTTTGTAGTTCATTGTTTCCTTAAATTTTTGAACGGTTTGCTACTTATGGACCTAAACAGTGGAAAAAAGGGGGAAAAATATCGGATTTTTTTAAGTTTTTTTTTTTTGCGATTTTGGTCTTAAAAGTGAATCTTTTTTGATTTTATATCTTCACAATTTTTGTTCTTCATGACAAGAGCTACAAATTTGCCTCAGAAGGTAATTGAAAATTCCGAATGGTTTGCAAGATATGAGCCTGAGAAAATTATCACTTTTTTGCAAAAATGACTTCGAGATCTCAAATGTTTGGCGGCCAATAAAAAAAAATCTTTACTTTGGGCACAACTGGAAGACAAGGGTCTTCAGTTTTTGGTCTTTTATCTCGTAATGGTGTCCTTATATGGTTCTATTTCCATGACTTAAAGAATTATACACAGTGTATTAGAAAGAGTCGGTGAAATTATTTCTTACAGTTTTAAAGTTCCAAAAAATTATTTTGTATGTGCCAAGTTGCTAGCAGAATAAATAAGAAATTATTTTAAATTTGTTAATACAAAACAAAGGATATTATCAAACTATCCTTCTGTTTAATTTTTTTCTTTTTTATTATTGAAAAAGAATTACTGGTATTTTGTTTTTACCAATATATGTTGGTGAAACGAAAAATATTTTATAAAAACAAATAATATTTTATGTAAATAAATATGAAAATAAGAAAAATTACCAAAAGAAATACAAAAAAAAAAAATATGGGTTTACAAAAGTTATGTTGAGAAATGTAATTTCATATTCAATCAAGCATATGACAAACTACTTTGTAAATCATATTTACATGTAGTTTTAATACCATCATCATCTTGTAAAAAAATTATTCTTATCCACTTTGTTTCCAGCCATGCATGCTGTTCTCTATCTTTTTTTTTATATTTTTTTTTCTGCAACAATAATTTTTTTTTTTTCTCTTTTACTCTTTTAAGCTGTTTGAAAACAAATACAATTTTATAAATATGAGTGGATTTTCAATTTGTTTTCTCTTTTGTTCTTGAACTTGTTTTTCTTTTGCATTATCTTCTTTCAAACTATATAGTTTTTATTATTTTAAATTTACTGATTATTTTCATATATTGATAGATAAGCTGTGATAATTCCTTTTGTCAATCTTCATTATATATAATGTCATAATGTAACACCACTTCTTTTAAAGTTTTCTTATTGTCTTAATGTTAAATTTAAGCTGTTTTTTTCTATCCAATTCTTAGCCAGTGTAGTAAATATATGTATGTGCGATGCTTTAAATTGCAAATTGCAAATTGTTATATTTAAATAAAATAATGTTTTTTGCAGGTATTCAGATTAGTTTCTTTCAATATATGTATGTATATAAAGATTTGGGATATTCACAATATGAGATATATTTTAAAGTGATATTTTCATAAATTTTGAACTTTTATTTTAAAATATTTTATTACAAATATCTAAAACTACAGTTCAATTGCCATAATCTAAAGCAGAAATATTTTAGTAGGAACCAATTTACAAAAACGTGTTGTTTTAGTTATAAAAGAATGCTCAACAATCCTTAATCCCTTACATTTTACCACTGTATTTTAAGTTAACCATAAGCTTCTTTGTCAGAGGTTTACAATTAAAATGGGGTTACTTGTTATGTATAACTATATGGAAAACAAAATCTTTAAAACTCTTTCTAAAGTGCCTTAGGGAAGCCACATCGAACCAATTTATGTAATTGTTTTTTTTTTACTTATAATAGCATCCAATATGTTGTAAACAAAAGCACGTGATTAAATGTTTATTCTTTGATGAGTATCATTAATTGTAAAGTTTATTCTGAGTTCCTTTAGAGTAATATATCTATTCTCTTACATTCGAACAAATAATCTTAACAACTTGAGAAGAATATGCTTAAGTTTTAATGAATTTTATCAATTTATCGATTTCTTTTTGTTACGTTGATATATAATTTGAATATCAATTCTAATAATGTTATTAAAATTTTATTTATGAATACTGCTTCTCTGTTTGTTGTTTGGTTTTTGACTGTTTCTAATACAACATTTATTATATTAATACCTTGTTACCTCAGATTTTCACACGCAAATAAAGAAAAAGTGCTTTCAATAGAATTCGGCGTATAATAATTTGAATTCGGTTTTTTATTTTTTTAATTTGTCATTTCTTCATTAATTCAATAAAACTTCATAAATGAAATTAATTAATTTTATAGGATTGTAGTCCCGATGGCTATATTGCTGGTGTTTAACCAGGTCATCAGAGGAAATAGCCATAGTCCCTATGGTCTAAGGTCTTGCGTAAACACAACCAATTTCATTAATAAATTCTTATGGAAATAATCATATACGAGTAAGTATATTTAACTCGACTTCTGCAGTACAATTTTAACTTAATTTGACTTAATTTGTACACAGCGTATGAGTTCTTTGTAAAATGAATAGAAGACTCATACGCACTCTTATAGAACATTCGAAATTCATTAAAAAATTATTATATAAGTAGTAATAATAAACACACAAATACAATTTAATCAATATGGATTTGCTATCTACATAATTATTTTTAGAAATTAATTTCTATTACAATAGATTAGACGGATTTATTTATTACAATAACACTATTTAACACAAGAAAAAAATTTTATATACACACTTTTCAATGGCTACCCAATTGTCCTAAAGACATACTCGAGGATGGGTGCACGTCACTGAGCTTGTCGTTGACCGGAAATTGCATGAACTATGCAGTCCTGTCCTCAATATTCCGTTTATCATCGACAATTTCAAAGAAATAGAGTAGAAAATATCGTGCACGAACACCTACTCGAAGTTGTCGACAACCATTAGGGAAATGTCTTAAAGATATATTTGACTACAATGTCGTACACGGCGATTGTGGCAACTGGGTACGATTTGGAATGCACTTTTACACTTTTAAAATTTGAATGTCTCTTTTAATTGTCTAAAATGTTTTCAAGTAACATTTATTGCCAGACTCTACTTTTTTAACTACATTTTTCTTTTCAGAAACAGAAGTTTTGTCTTGGCTATATGGGTTCTTTTTTTTTTTTTTCTTAAATTCTCATTCCTAAGGCGCTTAATAGTAATATAAGAAAAACAAACATGTACGTTCTGTCATAAATGTATTGTCCTTTCCAAAAATTCCAATACAATGCATTGCATTTAGTAGGGGTTTACCCCTGAGTATTGGTCTCAAAATAAAAATAAGAAAATCGGTTAAATGAGTTGGCATAAATACACCGTTTATTGATTTTCCCTCTTGGAGGTAATCGATGTGGATTATTTTTGTTGGGCCAAAAAAAATGTTTGCCATTACCTTATTGGCTAACAAACTTACTTCGGCCTTATTCAGAGCCGACTCACCCGGAGAAACCTATTGTTTAGACGTCTGCTTGGTTTCTGGAGTATTGTAATGGATTCATGTTTCATTCACAGTTACAAGACGCTGCATTCGAATTGCGGTTCAACAACTCCAAATAGCCTCACGCACGAGCGGCCAACACCTTATTGTGGATTTTGTCGACATTTTCAAGTGTTTTGACCTCAACTGGCCGTCCAGAGCGTTTAGTGTCATTTGTACTTGTGGGACCACAACGAAAGTCAGTAAAATACTTTTTTGCCATTGAAATCGATAACGTAGAGTTCCCATAGAGTTTCCTTGGTTTGATTGACGATTACTTTTTTTTTCGAATATTTACTTTTTTTTCATTTTGAACAAAATACAGAAGGTTGTATATTTTGCACAGCTTTTAAACGCAAAGTAAATGACTGAGTTTGCTTAAAATTTGATTGTAGTATATTAACAAGTGGCACTTGATCGAAGCAACGTTGCATTTCAAATAACTACGGAGAAAGTTTGAAAACTCACGGAGTTATTGTCCCGTCCCCGTATATTTAGGCAAAATTGTAAGCCATTTTATCTAATTTTGAAAAAAAATGTATATAAAAAATGCATTTGAATCAAAATTAACTTAAATTAACTTAATTTTGAGAGTGTTATGATGTTTAAATTGGTTTTTTTAGATTATATCTTGCATATTAAGTTATTTTAGGTTATAGGGGTTACCCATAATTATTTTTAATCCCAAATGTAATATCATTACTTTGGCAAAAAAAAATTTTGTTTGTGGTTTTTGAAGATTTAAAACTTCTCAGTTGCAGGCATTATTGGCTGGCATTTAACTCACGGTTTAGGTGTTATTGCCCTAAGAAAAACACAAATTTTCTCGAAATTATTTCACCGCAATGTGAAACATTTTCCAGTCACTAACTAAAACCACGTTATTTTTTCTGATTTCCATATTTTTTAATTTAAATTTACTTACAATGTTAAAACCAACAAAGCACACTCTGCAAATTTTATACCATATTCAAAAGGATTTTGAAACCATTCACATCGAAAGTCGATTAGAAAGAGAAATAAAAGGCATATGTAATATAATATGTTACGATAGCTGAGATTTTAGGGACTTATTACTTTGCATCGTGAAAATATACTGAAATAATATTTGATTTTTCCAACAAAAGCCTTTTTTTGTGCTTGTTACACTTTTATGAATAAAATGTATGTATAAAGAGAAAAAGTAATATATTTTGCCACAGACATATACTCGTAGGAGTACATATAAAGAGAGTTATACAACATTAAAAGTGGTTGACAAATATTGACTTTATTCTTGAATGCATTTGTCACGTCGTCAACCAAACAAACATGGAAGCAGCCAAGCAAAGTACTTCTTTACTACTATATACTATTCACACTATGTTCATATCTATCTGTCTATATTCTTCATTCTTTTAAGTTTAATGTTTTTCTTTTTAAAGAAAAATAAACTTTTCAAAGTATTTTTCATCGTCTTTATAGCATCATAGCATAGCAATTTGTGTGTACGAGTATATGTCACAGAATTTCACAGCTATATGGCATTTCTCTATTCATTTACACATACAAGTAGTTTTTACTGTTTTTTTTTTTTAATTTGAAGAAAATTTCTATAGATGAAAATATCGCAAAAATACAACGTTAAATAAAACCGTTAGAAACAGGAAAAATTTAAAGTAGCATCTAATAGGACAGCATGAGCTATAAGTAGTGGTATGTATTGGTGGCAAATTGTGTTTAATCATTTCACATGCACATACAGATACTTGCTTTTAGAATGTTTTCGTTCGCAAAGCCATTCAAGTTACTTTAGAGAAAATTGTGGTAAATCTTGGGGTCAAATGCAATTAGAATTACAATTATGCTCAAGCTAAATATAAACTAAAGTAATGTTGTATTAGAGAGCATAGCAGTTTATTGTATTACTTAAAAAAAATAATCCCAGTAACTATAAAATATTTTTTTACATTCACTTACTATTTAGTTTGATAAAATTAAGTTCCACAATGCTTTTTATATATTTATTGTCTGGTATGTGATAGAAATCAATTTCGAAATCGACTGAAATTTCATGTTGCTATAACTTTTAAATTTAAAAACATTTCAATTTCAGTAAGAAAAAACATTTCAATCTACTTACATTTACAAATATGCTTTCAGGAATTTTGTTCTAATTCGCAAATTTTTTAGTTTTTCTATTTGTAGCCAAAACGAACTTCTGTTGTCGAACTTCTGTTCTCTATACCATTTGGCAAAACTTTTTTGGTAAACATAGTTGTATTAACATTCTTTCAGTACGAAAAACAATAAAATTGTTAGATTTTACACCACTTAAATGACGAGCAATTGTTCCTGCTAGATACTGGAAATGGTCATATAAATACATAACTAGGAATACCAAAAATATACAATGAATGCATGAAATTAATTTGTTCATAAAATTTAAATTTCTCTGACGTAAACTTGAAAATATCAAGACCACTTTATTGTATCAACATAACATTGTTGTAAAACAGTGCGTATACTTAATATTCAATGGAAAAATATTCATCATACGCCTCCATTTAAGATGTGTTGAAAAGAAAATCTCACACTCTTTATTTATTGTTATTGTTTTGGTTTTTGTAGCTGTTTATTGTTATTGTTATTTTTATTTTAATGTATTTTTTATAGCACAAAAGCATTGGAATTGAATTAAAGCAATGCATGAGTATTCATTTATTTATTTACAATTGCATTCAACACTTCTGTCACTGGTAGGCAGTAAGTGTATATCTCTTTTAATTCGTTGCTCTTTTCGGCCTTAACATTGTTTCTTATATTCTTTAATTTGTTGTATGTTTATAATGTGTGTGTGTATTATGGTTTATTTTGATCTGTTATGTTTTTAATGTGTATTTGCCAATATATTTTCGGCACCCTACATTCTCTTATTAAGATTTGTCCTTTCAAACTTTTCTCTCTGTTTAAAATGTCTTATCCAATTGAATGAATTTTATATAGATATATTAAATTGTTAAACTTTGCGCTGTACATAAACCAAGTATTCTAGCGCGTTTTATTTTCCGATAAAAATTAAGAAGCAACGATCGGTTTGCTAAATCTTAAATACTTTTGTTTTTGTCTATCGCTCCATAGACTGACGGCGTAATATTAACTTTGAAGTAAAGATATATGTGAGAATATTTGCAAATGTTTAATAAAACGTGGTATAGTGCGAGAAGCTAGGCCGTAATCCTGACACAGGGTTGTAAAGGCCAGTTATGTATGTATAGTGGTTTGATCGCTCGCACAAAAAATCAAACGTCCCAAAAGTTAGTTTGCGGTTTTTTCAAAATTATAATTTAAGAAAAAAAGGTCCCTCCCTCCCCTTCCAAGAAGATTGCCTACAAAGAAACCGCTCACTGACATTCCACTCTATTCCACCTTATCCAATGTCAACAAAGAAAAAGAATGATTAGAAGAAAAGCGCCACCTATTGGGAAGTAACAGATAACAGCTAAACCTACTTAGCGAAGACACTCACCACATAATTAACTTACGACGATGAGGCAATTACTGTTGATCATTCAAGGATGAAGGTATAACACTAGCATTTGAATGCTCAATTCACAGCAATTTGTCTCATTCCTAAAGCGCTTAATAATATAAGAAAACAAAATATATGTTCTGTTGTCAGGATGTACTATCCTTTCCAAAAATTCGAATACAATGCACTGCATTTAGTAGGGGTTTACCCCTAAGTATTGGCCTCAAGTAAAAAAAAAGTAAAAATACGTCAAACCAGATTAAAACGCTCTGAATGTTAACCATAAAAAATTCGAAACCCTTTCTACGAATTTTTCTTGATTGTCAGCTATATTAACACTAGAAAGACGGAAACTTTTTATATACCTACATTGCCCCAAGGCAGTCAAAATGACTGCATTGTGAAAAAATAACTACACTTTCTCCTAGGCACATTGATGACACTTTCATTTTCATCGTTGGTGATCGCCTCTTCATCGCTATCTTCAGCATCAGATGTCTCACTTTGAATATAATCCGATTCCTCTTCAGATGATAGTTCCCAATTTGTTGCATCTGATTCTATATCGGAACACTCTGCACCTATGTTCCTTAGCTTTTCCAATAACTCTTCTCTTCGACATTTCTTTCATGAACTTAGGGCTCAAAAGAAATCAACTGAACAACGTGTTAGACCGACTGTCACCCCATAAAGCAGGCCGGCCCAAAGTCAAAATGTGCCTTATCAGTATTAAGATGTAGAGAAATCGTTAGCAGCGTAATTGTTACTATCCTCAATTTCTGAATGGCAGTTATAATCGTATATGATAATAGTGTATATTTATTGTGATGAGAGAGAGAGAGAGTCAAAATGTCGGCAGCGTTTTTGACACTCTCTTTGGATCATTATGATTATTTGAATGGTTTCACTTGTAACTGTATATGGTATTGATGCTGATGTTTAGGTCAGAGTCGTGGATATAAAAGTAACATAACTCGCGTTCAAGGCGAATGAGATGCGTGGGCAGGCTTGGCATAAAGATTCGAATAACAAGTCACGTACGAGTAACGGTAATCAAAAAATATATAAACTGTTATACGAATTCGGAGCCGATCCGGTCATATAAGAAATTTACTCAACCCAATAATAAAAGTCATTTGATTATTTAAAATTTCCCAAGCAGTCAAAATGACTGCTTTTCGGCAATACAGGTATAACACATATATATACCGGAAATGATAGAGGGGGGAGGCAACTACTATGATTAATAAACGCATTTATATGTTGTACAAAAAGTCACAAAATTCTAAGAAACTGTGTCTTTATATACACAATTGTTTTTCTGATTTAAATTGGAAAGCAGTCAAAATGACTTCCTTCGGCAATCTAGTGTTAATACCTGGTAAATTTCTGCTAAATTACTTTGAAAGAGCTCATAAACAAACAATAAATACATATAATCTTACTAGAAGTAATTTTAGCTTTAAAATAATCTCTGGCTAAACTTTGATTACACAGTGCAACACGAAAACAAATAACCATATACGGACATCACTACAACAACAACTTTGTAAAACATATGACGTTGACCTCGTGTGATGTGCAATGCCTCGATGTGAGCGTCGTGTTGCTTTTATATTGTGTACTGCGACCCTTCATGTGTGCGCTGAGCTTACTGTTTTGCCTGTGCTGCTGCGGGTCGGTGTGTGATCACGTGAGTTGTTTATAGAGATTTCATGTTAAATTTTTGTAGTTCATTGTTTCCTTAAATTTTGAACGGTTTGCTACTTATGGACCTAAACAGTGGAAAAAAGATTGGATTTTTTTAAGTTTTTTTTTGGCAATTTTGGTCTTAAAAGTGAACTTTTTTTGATTTTATATCTTTACAATTTCTGTTCTTCATGACAAGAGCTACATCTTTGCCCTAGAAAGTAAATCAAAATTGCGATCGGTTTGCAAGATATGAGCCTGAGAAAAAGATATTTTTTTTCAAAAATGACACCGAGGCCTTAAATGTTTAGGGGCCCATAAAAAATTCCATGACTTTGAGCTAAACTGGGAGAACAGGGTTTTCTTTTTTTTTGTCTTTTATCACGTAGTGATGTCCGTATATGGTTATGTTTCCGTGACTTAAAAAATTACACACAGTGTTACTGTAGCAAACTTGACCAGCTCATAATTTATTCTTAGTGTTAAAAATAGTATAAACTATTCACAACTCTATTGTACTATGTAGGATAGGCTAATTGACTATAATTTTTATGCTTATGCTTTACTTCTATATATGTATGTTTTTAAGCTTGACATACAACTGTATTGTATTGTTTGTTGGAGTAAATGGATTTGTTGTTTTAATACTTATAGTTGTTATAGTCGTCGTTATTGTTACATATTATTGCTGTTGTTGGTATTTATTTACACTTACTTAAGCAACACTTTTCACTGTGTTGTACTTTATCTTTTCTGCCATTAAGCTCTTTTGTCTTGTGTTATTATTGTGTATTTAAGTTTCCTTAGCAAATGAAAAGCCCATAATATATCAATATCATTCATGTCAACTGTCAATCGCTATAAATGGTAAAATTAAGTAATAAGTACATGTAAGTATAGGAAAAGTATGAAAAGAAAATAAGAGGAATAGTAATATCAACAACAATGCCAACGTCATATTATAAGCAAAAAGAGTGAGACAGACAGAAAACAGAGACTACCTAGAAAAATAAAATTATTTGCAAACAACAGTGTTGTCAGATTAGGGGATTTATCCCCAAAATGAGGATTTTTTTCTGAAATGGGGATAAAACATTTCATTTGGAGATGGGGATTTTATTGGGGATGATCGACAATTTTTCGCCTATGTTTAAAATTTGTTTGCTTGTTTAATTATATATTATAGACTTCTTACATTCGGAACACACGAAGGAAAAATTTCAATAGAATTTCAATTTTCAAGACATTCTTAAAAACTTGTTTAAAACTTTCATATACAATTTTTACAACGTATGCTCTTGGTTTTAGTTTGATTTATTTTCTCATATAAATAGAAACATACCCATATCATTCTGTTTACGCCACCATTTTCAATGGTTTTTGTTGCGGGGGAATTCAGTAATAGAGGGTCTTTAATTATAAATTACCTTTTTCGAAGATAAACAAACTAATTTTAGTTTCATTCGACCACAATTACTTCTCCACTTATACTTTATGGTATAGGAATATGTTCCATACTATGGCACAGGAGATCTATTTAGAATTGAGGTATAATAGATGCCGTATATTATACATGCTGAATATAAAATGGCACAGCGATCGGTATTTTAACAAAATAACGACCCGGAACACAAATCTAAGCGAGCAAGAGGTTTGTTTAAAAAGAACGTCCTCAAGATTTTAAGAGTATTTGCACTGTCTCCAAATTTAAAATTTACATATTTAATAAAAGCTATGTACATACATGCAAAATTATTAATGCAGTATATGTTGGGATTTTTGGGGATGAACCAATCAAGGTTTTGGGGATTTTTGGGGATATGAATTTCAAAATTGGGGATACAAATTGAAAACTATCTGACAACCCTGGCAAACAATGTAAAAATCTTGTAAAAAGTTTTTTCCTCCTCTCTCTCTCTCTCTCTCTCTCTCTCTCTCTCTTTCTCTCTCTCTCTCTGTCTATGTTTCTTAAAATGTAGAAAAAATTATAAATGACTGATTGATGATATATTTTAATGTAATTTTTCTTTTACGCTTCCTTTATTGTTTATTTAATTCCGTGCAGACTATCAGTCTACTGTAAAAGTAATCTGTCGCTTTTGTCATTATTTGATTATAATGTTAAAATGTTATAAAACAATGTTTTGTAAGCGTGTAAAATGCCATTTGGGAAATTAGAAAAAATTTAATTTTTTTGTGCAAACCCCTGGTGTCTTCTCATTGGGCTATAAAATCAATAACTTTAATTACATTTACATGCATATATGAAATAAAGGAGTTTATTTTTATAATTTCTTTTATCTCTTAAAATGTTTTGTACTTAAAAAGCTTTTAAAAATTAAAAAAAAAACGTTATAAATTATAATCTCATTAATTTCTATTCATATTTATTTCCCTTCATAAATTAGAAAAACATTTTAAAGTGGAATATATAAGTGTTGTATAATTTACACTACAAGCCCTTTTTTCAGCTTCTATTATTTTAATTTTTTTAATACTCAAACCGGTGGTAACTTTAAAAACAAGAATACATTTTTAAGTATTCATTAAACAGCTCTTAATGAGGAATTACACTCTGATTTATATCACACACTTTTATAGTACCATTATCGCCTGAGAATATTCTAAGAAAGCAATTTATGCTTAACGCTAAAATTTTATTTAAATAGTTTCATAATGAATTAAGGACGTTTTAATAATTGCAAATATCTAATATTTAAAAATGTTTCTATTATAATGCATTTTACATTTAACCTCGCATTACCAAATGATAATATTAGCATAGTAGATATTAGGGTATTCAAACGATTAATCGTTAATCGATTAATCGAACAATTGTGTACAAATAATTGTTCGAACAATTAAAAATAGTCAAATTTCGAATAACGAATAACTCGAATAATTTCCTACGATTAATCGATTAATCCATATAAAAAAATACTTTATATATAGAAATAATAAATGGTATTAATAAACTTTCTAAGTGTTTTAAAATATTTAATAAATCTAATGAAAAACAAAAGAAATTGCAAACATATGTTGTGCTGCAAGAAAAGAAAAAGAAATTCGTCTTGTATATGCTGTAAAGCATCGATGGTCGTCCTTATCTTCTATGATTGAAAATTTTCTTCGTATTTGTAAATACGTAAATTACGCTCTATCTGATTTTGGTTTGAGGACTTTTACAGGTATGGAAATTAAAGTTTTATCAAAATTGAATAAAGCCCTTAAACCACTCGATGTCGCTATTACTATTATTAACAGCCCATTCGTGTTCTAGAAACAGGCTGTAATACAATGGAAAATGCAAACAATCCTTTTTTAAATTAGTTATTAGAAAGGCTTAAGATGCGAATAAATAAAAGACGTGTAAAACTACTTTGTACACCTATTTTATATCTAAATTTTAGTACATTTTCACTTTTTCAAAGTGTTGCACAAAATCTGAAACAAAAGATTTTGCAAACAAATTGTTTTTGAGAATGTTTTTAGAAAATACGGAACAAAATGTGTCAGATGATTATGTCAGATTACAGAGCATTTAATTGAAATAAACGAAAATAATCGATTATCACAATTAAATGAAGCAATTAAAAGTGTACAAAATTTCAAAAAACCTAAAAGAGGCTGCAATGATTTAATGGAAGAATTCTTATATTTAGAAAAAACCAAAAACAGAACCGAAAAATTAAAAATTCTTTTCCATGCACTTCTCTCAATTTCTCCAACATCTACAATCAGCGAGAGAGTCTTCTCAAAATCGAGTTTTATTAAAACTAAAGAAAACCATCGGTTGAGAGCTAAACTAAATTACTAAATATAAATAACATTACAAGACTATTTTAATAGAAGTGCATAATTTTTTTAACTAATTTTTAACTCATAATATGAATTATTTTTAATTACTTATTTAATATTTTTATTGCATACGAAGTAGTGAATTATTACTTTTATATATTAAATCGTTATATATATGATCTCAAATATTAAAATTAATTAATGAATTATTTATGGTTTAGTTTTCCAACAATATGTTTGTGCACTATAGTTAACTATAGTTAATGAATTTTTAAAAAGTTATGACATTACAATGTTTTTGGTTATTATTATTTGTTTTTTTTTTTAATAAAATGTTTTAAAAATCCACAAAATTGGTATGTTATTTCATATAAAACAAAATGCGATTAATCGAACAATTTTGAAATTTTATTCGATTAATCGATCAAGAAAAAAACCCGAATAATTACTCACTCGATTAATCGACCAAAAAAAAAAGTCGAATAATTGAATACCCTAGTAGATATAAAAGCATTACCTGTTTAATTTATTTTTCTTCTTTGCAAACAAAGCAAAAAAAGAGGGAAAGCAAAATCAAAATCAAAATAACTCTCAAAAAACCTTCAGCTTTTAAATGCTTTTCCTTTAGCAATAATTCAATTTAAATGATTTATTAAACAGAAAACTGCTCTAACATGCATCATCAAGCCAACGACCAACAACAAATGAACGTTGTGAATACTTACTTTTACAATCAACTGAATCAGCCAACCAAGCACAAAATGAATGAATGAATGAAATGAAATGAACGTATAAAAATATTATCAATGAATGAATAAATGAAATAACGAAGAGAACAAATCAACATCTACAGCTGCAATAGCAACAACATTAACACCATCCTCAAAATCATTAGCATTGTGTGGGTTCAAGTACTCATACAAAATGATTACAAAATAATGCTGATGATGATGCTAAACATCATGAAAATGGCAATGAGCGGTAACAAAAAATAAAAGTGTTTTTCTTCACACGGACAAAAGGACACATTCCATACAGAACAAAACGATGAGGAAAAGATAGCCAGCCATCCAGACAGACAAGCTCTGGCATTAAAGCCGACAGGGTGTTGATAAAGCATCGTAACGTGCCAAACAAATTTTAAAATTTTTTAGGTGCCGCAGGACGCACTTACGACAAAAAGGAAATTGCAATTTTATTAAGTATATACAACAACAACAACAACAACAATATTACCAAAAAAATAATAGCATCAGGAGCAGTTGAGTTGTAGTATGTTCTTTGAGAATATAAAGTGGCAAATATTCATTGTTAATTAAGAGTTTGGGGATTGGAATGAAATGGAAACGGCATGTGGGTGTAAAATGGAAATTTTTGCAATATTCTCAAGTGCTACATTATGGCAAAGTATTGTTAACTCAATAACGAAAGCAATAGACAAAAGACCACAACAACACTAACAATAACAGCAAAAGCAACAAAACAGGGACAACAACATATAAGGACTACCAAATGTCACGCACTTTCACATTGTTTTGGGTTCAATGTCTGTCTCTAAGTGTTAATAACTGCAATTTTTCTGTGCAGGATTAAGACAATGCAATGTTGTGATGTTTAGTATTGTTTTTTAATTCTTTTTGTTTCTTTTTCCGGTTTATTTTCATTTTGAGTTGCAGTTTTTTTTTTCCTGTTTTTTTTACTTTTTATTGTTTTGCTGTAGCAACCATTATACAGTAAAACTGCATTGAAATACTGTTGACAAAACTACCGGCTCCAGAGATTTGTTTTTGCCATAATGCGGAAGAATTTTAACCGCTTGCATTGCTATTGTCAGTACTACTACATCTACCATTGTCACGGCCATGGCTATATATAGTATGGCTATCAGTTGGTTTATTGTTTAAACAAATACTAAAAATGTTTTATAATCAAAATCAGCTAATAAAGCCCTATTCCCATTTAACTAGCATGTGATGTATAAGCGTAGTGTCATTGTAAACGGTTAAGAGCTTTAATTTATCCAGAACAATGCAAAACTCGTACTAGAGGCAGCCATTAATCATGGCAAGCAAACAGACTATTTATTTTTTTGTTTTACTTTGTACTGCATTTTGTTAAAATATTCTACTCGTATTATATCTTTGAAAATATTTATTGTTGAGATTTTTGTTTTGTAACGTTTGTATATAAAAAAGATTATTAAATGTTTTATAACTTCAATATTCTTTTTCTAATGGGTTCGTTTTGTGTCCTACTCAAAGATTTATTAATTTTGACTAGATTTTTTAATTTTATAAACACAATAACAGAAAGCTGAGGTTAATTGTAAAACCATTTATGAGTGTGTTCCGTACAGTTTATAATTTGGCTCAATGCGGTGTGCGTTTCATTGTTATATCGGTACTAACATAGCCGGTGCTCTGATGAAATAGAAGCCTTGATTCCGGACTACTCGTACCTTTCTCAGATCATATCCTTTTATAGTTGATTTTCCAGTTAATCGTACACTGAATTATAGAGAGAATTCTTTTTTAGACGGACCGTTCGTTTGTGAAACAATCTTCCCGCGAAATTTTTTCTTGTCAATTGTTAGTCAAATGTTCACAAACACTACCCACTCTTTCCCCCCTCCCACTACATACTTTCCTAGACCATAACACAAAGTACTGCATGAGTAATAGTCGTCCTCTGAGTGCTGACCTCAGTATGTAAAATAATAAGCTGTTTTACGATAATGAAAGCATAAGAAAACATCGACTGAGCGTAAGAAAACGCAATAAGGAGCGCACGAATGCATTCTTTCGATAAAGTGTATCAAACAGGTTTTTATCAAAATAGTGGACGAAATTGTTGAAACAATTAAAAAGTTAATTAAATTTTGTTTAAACAGTAAGAAAATTGTAGTCACCTAGTGGTCTAGTGGTTAGTGTGTTGGCTTACTAAGACGATAGCGCCGGGTTCACATCTCAGATATGACATCTTGAAAAAAGAAATATGAAAAAATTATTTCTTTCGGCGACTACCTCTCAGCAGTGTTCCAGCAAAAGCATTGAGAGTAACTAATTGCCATGAAGAAGCTTTTCAAATCTGTCGTTCGAAGCCGACTTTGAACTGTAAGTCCCGGTACTCATGGATACAAATTAACACACACACCATGAGTACTGTGAGAAGCTAGGCCATAACCCTGGCACAGTGTTGTAATGGCCAATTATGATGAAATGAATTCTTGATTCAATTAAAAGTTAAGTTTAATTTAATTTTTTTATTAACATTCATTAGTAGATTTGGCTTATCTGTGTTACTTACACTTGTATACAATGAATTCTTACACCGTTTTGAAAATACCGAGGTTACTTTCGACATCAGAAAAATGTGATCATTGCAACGGACATCCCAATTAATTTTCAAGCCCAGAACATCATTTTTAATATTTACATTACCCATAGTCACAGATTACAAGATTGCATCATCACCACCACGTGGTAAAACAACATTGAGTCTTGCTTGCTCGCAATAATTCTACCCCACTCGGAGATTGTTTGCAGATCATTTGTGAGTGTTTCGTTAATATTATTTACGAGTATTAGACAATAATATCTATTAAAATTGTATCGTTTTAAAATGTGATTGAGCAAAATTTAAGTTTTGCAAAATTGTTTTTCTTTTTTGTTATTTTTAATTTCTACTGCCCTCAAGTACTTTCATGCAAAATATTTTAATTTAATTAATATACAAATATTAAAGTCATATTTAATTTTTCATTAAATTTGCTTATTGTCTGTATTGAAATTATTGTCTGTATAGAAATATAAGTAAAAAAAGAAGTAAAAATATATTTAAAATGTAAAAAGTAAAAAAAAAACAAATTATTCACACTCAATAAGATTTCCTTATTAAAAATTCTAAACATTGCAAGTAAATATGGTTAAAGGGGAAAAAACTAAACTAAAAATAAAAACAAAAATATACGAAAATATGGAAATTAAATGGAAATTATTTCAAGTGAACGCTAAAGCGCCAACAGGTGCACAGTTTTCCACACTCCCACGATAAACCAAAAAAAAAAAAAAGTTTATTTTTTATAAAAAAAAACACATTAGAAATATTTTTTAATAACTAACAATACCAATGCCAACAGCAAAATTGTGTTGAACTCGCAAGCGACGAGATGAATAGTTGTTTGTCTGATAAATAGGCTGGTTGGTGTAGGAATGTTATGTGAAAGCAGTCACTATTTACTTACGGTTATACCAAATTGAAATGGCACGAATCTTATTTAACCCAGTTTTATCCATTTAGCACGTATGTAGGTGAAAAATTTTGTTTATATTTTTTGCTTTAAACATATATGTTTAGGGTGATCAAAAGAAACTTTTTTTTTTTGGGATACACTCGAAAAATGTCTGTTGGCGTTTGTAAAAGAATTATTTGTTTATTTATGTAGTTGTTTAGCAAAAAATTTTTTGGTGCCTTTTTTTTGTGCGGGAAGGAGGGAAAAAGCTTTATGCTTTCGCGGAGGTCGTCACCTCGCATGATATGTCGGACTCGCCCAGAAGGGTATACCGACTAAAAACCCCCCTTATCTCCTCACCAGGGGAAATACCACCTCGGAACCACATTCGCATTACTTCAAGGTGGACCCCTCTTTGTCACGGCCAGTTCCTTCTAGGTTGTCCTGCGTCCAGGACCAGCACGTTCAAAAGCCTCAAGGTCCCTCTTCTTTCGCCTTAGGATACGTTCAAAGTATCCTGAAACGGCGGTCCAGTTCGCTACATTTGACGTCATAATATCAACGATATTCTCAACCGTAATTCTTCCGACTTCAGACACCAGTTCCGCTCGATAGCAATGCCAGCGCCTGCATTCGAAAATGGTATGCTCCGCGTCGTCAATCACATTTTCCTTGTCCTCATAAATGAAGAAAGGGGAGTCACACTTTCGCATGCGGTGCAGATATTTTCTAAAATATCCGAGACCCGATAACATCTGTGTGGTGTAATAATTCACCTCCCCGAATTTTCGATTCATCCATGACCCTATAGTCGGTATGAGTCTCGCTGTCCATCTTCCTCGTTCTTCAGCGTTCCAGCGTTGTTGCCATTTGAAAATGGTACTCTGCCTGATGGCACTGGTTACGGGAAGGCCTCCCGTTTTGGCCCTATATATTATCGTCCGCTCTTCGGCTAGAAGATCCACAGGGATTGTGCCGGCTATGACTAGAACTGCAGGTCCTGACACTGTGCGATAAGCAGAGGTGATTCGCAAAGCAGCGACTCTCTGCACAGATGTCAGCAAATAGGCGCGTCCTTTTACCTTCAACGTCTCGGCCCAAACTTCACTTCCATATAGCATTATGCTATTTCCGGCCTCCATCAATAGCCTCCGTTTCGCCGGCAACGGTCCTCCAATATTTGCCATTAATCTGCTAAGTTGTCTCACGAACGTCTGAGCCTTTAAAATTTTATTTTTTCTATATCAAAAATGTTTCTGGTTTTCAATTAATAAAAAACTTTTGATGAATTGGCATTCAGGTATATTCAGAATATTATTCATATAAGAATTGATATCGACAGAAAAAATTTAATTTGAAGTCACAGAATCCAATATTATCGATTTGATATTCAAGTCAGATAAAAGTCTGCTATTAGAGATTTTTTTTCCAGAAGTAATTCTGAATTGAATTTAATATTTTAATAACAGCTGAAAAATTTCTTTCAGAACACATTGAGGCAACAATCGGCCTTATTTCAGTTGGCAACGTCATTATTGTCTGACGACATTTCTGTAACCGAATAAAGAAAAATGTTTCTCTTGCCTTTAATCTATTACAAAAATGTCGTTACGCGACGACGATGTCGCCAATTGGAATACGGCTTAGTATAATAATAATTAAAGCCACATTTGATTTCGTGGACCTTTATTATTAACCCTAACAAATATTGGTTTGTTGACTTGTTGTTTATTAAGTTTCCAATGTATTGTCTTATGCTTCCAATTACATCTGGCACACTCTGCTACATCAGTCATCATTATATCACAGAAATAAATTTCTCTTCGATCGTTAGTTAAATTCATGCCGTGTTATTAGCCGCTCATTGTCAGTAGATTAAATGTTCGACCAAATGTAAACGTACCTTAATAAGTATCTGCTTAGCTGATAGGAAATATGATCCTAAACAGAAACAGAAAAAAACAAGTGCTTAAGACTACAACTAGAAAGAAAAAAATTTTTAAATCATGCCTGCACTTCAATTGGCATTAATAGAATATTTTATATTTTAAAATTTTATTAAACTCCTTTAAATGACTGCCTTTTCACCCACATTTATAATTTGCCTTCTTTATTTGAATATAAAAGAAACTCAGCACAAGCAAGCTTTCATATCAGAAACTCACACTAAAATTCGTGTGTAAAAAAAATTTTTTTTTTAAACTAAAAAACTATTCAACTTTATGACAAAGTGCTTCATAATATAATATATCGTAATATACCACCAGACATACATACATATGCAGGTATGTATGTATATAAATATATACATACAAAATGCATCCAAAAAAAAAATTAAATGAAAAGACTCACGTTTGTAAAGGTTTATAAAATTCACATGTTGTACTCGTTCACAACAAGTTGTATATTATAGATTTAAGCATTCAGCCATTTAGTGAAGTTGTTCACACGATAACTTTTTAGTTTTTTTTTTTTTTTCTAACTCGTATGCAAACCTTCACAGAAGTAGAAATATCTGAAGAACTTATACATTCTAATCTTAAGAACATTTTATTTGTATGTCTTAATTTCTTTTAACACTTTTTCACAGCATACTTTTAATCTTTTTCTTCTTTCCTCTGCCATCTTTACAAAAGGATTCATTCATTCATTTGCACATCCATTCAATATTTATGGTGAAGTCACTGTATTCTTTACAGTCGTTTACTGTAGTCGCCTAATGAAGACATGAATAAAAAATGTGATTTGCCTCTAAAACTTCAACTGTGTGAGAGAATTACTCCTTCTCCCCATTTTTAACCTGTTAAATATATTGAGTTCAACTTCCATAAGGCAACTGCAGCTACTTTATGTGACTTTCCTGTTTCAGTTTTGAATGAAAGAGTCTTAATTTTTCATGTATTATATAATATGTTGGTTGAAGAAAATTTAGAAAGATAAAAAGTAAAATTGCTTAAGTTAAAACTTTTCTTTTCATAATATCTGTGTATTGTATAGTTTTTATAGTTTTTCTTAAAAATGTTCTACTTAAGCATTTAAGCATTGAAATATGATTAAACTCAGAGTGCGAAATTGTAAAGGTAAACTTGGCATACGTTAAATATGACTTTTATGCGAAAACAAACTGCTATTACAGATATAATTCTTTACGATACATAATTGGCCTTTTCAAACCCCGTTTCAGTATAACGGCCTAGCTTCTCGCAGCATCCACGTTATGTGTGTCAGTTCTTTATCCCTGAGTACCGGGGCCTACAGTTTAAAGTCGACTCCGAACGATAGATTTGAGCAGCTTGTTCATGACAATCAGTTACTCTCAGAATTTTTGCTAGAAGACAGCTAAGAGATAGTCGCCGAAAGAAATATTATTCAAATTTCTTTCAAGATGTCAGAGTTGGGGTTTGAGCCCAAAGCTTTCGTCCTACCATATACACAATTTGTTTTTTTTGTATTTGAGACCAATACTCAGGGGTAGGCCTCTACTAAATGCAGTGCATTGTATTAGAATTTTTTAGAAAAGACAGTCATTTATAACAGAATATACATTTTGTTTTTGTTATATTACTATTAAGCGCCTTAGGAATGAGACAAATTGCTGAGAATTGATCATTCAAAGGTCAGTGTTATACCTTCACCCTTGAATGATCAACAGCAATTGCCTTATCGTTGCATGTTGATTGTGTGGTGAGTGTCTTCATAAGTAGGTTTAGCTGTTATCTGCTACTTCCCAGTAGGTGGCGCTTTTCTCCTGATGATTGGTTTTTGTTGACATTGGTTAAGGTGGAATAGAGTGGTAAGGTGTAATTAGTCTGCTTCATTATATCTTCTTTGTATCACCAATAGGGTGCCAAATTACAAAATGGTTGCACAGATCTTTGTTTATTTTTTTTTTTTTACAAAAAAATATATGAACAATTAAGCCCTATGCATAACGAAAAATTAGCATTTTGTTGGCATAGAGTGCAGGCGTAAAGCGCTGAATAAAGTCATACCAATGAGCTACAGAACTGTTGCTTACGATATTCTAATCATTTGCTTAGGATATGCTAACCGTGTTCTTTTTTTTTTTTAATTTACGGCACTCTTGAATTGTTTTCATATATTATTTATTTCATTACTAATCATAAAGCCGACCACAGTCGGAAAATCAAAAATCTGGCTCCGTCTTGCACATGTGGAGTAAATGAACTTTATATAAATGTATTTAGTCTTCCCTTATTTTGTGGAAAAATGTAAAATGAGGGTTGCTTTTAAAAATACTTAACTTGACACTGTTCTCAGAGTAAATTTCTATAAATTTGGCAGACCTTAAAAAAATTCTATGCATAAACTCTTTACGAACGAGCTGCGAAGAAAAATCAATATTCAAGTTAGCAGAATGTTAGCTAGCCACTGTGATCATCAAGCCGCTAACTTTTCATTATGCATATCGCTCTTAATTTTTGATTAACAATCTTTATAGACCTAATAAGTATACATATATGAACTCAAACTGATTTACAAATCTATTCTTATAAAAGAAATATAAAATTTTGACTTTAAAAAGCTTAATTCATACTCCTATAGGAGATATTCCTTACCCTGACTAAGTTGTAAGAAACTTGAGCTTATTAAGCTCTAATGAAAAAAATGCAAAGACCTTAAAGTAATACCACAAATACACACACACACATCTAACACCTAAACAAAATTTAATAGCTGAAATTGCACGGGGTGTTATCCTAAATTCTTAGATAGAATACTTCACAGTTTTTCATTTCGTTTTTTTATCACATTCAACAATTTGCACTGATTTCACCTGAAAGCCAAAAAAATATGACATGCATGCAAAGAAAAAGAAGAAAAAATGCGTATCTTTGTAAACGAGTGCAACAAAAACTTTTCAAATTGAGAGTATTTTAAAAGTTTTTGATTCAGAAAAATAGAAAAAAAAACAACAACATTGGCTTCTGCAAAAGATGCTACTGTCAATGAATACATCACAATAGTTGTAAAAATTGACAAATAGTCAAACGGGGAAATAGATGAACGGATAGTAAGACGTTTTGACAGACAGATCAGACAAAAGAAACAACATACATGAACATACGACAGGCAAAGAGACAAACTAAGTATGTAGCCAACGAACCAAATGGTTATTGCCTTTGGCTCAATTTCTGGCAATTCGCAGACACTAACAAGCCTGAATTCAGACAAATACATAAACAAAAATAACAACACTAAAAGCAACATATGAATGAAAATGTGAACTGGTATAAACGAATGATTGGAAGGATGTATGGGTTGAATGCATAGCTTAAGGGATAAATGCCTCTGGCTGACTTTGACTATAAAAATAAATGAATGAATATATGAATAGATGGATGGATGGTTGAGTGGTTGCTTGGTTACATCTTATTCAATTCACAGTTTTTTTCTTCCGTTACGTATTTTATGTTTCATATCTGAGAGAGAAATATGATTTTGGTTCATTCTTTGGTTAATTTTTTTTTTATGCATTTTCTTAAGAGTTAATAAAAAGCTCTGACATAAATAAGCTAAAGAAGTAACACAACGAAAATGCACAGAGTAAGTCTTTGAAATAGAAAAAATTATGTTATTGCAGTTGCTGTTGCATTTGTTTAAGGAAAAGCTAAAGAGCACATCATATTATAAACACTCCGCAGAATTATAATCCTTTTTTTTTCTTTAATAAATAGCTTAAAGAAAGTGTTGCCAATACCACCATATCATACCAAATATGATAAATTGCAATTTATACAGAACAATTATTTATACAGTTGCAAATAAATATTAAAAATAACAATTAAAAATGAAGTTAAAAATCAATTAAAAATTATATTGACACAATTAAATAAAGTGAATTCAAAAGTCAATTTAAATTTTTAAAATTTTTTAAATTAAAAAGTATGTATATAAGAAGACATCAGGCGGCAAATTACGTCATTCGATATCGAGCCAAATTTTCTTACAATTTAAAAACAATTTTCATATAAATTTTCGTTCAATATCGAATGCCGTAATTTGGTTTGAATAAATAATTTTTACTTTTGGGAGCAATTTGTGGCATTTGCTATCATATTTTCAATACAAATTTATAATCAATTAAACATTTAATCTGATCAGTTAAAACAATTAATTGAAATAGTGATTAAGATCAGATAATCAGTATTTTTTTTCTGTTTATCGAAGATAATTTCGATCAGTTAAGCTAAACTGCAAAAAGGTTTCTTTTGTTTTAATGACTTGTAAATAGTTTACATGAAATGTTAAATGAAATTGTTAAAATACAATAAACATTTCAATTCCAACATGTTAACAACTTTTTTTTTAATTGTACAAATTTTTAAGTTATGCACTTGGTGATCATTTCTGAATATATGTACATCAATTTGTTTGTTTACGGCCGATTATGGTTGACAACAGTTGTAAATTTGATGTTGTATTTTTAAAATTGAGATTATGATTTACAACACCTATGTATTGTACCATATAGTTTGACTATCGTTTACAACATTTAATTTTATATGTTGTAGACAATACGTCACAACATTTAGGTGTTGTGAACGATAATCGAGGCCTACTAATTTTATAAGTATAGGTATTTTATTGGAACATTGTTGCTAATTCATATAAAAACTAGTTTCTCGGAACTAGTAATATTATCAAAATTTTTGCGACAAAACTACTTAGTTGCCAATTAACATTTTTATGATTTTTAATGATGGATTATAGTATTCGCTCTGACATTTTGAAAAAAAGAAATATAGAAAAAAATATTTCTTTGGGCGACTACCTCTTAGCAGTCTTCCTGCAAATGTTCTGATTACCATGAAAGCGCTTTTTAAGTAGGCCGTTCGGAATGGACTTTAAACTATAGGTCCCGCTACTCATGGATAAAAATTGATGCACTTAACATGAGTGCTGCGAGAAGCTAGGCCGTAACTCTGGAACAGGGTGGTAATTGCCAACTATATATGGATGTATATCATTTCTATATTTTGTTTAATTTGATTGAAATAATTCGTGAACATTAATTAATTATTTTTAAACAGTAATCCATTTTTATCATTATTTCGAGTATTTAAGATTCTTAAAATGTTCCTGAAAAACTGCTGGGATGTACGGTAGTAAACTCATAATATCTTTATGTTTTTCTTTATTCTTACTGGTCTAATGGTGGTGTATAATAGAAGTAATTTAATATTTTTGGTCTTCCTCTTTTAGGTGAAAGATCCAAAACGTGAAATTTCGAATCATCTAAAGAAGTTTTATAAATCTATCAATTCATAATAATGCTCAGGGTTGTATAAGTAATTTGCTTTTTTTATCGGTCATTAGGTAGAAAGGAATGACTCGATACCAAAAATTCATGGTATAATTTTTGACTTAGACCACTTTCATAATTAACACTAAATGAATTCCATATAATGTTAAAATTACAACCACTATCTAATGGTTCATTTTTGACAATTTCGTAAAAATTACATTGAATACATTTAGTTTAAACTAATATGGTATGAAATAACTGATAAACTCATTTTTTTAAATTTTGACTTTGACCACTTTCATAATTATGGGCACATATAGGTTTATTAGGGATTTATTTGCCAAGTAACACATAGAAATTTGTTAAATAAGCGTTTAATAAACCTACAAAATTTTATATGAATAGACTGTTAGTATGTAGGCAATTATTCTTGCCAACACCAGCTTGCATTCTTAAGTTTGTCACAGCAATCAATTTGGCAGTGATGGTGGTCTACAAGAAATCTGCAAATCTTTACGATTCTTTCGTACCTCTGTTATAAATGAAGGAAATTTTGCTTTTCCAAAACTTTAAAAGCATATGATTAACCAGGATTTTACTGTATAAAGGGACTATAATTTAAACTTTAAATTTTAATTTAAAAAAAACATTTGCTTAATAAATACTAGGAAGCAAACTATTGTATAGCTACGAATTAAAATCCTTATGTATTAAAAATAAAATTGTAATTTAATTTACAAATATTCTTTAGTAAATTTATAAATAAAAAAAATTGTTAATGATGTGGGGAGATGCGAAAATTTGTAAAACATTTTAAATGTTTAAACAAATGCTGCTGTGAATATAGAAACTGCATTCACGTACAAGTGTTGCTTGTAACACATTTAAAACCAACAATATATTGCTGCAATTGCATGCATCTGTAGTGGCAGTAATAAAACGTGTTAAGAATTTTAAATGCACATAAGAAACATAAATTTCTAACAAACCAGAAGTAAACTGATGAAATTTACAAATGAAAACACAGATAAAAATAAAACGTTTAATATATAGGTTTAAGAATTTACACAGTTGTATTTAAAATTAAAATATATTGAATTTAATTATACGTACTTATTTAAGTATATAACATAAGTACATACATATTTATATATTGTTAGAAATTTTACATGCCTTTTGGTTTTTCTTTATATAAAAGCATAGACAAGGGAAATATATCACCATTGATCGATACTTATCGAAAATAGATTGGTATTCTCTCTTTTGAAAAGACTGTAGGAACGAAAAAACACTATTCTTCGCTGTCGGTGTCAGTTTTAGCAACGATGTTGTAACGACAACAACAAAAATTAAAATAACGACAGTGTGATAATTTGAAGTTTTAGTTCCTGAAATGGAGAAAAATCCAACGCATACAAAGGAGTTTTGGATAAAACAAATAATTGCTTAAATAAGAAGTTCAACGATGCGTTCATCTGATACTGAGTGATTTTTAAAGTTATTCTTAATATGTATTTTTTTAAACGGCAATCTCTAATAATAATTTCATCAGAGTGTACTAATCATAAATAGCAAAAGCGTTTATTCATAATTTGTTTGGCAGTTAAACTTTTCGTTATTTCTGTCGTTAAAAAAATACCTGCTCTCTATTACCAAAAGCGTTATAAAACAAATTTCCATACTTTTTATATTTTGGCCATAATTTAAGAAAGTACTCGTTGTGTTATGCAAAAGACATAAAATTTTTATAAGACACATTAAAAATATTAGACATTCATAGTTACTCTACTTTGCTTATCATTTTGAAATGTTATTTTAACTTTTATGAGAAAAAATATGCTCCTTTTATATAAAAAGTAATTCTGTTGCCACCACATAAAATCAAAACAAATTACCAGCAACAAAAATTTAAATTTTACCTTCTTGTTGTATAAAATTTTTACAGCAGAAAACATTTTTAAAAGCTAAGATTAATGGCTTATTAGTTTTTATTGGCGGTGTGCAATTTAAATCCTTCCTTATTATTTTAGACAAACTAGTACATGATTAAGATATTAAATTTAAGAAAAATAAATTGTATATGAAATTTACTTCATATAATCAAATATAATCTTTAAAAGTTATTCAATCTTTAAAATTCATTACTTTTCACATTGAATTTTATACCTGGCTTACTGGCTATTCTGTTTCATTAATTTCCGTTCTTTTCGATCCCAATTCTACTTGTATTTTATTAATTGACACATTATTTTCAATCGTGTGACAAAATAAGACTATATTTTTCAGATTCTACAGCTTTATTTACATACATATGTACTTCATTAAAAAGTTAATGATGGTTTTCACTTATTTCAATATAAATCTTTTCACTTTATGTTCTATTCTTTCTTTTTTATAGTTTTATATTGTGATATAGTAAATCGAGCCTACATAATAAAGGATATTATTTTGTGTAACAAAAGACGCCTTTCATTTGCTTAAACTTCCGTTTGCTTTCATGTTTGAAAATTAGAGTGAGACAGAGAGAGAGAGAGAGAGAGAAAGAAAGAAAAAAGTAAAATGAACAAAAAATAAATACAAACAAATACCAGTATATTCATTTATCTATGAATGTGTGTGGTACGTAGGTTGTGTAGAAAGTAAAATGTAAGCAATAGAGACAATTTTTTTATAGAAGTTTCAAATTATAATAAAAATATGTGAATTTGCTTTATTATTTGCCATAATTAAGTTCAATCCTAAGTTTTGAATTGGTTTTCCACTAGAAATATTATTTGGCTTTTTCTTATGAGGAGAATTTATCAAATTGTCTTATTTTTTGAGTTATTAAAATATAAGACCTTTCATCTATCTATCCTGATAAAGATTTTTTAATTAAATTAAAAACTTTTAGGAAAATATTTGTGTTTTTACGAAAACTAAGTGATCTTATCTAGCCTTACAGGCGTTTCAGGAAACTTTTCATATTTTTCAGAAATATAAAGCACTTGCGATATTCCTGCCCACGTTTATTTATGGCTAGCCAACCAAACCCGTGATCAACTAGAATTAAGACAAAGAGCTCTTTTGATTTCGTAACATGATCATACTGAATCTACCCAAGCTGGAAAAAAATTACATCCAGATAGAGCTATATACAAAATGAAGTAGAACGAAGTGGTTAGGGCTCGCGTACTGCACTAAACTACTGAAAAAAGGCACCTCAAAAATCTTCAAATGTCTGACTAGTAGACCAACAAGACAATCAAATGAAATTGAACAGTAACGTATTTTATACTTATATAAGTAGTATTCCCTCAACTTCTGTAGTGGGGGTTAAGTAACAGTTCCAACCTTTATGTGTACTTACCGATCATCCATTGGCCCCCCTTATGTATCAATTGTCTTTGTAAATGGGTAAACCCCTACTAAATGGCATTTTTGTGGAAAAGAGGACAGTACATTTATGACAGAACATATATTTTGTTTTCTTGTATTATTAAGCGCCTTAGGAATGAGACAAATTGCTGTGAATTTAATACAGCTTTAGACTTTTTTGGTAAAATTTTATTTAATAAATCAGTCTAGTTCAAAATAACATAAGCCGGCAACACCAATCTGTATTCTATTTATAACCCATTAATTAAGGTATGGGCAGTTTGAAAACACTGTTATTTAATATATTTTTTCTACTCTAAACTTTTTTTTACTTACACTCTACGTAATAATAAAGTTCCTGAATGAAAAATGCAAATGTTTATTGAAATAGCAGTATAATACCATGACACTAGTACACACTATATCCTTTGAAAAGCCGGATCAACTATTATACTATCGTTTTCTATTTAAAAATGCTTTTTTATTTTCCATTTTCCCCATTTTTTCCATAGTCTATAAAAAACTTACAGTTTTAAGGAGAGTATAAAAGAAAAAAACTCTTCCTGTATTACTGTTGATTTTGCACACAATTTGCAAAAGTGTTGCCTGTAGTTGAATGCCTGGCCAACCAGACAATTGTCAATGTGTTTTGAATAGATTCTCAATTTTTTTTTCTCTTTTTTCAAACGAATATATTTATAAAAGGAAAACATACATACATACAAGTACATACACTACTGTTATGAGGGTATTTGTACAGGACTGGTGATGTTTTGTATGGCCAGATCCTATATGATACAGTACAAAATTTTTGGCTTTAGTAGAGAAAGTGCTGTTGAGGAAAATATAAAATCTGAAATAAACAAAAAAAGAAAAACAAAAATTGAAAACAAATCCAACAACAACAAACATAATTAACTAGTACTAACTGGTATTAACACTCTTGAAAAAATAGAGAAGTAATAGTTATGTCTCTGTAAACAAAATTGCAGGATATATGAACTCTTATTGGTAAAAAGGATCTCATTTAAAAATATAGGCATTGATGTAGAAATAAAAACGACCTTTTTTTGTTTTTTGTACGAGTGTTTGTATACATTAATGAATGAATGTCTGTTTGTATGAATAAAAAATGTCTAAATATTACAATCAACTTGTTCGTAATGGTAGAAGTACATACGAACATATGCATATGCGTGCATATAAACATAAACAAGAAATTGAAAATTTTTATCCCCTTCCATTTTTTACTCTCAATTTTATATTTCAAATAAATTTTTTTATTTAATTTCTCTTTTTGAAAGTGTCATTTTTCACGTCTTTTTTTTTGTCATTATATTCAGTCAATGTATGGCTCTTTGTGGCCGAGGTCATAAGAGACAGACTCTATTTTTATATTTCATTGAGGGACATTTGCATACAATATCAATTTTTGTATTTTTATCTGTTTTTGTTTTCTATAAAAATCAAACCTACTGGTATAAAAATATCAAATGAGTGTTTGTTTGCGGTAAATTGTTAAAAACTTTGGAAAAATAAACTGATTCCGTTTGTATTATGTACGTTTAAGGGAATTTCCTGATTGAAAACTGATTTTAATAGATTTTATATGTAAATATTTGTGTAAAAACAAATCTCATTAAATAATATTCTCACAGAAAAATGTTTTAACTGGGTTTAAATGCTAACAGTTGTGGTTAAATAAATATCATAAGTGACAAAATAATTGAAAAAATAACATGGTTGAAGTCTTTCTCCTAAGCAGCACTATGTGGAAAGTTTATAGTTCAACAAAGATACAGAGATGAGAAAACAACGGGCACAACAAACTTTTTTGTAAACTTTTGCCTACAACAAGGTAACGCAATTTCACGAAACATGCTCGAGTATTAAAAGAATGGCACAAATCATTAATTGAAAGTACAAAAATTATTGATTGTAAGTGCAAATATTTTTTATCGGCTGATATCGAACCTTTGAGCAAGCGAATCTCTAACGACCAAGTCCTTTTTCTCCCAAAGATAAGCAACACTTTGAAGGAACTGGAAAACAATCACATTTCTCAGTATGGTCAATAAAGATATAGTACATATCGTATGTAAGCGACTATCAGATAATGTAACACCTGGGCGACCCCGAATGTGCTTGCACATGCATAGGTACAAAGAACTAGAGGGACTGTGTTAGAGGGCTTTTTTTGTTTAAAACTAAGCAGAAATGCAAGTAAAGCCGATGCTATACATTAAGATACCAGCTTAATAGAGAATGTGAATTCATTCTGTTACCTAGGCATGATTGACTAAAATTATTTATATTTTTTACATTTACATAATTGACCATTACAACCCTGTGTCAGGGTTATGGCCTAGCTTCTCGCAACACTCATGTTGTGTTTGTTAATTTTTATCCATGAATACTGGGACCTACAGTTTAAAGTCGACTCCGAACGACAAATTTGAGAAGCATTTTTATGGCAATCAATTACTACCAGAGCTTTGCCAGAATTTTTTCATATTTTTCATAATTTTTTTTTTTTGGCAATACGACGATTTTTTGTCGATATCGTTGTCTATTTCTAAAGAGCCATTTAACAAAAATGTTTTATTTCTATTCTGGTACCTCTTTGTTTGAAATAATAAGATACTAAGTTTAGAAGATAGATGCTTAGTCTCTTGGTGTAGCACCAAAGTCCTGTAGTCTCTTTGTCTGAAAGCAATTCATAAAAAATAGTGATTAAAAGCACTTTTGATCATTACACAAATAGCAACTAAAAACATAATTTTTGGTCAAATATTAGTACCAACTAGATTTGTGTAGCACATGAACGACCTAGTTCAATTGTACTACTCTTTCAATTAAACTAAATGAGCCGCTCTTTTCACTATGTCTCTTAGTTCACTATATCTTTTTAGGTTTTGCTTCATTCTAGTACATGTTTCTTTTGGCTATATTTCGCTCGTGACTCTTATTCAACATATATGTATCTTCCTCGTTCACTTGTCAAATACATACATACATTCTTTGGTTGTGGGTTATTATTATTCCTGCTTTAAAATAGAAAGTTATATATTACCATTTAGCTAAGAATCTCAGCTATCCACTGATACCATGGGCATTGTAATCAGGGGTGCCATTTATCCAGGGTTCATTAAATAATGGTAAAAGGACGGGGGTTTTTTTTTTTGACAAATTTTTATATTAATGGTATATATTATTTTTTTAACTAAAATTCATGTGAATGAGTAAATAAAAAATTATAAAACATCAAATAAAGTACTATATTGCGTAATTGACTTTAAATAATATGAATACAAATGTGGGTTGATTTGTATTACAAATTGCTGTAGGGTACACTATGTTAAATCTCTTTCAGAGATTCTCGATTATAATTATTACGGGGCAATAATTATATTTATGGTATTAGTGGAGATAGAAGAATTATCCTTAAATCTCTTACCTTTAAGTGTATAGGGTATGGGGTATTGAAATAAACATACAAACGGTTATGCTGATGGTTTCCGAATGATAACTCGAGGTAGTTTATCCAGGGTGTGTACAAGTATGTGAATCGTTTTATTGTAGGCAAGTATTTCCTTTGATGAATTTAAGTTACACTCTTGGGAGAAGATTAATATGATTATAATAATTTCTTTACTTATTTTAACAATAAATTATTTAAAAAAAAGGAGAGACTTTTATCAAAAATTATCAACTTTAACTTTTCTAGGCAAAGTGCAAAAGGTAAGTAAGTTAAGTAAATTCAATTGTACATAAAAACAGTTTTCTTTTCTTTCTTCTTTTACATATTTTATGTTGCCGTTAGTAAGTACTAAATTTGGTAATAAAATAAATGACATTCGGTAGATACTTTAAACTTTCATAAAGTGTTATAAAAAACCGTTAAATTCAAACTTCAATTTTAAATAATGTAAATTCATTATTTTATAAATAAAAAATACAAATTATTTTTAGTGTCCAAACCTTGTTTGGACATAATATTAAATTTTCTCTGTAGTTGCATATAAAAGGAAAGAAGCCGTTGAACTAGAAGATCGAACTGGTTCATCTTTGGTCTTTGAACTATAAACGCTTACTTAAATAAACTATTAAGCCTAAGTCTAGTACCAACAAATAAGATAAGAGTTTTTAGTCAATATTGTGTAATAAGTTCTACTTTTTTTTTAATTCAAATTTAAATTTTTTTTAAATTTTTACGAACTTTAGCGTTTCGAAATAAGGTTACATTTCTTGATTATCGCATATCGACACAGTTTAGGCTTTTTGGTCCAATAATTTCCTAATGTGACTGTAGCTGTAGAAAACATAAGAAGCAATATGTCAAAGGTAGAACATTATAAAAAAAATTTTCATAATTAAATTTTTTAAAAGAGAATTAAAAAGAATTTGTTACAGAAATTGTCCTAAGAATGAACGTAATGATTAGTTAAAACATTTTTTGCTTCGACAGGTGAATGCCTATTCAATTAAAATTAATGAAATGTTTCTGATTTCTTAGCAAGTAAACATGACACATAAAAAAATAAACCTTTTATATCATTGTCCAAACTTGGTTTGGACAATAACATTTATTTAAAAATCAATGAGCATTTTGTAAATTGTAAATTCATTAAAGGAATTTTATAAAATTTTTTATTTTTGTATATATCACATCATATTTACTGCATTATCATGCATTCGGCTGATAATTTAACTAAATTGTCATCACTGCAAGAACACAGAACTTTTTTGTACTTAAATTTTTGTTTTGATCATTTACTTATTATCCAGCTGCAGTGTAACAAGTTATAAAATTATAATAAAATTAAAATAAATATCCCTAAATCTACAGTACTCTTAAACTAAAATAATTTAAATAAAACTTAAAATAAAAGTGAAATTGTATAATAAACCGAAAGAATTGTGTTTCTAATTTTATATTTAACCCTTATTAAAAATATTATATTAGTGTAACATACATTAGTATACAATCATTGAAAGCCTTAAACAAAATTTAAACATTGAAATCGTATTAAGATCTTATATATGTTCGCATTAAAAAACTTAAATTTAAAATATGTATAGCGAAAAAAAGTCAGTGCACATACGAGCATTTAATACTTTGAAATAAATCATATTTACCTACATATACATGTATTGTAAATCGTTATGTATACTGTACTCTAACCTATTAAACATGTACGAGTATTTATTTAGACAAATATTAATGTGTTTATCAGCAATTTTCCAAATAATAATAGTATTTGAGTTTTTAAGCATAATTTATAAGGCTTACAATGGATAAGAAAAAAATTGCAAAACTGAATCCAGGATTATTTCTATAATAAATGCAATCAAAATATATTCTATTTAATGGAATAAATGCAATTCATGCAATTCAATACACGTTTCGCTAAAACTTATTGCAGATGTTGTATTTGATTTTCAATAGAATAAATAAAGAAAAAAAGCAATATTGTTTTGTTATTCTTTTTTAGAAAAATATTGAAAAAAAAAATAAATAAAAACATAAATATACAGTTTAATTTCCTAGGAATACAAACATAAATTCCATATTTTTTTCTATTGTACGTTTTACTTTTTTTATTGAATTGCTATTCATTTATTGTGAAACGAAGTAATATATATGAGAATAGAGAGAAATAGAGTCAAAACAAAAACTGTGGAGAGAAAATGAAATAAATGATTGTAAAGTCGTCGTTCATTGTTCATTTGTTCCCACAAACAATTGTGGCATTACAACAATACACACTCGTACCTATCAAAACGTTTGTAACTGCTAGAGGGCTGTTACTTGAATAAAAGTGCAACATTCATCTATTGATTTCTTATACCTGCCAACTTTCCGATAGGGAGTCAAATTTTTATTATGCTCGCATTTCTACATTTAAAATTGTTTTCTTGGTTCAGCAATATATGTACATTGTACGTGTACATACATTTGTATGTATGGATGTGTACTTATATATAGGCTTCTTTTAATTTTTTTCTTGTTTATTATTGATAGATAATATTGTTTTCATTTTCTTTACTTTTATTTCCTTACAGGTTATCCACAACCTCAGTACAAATGGTTAAAGAATGGCATACCAGTTGGAGATTTTTCATCCAGTCAATATCTCCGCATATTGAATACACAACGAGCTGATGCCGGCAGTTATAAATGCATTGCCAAAAATGATGCCGGTTCAATATTTAGTGAAAAAATTGATGTTGTCGTTGCCCGTAAGTTTTTAAATATAACAACTGCTTTTTATATATTTTAACTATTAATATTTTAAGAATATCAATTGCATATGCACTGACAAGTTCATATTAATATTTATAAATATTGAGCATCAAGTGGTATATGTTCTGTTTCTTTAAAAATTAATAAGATCAATATGCTTTCACATGAAGTAACATAAATAATCTGTATCTTTATTGAATATAGTTTTATTTTAAATATAGGTTTATATAAATTTACCAGAAGACTAAAGCCCTTAACCGAGTTTTTTTTTTTTTTATTTGTGGATTATGTCTCAACATTAATAGTTAATTAGTTAATGTTGACATAAATCTCATCTTACTTTAAACCATTTAAATAGTTATTTATTTCTAATGTAAAACTGTTAGTATGTATGGCTTAAAAATATTGCAGTTTTTGTTTTTTTTTGTATTGGTATGACAACCTAAGCAAATGATATAAGCAGGTATATACCATTAGAATTAGTTTTAAAAAAATTGGTTAAATTAGAATAAGAAGATCATAGTTTTAGGTTATGTCTGGAGACATACGCAGACCATCAGTCGCTCAACAAGTGTACAGACGCTGATGTATTTGAATCCAGATCACAGACAGACAAGTCCACAGAGCCACAGTCATGACCTCTAGCCGTCCCAACTATTGTTACAGACAGGTGGTTTTTAGGTTGGGATAGTTCTTAGTTTCGTGCTTAGCTTGAACACCTCTAACATGAGGGTTGCTTGCTTCTGACGGTTAAACTCAAACATAACATCAGTAAATGATTCGATTATTTATTCGAATGCTTAAACTCAAACACAACACCAAGCTATGAGTTGAGTTGATTTGAAACAAAATTGAAAGTTGCTTGCACGAAATTGTTTTTATACATACATACATACATAACTGGCCTTTACAACCCCGTGTCAGGATTACGGCCTAGCTTCTCGCAGCACTCATGTTGTGTGTGTAAATTTTTATCCATAAGTACCGGGACCTACAGTTTAATGTCGACTCCGAACGACAGATTTGAGAAGCTTGTTCATGGCATTCAATTACTCTCAGAGCTTTTGCCAGAAGACTGCTGAGAGGTAGTCGCCGAAAGAAATATTTTTTCATATTTCTTTTTTTTTTAAGATGTCGGAGCTGGGTGTCGAACCTTGGGCTCATGTCTTAGTAAGCCAACACACTAACCACTAGACCACGGCGACTACTATTTTATATGAACGAATAATTTATGAGTTGGTTTGTTTTGTTGTAGGTATTTGTTTGAAAGATTTAAGAACAAGTTGTGAGTTGCTTACACAAAAATATTTTGTTTTGAACGATTATTTACGAAATTCAAGTAGATTCATGCAGATATTAAGTTGATACTACTATAGATCGCCAAGCGGGCGAAAAATCAACTTATGAGTTATAAACACCTACTTTGTGTGTCTTTAGCATCATAGAAGGTATGAACAAGCTATTAGAATTGGGTAAACATTTAAAAACGATTCGTTTTACGTAGTAAAATTTACAAGTTGCCGGGGGTAGTCACCTTGTCGTGGTATAGAGGCTTACTGGCTAGGCTGGCGGAGAGTAATAGCTCTCTAGCAGGATCTCTCATGCCAGAAAGTCAGTTGAGGTGCAGTAACTAAGAAATATCCCAGGGGTCAAAAACATCAGCATCATCTTCAATATCGTTGTCAATTTTTATTTTTCCCCAATTTAAACTGTAGTAGGCGGGCTTCGATTTTCTTACGGTTCGCGTTCTTAAAGTAAAGTCAGCTTAAGAAAAGTCTGGGGGGTCGTGGCATAGTGGTAGAGCGCCCGGACAGAAACTCACACGACCAAGGTTCAATCCCAGCGAAGGACAGAATTATAAAAATAAAAATTTGCGATTTTCTAAAATTACAATTTAAATTAAAAATTAAATTTAAAAAATAAGAGGTTCCCCCCCCCCCCCTCCAGCAAGACCATCTGCAAGAAACCGCTCCCTGATATTTGTAATCTATTCCACCCAAAACGAATGATCAGAAGTACAGCGCCACCTTCTGGGAAGATAACAGCTAATCTATTGAAGACGCTTACCATTCACATTCAAACATCCACCGACAGATAAGGCAATTGCTGTTTGATCATTCAAGGGCGAAGGTATAACACTGGCTCTTGAGTGGACAAATTGACAGCAACTCGTTTCATTAATAAATAAAAAGGCGCAAAATATACAAAAATTTATAAAAAAAAACCTTCTATCAACCATCCTCACATTCCAATACAATGCACTGCATGAGTAGGGGTTTACCAGTGAGTATTGGTCTTAAAAAAAATGCCCAATACACTCTTCACCCCTTCCCTCATATTTTCCTAGGCCAACACAAAGTACTATATGAGTAGGGGTCATCCTCTGAATGCTGACCTTAAATCATTGCAAAAATCATTTTGCACTAAAAATCAAATGTTCATGCAAGTTTGAAACAAAAATCACAGGGAACTTAGAAATTAGTTTGAACCGTTGGAAAAAAGTTCGAAAAAAGAACAATATATTTATTTAAAAACAAATATAAATAATTTAGAGCTATAGGCTGTAAATGGTTCATTACATTTCTCCACATACATATTTCTCAGCCAAATCGTTCCAATAAACTAAGCTTTACTGCAAGAAACAAACGATTAACAACCAAAACTACACAGAACGAATAACGATGAGATATTTTGTCACAAAGACTTTTTCGGCGAGTATGTATTAGATTTATCAATAAAATATTTCACAAGTACCTGAAATAATATTTTCCATATTACTTTCTAAAACAATAGTTTGACTGAGTGCCACTATAAAGCTGAATAAAAGAGAATTATTTTTTTTGAGTGGTTAGTGTGTTGGCTTACTAAGACATAGGCTCTGGGTTCGACACCAGGCTCTGACATCTTCAAAAAAAGAAATATTTATTAAAAAAAAATATTTCTTTCGGCGACTACCTCTCAGCAGTCTTCTGGCAAAAGCTCTGAGAGTAACTGATTGCCATGAACAAGCTTCTCAAGTCTGTCGTTCGGAGTCGACATTAAACTGTAGGTCCCGGTACTCATGGATAAAAATTGACACACACACCATGAGTGCTGCGAGAAGCTAGGCCGTAATCCTGACACAGGGTTGTAAAGGCCAGTTATGTATGTATGTATGTATTTTTTTTGAAGCAGTACATTTTAAAAATAGTATTTTTACCCACAATGCATAAACCAAAAGTCATATATAAAAAGACGAATAAAACCACAAACAATTTTATACAAAATCCTGTAGGACTTATTTATTTCAAGTAATTCGCCAACACTGAAACAAAGAAGCTAGAAAATTTACTTCTTAAGCATATGATGATAATCCATTATTTTGAATGGTAATCGTTAACAGTTTGTCATATTTTTATTATAAGTTTTAATATTTTAAACTTTAAAGCATAATTATTTAAAAATCTTCACACGTGAACATATGTTTTTAGTTGTGAAATATTTATTGTTTATTTTTTTTTCATAAAAATGTTTAGCTAAAAGTATAGTATAAATAAAAATCTTTGTCGTAAAATGACATATTGGCTTTAATTGCTGTGTGGCCTTAATATGAACAATTTGCTTAAAGCATTAAGAAAAATTACACTTTTTTTATTGCTATCAGTATCTCAAATTTCTCATAAAAACTCTACGTACTGGAAAATATGTATGTTAGTCTGGTGACAGTATAACTGGGTGAAAAGCGAAGTGGGGAGTCACAATTGAAATAATTTGTGACATTTATTAAGTGACACTTAATTAAACAATTTTCTGGCAGTGCAATGCAGTTACTTTTTAGAAGAACAAAAGAAAAACAGACATTCCAATGAAGACAACCAATGGCTTCTCTTTTTTAGTAATTTAAATTAAACAACAGAACAACTCAATTTTAATTGAAAGAAAAGAGAAAAATAGAACTGAAGAAAATTTATACGGAATTCTAAAGCTAATACTTAAATATAAACATAAACCTATATAAAGCAATAAATAAAAGATGTAGACGACTTCAAGCTAATGAGGTTATTTTCAACAATACAACAGAAGAGACGTCTTAAATGTCTTCAACTTCCAAGATCAACAATTAAGTGGCAGTTACTTAAATTAATTAGTATACTTGTTGTTCTTGTCCATATATTCGTACATCTTTCAACCCCATCCGTTGACATCCGCATTTATACATGCGGAATGTTATATGGAAGCAATCAGAAAACAAAAAGTTTTATTGTATTTGTTAAATGCACGAGTAACTTTGGGTTTTAATAAAAGATTGTGAGTAACAAGTGCCCATAGTTTAACTGCAATAACTGCCTTTAATGGTGGGAAGAGTGAAAGTAATGAATGCAATCTTCATTTGAAAAATTGGAAAAGAAATGTTAAAAATTATTGGATTATTAATGAGCTACCGTCGCAGATCGATTTATTTATTTACAAGGCAGTACAAAAACATGTCACTTGAACAAAACATTATATCGGGTTGTTCAATAAGAGCACTACAAAAGTTTTTTTAAATAAAACAAAAACGGTTTTGGATATCAATGAAATTCTTTATTTCTGCAAAAGTACGTTCAATGTCATTGCGTATGGAACTCGATTTCTATTGCATGGCCACCACGGGCCAGCTTGCAGAAGTCCAAACGCTGGACCCAATTTTCGACGGTTTTCAAGCATAAATCGGCCGATACTGCTGCAATTTCATGATCGATATTGGCATAGAGCACAGACTTGACGTAGCCCCGCAGGAAATAGTCTAGTAGTCGACATTGTATATTGTATATTGAGTGCAGTCGCACTATTTCGTGAGATAACACGTTCTCCAATTTTTGTTTCCAATTAATTCATTGTGACATTCGCTGTGTGGCATGTGGCGCCGTCCTGTTGGAACCACATGTCCTCCAAGTCCATATCATCCAATTGGGGCCAAAAATATTCAGTTATCATTGAACGGTAGCGATTCCCATTCACAGTAACATGCCGGCCTTGATCATCACCAAAGAAGTACGGCCGAATGAAGACGCCGGCCCATAAACCGCACCAAACCGTAATTTTTTCGGGGTGCAATGATGACTCATGAAGTACGTGTGGATTGCTGCCTGTCCAATAACGCTTATTTTATTTATTGACGAAGCCATTCAGCCAGAAATGAGCCTCCGCTGAAGATGATTTTTCGATGAAAATCCGAATCATTTTCAAGTTGTTGCTCAGCCCAATTCACGAACATACGACGCTTCTGGTGGTCAACCGGCTTCAGTTCTTGCGTCAATTTGATCTTGTAAGGATGTGGGCCAAAATCTTTTCGAAAAATTCGCCACAACGACGTCACAAAAAAGACACGAAAAATATCTAAAAAAAATTAATTTTACAAATGAGCAATTTTAAATGATTTTATTCTTTTAAAAATAACCATCAAGTTGTGCAATTGTTCGACTGTTGCGTGTGAATAGACATTCGCAAATTTGTTCAATCACTCACACATCTTTACATTTGTTAAATGGTGGGTAAAACTTTTGGGTATAGATGACCCAATGGCCACCAACTATTGGGTTGTTTTTTTTTTTTCTTTCTTTTATTTATATATGACTTTACAAAGGAACAGAAAACAGAGAAAATAAAAGAACAAACAAAGTCATGTTCGTTTTACTTTATTTTATTTATACAAATGAATAAATTAAAGCGGACAAACATATGATTGAATACATGTGAGAGTAAATGAATGAATAAATGAACAATACTGTGATGCCTGCTGATGTAAAAAAATAGTTTTTATTTCCTAATTTATGCACAGCATATTTGAATTGTAACCTTTTTGTTTTATATTTGTTTTTTTCTTCTGTCTTCTTCGTTCTTTTATAGATATGGGTACATTTAATAATACAACAGAACAACGTTTAACCGTTATTTCTGGCCATACAGCCATATTTGATTTACCAGCCATTGACTCAACACCAGTGCCCTCTGTTATGTGGCAAACAGTTGAGGGTCCTTTAAACTATGACATTAAATATGCCTACTCAAAAGCAAACCAATTGATAATTCTTAGTGCTGATGAAGCTGATCGCCAGGCATATCGTGCACGTGCCATAAACACCCAATTGGGCAAAGAGGAAAATAGTGCATTTATACACTTGAATGTAAGCGGTGATCCATATATTGAGATACCACCGGAAATTATTGTGCATCCGCAGGATATGAAATTAAAACGTGGCGAACAAGTAGCCGAATTGCAATGCATTGCGAATGCACGTCCACTGCATGAATTGGAAACCTTATGGTTTAAAGATGGCATACCCATTGAAAATGCTGAAATTGCTCATACGCTCAATGATCCGTGGAATCGTTCGTTAGCCTTACTTTCTGTTAATCTTACGCATTCCGGTGAATATACATGCCAAGTGCGTTTACGTAGCGGTGGCTATAAAACTTTAATAGCAAAAGCAAATATTGAAATTATAGAGCCACCATCTTTTTTTACACACATGCGTCAAGAAACATATGGTGAATTGGGTGCATTAGTGACACTGCCCTGTGATGTAGTGGGAGATCCCCAGCCAAATGTTACCTGGTTTAGAAATAGTGAACCAATAGATTATCAATATGATAAGTGAGTAGCAGTCATGCAGTTTAGTCTTTTATTCTATTTTTATTACATTGAATTGTTTATTTTTAGATTTTCAATATCCGAAGATAATTCCCTGCAAATTAAACGACTTGCCATTGATGATTCTGCCATGTTTCAATGTTTTGCTGTTAATGAAGCTGGTGAAAAATCAGCATACACCTGGCTGAGGGTAAAGAGTAAGTAATGAATTTTTAATAATATTTAATCGGTTTAATTTACTGCTAATGTATCATTATAAGGGCTTTAGTAGTAAATTACTAATGTATTAATAAACAAAACAAAAAAGAAAACTTATTTACCAACTACTTTTTAAAACTTTTTTGGTTTTATTAAAAAAAAAAAGAAAAAAATTTAGCCTCTAATAATGGTCTGGATTATAATACTCATACTGCTATTTCTACCGCTTTTACTACTACTACTACTAATAATAATAATAATCTTCATATATCTGCTACTAATAACAAACAAAAAACCTCAAAAGGCATTAAACGTTTCATTAATATGCCCACAACTATAGCAACTATAGTACCGACTTTATCAACAACAAAAACAGCAACAAAATCTCATAAATCTAATAAATATGTTGCGGTATTGTATGCAAAAGCTAAAACATCATTATCAACAACAATACCATCAACATCATCATCATCTTCATCATTTTATGAATTAGCATCTGCATTATCATCTTCTCCTACTCCTACTCCTACCACAAATAGGAATTTTATTATTGCAAATGCTAATCTTAGTAACAAAGTTAACAATAGCAAACACAACAGCAACAACATGGGTAATAATAATGCATACGTCAGTAATTTATTAAAACGTATTAAACGCCTGGCTCAACCACGTATATTACGTGTTAAATCTTCGCATGCTGGTGGCCTGGGTGCAGGATATAATAGACGCAATAAGGAATTTCGCTTTGGTAAATGTTTGATGGTTTCTCTTTTACCTTTTTTTTCTTTTATTGGTGTAGTAATAATTTATCAGCACAAAACAATAGTAATTCAACACTTTAGTTTTTTTTTTTAATTATTTTTATTTTGTTCCTTTAACTAGTGGTGAGCAATAATTTTATTCGTAAATATGTTTTTTAATTAAAAAACATTAAATTTTTAAATACATTACAATTTAAACCGTAGTTTTGTTTTTCACTGTAGAAATTGTAAATTTTCGAATTTATTTTAATTGATTTTTAGTTTCAAATTACTCGTATATACCGCTGACATATTATATAAGAATACTTGATAAAGTTTTAAAACTCTTTACATTTTCAGTGCAGTGAGTGAAAAACTAGAAGACACACTCTGATTTTATTAAAGATTTATCTGCGTGTTGCACAATTTTTGTTTTTTTTTTTATTAAAAGTTCGAACTGCTGCATAAATTTGTGTTCTTAATTTTTTTTTTCTTAACTCGCTGCATACGAGTATGTTTACATAATATCCCCAATCGCAATCGACTATTCCCATAAAAAAAATTCCCAAATTTCCTTATTTCTTATTGTGAATCATTCCCAACACACGTATTTTGGGAGTGAATTCACAAACATATGAAATATGGCATTGCCAATTTTTACTTCCAAAAATTATTTTGTAAAATAAATTCGCAATAAGTGTCAATGGGAGCATGAAGGGAATAAGAAGGAAACATTAAATATTCCTGGAATCTGTAAAGAACATATGGTTTAGAGCCAAATATAAATATTTTTGTATGTATAATTCTTACTTTATCTCCGGGAGTAATAGTGGATCAGATTCATCTCGAATAGATCTTCGCTGCAACCTTTCCATGGATTGTTTCTTCTCTTTCAGCACCAAAAAACGAAGATACACGCTATTATATTATATTTATATATATAAATATTTGTATTTTACTTTCAAATTTGTTGAGAGGTAATTCACAATAAATACTTTTGTTTATACAGCATTTATAAATAATTCACAATAGAAACTTTAACTCCCAATACATTAGTGATACCAATTTTTTGGGATGGCAAAAAAATTTTACTCCCAAACAACTTCTTCCCATAATATTCACGATAGGGGTGAATAAATAATTTTTTTAACTCATCAAAATTTAAATATTTAAAAATATTGCTAGAAAAGAAATAAAAATTTCTTATTTCATTAAAGGTCACAAACTGATTTTCTCGATTATTATTATTCAGCTGTGACCTATAAGATCTGTTGTGTCCTCTCGAGTCTACTGTCCCCTTCTTCCTAGAGAAGAACAAGTGAACAAGTCTAGAACTGTAGTGGTGCATATGTCTTCCAGAGAAATCTTGTGCTTCTCTAAATACATTCATCTAAACCTGTCAAGAATCCCATATTCACATAATATGAGTATGTTTTCCACTGTTTCTAATGCTTGTGAGCACAGTCTACAAACATTACATCTGTGATTACCATTAACTCGTAAGAAATTTAGGAATGTCAGAATTAAGAATTTCAGATTCTGCTCTCTCTAGTGCAGAGCATCATAGTTTCGCTCTGTTGTGAATATCTTAAAATATGTGAATATGCTTAAAATATCAACAATTAAGAAAAAAGGAGTTGAAAAATAAAAAAAGAGGAACAACAACAACAGACGTTTGCAATGAAGAAATGAATACAAACAAAATAGTTCCTTCGGTGACCATCTCTTAGAAATAAAAGGTGTGAGAGCAACTGATTACCATGAACAAGTTTTTCAAGTCCGTCGTTCGGAGTCGACGTTAAACTGTAGGTCGCGGTAGAAATGTAAGAAGTGTCTTAGTAAGCCATATGGGTATTGTGAGATAGTTCTGTTCAAATTGTTTTTGTTATGCAGTCACATTACAAGTATTTTGTATGAATTCATAAAAAATATTTTACGTCTATTAAGGGCTTATTTGACAAATTGCCATGCCATACTTGTGAAATTAGTTACTAAAAAATTTAAAATATTGTTTTATGTATGAATACAGCAGTGAAAAATAAATTCTTCTTTTTTTTTAATTAATTTTGCTGCCTTATTTAATTCATTCATTTGCTTTTATTTGTCATTAGCTTTGCTTTTTATACAATTGATTGATGCTGATCTGAATGTAAATTTGCGTTTCTTGCTGATTTTATCATAAAAATAATAATTATTCGTTCAAATCCACAAACGACATGAAAGTTTTTAGGATGTTAAATATTGTATGAATACTTTTTAATAAGCAAGTGAATGTTGCTTAATTCGAAGTTTATATACATACATACATATGTACATTGTTTTATTATACATACATACATACATAGTAAAAATCATTATTAATAAAGAATAATTTATGCATGTATGTACTTGTTTACAGTTTTTAATTTATAAGTATTTTACTATTCCAACTCATTTTTACTTTTGTGTACGCACACATTTGTACTATTCATTTAAAATTTCAATTTTACAAACACAACACTTAAAACATTTTTTACTAAAGCTTAAATTAAATATTAAATTTCAATAAATTATGTTAATATTAATTAATATAAACCACCATCTCATTCCAAATGTATGTACTAAGCAAAAACAGGAAAAAAAACCCCCGATGATTTTAGCTTCAACCAGCCCTAAATCAGCCGCATGCCGTAGATTGTATACCTTTCAACATTTAAAGAAATTTTACCCTTAGAACAAAGTTGAATTAAAATTTAAACAATTTTGTAAGATTTATGAGAAAGAAAGATGGTCCAAATGAAATTAAGGAAGTTTAATATTCTAGCATTACATAGAGAGACAGAAAGCATGTTTACTGGATATTATCCAGATAGATATGTATGTGTATGTATCCTTAAGATAAAAAGTAAAAGTAATATTTATGTTAATTACACTGATAATGATGAGTACCTTGTAATGGCTCATTTAAATGTGCATATTATATGACAATCTACTTTTACTCCATATAGTTAAAGTTTAATTACATATAGTTACTGAGTTTGTAAAATATGTACACATACATATCGCTCCTTAAATACAAAAGCACCACAAGTCAAAATAAGCAAATTATACAGGAGCGTCATTTTTAAAAATAATTTTAATTATTTTATGATTTTTGTAAAAACTATGTGTATTACATAGATTTTTGTGGTATCAAAATATGCGTAATTAAATGGCCTATTTTTCAATAAAGCAATCTTAAACATACCTCGAATGGGTTCTCGAAAAAATGCAAATAAGTTAGTTTTGTATATGGGCAATTTCAAAAATTTTCAACATTTGTTGAAACTGAGTTCAGATGCTTATTATTTCTCCAGTTTTTCGAATTGACCAAAACGGTCAAAAGGGAATGGTAGGCCACACTAGAAAACTGGGAAATTCAAATTTCAGACCATCACTTCTTTATCTCTAAAAGTTATGGACACTCAAATATTGAAAAACTCAAAAACAGGCTTGAAATTTACAAGAGTTTTTTCATATTTCATCACTTTTCTACTTTTAGTTTTAAACTTCCGATGCCCACTGATATAAAATAAAGTCACTAGACTTAGTAGATATTTACACTATAAAAGTTATGCCTATACTACTATTTGGGAAAATGTTGTACAGCGGTTCATTTTTGAAACCAAAATTTTCCGATTTTTCAATTTTCGCAGTTTTTTCTATAGCGTTTTTGCGCCGTTCAAGAAAATTGTATTTCGTCAACAGTATTTAAAAGATGGTATAATTTGCTAAAATTTGCGCCATGTCACGTCGATGTCAGGCTGCTAGTTGCTAAGAACGACGACCTCAAACTTTTATAGAATTGGCGTAAATTTTTCAAAAATGACAGTTTTTCGCGCCTGACATTTGAAATCTTATTTAAAACTGGTTTATGTATTGCGTGATCTAAACTTCTTAATAAATGGAACCTCAACGTCAAGAAGGCGTTAAAATATTTTGAAACGCAAAAATTTTATAAAGAAAATAAAAATTTTGCGAAATTTCATCATTTTGTTTCGCGTTTTTTTAATTAATCCGTGGCTTAAAATCAATGTAAAGTATTGAAAAGGAAGTGCGGCGGTGAACTAAAGATCATATATAAATACGGTTGAATTGGGTCCATATTTAGAGGGTACAGTGGCATTTTTCTTCAAACACATTTTGCTTTGTGACATCTGCAGTTATGTATAGATTCCGCCGCGATTAACAGCAAATGAAAGGTTTTTTTAAGCTTGATAATAAAACCGAATAGGCATTAAAAAATTTTCATGATTTTAAATTTTACAGATCAAAAAAAAAAATCCTAACCTCAAAAATAATTCTTATATAATTTTTTTATTTTTTAAATTTGCAAGTTAGAACATTGTTTTTCTGTAAATTAGTTATGCGTTATATAAACACGTATTATAACAATCGGTGAAACATTCATATTTTTGCAAAAATTCGCGTTTTTTAATGTTAAGGAATTTTAATTATAATTGATATTTTTTATGTATTTTATCAGTGCTTTGATGAATTTTGACTGTACTGATGAATTTGATATCAGTTTCATGCATCCATACAACATTTATTAAAATAAACCAACAAATTTAACTTTAAAATTTTTTTAAAGAGATTTTAACTTAAAACCTCCATAACTTTCGCGCCGTTTGCAATAAATGATTAACGCGAACTGTTTTGGTATGCTAAAATATCACCCTTCACGTGACCAAAGCGTCATTCGTGTCATCCAAAAAAAAAATTGGAAAAAAAAAATATCAAAATGTCGAAAATTTTTGAAATTGCCCATATAAACTTTGACTTTGAAAACATTAAAATTTTAAAAACTAAACAACCATAATTAGGAAAATTTTAGTTTTATTTTAAACAAAAATATTTTTATAAAACATTTATTTAAAACTACATTGAGCATATTGCTCGTAAAGGTATAAAAAAACTTAAACTAAAACATTAATAATCTGTTCCCAACAGTAACTTATGAACTAACTTAGAGATTAGCATAAGAAGATTCATAAACTCTTCACTAACTTAATTCAAAATATGATAGTATTCTAAACAAAAATAAGAGAAAATATTTAACTTATAAATGCAAAACTAACCTATTTCGAAATATTGTACTATTGCGCATAAAAATTATAAGATACTTACGTGTATGTGATCTGCAACACAGCTAGTACTTTGGAATGTGGTAGTTTTTCACAAAAAATTCGTGTGCTCGTGGCAAATGACTGTTGACAACTAAAAATGTGGTACTTTTGCGCGGAACTCAGTTACAGAAACGGTATAAATCAAAACTAACGGTTTTGGGTTTACGGGTGTTTTCGATCATAAAATGACGGCTGTTTTAGCGAAACATGAAAGTTTCATCGTTTAAAAAGCATTTTATGCAAAAAAATAATTTTTGATATATTTTGAAATGTGTGACTTTTGTATTTAAGGAGCGATATGTAGCTTTATGATACAAGATGTGTGGCAGTACAGTAGCTGCCAAATATTTAGAAAGTTTATTCATTATACATGAAATATAGTACAATATAAAAATTACCATGTACAAATTGTTAATTGAAGTGGGTTATATCCATACCTGTCACACCAAATGCCAAGAGCTTTCTATAATCTGTCGCAGTTAAAAAAAATATTGCTAAAATTATATATTTTGTTTTTTGTTTCGTCAGAAACGCTTTTGTTAGATTAAAGTTAAATTTTATAAAGAAATTAGATTTTTGCAATTAATTAAAAAAATTAAAATGATGTCCGTGAAGGAATAGTACACTAGCCAAACTGAGCATATGTTTTCGACTCCAGCTACGTTTATTTTTTTTTTCTGATACCTTATTTTATACTCTGTAGCAGGCTACACTTGTTGCTGAATATTTTGATACAATAAAACATAGCAGTCGTTTGGCAAAAGCTTTGAGAGTAACTTAAGTACTCTTAGATAAAAAGTGACATACATAACATACGTGCTTCGGGTTGTAAAGATCAACAACAGATCCTAAACAAAATATTAAAAACTGATATTAATATACATAGTATAGTATGGATTCCATATACGTTATCCATACTCAAGAATAGAGTGAACTAAAGATGTTTAGCGATATAAGGATCAAATAAGTCTTTAAGCCAAAATATTAAAAACCAAGCTTTGCTCACAGCTAATACAATATGAACACAAAAATATTATGATGCTAAAATCTAAATTAAACAAATTAAAGATGTGCTTGAGTCCAGTCCTATTCAATTTTATTGTTGTAAAGCTATATTTTAAATTGTATCAATAAGTTTAGTTGACCTTATTATTGATTAATATATAAACTTTTAATTAAGCTTTAGGTCGTTTCAATAATTATTATTTCTATATTTCGCTACTTCTCTGCGTAGCTTCTTCAGGAAAAAAAATTTACTTTTAGTGTAAGCTGTTGCGTAAACGTTGTCTTCATTAGCATGTCTTTCTTTAGACGGACAACATCGGCAATGATTTGTTAATTTATTTTTAAAATAATGCTATAAGTATCGTTCACATAATACAATTAATACGAAGAACATTTTCTATCGAGTTTCTAATTAACCAACAATAACTGTAATGCTTTTTAGTCAGTAGGGATTTTATAGTAAAATTAAAATAAGCCAAAATTTTCATTTGTTATTATGGCAAAATGTTACATTCCCCCTTTTAGCAAAAATTTAATATAATGAATATATGCTCGTATAACTTTAAAATTTGTGGTCCTATTCAAAAAGTCAAATATAACCTCAATTTCCAGGTATTGTTCTCCTTCACTCTATCTCTTCCTTTGTATGAGTTTGCCAAAGATGGCATTTGGAATTATCAAATTGTATCTTGTTACTTGCAAATATCGTTATATGTAGTTTTTGTACTAAAAATACTTAATTGTACCAAAATCTGGTACACACAGCTTTAACGAAGACAATACTCGAATTATTCTCGCTTCTCATGTCTTCAATGTTATATATGGTATAATATATGACAAATTTTTAAATTAAATTGTAAATACATTGTATTATACTCGTCATATACGCAACTAGCGACAAAATTTGATATAATTTTAAAAAATGTTTGTATTTTTGTATTTCTCATTTTGTTGTTCTCATTGGAGCTCAGCAATGACTGTTACTGCTTATTTTGTAAAATTTACTTATTATTTTCGTATAGATTGTAAATAAAACTAAAACTATAAAAAAATGTCATCAATGTAATAGTATAGTCTCGGTCTTTAGCATATTTCTTGCACAGCTGTGACAATAGAAAAATTTCAGCGAATAAAAATTCTTCGAATATTGAATTGAATTTTGCAATTGTTGAAATACTTTTTGTGTGTTTTGTAACTAGAGCTCTTAAGTATAATGATTTTATTAAATAAAAAATTTGTTTTTTGAGATTAAATAGTACCAAAAGAAAACAAATAAAATTGTGCCAACTTTGCATTCCCTGGCAAACCACACCACATCTGTATGTAATTTAAAAATCTTTGATTTTTTTAAGTTTTTCATTAAAATACTACTCAAGTCATTTTGTTCATTAACATAAATTACAAATTTTAGTGTGTATGTCGTAAAAGTGAGAGAAAGAGAGAGTAATTGCATTTATTATTACATAGTTTTTTTTTTTTTTTTTTGAGAAACTTAACTACTAGCCAGGGTCTCCAAATCTGGGATTTACTTTCTAAGGGAAAAACAATTTTTGCCAATCTCCAGAGAATTTTTCTGTGGATAACAGTCTAATCTGCCAGTGATTTTGCAAGACAAAATTTTATTTTAAAATATTATTATACCTTATATTATCTCAAAAAAAAGTTTCCCCGTACCGCCACTAATATAAATTATTTGTGCAAGGAGATTTCGAAAGAAAAAGTTTTTTAGGTAGGGATCGTTTTTTTACTCGTAGTTTGGTCTTCTCGTGACAAAAGTACTGAAATCGGGCTGTAAATACCTAAAGTATAACAAGAAACTAAAAAATCTACCCCTATGTTAGGCAAAAAAAAATATGATGAAATATCAATGTTTTTACCTCGAAAAGACCAATGTTGAGGTCAAGAGCAAAATATTAGTCTTCTAGAGACAAAAAAATTGGATATATCGTACTTTAAAATAGTACTGTAAGTGCCTAAGATGTAACGTGGCAAAAAAAAAATTTTGTCGAAACCTCATGGCAAAAATATTTTCTTTAACACGTTACACAGAAACTTTTTTCCCGATATCATTAATATAGATTAAAGGTCTGTATGAATGTTTTGCTTTTCTGTCAATTTAGAATGATTCGAGAAGTGAACTCTAATTGAGAGTAAACTCAAGCATCGAAACAAATGTTCATTCTATTCGTTTTGCAGCCAACGAAACTAAACCAAACGAACAGCCGCAATAAACGAATAGAATAGAATACAATAAATCTAAATTTACTCTCATAATTCTCAATTATTATGGAGACATTCAAATGCCTTGGAATGGTTTGAATTTCCTTTGTGAATGAAAGCATGTATTGAAGTAAATGCGATAGTTTGTAGTACAAACAAGCGAATAAAAACAAACAAATTGAAATCTAGCAAGAAGAATAGTCTGTGTATATTAAAGCATTTAAATTCAAAAAAAAAAAACAATTACTTTTTGAATATGTAATTTATTTATACTTTTTTTTAAGTTTTTGTAAATACTTATGTTTTTTTAAAAATTAAGCCAAAAATATAAAGAAAAATAACATAAAAAATTATGCAGTTCATTACTTATTATTCAGTTCTTTAGTACTTATAAGACCAGTGCAAGAAATTCTTCTCTATCATATTACAAACAAGACATTCCATTCACTCCATTCATTCCATTCTAACTCCTGTCTCCATTCTCTCATTATTAACATTCTAACGACAACAACCACTTTTTATGTTTGTTTTATTCGTTTCGCTTTTACGAATTAGAGTTGGAAGTGTGTTTGAAAATTTTAGAATATAAAACAGCAAATTGGTAGTCGACTACAAATAAAGCTAACTTATAATTCACTTTTATGGGCTGACTATAATCTAACTATTTACATTGTAATTCAGAACTTATCAAAATCAAAGTGTTTATAGCTAGCTACGAAAAGTTAACTTTAAGTTAACGGCTAGGTAACTAACTTGAAAGTAATGCAGAGTCGGACAATTGACTACTTCCTAGGACATCGCAATGTTAAAATAGTTAGTTGTTTTCATATAAAAGTAATCTAAGTGTCAACCACCACTACTTAAGAAATAGTTAGTTTTAAATTAATTAAAAGTTAACTGAATTGCCTGCAGGGTCGTTTCAAACATACCCGTGCAGACCTTTAATATAGATATTATAAAGTAGAGGCAATACTGAAATATAAGACGCACATAGGCAGACTTTATTGTCTTGCAAGCTAAGAGATGTGTCTAATTCTTTACTGTGACTTAATACAGAAGAAAAATCACAATTTCATATACAATTTTTATTGTAAAGACGATTAATATGGCCGAGAGTAACAATTTGGGTAAAGGACAACACGTGTTTCTTTTTTTTTTGTGAGGACAAGAAGACTAGTCGAAACACTCGGTATGTATGTATGTATATATACATACATATATATACATGTATGTATGTACATACATACATACATACATACATACATACATAACTAGCCTTTACAACCCTGTGTTTACGGCCTAGCTTCTCGCAGCACTCATGTTGTGTGTGTCAATTTTTATCCATGAGTACCGGGACCTACAGTTTAATGTCGACTCCGAACGATAGACTTAAGAAGCTTGTTCATGGCAATTAGTTACTCTCAGAGCTTTTGCCAGAAGACTGCTGAGAGGTAGTCGCCGAAAGAAATATATTTTTTTCATATTTCTTTTTTTGAAGATGTCAGAGCCTGGAGTCGAACCCAGGACCCATGTCTAGTAAGCCAACACACTAACCACTAGACCACGGCGACTACATATATATACATAATTGTAGAAAAATAATGCAATATATTTACCACGGTTATGATGCAATAGAATAGAGTAGTTAAAGGTTTTTGGAATGCAAAAATGCGGTTTGGGGATTTATGAGGACAAAAATTAAAAATTGGGAAAAAAAGTCATAAACAAACTGGAATCCCTTTTACTAGCTTACTTAAATCTTAATAGTATGTACATGCATTGTACATAAGAATGTCTTTTCACCTTAGCTGTGTCTCTTATTACTTTTTAACAGATTTATTATGAAAATTAAAATGAGCAACTATTTTTATTTCTTCTTTTTTAATGGTTTTTTTTTCATATGAATATGTATTCGTATCTGTCTCTTTCTATTTCTTTGTATGTGTTTTTATATAATAAGTTTACTTATGTAATAAAAAGCTTAATAAAGTTAAGATTGTTATTCTTAAAAGTTTGTTGTTGTTTTCTTAAAAATTTTTTTTACTGTTTTTTCACCTGTTGTTGTTATACACTTCACCAAAGTTTTTTATTATTTAATGATGCACCCGTATTCCCATACTCGTACGTACATATTTGTAAGTTATTTATGACATTAATTCATACATACGCATACTTTTGTTAAAAAATAAATAAATACGTATAAACTTAATGAACGAATGTATGCTTTTTAATATGTTAATAATGGCTGTTCATATACATTTAATTGTATGAGTATGTTATAAGTACATATGTACATACATATGTGTATAATAAAATTTTTTATTATACAGGGTGTCCATCAGGAAGGAATACTACTTTGTTTGTTAAAATTTTTGATTAAAGGAAAGGCAATGGATCTTATATTGATTAATATTTTATTTAATATCGACAGTTATGTATGGAATACAATATCAGATAAATTTCCGCCTATGTTAGCCTCACGAATGCCTGGCCTTTTTAGTATATTTTTCATTACATTCTCACACATTGCACGCAGTATTTCATTAATTTCATCACGAATATTTTGTTTGAGTTGCTCCAGCGTTTCTGGTTTGTTTTCATACACCTTGCTTTTTAAATAGCCCGACAAAAAGAAGTCCGGAGCAATCAAATCAGACGACCGTGAAGGTCAATAAACTTCACCATCCTTTGAAATTACTTGTTGTGGAAAGATAATTATAATTACATTATAATCCTGCTCAGGATTTGAACACTTTCTTTTTTTTTTTTTACTTAAGACCAATACTCAGGGGTGTAAACCCCTACTGAAGGCTGTGCATTGTATTGGAATTTTGGAAAGGACAGTACATATATTATTATTAATTATTGTTGAGCGCCTTAGGAATGAGACAAATTGCTGAGAATTGATGATTCAAAGGCCATTCACCCTTGAATGATCAACAGCAATTGCTTCATGGTTGCATGTTGATTGTGTGGTGAGTGTGCCTTCGCTAAGTAGGTTTAGCTGTTATCTGCTACTTCCCAATAGGTGGCGCTTTTCTTCTAATCATTCTTTTTTTTTGTCGACATTGGATAAGGTGGAATAGAGTGGAATTTCAGTGAGCGGTTTCTTTGTAGGCAATCTTCTTGGAAGGGGGGGAGGGAGCTTTTTTTCTTAAATTATAATTTTGAAAAAACCGCAAACTAACTTTTTCATTTTTCACCTCTTCTGGGATTCGAACCTGGGTCGTTTGAGATTTTGTGCGAGCGCTCTAACCACTGTACCACGCACCCCCAACAGTAATGTTTTTAGCCGATCTTGCAGTACGTTGTGGTCCACGCTTAGGCCTATCAGTTACAGTCCCTCTTTCTCATCACGTCGTCGATGATTGATTTTGATAAAATGTTTTAATGATTAAAACACTCTGGTTTACCAAATATTTTCCCATAATAAATTTGTCAGGTCTTTACTGTACGACTGCATATATGCATATACATATATACCTTTCCGTCGGACTCCCTGTATTTAAATCTCTTCCTTTTGCCGTCCGTCATACCTTTTTTAGCTTAAATTGTGATGCTTATTTTAAAAGTATGCATGTATGTTGGTATGAGAATGATTTTTTTTTGTTTTTTTTTCTGAGAAATTATTACCCACAATCTGCAACTCCTTAAATTATGCACAATTATTTGATATTCATATCGTATGTACCTGCAAGCCCATACATCCGTATGCATAAGATGTAATGTGTGTGTTTAAAAAATGTGCTTCTTCTGAACACATTTAGTCAAAGCAAAATTCTTATTCAAATTAAAATTTTTGTTTTTAATAAAAGAAAAGATTAAAAATCTTTTGAATTTAATGATGCATGACTTGCTTTATATTTAAAACCAGCATAGAAAAGAGGAAAAACTGAATAAACAGAAATTCCAAAATGTAACTGAAAATTCCAACACTTTCTAAAGTTTTTGAAAATTTGCAAACTGTAATTAATTTTTAAATATTACCGGTAATTATTTTTAGTTGCCGGACACTCCAAGGGGTTTGTAACGAAGATTGATTTTCTCTCTTATTTTGCTTTCAAAATTAAATTAAAGCGTTTGCAAAACAGTAAATTAAATAAAACGTGAGTTAGAAATTTAGATATGATAGATTTGTCAAATATGGAAAATACATATGTACATCATTACACACATACTTGCAAGTCTAGCAAACGTAGCAAAACTAGCAGATCTGCCTACATTTAGTTGTTTGACATGGATTGCTAAGTTTGCAAGACTTGCACGAGCATTTTCAACGAAGAGTGATTACCACTGATTATTTTTTACAATACAATAGACGCTTGTAAATTAGAACCACCGTGTGTCCGTCAAGGGTAAAGGTAAAACATCTTGTAATAAATAGGAGTCTAAAACCCTGTGTATTGGTCTTAACAAAAAGATTCCTGTTGATCATTTCCAAGGGAGAAGATATAGCACTAGCTTTTGAGTGACCTCACTAACAGCAACTTGTCCCATTCACATATTATAAAAAAAATATTTTTTTTACATTTTATAAAAAAAAAGAAAAATTTGAAAATAATTTATAAATAAATATATCCTGAAGACGCTACACGCAGGAGTAGCGAAATATTGATAATTAAATAAAAGTTTTTATTTAAAAAAAGACCTTGAGCTGGAGAATTTCATTACATTAAATAATAAAGGTCGAAAAACCAGAATTAAAAATTCCTTTTATAAAACTGTTATTGTATTTTATAGTAACAATTGTTATTTAATCTAATTTAGGCCGTAAAATCTTAATTGAAAAAAAAGTTTTATAAATAAAACTAAAAACAACCAACAATTTTTACTCTTATTCAAGATACGTTTTATTTGCGAATAAAATTTACAACGGCAGTAACATAACAATAACGCAAACCTAAGGAAAAATTTAATGGCAATAAAGTTTTGCTTAAAAAACTCCCGGAAAATGGGAAAAAAGGAAATGGTAAAAGTAATGTTTTTGTTTTATTTTTGCCACTGTGTATCCCATAGTTAAATTTGCAATTGTTCAAGCCTTTTTCCCAAAGTTTTTATTGTAGTTTCGTTTATTTAAACGTTGCTGTTATTCATTATTTAGATTAACTTGACTACCGTGTGCCATTCTTATACTTAAGCTCCATTGATGGTCGTCTTATACAGCTTTGTTTGTGCAGGTTGTGGCAACAAGTGTTCTTGAACTTATGCCCATAACCAAGCTGGCCAATCTTCTCACAAGATAAAATGAAATAAATTACATTTGGAACACCAAGCAATCGTTGCTTGTTAGTAGAGCGTTTATTTAAAACCCATTGTTTTACCACCCCAACAACTCTCGCAAAGTAAGTGTCACACAGTTCCTGTTTCTCGATTCTTGTCAGGGATTTATTTTTTCTATTTTTTTTTTTTTTACCTTGTTAAACCAAATCTGTTTCATTGTGTGACTTTATAAATGGTTTCAATGCAAACTAAAAACAATCTAAGGGAATTTGTGTTGCATTCTAAGGTATGTTTAAAGAGCATTTGATTATGAAAAAAAAGCACAGAGGAAAACTTTTATTCGAGTAAATAAAAAATTGGATTTTTTTAAAGATTTCAGTCATAGAATTTTTGTTAATTAAAAGGGAAAAGTAACTAAATCAGTTGCATGTTTCGTTTTTAAAATGCCTTAATTATAAGCAGAAAATGACATCCGTGAAGAAACTGTACACCATCCGAACTGAACATGCTTTCGACTCCAACTAGGGAAGTCTCATTAGAGTTCTTTATAAACTTTCAAAAGTTTTCATATAAGCATGAGAAGTTTTATTACATTCTCTAACGATTGTTTTTGTAATTTACTATTAATTTTTTGTTTTTTTGTAGTATCTCGAAAATTATCGCCCAATAGCTGTTTGTTCAATTCTCCAAAGTTATAGACAAAAACATAAATCTATATCTTATAAGGTATTTAGAGTTTAAGCATTTGATAGGTTTAAGACGGTATCTCTTAACACAATTTCAGAGTTAATTCGGGATTACTACAAGGCTCCGTTCTCTCTCCTACTACTATTTTCTGACTATCTGATTTCAAATCCTGTCCAATCTTTCACAGATGATATGTTACATTTATTTTCATTTCATCATAGACCGAACCTTTTTGTGCACTACTGCACAATTCAAAATTGTTGATTTGAACTCTTCCAAATATTAGGTATTATTTAGACAAGAAAACCAATTATTTGGCTCGTTTTATTTTTACATAATTTTGTCATGTTTGTTTGTTTTGTTTTGTGGCCCAGTAGACAAGTGATATGAGGCTAGTCTGTTAGTATGACAGTTTTTAGTTCAATTCTTATGGTAGAATCTGGTCGTTCTTCACTTTATGGAAGCCTAATGATTTGTGTCAACTTACTCGTAGCTATTGTAATATAACAATTAATACTTAAAAGCAACTCTGCCTTGTAAATATACTTAAAAAAATGGTTTTTATTTAAAATATTTGTATCTTTTCCATTTTCTTTCAATTGTTTGTCACACTCCAAATCTACATAGTAGACGTTCGAATTTAGGCATATAATTCCATTAAAAAGAAAAATAGGTTATGAAATACAGAAAACCAATAACCAAAATGCTCTCATAATAAACGCTCAACACATATTTTGGTCTTTTTCTGCTGCAACTATGGTCACTATGACTACCAATATTAATTCAAAGTAACTGCAGTAACACCATAAAAATATTTCTCTACAAATACAATTTAATTGAAACAAATTAAATTTTACAAAATGAATAGAAACTAAAACCATAACAAAATTTTCACACTAAAATTTATGCTTTTGTTCTTTGTACCATTCTTTCTATCCTTAATTTTATAAGCACTTGTATGTAGAATAATAAATCTGTAGTAAGAGACCTAAAAAAAATTGTTTTGTTTTCTTTTCTTTTTTTTACTCGAATAAAATTTATATGTACGAGTATTTATTTTATAACAAGACTTACAATTGACGTTAAATGCACTTTATAGAGCTGCGATGGATATAAAAGTTAGATATCACTCTTATAGTGTAAAGAAAATAGAAATTTTTAAAAAGAAATAACAAATTATGTTTTTTGCTGCACTTTTAAAACGATTTTATCTTTCACTTCATTTAGTAATTAAAAAACAAAACATCATTATTAAGTTTTTTTTATTTTATTTATATCTACTACCTAGTTCGTCTGATAAAAGTCTGCCTCTTGATAAGTTTTAACTAATAAATGTTCTTCAATACAGATGTTGAAGAAAAAGGTTATAAAACACAAAAAAATATGTTAAAGAAGTCTTCTTCTTTCTTCAAGACAGGACGAATTTTAATCCAGTATTTAAAAACTTTAAGCATATCGAATTCCTGAATTTAAACAAATAACGTATTCAAAATTGCAACCATTAACCGTTTTGAAAAAAAAAATAGCAAAATTGAAAATATAAGGTCAGTTGGAATTCTAAGCTGTATTCTTAATTACGAGTAATTGCTCGCAATATACCGCTCATTTGCGGGAAGAGTGGCATAACTAAAAAAAAAAGCGATTCTGAGATAAATGCATTTTAATTTCGCCAAACTGATAGGAAAAGTACAAGAAACTTTTGGTCGCCACTCAGTGAAAATAAGAGATAAAAATAAAATTTTTAGATATGTTTTAAATCAGAATTCGTCTCATATTTCTGCATTATTAACTCGAAAAATGTGTTTTTTGAGTTATGCCATTCTTCTCGCAAATGAACGCTATGTATTTAATTTCTTATTAGCATCTGGTTATTCTCCAATTCTCTGTTAAAAAAAAAACCTTTTATTGTATCCTTGTTCAAATCCGGTTGCTGTTGATCATTTGCAGGATGAAGGTATAACACTGGTCTTTGAGTAATTAACATACAGCACCTAGTCCCAGTGAAATAAGGCGCTTATAACGGAACTATATAAAAAAAATGTTTTTTTAATGGCCTTCAAATTATCACCAACGTTTTCTTAAACGATGGATTTTATGAGAACAGTAGACATCGCAGCTGTCACTAGAAAGTCAAATTCTAATTTGATGCACCAAGAAAACAGTAGCAGCCAAAGTCTTTAAACTGTATGTGAGTCACTTTAGTTTTTGTGCTAATGTCAGGCCAAAGAATTATTGTCATTGGAAAAGTGAATATAACTTCTGTTGGGCAAAAGAGGGCAGTACAATCTTTAGTTGAAATTTGAGCATGACACTGTCTATGCAAGGATTTTTATTTCTTTTTTTTTTATATTTTGATTTTGCTCTAAACGTATGCAGAGGAATTGAAAGTATTCCTCATCAATTTCTTGAGACAGCTTCCTTAAACAAATTTTAAATTGAATTTAATGGCACACATTTTTGTGCTTTACAATCTATTGATTCCTTTTTAAAAATAATTACATACTTAAAGCTTTATAATAAACATTTAGCTTTTTGTTGTTGAATTTAACACCAATAATAATGTTTTTATGAAGTTTTATTTAATCCAGTTCATAATAAAAGTTTTGGCATGACTGCCCCTATCAGTAATTGAAGAGCACGAGATGTTTTTGAATAATAATTTATTTTGCAAAATTGTAATAAATTTGATTTATAGCCTTATATGTCTTTTCAAAATTCCATAATAAAAAGCTAGTTTATCTTTGAGTCTAGAAATGCATTCTTTATTAGTAGATATAGACTTAATCAGTATAATAATAATTAATTAGTCTTTATCAAAATGGAAAATCAATTAAATTGATAAATAGAAAACATATTAGTCAGAACACAAAAACCAAAACTTGAAATATTTTAAAAATTACCATGGAATTATGCATGTATTATTAAATAAATATGTATCATGATAAGCTTAATAGCAAATTGAGTTCATCTACAATATTGTTGCATAAAAAGATTGATAATTTTTTGCAAAAAAAAATTTTAAAATTATACAAAACTAATAAATCACCTAAACTGTAAGTAACATTTTATTTCTGTGAATTTCAAATAACGCCACCCCAAAAGGATTTATTTATTAAAGCAATTTCGGAGAATAATATTATAGATTGGATGAAAATGTAGACAAAAGGAGTCACAAAGAAGAAAACAAAACAATATTTAAATCAAAAATATGCACATAACGTTCTATTTTAATAGAAGATTGTTAATTATTGGCTGAACATGACCGGTTGTTTGATCAAATAAAATTTTTTTAAATGCTTGCATAAACAAAAGAATACATTTATAGATATCTATGCACATATGTTTGTGTATGTGTATGTATTTCTATGAATTTATGAATAATTTTAGAGTAATTTTCTCTAAAAGTTCAACAAACTACTGGATTTTTTTCATATGGATATAGATAGCATTCACATGAATAAATTTATTTAACTGTTTATTATTTGAACTATTGCTATCAAATTAATGTTAAAAGAGTTTATAGCATATGCGTGCTTGCTTATATTAATCTAGTCATTATATACAGTGCATAACAATATTGTAAAGTCATAAAACCAATTTTACTAAAATATATACTGTTCGAATATAGGTTGTGTTAGTAAATGCTGCAAATTATCGTTAAAGGAATTACATTTTATGTAAAACTAAAAGAACAAATATTTATAAAATTGTTATTTTGTTTTTTTTGTTTTTCAAAATATGTGTAGTAGTTTTTGAATTGTATTTTGGTAACGTGTTGTACTACATACATACATACCTTGACTACTGTTTACAGCATTTAATGTCATATGTAAAGCCAATACATCACAACCTTTATGTCTGGTGAACAATAATCAGGGCCTTAATACAGTTTCTGTTATGAAATAATGATGATTGTAAAAACAATGAATAGGGAAGATGACATTTTAGACGTAATGTGTTGTCTATCTATTTATGTTATTACAGGAGTAAAATAAAATTAATAAAAAAAAGCCTGGAAATTTGTATGCAATTTAAAAAGTGACCTGATCTCAAGGCCAATTAAAAATATTTTTTTTATAAACGTTATACACTCTTTACATTTATACTGTGTATTCATGTAATTGGCCAACATAAAAAAGAGTAAAAATAAATGCATATGTACATAGCACAAAAAATTCTGGTTTGAAGAATATAGAACAAAACAGACACTATTTATCTCAGAAACTGGACGAGATAACAGAAAACGGATTGCAGATTTGAAAAGTTTGATAAAGAAAACCTGAAATGGCATCATTAACACGAGGTGTATAAACTCCTGCACAACGATATATCAAATTTTCAAAATCACACCAATACGTATGAGCTATATTTGTTTTGATATAAAGTATACGCCCTCGTATTTGTTTAGGTTAACAAAACGTCTGCGGACTTTTGGCAAAAGGAAAACTAATTTAAAATATTTCATTTAATAGGATTTTCAACTATTTTTTTACGCATGAAATGTTTTATGTTTCAAATTTAGTGGGGGTCATAATTCAGAATCGATTGGGCCACTTTAAAAGGGTCAAAGTGAGATTTTTCAAAATTTGACTTTTGGTTCAAAATAAGGAGCATCAGACTTCATTTTAGAGGTATGGTTCCTTGAGCAAAGTTTCTTATTTTGATGTCTAGAATACGATTTCCCTTGTCACTTGGGCGAGTTTGAAGTCGACCCGCCCTATTGGAGAATGTTAAAAAGTATTTCAAAACTATACAACAAGCAAATTGTTTTATCCGTACTATTGCCACGTACTGTAAACAAATAAAATAATTAATACAATATTTTTATATTGTACATACTCATACACTATATACACATCATAGTGAAATATTAAACATGCCATACATACATATGTACTATACTACTCCTAAACAAATAACAAAAAGACAACAGAAGTTTTGCTATGCTATTAAATATTTTTCATTTCATTTTTGTTTTTTGCTTATTTATCAAAAAAAAAAATCGTATCAAAAACTATTAGTGAAGGCGTGGTAACAAAATTTTAGCTTTTTTTAACAGTAAAATGACCTGATTTTTTATATTGTTTTAATGTCAAAGACACTTACATATGTTTAAAACAATTCGAAATAGATTTTTTTAAACATGAGCGAGCGGTAGTAGTGCAAAATGTGGTCGTTTTAGGTTTGATATTTTTTATGGAGCAGACAAATCGAAACAGGTGCAAATATTAGTAATAAAACATTTTATTTTTATTCAAATACTACAACAAAAAATACATTAAAATCAGCTACAACGATTATCCTTTTGAAGTTGCATTTAAACTCACAACCTAGAATAAAAATATAAAAAACCCCTTAAAAGTAGTATAGTAAGCGGCATAAAAAGGAGGGTATGAGATGAAAGAATGTTTTCAGAATACAGTTTTTTTTTCAATTTTTTTATAGAAAATATTGATAACGTCAGGCATGCATATTCAAGATTACTACACGCACACATACATATGTATAACCATTTTTAAAAAGGCTACTTACTGATGCATATACATACTTATACATGCATAAAAGCAAGTAAATGTTAAACTACACGGTAAAATAACATTAATGAAGATTGTGTTCATTTCATGTTGTACAGCAAAAAATGAAGCCAATTTATACACACAAACAGGTGTGTTGTACTTATAGGGTTATAACCCAGCTAACATATTTTAGAATTTTTAAACAAATTTCAATATTTCTTAAACTCTGCTACGGAATTAAAGGAGCAAAATATTCACACATTTTCTTATCATAATAAAGATTTAAATATCTCTCTATTATTTCAATTTGTATTACTGAATTAATTCGATTTAAATAAATAATATATCGTCGTGCGGGAGTTTTTGTGCTCTATCCGCCATTTCATATATCTTGAGTTAATGATGCCACTTTAGGTTTTTGACACCAACATTTTTAAAATCTGCAATCCGATTTCGGTTATTTATCTGTTAAACTGGACGAGATATCCGAAAATTGATTGCAGACTTTGAATTTGGGGTCGAAAACCTAAAGTGGCATCATTAACTCGAGATATATAAAAAATATGAAATGGCGGAGAGAGAACATAAACTCTTGCACGGCGATATGCTTTTGTAGGATGAAAATGAGTCTAGTCTGCACGACATATTTATAATTATATTTATTTAGTTCAAGGTCATTTTTAAATATAGGGAAATTTTTTTTTAATTACTTATCACTCAATTTTCTTAGTATTACAAATTACATTTGCCAGTCTCAGTAGTCTATTCCTACAATTATTTCTTGCAAAAAATCTGTAATTTGAGATATTGATAAATTTTTATTAATAATACCTGACATTACAGTTCTACTCTGACTTTTATGAAGCTCACAAAATACTAAATTTATTAGGCCTTACAGAAATATTTACTTGGAAATTTTGTATTAATAATTACACTATGCGACCAATGAAGACCTTAGAAAAAATGCACGGACTCGACAGTATAGGTTCGATTGTACTACCAGAGCTTAGTAAAACCCTGTACTCGGTTGGCCAGATTGACTACCAGTTTTTTTATAGACCTCAAAGATTTTAAAAATCAATGCACCACTCAAAAAAGGTGTCATCAGTTTTTGGCCAACAGCAGCTAACTCAAACTTAAGGATATTACTTACTTACTTACGGGGACTCGTAATTAATCACTAAACACTATATGACAAAATTGTAGCCATTGTAGATCTGAGCATCTTCTATGAACATATCAATACAATCTGAATGTTTCTAGGCATCTGAAATAGCTTACAAAGCTTTTTTAAATAAAACGTATTGTTGTTGTATTTACTTGGCACATTTAAATTAATTTTTTACTTTGAGTTTTCATTAGAAAGGTCAGTAGACATATATAACTGTTCACCATATTCATATTTATCATTCGGAATCCTCGTAATCCTTCAGTAATGGTAGTACTTCATAGTCTCCAGTATCCTCCTTCTACTTCCATCTGCTTTGTCCTTTTCTGGGTCCTTAAATATAATTTTTGTGCGCCATAAATTTCATCCTTTACAGCATCCGGTGACTCCTTTTCTTTAATATAAAAAAAACATTTCACAAATATACTGTATTCGTAAACATTCATGGAAAAATAAGAAAGAAAGAAAGGTTGTTAGTTAATTAGTTATCACCGAAATTACTTAAAGCTCAATAAGCGGTTTTATGAATAAACAATTTTCTAAATGCTTGCTGGGTAGGTGCATCAATACAAATAAGAGGAGTAGGTAGGAATGTACGTATAACTTTAACATCATACTTTATGATTTAAATGCCTTTGTGTTGGATTTTTTATTTTTTTTTTTTTTTGTGTTCTCTCATTTTAAATTTACAACCAAAAAAAGAAAAATGGTATATGAAGAACAAGATATAAAAAAATAGCACAAAACAGGACAAGTCAAAAATTATAATACATGCAATTTCCTGTAACGCAGCGTTATACGGTCATTTAATATTGGTCTTTTTCTATTAGAAGGGTTGCAGTTGAGGCAATAAAATCCTACAATGCTAAAGTACACAACTTATTATTTAGGTCATTTGGACTAAAAAAAGAAAAAGTTAACAATATTGTATATAACAGAAGCCAGAGATAGAGATTAATTTTTTTAAAACTGCTTATTTAAATCTATTTCTTTTGTCAGATGTATGAAATCAATTTGTCATTTCTATCTACAAAATAAATTATCAATATCCCTAAGTGACTGATTCCTTTTTTAACAATTTTATCAAACAAAAATTGCAAGTTCACAGGATTGTAAGCCATTTTAAAGGCATATTACTGCCAATATTGTCACATCTGATAGCAGTCTGAACAGAGCATGTAAAGCAGTATACATATGTAAGTATGTAAGTGAACACTCCTTGGAAAAATCGTTTAAAACTTTTCGACTTGTTTTAAAATATACTGAGCTCTTCCCAGTATTAAGCTACGACTATCAAAATCATAGTTTCTGAAAGCTAATAATACAAGCCGATTCTATAAAAATTTTACACTTAACTGACTCAGAATCGTATTTTGGAATTTAGACTAAAAAATTTTAATTTTTTAATAGTACGGATTATAAGTCTGCAGACCCAAGACTTAGTTGACTCATACCAGTAGATTAGCACTATACCCCCTATTCTACTAAATGCATTTAAACAATATTAGTAAAATATTACTGGAAAATTTGTTGAATACAATTTTTCGACTAAACTTAAAACCTATTGCTAGTGCAAAGATTTGTACAGAATTACACACAATCCTTGATAAAAATCCTTGGATAATACTCTTAAAAGTTACCACTACTTTTTTATTTTCCCCTTCTACAGAAAATCTTTATTAGTTTTGAATTTTGGCACAACTTGAGGCAGTATAAATCTTAATAGCCACAAGTCCAAAGCTTTGGTAAAAACATGTATGCCAATATATACCAAAAGGTTCCGGGTTCAATTCTTAGTCAAACCATTAACGAGCGATGTCAGGTCAAAGCATTAGCCAGTAAGTGCTTATGAGTTCTACACTATTTACTAATTCTCTATAGATCCCTCTTAGTGAAAATTGAGTGCAATCAATCAATGATTGAGAAAACTCTCTAGTCCCAGTTACGATGTTATGGGAGTTAAGAAGGAGTAATCCATGTTCAGATACAAATTTCTTAATTAAGTCGCTAATGATTTTAATAGATCTCTAATAAAGAAAGTCTTTATTTCTAGAGACTATTGGTAAAGTTTCACGACTTAATGAGAAGAGTTAGTTTCAGCAAAAACCAACAAAAGCGACGTACTTTTAGAGCTCTGACTCTGTTTTTGATAGTATTATTTTTTTTTCTTTCAGTATTTATGTTCTTAATTTTAGTTTTTATGCCTATTGTTGAACTCATAGTGAGCGATTTAAAAAAGGCAAATAATAAAATTGCCAACGAAACAGGATGTTGCAATAAAACGAAAAAAAAACAGGAAAATAAAAAGCTTCACAATAAAGCAAATAAAATCAATTCGTCGCATTCAAAGCACGCTAGTAATCAAAGCGACCACTTTTACAAATGTAACACATGTTACAGCACAACTAAAGGAAAAGGCGTTTTACGGAAATTACTTGGTTAATGCCTGATTGATGAATAACACTGATGAATTTTTAATTTTTTTTTCCTGCTATTTTCTGTTGCATGCTACAATTTATGCTTTATGGCTGTTATTAAAACTTATTTTGTAATGGCGAATACTTAAATACATATGTATGTGTGTGTTTGTAAAAATTTTGTTTGTAAATCAGTAAAAGATATTATTGAATATCAATAAAAAAATTATATAAATCCGGAGGTTATATAAAATATATTTGTACCTTATAACATACATACATATCATAACTTTTTTTCAAAACCGCGTAAAGTGAGAAATAAAAGTTGGCTTTTTATTAGTAAAAAGTGAAGAATAAGAGCAGTAAAAGTATTAATTACGTTATTTGCATTTCAGCTGACGATAATTAGCATAAATGCTTAAGAGTAACTAAAGCATTTTAAGTTATCAAGTTTTTTTTTTTTGGCTTTTTATATCGATTCTAAAATTTTTCGAAAATAATGGATTAATTGTTCGTTACTTTTCATGGAGCTAATTTAAATCTCTTACATTTCTTTTATTAATACATTCAAAACTATTTTTGTACGGTGGATAGAAATTGCACACAAATAAACCAATTTAATTGATAGAAGTATATCTTATGACTGCCTTTAAAAATTAGTTTTTTCGTTTATTTTTATGCAATTAGTATGGAGCGCATAAAAAGCTTACGTTTACGTAAGTCAAAATCTGATTATTTAAGAAATTTTTTATTTGCAATACATATATCTACCCTTTTTGTAAATACGAAACTTTTTATCCATTAGTTTCGTAGCCTGACAAAATTCGAAATAATTGCTTCAGCCCCATAAAAATACAAACTGGAGTCTAAAATTCAAATTAAATGATGAAGGAGAACTGGAGCTTAACAATTTATTCCATAGAAATCGACACACAAATCTATTTTATTTTGACAGCGATTTTTCTTATGTATCAGTTTAAGACACTAATTCTTTCAACAATGTTACCACACTTATCAAATGTCCTACATTTTGTAAACAAGCTCATGTTTTTTTAGTTTTGGCGAAAAAAAAATCTCTAAAGAACATTTAAAGGTTTAAATAAATTAATAATTTTGTAATTTGTTAAATAAAATGATTAATATTATAGAAAAAATAATTGAAGAAGTGCATAAACATGATTAAATTATAAAATATAAATTTAATTCTTAGCAAAAACTCGCATAAGCTTAATTTTTAATAGCTTTCCACACAAGAAATGTGAAGACATTAATAGCCTATTTCACAATCTCGAGTGAGTGAGCTCTTTCGCTTGTTGGGCGAAAAAAATTTTATTTTGTGTGCGAACAAAACGAATAAGAAAAAGAAAAGATAAAAACGTAATGATTTTCATACAAAAACCAATTTCACAATGTCGAATACACGCGAACGCAAATGTCAAAATGAGTCACTAGCCTTTTTGCTTTCGTTTGATGCAAAACACGAAATAGTTGTATACAGGTCAGGACTCAATTTTTGAGGATTTTTCTTTTCCTAGATGTTTGTATATGTATCAGTTGTTTGATAAGCAAGAACAAAACTCTTCGAAGTTTCTAACCATTCTTCAGAATTAGTATCAGTTTAAAAAAAACTAATCATGGCACTGTATTCATATAACACACAAAAATGATTGATAAGTAAAAAAAATCGCACAAAAATTGGTTAGGCTATACCTGCTTTATAATGTTTTACAAATACATTTTTGCATAAATCCACTTGCATATGTAAGTATGCAAGTAAATGTGTAAATTGTACCAGTAGAATAATATATTGTATTTTAAGTCCCATATATCCGTTCTATAACAGCAGCAACCATAACTACTGTTGGTAATATTGTAGTTAAATGCCCAAAAGCGCTACTTAGGGCACAATGGTATACGTAATGAAAATATTTAATAGAACTAGACCGGTATGAATGAAAAAATCCTCATTAAATGCCTATGAATTTTTTTTTTTTAAGAAAAATACATATAAACGAAAAGCCAGTGCATGTAATACAAAAATAATTAAATGAATCATAAGCCATTGTGAATGAATGAAAGTAAAAGGAAATATTTAAAAATCTGTATGTATGTACTCGTATATGCTCGCTACTAAAAGTTCTATATACATACATGCATATCTGTTTTAAACACAGAAATATACGTAAACAACGGCAATTGTTATGCAAATTTAATTTTCGTACGAAATAACAGGAAAAAACACCTTTAAATATAAAACAGTAGAAAAAAAAGTAAAAAGAATAAAAGAAAGACTTTTAATGTTAATTTCTTCTTCTCCTGTCATTGTGTTAATTTTTTGTACATTTTCTTTGTGTTGGTTTTTACTTTCACCCCAGTTGGCTTAAGGACATCGTCGACAACGTACGACGCAATAACGACAGGTAAAATAATTCGTCAACGACATTTTAAAGCAAATGTCGCCAAAATTGCGCACGTGCTTTTCTTCAACCGCACATACATATATAAACTATGCAAACAACATTGTCAACATTCTGTTTATCATCAACAACTTTAAGAAAATATATACCACAAAATATCGTGCACGAAGACTTCTGCGATGTTGTCGACACCCGTTAGTGTCATATCTTAGGGACAATTTCGTGTACAACGATTGTGCCAACGGGGACATTAGCATCATGCGTATGTGTGTAAATGAGTTTTTAAGTGAAAATTGTGGTTTTTTCATAAATTTCGACAATGGCTGAGTTAAAAAGTGTGAAGTAACCGCATTGAAATGAAATGGGCATTATTTTTTAAAGAGAACTTATTAAAAAATAAAGAAATACAGTTTGTGAAAAAAGTTCAATACAATGTTTTTTAATTAAATTATAAATGAATGAGATGGAGGCAGACATTTTAACAATAAAATATGAAATAGAATTGCATATGTATCTTAAATTTAAAAATTAAAATAGGAAAGAACAAAATGAAAATGAAATAAGACTTGTCCACAAAAAATGTACTCTATTTTAAATAAAAATAATTAAAGCATTTTATGTCAAATGGTGAAAAAAATGTGCTTAATTTACGAGTATCTTTAAAATACCTGCAAAAAAAGAACTTTTACTATCGTTACAAAAACAGGCTCCAGAAAAATTGTATACAAATGAACAAAAAGTAATTCTTCGCTTAAAGTATAAATTAAGTACCCAAACAAAGGAGGTATAAAAATGGAATTCTGCATGGAATTAAAGCCTGCGATACAGCTGCTTTTGATAGTAGAATCGCCAACAGAAAACTTCTGTAAATGAAATATATTTTTGCGGAATTTATTAACAAGCTTGTAATTGCCATAGTAGGAATAATTGTATAAACTATTTTTGGTAAAGAATCTTAATAATGGAAAAAATAAAGGCATTCTTATAAAATATGTATTTAACGAGTTTATTTCGTCGGCGACGATCACTGAGGCACATTCCATTTAAATTTATTTAGTTAATGATATGCGATGAAAATCGATTTCGAATGAATCTTCAGGTTTCTATAATGTCTAAATCTGAAAAGATTTGGAATTCCTTTTTACTCATCACATTAATGACTATTGCCACTGCTACCTCGATTTTTAAAATATAAAAATAATTAAAACCTATAACATATGACTGAAAATACAAACGATTTCAAATTCGAACGAATTGGATTTTCATCACATACCGGATTAATTAGTAGATATTAAAACTATTAAAGTATAGTATTTATTTGAATTTGAATATAACAATAAATAAAATAAAAATACTACAAGAATGTCCGAAACGGTATCTACTTAAATGTATTTGGAATGTAATTTCTTTTTAAGACTTAAATACATACATAATTGGCTATTACAATCCTGTTTCAGAGTTACGGCCTAGCTTCTCGCAGCACTCATGTTGTGTGTGTTAATTTTTATCCATGAATACCGGGACCTACAGTTTAAAGTCGACTCCGAACAATAGATTTGAGAAGCTATTTCATGGCAATGAATTACTCCCAGAGCTTTTGCCAGAAGCCTGCTGAGAGGTAGCCGCCGAAAGAGCTGAGATTTGAACCCGACACTATCGTCTTAGTAAGCCAACACACTAACCACTAGACCAGGGGTGAGCAACCTTTTTAATCAACGGGCCACTTTAAATTTTAAAATTTTATGGCGGGCCGCACATAAATACTAATAATTTACAAAACTCTATTTATAATAAAAATTACAATAAAAAAATATAAAATTTAAGAAAGAGTAAAAATTTCATATATACATACATTTTAATGCCAAAAAAAAAGTATTTGCTTGAAATTTTTAATGAGAAATTTGGCACTCTTTTTTCGATACAACCTGATCAATATCAGCTACACATGCACAAGTTTCTAATCGTGCATTACTCAGTCTTGAACGGTGGTAATTGGTCGGTGGTCGGATTTATAAACATTCTCGATGTTTACTGAGAGAAATACATTTTTTACATCAGTATTATTTTGCATGTCCATCACTTCCCTTTGAAAGTCTTCGGGAATTGTATCCACATCGATAATTATTGGTTAGGAAAACATTTTCATAGAAACTGCTGTCTTCTCAGTTTCTTCGTAATTGAAATTCGTTGAATAATGTGTCTATATATTATGTGTATTTTTGAGAAGCAGCAACATTTGTTTGGCGGGCCGCATAAATATATTGAAAGAGCCGCAAGCGGCCCGCGGGCCGCGTGTTGCTCATCCCTGCACTAGACCATTAAGATGGCCTTCCTTATACATATATTTAATATAGAAACAAAGACATACACAGAAAACTTGAGCGAAAGATATTCAGCCGCTCATTTTCATTTTTAACAACGGCCTACTATATTACGACTTATTATTGTTGTTGTTTTAACAGCTCTACTGTTAACAAAATTAATTTGTATGTTTTTGTCAGGTTGTGATAAACTGAAGGAATTAGGCCAACTTAGTTGGCCTTAGCCGGTTGAACAAGTGAACAGTGTCATTAGAGCCTTAGTGACATGCAGGCAACAGTTAAGTCAAGTCATTTAAGTTTGTACAAACATCAAAATAATAATATAGTAAACCGCATTTTTGTATTGGTATGCTTTCAACTAAGAATACCAGAGTGTCACTAATCGACTGTCCCCTCCAAGAAGTCCATCTTCAAGCAACCGCTCTCTGACATTTTCAGTCTATTCCATCCAAGAAAGAATGATCAGGAGTAGTGCTCCATCTTCTGGGAAGATAGCTGCTGACCACTTAATGAAGACGCTCACCACTTATATTTAACATCGAACAACAGATGGGGCAATTTCTGTTGTTGTTGTTGTTGTTGTCTTTGAGAGATCAAATTCACAGCAACTTGTCCCATTGATGTAAAGCGCTTAACATCTATCTATATATTCAATATTCTAATACAATGCACTGCATGAGTAGGGGTTGACCCCTGAGTATTGGTCTTAAAAAAATGTGAAATAGTGGTCTAGGCTGTAAAAAAATAGTGCAATGTACGAGTATTACTGTAAACAATTCTGTATAAAAAATTACTAATTCTTTATCCCGTTTTTTAATCTAGTGTCCAGGCTTTTGTTAATCTTAATAGTTTTTACAATTCTTGAAAAAATAGGCAAAAAAAAAAGAAAACTACTTTAAAAGTATTAAATAAGTAAAAAAAAAAACAAACACGAAAGTAAATATGAATATGAAATTTGTACAATAGTGCTACATAATACATACATACATACCTACACATACATACATATGTATGTACATACTATTGAAGTGCATTGTTATAAGGTAAAAAACATTAACGAAAACGATAAGCAACAAAAATTAATTTATACACAACACGCAGAAATAAATTGAAGTCTTAACTAAAGGAAAGGAAAATAAAAATAAAATAACACAAGATATCATATACAAAGAGCACATAAATTATTACGCGTGTTTTCATCAATGAAGTGAGAATTGAAATACGAATACACGTTCATACACCTACTGAAAAGAATTTTACATTAATAGCAGTTTTAAGGCATTTCTATATATATTTTCTTCTTTTTTTCTTTCTTTGTTTCATTAACACATTCTATTAGTGGCGATAAAAAAAATGAATAAAAAATATGTCTATAAATTAATAAAAAAAATATGCCAGTAATTTGTGAGTTGCAAGAGAAAAAAAAATATTACAAATTTGCCAATTATTTATAACTTTCATTATATTTCTCTTCTCCATCCTTTAGGAATAATTAAACCATATTATTAAATTTATAGGCAAATGCAATGTACATACGTAAGTGTGTCGTGTCTGGTGTTACGTAGAGCTTTTTGTCCATGTTGTAATAATTTTTGTTATTAATTTTAATATTGTTATAAAATGAATATTAATATTATTATGAAATTTATATTTAACCTCTGACTGTTGACCAATCAATTATGTATGAATTTAAAAAAAAATTTTTATTTATAAAAAGCATGTTTGCAATGAAGACACGAAAAGGCGTCACTTCTAAAAGGGATGCAAACCAGTTTGTTAGGACCAAATTTAAATTTTTTATTAATTATTTATTTACTAAATTACAGTAAATTATTTAATTATATTCTAATTAATTATTACGAGCCGAGTGACTAAGACCATAAGCTCAGTGTAGTGTCGCAGTCCAGTCCAGTCCAGTCTCTAGTGGGAAATGAACTCACAACACTATCGGGCTAGCACACCTACATACTACCCACTAGACTACTGTTATAAAAACCTAATTTTGTACATATTTGTCCACGAACGAATCGTACTGTCTGCAGCCCGATGTCTTCTAGTTTTAAAATGTTTTAACGTTTACTTTTATTAAAATTAGCAATCTGGTCAAAAAAATCTTACTTTAAGCGTAGAAGTATATTTTTAAGTTAGAACAAGCTGAAGTTGTTTTAACTTATTTAACATTCATAATTGGCCATTACAACCGTTTCAGGATTACGGAATAGCTTCTCGCTGCACCCATTTATGTGTGTGAACAGCTATTTACTGTTTACATAAGAAGCTATTACACATGTATTCCATTATTTCTTCTTATTAAAATCCACTCACATGTCGTTGCTCTTCTACTTTACGGTTATCACGTGTATATTTATACTGCATGATGCTGCCAACACTAGTGGCTGCATTTGTTATTGTTAAGAATTTAGGATATAATTTTAACCATAAATATAAAATAATAAATTTACAGCTGTATTCATAAAAAATATTGTAGTTTTATTAAGTGTTTATTTGACAAATTTCTATGCAATACTTGTCAAGTTATCCCTCAATAAATCTACAATATTTTTAATGATTTTTTTTAAATTATTATTTTTTATTAAATTCATAATTCAAAATAAAAATTTTCTTAGAATTAAAAAAAAAGCAGTTTCTTAGTTTTTTTTATGATAAGTCTAACAACCCTATGTGTTGATAAAGGCAAAAACTCCTCTCGATTTGTTAACCATCAAATTTGTGTGATTAAATTCGAGTTAAGAACAGAGCTTATAAATTAAAATAGTTTCGCATTATGTTTTTAGTTATTAGGGGAGTATGTATTTGTTACTTAGAAATTCATATGCTGCACATATGAACAATTTCAATATTGAACAAGTTGAAGAAGTTGTAAATATAATTTATAAAGGTAAATTTTAAAATTTGCATCGCTTCCCATTAAACTTAGTTTCGTCAACGCTCTTTTTCCAGTATAGTTTTTTATTGCTATTTATGCAAATACCATAAACCCATAGCTTTTACATACACGAAAATATAAAAATTTACTCATATAATAGATTATTGGCAGTATAATGATGGGTTTGACAAAAAAAAATATATAAATTGTGGTCCGTTTTAAAATAAATTATTGCATGTGTAGTGCTTATAACGACACTTACAGTGTCTAAAATATGTATATACTGGGGGTTAAAAATAATTCATCATAAACCGATAATTGTAATTAATAAATAAATTTTATTGTAAGTATATGTACATACGTATGTATCTATATATATATATATATATAGGAAATATTGGTTATTCATATTTGTGTGTACATATGTGTACTATGGTTCATCGTAATAGCGCCAGCATATTTAAAATTAAAAAATCTCTATAAATTAAAAAAAAAATTATTGATTCCTCTATTGAAATTTAAACTCAAAATATCGTATGAAAATACATTATAACGGTATAAGTATAAAATTCTTTCTTAATTTCAACAGAATAGAACCACATTTTCATTACCTCATAATTCAAACAGACATGCTTTTTTGTACTTGATAATTAATTTTATTATAATTCTCGTTTTTATCTAAGATATTAATTTAATAATGCTTAATATTAAATTATTATTAAAGTTATATAATTAAAGTGTTTTTTGAACGATACGGCCATTTTAATTCTTCAATTTAAGTACTCGTATTCCCTTATATTTTTAAATAGCTTTCTTCAATCCTTTTATATTTTGTTTAAACACGAAATTTTTACGAGAATATGTATTTAAAGCTTTTATTTCCAGCTGCTGCTTCTGTGTTAATACAATATGCATTTTTTTCTTCTTGTTGCAGATTTTGATTTTTTTTTTCTTGAGCATTTATTTAAATAAGACAATACGAAATATTTTTAAATATATTTCCAAAAAAATTAAACAAAAAATACGATGTTTTCCTTATTGTTTACAATTGTCGTTGGATTTATCACTTTTCTTCTCTGTAACAATAAGATTCTTTATAATATTCGGTAACTAAATGTGCATGAAAAAGAGTTGTTGTCTTCAAGATACAAATTTATTGTTTTTCTTCTTCTATAAGTGTAGTGTTTATACATATTTTTTGGTTTTCTCTTACTATAACTATATATTATGTATGTATGTATATAGCAAAGTTTTAGAATATTTTTGTATACAAGTAAATTGGCTTTAATATTTGCTGCATTTTTAAGATAAAAACTGAAATACTACATTGTTTAAGTGTCAGCATTTAATATTGAATAACTTTAGAAATTTTATAGAAAAGTTTTAAAACTGAAAATTTTGTCTAAGTCATGAGGTTATTATGGTAAATATTTTATAATTCTCTAAAAATATATAAGTAAATATAAGTAAATATTTGTTATAGATAAACAGTTTTAGTGACAGGTATTTGTCATATTAAAACTAAAATTCTTATTTTTATTTTAAGAATTGTGATAATACAAACCACAGAATATGTAGAAGTAGGTTTGTTTTAAATTAAATTAAAGAAAATTGTATCTGCTGTAGTAATAAAATACTTGAAAATTTTTGTGGCTTTAGGTGAGACTACTTTAAGTGAATTTAAATCTCTCTAAGTAGTAAATACTTTTTCATCTTAAACAACAATAGAGATATCAAATTCGATTAAATATAAAACACATGCAAATAATTTATAATTAATTAATACGTTACAGTGCTTAGGGACTTTGCAGCTCAAAGTTTTACAGGCGATAAGGAGTAATGTTGTGATTGAATTTATAACCAAACACAACAACTAGAAAACTTATGACAATGCAGAGAAAAAAAACAACAAAATCTTATTAATGATAAACACATTAAAATCTTCCGACCATCGATGACAAACTATAAAAAATAGAATATATGTATGTGTGTGTATGAAAATAATTAATTTATCGGCAAGACGAGTACATGATTATTTTTGTAGGCACAACATGCGAGAAGCTAGACCGTAATTCTGACACAGGGTTGTAAAGGGCAGTTATGTATGTATGTATGTATGTACTACTTAGACTTATTTCTAATTTTGTTGGCGACAATAAATGACAATGTCAATATAAATATGTAGATTCGAAAGACATTTTAAAAACCCGAAAAAAGTTTTTAGTGGCACCACTAAAAATAAATAATCATACATACATATCCTCGTGCGGGAATATATGTGCTCTATTCGCCATTTTATATTTTATATATATCTCGAGTTAATGATGCCACTTTAGGTTTTCAACCCCAAATTTTTTAAGTCCCCAATCCGTTTTCGGATATCTCGACCAGTTTCGGAGATAAATAGCCGAAAATGGATTGCAGATTTTAACAACTTTGGTGTCAAAAACCTTAAGTGGCATCATTAACTCGAGATATATAAAATGTCGGATAGAGCACATAAACTCCCACACGACGATATGTATATGAATTGGTTTAGTTTTCATTTTATAATGAACAATTAGCAGCTCGTTGTACTTAGTGGCAGAATTTGTCATTCCTATACTTTGAAATTCTTGCTCACATGAGCGAGTTCCTTAATTTGTTTGATTCTCTAACCATTTATCAAATAGAAGGTTTGGAAAGTTTTGATAATATCAGTCTATACATACATGCATACATAAATGGCCATTACAACCCTGTGTCAGGGTTATGGCCTAGCTTCTCTCATGTTGTGTGTGTCAATTTTTATCCAGGGAGTACCAGGACCTACAGTTTAAAGTCGACTCCGAACGACAGATTTGAGAAGCATGGCAATCAATTACTCCCAGAACTTTTGCCAGAAGACTGCTGAGAGGTAGTCGCCGAGAGAAATATTTTTTTCATATTTCATATGTCAGAGCTGAGATTTGAACCGGACACTATCGTCTTAGTAAGCCAATACACTAACCACCACGGCGCCTACATCAGTCTATAGCGTACGATAAACTGGCCAACTTTTCATTATAAATTCATTATTTTTCTTTATTAATTCATTTAAAATGAATTTTAATTTTCTTTAAAAAATTTTGCATTTTCTTACAACTTCACTTTAACAAAAATTTTATATATCGTTTAGTTTATAATCAATGTGTCAAATCAGTTATTTTATTGTCGTGAAGCCTTGAATGCATTACTTACACTCATATATTTATCAAGGGTGGTAATACATTGTCAAGGAAACTGGTTTTCATCTTCAAATTATAGGATTTCAAATCTCACAAAAGTGAAAAATTCTGATTGCAGTATATTATTATTATTATTTTAAATACTAAACTTCCATCATGCTGTAATTGGTGTTAATAATAATATATATTACATGCAAACATTTTTTAATTTTTCTTAACTGTATTTCATACTGTATTGCATGCCACTTCTTTTGCGCAGTTGTTTACGTGTTGCTTGTGTATTTAATTTGCAATACTAGTATAGAGTTATGACATGCGATTAGTAAAAAATTTTTTTAATATAAAAAATATATAAAAACATTTGGATAGTTAAAAAATTATTTTAAAGAACAATATCAAGAGTTTAAATTTTAAAGACAAGAAGCATAAAAGAAAAAAAAAATTATATTTGATATTTTTAAGCCCTGTCAGGGTTACGGCCTAGCTTCTCGCAATTTTAAAGCAATAGAATAATTTAAAAAACATGCAGTGTTTAATAAAAGACGTTATTAAGGTAGTAATAATGAGACTGAGTACAGTATCTTTATTGAGGTGGATAAGACCACAAAACTCATGCTGTGAAACTGTGTGGTATTGGGACTACAACAAGGTCTTTTCCTGTCGGTGATTTACGCAACTACATTCGGAGAGCGGAGAAATTATTGTTTGAGCATGGCTTTCGGCCTGTCCAAACATGTCCTCAAAAAAAAATTTTTAAATTCCTAAAATTTAAAAACATTACATATTTAGTTTTGTTACAGAAGTTAAGACTTTATTATTTCTTCTTTTTTCATAATGAATAAAAATAAGCTAAATATTATGAAATATACATACATTGCTCAAACTCGGACACCATTATGAGATCATTATTCTGGAAAAAGCAGAACTAATAAACAACTCAATTCACAAGGAAAGTTAGTAAGATTAGTGATTTTTTTTTTTTTTTTTTTTTTTTTTGTTAAATTAATATCTTAGGTACAATCTCTTATTTTTAATAACAATTTGGCATGCCTTTAAATTCGACTAAGTTTTTATAGGTTGGATTAGCTTGATACAATACATTGCTGAAATCTTTTGTACATCTAACTTCCTAAAATTTTTGTGGGAATATTGTCAGAGCTTTTGTACGTCATTTTATTAACATTGGTGACATTATATAACAACTAGGATCTCATCTTAGCATTTTATGTATCTAAGCTTTTACTGAACCAAGTTTCAGACTTATGGGTTGACTTTCTTACATAAATACGTCAAGTTTTACTTTTTACAGAGATTTAATGTTCACCGACGAACTTTCTTACGATCTATATATATATATATATATTCGTATGTGAATACGGATTTCTCCAAAAATATATACATATATTTTCTTCTAATTTTTAAACCTACTTGATGGATATCTGATTAGGCAATGCCATCTTAAAGAAACTCTAAAGTCTAATTTTTACAAGTACAACAAGTATTGACAAGCAAGTAAATTTCAAAAAAATTCCAAAAATATATTATAATATTCCCCACAAGTTTCCAATTTGATTCGAGCGAAATGTCATGCAATTTAAAAACAATTTTCATATAAATTTCGTTCGATATTGAATGCCGTAATTTGCCCCCAGTTGTTTTGTCCTTTTAACCAACAAAAGAATGCCGCCTTTAGTAAGAAATCCCCAAGTCTGACAGCTCTGGTGCCGGTAGATGATTGAGGTTAATCGAGCATCTTTTGCGATCAGCTTAGTACTAATGACTAAGTAAAAGTGATTATTAGATTCTTTGGTAGAATACAAAATATATTTTGGGTCAGAATGTCTGCCTTTGGACAAGTTACTAAATACCGTTAATAATAATAAAAGCTACTGCAGAATATGTGCCAATTAATATGACAATATGAAAAAAATGTAGTTGCTTCCACGCTAGACTAGATTTGCAAGTACATTTGCAATCGAGAATGATTACCGCTATAGTATATTTTTATATTGGTCCTATATAACTTTTTGATTGTACAAAAAATGTCAAAAGCATTTTTCAATTTTATTGAAAGTACTCATTAAATACACATATTGTAGTTATTCTTATCTTATATCAAACATTTAAAAACTTTAAATGCATTCTGCCAAGTCTAGTATTTATTTAAACATGACTACTTTGCAAAAAAGTACACATTGTTTTGTTTGTTTGTTTTGTAAAAAGTTTTCTTTTAAACTTTTTTCTGTGAACATTTATGTAAGTATTAAAACAACAAAAGACAGCTAATCAACAAACAGTTAAGAAAAATTCAAAAAATGTCGATGATAATGATAAAAATTTACATTTGTGTTTAGTGTTATTGAAGTGTTGACTTTTCTGCATATTATTTCCTTCCTGTATATCTGTCTGTCTTCTATGTATGTCTTTAGTTTTTATAACTTTTTCATAAATTAAGCGAAAATATTAAAATACTAGAAAGGTGATGTGAACATGTGACATTTTAATATGCATAATGTAGAAGAGCAGCTCTTCCTTTATCCATCTATTGCCAAGCTAAACATGAAAAAATCACTTTAAAAAACTAATTATGTAATATTTTGATTAACAATTACTCTGATGGTGGCTTACAAGTTGAAAAAAAGATTAACTAAAACCACAATTTTAACAATTTTCAAAAGGAGCAAAACGGTTGTACTCATATATTTAACTTTAAAGCATTACTAAAATAAATGGAGATTTAAAACGTAATAAATTTGTTAGAATTTTTAATTGGCTTTTTTCTATTTACTTATTATTTGACAAATTTCTATTCAAAAGTTGTCAAGTAAACCCTTCATATACGTATTTTTTCATGATATTGGGCCAGAATATTTAGTTTGAAATTAGAAAAAAAAATATTTAATAAAACTAAAAAAAACTCGTAAATCAATTCCACATGCAAACAACAAATAAATAAATACTTGTACAGTAGAATCTCAAAAATTCGTTCAATAATTATTCCGGTATGTGATTTAAAACAATTTCTTTCGAAATTGAAATCATATGTACTTCAAAAAAATCACATAAAATGTATTTGATTAGTTATCTTACAATTTTAATAATCAAGGAAGTAGTGGCAATGGTCATGAAGATGATAATTAAAAACAGAATTCCAAATCTCGGTAGTTGAAAGTTCAATAAATTTTTCTGATGAATAAATAAAATAAATAAATAAATAAATAAATAATAAAATATGTAAAATTTTTATTAGTAAAGTGAATTAATTAAAGTACACAAAGTACACCTTTTAGTAACATTTTTTCGCACAGTTATACACCTACTGCTCATATTTACAATCACATTTATGGGCTTACCAGTGTCCTAAAACGGTTCTTAAAATATATAAACTCCATTAAAACTGTTCAATTCACTGTGTAGTTTGGTGAGTCATTATAATAGGTTCGATTTTCACCGAACACTCGGTTCTGAGTGCTAAAACCATTTAGCTGTGATGGGCCACTTAAACAAAAACACACCGATATCAAAATATCCTCCTGAAAATAAATATTTTTATTTTTATCACACTTTGCCTGGTATATGCTTAACATCACTATTTTACTTTTTTTTTTCTTAGTTCATATCACTAAAATGTATTTTGAATTGTGATTTTTTTTTTATTTTAATTATCTACTATTTTTATCTTTTTCTGTTTACACTTTAGCCTCTGCATCTGTTATGCAACAGCCACCTCAGAATGTAACAGCTTTAGATGGCAAAGATGCTACCATTTCATGTCGTGCTATTGGTGCACCAAATCCAAATATAACGTGGATTTACAACGGTAAGTCTTAATATATATGTATGAAAGCCACTTTTTTCAAATACAAATTTTACTGCCTATTTTACGATATCTAAATGCTTAAGTTTGCTGCCTAAGCAAAAAAAGCACAATAAGAAAGCAAACGAATGCACTCTTTAAATACCAGTATGTTAAAAAAATAGAAATTGTTTAGCAAAAGCTTGAACATTATAGGAATTTCGATAGCAATATGAATATTTTTATTGAATAGGATAAAAATTGTATTTTTAGACTTACGAACTTGAACTTATGCTTAGAAAACATGGCTGACATTATAAACACATTATACAAAGCAACGTTAAAAACATAAATATAAAGGGTTATTAAATTTTAAGGGCCGTTGTTGACTTTGAATAATTACAAGTTATTTAGAAAATTATTGTCATTTCTTTTTATTATGATAATTACATATGGTTCAATTATGTATGGAACAATGGCCAAATGGCCGCCGCGACCTCGGTGGCACGCCTCCATTCGTTTGTTCTATGCCGTTAATGTACCGACTTATCTCATCATATAGCTTATCTACGTACACCTTTTCTTTCAAATAACCCCAAAATAAGAAGCCCAACGGTGTCAAATCACACAATCTTGGCGGCCAATTGGCATCGCCGCCACGTGAGATAACACAGCAATTGAATTTGTCGCTCAAAAGGGCAATTGTTTCGGTAGCTGTGAGGCAAGTAGAACCGTCCTACTGAAACCACATATCGTCCACATCGATGTCTTTAAATTCCCCATTCCCAGTAAGAGTGGACGGCTCTTCAGCCACACTGTCGCGAACAGCAGCAATATTTTCTGCAGTACGAGCTTTGGGAGCATGGACTGCTGTTTTCACATCTCCTACAGACCCGGTTTGCTCAAATTTTTGCACGATTTTTCCGATTGTACGCATATTTGGACGATTAAATTGACTGAAAAAATCAGAAGATGCACGATGTGCATTTTGATTTAAACACCTATTTTAATAATTTTAACGCGTTGCTCGAGAAATGTCAAATGCAATGAAGAAAAAACTTGATGTTTAGGTATGGTTCACATTTAACATCGCCCCTTAAAATTTAACCAATCGATATATGTATGTACCTTTATAATTCAATTCAATACTTATGCATTTTTTTCTTTTTTTGATGCTAGTTTCTATGTAATTCTAAAACTGTTGGACATAGTAAAAATTATGTTAAAATTATTTAAACGCAATCTTATACAGCATCTTTTGTTGTTTGGTTTTTTATAAATCCGATAAACCGTTCTCGAATTATGATGTAATATAGAAGTGTAGTTGATTCATTAAGGGAGCAAAACTTGCCACGCCCTTTACAAGAAATATCGACCTGATGGAAACAAACTGAAAACACAGTTGACGATTTTTATGCTATCAACTACTGAAAAATGCAAATCGTTTGCCATATAACTGCCTGTAGATAGTATGAAGAAGTTGCTTGTAATGCCAAAACTTGTAAATAGTGCTGGCGCAAACACAGCGAATACAGTTTATAACGCACTGACTGTAAAATAAACTTAGTCCCTACTTCTTAGCTAGTCGCACTTCTGTTAAAATAATCCTCGAAATGCACTATTTTTCAAATTTATTATTAGCATTACATGCCTTTGAGCACTGTCTTCCAATTGGGTATTTTTAAAATTTTCTTCTGGCATCACTGATTCAGGATCAAGAACTAACTTAAACTTAATTTTCTACATAACTAGTTAAACTTTGTAAGGAAAATTTTTAAAATAAAAAATCATCACTAATGTTTTAACTTGTTTGCACACTGCGGTGCCCATATTTCTGATTATGTATAAAGTTACGTACGGAGAACTGTTAGCTGAATACAAACACATAATTTGAGCGTCTTTAAATTGAAAATTTCATCTTATATTATTTTCAATTAAAAAATACAATTATGGCCAAATAACAGGCTTATAAAACGAATTTTCGAATTTTATTTAATTACTTTTGGTTCGATTTTTTTTTTTTTTTTTCAATATTATATTAAGTATTCAAATAATCTAAGAATAAGATAAAATAAAGGAAAATGTAGGCACTGGAAAGTAAATTACTTAATTATTTTTTCTCATAATCCTATTCATTTTCAATTCGTGTAGTAATGAGTTGGTGAACCTAAAATGAATAAACTATTATTCTAATATTTAACCAAAAACGAAATTGTGTTTTTAGTTTAGCGTGTTCTTTATTCAATTTAGTAGCGTTGACAAACAACAGCTTTAATTTGCATTAAAAATCCATTGATACAGATTAAAATTTTATACTGACAGACGACAGTTTTTGTGTTGAAATAGTAAACAGCTGTTTGTTTGTGAACTATATATGTATATTTGGTTTTATATCTACATAGTGCATAGTACATAGATTAAATTGATAGAAGACAGATAGTGCCTGTGCTTCTTATCACATAGTTAGCTTCTTTGCCTTTGAGATTAATATAAACATTTTTTTTAAAACCATTTCTTTTTTTTTTTTTGATAAAAACATTTAGAATTACCAACCTTGCTGAGTTTAAATCTATTTTAATTATGTGCATCTAAAAATTCATTCACAACACTAAACCATTTGCCAATAGCTGACGGTTTGTCCACTACATTTTCATATTACTTAAAAAAACTAAATGCAATTTAAATGCAGTTGGGTTTTGTGCCTTTACATTAAAGTTAATGAATATTAGGATGGTGATAATTCACAAGTTAATTGGAATTGAGACTGATAATGCAAATTAATACTATTATCTAAGCCAGTGTTTCGCAACCAATGTGCCGTGGCACTTTTGTGTGCCGCAAAATTCTAAAAGTGTGCCTCCAAAAAGAAAAAAAAAAGTTTTACATCGTGTGCTGAAATTAAAAGACGAAATGAAAATGTTTTTTGAACGAAATAAAAATTATGATTGTGTTCATTTGCTGAAAGACAAGATATGGTGTACTAAACTGGCTTACCTATTAGACATTTTTGTTATTTTTAATAAAATAAATTCTAGTATACAAGGGCCTAATAAACATATTATAAACTCAATCGATAAGCTTGTGGGATTCTGAAAACAAATAGCTTTATGGAAGAATAAAGCTCAGAAAGGAAATTTAGAAAAGTTTAAGTCAGTACCAAAAGACTGTTATAAAGCTATTAAAATAATTCTTATTGGCCATTTGACAAAGTTAGAGGAGAGAAGTACTCATTATTTCCCAAAATTAGATATAAAGAAATTTGATTGGGTTCGTAATCCATCTCTCATAACGGATACTTCTGTATTTGACTTAACTTTGAATGAAGAGAGTGAACTCATTTTGAGATTTATTTTTAAAATAATTAGCAGAATCAATTAATTCATTTTGGATTAGCATAATTTGCAATTATGCAATGATAACCAATTTTCCACATTTGCTCAATGTGTCATATTAAGTGCATAAATAATTATTAAACTTACAAGTATCTTCTTTGTGGGCCGCCAAATTTTTAAATTGTTAAAAATGTGCCGAACAAAAAAAAGGTTGAGAATCACTGATCTACGCTGTATTAGAAAAAATATTTTGAGACAAATATTAAAAAGAACCAAAAATAATTACTGTTTACATATTATGTAAAAAGAACCTAGAAAAAAAACAATGCGAAATAATGAATAACTAAAGTTCAATCATTATTGAATATTATGTTTAGTTAATAATATTTTCTTGTATATTTATAAGTTTAATTGTTTAATTTTATACAAAATAGTACAGAAACTGCAGGCATTTTGATGAAAAACTTATATTATTAAGTAATATCTATTTGATGCGATCATGTCAACAATATAAAATTATATTGCGAAATGATAGAAAACTATGTTCAAAAATATTTTTAATTTATAAATCTTTAAACCAAAAATTTAATATTTTTTCCTTTTTAAGAAAAGATAGTATAGCTGATTATTGTTGAAATATTTATTAAAAAAATATTTACTAAACAAATTTTTCTTTTTCTTTCTTTTAACATTTGTTGCCTGCATTACAACTGCTACCACTATTAAAATAAAAAACTGCTAACAAAACTAAATTGAAAATATACTGAAAAAAAAAATGTTAAATTTAATGCTAAAATAACATTAAATACAAATAACAATACAAACTTAAAATTGTATTTAATGGTTGCAATACCAAAAACATAAAAATAACTTATGAATGTGTATTGTATGTTAAATGTTGGTTGGTTTGGTTAAATGAATGGCTGGTTGGTTTGCACGACTACTAATCACTGTAATACTGTGATTTTTTGTGTATATGGCTTGATATCACCCACCAATTGCTTTGTGTTGGTGCAATGTTTATTAAAACTATAAACTTAACGCACAAATAAAATTTCGAAATAAAATTGTAATTTAATGTTGAACGAACATGCAACAACTATATTAAAAACATGAAACCGTAATAAAATTGTTAAATGTGCAATGAATGAATAAATTAATATTTTTGTTCATTGTTAAACTACGATTGAATGGAATATTGTCAATAAATCTTATTAATAAACGTAAATCGTAATGCAAATATTTTTATTGGCAACATCGGCAACATCTAACTTGCTACTTTGAAATTATGCTGATACTGTTCTATGCGGCGCCAATTTTTAATCTGTATGCATACTCTTGTTGGGTTTTTTTTAATTTTTCCCTGTCATTAACCAACGAACCGGAATTAAAATGTTTGGTTTATATATTTCTACCATCACGGCAACTGTTATCTATTACAAAACAATCTTTAATATTCTCATCATCATTTTGGTTGGCTTTGCAATCGCCAACATCATCATAACACTGTAAATTTTACGGGTACTTAATATTAACAACTACAACAACCAACATCAACAACAAAACCATGGTGGTTTGCAAATAAACATACGAACAAAAAATTCAAAATAAAAAAAAAACGAAAAAACAAAAACAAAATGTGTATCCAATTTAACTCCCTTCAATATTTCAATAATGCAACGAAAACTAAACACAAAAAAAACCCCCGCAAAACATGGCACTCCAAAAAATTCTTTTATAAAAAATACAATGTGATATTACCACAATTACACTACCACTATCCTCTTACAATTTTACGGTGTCATCATACTGATCCTGTTCTAACTACATTTACAACAACTATAATTAAAAACAGAAACACAACTTGTTGAGATTTCGAGTCGTATACAAATACTAGAATCTGGAGATTTATTAATTTCAAACGTACGCGAATCTGATGCTGGTCTTTACACATGTGTGCGTTCAAATGAGGCTGGCACTGTTAATGGTGAATCTTATTTAAGTGTTTTGGGTAAGTACGATTATGTTTTGCATCAATTAAAATTAAAAAAAAAAAATAAAAAATACTTACCTACGTACATCAGATGTACATAAATAAATACAAGAACACAAATTGTACATCTCATTTGCAATTGTCGCGCATGCAAGTTTTGTAGCATATTGTATTTGCTTTTAATAACCCATTTTCGTCATTTTCTCTTGATTTTATTTCTACATATTTCTTTAGCTCTAAATTTTAACTAACATTTATGATATTTTAAGTATTTTATGTTTGGAAGAATATGTATTTGCTTACTACATTGAGCTATATTGAGCAATTATTCAATACCGCAGTATTAGCGGTATTTATTTCGAAATAGTTTTAACCCAATTTAAATACCTTAAGAAATAACAGCTATTTTTCACTCACTGAAAATAATTATTTACCCCTATCGTAAACTTTTTCCCCTCGAAAGAGCTCTTTTTCCATAATTCCAATCGTAAATAAATTTCCCTTATATTGTTTTCAACAGAGTAGGCAAACAAACAAAACATTTTGCAAACGTTACAACAAAGTCATACACTTTTCAAATTTTTTTTAATGGTATTGTACACAGTGTTGCCACTGAAAAAATTTTAATTCTACCAAAATATCTTTCAAAATCTACCAAAACTGATCATAATCTACCAAAAACCATTTTTATTTAAAAACCATTTAAGAACATATTGTTTTATTAATACCTTTATATGTACATATAAATAACCAAAAATAAAAAATACAACGAAAAGAATTCAATTTCTAAACAATAAAATCGAAAATACATTACTAATAAATACAAGAAATTTAATGAAAACAATTCGATTTTTCAAAAATAATCTAAATGGATATATAGGTATAAAAATTTAAAAGGTTATTTTAAAATTTTTATTTATGTACTACATACTACAATATATGTATGTGTCGTCATATTAAGTGCAAACGGACGAACTACACAAAATTACGAAATTAAGTTTTTTTATTAATTATTGTTCGTTTTATCAAAATACATGTTCGTGCAAAATTATAGATTCCTACAATCAAAAATGGAGATTTTTTTTAACGGACTTCAGACGGACGTAACTATAAGTTCTTGTATTTCTAAATGCAAGAAGACATAACTACATACATATTTATATGAAAACCTTATATACAAACTCATTTGTTGTATAAAGGAATTCAAATCCTTATATCTCGATTATATGATTTTCTGGATTTACGAAATTTTTGATTTTAAGATTTTTTGCTTCTCCTGTAAAACAACGAAAAGTGTAGTTACGTCCGTTTGCATTTAATATGACAGCATTTATGTATGTAATAATTATCATAAAAAATTTTAATATTTTTCAAATATTTTTACTTATTTACATAAATATTCAATAAAAAGCTAAATGGCAATAATAATAAATATGTGCTAATTATAAAAATGTACAGATTTTAAAAAATCAATGCCATATCCATTTCAATAAATGGGTTAATTCAAACAATTTTTATCGCTTCATGCAAAAATCTCTTTTTGCTGACCACACATAGTGACCATTAATAGCTATTACAAGCTCTTTACAGAGCAAAATCTCATGCTCAAAATCAAAAACTTCTTCCGGGTTAAGATTTTTAGTAGTAAACATTTCGGCTTTTGTGCCGATAAAAATTTTTAAAACATCAATCAATTAGTATTTTTAAAATCAGTTTCAGTGTTGTATTTTGATAAAATTGCCTTATATAAGCAAAAAGTTAGATTTTATGCTTGAATATAAATACGCCAATCTCGAACTTTCCGAATGAAATTCCTTATTAAGATTTTTTTTAGTTTCTGCTAAAATCTACCAAAATCATATTCAGCCTACCATCCTACCAAACGAAAAATTTTCTACCTGTTTTGGTAGAATTCTACCAATAGTGGCAACGCTGATTGTACATGAGCAAAACCAAAACAAATACTTTCTAAATGAGAAAGAGCGCAAAAAAACAGTTAGCTTTTCGCTCTTGTGCTTGCTTTGTTATTCCGTTACATTCTTATAATTTGCTCTTTTTTCTCTTCTTTTCTTTTTCTCTTCTTCTTTTCTTTTTCTTCTTCTTAATTTTTTGTTGTATCTACGCACATATGAGTTAGTGTATTTGTAGTATTCAAAACAAAAACAATATACAAAATTAAATAGGACAATCGTTCTCACTGTTTTTGTTTTATTTTTGTTTTATTCATTGTAAAGAACACAACAAAATGAGATCAAACGTTGAGTTTTGTTCATTTTTCTACTTTGGTTTTAAATAATATGTATTTGCTTATTACATGTACATTGAGCAATTATTTAATACCGCAGTATTAGTGACGCTTTAAACAAATGAATTTTTTCAATTTATTTCGAAATAATTTTTACCCAATTTAAATATCTTAAGAAATAACAGCTATTTTTCACTCACTGAAAATAATTATTCACCCCTATCGTAAACCTTTCCCCATCGAAAGAGCTTTTTTTCCATAATTCCAATCGTAAATAAATTTTCCCTTATATTGTTTTCACTTTTTTTGATAATTCAATGAGGAATGATATCCATGAAAAAATTTCACTTTCAAGCATAATTCCTCTAATTGTAGATATTTTTTCCCCTCAAACTATTTTCATTTTTACCATTGATTTGTTTTTTCTTGCTTTTAGTGGTGAACTAAACAAAGAAATGTAAATATTTTAATTTGTTTACAATATTTTATTTTAAGAGTAAAAATATAGCCCAAAGAGTATTTATTTTTGAAAAAGAAAAATGCCTATTTATTTATTTTTTATTTATACATATTTATTTATGGACAAAGAAATTTGACTATTTTAAATTCTGTGGTTTTTTATGCCATTAAAGATACAAAGGAACCTACTCGTAGCATGCGATTTTGTAAAGATAACTAAAGATATGATAGACGAATTTTGGAGTTCTCTTATATTTTGCAGAAGAACTTAGTATTTAAAACAAGAAATCAAACTTAGAACTTAAACAAGAAATCAAATTTTCATTAACATTTTGGAATAAATCTTAAATTTAATTAAATTGCATTGCATTGTGTTTTTCTTTCTTATTTTACATTCACTAAGCATTGATAACAGAACAAAAGTTCCCATGAAATTCACAATGCCATATTTCCCTTCATGGGGAATACAAATTTAATGAGAACAAATTTCTCTCATTTTATTGACGATAGAGGTGATCATGGTGGAATTACTTACAAGGTGGTGTTGCCAACCCAGCTGGGTTTTTTTTTTTTTTTTTTTTTTTTTTTTTTGGTAATACCGCTCCTGTCAAAAGTTTTGTTTATATTTATGTATTGTTTACATTTTGCTTTGTGTGTATTCGTGTTTTTGTTTTGGTGTAGAGACATGTATGTTATTAAAAACACACACACACTTCTGACATGTGCTTTTTTAATTCACCATACCTGCTTTTGACATTAAAGAGCTGAAAAAACAAAAACAAATTCCCTGTTGTTTTTGTACTATATTCACCTGCCACCACCTTGTAAGTAATTTCACCATGAAGGTGATTATGTGGCAGTTATTATATTGTAAACCACTTTAAGTGTTAAGATAGTATATACTAGAGGAGAGCACAAGACGTCTTGTTGCTTACTTTTCATAAAGTGCAGTACTGAAGAGTTCTCTTTTCTGTTCTTCCTGATTTTAAGAGAACACTGAAATGTGTATTTTACTTTTATTCAAAGTGTACAACTGCAGTCATTGTCAGAGCATATTTCACTAGTGTCACCAAACTTACAGTAGTGTCAGATGATTTTCAGTAGTGTTGACATTGAAGAATTTGTACACACATAAACCAGAGATGAATATATCAGTGTTGCCACGACTTTTAATTTTTTGTAACCAAATTTCAGCAAAAATTTAACCAAAATGGAATTAAAATAATCAAATTTTTTACTCCAAATTCTGATAAAAACAATTGTGAAAATTGTTTTAAATCAAGTATGTATAACTTTTAAATTTTTTGCAATAATTAATAATTGCTTTTAAAAAAACACGTTTTGTTTCCCATTAACTACCATGATATAACGCATTCAGGTTATAAAAATATTTTTTTCTGCGCATCTACATCACACCACACAGCCACTCGTATTTGATATGGGAGAATTTTGTTTACATTTTAGATTTTGGTTACGATGACATCACAAAGAGAGAGCAGTTATAACGGACCTGCGCAAAGCACTATCTTTATTTCTTTGTTTCATGATTCTGCGTTGCTTTTTTTGGTTATTTCTAACCAAAATTAGTTCCTTTTTTCTGTGTACATGTGGAGTTTTTTTTTTCGTTGGTTACTTTTTTCTTTGAGGCTAAAGAACGCCACACTTATTTAAACGGTTTGAATTTAAAATAATAACTTTATAATTTGTAAATAATATAATAATATGACACACGTGTATGTTTTTTACTATTTTTGTGAATTTCTACCTTAAGTATAGAAATATACCTTCATTAACGAACATTTTAATTAAATAAAGCTCTGTAGTCTAGGATGGCGCTTTTGTTGCTCTTAATTCCAATTTTGGCATTTTTCTAAAAGTCATAGCAATATTTCCAAAATTGGTGTATCTACCAAAATAGGTGACTGATGCTATTTGAAAAATCAAACAGATAGAAAAAGACTTTATTAACGGTTTAAAATTAAACCTATCTTTTGTACTATTGTGCGTTGATATAATATACGCATGAGCTTGATTAATGTGAATGCGAGTAGAGGTTTTATATATTTTGTCATATCTCCCATATAACCAGAAAGTAAAATTATCTTGACAGATTAATCAAAGTATATACAATATTACATTATATTGCAAGAAACCAAATAGTTATAATTAATTATTTCTATTAGAATTAGGACTTAAAAATTTGGTAAGATTTTTGCTGAAATTTGGTTATAAAAATTTAAAAGCTGTGTCAACACTCTTTTCCATTAACTACTAAAAAGAAATGCAGTTGCCAGACTATGAAGAGTACAATATTTTTATTGTACTCTGAACAAAGGCGAATTTATTAGAAGGTGGATGCATTTGCGAATTAGTAAGCAAATCTGCCTAACCAATGTGTAAAATTTTGTTTTGGTTAACAAAAAAAAAAGTAAACAAAAACAAAACATTTCCAACGGCATTTTGTGCAAAATCTTGTTTTGTTAAATGTGTTTTACAAAAATAATTTGTGTAAAAATATTGAATATTTAAATAAAAGTGTTTTTTTTTTAACAAAAATTATCTGTGTAAAATTATTAATATATATTAAAAGTGTTTTTTAATAAAGATATTTAATAAAACAAAAATGAGTTCTTGCACAGTTTGATTTCATGATATAAACAGAATTTCTTTTCCAGTTTTGGGTCGTAAAAAGTGTACAACAGTGCAACTGATCGATAATCTAGAAAATAAAAAGCCCTTTTCAGAGCTAAAAATATTTTCAAAAAGAGGTAAAATAAAAAAACTAGTTTTGAGCTGCAAAAACTGTGTACTTGGTGTGCAAAACAAATAGCACTTGGCAGGAAAATGTTCACACTCATGCATGGAATACATATGTAAGAGATGAAGCGGAGAAATTTCATCTACTAAGAATACTGATTCAAAATCTTTCGGATTGTGGACAAAATTTGGTGATCATAGAGAATTTTAAAACGTGTGACAATGGTGCTGTTTCCATTATTAATCAATTACTGATGGATTCCTTCATTAAGCAACAACCCAAACGTGTACTGTTATTTTATGTATTTAATTTAAATACTATGCTTACTGTGGAAGCATATGCGACAGAAAAAAAAAATTGCTACAAAACTTGCCCAATTGTAAAATAGTAAATTTCAAAAGCTTTACGCAAAACGAAGTAAAAGATTGTATAAAACGTGAAGCTCAAATTGAAAATATTTCATTAACAAAAAACAATTATGACCAAATTGTTAACACAATAGATCCTTTTAAATCCGGCTGTAAAAATGTTAATGCTAAAGTTTTAATGTATGGCACAATAAAATCCAAAGATTATAATTAAATTAGATGAACTACATATTTATAAAGTTTTTGTTTTTCTTTATAATAACATTTAAAAGACTGTCTTATTTATATTGTTGGAGCTTCTGTAATTGAAAAAAATTTATAAATAATTTTTTATGTAATTTATTTAAAATTTTAAATTGTAACATTATATTGCTATCCTCCAATCAAATTCTAAAGGAATATAATGAATAAAATTGCATTGTTTGTAATTTAAAACCCTTTGGTTGTTTTTCTTTCTTTTGAATCGTTAACAATGTGTTACAGATGATAAGTATGGTGGCTCATTTTTATACAATAAAGAAATGATAATTCTACGGAAAAAAGGATTTCATATACTATGTTTTATAATATAATATTAAACGATTAGATTTCATATTATCTCTTTTAAATGGTATTGTTTTCCGTTAGCTTATTTTAGATTTTTATTTATGTTTGCTTTATACTTAGATAGTTTTTTTAGCGCCTTATTTTTTATGTGAAATATAAAAATTTCTCTGATACATTTAGTCCGTAAAATAAAACTTCCAATTCGTATTTTAATGAAAACATTTTTTTATTATTTCATGATAACTTTAAAAGCAATTAAAGTACAAATTGATAAATTGTTTTTTGACTTTGAACAAAATATTTAACTTTTCTTTTTATCCTTTCATTAAATTCTGTACAGTTACTATGCTGACTATCCTATCCTTCTTCTTTTCTCTTTTCCAGTGGCCGACGGTTTTCGTACAACAAGAAATATTTGAAACGTAAATGATAATATCCTAATTTACACAAAGGTGTTGTTAAAATTCACTGATATGTAAATTCTAAATTCTGTACAGTTTCTATGTTGACTAAAGAATAAGCTTAAAGATAAATATCTGAAATCAGTGGCTTTAAAACAATTGCTAGAACACACTTATTACATAAATATAACAGCTGGGAACAAATTACAGCTGCATTCGATATCGAACGAAATTTCTATGTAAATTGTTTTAAAATTTTATGAAATTTCGTTCAACATTGACTGCCGTAATTTGCCCACGGGAAACATACACTTTCCAATTAAAAAATTTTAATTTTGTATGAAAATCACGATTTTTATCATTTCAGTTTTCTCAGTAAATTGTGAACAAAATCAAAATATACGAGTATTATTGTTGAGAAGTTTTCGATTCTTTTAAACTCAATCGGATATGTGATGGAACTCGATTTCGGTCGAAATTGAAATTGAATAATATTTCAAGTTGCTTTAACTTTCAAAACTTTTCAGATTTAGAATTCCTTTTTAACTCATTACCTTAATGACTATAGCCACTACATCTTTGATTATTACAATTATAAAATAATTAAAGCAGATATTTCTTATAGTATGACTTTGAAAGTACAAACGGTTTCAATTTCGAACATATCGTCGTGCGGGAGTTTAAGTGCTCTATACGCAATTTTTTTAATCTCGAGTTAATGAGGTGTTTGACACCAACATTTTTAAAATCTGCAATCCGTTTTCGGCTACTTATCTCCGAAACTTGATGAGATATCAGAAAACGGATTACAGATTTTAAAAATTTGGGGTCGAAAACCTAAAGTGGCATTATTAACTCGAGATATATAAAAAATATGAAATGGCGGATAGAACACTTAAACTCCCACACGACGATATGTACATATTGAACCGTTTTACAGTTGTTTCTTGTGACGTCCAAGAACAAATTTTACTCTCAAAGTTTTATAAATAATATAAAGGAACCGCGCAGTACATAATCTTTTTATTTGGTTTATGATTTAATAAAGTTTATTTAAAAATTACATTTGAATATATTATATAAAGGTAAGAACTTTCTTTGAGAGGTAAGAGTATAATTTTAAAAATTTTTTATAGGCAAAAATTTTATATGAAAAAATTAGGTTTTTTTTAACTACAGGATGCATAACGCTTCTGCATGTATGTCGCTTTGGGATTTCAAAGACAATGCACATAAGTACATAGCTAACTATCACTTAATTCACATCATGATTTTTTTCATGATTTAGTTGCATGACATTGTATGTTTTCTTGTGGGAGAGAGTTGTAGAAAAGGCAGAGGGGCTGAAAAAGAATCACGAATTCTGTTTTTCTGTTTTGTATGTACATACATTTAAAAACAAGGATTATAAAAAGAAATCTGAGAAAAAAAAGAAAAATCTGAGGAAAATAAAAGAAGTCAAATGTGATGATGTGGAATAAGGAGTTGGTGGAGAGCGCTTGATACTGCAGTAATAGTAGTAGTTGATTTTAAAGAAAAGATGCATGTTTTAAAAAGCATGATGTGAATGCCAGAGGATTTTGGAAGATTCTTCAAAGAAGTATAAAAGATAGTCATGCTTCTAAAAAATCATGATATGAATTGCGTGCATGGTTATCATTAGGTCTGTTTCTTTACTCTACATTGGGCGCCCGCGGGATCCCAATTTTACCAAAAAGCGTTCCCGTACACAAAATTTGGGTAAATGAGAGAATTTTTGAGAGAGTAACATTCTTCTTCTTCATGCAAGAAATAGCCCGTACTTTTTCTTCGGGCTAGTTTGTACAAGTAAACAAATAATCAGCTGTTTAAAAAATAATAGAAAAATGAAAGGTTCAAAAAATAAAAAAAATTTCAAAAGTTGAATTAAAAAATATTTATAAACCTGCAGTGAAAGGCTTATAGTATAATTTAATTCAATATTTATATAAAAAAGTTTATCTTTGCCTTAGTTAACATGTATAAGTCTAATTATTGTCGTTTGTTTTTGCGAAAGTACATGTTCAATATGCGTGTGTGTGTGACATAAAATTGTGTGTTTTCATATTTTTATGTGAATGGGTAAAATATTTGCTTTTTTGCGTTCCCGTACTTTTGGGCAAATTTGTCTCTTATAGAGAGAAATTATTGTTTACTCTCTATTTCCCGAACTTTACCCAAAAAGTAAAGAAACACACTTATTATTTGATACCAATTTCGGCGATGAAACATATGGTTGAATAATCAATAATAAATTTTTAGTTTGGCATTAAATTAATACCTATTTTTAATAAAAATTATGTTGAAAAGAAATGTTGTTTTTAAATTTCTACATCATAATTACGTTCCATATCATAATTATTGCATATCTTAACCCAGTTGTACATATATATGTACTTTAATATCCATTTAATTCTATTCTTCGGATTTCATTTGTTATAAAGGCTTACAAATTTTACTTTTTTTCAATTTTATATGAAGCATACTGCGAGAAAACAAATTAAAATTTAAAATTTTTCTGAAACACTCTAAAACAATACAACTAAAATGACCATGGAAAATTGTTTAGAAAAACTGTGTTAAAAACTGCTATATGTAATTAAAATTAGTCTCATGCAGAGAGAGAGATGTGACAAAAACGATTATAATACACAAACAATTCGTACATATGTATGGATGTACATAAGTACATAATATGTATGCATGTCTGTATACATTTTATTATAGTTTGCAATTATAACCAGCCCGAAATATTAATAATATAAATAATTTCAATAAGGACTTTTTAGGACAATGTTAGAAGAAATGCTGCTTCGCTGGAGAATGTTTTGTTTTTGTTTTGATTGCCTTACAAAATATTGTGTGAATATTAAAGTTATTTAAACATTTTTTAAAGAAAAGACAAAATTGTGTGGCAATTTTAATATGAATTCATCGTAAGAAAAACTTTATTGTAGAGAATATTGTTATACACTGCGTTCCATATGCATAAATGCAGTGTTGTATGTAGCAATCAATTTTAGCTTGCTGCTCTCAAGATAATTCAAGGAGAGAATTTTGTTGTACTTTTTATCACAGTAGGAAAATAAACAAAACTGAACGTTTGATCTCATTTTGTTGTGTTCTTTACAATGAGTAAAACAAAAATAAAACAGAAAGATTGTCCCATTTAATTTTGTATATTGTTTTTGTTTTCAGTACTAAGTATGTATAAATACACTAACTCAATGTGCGTAGGTACAACAAAAAATGAGTGAGACGAAAAAGGAAAGAAGATGAGAAAAAGAAAAGAAGAAGAGAAAAAAAAAAAGCAAATTATACGAATGTAAAGGAATAACAAAGCAAGCACAAGAGCGAAAAGCTAATTGTTTCATTTGCGCTCTTTCTCATTTAGAAAGTATTTGTTTTGGTTTTGCTCATGTACAATACCATTAAAAAATATTTGAAAAGTGTATGACTTTGTTGTAACGTTTGCGAAATGTTTTGTTTGTTTGCCCACTCTGCTTTTTATTAAAGGTTTGAAAATTGAGAAAAAGAGTGTGAAGAAAGAACACTCGAAAAAGTTCCGTTAGATTTTATCTGTGCATGTTTTTGTAATTTGAAAAAAAAAAATTGTTTTATTTTTGCGTCACTTGAATAGGTGCATTGATTAAAATGTCATTGTATAGTCGTTTGTTTCAACTCTAACTTGAAAATTGTTAATAGTTTTTTTTTAAATTAAGAACAAAATGGATTTTCTATAAGTTTAAATTGAAAATGGGCCGCGGTAATTCTTTAACAGGGGAAGAATGGGCTAAAAAAGATTTCTATAACGATCAGGGTCTGTCCGGCAGTGAAATTGCCAAAAAAATTATTATAAGTGGTAACGTTGTATAGAACTTACAAATGCATACAAATATATTAAGAACATTCTCGAATATGTTTAAACCCAGTTGGCTCTGTCTTAAAGACATCCTCGAGAATGGGTGCACGTCAATTGTCTATCCTGCACGACGCATACACGACACCCAGAACAATTCGTTAACGATATTTTCAAACAAATGTCGCAAAAATCGTGGACGACTGGTTGAGCGACAATGTCACTGAGGTTGTCGTCGACCGCACACTGTATTAGCTATACAAACATGTTGTCATTTTTCTGTTAATCATCGACAACTTAAAGGAAATAGACCACATAATGTTGTGTAGAACACCTCCGCGATGTTGCCGACAACCGTTAGTGACATGTATTGAAGACATCCTTGATATGTACGACGATTGTTCCAACTGGGTATAAAAACAAAATTCGTGTATAAAAATCACAGGGACCGTAATCATTATGAGTTTTATAATAAAAATTATACAATAATGATTATATTGTGAGTTTTAAAGATTTTCTTCAATGGTAATGATTATTTTTGAGCAATATTAATAAAAATCAGCCATAATCATTATTTTTGAGCAAAAGAAATAAAACTCAAAAATAATCATTATTTATGATTTTTATTTTTTTCGCTCAAAATAAAACTCACTTTCAATTTATGTCTTTTTTGAGGTTTTTTACATATAAAAATTTGGTCAGAACTAATAAAAGAAAAAATATTAAGACATGCTTGTTCATTTTGTTATATAAAATATCATTCTTTTGCGCAAAAATTATTTTTTTTTCATACATCATATATAAAGTAAATTAAAAGTGAGTTTTATTTTGAGCGAAAAAAATAAAAATCATATATAATGATTATTTTTGAGTTTTATTTCTTTTGCTTAAAAATAATGATTATGGCTGATTTTTATTAATATTACTCAAAAATAATCATTACCATTGAAGAAAACTTTAAAAATCAAAAATTTAAAAATCATGACGGATATGCAAAGATTGTTAAAAAATAATAATAATGGTGCAAAAAATTTTATTTATGTCTGTTCTAAATGATTGATTTTTTTATTTAAAAAAACGAACAATAATCATTATTTACGGTCTCTGAAAAATCAAGTATTTGTGTTTAAAACTATAAAAAAAAAATCAAAAATTGTATATGGAATTGTTGTTGTTTTTTCCATGCCTGTATTTATAAGAATGCATTTTAGAAAAAAGAACTCAAATAAAATGTAACATTTGTTTGTATTTTTAATTTTTACTGTTGATTTTTGCATCCAATAGACACAAATTGTTATAAATACTTAAACAAAATGTTCAAAAAAGCATCACTCAGTGTGCCAATTTTATTTGCGGAGTACACAAGTGTTAGGACCAGCTTCAGAATTGTGTACGTTTAATAACAATAAATCATCAGACTCCATACTTTGTGGGCTAAATTTAAAAATCTCAACAAGTTACATACAAACGACTATTTTTTTTATTTTTCATTATAATTGTTGTTGATTATACTCGTATGTACTCGTATGCATGTAGTATATTGGTAGTTATGGGCTAAATATATATCACATTGTAAACATTCATTAAAAAGTTGTTTTTGGTAAAACACCATGTGGTGCGCGATTATTATTCGGTGTTTATAATATGGTTGAAGGATTAAAGTGGTGCATGGAAGCAGATTTCAAATGTGTAAAGTTGCTAACATTTTGCACATATTCGTATGTATGTACTCTACTGGTACTCTATTCTTTTCCCTTTTCCTTATTTATTGGCTTATTAACGAGAATTTCCATTATAATTGCGATGCTGTTGATATTTTTGTTGTTGTTGCTAATATCAAGTATCCCTTAATTTGGCAGTGTTATGATAATGTTGGCAATTGCAATGCAAATCCAATGATAATATAATAATAATAAGGATTTTAAACAATAATGACGGCAAAGTTGGAATCAATTTGGGTATTTTATGTATTTTTCATTCATAATAAACTATGAAGTCAGAAAACAGACGTTTTATTTTCGGTTCTTTGGTTATAACATACATATAAGCCTGTAAATAGAAAAGAAAGAGTATTATTATAACAACATACTGATTAATTTTGACCACTAATGCATACCAAATAAGTTTATACGTTTGGATAAAACTATCAAATACATATCTGGTTGAATTAACATTTTTTCCTTTTATTTATTTATATTTTTGTTTTTGAACAATTTTGTAAATGTTGCTGTTAAAATTCTTATCATCTGAATTTGTACTGTTACGTATGTATATGTATGCAGTTATAAACAATATTTCGTATAATTATAATTTACTAATCACTAACTAAAAACACATTGAACATTAAACAATTTACATCATAATACTCGTATTTACTTTGAATTTTAAATGTTGCATGTGGACACAACATTAAATTATAATTTTTATTTGGGTGTATAAAATAAGTATGTGATACTGTACACACAAAAAATTAATGTCAGTAGTACCCAGTAAACATGAAAATAAACACTTAAAAACAATGTTTTACCTGATTATCTGTATATTGAAATTAGACCTCCGTACTTGCTGAGTATAAACTATCTTACATTTTAAAAATACACAGTATAAATAATATATACATATGCATGTACAGGGTGTCCGCCGGGAAGTTATACTACTCTGTTTTAAAATGTATCTTATATTGATAAATATTTTATATAATGTCGGCAATTATGTATGGAATACAATATCAGATAAATGTCTGCTCTGTTAGCCTCACAAATGCCAGCCCTTTTGAACAGATTTTGCATTACATTTTTACACCTTTCTCGCCGTATTTCATTAATTTCATCACGAGTATTTTGTTTGTGCTGCTCCAGCGTTTTGGGTTTCTTTGCATAAACCTTGCTTTTCACATATCACCATAGAAGTCAAACCGGTCTATCGTGGAGGCCAATCAACATCACCATTCCTTGAAATAACTTGTTGTGGAAATACTATAATATATATATAACATAATTCTATAATAATCCTGGCTGTATGCGAAGTGGCACCGTCTTGTTGAAACCACATGTTAGTCAAGCCCAAAGCATGCAGTTGTGGCCTTAAAAAGTTTTTAATCATATTACGATATCGCTCCCCATTGACAGTTACCGTAACGTCGAATGATTCCTCCTGAACAAATGACACCAGACTGTCACTTTCAATCGATGCAAAGGTGACTGATGAATAATTTGAGGGTTTTCCTTTGCCCAGAACCGATTATTCTGTTTATTCATATATTCATTCAAATGAAAACGTGCCTCGACACTCATTATGATGTTTTCAGGAATGTTGGCGCTGTCATAAGTGAGCTGTAGCATCGTATTGGCATATGTACGGCTGTGTAAATGGTCTTCTGGAAGAAGCTCTTGTGTCAACTGAATCTTAAATGGAAACAAATGTAACTCTTTGTGCAAAATTGTGGCCAAAGTTGTTCTTTGAAGTCCAAGCTCCTGAGTACGGCGTCGAATTGAAGCTGTTGGACTAATTTGAACACTTTCTTGAACAGCAGTAAGGTTTTCAGCCGATCTTGCTGTACGTTGTATCCCATGCTTGTGTCTATCAGCTAAATGGTGCATTTTGTTGACACGTTGTTTTTCCCAAAAATTTCATGTAACTTTTCATCGTTTCAGTAATCGATGATTGATTTTGATAAAATGTTATAACGATTAAAACACGTTGGTTTGCCGAATATTTTTCCATAATAAATTTGCGACGTCACGACTGCCAAACATGAACTGTCAAGACTAATGCTTACCAAAATGGCGGCAAAACAAGGTAGTATACCTACCTGGCGGACACCCTATATATCTTAAACATGATTGCGTTTTACAACTTTAACAAACATTTGACTATTTTGACATAAATTTCAAGAAAAAAAGATAAAGACTTACAGGATATTTTGTTATTACAGTTTAAAACAGTTTCTTAGTCCTTCGAAGCCTCAGCCATCAATATCTATCTATGTAAACTTTGTTTTAGAGAACATTTTATAACATTTGGTTGATCTTCTTCTTATGGTCAAGGGACAAACTGTATTACAATATCAATATTAAGATCATTTTTGGAAAAACATAACGGTGCAACTTACATAAAACTAAGTCTAGTTACTATACCGAATTAGTACCATACAGTGAGGAACAAAAGTGAGAGCAATTATGTATAAATTTTGCACTTCTAAGTAGTCGCCGTGGTCTAGTGCTTAGTATTACTAAGACGATAGCGCTGGGTTCAAATCTCAGCTCTGATATCATAAAAAAAAAATATGAAAAGATTATTTCTTTCGGCGACTGCCTCTCAGCAGCCTTCTGGCAAAAGCACTGGGAGTAATAGATTGTCATGAAAAAGCTACTCAAATCTGTCGTTCGGAATCGACTTTAAACTATAGGTCCTGTTACTCATGGATAAAAATTAACAAACACAAAATGAGTGCTGCGAGAAGCTAGGTCGTAACTCTGAAACAGGGTGGTAATGGCCAGTTATGTAGATGTAGGTATCATGCCCACCTATTAATTAAAAAAAACAATATCAGAACACGTTTCTTTCAGAGTCTGGGAAATATAGAAGTTAATATTTATCACTTTTATCTACGTTCAACTCCCTTGTTAAAGGTTAAGGCACGAACGCTTCCTGCTAAATTAATTAATTCATTTCCATTCAATTGTTGTAAATTTTTTTTCCAAATTTAACTTGGAAATATAAAAAAAATAACATACAGGAATAGTTTTTGAAAGTTTTAATTTAAAATGTCAGTATGCAAAAGAGAGTGACAAAAATAAAATAATAAAACTGAATAAAATAGGGATAGAGGTATAATGAATCCATATACATTAGGGTGGGTCAATTTGTTCGGGACCGAAAAACATGACAAAGCGTATAGTAAGGTCGTAATCTACGAGAAATTCTAAGAAATTCTAGTCAAACTGTTAAAAACCTAAAACTATTATTATTTTGACATAAACCTCCAAAACCATTATTTGGGTAAATAATTTTTTATACATGAGGACAGATATAGAAAGCTGAGAAAATTTCCTTTAAAATAAGCCCTGTTCCAGCGTTACAGGTCAACTATTCACCAATTGCAATGAATACTTCCAAAAAAATATTATTTTCGGATGACCTGAACACCAAATTTTCTCTTAAAAAACCGGAAGTTCGATTTTGATTTTAGAACCATGGTTTCTTTGGGAAAAGTTCTTAGAATTTCCCGTAGATTTCGATTTTGCTATACGCTTAGTAGGCAAAAAAATTGACCCACCCTAATATACATACATATCGTCGCAAGAATTAAAGAACGCTGTAACTGACAAAACATTTAATGTTCACCAGAGCCAAAAACCTGTATGAAAGTAGAACAAAGACACTGGTATTTTTCAAAACGCAGACGGCGTAAGTGAATTTCTTTTCATAGATAGATATCTGGGACCGGGACCCATCGACGCGTATTTTTTTTCTGATAAAAATGATGCAAAAACCGTATTTTCGATTTTTTGTCAGTTACAGCGTTCTTTAATTCTTGCGACGATATGTACATGCATATAGGCTCTCTTGGAAAGTGGCATAAAAACTTGTACAAGAACAAAACTTTTCATCTCAATGACTTCTTGGGTTTAATTTTTTTTTCTTCTAGTTATCGATCAACTTTTTTTTCCCCAATAAAGGATTGCACTTTTTCTTAATCCTATACTTACATATACTATTTATTAAGAGAATGATCCACAACATTACCAATATGAGTTAAGTGAAGAAAAACAAACTTTAAAACTATTATCAGAACTTTATAAAAGTGTTTTACAAAATAACATACTTTAAAAGATACCAATACACAAACGTACTCGTACATACATATTATTGTATAAGTTTCAAGAGGAGTAGACTGCATTTTATTGCTTCAAAAAAGCTTAGCAGAGAAAAAATTAAAAGTAGAAAAGTTCGAGTTCAACAATTTTAAACTTGTTCTCACATTTTCTACAGTAACTTTTGTCACTTTAAGAATATCCCTTAATAATCAGGCTAACACGCATACACATTTTTTACACCATACACATACACACACACTGACACAAATTTACTTTCGACAAATATTTTATATAAAGTTTTTTATATATTTTTTTTTGTTTAGTTTTTGTCATCCAACCAATAGTTTAGAGTTTATTTTTATTGTAATAATTTTGTGCTTTTTTAAGTTTTCTTTCGTTTTCTTACGTTTTTGTAAAGAAATAAAAAAAAATCCTTACTAATCGCATGCCATGACTCTGTGTAAGTGTTACATATTAAATACAGAAGAAACACGCAAACAACAATACAAAATAAAAAAGTAAAAAAGTTGCATGCAACACAACTTGAAACATATTGGTTGAAAAGAGTACATACTTTAATAATTTGTTGAAGTGATACTTCATACACTGTTTCCAAGGCTAGTCTTAAGTACTAAATAATATCAAATTATATCGAGAAACTTTTGAGATTTTACATTATAGAGATATATTGATACAATTTTTAATATATTCTGATTACTAAAAGGTACTTTTCTTGAGTCTAATGCAGAGATTACCAATTTCGAAATTTACAATTCAATTCAATTCAATTCTTTATTTCCATGTAATATTTATATGCAATACTTTTCTTCTTAAAATAATATACATACATACATATATACATACATATATATTTGGCCATTACAACCCTAGCATCTCGCAGCAGACATGTTGTATGTGTTAAGTTTATCCCATCTGGGATCAACAGTTCAAAGATGAACTTCGAACAACAGACTTGAGAAGCTTCTTCATGGCAATCATTTACTCTCAGAGTTTTTGCCAGAAGAATATCGCTTAAAGAAATATTTTCTTTATATTTTTTTCAAGATGTCAGAGCTGGGGTGTTCAGATCGGGAGCATCTAGAATAAAAATTAGTAGCCAACTTATTTTAAATTATTGCAACAAGCTTAATAATACCATTTGCAGTCAGTCTTGCCATTGAAGGAACGAAGGAAGTTAAAAAATTAGTTTCAATAATTTGTTCTAAAAAATGTGGAGTTTCCCGATGTGGCTCGTGCTTTTAGCCCACATAAGTCCTGCTTAAAATATTACAGCGAGGAAAACTAAATTAAATATCAATAGACAGACCTATTTAGAAAGGGATATACAATAGAACACCTATGAGGACATTGACCTTATTTATTACCTATTGTATACATACATACATAACTGGCCTTTACAACCCTGTGTCAGGATTACGGCCTAGCTTCTCGCAGCACTCATGTTGTGTGTGCCAATTTTTATCAGTGAGTAGCAAAACCTATAGTTTATTGTCGACTCCGAACGACAGACTTGAGAAGCTTGTTCATGGCAAACATTTGCTCTCAGAGCTTTTGCCAGAATTCTGCTAAGAGGTAGTCGGTGAAAGAAATATTTTTTTTTAATATTTCTTTGGTTCAAGATGTCAGAGTCGGGGGCTTGAACCGGAGCTACCATTTTAGTAGGCCAATACACTAACCACTACACCACGGTGACTACGACTACCTATTGTATATGATCTTTTTTGGGTCAAGTATTACATCCAAGTATTTGACGCTTTTCATCCATTGAACTTCCGCATTTAATAATTTTATATAGCCTTGAGGAATAAAACATAGTCTCTGTTTCCTAAGAAATTTACATTAATCTAAAACTTAATTTAAAAACTTAACGTTTCTAAACTTACTTTTGAGCAAAGAAATGTTAGAAATGAAATGTACATTTTTAGTTTTAGTACCTTTCTGCAAAATATTGATTTAAATAAATGTTCTTTTTACATAAACACAGGTAAGTACGTATGTACAGTCATTTATGTACACTATTTCTTATCGAAAGTATAATCACCATTTGTATACTGACAACTGAAAAATTACATTCTGACATCACCAGTGTGTATTCTTACAAATTTTGTATAAAAAAACAATATTTTATAGCAGTTTGATAAAACCTAACTGTCGCATTGGGTGTTCAGATGATGTGTGAATAATAGAAAAATAAATTAAATTAAAAATTGACACCCGTTTAAAATTTAAACAAAAAAGTACTTTTTTATTTATAAAATGAAGAAAGGCAATTGACTAAAAACTATGTTGTATTATTTGCTGCAGAAAAAAAAATAAAAAACATTATTTGTCTAAAAAATACAAAAAATTGATAAAATTATAAATGCACTATATGTACATGTGTATATAATATGGTGTTATTATTGTTTTTAAATAAATTAAAAATTACATACATAATTGGCCATAACAACTCTGTGTCAGGGTTACGGCCTAGCTTCTCGCAGCACCCAGTTTGTATGTGTCAGTTTTTTACCCATGAGTACAGTCGAATTCGATCGACAGACTTGAGAAAAACTTGTTCATGGCAATCAGTTACTCTCAGAGCTTTTGCCATAGGACTGCTACGATTAATTATAATTAAAAATTGCTTTTCATTCTTTCAAGAACTTAAAAACAAAAATATTTGTCCAGTCTAAAGAAAATTTTTTACTATGTAAAGATCCAATACTGATTGCAATTCCATTTTGAAATTTAAAATATCTATAATATCAGGTGAGCTAAAAGCGTAAATTTAAATATGCAATAAAAAAAACGGTTTGAAATTTTTCGAAAATTTATTTTTTTATTGTGGAGTACAATTGTTCCGTTTAGAAATGGAATATTATTTTTTTCTATATATAGCTACCGCGGCTGATCTTACAGTACTCCATTCGATCGAACCAATTTGCACATTTTCTAGTAAATGGAGTCGTAAATCTCGGCAACGGGATCACGAATGTTGGCCTTCAATTGGTCAATTGTTTCTAGATTGTCGGCATAACACTTGCCTTTAATGGCCTTTAATGCCTCACAGAAAATAGTCGAACGGTGTCAAATCGCTGCTTTTTGGTGGCCAATTGACATCACCACTTCGGCTGATTAAACGGCCAATTTGACGCAATGAATTGATTGTGGCATAATATGTGTGGCAAGTTGCACGATCCTGTTGAAAACAAACATTGTTCACATCAATACCATGAAGAGTGGATACAAAACATCGGTTATCATGGTGTCTCCATTAATCGTAATGGTTGCGCTGTCCGTGTCTGTAAGACCACATGTGGTTTTCTAAGCCATCAACATGGCAATTTTGTTTCTTAAGTTCCCACCGAAATGAATATGAGCTTCATCTGAAAATATTATTTTATTTTTAGGCAAAATCGACATCATCGTGCACTTTCTCGTTGGCCCATTTAACCAAGCACAAACGAAGTGGATGGTCATGCGGCTTCCACTCTTTAACCAATTGAACTTTGAAAGTCGGAATATAATTTTTTTTACAAAATTTGAAGATATACAATAATAAAATATTAAAGAAATTGGTCTTAATTGATCTCAAATGGCTAAATTTTACTGAAGTATTGTTTTCATCAATTTAACGTCCTAGTTTTTAATGACTTGCAGATATGAGGAATTTCTTAAACTATTTCAAATCCTGTTTTATAATGAAATGTTGTTCATGTTAATGCTTTTAAAAAAATTTAAGTTTAAAACAGCAAAACGCACATACTTCAGAATTTTCCTAAAAAAGAAAACTTCCCTATTACTATTTTGAATTTACTAAAAATTACTTTATAATTTAACCTAAATGCACGTAAAACAACCTGTTAACCAGAGTGGGCAAACAAACAAAACATTTCGCAAAAGTTTCAACAAAGTCATACACTTTTCAAAATTTTTTTAATGGTATTGTACATGAGCAAAACAAAAACAAATACTTTCTAAATGAGAAAGAGCGCAAATGAAACAATTAGCTTTTCGCTCTTGTGCTTCTTTGTTTTTTGTTGTTTTTTTCTCTTCTTCTTTTCTTTTTCTCTTCTTCTATCCTTTTTCTTCTCATTCATTTTTTGTTGTACCTACGCACATTTGAGTTAGTTTATTTGTAGTACTCAAAACAAAAACAATATACAAAATTAAATGGGACAATCTTTCTCACTGTTTCTGTTTTATTTTTGTTTTACTCATTGTAAAGAATACAACAAAATGAAATCAAACGTTCAGTTTTGTTTATTTTCCTACTCTGCTGTTAATACAGCTCTAAATAAGTTTTTCATGTGTATAAATAAATTTAATATATCGGGTTCGTCATGAATCGGTTTAAATTTGGACCACCGGTTATTTCAAATCTGTCAATACTTATGTCATTCGATTCTGTCACAAAATTCACAAAATTCGCCACTGAACGAAGTTAATCTTTCCAAATGAAACTCATTTTCATCTTGGTAAGTACGCTACTAAAAAAGTTTGCAAAATTTGCCTATTTGATGTTCAGAAAATTCTAACGTGGTCTTGCAGAAACCAATTCACCCGTCAGCAACTGTTTGTTGCTGCTTGTAGAGCGGAGGCATCCTCGGAACAATTATTACTTCACAACAAAACAATAAAGTTGGCAAATTTCAAACCATTTCTGTTTTATTGCATTTTTAAATTTAAACCTTTAGATGGCCCACCTATTACTGAAAGCAATATACTACTTAACAGGGTTTTGTTGTATTAAATAAATTATTAATTTTCCCCTTACATAGTATACTGAATAGCATTTATACTGAGTTAGTCTTTATAACTAGTAATAATGTGAACTGGCACACACTTAAAACTTAATTAAGAGGGTTGCTTTTTATGGCTTAATGAGTTCAAGGAAATGGTAACGTATTTGTAATTAATTTTAAAAACAAAATATAAAAAAACACGATTATTATATAAAACCGTAATAAATAAAATATTGATAAAATTCCTGGTAATTCCATGACATAAATACTCTCTGAACTGTTTTTCATATTGTTAATATCACACAATTTTATTTAAATAGCCAGGTAAATACATAAGAAGACATAACCGCCTCATACATACATTGTGTATAAACCAATATGTATGTATGAATGTCTGTACATTATATGTTTTATAATATTACCAATATTGATTACAGTTATATGCATTTAAATAATATTAATTAAACACTAACGATTTATAATAAAATTGTTTTGTAACCTCGGGTATGTTTTAGCCAATGCCAACGATATTGCAGGTTTTATTTGTCTGCATGCACATACAATATATAAAATGCAGTTTAAAATAAACCAAAATACAGAATGTGTATTCTTTTCATTTTGTCGGCCTATTATTTATACCACCAACAAAAGTCTATTATATCCAGGCCTAGGTTTTGGTATTTGCGTAAATGACATAAATTTATAAATTTTATAAAAGCGTGGAAGTAATGGGAGAATGGGTACAAAAGTGTTTGTATTTTTAAAAAGTTGCAAGAAGTATTTAGTTTTATGCCACCTTCATAATCATTGTCCCAATTTTTATATTCTCGTATATCGCAAAAGGAAAAAACGGGTTAAGATCATTAACTGAAGTAGCATTCATAGATCCTTAGATCCATATCTTAAACTTTTTTTATTTTACTTAATTTAGAGTCTATTGCCCGTGTTCATAAAAAAATTTTAGGTTTATTGAGGGTTTATTTGAAAAATTTCTATGCAATACTTGTCAAATAAACCCTCTATAAACCTAAAATATTTATTATGAATATTTATGTAAATATATTAAGTACATACTTATATTATTAAATTTAGACGCAGTACAATTACAAGACACTACGACCTTTAAGATCTGTTGGGTTTTTTCAAAACTACTGTTTGTTCAGTAGACTTACTGCTTTTGAAGTGGACATGTCCTGCAGAGAGATCATTTGATTCCCTAAACACATTCATCTAAAAATATCCAGAATACCACATTTATACAATATGTGTCCCACTCTTGCTGATGCCTGTCAGCACAATACACAAACATCTACATCTATTATTGCCATTCTTTTTAAATTCACTCTCACACTACAATAAACCGTAAAATAATCCGCTATGAGTTTCTGCTCTGGCCCAACTCAAATAACCAGTATGGCTTTTATTAATGTTTGATTAAAATTCGAAATGCGATAAGAAAACCCCAAATTGCCTCTATATTTAATTTGATTTTTGCATGTCATACGAATAGTTAAAGGTAAAATTTCTGAATTTAGTCCGAATAACTCCATGACCAATGCAAATCCTCACTTAAAAATTGGGCGGAATTAGACAAGTGAGCGCGGTACTTCCCATACAAACTAAATATTAATTTTTGGTATCTAGAGTATGTAGTCGCCGTGGTCTAGTGGTTAGTGAGATGGCTTACTAAGACGATAGCGCCGGGTTCAAATCTCGGCTCTGAAATCTTGAAAAAAAGAAATATGAAAAAATGATTTCCTTCGGCGACTACCTCTCAGCAGTATTCTGGCAAAAGCTCTGGGAGTGATTGATTGCCATGAATCAGCTACTAAAATCTGTCGTTCGAAGCTGACTTTAAACTGTAGGACCCGGTACTCATGGATAAAAATTAACACACACAACATGAGTACTGCGATAAGCTAGGCCGTAACCCTGACACAGGGTTGTAATGGCTAATTACGTATTTATGTATCTTATTATTATGAACGGTTAAAGATAAAGTTTCCAAATTTAGTTTGAATGACTTCACAATAAATTTTCATTCGCAAATCAATGTAAATCCTCAGTCACAAAGTGAACTATATTGAAAATGGTTAAAGCTCCAGTTTTTGAATTTGGTCAAGGCAAATCATTAGGCAGAAAGGGAGGCGAATTAAACAAGTGGCCATGGTTTATACAAACTAAATATTGGTGTTTTTTGTATATCTTGAGAACGGCTAAAGTTCATTCCTTATATAGAAAATCTTTTAATTTATTTTGCCTGGCAAAGCCGGCACAGAATCCGCTAGTATTATATAAAATTACACCTCTAAAATGTGACGTCCGTTTAAACAATTTTTCTAAAAAAAAAAGAATTCATTTTATATAAATTCATTGGTCAACATTCAGAGGTTAAACATAAATTTCATAATAATAATAATTTTATTCAATAACAAAATAAAAAATAACGGAATAAACACATTTCGCCACACCAGAAATATTTGTTTAAGAGTTAAATAACTTAGGGTTTAATGTATTAACAAGTATGCAGGATTTATAATGAACATTAAAAATATTGCTAAAATTTGTAAAATTCTTCTCATTCAATTGTTCAAATATAGTTTTTAACAGGTGAGTTTTTACTCCAGGTGAGGTAGCAATAAACATTTCTTACGGCACGCCCTTTTCACCCCCCTTTGGCGCTAAATATTTGTTTGAAAGTTTTAAACTTTTTGTTCTCTGTACAAATTTGTTCCTTCCAACGGATTTTATTTTATTTGGTAGTATATTGCTCTTAATACTGTTAACGTCGCCATATAATAATGAACCACGCCCACTTCACCGCCCCGTTTTTTTTAATTCAGATACTTACTTATACCACTTACAATGTTTGCTATACAAAATACTTTTTGTGTAATATGTATTTACCTAAAGTTTTATACACTTTTTATCTACAGGTAAGGCACCCATACATTTTTTTATTACCTTCCTTTTTAGCCCTATTTTACCTTAAATTAAAATTAATCTGCTTTCAATCTATATAAATATATAAAATTGAATGTTTGTCAGTCTGTTTGTTTGTTTGTTTGTGCTTTATGGGAGGTCAAACCCTTGGACCGATCTTCCTGAAAGTTTCACAGCATGTTACTGAAACTCTGGAAGGAATAATAAGCTACTTATATAAAGTTTTGATTGGACAAAGTGTCATAGCACCGCCCATATAACCCAAAATTTAAAATCGTCATATCTTGGAAATTTTTTGACCAACCACGGCAGTATTGCCATGAATAGAAATACGTTCCAAAAGAAAAGTGGGCGGAGCACGCCTCTATGTTTGTGATATATTGGAGGCTGGACCTGTTAACCGATCTTAAATTTTCAAAGTGTGTAGCTTTGACTCAGGAATACTTCTTACATGATAATATTTTTCGATCATGCACACTACTTCTGCACCTACTTCTTTACTACTTTTATTAATGACTTTACCTCAAATTTGAAATACATTTGAATTCAAATAGTGGGGTAGCCTCGTTCCTTTTCTCTCACAACTGTCTGCAAAATATACATATAAATACTTTTAATTTTATTATATAACGAGGGGGTAGCAAGGCACACTGGGTTCAGCTAGTATAGTATATAAGTATGTTTACATACGATTTAATAATTTGTTGCTAATTTTCTGTTTGTTATGCTTTTTAAATCCCAGTTTTCTTCTTTTTAAGAGAGTTTTAATTAAATTTTCTTGCTTTTATTTCACAATTTTTTTAGCACACTGTCGAAAAAAAAACTGCAATTTGCATTCAAAATTAAACATATAGAATACGAGTATATGTATATAAAAGTTAACGCCATGTCAGAAAGCAGAAGAATTATTAATAAGTTACCCTTGAAACTCTTTGCATTTGAATTTTTTTTATTCATTATTATGTTGTGGCTGTATAATTGTAAATGCAATTAACACTTGAAATTTCATTCGTTTTACTCTATTTACAACTGCTTATGATTTATGTCACTATTTGTAAAATGCGTGCTTTCAATTTTAATTTTTCATTTTTCCTGCTTTTAAAACAGTACACAAAGATTATTTACAGGAAGTAAACAGGACTCTAGATCTGTTTAATATTGTAATTACTTATATAAAACATATTCCATTCCTTAATTTATGCTGTAATACCCACTTTACTACTATAAATATGTAAAGCAGCAGTCGTTCTTATTACGAAAAGCATATTCATGACTGTAATGTGGATATTTGTTACTGGTGAAGCCTATAAAAACACACACGCATACCTTTTTCGTGTAATTATTGTACGTGCAGTGTATGTTACATATAAAGTATCCTTTACTTGAATTTAAAGGCATAATGTCCGTTCTGATGAAAATATTAATGTGGGATGTATAACAAGTGAGAAGCCTTATTAATCCAAGAAATTTAAATTAACGGAATGACAGACATACAAGACCAACATAATAATATAGTTAATTTGTACAAATACATACGTTTATATGTATGTATGTGCTTGTGTATCGGAATGGAACAAAGAGTGTTGAAAGTAGACAATGAATAGTAGCAATATGGAGAAAATGTTTATTTTCTATGAAGATAACTTTTCTTACAAAATTATTATTTATAAATGTTTACTATATAAGTTTTCATATCCCAATAAATGAAAGCAGGCAAGATATTATAACAACAATTATTACGATAAACAATAGCTAGATCTTATGTTAGTAATTAGTAATTCGAAATCACTAATCTAGCTGTCAAATACTAGCTGTCAAATGATTGTTGCGTATGCCTGAACACTGAAAATAACGTTGTCAATTAACCGAATGCCTGAACATAGTATTACATATACAAATAATTTGAAATAACAGAACGTAGGCTATAATTTTTTTACAAACTGTTAAAATCAATTCGAATTACAATAAAATTAAAATTGTTTTATTTAGAACATAATTCTTAAAAATTCTCAATGCTTTTAAATTTTAGTTTTTGAAAGACTCTAAAATGGATTGACTGGTATTGCCCACGTACACATAGAAGCATTTAGATATGCTAAAATTATAATTTGTATGATATTCTTAAGTACAATCCTAGCCTTATAACAAAAGTTATTATTGGTACAATAAAATCCTTTTGTTGGATTTTATCCAAAATATAACTACAGAGAAATATATTTTCATATACTTTTATACATACATATAAGATATACATACATACTAATGTATTTTCTAGTTTAAGGATTGTGTATACAAAAAAAAAAAAAAAAGAAAAAAAAATAACCGTTAGCCATCATGACTTCCGTAATACCTCATTTCCTTTAAAAGTGTCATTAAAACAAACGTTACATTTTTGGGTAAGCAATAACCTATTGCTTTATATATTATACATAATACATACAGACGTATGTGTATGAGCTATTTGATTTTTTCTACCTTTTTTTATAATGTGTATGTAATATAGTTTTTTCTTAATAAATATTAATATTAAAAAAGAGTATAAGATAATAAATTTGTTACTGAGTAAGGATTCTGAAGATACTTACATGTATACATAATTGGCCATTACCATCCTGTTTCAGGGTTACGGCCTAGCTTCTTGCAGCACTCATGTTGTGTGTGTGTTAATTTTTATCCTTGAGTACCGGGACTTACAGTTAAAAGTCGACTCTGAACGACAGATTTGAAAAGCTTTTTCATTGCAATCAATTACTCCCAGAGTTTTAGCATTTCATGAAAGTTTTGGTGCCTATATATTCTATTTTTTCTAATGAAAGCTTTTAAAAACATAACTTTTAGAGCAAAGTAAAATTTGGCAGACATAAATTATTTTTAAACTCCTTTGAATATATTTGTAAAAATAGGAAAAAAGCATGTTTTTGGGTTGTGCTGCTGGCCACACCCTCTACTCTCTTGCATTATTGTGTGTAGCACTGCATTGTTTTTGCTACAAAAGGAATATATAGGACTTTAAGATTATAAATAAAAAACTTTACCTTTCCTAATGTACCATTTCTTTTACCATTGTGACCTTTCAGAGTCAGGTTGTTTTTATCAAAACGAAAAAAAAAAAATATATATAGAAGTACAGTGAACTCTCGATAATGTGAACTAATTAATGTCGGGGTAGTTTATATTTTCGAATTTGTTCACATTTTCGATTGTGATTTTTTTATATATATTACTAAATTATTCTTTCTAAAAATCATTTCTGCAAGGAATGAAAATGCAAAGATTACTAAAAAAACCTTTTTGTAATTTATTTATAAGGAGTACATACGTAGTATGTACGTAAAAAACAAACAAAATATTTCGACAGAAAAATAAATAAAATTTACAATGAAAAATGATAGGTACATACATACATATATAATTAAATATGGAAATAATCGGTTATTATTGTCTGTTTTTTCTTTTGTTCGACCAGCTTATTGACCGCCAATTCTCTGATTTTTTTCAATACTTTAATGTCAGTTTGATCGACCATTTGAAATTCAGCCCATTGGACAGCTTTGTTAAAAATTTCGACAGCTTCCTTGGCTTTAATGTTGTTTTCAGGCGCTTCAATAAAACAGTCGTTATCATCGTCGGACTCTTCAATTAAATCATTTTCATCAAATGGCGTGACGTCCCCACAAGGATTATTGATCCAATTTCTAATGTTTACAGCAGTAAATACTTCCTGAGGGCACAATGTCTGTAGAAGATCTGCGGCAGTATCTTCTATCTTTGCTTTCAATTTAATTTTAAAAGGATTTACGAACTGAGATTGCGCAGAAAGTTTTTCACCGCTTATCTGAAGGAGCCGAATTCCGTATCTCTTTTTAAATTTTTGTAGCCACCCATCGCTAGCATTGAAGTCATTTCCGTTTTCACTTATGTTTTTGTGAATTTGTTTGGCTTTCTCTTTCAACATCAACCCACTTACAGGGAGGTTTTTATTCCGCATGCAAATAAACCACTTATAGAGCGATTTTTCCATTTTTGGAAGCTCTGAAGATCGTAATGTTTTGCGTTTTCCGGGTCCATAAAACGTATTGTTCACACATTTTAAAATATTGTCTTTTTTATTTTTTATAGAACATATCGTTGATTTTGCAACTTTATACTTTTTACTTAAAACTGTAACACTCGATCCTTTTTTTAAATATTCCAAAAATTTCGCATTTTTCATTTAAGGATAAAAACTTTCGCCTGTTTTTAGACATTACTAATTTTAAAAATAAATTCACGAACCTACTGCAACAAGTTACATAAAGCGACTAGCATTAAATACCTTTAAAATAACGGCATACTATGGTATTTATTAATTCGGGGATTCCCAACATTAAAAATAAATGCTTCTACAAATTAAAAAATCCCCAAAAATTAAAAAAAAATTGTTCACTATTTAGAGCGCCCATATAAAAAACTGAGTGTTCACATTAGTGGATAGTTCATTATATTGGATGTTCACATTACCGCGAGTTCACTGTATATACATACATACATATAAATAAATAGCATTTTTTTCAAGTAGAAAAGTATAATGTGATGATATCATTTTCAATACAATAATTTTACTACCGTTTAACATGAAAGAGATAGAAGTTTTATTAGGAAAAATTCATAACAGCTGATTTTTACCTTTAGAGCTGTCATTTGTTGCGCCACTGTATACACTGTGCTTAAAAGTAATTTTTTTGCTTGTCAGTTTTAATAATACTGTAAATATTAAACGCCCACTGGCGATTACGTTCAGCAATAATTTCTAAGCTTTATATTTCACTAAGTAAGTATATCTTTGGCATATACTATATGTGCATATACATACTTATGTATTAACAAAATAAATTTAATTCATGACTAAAATCAGGTCATTTCCATTATTATAAAAGGCTAAAATAGAGTAGCATGCATGCTTTTATAATAGCGTTAGATGTGATTTTGGTGATATTAAAATTAAAATTATACTGATAAATTTTTATGCTACGCGTAAAGCACTCAGATCTTATTGTTGCTATTTTTTGTACATTCAATATTAAATTATGCATATAAATTGATTTAATAGAGGTTTTTAAAACACCTAAATATATAGATAATATTTTAACCTACATACATGCATGTATAAGTATGTATGTACGTACATATTAAATTTTACTATTGTACGTCACAATTCCTGTGTTATCGGCTGTGGTGCATGACTAAGTCTAATTAGTAAATGCGAGAATATATCTCGAACTAAACTCGTATATTTTGCAATTTTTATGATTTGGAGGAAAGCATATGATTCTGAGGCCTGTATATGTTTCGAAGATAATTTTCTAAACAGAGGAGAAGAAGGCATATTTTTTCTTCATATCAGAGAGTTGTTGAAAAATAAAATCCTTAAAAGAAAGTTTAGTGATTTTGTAAAAAAAAGTCCATGAAAATACCTTTCAAATGACTTTAGAAGCAAATGCCTACATTTTGATATTGTTTGTCATGATTCGCGGCGTTTACAACGCAGACTGATTATTGCTTATGTTATACGTTAATGTTAATATTACACTATAACGATTTTTTTTTTACCAAAAACTAAAATATTCCAACATGTAATAAAATTAATTTATAAAAACAATATTCGTAATTAAAACATTATCTTGATTGTATAACAGGAGAAAAGTTTACATTTTACGTGTATAATGTGTTGTTTTTCGTTAGCCATAGTAATTATTATTTCTATCCCCTAAAAGGTGTATATTTAAGTTTCTAAACAGAAAAAAAAAACAAACGTAATGGAATATGCATTTTAAAATTTTATTTTATTTATGCATAATATATGTATTAAAGTTGTGTTTATATTTTTCAAACTGCTATTAAAGGAAAACTTGGTTTTAAAATTTTTATTATAAAATAATCATTATACATCTAAGTACAGCTCTTTCTCGTATAGCGCAGCGAGAACGTTAAAGCAAAATAACGCGTTTTCTGCATGTTATAAAATTTTCAATCTCATTATATGAAAATACATTGAAAAAGTACCGCATTATACAAGTGATACCTGTAAATACATATTTGTAATGTTGAAAAATAATGAGGGTTACTGAAAAAGCACCATTAGCCTTAATTTAACTTGAGCTATATAATAGATTTTAAATATTACAATTTAATTGATGCTTTTATTTTCATTTATAATTGATAGTTTAAATAGATTAATATGAAGGCATTATCTTTTAATTGCTGATGTATTTATAAGTTTTAAGATAAAGCCTTGCGTAATAATACTACCTTTTTATAAATGAATTCCTAATTAATAATACTCGTAAATAAGCGTTTAGATCAATTTAAAGGGATTAATAATAAATTATTTAAATTTTACAAAAACAAATCCTCTTATAAAACACTTTAGAAGATTAACGACTACTTGTTATATACAAAAAACGTTACATTAATGAACTTTAAATAACATCGGAGTTCGCACAAGTATATAAATTGTACTCCCTACTTACTACTGCTACTTCTATACAATCAAGTTTAATTGTTTAAGTTTAAATTCTTTGCTCCTTTATTTAACTGCTTTTTTTTTTCTTTTTTCTTTTATTTTATAAAGAAGTACATACATACATATGTATGTATGAAGGCATGTGTTCAATATCTTAATCTCTTTAACACAAGTGAAGAGCAACTAATTGAGAATGAAATTCAAAGAAAAACTTTTACTAATTGCCGACTGTTAAAAAGACATTCATTTGGTGGCTTATATTAGAAAACAACTAACTTTGAGTTGTTGTTGGTTTTTTGTTCAAACGATTTGGTAAAAACTTGTAGAAATTAAAAGGGATAATAATTGTTTTAAATTAATATAATTTTTAAATTCAATTCGCAATATTTGGCATATACACACAAATAATAATACACGAAACCTAAAAGGGGAGGGGTTACAATTCTTCGTTGGAAACGGCAAAATAAACTAAAAACTTTAAGAACTTTAAGTGAACAACAATTAACGCTATAAAACAAAAATAAGGCAAGGCAGTGCTTTAAACACATCAAATCGTACAAAATGTTAAAACATGAAGAGTTAAATTATGCAAAATGGAGCCGAGCCGTCAGCGAGAGGTTAATTTTCTTAATTTTAAGAATCTCAAACAAGTGGAATGGCAATATATCACTGATTAATTTCTTCTTCATTCATAAAATATTAGCTTTGTACTGCATGATGATAATAAACCTACAGTTACAAATAGTTTCGCCACGCTCCACAGTACTTTGGCCCATCTACTAAGCGGGTATATTCCAGATTTCGGTTCGTTTTTGAAAATGAAAATTTTTTTGAATCTCCATAATACCAAAATTGAATTAAATTGTAATTACCAATAGATGGTGCGTTAAGTAGATAATGTAAAAATGAATTTGTACAGCATAAACAACTCTGATAAGACCTACGAAGCGGGGGTCAAAATCTAGTTCAATTCTGCTAATGTTTATACATATTCCTTAACGGATATTAATTTTCTCTCAGCGAATGTTTTTCCTGCCAATTACGATATTAGTAAGTTTAAATCAAATATTCACAAGCACTACTCCCATTTTCCCCCTTTCCGTAACATATTTTCCTAGACCAGCACAATGTACGGCATGAGTTGGAGTCGTCCCCTAATGCTGGCCTTAATAATAAAAAAAGGAATAGCGAAATACTATGCATCAAATAAAAGAATGTTAAAGCTTAAATAAATCTACATTTTTGACTTTGAATTTTTTACTTTTAATTCCTTTAAACTTCCGGCCCTTATAAAATGCATAAAATACCAACATTATTTTCAAGCTCAGTACAGTCAGTGGTGGTGGTTGATTGTAAGAGACAAACAGTTGTTTAGCATAACAACGCGAAACAACAAGTAGCGGCGTTTAAAAGCGCAAACTAAACTTGTTTTGCACTTTTTTTTTCTTGTTGCGGTTAAAGTTATTCAAAAAATATCATTCATTCCTTGTTCTTTTTTTGTTTTTTTTATATATTCTTATCTGCAATCTTTATTACGGTATCTGAATTTAAGATTTTAACACTTGAAATGTTCTCAGGAGTACATGATATATATGCTTATGCATGTAAAACAAGGGAAATGGAAATACATAAATATAAAAAGACAAACAAATTCTTGTAAAATATGGAGAATGTGTTTTAATTACAAATTCAAGAGTGCATGATGAAATCTTTTTTTATTTGTTTTTTCCCCTAGAGTTCTGTACTTAAACTTTTAAAATTTCTCATTTTTGTTCTTTACTTTCTACACACATATTTGTTAAGTGCATAACTTGCAGTTCTAATCGCTCTATTCAAAACTAATTGCAAGCCTTGAAATTAAACAACAGATACATTTATTTAAAGGAAAATGGAGAGAAAAATGTGTAAAAATTTCTATCTTTTTTATTTCTTATAAAATTAAAGATAACGAAAACAAAACGAAATGAAAAGAAAAGCAATAAAATAAATAAAATAAAATCAAATAAAGTTATTCTTCCTTTTAAATAGATTATATTTCCTTGAATTTAGTGGAATTTAAATATAAAAATTACAGAAAAATTAAAAAAAATTTTGAGTAATTTTTTGTTTTCCTACTTATTAGATTGTTGGCCAGTTTCCGATTAAATGTCCGATATAAAAAGTTAACTGAGGACTAACCACCAAGTTTTATGCTAAGGGAAATCCTATCATCCCAATAACTTCAAGGTTGACTTCTGTATTAAAGTTTAAAAGCAATTTATCTGTCTGATAACATCCAACCTTTTACTATTTTTTGTAATGTTATTATTATTTATTTATTTTCTAAAACACAATACGTACAATATTAAATTATATCCTAGTTATTATTACGAGCGGAGTGACTATGATCATATGCTGGGTGGAAATCGAACCCATTAGACCACTGGGGCATCCAGTGTAACTTGTATATATTATTAATTGATGGCTTATTATAATTTATATTAAGTAATTACAGCCTTACTTATAATAAAAAGTTAGCAGATCGCTGCACGTAGTAGCTAAGTTTGCCATTGCTATATGAGGAAATTCATACTAAAACTTACGAGTTTTCGAATGTTTTGGATTCTCTAACCAGCTACCAAATAAAAGGTGTAGAAAGTTTCAATAATATCAGTTTATAACGGGTGATTAACTTGCCAGTTTTTTGTCCTATGTGCTAACGAGTTGCTAACTCTTCATTATAAACACGGCCGTTAAATTCTAATTCTTAGTTGATTCAGTGAAATGTTTAATTAATTTTTCTGCTTAATTAAAGAATATTGGCAATTAACTGCAATAAATCACACAAAAATACGATTTATTAATCATAATCGGGTTTTTTTTTCAAAACTAAAAAATATTTCATTCAAATAATAAGAGTAAGTTCATATGTTTTTAATACTTTTTAATTGATTTAATATAAATTTTAATTGATTTTTGTGTTCAATTTTATTAACGTTTTAATTGATTTAATGAAAATTTTAATTGATTTTGTTTTCAATTAAATATTTATATAATTATTAATAGCGATCGTATAAAATGTAGCCTTTTCGTGTATTCTGGGATTATGTTTTTTGTTTGTTTAATTCGTATATATCAAACCGAATTAAGTGGTAAATAAACTAGAGTTTAATAAAAAACTTTCAATGCAATCATATCTGGCTCTTAAAGGACTGAATTAAATTACACAATGTGAACTTTTGGTCTGTTACCAGATTTTATTACCCATGTTTCAAACAAATTCAACACTACAAGCTACAGACTACAATCTATCAGAACTATGATACATGTTTGCACCCACACACATTGCTACAAGACTACACGACCACCGTTGTAGTTGTAGAAGACATACTTTTCCTGCGAAAATGTAAAACTTGCTTTGCAAAAGCAATACAATGGCATAGTGGTAGACCGCTCGAACAAAAACTCACACGACCAAGGTTCAATCTCAGCGAAGGACAAAATTATAAAAAATAAAAATTTGCGGTTTTCTAAAATTACAATTTAAATTAAAAATTAAATTTAAAAAATAAGAGCTTCCCCCCATTCCTCCAGCAAGACCATATGCAAGAAACCGCTCCCTGACATTTGTAATCTATTCCACCAGAAACCAATGATCAGGAGTACAGCGATACTTTCTGGGAAGATAACAGCTAACCTACTGAAGACGCTCACCATTCTTCAAACATCCACCGACAGATGAGGCAATTTCTGTTTGATCATTCGAGGGTGAAGGTATAACACTGGCTCTTGAGTAGACAAATTGATAGCAACTTGTTTCATCAATAAAAAAGCTCAAAATATACAAAAATCTATGAAAAAAAAAAATACTAAAAACAAGAAGAAGAAGAGCAATTGGCTTATATATAAGATGTTAATTACGTTGCTGCAGTCTTGTAATTAATTAAATAGCTGTATACTTGACGATATTTGTCGTTAGCTGCATTTGTAGTTGTGTATTCGGAAGCCAGTAGTCTTGAATGTGTTTAAATCAAAATTTAAAAATTAAAGTATTGCCAGGTATAAAAATTTAATATGCATATCGTCGCAAGAATTAAAGAACGCTATAACTGACAAAACATTTAATGTTCACAAGAGCCAAAAAACCTGTATGAAAGTAGAAAGAAAACACTGGTATTTTTTAAAACACAGACGGCGTAAGTGAATTTTTATTCATCATAGAAATATGGGACCGGGACCAATCGACGCGTATTTTTTTCTAATAAAAAATATGCAAAAAACATATTTTCGATTTTTTGTCAGTTACAGCGTTCTTTAATACTTGCTGTGATATGTTTTTATAAAATTAATGTACTTTTGGGAAATTTCTATAAACAGAAGAAAGGGCTTTATGCCTTTTTTCTATATACAAACTTTAAATGTGTAAATTTTCATATTTCTCCGCCAGCGTTATTTTCTAAAAAAGGGGTGCAAAGTTTTTTCTTCACATATAAATATACAGTTTTGCTCACTAGAAGCATAAACGTTTATATTACAATTTATTCTTAAACAAGGTGATTAAAACCATTCGTCTCGGTGTAGTGAATTATTTAGAACCCATTACACCAGCACTATCGAACTAGCACACTAACCACTAATCAATTGGAGCATTCGTATAAACTCTATTTATTTTTATTTTATATATTTATTGAAAAAATTGTATCTTAGCACAACAACATATAAATCTTATAAGTGAAAGTGCTGTGTGAGGAATCAAACATTTAATAAAAATTAAATAATATAAATATTAATTAAACAAACATTTTGAATAAAATAGTAATAAATGTAATAGAACAAAAGAAAAAAACAAAAGATCTTCAACTATGAAAATATAAAGTAAAAACTATTAATTTATTATTATCATGGTAAATTTGATTAAACTTACCCTGCTATATAATTTCGTAAGAAGGACTCATGATGTAATAGATTTGTTTATTTTTTTTATATATTTTTCTCATACTTTGAAAGTGAAATTTCACGGTAGAGCAATTATTTTCAACACTTAGTAAATTAGTCTTTGAGTAAAAATTTTTTCTCAAGTTTTATTTACCTGAAACCAAAAGCCCTTTTCTTTAACTGGCTAAAAGAGAAACTTTTTCTTTTTTATTTTACGTTAACAAGCTTCTTTCATTTAATTGCACTTTAAATTAAAATATTTTAAAAGTTCTCACAACAAAACGGCTGCATGAAAGAAAAACAGAGAACTTAATGTAACACTCTAACTTTTCTAAGGTGGTATTAAGTGGGAGAATGAGAATTAAACAATGGGTTTTCAACAAACTTTACTAAAAACCAACGATTGTTTTGCAGTGCAAGTGTAGAATATTTAATTTACTTTGAAAAAGATTGTTGGTTTTGTTGGCGGTGGTATAAAAAGAACTGGGGCACTTGTTGCTGTAACAATCCAACTACGCTGTAATATAAGACGAACATACCAACGACTTTGAGACCAAGAATTCTGCCTGCAAATCATGTAAATCTAAACAAATGCCATGAACGTTCATAAAACTACAATACAGTTAGTCAGCAATAGTCTTTGGTTTTTCGTTATTTTGTTTCTGCAACTTCTTTAAATTTTCTGCATTTGTTTTATTTAATTGCCATTAAAATTCATTTATTCGTGTTCGCTGTTGCTTTATCGTAGCGGTTGTGAATTTTTTTTTAAAGAAGTTTTGTATTTTGTGAGAAGTTTCCTGAAGTTTTTTTAATGCAAAAATCCATTTAAAAAAATCCTTTGAATAATTATTATATTCTTCAAGATTATTACAAAAACAAAATTTTATTAAAAAAGCAAAAATTGTATAATTCACAAATTTTTGAAAATATTTACGAGATGTAAAGTCTGCTCTTTAGTAATTATGAAATAATTTTCTGGGAAATTCTTTTTTTTTAATTGAATCTATTATTTTAAATAAGTGTTTTTAATTTAATCGCTAGTTCTAAAAAAACACAGGGGTTTCTAATAAAGGAAATCCAAAAAGTATAAAACAAAAGATCATCATATAAAGGGGTATTCTTTAATTGAAGATAGCATATGAGCATATCTTTTATAAGCATACACATATTTCTGAAATGACTTTTTTTAATTACTTCTATATTCTAATTGTTTAATTATTATTAAAGATTTTATCTAATCTGCTCCATACATCTTATACCGCTTGATCTTTTAAAATTTCATAAATTTTTACGAGTTTAAGGCGTATAAGCGGCAACTTAAAGGAATACCCTTTTGTGTGTTCTAATTTATATTGAATATGAATGACCTGTTAAATTTTAATTATGATTAGTAGGCAATTATATTATTTGCTAAAAATAATTGTAATAACATATACACATATCGTCATGCGGGAGTTTATGTGCTCTATCCGCCATTTCATATTTTTTATATATCTGGAGTTAATGATGCCACTTTAGGTTTTCGACCCCAACTTTTTAAGTCTATAATCCGTTTTCGGATATCTCGTCCTGTTTCGGAGATAAATAGCCATAAACGGATTGCAGATTTTAAAAATTTTGGTGTCAAAAACCTAAAAAAAATTGGATATTACATACAATTTGTCATTCCGGAAGCATTTAAAAAACAAATTAGTTACTGCAAAAATGGCAATAAATTCTACTTGGTCCAAATATATTAACAACCATAAGATCTCTAATATCAAAAAACTACAAATTTTTAATGCTGCTGCTAGATCTATATTATTCTATGGTGCCCAGATTTTGGGTTTTCTTAAATACGATGAAGTAAAAAAATTCTTCAAATTTTTTATTACAAAAATTGTACTGCTTCCTAATTTATTTAGATACCGGTTTAAATACCCTATTTTCGGAAACTATAAAGCTGCACTTTAAATATATAAATTGAGTTCTACTTTTACCAGCGCATAGACTGCCACATATAATAGCAAAAAAGATTATTTCTGATAAAACTTATTGGTCTGATGAATGGTCTAAGGTATGCAATACAATTAATGTGACTCCAGAAAACTATACTCCTCTATGTCACCATTGGAAACACATAGTGCAGCTTGTAACTGAAACTGAAAGGAACAGATTTATATTAGATGCTAGAGCCTCGCAGTTTCATGACCTATACTGTACATTAGATTACGGCTTATCACCGCTTCCATTTTCACGTTATTCGTCTCGTATTACAAGCATGATAATTAGGGCACGTGGTGGATTACTTAATCTATATTCTAGTCCCTTCAGAAATTCATCAGTTGGGTTATGTACACTCTGCAATTTAGATGCATCTGAAAACACTCTACATTTCATTGGTGTCTGCCCTCTTTATAAATTTATAAGAATAAAATATTTTGGCGAATCCATTCTAACCACGAATGTTGTTACCAATTTACTAAATGGCGTTGGATTCAGTTATGATATGCTATACAACTATTTGAATACTGCGTTGAAATTTAGAAGATTGGTTATTAATGAATTCGAGTAATTTTTATCTAACATTGTTACATTAAATATTATCATGTATATTGGGAACAACTCGGCTATATATTGCTGATCAGGTTCACAATTATTATATTATACCTTCTATAGATATGTATATACTACTAATTTATTTTTTTATGGAAATTTATACATACATACATACATATATCTATTAAATAAATAAAAAAAAAAAATTCCCGCACGACCATATGTTAAATATTAATTTAGACCTCGTGTACATTATGAAGCCTGTGCCTATATTTAGAAAAAAAAACATGGCTGTATAATATGCAAATTATAAAAATATTACATATAAAATACACGTCATTGTTGATATAATTAAATAATAATTCTTCCAGCAAACTTTAATTACAAGTGTGTACTATCTATGCTCTTTATTAAATACTAATTTTTTTACTTCCTGCTGTCATAAATCACTTGTAATTGTTTAACTTTTAAATTTAATTTTTGTGATATTATCTCAACTCATACAGGAGTTTGAAATTTTTATGGCGTAAAACTGATTAAAAATTCTAATTATGCACTAAATTTCTAGATGTCTTCTGTAAAATATGGCTTTAGTTTTAATGAGTTCAACTTTATCTATTAAGATTTCTATTAAAACTTCTAAGAGTGCCATTGAAATTCATATGTAGTAGTATGTTAAGTGTTGCTTTTGTTAAGTATGACATTTTTTCCCATAGCAGTATATTTATATAAATTTAACATTCAAATGATTAACCGTTACAACAAAAGTTTGTAATTAAAAAGTAGGGAAAAGGAAGTGATTTTGCTTAAATATTATCAAATAAATTAAAGCAAATTTTTTTATGCCTACTAAGTAGTAAAGCATTTTGCCAGAAAAAAATTAAAAATATTTTCGGTTTCACTTAAAGGTCTATTTGTGATTATAAGCAATTTTATAACTTTTTGTAATTTATAATTCAAATTAACAAACGTGATAGCTTTCAAACTAAACACATTAAAAATAAAAGCATTCATTATTTGCAGGAATAATGGTGCGATTAGCTTGAAAAAGTTTAAACTATATATAATATATATGGTTAAGTCAAGTGCCTTTTCCATTTCAATAATTTGTTGCATTGCTCTTGCTTTACCATCAGCATCATTAACAGTAGAAAAAGTAAAATAAATTTCTAACTTTAGCGGTATACATTGTACTTTATATTGTATTTTCATATAGAGTGTTTTTTTACAGTTACACAAGTTTATATTATAATAAAACAACGAAATATATTTTCATAGCAAAGAAACGAACTTTATTGGATAGAAATTTTATGATCAGAGTATTAAGGTTTAATCATGATATCGGCTATATGGCCGTCATGGCTGGCTGGTACACGGTTTAATTTGGAACTCCAAGTTTCCTAAATTTTTTGCAGTATATGCGGCCGTATTTCTACAATTGCATTTCGTATATTAATTTCCAGCTGTTCAATTGTATCTGGTTTATTGACGTAGACAACTTAGTTTGTATTACTCCTAAAAGAAAGTTATCCAATTGGATTAAGTAACATACATACATGCATACATAACTAGCCATTACCAAGCACTCATGTTGTGTGTGCTAATTTTTATCCATGAGTACCGGGTCCAACAGTTTAAAGTCGATTCCGAATGATAGATTTGAGAAGTTTTTTCATGGCAATCAATTACTCCCAAAGCTTTTGCTGAGAGGTAGTCGCCGAAAGAACTAATTTTTTCATATTTCTTTTTTTCAAGATGTCAGAGCTGAGATTTGAGCCCAGCGCTATCATCTTAGTAATCCATCACACTAACCACTAGACCACGGCGATTAAATGGGTTGAGTATCATGATACAATTAATGGGCAATCACGTGAAATTCATCTTTCTTCAAAAGTTTCGTTGAGTAAATTAAATGCAGCTCGCATTGTGTGGCATATAACTTTATCCTTTTTTAAAAATATATCAGCAAGATTAATATCCGCTATTTGAGTAACAGTAATACACTGACCATTATTGTGTTTGAAGGTATGGTCCATATACTCTGTCCGCCTATAAAGTGCAACCAACTGTAATTTACTGTGAATATAATAGCGTTGCTTTAAAAGTTGTGGATAATTTTCACTACAACTGCGTCAATTCCGCTTATTTACGTATCCATTTAATCAAGAATCTACTTCAATAGAGAACCAAATTTTAAATCGAAATTCAATATCAATCTCAATTTGTGGTGCTTCAGACAATTCTTCGAACTGTAAATTTCCAAATCTGATTGAGGTTTAACCAATATCTATTGCTGAAATGCATATTTTTGTTCTAAAATCTTACCGATCGAAAACGTGAATAAATTTGAAAATGTGAACACCCTTGGTAGAAATTAGTTCACGTTTTCGCGAGTTCACTGTATAAAAATAGCGCATTTGGCAGCAGTTAATGAATTTTTATTTTATGGAAATTTATAAACAAGTTTAATTGCACTTATTAGTGCTTTTATTATTATTATTTTTTTTTTGTGTAAATTATTACTGACTTTTATTCAAGCCTTTAATCACTTTTACTGTTTTAACCGAATATGCATAAAAATAAATAAAAAATATCAAGAATAGTGATATAATAAAAAAACTTTGCCTGCAAAAGGACAAGGCCAAGGCCAAGGCCAAGTAGTTAATGGCTAAAAAAATATTAATCACAGATAAAGTAAAAAAGCGAACATATTTAGTTGCAATAAAATCTCAATTTCTGTTATATTCGTATGAATGCATAGAAGACCAATTAGATATTAATTTTCATATTTCATTTAATCAATTGTACTTTCATTTATCACAAAAAAAAAATAATAAAAAAATGAAAGAAAAAGTTTTTCTATAATTGTGAAAAATTATAGTTCGTATGTCTAGTCTGTTTTCTTTTTTTTTTTTAATAAACCTAACCACGACTCTTTATTTCTATGTCATTGCAAATACTGTCAGAAGTAGAGTTTTTTTGTGTGTTCAAACTGCCACATATCTGTCTAGTCCATGCCAACTCCTATATTCATACAACAGTCATGCTTGAATACATACATGCGTTATATTTAGGTTTAAGTTTTTTTATTCATTCAGTGTCTTCTTTAGAAAAAAAAATTATTTTTCTTGACGCACACATTCACAGAAATTGTCATATTGGTCAGTCATGTGACAACTCAACAGTTAAAAGGGACGAATTATATTTTTTCCCCTCAACTTCAAAAAGAATAAAAAAGGATGAAAAACGGAAAAACTTTTCTGCTTTTTTTATTTAATAGAAAACGATAGTGCAAAAGTTTAGTTGACTTTTCAAAATATATAAGTTTTATGTAGCAATAACACCCTGGCATTATATTGTTATTTTAATAAATATTTACATATTCATTGAAGAATAAATTATGACGTAGGGTGTTTTACAAACTTTTACATATTTCTAATAAGTTTCTATTAGTTTTATAAACTGAGGATATAAACCTAAACGATATTAAAAATATAATAGGTTGCTTTATACATAAAAAATATTGCAAGTGGTACAAAACAAATTATGCAAAATCATCTTGGGTAATGGGTTTCTTTATGCTAATACTTAATTTGAAAACTTAGTTGAATGATAGTAAATCTTTAGGTTTGTCAGCGAAATTTTTTGTTTTGTTTTTGTTTCAAATTTTGGTTATCTGTTCTTCGTTTATGTATCTTTTTGCGAGAGGTTCTCACATCGAAAAGTGTGAAAGAAAATGTTTCATCGTTTTTCGATTTGTGAATAAAAAGTGTTTGGATTATATTAGAATATTCCAACAAAACTTACCAAAGCAACCCGTTAATGAGTTTCGGCCTACTTCAGCATTAGTTCTCCTGTGAACTAGGCTTCTAAAGGCTTTATCAATTCATCATTGATTCTTCCAACGTAAACAGGGTCGTCCCTTATGTCGACGTCCACTTATCATCACTTTAAACTTTCCTCGCTGGAGCAGATTCTTCTATCAGAACAATATGGCTGAGCCAGTGTAGCCGCTGGAAGTTATTGCGCTTGACAACGCCCATATTGCCAAAGAGTCTATACAGCTCATAGTTGGTTCTAATGCGAAATTTATCGCCATGGCTTAGAAGATCAAAGATCATATGATCATAGAATTATTCTTTCGAACATTTCAAGGACCGCTGCATCGGCAGAAGAAGAAGAGTGTTAATTTCGTCGCACGATAGAGGTCTCTGTTACTAAATTGCCTACCGAGAGCATAGTAGCACCTGTTGGCCAGTGTAATTCTTCACTTCATCTCCAGACTGATATCATTCTTGGTGGTAATGGCGGTGCCAAGGTAGATGAGCTCCTGGATTACATTGAATGTATAGTTGCTGGCTGTAACCTGGGAGCCGATACGTTCAATGTTTCTATTCGTCGTCAACATGTACTTCGTCTTGCTCTTATTTACATCTAAACCCATTTTAGAAGACTCCCATTAAATAGCATTAAAGGCTGCACTAATATCTCGCTTGGTATGCCCAATGATATCTATGTCGCTGAACAATTCTGTTAAAAATAGTACCATTACGATGCACACCCGCCTTTCGCAGAACACTCTCTATGACGAAATTAAAGAGAGCGCAGGATAAAGGATCGTCGTGTCTAAAGCCTCGCACGGTATAAAAAACTTGGAGAGGTCATTTGAAGATACAAACGTTATATACAGTTAAAGATAAAACTATATAAACACTTCATTTATTTTTGCTCAAAACATTCGGTACTGCCTTCGTAGTTAATGCCATCCAGTTTTGCTCTAATATTGTGCCTATTATTAACAAATTATATCAAAAATTTGTTTATAGTTTATTTTTATATCAAGATAACGAGTATTTAAAATAAGAATTCTAACATGTGACATTTGGATGACACAACTAAACTGTTTTCTCAGTGTAGAAACTTTTCAGACAACTTTTGCGCAATCTATGTAACAATTTATATTATTGTTTTGTTTGGTTTTTCTTCCTCTCTATAGTTAAAAAAAGTATTTGTAGCAGTCGGAAGTTTAAGTAAATAAAAAGTGTCTGTTGTGACATAAAATAATATCCTTTATTATATAGCCTTCATACCCTATAATATGACAATATAAAACTACTCGTACAATCCAAATAAAAAGAATAAGAAAGAAAACAGCTAAAGGAAATAGAACAGATTTATTTTGTGCTTGTAAACCCTCATTAACTTTTCTATGAAATAAATGAGAATAATGAGCAGAATATTTACGGCATTACATTTGAAAATAGTGTTTCAATTAATAAAATACGAATGAATGAAATAAAATGGATGAAAAAGGAAATTAGTTTAAATAGACAGAAAAAAAGGAAAGCCCAAATGAATAATAAGAAATATAAATGAAGATGTTTAGAAACGAATCATATTACAATGAAATATTTGTACTATTCAATCTTTTGTTAGGACACAGCTGATTTAGTTAGTACGAGTTGATTAGCAGCGTTAAACTAGCCTACAAAAAATAATACATTTAAATTCCACCATGGAATTCAAAGCAATTGTCAAGATTAAAAAATCTTAAGAACAAATATTATAAAAAATATAAACGATCTGGTTCGATTATTGATTATGGAAGATATTCTGTCAGCCGTTCCGAATATAACATACTGAGTCATGAGTTATATAAAAATTATTTAGTCAAAATGAAGAATAATTTCTTTAAAAACCCAAGGTCATTTTACAACTTCGTTAATTCAAAAAGAAACTCTACTGGATTTCCATCAGTTATGAAATTTCGTAATCAAGTATCTTGTAATGATAATGCTATTTGTGATATGTTTGCAGATTTCTTTGCCAGCACTTATTCTGATGCTGTTTACAATGATAAAAATATGTATCCTTATTGTCCTGCTTCCAGTCATTTAATACATTTTCCTACTCTTAATGATGGTGATATTTTGGTGTACTTGAAGAAACTTAAGATGTCTTTTAGTCCTGGTCCTGATAACATTCCAAGTGGTATTTTGAATCGTTGTGCGGAATCATTCGTCGTACCTTTAGGTATCTTGTTTAATGCTTCGATTAAGCATGGATATTTTCCGAAGGATTGGAAAAATTCTTACATTATACCTCTTTTTAAATCTGGTAATAAGTCTGACGTTACAAATTATAGAGGTATTGCTAAACTGAGTGCTATCCCAAAAATATTTGAGAAATTAGTAGCTGATTTTATTGTTCATCATTCTTCATCGTTATTAACACCTTATCAACATGGTTTTAGAAAGGGCTGTTCAACGGTAACTAATGTTCTTCAATTAACATCCATGGTTAATGCTGCATTTACTCAAGGAAAGCAAACAGATGTAATTTATACCGACTTTAGCAAAGCATTTGATACAGTGAATCACAGACTTCTTTTAAAAAAATTGGACCTGCTGGGAGTAACCCAAAGAAGTATAAGCTGGCTAAGTTCGTATTTGAGTGGTAGAATGCAGTCTGTACGGGTGAATAATTGTATATCTAAATATTTTTACGTTCCATCTGGGGTTCCTCAAGGTAGCCATCTTGGCCCCCTTCTATTTTCGCTATTTATTAATGATCTTCCTAACGTTATTAATTTTTCTGATATATTATTGTATGCTGACGATGTAAAAATTTTTCTTTCCTATAAAAATTCCAATGAGCATGCTTATCTTCAGAGTGATCTCGACAACTTCTTTTTATGGTGCAAGTATAACATGATGGAGCTGAATATTAAAAAGTGTAAATGCATGCGATTTTTTAGAGGTAATTTTATTGATATTAATTATTCAATTGGTGGTCATCAATTGGAGTTGGTGGATTCATTTATTGACCTTGGTATATTACTGGATAGAAAATTGAACTTTACTGACCATATTACTATGGCTGTAAATAAAGCTAGATGTGCTCTTGGCTTTATTAAGCGGTGGGCAAAAGAGTTTTCTGATCCGTACATTACTAAACAGTTGTTTATTTCACTCGTCAGACCTATTTTGGAGTATGGATCAATCGTTTGGGATCCCTATTACAACGTTCATAGTGACCATATTGAATCTGTGCAAAAACAATTCCTGTTGTTTTGTCTGCGTGGACTTGGATGGAACTACATGGATTTGCCTTCATATGTGAACAGACTGGCATTAATAAAGCTTCCTACCCTTCAGAGTCGACGTACTATGTTAAATATATCATTTATGATTAATCTGATCAGTGGGGATATATGCTGTGAATTTCTTTTAAATTCTGTTAGATTCAACATTCCTTGTCGTAATTCACGTTATTATAACCCTATTCATGTTCATTTATGTAGATCTAATTATGCTCTTGCTGATCCTTTTACTAGACTATGTCGCCAATATAATTATTTGTCAGATATTGTTGATTTTTCTTCAAATTCAAGTTCTATAAAACGAAAAGTTATTGTTTTTCTTAATACGTAATTGTATCATTTGTATTGTCAAAATTATATATATTAGTAAATGAAATTATTTTAATTTAATGTTAATTTTATATGTAATGGTCAGTAAGGATTTTCATCCATTGACTTAAATAAATAAATAAATAAATAAATAAATAAATAAATAAATAAAGAAATATTTAACGAAAATAAAGGAAACTAATATTTTACTAAAACATTATAAATACAAATATTTTGTTTTGTGTAAATATTTCTGTACATTTTATTATTTATTTATAACCTATTGCTTTAAATTAGGACGAATTGTCTCATTTATTTCGAGCAATATATTTAAATTAAGCCCATTCCAGTAAGATGATTGAGGCCTTTCTTTTCATGTCAACTTAGAAATAATGCGAAATGGCGTTTTTTTAAAGAAGGCTGCTTCAGTAGTTTATAGGTAGTATGCTAGACAAAAACAATATCCAATTAGTGGTCGGTTACCTGTCTGTGTTTCCGTAAGACAACCAATTTTAAATAATTGTTTATTTATATAAAAGGGCTCAAAATTAATTGAAAAATTGTGTGATTTTTTCAAATTTTTGCCTTTTGAAACAGGCAGCAGATTAGAAAATAATCTGGCGTATAAGCAATATTTAATGTAAATTAAAAATAACGTATACGCAACGCTGTATTAAGAATATTTACAAATTATTTTTATTAACGATACACAATGCGATACTTCATAATCGAATATTTTATAATACTCGGACCAAGAATCAACCAAATGTATGAAAAAAAAAACTAAAACTAGGACGTTTGCATCACGGATAATAGAGGTAATCACGGTTAATCGAAAGTTAGGGGGTTCGTGGTATAGTCGTTAGAGCGTTCGCACAAAAACTTAATCGGCGCAGGTTCAAATCCAAGCTAAGGTGAAAAAATGAAAAAATTAGTTTGCGGTTTTTTCAAAATTAGAATTCAAAAATAAGAGGTATGGGCCTCAATAATAAATTTGAGTTTGGTCTCAATAATTAAAAAAAAACAATTTGAAAACATTGCAGAAAAAAAATAGACTGGTTAACCGGATTATGGATAATCGAGGCCTGACTGTATATAAAGCGTTAAAGAGTGTAAATAAAAGCTTTAGTGTGCTGGCTTACCAAGAAAAGAGCTACGGCAGGTTTAGATAATAATACTTTATATATGTACGTAAAATCAAAGGGAAAATATTATGAAATTCCATCCGTATTTTAAAAATGAGAGTAAAAATCTGACGATCTTTAAGCGGTTGGTAAAATACCAAAACAAAGTAAAATGAAAACATAAAATGCACTTACACATGCACACACAAACAAAAAAATAGCATAAAAATGTATTCAAGATCTAATGAAATGTGATGATTTTCTAAAAATTTCAAAAAACGAAGAGAGCCGAACGACTATCATTCATTCGTATTTTCTCTCAATATGATTATCAAGTTTAGCGATACTACTCATTCTCTTCTACATAAAAATTTGACATGTCGTAGGACTTGTATTACCGTCTAAACCTGACTTTAGCAGTCTTCTGGCAAAAGCTCGGAAAGTAACTGATTGCCATGAACAAGCTTCTCAAATCTTTCGTTCGGAGTCGACTTTAAAACTGTAGGTCTATGATAATCATGGATAAAAATTGATGTACACAATAAGAATGCTGTGAGAAACTGGACCATAACGCTGAAATAGGGTTGTAGTGGCCAATTATTTGCGTATGTATGTGAGCCTTTTCAATAAAGGTCCAAAAAGAAAAAGTGAGGGTGTAGGATTTGGTATCCAGTGAAGATCAAAAACCTAAGGTGATGTTAGTATTTAGTAGCATTAAAACGCACTGTTGTACAGTGTAATTATAATGATTGCATAGGATAGGCTTTAACAACCTTTGTTTTTATAAATATTTTTAACTTCAAAAATTAAATTGAAAAAAGTTGTTAAAGATGTTATTGCTGGTAATTTGCTAAGATGGCATGTGATTCTAATAAAATGGTACTTTATCACCATGAGATTATGTTTTTAAATAATTTTCTTTTAACTAAAATACAATGTTGACAAAGTTAATCAGGGAAAAATCTTGAACATATTAAGCATGGTTTTTACGGCCTTATAAATCTTTTGTGTTGCCATATTAATATTTTAACTTTTTTAAATAAAATTAAAATTATTGAATTTTATTTGGTAAAGGTTGTCCCAACCATATCTGTTTTTGTATAATAGAAAAATAAGTTTTGAATGAAAGAATTCTATAAACAATTCAAATTTTCATTTGTGAAATACTTCTATTATTTTCTCTTTAATAAGTTTCTTTTTTTTTTCTTTTCGTATAGAAAATATTAAAATCGATTTAAAACAACTGAAGTAGTATTAAATCTCTTGGCAATATGACGATATAAGTTAGTCATGCTTTCAACTGAAGTGTAAATAACTCACTTCATATCTATGGAATTGCTTAAGCAGATGGTTGCTGAGCTTTAAAACTATAAAATCATTTCATTTCCTAAGAGCCTCACATTTGTATACAATTTTAGTGTAGTTTCGAGGTAAATAAAATCATACCTTTTTCTATTTTTATAAGGAAGAGATGATAAATTAAATTTATTTTTCATTTTCTTCTCATGGTATAAAGACTTCTTTAATTCTCTTAGAGACTGCATAAAAGCAATGAGACATTTTTAACTGATATTACAACCGAACAAAAAAATAAAAATTTAAGACGAGAGAAGCTAGGTAAAATGTCATCTGTATTATCGATTTTCGGTATATAAATCTACACTCATACCGATAAATAGTGGACTATGCTTGGTCATAGTATAGGTAAGGCTAAGAACGTCGTGATCATATACATCCCAGACATATAGGCCAGAAAAGTATCATAATGAATATCTTTAGTAAAGAGAACGTGAGAGTAAAGAGAACCGTGATATGAAAAGAAAAAGCAAAGAGTACATACCGTTAGGACAGACAGGAGAAAGGGAGAGAAAACCAAGAATCAAAAGAAGAACATGTGAAAACGGTTTTTCAAACACGGCAAGCCACTTCAGAAAATTACTAAAAAAGGTCTCCGGCTCTAAAGTTCAGGGCAAAGGCATAGTGTAAGCTTCATTGCCTCCTATATCAGGTTTTCTTTCATCACTACATATCCTATAGAAGTAAAAGAGGGCATTTACTGCTTTTTCTTTTCTTGACAAGTTTTGTTTTTTTAAATGGAGGTATTCTTAAAAAAAACTTTATTGTATAAATGTGCTCTTTTAAATCCTGTTATGTTCCTCTATATGAAGGTTTTACATAAGCAGTTAAAAAGAAAACGGAATACATCTGTCTTTTCAGAGAAAATATGTAATGACAGCCATCTCTCTATACTCAGTTCAACTCAAGTCAATACATTTTGGCTTTAAATACTTATTTATAGCGGACTAGATGGTATTTAACCCTTTTTCTTATGCTATTTTTTTTCCTTTTTCTTTTTGTTTTCTTCCATCTGTGAATTTCATACGTTTATTTTTCTTCCTTAATTTTAATATATTTCCCTTTACAAATTTATTCTTCATGCATGTTTAAAATTTTTACCACGTTTTTATTAGACTGCCACTGAAGACCCATGCATTCAAATACGAGTATGTATGTTTGGGCTTTCAAAGTGCAGCAGCATTACTTCGTTGCAGTAGGATTCCTATACATATGCTCTTGTAGACAACTATTCTTTTCTTGTTTTTTTTTTTGTACTTTTATTTTATTTTTGATCGTTTCTATACTGGATGCCTTACACAACAAAACTTAAACTATTAAGAAAATTTTATTTGAAAAATCTTCTAATGAATATAGAAATTTATAAATGAAATAAAAAGTTTTTTTTTTATGAAATCGTAAACAACTTATATTTATAGATACGAGCACAGACAACACTTGAGTGCTTAAAAGATGAGTTTATCTTAAATATCCTCATGTTTCGTTTCAGCGGTTTTGCTATGTTGCTAAATTTAGGAATTTTATATGGCCGGTTTTACATTTTAGTAAAAGGAAAATGCATAAGAAGAAATTGTTGGTAATAGTTTTTTTGGATTTAAATTTATTAAATGGAATATTGCCTCAGCTGGATTCATGAAAAAACGTAGAGTAACCTCTTTTGATTTTGCTTACATCAGCTTAGAATGAATTAAACTTTTTTTAGTCATATAGAACATTTTTAATTTTTTTAGTAAAGCATCCGTAAAGAGTGTCACACGATTCACAATGAAATTTGTAGTTGAAATCTTAGTTGAACTGTAAATGTGGCCAGTCATACATGAGCGGCCGATAGCATCCCATGAAACCGTTTTGAAAAGTACGACAGTACTCGTAACCTTACATAAACAGCTATTACAACTCTCTTTCAGAGTTACGGCCTAGCTTCTTACAGCACTCATATTGTGTGTGTGTTAATTTTTATTTATGAGTACCGATATCGTCGGATCCAAACGATAGACTTGAGAAGCTTGTTCACTACAATCACTTACACTCAGAGCTTTTGCCAGAGGACAGCTAAGAGTGGGTGCCGAAAGAAGTATTTTTTCATATTTATTTTTTTTTATTCAAAATATCATAGCTGGGGTTTGAATCCGGAGCTCTAGTCTTACCAAGCCAACACACTACATATTGGACTATGGTAACCACATGTAACCACGTTGGAAATATCATCATATCTAGTTCGTCAGATTGGGGAATTTTTCTCCTGAAAGCATTGTGATCAAATGGACGTAGAAAATCAGAAGCATTTGTTTCGATTTTTACAGAAAGCTGCAAAACATAATTTTGTATCATGAATTTGACAGACAAATCAAATTAAAATATAAGAAATTTAGCGAAATTAAAAATGTTCCGGTTAATTTTTATTTATATTTGGGCAGGTTATGAATTAGGACTCAACCCTATATTAAAAGAAGACTGTATCATGCTGTAATATAGATGAAGTGCAATGAAATAATGCTCTTGGTGGATCTCGTTCGCTAATTAACCAAAACTAAAAAAATAAAGTTCTATAAGTTGCACAAATAAACAAATAAATATTGAATTATTATTTCAATAGATGACATTATTTCGGACTTCCGATTTTGTTTGTAAGGCAATAGCCAAAGATAATGCCATTATACAAAAGTTGCAGCAAAAAATGATAACAGAAGTCTTATCTCATGAAATAACATTACTTTTATCACCATCTCAGCATGGTTTTTGTCTCGAGGAAGATCAACAACCACAAATATTTTGGAATTTACATCTCACATAAACTCAGGTTGCTGCAATGGCCTTTAAACTGATTTTGTTTGTACAAATTTCTAAAAGGCTTTTGATAAGGTTAACCATTATCTACTTTTAGTAAAGTTTGATGCGATTTTATTCTCTAATAAATTTACAATTTTGATTAAATCGTATTTGATAGAGCAAAGCAGAGCATTATTTTCAACAATACAAGCCTGTGCTAGTTTTAATGTTCGCCAATGACTTTTCTAATTCTATTGAGCAAAGAAATATTCTCCTACATGCTGAAGTTGCTAAACTCTTTAGAAGTACATTAAACATTGAGAAGAATGCCCTACTGCAATCTGATTTGGAACATTTTCTAATGGTATTGAACTTAAATAAATATGAATCCATGATCTTTCATTCATTCATTCATAAAGGAGGCACTAAAGTATTTCGATCTGTACATCTATTGTATAGCTCTCCATGATCTTTAGCAGGCAATCAATATTTCAAAATGTGTATCTTATTTGTAGTGTAGCAGTAAAAATTTAAGATTCGTTTTCGCTTCTCGGAGTTCATTTCGACAGAAAACTAAATTTTAATTCAAATGTAATTTTAAATGTTAATAAGGCTTTTGGAGACATTTTTTGTTGACTCCTACTAGTGCAGTATATTGTGCTGGTCTAGAGAAATATATGATGAGAAGGGGAAGGGGGAGAAAGTAAGTAGTGCTTATAAATATATGTATATTAGCTTACTAATACTATAATTACTAGAAAAGACTTTCAAGGCAAGATTCCTCCATAAACGAACAGTGCTGCTGAAGAACGAATTTTCTATGTAATTCATTGTGTGATTCACTGGCCAATCAGATAGCGAAAGATGTACTTTGTGAGAGGTACGCCTTATGTTTCTGGAAATAAATGTTGTCTTTAAAAAAAAGTGACAATTTAAAAGAATTGCCCTCACCCCATTAAATTGCATCCAGTTTTATACCAAAAAAGAACATAAATAGTCGACCTGTTGTTATATGTAAAAAATTTAAATAAAAAAAAAAAAAAAGAAATCACAAAAATTTTAATATTTTAAATTTAAATAAAAGCTTATGAAGAATGTCAAATAAAAAAAGAAAATAATAAAAATGACAGCTGTATCTCAGTGCATTATCTTATTTTTTTGAGGGCGAGAAAAGTTGCATTTTTACACTTAATGATGGCAATTTTTTTAAAAAAGAACACGCAACCCCCTTTTAATGTTACATTATTTTTAGAAAAGAACTCAAATTTCAAAAGACAAAAAAAATTTTAATTTTTTTCCAGAAGAGTAAACGCCATTACATAAAAATTAGAATACTCGTCGGTTATTTCGGATTCCGAATTCATTGTTTACATTTAAATATTGGATTCTGTTCAAAAACATTTTCTATATTTTTGTCTTCATAATCTTAGATGGAATCTTTACATAAACGACAGAGTACAAAGTGATGAAACAAATGACAGCTCCAAAAGCAAAAATCAACTGTTATTAATTTTACTTCCACTCAAAAACAACAATTACATGCAAATACTTTCTATCTCTTTTATTTTAAAGGGTAGTAAACTTGTTATATTGTTTTTGTTACTTTTATTGGAGTTTCGTTACTGTATACACTATTACCATCCGCCGTATAGTAGTCGCCTGACTACAGACGCTAAAAAGACGACGAACAGCTTCCAACCTGACATTCTTTTTAAATCTTATGCAGGAAAATATAAAGAAATAATATTGGTCTGAATGAATGTATGACAATGTGAACCGCTGTATGTCCAAACTTATATGTGAAATGTCACCAATTTCGATCCTAACAAGAGAATTTGTATGGAGATGAAAAAATTTAAATCTAAAAGGATTTTGGTAATTTATATTATTTCAAACTCTTATAATTGTGACTAATTTTTAAATATTTTAATGTTTGTTTTGTTTTAAATAATTAAAAAATAATTCATCTAGAATCAAATTACACAGACATTTATTAGAAGAGTGGGGAAGCTGCTGCTTTAAATTAGTATTCGAAGTCTTACACCAGTAGATTAATATGTATCTGGCGGTTGTGGCCGCACTTGTAATTGTGTAGAAATAGTCGGTACTTTAGTAGAACAAAAAAGATATTTTAGTTTAAATGTCCCTAAACAACCTGGTTGATAATAATAATATAACTTATAACCTTATGGTCTTTACATTAAATGCGTATGCCAATTAGTGATTTCCCAGCAGAAATTATTGCTTACCAATAAGCTATTTTGTAAGGGAGAAATTGTGAACTCGTGCGCATTAATAATGAATGATTTTTATATGAAATAAGCCGCTAAAATGCAATACAAATGCAAAATTTATTGCAACCGGTAAGCAAACAGTATAAAAAATCAAAAATAATACCTTCTCCTATAGCATTTTTTGAAGCTATAGGGTATGAATAAACAATATAATGCTTCCATTATTGCTTACAATTTTATTTATTGCTTCCAAATTTGAAAAATTTTCTGCTGGGTTGTGATCATTTTGTAAAACTACTCATATTTTTCTAAAGAAGAAAATAAAAACACAAGAAATAAAACCAAATTTTTCCCTGAACTATATTTAAAGTCTTTTCACTGAACGTTCATAATAAATTTTTTGCTTAACATTTCCTTTAAAAAACAACTCAGGCAACAACTTTTCTTTTAATGTTCTTCATATTTTTTTAACGGTTTGATGTGTATTTATGCATTAATGCTCATTATTTGGCTTATTTATGCTTGAGCTTTTTCCTTTTTTTTTTTTTTTTCTTGGTTATTTATATTTTAATTCTATAAGAAAAACTCATTGAGTTGGCAAAAAAAAAAAACAAAAAAAGAAAGAAAACCCAAATGATGAACCAAATGTGTTTCATTTAATTAGAAAAGAAGGAAAATGAATGAACTGTGAATTGAATAAGATGAAACCGAAATGAACTAACCAACCAACCATTCAGCCATTCATTCATTCATTTGTACCATCTTCTTACAAACATATATTTGTGCTATCTTTCTAGCAATACATTTGTATATTCACTAATTCTATGCATAGATTTTTGGCAGTTATGTTCACTATTGTTAGTTATTGTATGAGTAGGTATGTGTTTGTATGTGTGTTAGAAAACTATGAATTTTCTGAAATAGAAATACAAGCAATAACAACAACATATTTTGTTAGTAAGTTTGCTTTTTTGCCTGCCAAACATATTGTTTCTTTACGGAATGCTTCTCTGATCAGAGTTAGTCTTTCAAATAATTCAACAACAATTCGTCGACTTTTCTGTTTCCTTGCTTGCCAATTTTACTAAATATGTATTTGGGTTATTCATTGACACGAGAATCTTTTGTAAGAGTATTGTTTGTTACTTACTTTTCTGGCAGAGGGAGAAAAAGAAAGAAAATGTTCTTAAAACACTTTTAATTGGGGAAAGGATGTATAGCTGCACAAGGATAAGCATTATGCATATATTTATTGTTTGTCATTTAATCAAAATTAGTTTCATTTGAAATTGGTAGAGTAGAATTCTTTCAAATAATACAATTCTTGTTTGGATTTAAAATTCATTGAATTCAATTCAATATGTGCAACATAAAAGTATTCTTAAGATGATACTCCTTACTTTAACATATTGAGTATTATTTGATTTCATTGGTCTATAATAAGCTAATGTTTAATTAAATTTATAAAAACTTAAGTGCAGGTAAATGTTTAGGATACTTAAAATATTATATCAATATGATATGAATGCTTTTAAATTATTTTGTTTAGTTTTTTAATATACTAAATGGAATATAATTCTCATTTAGTTTATAATTTTTTGAAAATAAGAGTTTATAGTTTTATTACCATCTTTGGGAAAAAGATATATGTATATAGTGTTAATAATAAAAGTAGTCCAAGTCAAAAATTTAAAGACATGAAATTAAATTAAAACATAACTTGAAAATGGAACCTGACCCTGTTTGACTCGTTTCTTAAATACAAGATAAGAAAATAAATGACAATCAAATAATAACATTATAGAGAGAATTCGTTTTTTAGACGCACCGCTTGTTTATGGAACAATCTTCCGGCGAATGTTTTTCCTGTCAGTTACCATAAGTAAGTAGGTTTAAATCAAATGCCCACAAGCACAACTCCTTCTTTCCGTACCATATTTTCCTAGACCAGCACAATGTACTGTATGAGTAGGGACCGTTCTTAGTAAAAATACAAAAAAAAAACGAAAAATTTAATTCAGAATTATCTAATGATATAATTCGGTTGGACTCCTAGGAACTGTGCTTGTCTGGATACCTAGTAGCTACGATTTTAAATAACTGTGTTTGGTATAATTATATATACATACATCAGGTATATTTATATATACATACATACACAATTGTGCCTTAGCTAAACTCACATAGACATATTCTTACGCTCTTGCTTTCAGTCGTCACTGATTTATTGTTTGCAATGAGAACAAAACAGTCCACAATCCACAAAAATATTTTTTATTATAAATGCATTTGTAAATCCAATACCTTATTTATCATAGAACATTTAAAACTAAAGTTTTTCAGCGACATTTTCATTATTTTTATAAAATTGTTAATAAATTGAATGAAAAAAACAAAACTTAAAAAAAATTTTTTTGTTAAAAAATGAAAAGTACTTTTTATTTCTTTATAGTAGAGTAGTATTTATAAATTTTTCTTAAAGTTATTAAATTTTTAGATGAAATATTACATACAAATTTTATTTAAAAAAATTCATACAGTTGCTGACACTGCTACTTACACGTTTAGCAGTGTAATTCTCATTTTCTCACCAACACAACCACATTTCTACTTTTGCACAGGCCTGATATACATACTTACTTAATTACCCATCTGTCTCTTGACAGCAAATTCTATGAAGGAGTTTCTTGAAAAATTAACCTTCTAAAATGATCTTAAAAGATTAAGACTAAAAATATATGGAAATATAAACCTACTTCCTTCATAAACCTCCATTAGATCAGTAACATAATGATATTATGTGTGTATTCGAATATTCCCTCCAGTCAATTTTTTTTCGAACATTTTTATAATTTTATATACATACATACATACATACATACATACATACATACATACATACATACATACATACATACATACATACATACATACATACATACATACATACATACATACATACATACATACATAATTGGCCATTACAACCCTGTGTCAGGTTTACGGCCTAGCTTCTCGCAGCACTCATGTTGTGTGTGTTAATTTTTATCCATGAGTACCCGGACCTACAGTTTAAAGTCGACTCGGAACGACAGATTTGAGAAGCTTTTTCATGGCAATCAATTACTCACAGAGCTGTTGCTAGAAGACTACTGAGAGGTAGTCGCCGAAATAAATAATTTTTTCATATTTCACACTAACCACTAGACCACGGCGACTACTAATTAATTTATTACTAATCTAATTTTATATACTCCATATAATGATAAAAACGGACTGGCTATCTTACACCGCAGACGTCATAGGGGTATGTTAATTCTCATTAAAAGAATACCAGTTTGTGGATTTTAATAGTGGATCCAGAAACTGATTCCAATCAGGAAATAAATAATTGTAAACTAAGTTTTCACTAGCTCTAAACAAAGGCTGTGGATAATATAAAGTTTACTAAAACACTTTAGTTAGCTAATTAAAAATTGAAGTTCGGATTCTTTTATCGTTTTCTTTTATAAGCAAATTCATTTATGGAAATTTTAACTCATTTTATTTTTTCTTTTAAATTTTCTTGTTTTTTTTTGTTCTTTTCTTTTAAATAAACTTTCCTAAACAAGCAAACAAGTTTTAACAAATGTCATTCAATTCAAAACATTTTTATTCTAGCAAAGTTACATCTTTGACGTTCAACTCAACTCCTTAAACTTGTAAAGCATTTACGATAAGAAAAGAAGAATATATGTATATATTTCTGTTTTTTTTTTCTTTAGCTTTAACATATTGACGGAATTTTTTTTCTTTTGCTTTTTTTCTATATGAATATCAAACGACTTTTTTTTTAATTTAAAGCCTTATTAGGCAACAACAATGAATACTCTGCCTCTACTTTGAATAATAAATGTGCGTGTAAAATAATAAATGAATTTCTTGTTTTTTTAGAACTGAAGAAGAAAAAAGAAAGTAAAATAATTTTCAAAGAATTCAAAAGAATTAAAAAAAAAACTCTACAATATTTTAGCAGAATAGTCAGGTATAAGACCAAAGTTTGTATTCCTTACAGGGTATATGAACTGTAAAAATAATGAAAGGTAGCAAGAATAAAGGACCTGTCTGACTATCCGTCTCTCCTTTTTCTTTTTTTTCCTCTGTATGCCCTTCAAATCCCCTTCCATTCCACAAAAGGTTCTAGTCCCATCAGTGGCATTGTTGGCCCCTTCCTGGCAAATTTCATCGCCATTCAATTTCCCTACATACCTACACGACCCTGGATCCAGCAAAGGCTGACTTTATTTTTCTTGGCCAACCGGTTAAGTTTCACCAGACAGTACCATTTTTTGTTGTTAATGATACCAATACTTAGGGGTAAACCCCTAAGCTCCTACTAATGATGTGCATTGTATTGAAATTTTTGTGGAAAGGACAGTAAATTATGACAACAGAACATATATTTTCTTTTGCTTTTATTTTTAAACGCCTTAGGAATGTGACACATTGCTGTGAATTGATCATTCAAGGGCCAGTGTTATACCTTCACACTTGAATGATCAAGAGCAATTGCCCCATCGTTACATGCTGATCGTGGTGAGTGCCTTCGCCAAGTAGGTTATGTTATCAGCTATTTACCAATAGGTAGCGCTGTTTCTCCTGATTATTCGTTTTTGTTGACAAGGTGAAATAGAGTGCAATGTCAGAGAGCGGTTTCTTTGTAGATGGACTTCTTGGTGGGAGAGGGAACGTCTTATATTTAAATTGTAATTTAAAAGAAACCGCTTTTTCAGTCTTAAACTCATTTGTATACCACAAAATAGTTCTTTCCTTAAAAGAGTGTGTAGCCTCTAAACTGCTCCATTTACTCTTATTATTCATTTCATTCCTAAATCGCTTTTCAAAATCATATGGCTTCCAAACTCAGTGAACAGTCAAAAATTGAGTTGCCAATCAATCGGCTGGATAAGTCAGTTCACCTCCTAGGTTAAAGTCTAGCGTTTAACCTATCCCCTACCATCCTAATAGCGGTATTTATGGCTTTATTGCCTACTACAATATGCAGTAGGTTTAAATCTAGTAGAACCTCCAGTACAGCTGTGGGACAGGTTCTAATCGCCCCAATTATGTTCGTGCATGCAAGTTTTTGTACTTTATTCAGCTTGATCTGATTTAAACTCAGATTGATATTTCCGGCCCAGACAATAGCTCCATACATACATATGTCACAATTGGTCCAAACATCATGGTACACATCGAGTACAGTATTTTTTCTGCAAGCTTTCTTCATACCATTAGGGCATGTCTCGCCTTTTCCAATACAAATAAGCCTTTTATGAACGTATTTTATTTTTGGTTATTTATTTTTATTACCAGTTATTTCCTTTTTTTCTTTAATTATTTTATTCCTGGGAACTTATTCTGTAATTCTCTTAAGCTAAAATGCTAAAATTTTAGATTATTGAAACAGGCTGGGCGTAAAAATATATAAAATTAAAAACTTTAAAGGTAATGAAGTTTTTAAATTACATTAAGCGTTCAAGAATTATATTTGTAGCCAAAAAGTCCTAAATCAAGTTTATAAATTTTTAGCTATAGAGTTTTAGCTTAGGAGATTTACAGAATAAGGCCTCTGCTTTGTTTCCTTTCATGTTTTCGTATTTAAATTTAATTTTGGAAGTCTGTGAACATACATACATAACTGGCCATTATCACTCTGTTTCGGAGTAACGGCCTAGCTTTTAGCATTTTGTAAATCTCCCTTTGTTTTTTTAGCAGTCATTATATTTGAAGCAATAGCAATAACTTTTATATCAGATATAAAAAATTATGTACATCTGACAATAAAATATTGTTATGAAGGTGTTTACATGATTGTAAAATGCCTGGCTATGTCTATTGGAATTTTTGTGGGGAATTGTACTGCCAGAAGATTGTTAAATCTGATAATTGTTTAAATAAAGCTTTACCCATAAAGTGTACCTATAAGTATACATCTCTTTCCCAGCGTTTAGTAAATCCTAATACAGGTTTTGTTGGCTTTTGAACAATTCCTGCCAAAAATATTTAAACAACCTTACAAATTACCAAAATAATTATCGTTTAAATTTAAAAATGTCAAACAAATTTTTGTAGCACCTCTTTTCTCTCTTTGCAATTTATTTAAAATAAAAGAGTATTTTTGTTTTTTTACACATAAGCAGATATACTCATTAAAACTCTAAATGTGTTATATGACTGTTAGAAAAAAGGAGGGAAAATAAAACAAAATAAAAGTGTACCAAAATTAAACGGAAATTAATTTAAAGTTCACAGCACCAACAACAGGTGTACAGTTTTCTACATTCCTTTTCATAAACAAAAAATATATTTTTTTTAATTAAAAATTTCAACGCTTAGTTTTCCTCCGAATTTAATCAGTGCTTGATAAAAAAAAAACAAATTATGTATTTGCAAAAAGACATCAATTTTGGTGTGCGGGTATGTTTGTGTGTGTGTGCGTATGTAGGGTGTTATAAAGTCAACTATAGGTTTCTCAGTAGTTCTTTTTACATATATAAATATATATATGCACACAAATCCCATATTTGTACCATTGCAAGTGCATGTACATATTAATAAAAGTTCTATGGCATATGGTATTTTGCATATGTTTGTATATGTATGTGTTGCTGCAGAATTATACACATATGGTTACAAGTGAAAGTAAATGTTTGAAAGTGTGAGTTTTTTTTTAGTTCTTATTTAAGAATAACTGAGTTTTCTTTTATATCAAAAAAAGTACAGTTGCAGTCATTTGAACAGATATTTAAAAGGGTTCTTCAATATTCTTCACATTAATAGTGAGTAACATAACCCACTAAAACAACAGGTCGACTGTAAGTTGAAGGAATTGTGCAGTGATTAACAAGCTAAATACAACACATGAACTGATGGGAAAAGTATAAATAAAAAATACAAGAATTTATAGAAATTCAAGCTCGAGTATTAAGTATTCTATCATACATACACACATAATTGGCCATTACAACCCTGTTTCAGAGTTACCTTCTAGCTCCTTGCAGCACCCATGTTGTGTGTACTAATTTTTATCCATGAGTACCGGGACCTACAGCTTAAAGTCTTCTCCGAACGACAGAAGAAGCTTGTTCATGGCAATCAGTTAAACTCAGAGCTTTTGCCAGAAGACTGTTAAGAGGTAGGCGAGGAAAGAAATATTTTTTATTCTATCAGTTAAACAAATTTTGTAATAAAACTTACTTAAATACAATACATTTGTTTCAATTGGATTAAGAAAAAGTGGATACTAACTTCTAATGTAACTTATGTTTACGTAGCGCAAAATACAACCACCCCTCATATGTTTTACATGAAAGTAAATTAAAGTATACATTCTTTTTTATTTTTTAAAATATCCCTTGCTAAGTTGCACTCACGTGACACAGAAATAAATGCACTCACCTACATACGTTCTTAATAGATAAAATAACTGGGTTAAATACGATATTATTCGTACCATTTTTGTTACCACTAGAATGTAAACTTTTATAACCATTACTCTATAGAACACTTGCCAGCCTAACTCCTTACTGAACTTAGCGTTGCAGTTCTGTTTTTGTTTATTAAAAAAAATATATATTTTTCTTTATGTTGGAAGCGTGGAAAACTGTACACCTGTTGGTGCTGTGAACTTTTATATAATATCCGTTTAATTTTGGTATTCGTTTTTTTTGAATTTTTGTTTTGAGCAATCATATCTTTACCAGATGTTTACAGTTTTAAATAAGAGAAACTGCTTGAGTGTGAAAAATATATACATTTTTCATCATTTGCATGTCTTTAATTTAATTTATATAAACTGTTTGGAGAGACAGAGAGGATATGACATTTGTTTGACATTTTAAAGCTTTAACTATAATTTATCGCGAAATTCCTATAAATGAATTTAGTTTTAAGTGAATATTTACATGCATACCAATCGTAAAATATTATTAAAAAAATATTAGAAGAAATAATATGTACTGTAGTTTTATTGTCTTTTTCATTTTATAAGAATTATTATTATAATTTATGATATTTGACTTTGGCTCCAGGCCAATGAATATGTAATAATTTAACGAAATACATACATACACATATAATTGGTCATTAGAACCATGTTTCAGGGTCACAGCCGAGCTTCTCGCAGTACCCGTGTCATGTGTGTCAATTTGTATCCATGAGTACAGAGATCTATAGTTAAAAGTCGACTTCGAACGACAGACATGAGAAGCTTGTTCAATCACTTACTCTCAGAACTTTTGCTAGAACACTGCTAAGCGGTAGTCACCGAAAGAAATATTTTTTTATATCTCTTTTTTTCAAGATCTCAGAGCTAGGGGTTGAACCCAGAGCCAATAGAACAATAGAACAATAAATGTCATTTAACTGTCTTTTATTTAATGGTTTGTTAAAGACTTTATAAGTTTTTTTTTTATTTTGGCATACATATATTCCTTTTTAAATAGTGAGTAAAGAAATTAAAACCCTCTAGTTATGGCTATTTTATATATGTATATCAAATAACATCTAAAGAGTACGAGATATGAAAACAAAAATTGTTTTAAATTGTCATGATTTCTATTAAAATAGTTACGTTCTAATATAATCGGTCATACAATATACATATTCTATAGGGCGAAAACTCTACATCATGGAAAAAGGAGAGGACTGGCAACTTTTGTGGTAACAGTAGAGTGCAATTTCGTAAGCAAGGCAATTGTGTCCAGCCAAGTAAAAATATTCTACAGTAGCTGCGTTGGTATAATAATATCAGGGCTCATATATTTATAATGTTTAAAACTTCTTATAACCTATGTAAGCCGTTTCTTGGTGACGATGGATTATTCTTCTAGTGTCTACTCTCTCACTCGTAGCGCACTCAAAGGAGGACGGTACTGGTTGAATATCTGGAATGGAAAAAAGAATTTTAAACAGATATTCACGTTAAAGTAAATTTAATAATACTTGATGCAGTGGCATATTTTTTATTTTACCCAAAAGTCAACATAACAGAGCGCTCGCTTACAATACCAAGCAGCCCAGGTTCGAGCCCCAGTACTGAAGAATATGAGAAACAAAAATTTGTGCGGCATTTTTAAAGTTTTAAATTAAAATAAAATGTAGTTTAAAGTATACTTGTAAAATCGAAGAACAAAATACCTGTCTGATAGCATAGTAAGGGAATTTGTTATAACAGTCTAAAATATTTTTATTCTGTTATAATTTCATTATATACTTATCAATAGAGAAATTAAATAGATAAATTGTTCTAGAAAAGTTTATGAAATCAAACACAACTAGTTCTAGTTTCGGTGACCAGCAATAAATTTAAGACGAGGATTTCAAAAAATGGAAGTCATCCAAAGGCTTGAGGATAGACTTGTGTTTAGTAGTTCATTTAAGTGAGCGCTTGTTTTAGTTCAATGAGCAAAGACGAACTATTTCGATCTTGCTCTTTTTCTTTTGCATGCAGCTACAAAAAAAATCTAATATTATTTGAGTTCAATTTTAAAACATAGTACTTTATTTGATGTTTTATTATTTTTTATTTACTCACTTAAATTAATTTTAATTTAAAAAATCAAATGTGTCCAAAAAAACTATCCTTTTATCGTTCTTCTTTGAACCCCTGCACTGTTTGTGCTTATTACATGCAATAACCCAGCACCAAAGTATGTATGTATTTGTATGTAGGTTCATGAGTGAAATATAGCCAAAACAAACATGTAGTAGAATGAAACAAAATCTAAGAAGGCATACTACGGGAACTAATTAAAAAGAGCGGCTCACTTCGTTCAATTGAACTAGGTCGTTCATACACTATACAAGTCTACCTTAGAAGCTCAATGATTTAATTTTTCTTTTTGATGGGTATTTATGATTAGCCATAGGGATTTGTTTTGAATAGAATTATTGAAACGAAAAACTTTGTACATGCTCTTAATTATTACTACGTTCATGACAACTGTAAAATACATTCTTACATGTTGCCACAAACAATCAATAGGGCAAGCAGTCTTTTTAAAGCTAAACAAACAGGGTTTTAGTACCGTAAGCTATCGAATTGAAAAACAAAATTCAAAAGAATAAAAATTCAAAACTAGAACAGAAGCAATGCCAGCTTTCAGCAATAAGAGTAACAACTATTACATACACTTTTTACGTATTTTCGCTTAAGGTGCTGGGTTATTAATGCTTTGCTATAAAGTGGCACCCACATACGCATTGCATTGCAGTTTTCATATTTTTTCCCCTTACAAATAAATATTTGGCTTATTAGGTTTGCAAAAAAAAAAAAAAAAATTAAGCAAACAAATCAACAAATGTTGTTCAAATTGCTACAGCTGCTGCTGCTACTGACAAAATTGCAATTTCCCTTTGTCTTGAGTGTATCCTGTGGCACCTAAAAAATGGAAAAGTTTATTTGTCATGCTATGGCAAGTTATCAACACCCTATACTGTCTATACCTTGATTTGTTTGTATTTGTTACTGTTGTTTCCGTTCATTTATTTTTTGGTAAATCTTCTTTGCTGCTCATTTAATGATCTCATTCCCTTTCTCGCATTCATCATCATTATCATTCAAGCTGTTTTGAATTTAAATGTACAATGTTAATGATTTTGTATGATGGTTATGATGTTTTTATGCTTAATAATGTTACAGGTACAATGATTTGCCCTCTATCCATTTTCTTTTCATTCACTCATGTATTCACTGTTATACTTTCCTACGTCAGTTTAATAATCATTTGTTTGGCTGGTTACCTGGCCGGTATGTTAAAAAAATGAAAGAAAAAAATGTTTATTGGCTAAATGATGTACGAGTAAGTTTCACTTGTACTTAATTGAATAAATTATTAATTAATAATCTGTTAAAATTAAGCTACTGTGTTAAGTTTTTCCCGTTTTCCTATCGATTTTAGATACTAAAAATAACTAAATGGTGATCTGATGATGGTTTTTCCTTTCAAAATGATGATTTTCGTTAAATAAAAAAAATTGGCTACACTTTGAAAAAGAAAGTCTGATTTATAATATAGCAAGTCAATTAGTGTTGGTTTACACACATTGATTGATTCATTAAGTCTTTCGATTTAAGGATAGAAAGAAAACAGAAATTAATGTTTTTTCTTCCTCTTCTTTTTCCTCTCCTTTTCCTTCTTTCTCTCACACAAAAATCTCAGACATGATGCATGTGAATCAGCTCTTAGAAACAAAAAGCTAGTTTTATATTTTTCATACACATACACTCAGGGAAAAAAGCGGTAAAAACTACAAAAATTGATACCATTTTGTCGTGCGAGAATAGTGTTCTATCTGCCTTTTATACATCTCGAGTTAATGATGCCACTTTAGGTATTTTGACCCCAAATTTTTCAAATCTAAAATCCGTTTTCGGGTATCTCGTCCAGTTTCTGAGATAAATAGACGAAAATGGATTACAGATTTGAAAAATTTGGGGTTGAAAACCTAAAGTGGCATCATTTACTGGAGATGTATAAAATGGTAGATAGAGCACTTAAACTCGCGCATGACGATTTTTTTTTTATTTAAGACCAATACTCAGAGGTAAACCCCTACTCATGCAGTGCATTGTATTGGAATTTGAAGATACATACATAGATAGATTTTTATTGAATTTTTTGTTATTATGCGCCATTCTTGTTGATGAGAGAAGTTGTAGTCAATTTGACCACTCAAAGGCCAGTGTTATACCTTCACCCATGAGTGATTACCAGTAATTGCCCTATCTGTCAGTGGATGTTCAATGTGAGTGGCGAGGGTCTTCAGTTAGTTGTTATCTTCCCAGAAGGTGTAGGCGCTGTACTCCTGATCATTCGTTTTTGGTGGAATAGACTGGAAATGTCAGGGAGCAGTTCTTGAAGATAGCTTTCTTGGAGGGGGAGGGGGAACCTCTTATTTTTAAATTATAATTATAGAAAAATCGCTAATTTCATTTTTATAATTTTGTCTTTCACTGGGATTGAATCTCGGTCGTTTGAGTTTCTGTGGGAGTGTTTGTGCTTACTTCTTTAACGGTTGGTATTAATATTTCAATAACAAGTCGATATCACTTTACTACAAACCGTTATTGTTTTGATAACATACTGTCCCTTTCTTATTACCTTGTTCTTCTTTTATTAACGCACTGTTCTTACTTTCATACCGTAACCGTATTTTTATCAGTTTTGTTCTTAATTAAATCAATACACTTTATTAGTTTTATTCATAAAGAAATCAATTCTGTATTTAAATTCAGCTTTTCCAAACAGAAATTCAGTAATTTTTTTAACTTTTTTTAATTTAAAAATACAAAAAAGTGAAAATTCAATATTCGGTATTTTTATTTCTGATTGACTGATAATTAAGTTACAAAAAAGTGGCAGAAGATTACTTATTACTACAGTCAGTGTAAAATAACAAACAAACACAAAAGAAGCGCTAAAAATAATAGCACAACACTACAGCAATCAGTCATTTTTAATTTTTTCATACATTTTATAAAAAAAAACGTTTCTAATATTTTAACACTTTTCCTATATTTTTTTTATTTATTGCATTTCCATTTGTTTTTACATCTGTTGGTACTATTGCTTATATTCATTTTATTTTATTTTATACGAGCAAACTGTAACTTATTACTTAATTTTGCCATTTATAGCGATTGACAGCTGACATGAATAATATTGATGTATGGGCTCTTCATATAACATGCAGTTACTCAAACACAAACACACATAACGTACAAAAAAGAATGTAATACTTTGGACTACAACACTCAAAAAAAACAAGATAACAGAGTATTAAATAATGTTCAGAGTAAAACATTGAAAAGTGGTGCTTAAGAGAGTGTGTAAATAAATATCAACCAACATCGTAATAACTATGAGTTTGACAATGACAAGCATATGCACGTACTTACACATCTATATACTGTAATATTTGTGAAGCTGCAAAAAAAAAAAAAAAAAAAAAAAAAAAAAAACTCAAACAGTCAATAGAACAACATTGTATTGTTTTTTTATTAAGACAAAGATAGAGAGTATAAAAAAGATATAAAAAAACAATTGACTAAAGTAGTATTAAATGAAATTGTAAATAAAAATGCTCATGAATTTATTAAATTTGTTTTTTGTTACAAAGAAAAACAGTAAAAAAACAAATCAATTTAAATAAAAATAACGGTAAAGTAAATTAAAAACAAATTAAATCAATCAAAACCACAATAATGGAGTAATAATACTCGTACTTGTTAATACGTGTGAGTAGAAGCAATGGGCCAATACACATCAGATGAATATTTCAACCAACAATTTTTCTGCATTAAATGTGTACGTATACACAGCTGTGTATGTGTATGTGTTAATGATTTTGTTTTATTTGATTGCACGCATGAAAGTACCTGTTATTCTACGACGTTAACACTACGACGATCGATGAATGATTTCATGCGTACAATCAAATAAAACACTAACACATACAAAGATGGCCATCGTACACATTTAATGCAGAAAAATTGTTGATTGAAATATTCATCTGGTGTGAATTGGCCCAATTAGTGGTAAATTCTTAACATATAATGGCTTGTGTAGGCGTATGAAAAATAATTTATTTATAATAACAAGTATACGCTTAAGGGTACTACAGAGTTAATGCAATAATTGTTTGTGATGGATGATGGATGGCATAGCACATAAAACATTTTTAATATTTTACTTTCATTTATAAACAAAAGTAGTAATTTTATAATTATATTTATATTTTACAAATATAATAAAAAAAATTCAAATCTAAAACTTTCATCACGTTGAACATATGCAATGTAGGAAAGAGAAAAGAAAGAATTAAGCTACAGTTTAAGCCACTTAAGCACCTCTGGAATATGTACATTTAGGGAGGATTACGTCATAGCTGATATTATAATGGGCTCGCCGAGCAATTTTAAACTTAAAATTCAGTACGTGATTATTGCTTATTAGACTAAAGCTACGGTCACATTGGGTAAATATTTGACGAAAAAAATATTTCTAATCTATTCCACCTGAAACCAATGATCAGGAGTACAGCGCCACCTTCTGGGAAGATAACAGCTAATCTACTGAAGACGCTCACCATCCACCGACAGATGAGGCCATTGCTGTTTGATCATTTGAGGGTGAAGGTATAACACTGGCTCTTGAGTGGACAAATTACCAGCAACTTGTTTCATCAACAAATAAAAAGGCGCAAAAAAAAAAAAATACAAAATCTATGAAAAAAAAAAAAAAAAAAAAAAAAAAAAAAAAAAAAAACTTCTATCAACCATCTTCACATTCCAATACAATGCACACTGCATGAGTAGGGGTTTACCCCTGAGTATTGGTCTTAAAAAAAAAAAAAAAAAAAAAATATTAATACAAACATACATAATTGGCCATTGCAACACTATTACGGCCTAGCTTCTCGCAGTACTCATGTTGTGTATGTAAATTTTTATCCAAGAGTACCATGACCTACAGTTTAAAGTCGATTCCGAACTACTCAGTAACTTTTTTAGTCGCCCAAAGAAATATTTGTTCATTTCAGAGCTGGGGTTTGAACGCGGAGCTCATGTCTAGTAAGCCAACACACAAACCACTGACTACGGTGACAAATTTACTTTTCTTTATTTCATATAGTGCGTCCTGTAGTTCCTGCTTTTTAGTGTTTATTTTTTATATAAAAAATATATGACATTTCGAAGATGTGTTGTTTCTTAAGGTTCTACCGTATTTTGGAAACACTAGTTTAAGAAATCTAGCAGCGGAAAGCATTTTTCACTTTAGAAAAATTTTTGTCCTAAACTCAACAGGTCATAAAGAACTTATTATAAACTGTGCAGACTACTGGATAAAACTACTTTATATTGAGTGTTTATATAACCAGGGACACATATATTGACTGGTAAACCATTTACTAAAATTTGAGCTAGCGAAATTGGGGAACACTTTTTCGTCCTGCGAGAGTTTATGTGCTCTATCTGCCATTTTATATATCTCGAGTTTTTGATACCAAAAATTTTAAAAATCTTCTATCCGCTTTCCGCTATTTATCTCCGAAGCTGTACGAGATATCCGAAAACGGATTGCAGACTTGAAAAATTTGGCGTCGAAAATCCAAAGTGGCACCATTAACTCGAGATATATAAAAAATATGAAATGGCGGATAGAGCACATTAAATCCCGCACGACGTTTTGTTTTCTATTGTCGACTAGACAAAGTTTATAATGATGCGATATTCCTGACCTTCCATTTATTCTACTTCTTGTCAAAAAACTACTGATAAGGAGAAAAATTATTACCTACTGGGTAGTAGTACGAGTATGTAACAGCGACCTACATAGCGAAGCCCTGACCACAATCAATATCCAATGATAGATGGGGCAATTACTGTTAATCATTGAAGGGTGAAGGTCTTTGAGTGATCAAATTGACAACAATTCAATTTTGTCATTACAAAAATTCCAGTGCAATGCACGGAATGAGTAGAGGTTTACTCCTCTGAGGACTGGTCTCAGTTAAAAAAAAATAACTGCACTTCTTTAAACATTAAATGTATACTTTTATAAAAAGACTTTTTGTCGTAATATTTCGTTTTAAGTAATATTTATTTTAAAAGGGCACGGTAAGAGTAGGTTAGGTAAGAGTTTTTCTGCTATTATTCTTTCTAATACTCTTTCCTTTTCAAAAACCAAATTTAATGCATATACATTAATGGCATTCTTCTGGTCTCATTGCACTTATTTTTTTTTTATTTTGTTATCTTAAATACATAAAAATTTCAAAGCTGGCTGCAATAGAACAATTGTAATATTTTAGGTGAATTTCCTGTTTTTTTTTTTCCTTTCACAATATTCGTGAAAGTAGTATTCAATAGTATTTATTTTTCTGTTTGTTTTTGTTTCTCTTTTCACAAGACGTGTTTACAAAATTGTAAAAACTTTAGAAAAGTTTACATCTTTATAAAGCAAAAAATTTGTCTCTAGACATTTTTCTTTAGACATTTTTTAAATTCTTTGAAAAGAATCTCAAATACCATAAATACTTGTACACTTAGAGAACTACATAACACTTCTAATATTGACTTTTTCCAAAAAGTTTCTTGGCTCAATCTTTTTTAATTTTTACTTTTCTATCTTTCTATTTCTCTCTCTATCTCTCGCTTTCTCTGTCTCTCTCTTTGTACATATTTGTTAACCCCAACAATTTTCCTTTAACTTTTTAAATTTTCTTCAGTATGTGTATAAATGCTTTTAAGAAGAGTATAAATAAAAGTATCAATATGTCGTAGTGCTGGAAAATTCTTTAATACACATACTCATCGTATGTATAAAATTGCTGCACTATATGAGCCGTTAAAAAGTTTCTCGTCATTTTCAAAAGAGTCGTGAAAAAAACCTGAACTTTAAAGTGTAGAAAATAGACTGAAAGATCTGATAAATACAAGAAATGAATGGAAGAGTGGCAGTTTTGTGTAGCGAAATAGTTTGGTTGGCTGGTTAAATGACTAGTAGGTTGGCTGGTTTGATGACTTGTTGTTTAGTTGACAACGTGACAAGTGCATTTACAAATAAAGTCAATATTTGTCAAGCAATTTTATGCTGTAAAAATTATTATTGCAGAGCAAAAAAATATTGAAAGGAATTGACAGCTTATCTCTGCTATTGGTTATTTTTTTTTTTAATTTTTTGTTTTACCGAAAAAACCAAAAATAGTAAAAGAAGAAAAGTTTAAAAATTACTAAAATACTTTGAGCTACAACAACATAATTTCATTATGTTTTCTACGCTTTTAAATAATAAATGTGTAACGCTCTGCATTGTTTATGGTTGACTTTTCAAACTGCATGTTTTGAAATTTGGTTAGACTTGATAGCAAGTATATAATCAATTAAGTACATATTTTCTTTAAATTTTGATGTTGACATTTTATGCAAAAATATGTAGAAAAAAAAAAAAAAAATTACAATACTCGTAGTTACTAGATTTTAAACATTCTCATGTACAAAATCAATATTCAAAATAAATGTATGCATAGTGTTCAAAGTAAAAACAAAAAACCGCAGAGAAATATTTAACATAAGTGTCAGCAACTGCAAAGAAAATCAAATTTTAAATAGATTAATCAATGAGTGTACTTTTAACATGTACAAATAACATGCATACATTTGATCAATAACAATTAAGTTTTATAAAAAAAAATTTTTTATTAAATTTTGAAATTATCTATGAGATCACAATATCTATTCCATTTAGCATTGTAGGTTTCCTTCCTTTTTTTCGTTCCTTAATTAGTGCTTTTAAAATATATTTAAACTAAGACGGCAAGTTATCAAAAACATATTAAAAGAAAATATTTTTAATGTTGACAGAACTGCAATATTTAATGCTGTTCTTTCCTACACAATTAAAAATTTCTGTATAAATTTGTATTTAAAAATACAAATAACTGGTGAGTACAGCGCAAGAAACTAATTTTTACTTCTAAATAAATGTACAAATTATAGACGTGCACAGTTACAACTGTTTGTACAAGTTTGTGTGTACATACTGATGTCAGTGAGTATAGGTGAGTAGTTTTGTATTTCTGTTATAGGTTTCTTTTATTTTTATTTGTAGCAGTTATAGCGTGAGTGGATAAAGAGTAAATGAGAGTAACACATTTGTTTTTCTATGTTTCGCACAAGCTAATACTTGTAGATAATGGTAAAATACAATAAGTAACTTATTGTACGATGCAAATAAAAATTCGTATTGTATGGACATACTTACATACATACATACATACTAATGTACTAATGTATGTATGTATGTATGCTTTATAAAAATTGTACTAAAAATAGTCTCAAAAAATCTTATTAAATTTTATTATTTTTTACATACATACGAGTACATACATAATTGGCCATTATAACCCTGTGGCAGGGATACGGCCTAGTTCCTCGTAGTATTCATGTTGTGTGTTTAATTTTAATCAATGAGTACCAGGACCTACAGTTTAAAATCGACTCCGAACGACAGATTTGAGACGCCTTTTCATTGCAATCAATTACTCTCGGAGCTTTCGGCAGAAGACTGCTGAGGGGTAGTCGACGAGAGAAATAATTTTTTCATATTTATTCTTTCAAGATGTCAGAGCCGAGATTTGAACCCAGCGCTTTCGTCGTAGTAAGCCAACAAACTAACCACTAGACCACGAGGACTACTTTTATTATTTTTTACTTTATATTAAAATATACATTATATGAAATGTATTGCTTTGGGGGTTAGCATGTCAATCGAATCACATTATGTACATTAAATGTATGTGCCTATATGGCGAAAAATATTTTTTGTTTTTATATTAAAATATTTTATATGGATATATAATTGATAATGACTAACTAATATGTTTATTTATAAAACGACAAAAAAAAAACTTAAACAAAATATCTTCATAAACAAAACAATAACAAAAAGTACTAAACAAACTTGGTTTTCTATAGGACAAAAATATGTACGTATAAGTTACTATATATTACTTTTTGAATTTATATTAACGAATAAAATTTTATTAAAAGATTTTTCATTTCCTTTAAAAATTATTGTTTCTGTTAATGGAAAAAGTAAAATTACAATATTTTTTACCTAAAAAGACGGTATACATATCGTCGATGGAATTAAGGAAGGCTTTAACTGACAAAACCTTAAGTGTTTACCAGAGCCAAAAAACCTGTATGAAAGTAGAACAAACACACTCGTATTTTTAAAAACATAGACGGCGTAAGTGAATTTATTTATTTTAATCGTAGAAATCTGGGACCGGGACCAGTCGATAAATATGATGCAAAAACGTATTTTCGATTTTTTGTCAGTTACAGCGTTCCTTAAGTTCATCGACGATATTCATGTATCCGGAAAAACGATACTTATAAATGTACCAAAGAAATTATATTTAAAGCCGGTAACATTGGCTCATTATATATAAATTCGAATACATTTTTGTGCACTGTACAGTGTCACACAACATAAAATTTGCTGAAAAAAAAATTGTTTTTTAATTGGCCTGAAACAAAGAAAAAAGAAAATTCCCTATAAATAACTCTTTCATTTTTATTTATAAAAGTTTTTCCATCGTGTTTTTTTCCATTCTACTTCATGTTTTTTATAGCATTTGCAAAGAATTTTACACTTATTTGTTGCAAAAGTATATGAAAATTAGTTAGATGTTGGGATAGTTGATAACTGCTTTATTTTAAAATAAACCGTTTGGGATTTTTCGGTTTATATTTATGAATTTCTGTAAACCATTACACAACACGTTTGTGTCCTATTTGTTAATTTTTTAGTGGAATGAAACATCGTTTTTTTACACATATTTTTAAATGCAATTTTTTTTTTGTACAAATGAGGTTTTCTAAATCTCATACGTGGCGTATGATTATAATTTATTTTACATTAAAAATATCTCATTCGCCTAGTAGTACGGGAGAAAGTAAATGGTAGTGTTTGAAAAAAAGTAGTTTTCATAAAACCGGAATTCGAATTCTACGAAAACAAAAACTGTTTCGACTTGTTGTAATAGGGTTGTAGAACGATTCGTTGTAATAGGGTAAATATAGTCAGCATTGACATTAAACATTGCGTCAGAGAGTGTGGCAGAAAAATAAATCAGTAAGTATGTTACTAATATCATCATGATTACTAGGTTTTATTTGATATATTAAATTTGTAAAAAATAATAATAAAATGCTGTACTCTTAATAGAAAAGAATAATTCAATATATAACGTATATATGTATATACGAACATTCAAACAAAATTTAGGGAAGAAGTTCTATTTAAAAAATGTTGTTTAAAATTGGTTTAATTAAAAAAAGTATTTTAAATAATGACCTGCATTATAGTTAATTGAGACCTTTTTCAGTTTAGCTATTTAGTTTTGCAAAAAAAATATATTTTTTTTAAATTTTGTGTTTCTTAAAAAATACCGAAAGTTATCATGAAAGAAACAGAATTACAATTATCTCTAATAAGATGTGCGTCACTATAAACTGTAACACATCAAAAGTCAAATAAAAACTGACTGGAGTAAGCTAGAGTTAAAAATAAAACAGTTTTATTTTGCATTTTTATTACAGATTTATATTCTGTATTATTTTATTTAAAAATTAATTTAATTTTATAAAATTTTTTATTTTATTCATTATGCCATTCATAAGCAATGTTATAGTGTTTTTGGTGATTTTTTTGGTACCAGCTGTCCATTTATATCGAAAACTAGTAATGGTTTTGGGAACAGATGTACTCTTCTTTAGTTCTCTTTTCACCAGAGCCCAATATCTTTCAATAGGCCGCAGCTCTGAGCAGTTTGGTGGGTTAGCCTCTTTTGGAACAAAAATAACATTATTTTTATTATACCAGTCTATTGCGCTTTTACTGTAGTGACATGTTGCCAAATCTGGCCAGAAGAATGTTGATATGTTGTGCTGTCTTAGAAATGGGAGCAACCTCTTTTGAAGACACTCTTTGATATAAATATCTGAGTTTATTGATCGCAATGTAAAAAATGTTTGCACTTCTGTTGCCGCAGCTACAAATAGCCTGCCAAACTAGGAACTTTTTGGGAAATTTTGATAGTTTTTTAGTTCGGAACTCTTCAGAAACATTGCCTCTACTATCCGCTACATAAAACTCTTGGCCAGGAAGTTGCGCAAAGTCTGCAAAAACGTAAGTTTCATCACCCATTACACAACATTCGAACTTTAAAAAATGTTCTTTTTTGAGGAGTTTTGCTCTTTTTTTTGCTTCAATATTCTTCTTAGCATTTCTATCCGGAACTTTTTGGACTTTAAATGTTTTAAGGCCAGCTTTAGCTTTAACTCGGCGCACAAAACTTTCCGAACATTGCACGCGCCGGGCCACTTCGCGACCAGAAATGTTTGGAAGAGCCAGCAAAAGCTTCTCAACCTTTTTGGCTTTCGCGTCGTTCGTTACCAGTTTTGCTTTACCTGTTCCAGGCTTTCTTTCAATTTTTAGGTCTTTGTTGAACTTTTTGACCACTCTGGAAACACATTGCCTGGTCACGTGGACTTCCCTAGCAACTTTTGTATAACTCCAATATGGTTTTTTTTTTTAATTAAGTATTTGAATAATTTTTGTATGCACTTGTCTTTGATTATCCATTATGAACTAACTAACAAGTCAAATTTGACAAACTGATACATTTTAAAATCTGACACATTTTTCAAAGATATTGTGATTAAGAAAAATAATTTTGATTAAAGGTGAAAAAAGTTATTAAGAAAAATGGGTTTTACACTTTATAGTGAGGCACATCTTACCTATAATACTCTAATTTAATTGTTAATCTTTATTTTATGTAATTTGTTTTTCAGAAGCATTCACTATTTTACAACAGATGTTGCAGACTAAGTAGCTTATATCAATTAATATTGTTACGAATTGTCCTTTATAATTCGTTTTATTATTCAAGGGTTCGATATTTGTAAACTAAAACACCGTTACTTTTCGATTTAAAACTTTATTTACACTCTATAACGTTTAAAATACAACTAACTAACTAAACCTTAACGTGTAGCACTATTTATAGTTCTAATGTTTTATTCTAGTAATTTCAATTGTTTTATGTATTAGTTTTTACATAATTATACAACAACAATTTTAGTTTCAATTATTAATTTTATATAATTTTCTATATACATTTTCCCCTACATATATATTTGTTTTTGTAATGATTTATAATTTTATAAACATATTTGAAAATGTTCCTAATACATTTGTGTTTGTAATAATAACAGCAAAACCTACTTTAAAAGACTGTAATGACGACTTTGCTTTATCAAATTATGTTTTCGTAACAATATTTTTATAGCTGTGTTTTATTTATGTTCTATTGTATTTAAATACTTACCAAATAGACTTATCTAATCAACTTGAATTATGCAAGCAAACGATAAATTGAATTGCACACAAAAGATTTGCTTCCGAATTTCATTTTAAATATTTTATTATGCTGCTGGAAGGCTAATTGCCTGCCGAAGGTGATATTACAGAAGATTTGCACGAGTTTTTGCCAATTTTTGTACAAGATAAATTACATTCAAGAAAGCCTGTAATTAAGATAAACAAAATAATTATCTAAAATATAAGTATACATGGTAATAGCATTAAATGAATCGTTTTGTGTTTAAATATTGAATAAAGATTTCTTAAGCTGCGGTCACATTAGGCAAATATTTGACGGAAAAAACGTAGCCACTATTTTTTTGAAAATATATTATGAAAAAATTTCTTTTTATGTAAACATTTTTCCAAAACTTTTTTAAAACGATATTCAGAAAAATTATTTTGATATATCGAGCCGTAACCGCCAAAAAAGCGTAACCAACAAAAATAAAATTTTAAAGGGGAAGGTTTTTTTTAATATCTTCGTTGTTTTTGCAGTTATTGTCATGAAATTTAGTATGTAAGTGTTATTTTTCACGATTTATATACTACATTTAAAATTGCTCACATTTTAGAATAATAACGGTAATTTTTGTCGCTTACGCTTTTTTCGCTGTCACTCTTGTAACCTACTGATGATATTTGTGTCAGTTAAGCTAAAAAATCTTTTTTTAGAGAAACAATTGTATACCGTTCATTTGCTGCTCAAAATCGCATTTTTCTGAGTTAAATATGTAGAAATGTTCCCAATTTCGTAAATAATATTGTGTATAAAACCTATTGTGATCGGAATGATTTGGAGCGTTTAGGATCAGAAAGTGATTCGATACTACTTATTTTTTTAATACAACAACGACAAATTTAAGGCTCTACAAAATCGTTGTACAATAACAAAAAAATTATTATTACTTTTAAACTGCTTTTCTGAAAAAACAAATTTTTTTGAGCTGAAATTACTGCAGCAAATTATCGATATGTACATAAATATTATTTTATTTAATTCTTTTAATTAATTTCATTTTAAAAGTTAGCATAACGCTGACTTTTAACGCTGACTCTCTTAATACAAGACTTCAACCAATTGTTTGTCTAATTTCTAATCTGAAGATGTATCACTATGATCATATCGAACGCACTTCTAGAAGCCACGTTTATAAATTGATACTTATATAACATCCAAATGGAATAAAAAATATTTTTATTACCTTCGCCATATTGTTAAAAGATTATAAAATCATCGAATCATCCGAATTTTCAACAATATTTAATATTATAAAGGTATTTTAATAAATGCAAAATGCTTTTTTTATACTGTTTACTTAGGTTTAAAAGAGAATTTTAGTGTAACCAACAATCTGCGGTCATAAAAAATGTAAACAAACAAACATTGAGCACTTACGCTTAAATTGTTTTTGCTCTAAATTTGAAACGGTACTTTGTATGACGATGAAATTTTAGGAGATGATGCAGATGTTGTCAATGAATTCATTCATTAAAAAAAACGAAAATCGAAAATATTGTTGGTTATGCTTTTTTGGCGGTTACGGCTCGATATGTATAATTAATTAAACTTTAAGAAATGAAAAATTAAAAAATAAATATTTTCATAAGATAGTGGTTACGCTTTTTTCGTCAAATATTTGCTTAATGTGACCGTAGCTTTACTTATATCGGGTGGTTCAATTTTAAAGGCCGATTTTGAATGTGAACCATATCTAAACGTCAAGTTGTTTTCTGCATTTCATTTGACATTTCTCAATTTCAGAGTAACTCAATTTGAACCATGGAAAGATACCATGAAATCGAGCGATGCGTTAAAGTTATTCAGGCTTATTATGAAAATGGGCGTTCAAATCAAAATGTATATTGTGCGCTTTGTGATATTTTCGGTTAATTTAATCGTCCAAATCGTGCACAAATTAGAGCAAACGGCTTCTGTAGGAGATGCAAAAACACCAGTGTATACTTTTAAACCTCGTACTGCAGAAAATATTGCTGCTGTTAGATAGTGTAGCTGAAGAGCCATCTAACTCAACTCGTCGTCGTGCCCAACAATTGCACCTCTCACGCTTGTCGTTTGTGAACATTATGATGTGGACGATATGTGGTTTCAATAGAACGGTGCCACTTGCCACACATACATACATACATAACTGGCCTTTACAACCCTGTGTTAGGATTACGGCCTAGCTTCTCGCAGCACTAATGCTGTGTGTGTCAATTTTTATCCATGAGTACCAGGACCTACAGTTTAATGTCGACTCCGAACGACAGACTTGAGAAGCTTGTTCATGGCAATTAGTTACTCTCAGAGCTTTTGCCAGAAGACTGCTGAGAGGTAGTCGCCGCAAGAAATAATTTGTTCATATTTCGTTTTTATTTTTCTTTTTTTTTTTAAGATGTCAGAGCTGCATGTCGAACCCAGGGCTCATGTCTTAGTAAGCCAACACACTAACCACTCGACTACGGCGACCGACTACCGATCGCCCATTTGCCACACAGCTAGTGAAAAATTCAATGACCGTGTTATTTCGGGTAGTGACGATGTCAATTGGTCGCCAAGACCATGTGATTTGACACCGTTGGACTTCTTCTTCTTATTTGAAAGAAAAGGTGTACGTGGATAAGCCAGCAACAAATCAAGAGCTAAAGGACGAAATAATTCGGCACATTAACGGCATGTAACCTCAATTATGCCTCTGCGTCATCGAAAATTTGTACAATCGGATGGAGGTGTGCCGTCAAGGTCGCGGCGAACCATATTATAATTTGTGTTTTATTCAAAATCAATATCAATATGGTAGGTTGTGGTAGCAAAACTAAAAATTTTGGAAAAATAAAGAATAAAAGTTGTGTGAGTGCTTAATGAAATTAAGAAAAAAAGTAATTCACGTCGGAATTGTTAAAAAGAGTAAAATAATATTTTTAGGTATTTATTTTTTATTATTCAGTTGTTTCCCCATAGTAACCAGTAGAGTAAGTATGAATGAATAGAATACTGAGTGTTTGAATAAAAAATTTGATTACATGAACATCAATAATATAAGACTTTAATTAAACTTAAAAAAGAAGACAAACATTGAATCATCAAAATCGAAGTATATTTTTTATATATGTATATTGGAAGACTTAAAATTCTCTTTAAACCTTAAGTTATAGACCAAGGTAATACATATACTCGTATATACAATACATACATATATGCTATAAATTTAGTTACACTTTTTGTTTTATTTTGCTTAAGACTATGAAAAATTGTCCAAAGTTGTTCAAAACTTTCTATAGAGCGAATAAAATGAACTTGTAATGAAATACAAAAAGAAAAGTTCATACCAAGAGTGTATTAGTTTTCCAAACTATTTTAATAGAAATGTAAAGTGTACTCCAGAGTAAAAGTTGTTATTGAGAAAAATCAAACTTGATTTTTTTTCATTTTTTTCATTTTTCTATTTTACATTTATTTGTGTTGTGTTTGTTCTTTATTTCAAAGTTATAAAATCTTAAAAAATTATCAACAGCAAAAAGATATAAGACAAATGTATATCAAAAAGAAATCTAAAAAAATATTCGACTACAATTTGAATTTAAAAGAAGTAACGAGACAACAAAAATAAGAAGAAAATTCATTGTTTGGCAATATTACATTCGAAGAAATTTCCATTTTTATTTCACTTTTTCTTTTTTGCTTGTCTTTCATTTACTTTCAGTTTTCATTTTGATTGTTGCTGGCACACAATGGATATCATTCCAGTTTTTTTCGTCTTTTGAAATGCTTTTCTCACAATTTTAATATTTTTTTCTTAGAATGTTTACATTAAAATTCACTAGTGATTCATACAATTTCTTTTACATTTACATTTATTTGGTAAATTGGGCTAAATTTTATTTTTTTTAAAGACATACAAAGGAAAATTATTTATTCACCAAAATTTTGTTCGTATGTTGAACATACGAGTGTTGCTGAGTGTAAGAGTGGCTTAAATCCATACAAAAATTTTAAATACTGGTAAAATTTCAATGAATTTATTGCCTATTAATATAATTTTTGAATGTAAAATTAAAATAAAATAAGTTTTACGTATCAATTTCAGGTGTTAAACTAGTTTTGATCTCATTTTTTTTTCGACCTTTAAACAATTTTTATATATCGTTGTTTGAATATATCGTCGGTTGAAAAGTAAAACTCACTAACTGTAGTCATATCACATAGCACTTAGTGAGTTTTACTCGTCAATCGACGATATGAAAGCTAGGGTCCCATAGGGCAAATAGATATTTGACAACAAATTTTGAGTATTTCTTTGCCATAATATGACCATAACAAACAAGTTTTTGTATAAACTAAAACCATTTGCGTGAGTTTCATTGTTCTCGGTACTACCATGGAAAGTGCTCTTTTTTTAGACCAACACTCAGGGGCTACACCTCTACTAATACAGTGCATGATATTGGAATTGGAAATATAATTTTTTTTATTAAGTGCCTTATGTCAATGGGACAAGTTTCTATTAGTTGTTGATCACTCAAAGGCCAGTGTTATACCTTCGACCTTGAAAAGATCAACAGAAATTGCCCCAACTATCGACAGTATATTGTGTATTTTGTGAAGTGGTGTGGATTTTGGATAAGTTGTGTTGATAGGTTTTGATCATTGCTTGGTTCTGCCTCTCACTTGCCAGTAGATGGCATTTTCTGCTGATCATTCATTTTATAGATCAAAAGTGGATAGAGTGGAATGTCAGAAGGCGGCTTTCTTTAATGAAGAATTCTTGGCTGTGAGGGGAAACCTCTTATATATATTTTCTTTTAATTGAAACTTTGAAATGTCGCACAAATTATTTGTTCTTCATTTTCTCAAGTGAGGACTCGAACTTGGGATGCTTGTGCCGTAAGCGAGCACTCTAACTACTACACAACGCCTCTCCTCTTATGAAATAAAGGCTTCCAATCCGAATAACCATAGTTACTTACGTACCACACGTACCTCTCTTAAAACACATACTTTTGTTGGTTGAATCGCTCAATGCATTATAGAGAGAATTCGCTCTTTAGCGGCACGTTTCGTTTATGGAACAATATTTCCGTGAGATTTTTTTCTGTCAATTAGAAAGGATGATAATTAGAAAAAAAAAAGAAACCGTAATGATGAAAAATCAAAAGAAGAATATACATATATATAAAAAACGTTATGTGTTTAATAAGTCTTCGACAAATTCAATTTCAATATAAAAGTCTGTACATACAACTTCTTCACGGAAGTCACTTTTCTTTTAGTTTCTGATCTGATTAAGGTGTTTTAACACGAAACAAACTTAATATTAAAATGCGCGATAAAAGAAAGCTGGAAGTTGTATTGTCCCCAGAAACTTTTTGTACAATTGACCTCAAACGTCAGCTCTGACATCTTGTAAAAGAAATATGAAAAATATTTCCTTCGGCGACTGCCTGTTAGCACTCTTCTGGCAAAAGTTCTAACAAGCTTCCCTTCTTCTGTCGTTCGGAGTTGACTTTAAACTATAGGTCCCGGTGCTTATGGATAAAAATTGACACACACAACGTGGGTGCTTCGAGAAACTAGGCCGTAACTCTGAAACAGGGTTGTAATGGCCAATTATCTATTTATGTATGTATGTATGCACGAGTAAAATAATTATCAAAATTTTGAGTGTTTTTTATAGAGTGTCACAATTTTGAGTCGGCAGCAGTGCTTTATTGGATCACCCTCTTAACAGCTGATAGTTGCTTTGAAATTTCAAAATGAATCGTCTTACACCAGAGCAACGCGTGCAAATTGTTGAAATTTTTAATCAAAGTAAATTGTTCTATTCTATTGATGTTGACCTTGAATTTCCATTAAAAATTTTATTTTTCGTTTAAGCCCATTTCTGGTTGAATGGGTACATACATAAGCAGAATTGTCGCATTTGGAGTGAGAAGAATCCACAAGCTTTTGTCGAAACACCATGTATTGAAAAACGATGGTGGTCAAAATCAGAGTTGGGTTTATTGCATTGAATTTATAATGCATTATCGTTTCCACTACCACTAAACCACTTAGTATTAATGCAGCAATATTGCAGCCACCACTAAATGCAGATAGAAATAGTTAACCACTAAATAAAACCATTTTAGTGGTAGTGGAAATTTAGTGCAGTAAATAAAAACATTTTAGTGGTAGTGGAAATTTAATGCATTAAATAAAATAAATTTAGTGGTAGTGGAAATTTATTGCATTAAATATAAAAATTTTAGTGGTAGTGGAAATTTAGTGCACTAATTTTGAATAATTAGTGGTAATGGAATATAACTCCATTGGCACTATAGTGGAATGGAAATTTAGTTCCACTACCTCAGTTCCACTATCGTTTTAATATACCTTCATATATGGATATAATATTATTATATGCATACATAGCTTAAGTCAATGTCAAAATAAATTATATTGAATGTTGCTTTCTTAATTTACTGAGTCCACCTGTATAAAGTAAATACTTGTTGTTATTGTTTTAATAAGAATTTTAGTACTTTCAAATGTAATATATTATTCAGTTCACCATAGGTAAGATTTTAATGGCGCGGACTGCTAATATTGCCAGCCGCTAATCATTCAGAAGTAGTGCACTAAATTTCCATTACCACTAAAATCGATTCATTTAGTGCACTAAATTTGCACTACCACTAAATTTGTTTTATTCAATGCACTAAATGTCCACTCCCACTAAATTTATTTTATTTAATGCACTAAATTTCCACTCCCACTAAATTTGTTTTTTTTAATGCATTAAATTTCCACTACCACGAAATTTGTTTTATTTAATGCACTAAATTTCCACTACCACTAAATATTATAGGCGATAATGCAATATTTTTTCCACTACCACTAAATTTAGTGGAAAATTAAATCTAATGCAATAAACCCAACTCTGGTCAGAATGTTACTGCCAATGATGAACGGTATAGGAATATGATTCCAAATTTTTTTCGTACCTCAATTACTTGGCATGAATCTTGCTGATATCTGGTAACAACAGGACGAAGCCCCATACCACACAGCGGGCGCTACAATTGATTTATTAAAATAAATTTTTGATGAAGGAATAATTTCATTTAATGGCCCAACTAGTTGGTCACTAAGGTCGTGTTATTTAACCCCATAGAATTATTTTCTTTCGGATTATGTTAAGTCACTTGTCTACTTGATAAACCACAAACAAGTGAACACCTCAAAGAGTTATCGGAGAAATACGGCCGCAAATGCTGCGAAAAGTTGTTAAAAATTGGTATTCGGGATTGCTCTTTCTATGAGTCTGCCGTGGCTGGCGGACACATTGCAGAAATTATATTTAAACAGTAATTTCATAAAATTTTCTTTTCAATAAAGCCCGATTTATTGATATTAAAAACATATTTCATTGCTTTATTATGAAATAAACTTATGTCACTCTGTAAAAAACTAATGGCTGTATGGAGTGTTTTCTATTTTTTTTTAGAGGGGTAGCAAAAAAATTTACTTGAAAACACTAATAATTACAAGTAAAAGTAAATCGAATCAATCCACAAATAATTTTTCTTCCAAAGCTTGTAACATACGAGTTATATTTTTTTTATCTCAAACGATATATTTTTTTAAAAATAATTCTAAAGACGTATTTGCTAATGTGATTGACAGATTACTTTGAAAAGCTATTCTTTTGGATTTTCTTTACTTATCAGTATTAAAACAATACATTTAGAATCATAAGAAATCGCAATCTAAATTCATAGCAATAACAAGTAATAGAAAAATAATCGCGTATCTGTCGATTTGGCTGCTTTTCACTACAATACTCAGACAAGTTTGTAGGGCAATAAAAATTGAAACAATTGATGATTGGCATTAAGAAAAAAATAAATAAAAGTTGCGCTTTAATTTTGTACAGGTTTTTATTGCCCTCAATAAAGTTTTAAAAAACAAATAACTGGAACACTGTTATTTTTTCTTTAAAAGATAACAAATTTTGTGTATTTTATAAACAACAACTGTAGCAAAACAAGTTCATAAAAAATTTATATTTCTAAATAGTTTATTTACCAACCACAATGTATGAAAACTTGTTTTTTTTTTTTGTTTTTTTTTTTTTTTTTTTTTGTTAAGCCAGAGTATAAAGTGTGTTGAAACTAAAAGGCTTATTGTTGCAGAATTGTTCAATAAAAACGGAAGAATGTTGGCTGTCTAATATTATTCCACCCTGATTTCTACAAAACAATGTATGAAATATAAAAAGAATTCTATTGAGCAAAATTTTGGATAAAAATTAAAAAAAAAAATTGTTTTCCATATATTGTAAGAAAAATAAGTATTATACGTATACTTTCGCTACCATTCGTCAATGCTATTTTCATAAATGAAATAAGTTGTGATTGTATTGCAGAATTGACAACTTAATTCAGATTAAACAACTTCTCGTTAACACTTGCAGTTAAAAATATATTACAAAGATCGTCAGAGCTATCATCAATCAAGAAAAACCCTTATTTAAACTTGGGATAGTGACTATAATTTTGTTTTTTTTTTTATTTCAATAAATTAGTGCACTTTTTAAGCATTTTTATAGACAAAAAAATGACTTCCTGCACTTCTTAACCATATACACCTAAACTGTGCATTACACATTCTTACGTCCGAGGAAATTTGTAAATAAAATACAACTACATGAAAAACATTTCCTTTCCCTTCTGTATTTATTTTCACACATTGAAAAAAAAATTAGTTTTTTCTTCAAATAGTCTTTTATAGCAGAAGAACATATTTTATTTATATAAGTAATATAATAATAAAATGCTGCATTTTTTATAGTTTAATTTTTGTAGTTAAAGGTAAACTTATGAACTAAACTTTTGCTTCTTTTAGGTTTTCTTGTCGCCACAAGCCATTGTACGAGTTTCTTGTTGCTCCTGTCATGGTAAAACTTTACTACTTATAATCAACGTTATTGTTGTTTTAGTTTTTATTATAATTTTTTTCGTCTTTATGAAAATCCCTTAAGTAGAATAAGTGATTTGTTTAAAAACATGAGAGTAAAAGTAAAAATAAGACAAACTTGAGGCTTTTTTTTATAGGTAATAAAGTATAAAAATAATATACGCTGGAATTCAATCCATCTGGAGTTTTAAACTCTGGGCAATAAAAGTGGTAATAATAAATATAAAAAACTTAATCTCGGCTATATGTTTTGGATGCCAACTCACAGAATTTAAAAATTTTGAACACTAAGAATTTGTAAATTTTGATAAGTACTAATACTCTACTCTGCAATGCATTGTGCTCATCTAGGAAAATATCAGGGGAAAGGGGAAAGGGGAAAGATTGTGTAAACCTTTGATTTGGACTTACTAGCATCGTATCTATTATCAGTCAGAAAAAAAGACAAAGGTCCTACTTTAAAAACTCGAACCGCAAGGAAATCGATTGCTGTTGAATGATTATTCAATGGCCAGTGTTATACCTTCACCACTAACCGTGGTCTAGTGGTTAGAGTGTTGGTTTACTAAGAGGTTTAAACCCCAGCTATGGCATGTTGAAAAAAAGAAATATAGGAAAAAATATTACTTTCAGCGACGACTTCTTAGCAGTCTTCTGGCAAAAGCTCTGAGAGTAACTGATTGCCATGAACAAGCTCCTTGAGACTGTCGTTCGGAGTCGACATTAAACTGTAGGTCCCGGTACTCATTGATAAAATTTAACACACACAATATGGGTGCTGCGAAAAGCTATACTGTTACCCTGACACAGTGTTTTAATCAGAGTTGGGTTTATTGCATTAGATTTAATTTTCCACTAAATTTAGTGGTAGTGGAAAAAATAGTGCATTATCGGCTATAATATTTAGTGGTAGTGGAAATTTAGTGCATTAAATAAAACCATTTTAGTGGTAGTGGAAATTTAATGCATTAAAAAAAACAAATTTAGTGGTAGTGGAAATTTATTGCATTAAATAAAAAAAGTTTAGTGGTAGTGGAAATTTATTGCATTAAATAAAAAAAATTAGTGGTAGTGGAAATTTATTGCATTAAAAAAAACAAATTTAGTGGTAGTGGAAATTTATTGCATTAAATAAAAAAAATTTAGTGGTAGTGGAAATTTAATGCATTAAAAAAAAACAAATTTAGTGGTAGTGGAAATTTATTGCATTAAATAAAAAAAATTTTGTGGTAGTGGAAATTTATTGCATTAAAAAAAACAAATTTAGTGGTAGTGGAAATTTATTGCATTAAAAAAAACAAATTTAGTGGTAATTGAAATTTAGTGCATTAAATAAAATAAATTTAGTGGTAGTGGAAATTTAGTGCATTAAATAAAAAAAAATTAGTGGTAGTGGAAATTTAATGCATTAAAAAAAACAAATTTAGTGGTAGTGGAAATTTAGTGCACTAAATGAATCGATTTTAGTGGTAATGGAAATTTAGTGCACTACTTCTGAATGATTAGCGGCTGGCAATATTAGCAGTCCGCGCCATTAAAATCTTACCTATGGTGAACTGAATAATATATTACATTTGAAAGTACTAAAATTCTTATTAAAACAATAACAACAATTATTTACTTTATACAGGCGGACTCAGTAAATAAAGAAAATAACATTCACAACAATTTATTTTGACATTGACTTAAGCTATGTATGCATATAATAATATTATATCCATATATGAAGGTATATTAAAACGATAGTGGAACTGAGGTAGTGGAACTAAATTTCCATTCCACTATAGTGCCAATGGAGTTATATTCCATTACCACTAATTATTCAAAATTAGTGCACTAAATTTCCACTACCACTAAAATCGATATATTTAATGCAATAAATTTCCATTGCCACTAAAATTTTTATATTTAATGCAATAAATTTCCACTACCACTAAATTTATTTTATTTAATGCACTAAATTGCCACTACCACTAAATTTGTTTTTTTTAATGCAATAAATTTCCACTACCACTAATTTTTTTTATTTAATGCAATAAATTTCCACTACCACTAAATTTGTTTTTTTTAATGCATTAAATTTCCACTACCACTAAATTTTTTTTATTTAATGCAATATATTTCCACTACCACTAAATTTGTTTTTTTTTAATGCATTAAATTTCCACTACCACTAAATTTTTTTTATTTAATGCAATATATTTCCACTACCACTAAATTTGTTTTTTTTTAATGCAATAAATTTCCACTACCACTAAATTTGTTTTTTTTAATGCACTAAATTTCCACTACCACTAAATTTGTTTTTTTTAATGCAATAAATTTCCACTACCACTAAAATGGATTTATTTAGTGGTTAACTATTTCTATCTGCATTTAGTGGTGGCTGCAATATTGCTGCATTAATACTAAGTGGTTTAGTGGTAGTGGAAACGATAATGCATTATAAATTCAATGCAATAAACCCAACTCTGGTTTTAATGCCCAATTATGTATGTATGTATGTATATACATACCCCAAGCAGCACACACAGTGAAGTTTAAATTAAGGAGTAAAAGATGACAATGCTACTAAAGATGATGTTGTAGTTGTCCTCAAAACCAGTTGAGTCCTTGCAGTGTAATACTATGCAACACTATTAACGTCAAAATTAATTCTCATGACAGCCTCCCTAATATTTACATTAAGCATAGTCACAGTAGTCGCCGTGGTCTAGTGGTTAGTGTGTTGGCTTACTAAGACATGGGCCCTGGGTTCGACTCCAGGCTCTGACATCTTCAAAAAAAGAAATACGAAAAAAATATTTCTTTCAGTCTTCTGGCAAAAGCTCTAAGAGTAACTAATTGCCATGAACAAGCTTCTCAAGTCTGTCGTTCGGAGTCGACATTAAACTGTAGGTCCCGGTATTCATGGATAAAAATTGACACACACAACATGAGTGCTGCGAGAAGCTAGGCCGTAATCCTGATACAGGGTTGTAAAGGCCAGTTATATATGTATGTATAGTCACAGATGACAAAAAACTACCATCACCTTCACGCTTATGCATGAGAAAATAACATTGAAAATTTCGGGCATTGAATTCGACCTTATTCGCACGACCTCACTCGGAGATTGTCCACAAGTAGTGAGTTAGCGTGTCTACTACTTTCATCAAATGAATATGTGTGACAAATTGTGCTGTGATCTGCGAAAAACTAGGCAGAATTTGAAGTTATAAAAGATGATCATTCAGAGCATCATAAATATTAGTTTTTAGGAGGCACTAAATAATTGCGTTCTCATTAACTTATAGATCTGTTCTTAAAATACTACTGATCAAAAATTAATCATGTCGCATTAGATAATTTTTAGTTTTTTTTTAATAGAAATTTAATTTAAACGCTACCTTGTGCAAAAGAAAGGTGTTTATAATGCACATCACTAATCAATTCTCGATTAAAGAGTCAAACTAAATGATTGATTTTTATATATATTGAGAATGGTTAAAGTTCAGTCATATATATTACGCGGCAAAGCAGGCACAAGGTCCACTAGTCTTTTATTAAAATATTTCATTTGCTTAATTTTTTGGATTATATATTGCCTACCTTAAGGCTTTAAACACAACTAAGTTATATGGTAAACTTTAAGGCTAAATAATTATTTACTTCCGGGTTTAATAGGTTTAAAAGTTTAGCTCTTATTTGAAGAATCTTACAATAAATAAGTTACTTGTCTTCTTTTAGGGATTATTTGAAGTACTTTACCTATTTGATAACTTACAAAAGAAAAGAAAAATTTAATGCAAAAGAAATAAATATAACTAAACAGGTAACAAACAAAACTTATTTATATTCTTGAATGCAAAAACGAATCTAGACTACTGTACAAAGTTATTTGGTAAAGTTAAGCATATTAGTAGGGGAATGCTAATATTGAATAAACAAACTATCTAAAAAGGTAGTTTTAATACCCAAAAATAACTACAAATAAAAAATAAAGTGCTCTACGTGTATTATAACAAAATATTATTGCGTAACTTTCTCATAAAACATTAAAGAAATGGTTGCAGTAGCATCAGTGTAAGCAGAATTAATTTAACCAGTCAAGCAGTCAGCTGATACACAGTTTTCCTCTTCTTCTTTTATCAGAAACTTTTCTTGATTCACTAAATTGTTTAGTTTTATTGTTTATTTTATTGATATTGTTTGACTCGAATTTCATAAAAAAAAGTTATAATTATATTTTCTGCTTAATTATCTTGACAAAAAGTTCACTGTTATGTATTTTTCCTCTCTTGGTATAGTTGTTCGAAACAAAAAAAACTACTCGTCAACATAAACAAATAACAACTGCTACCGTTTTACCTTTACTCTCATTTTATTTTTTATACTCTTCATCATCACAAATTATGGTGAGAATTTTTTTATTTTTATATTCAAACAAAGTTGTTTTTTATATTACTGCACATACATGCATACTTCGAGAATAATGTTGCAGGATTTTTTGTTGTTGTTCATCCATAACTACTGAACCTGTAATGGCCGCAGGGTGTAATTATACTTCAACCGAAAAATTTAATGGAGAGAAATATAAAAAATTTAATTTTTTTTTATTAATTAATTTTATTAACATTGAAAATATTTACATATTTATTTTATTAAACAAAGTTTTTGTTCAGTTCTTATTTGATTAAGGACACAAAGTCATTAGTAAAGTATCTGTTATTAAATAAATATTTAACCACCATTAAACAAATATCAATAAAATTAATACTGTACAGTAATCAATAAACTTGTAGAACATTTTTTTGTTTGTTTGTTAAAGAGCAATTGTCTTTACAAACTCTATTAAATTAACATATACACATACTTATAGACATACATTGTTTATTTAATTATTAAGCAATTGCTTCAATTGTGGCGTTTTTATTTGCAATACCAAATAAATATTTTTCAAAAGAATGGACATAAAACAATAGAAACGCATATTATTTTACTATATAAGTACATATTTGGGGAATTCAAATGGCCGTTTTAAAGTCATATATCATAAAACTATAAAACAAAAAACTATGATTGCTGTGAACAAACCGTCATAGTTTAGTATATTATTTTTCATTTTATTTTTTTGATTATATTTATTATTTTTTATTTTTCAATTTATGACAAAATGATAAATATAGGTTGAAAAGTCTTATACCCGTATTCATAAAAATTATTTTAGGTTTATTAAGGGTTTATTTGACATATTTCTATGCAATACTTGTCAAATAAATCCTCAATAAACCTAAAATACTTTTTATGAATACGGGCATTATTGTTTTATGACATTTTTATTTAAAGCCCAAATAAAATTTTTTTAAACTATTTTAACATTTTATGATATTATGACAATAGGACCCCGTTTGAATACTCCAATTGTATTTTATTTATTTTCTGTAACATATGAGACATTTCATGAACGTCTTAATTATATTTACTTTAATTTTTAGAAATAAAAACCCATAAAACATTTTTAAAATTCCTAGGATGAGTTTTTGTAGACACTTGCAAAATATTGCATAAACGAAACAAATGTTATAAAGAAAATAAAATATATTTGCCGAGTTCACAAGCTTTTGTATCGTTGTATGCTCTATTGAAAACAGTTTTTGTTTACTTGCTTGTAAACACCTAGTGTATCATTGTATTCATATACAGTGTATCGAGAGCTTCAGAAATCACATAAGAAGAAGAAAATCGCTATATACAATAAAATAAATGTAAATCCTCTATATTTTTTACCACTTTATTAACATTAATTAAATTTCTATATTTATGTGCGAATTTGTCTTTTCCTATAAATTTGCTGCTGAAAACAAATATTTTATTTTTTTATTTTTATTCTTCTTTTCAATAATAGGCATTCACTTTACATTAATAGCACAAAAAGCAATTCAACTTAAGAGGGGGTCGTGGTATAGTGGTTAGAGTGCGTGCACAGAAACTCAAACGACCGAGGTATAAAAAATAAAAAAAAATAAATATGCGTTTTTTAAAAATTATAATTTAAAAAATTAGAAGTTCCCCCCTTCAAGTAGTCCATCTTCACGAAAAAGCTCCCTGACATTTCCAGTCTATTCCATCCATTCAAATGATGTTGACAGCTTAACCTACACAAAAAAAGATGCTCACCACTCACATAAAACATCCAAATGGGGCAATTGCTGTTGATTATTCTAAAGTAAAGGTATAACACTGGCCTTTGAGTGATCAACTAATAGCAACTTGTTTATTGATATAAGGAGCTTAACATATATCTATATAATCAACATTCCAATACAATGCACTGCATTTAGTAGAGGCTTAACCATAAGTATTGGTCTTAAAAAAAAATTTAATTTTTTTAAAATACATGAAAACAATTGTATAAGTGTATAGGAATTTTTCATGAAAATTACTTACAATAAGAATACATTGTTGTAGTCTAAAACAATATTACAAGAGTCGTTTGAATTCGGCAATTGTCAATAGATTCATAGTATATTATATTGAACATACTTTTTGTTTAACCACCTAGTGTATCATTGTATTGTAAGCGTTAAAAACTAAGTACGAAAAAGCAAAGTATTTAAGCCAGCCTAAGTTATAATCAACCATCGACCCAAGAATAGGATCATCTCGCATAATAAAAACCTATTATGATGCCGAATCAGAGAGTGCCAAACACAATAGCAGTACTATGAACTGCTAAATGTACAGCCAGCTTCAATAATAAAGCGATTGACATAACCCACCAGAATATCCAGTAGTGAACTTGTATCTACATATAACATACTGTCCGTCTAACACCCAAAAGTAACAGTCTTCTTTGCCAGGTAAAATAAAATAAGAAATTTTTTAAATAAGCTATGAACTTTAGCCCTTCTCAAGATATACAAAAATTAATATTCAGTTTGTTAGTGAGGTATCAGGCTCACTTGTCGAATTCCGCTCACTTTCTGACTAACGATTTGCTTTGATCATGACGTCATGTAGTCGCCGTTGTCTAGTGATTAATGTGTTGGCTTACTAAGACGATAGCTCAGGGTTCGAACTTTAGCGCTGACATCTTGAACAAAACAAAAGAAATATGAAAAAAAAATATTTCTTTCGGCTACTACCTCTTAGCAGTCTTCTGGCGAAAACTCTGAGAGTAATTGAGTGCCATTAAAAGCTTCTTAAGTCTGTCGTTCAGAGTCGTCTTTAAACTTTTCACATTAAATTCAAAGGTGTTATGCTTTTTTCATTTATTATACATTCTTTACACACATTTTAAAAGTCAAACAAAAGTCAAAACGACTGTTGCAATCGCTTGACTACTATTAAACGAAGACAACTGAAATAAGTTGTGATTTATAATACAAAAAAGTTGAGTTGTGTTATGCTGTAACATTTGCAATTTAAATCAGAGTGGGCAAACAAACAAAACATTTCGCAAAAGTTACAACAAAGTCATACACTTTTCAAAATTTTTTTAATGGTATTGTACATGAGCAAAACCAAAACAAATACTTTCTAAATGAGAAAGAGCGCAAATGAAACAATTAGCTTTTCGCTCTTGTGCTTGCTTTGTTATTCCTTTACATTTGTATAATTTGCTCTTTTTTCTCTTCTTCTTTTCTTCTTCTTCTCATTAATTTTTTTTTGTACCTACGCACATTTGAGTTAGTGTATTTGTAGTACTCAAAACAGAAACAATATACAAAATTAAATGGGACAATCGTTCTCACTGTTTCTGTTGTATTTTTGTTTTACTCTATGCAAAGAACACAACAAAATGAGATCAAACGTTCAGTTTTGTTTATTTTCCTACTCTGATTTAAATTAGTTGAGATATGAATCATAACAGGAGCATCATTTACTAACTGTTGCTGCATTAACAGAAAAAAAATGTAGTTGATATTTATTGAAAACTAACGCTAAAGGCAGTTGGTTTTTTCGTGTTAAATTAAAATTTTTTAACAAAAAAAAAAAAAAAAGAATTATGCAAAAATAATTACAACTAAAATATTAAATATGAAAATTAAAACAATTTAAATCACAAAATTTTATCAGTTGTTTATTCTAAAAAAGTAAATAAATATTTTCATAAACAAAATAAAAATGTATTTACATTCTGCATTGTACACACATTAGGGTGGCTCATTGTGTAAAGAATATCAAGAAAGAAGGTCTTCACATTTACATGAATGAAACTGAAGTCTAAAAAAACTGACCCACCCTAATATACACAAGTATTTACATATGTATTAATTATTTATTACAAACTAAATAATACAGTTATTTAATTTATTTATTATTCATATTTAAATTCCATTTTTATTACACTTCATTTATTTAATTTCACTAAAGGTCGTTGCTTTTATTTTAATAGAAAATAGGAATGTTTTGTTTCTGATTTATGATTATTTCACATTATTTGGTCTATTATTTACTTTTACACACTATTAAAATTTATTCAAAACTAAAAGTTTTTTTTTTTAAATCAGTTGTCCAGTAATTATTTTTATAGTGACAACCACAAATAAATATTGTATTATTGAAATATTTTCATATTTTAATTTTAAATACAATTCATATTTAATTTTATTTATTTTTAATAATAAGCGAATATTTTCTATTTAATTTAATCATAATATTTGATAAAATTAATAAAAGAAATTGAATGCTAAACTACACATGCTTCAATTAAGCGAGAAAATCAATTATTTAGGATTAATAACGAAAAGTAATTAATTTGATTTAAGTTATATAGTTATTTGTTTTTTTCTTCGGGGGTTTTATTTTTTTGACAAAACCCAAATGGAAAACTTTCTTAAATTGTTAAAAATTAAATTACATATTTTTGACTGGCAACAATTCCAGTTGAAAGTTTAAACATGTGTTCTTAGGTGTTAAAACAGTTGCCAAATTCACAAGACCCTTGTATCGTTGTTTTATATTACAAATTTTCTGCTATTAAAAGATATGAAAACCAATATTGTCACACGTTTAAAAATTTCTGCCATTAATAATACTTATTCAGTAATAAAGGCAGAAGAATAAATTTTTCACGTCTACTTTAGAGGCATTAATTCAACAAATTTTAATGTATTGTGAAATACAATCTTAAACATGTGCAAGACAGCCATACTCGTACGACTTTATTTTTAGAATTTTCGCTTTCTTAAATGAAATTATACATGAGAGAGTATATAATTTTAGACTTTTAGGAGACAGACATTTGAGATTTGAATATTTTATTTTATTTTAAGCTCAATAATTTGGTATGAGTAGCGAAAACTTTCTTCTGCTATCTCTGTCTTGACAGTTGTAGAGATTTCTTTATTTGCACATAAATTTTTGGCAAATCCATAAAATGTTGCATTATGGTTTTAATAATATAAATGCCACATTATTGAAAAAGTTACATAAATTTAATTCCAATTTTATTTTGTTGTTATTTAAAGTGAAAAAAATTCTTTTAATAATTTATAAAAAAATATTTTTAACATATCGCACCCTAAATAGAAAAGGGGCACAACTCAAAATACTTAAATTTTCAGGACAGACATAAAACTGTTCATGTGAAAATGATTGTAATATTTAAAGAAAATATTGCTCCATTATTGGAAAATTCAATATTGAAAATTTTATTTTGAGTTGTGCCTCTTTTTTATTTAGGGTGCGATATATCATGATAAATATTTGCTATTATTGTTGTTTATTTTTAATAACTGGAAAGAAAATTATGACGAAGGTCTATTAATAAGGTCAACTCAATTCTCAGGCTAATTTGATGAATTGTTAAACTCATTAGTATTTTTAAATTTAAGCGGTGTTTCAATTTTTTATCATATGCCTGCAGGCGTTTTTAATTAAAAATATTGTAATAGTTTGTATTGGTATTGTTTTTGGAACAAAGAGCCTTTTGTTTTTTGAATTCTTACATGGTATGATAACATATGTTTATATTTAAAGTAACCTTCGTGCCTTTATCTCTCTGAAAAGTTACTGTTCTATGATGTCAACGACTTTAATTAATTTTTTTTTTCACGTGACCAGTATTCAGGCGATAATGACTCATGGATTAGAAAAAAAGAAAGAGAGTAGTGTTTGTGAAGATTTAATTTGACCTTGTTTATAAAATATAATTTCTAATCATAGCTAGTCGAAAATAAGTGCTTCAGTTCGTTTCTGTCGAATTGGGCCTCGGACGTAGAGGGTTTTTAAGACAGATAAGACACAGTTTTTCTGACAGAAGCCATAACTTTAATGCGACGTGTTCCCAGTTTAAGGTAAAACATTTTTGACACAAAAAGAATTTTCTTTACTGCATATTAGTACCGAGTATCGGGTATTTGTATTAACTTTTGGGTACTCAATACTTAAAATATTTCGAAATTGTATGGAAAATTCAAATTTTAACGACCAAAACAAAATTCTACCTAAAAACACAATACTTTAGGGAAATTGTTTAGCTTAAAAATAAAATCAGTAATATTGAGTGCCCGAATAAAAGTACTCAATATTATCGAGTAATCAAAAGTAGCAGAATTTGACAGCACTACTACATATCAATAATACAATAGAACTATGAATCACAGATTATCAGGGGGAATTAGGTGAACAATTTTCCACACTGTATTTGGTATTGAAGTTCTTGCAGTTATTCTTTCATATTCTGACTTGCAAACCTGCATTCTTATTAATTTGTTAAGAATTCGTTCAATTATCTTATGGCTTGTCTGTATGTCTTATGGTGTAGAGAATAAATATACCATTAGAAAAAAAATATTTTTTTTGGCTTTTTTGGCTTTGTAATAAATTTAAATAAATAGAAAAGATATAATTTATTGATATTGTACGTCGCTCAACACAAATGTAAATTTCTAAACAACTGCTTACCTTACGAAGTAGAGTTTAGAAAATTGTAAAGCAGGTAATCGTACGAATGAATCTAAAAGTTCGAGCAAAAACTATGGAATAAACTGTTAGATATTTAATTTCAGGCAAGGCATACAAGAAAACATATTTTTTAATTGTAAAGATATTTTTTTTTTTTTGAAAAACAAAATATTTTTCTTTTGTTAAGATTAAACAAACATACAAATAATCATGAAATTAAAAAACAATTTTCAATATTTAAAATTTGTTTTCGATGTACACAAATTAATGAAAACTTATTTGCTCGTATTTTAAATAGGCTTTTAATTTGATAAATTATATCGAACTGATTATAAACGATATTATAAAAGGATTTCTTCTTTCCCTTACTGCAATCATTTTCTATTTTATAATAAATAGAAAGCAATTCTGCAGAAAAAATACAATATTTTACAAAAGTCGTAGAATAAATTGCTGTGAAAGAAATTATTTTTTTCTACAGCTATTGTTGTACGAGTAGAGAAGCAAACAAATTAATTTTATGGAAATTCAATAGGCTTAGAGGCTGCTATTAAAACATTTATCCATTGATTAATTTTCTTCAAGTATAAAAATGTTAATGGTGTTCAATTTAAATAAAAAAGTTTTTTCTTTTTTTTAAATATTAATTGTAGACTTAAAGCCACAAAAATAAAAATGTCACCGGGGAATATTTAAATCATTTATGGATTTATTTTTTATTTCTTATTTTTCTTTTTCTTTTACATTTTAATAAAATATTAAAAGTGTCTAGACTAAGGACTTGAATTTGTTTATTTTAAGTAAAATATTAAAACGAAAAATATTTTTTGTGGCAATTTGTTAAAGGCTTTTATTCATTTATGTACGAGTATATCTGTTAATGCCAAAAAAGAAATTTAAAGAAAAAGCTTTGTGACATCTAACACTGAGTTAACAAACTTGTGTAGGCTCTGCAAAATTTTTAGGTCTGTTTTGTGCACATTGCTGTGGATATTCAAATCTAACAAATTGCAAAGAAATGTTAAACTTTTAAATCTCTTTTTTTTGTTGGTTTTTTATGTAAACAAACAACTACAACAACATTTCTCAAACAGGACTAAATTCGTAAACAAAATAAAAGAAACGATTAAGGCTCTAAAGACGTCTTAAAAAAAATTATAATAAAAGTCTACTTAAGTATAAAATTATAATTATATTTTTAAAATTGACAAAAAACTTAAAATCTCTTTAAAAGCATTTTTAAATATTTAAATCTTAATAAAAAAAGAAATATATTTTTAAAATCAATGAAAAGGACTTTATTGTATAGAACATTCGAGGCCTTAAACGCTTGCATACATATGTTTGAAAATATGTTTAAATACGAGGCACAGTCTGAAATATCAATTTTCTTAATATTTTCCCATTATAGGCAGCAGTATTTAGCCGATTTCAACTGTCTTTGATTTATCGATGTAGACAAGCAGAAAAAATAATTTAGTTTCTATTAATTGTTTTGATTAATTCAATTAAATGTTTAGTCGATTATAGAACTACTTTGCAAGAATACAAAGCTAACCATTTAAATGATATCCAAGTTCTTAAATACATTTTAAATTGATTTAATCAAAATTTTAATTTATTTTTAATATGGAATTTTTGTGGAAAGTACAAAGCTGCTGAACACACCATGCACATCAGATGTAAGGAAAACATAGTTTTATATGCTGCAGGAATTGGCCAGAGATGGAAAGTTTTAACCGCTTCTAAAGTAAAATTCTGATGTGATCTGTCAAAACGCCGACATACGTGTAAATTTTTTTAGTCTCCTCTACCAGGATCAATCGTCAGAACCCCGAAATATTTCTTCGTCTTAAACAGTGTAATCGATTTTGAAGACAAATGAACCAGTGACTTCACCAGCCAATAAAGCACACCAAACTGTAATTTTCTGTAGATGTAATAGTATTTCAACTAAAGCTTGAGGCTTATCCTCAAAATGGGTTTCATTAGAGAACAAAATTTTGGATTGGGAAGTCGATATTAATATTAATTTGTGCTTCAGTCCGTTCGCGGAATTGGTGATTCATATTATTGTCGCTTGGCTTTAATTCCTTTTTGTTTTTCACTTCATTAGTACTCAGGCTATGACACCTCATGCAGACTCCTCATGTATTATGAGGAGGAGTAAAGATGGAGAGTGTTTGTAAAAATTTTATTTCAAAGAAAGATTTTTCTATATACGAACAAGTGCGTCTAAAAAACAAATTCTTTCTGTAATTTGTTGTATGATTCATTAAACGATCAGCTACAAAATTATCTGATCTGTTAGAGATAAAAGTAGTATGTAAGGATCTATAATTGTTTGGAATTAAAATAGTTAAAACACCGGAACGCACGCTACATTGCGCTAATCCTCTAATGAATCGTTAGATTTGAATAACCACCCTCGCTCTTTTGTGTATGCGAAAATGAACCGAAAATGAACGAAGTACACGATAAGTTTGACCAATAGATTATTACTAAAAAGTACGGTTCAAGTGTTGTTTAGGTTTGGTGAATTCATAATAAAACCAATAATAACCAATCTGAACAAAAAGCAATTATTAGCTTTAGTAGACCACGTAGTCGCCATGGTCTGGTGGTTAGTGTGTTGGCTTACGAAGACGATAGCGCTGGGTTCAAATCTAAGCTCTGACATCTTGAAAAAAAAAATATGAAAAAATTATTTCTTTCGGCGACTACCTCTCAGCAGTCTTCTGGCAAAAGCTCTGAGAGTAATTAATTGCCATGAAAAACCTTCTCAAATTTGTTGTTCGGAGTCGACTTTAAAGTGTAGGTCCCGGTATTCATGGATAAAACTTAACACACACAATATGAGTGCTGCGAGAAGCAAGGCCGTAACCCTGACACAGGGTTGTAATGGCCATTCATGTATGTATGTATGTAGACCTTTTTAAAACCACCCTTTACTTACTGCTATTAGTATACGTTTGTTGGTGCTATTAGATAGATAGATAGACCCATAATAAAGGTATTTAATTTTTTGTATAATCACTTTTTTGCTTTTTTCTGCTTGTTATTTCAGTATTTACAAAAATAAAAAAAATTAAAATCAAAAAATAGAAACGAAAAACCGACAAAACAAATTAAAAATTTCATTTAAAATGTGAAGAAAATTAAATTTTTGTTTTGTGTAAATAAACGGTAGACAAGCTTTAAGCATCTGCATAAGGTATTACGAGTACCGTTAACCATCCTACTTAACCAATGGAAAAAATTAAATAAAGTAAGTTAAACTGACCCCCAAACATATTTTTTCTTTAATTTTTTACTGAAATTATTCTGCTCCTCAGTACACTGAGTCTGTCACTGCATGCGAAACTGTGTATTGCCCAAGTTAATATAAAAAGGCTATTAAAAAATAATTTATCCCAATGTCAATACAAATCATAATCTTTTTTGAAATATTTTTGTTTACTTCAGTTGCTTTCATTTCAAAAAGTTTATTTGAACATTTTTTTGCAGACGAATGGCAAATAAAAATACAGCAATTTAATGGATATTTAAATAAGGTTTTTTTATTTTTCTTTCAAATACGGGTATTAAAATTTATTAAAATTCTAATTAAAAATGAATGTAATCCATAATTGTTAATAAAATTTTAAGGAGAGTAAATACAAGTTATGCTTATGTATGTATGTATATAAAACTCCTATTACAGTTTTTCCTAATTTTTGTTTGTTTCTTATTTTTGTTAATATAACAATATTATAGTGAAAATTTAACATACTTTTAGTCGCACTTAAATCTTTATTTACGTATATTTCTATACTAAAAAAGAGTATAATAATTATTATTACTTAATTAAAACTTGTGGAAATCTAGAGTCATCAAGTACAAGTGTCTTTCAAATCACGCCAAGTAACTGGGTATGATTAAGTAAGTATTAGAAGTGACGTGAATATTTAAAGACGATAATCGTGTTAAAAGGTCATGATGGCTTATTATACCTGTATCCGAATGTTTGATAAACGATATCTTACTCAGTAATAAGAGCGACACTCACATATGGAGCAATGGCTTGGTGGCGGTTTCCGAAGAAGGTAACGATCATTAGGCTACTTGCCAGGATCCACAAATCCACTTACATAGGCGTAACAGTGCCAATACGTACTTGCAATTCTAAAGCCTTTAACGTGGTGCTGCATTTACTTTCGTATTCTTCAGCAACGTCCAATTGAACTACATGCCCTCCTTGATTATTGGATTCCCTAACCTGAATTGAATAGGCTTTCCACGTGAGTATTCCTGCACGATCGGAATGGAAACTAAGGTAGCATTTCACATGATTTCAACACTAAAGTCTAAAGAAATGGTTCTAAGATGAACTGTGGTGGTATTGGATATGATATGTTTTATTCAAGGAAAATTAACGAATGTCGGTGAATGTTAAATGTGAGTGGTGAGCGTCTTCACTAAGCAAGTTAGTTATTATCTTCCCACAAGGTGGCTCTGTACTACTCCTGATCATTCTGGAAATATGAGGGAGGGGTTTCTTTAAGATGGACTTATTTTTAAAAATAATTTTCCAAAAACCGCACATTTTAATTTTTTTAATTTTTCTTCTTCGCTGGGATTTGAACCCTGGCCGTTTAAGTTTCTGTGCGAGCACTCTAGCCGCTATACCACGACACCTCGTCATTGCTGCTATTCTCTCTCCTTACATTTAGTTCATATATTACTAATTCGGGGCTAGTGTCGGAATGCAGTTATACACTTAACGTCATCTCACTGGGAGGATTCTAAGTTAGATTGTGAGTCATTGTGGGTTTGAAGAGAATGAAAGTGCGGTTGAATTGGCTGGGAGAGGTTCTACCATAACGGTTTCCCATCTTATCCCGAAAGCATATTCAATAAAGTCTTTAAATTCAGCTTCTTCTTTAGGGAGGTAAATGCCAGGGTAAGGACAATTAACTACTGCAGGATTTTGAGGCTAATTTGGTCTGTTTTTGATATCAGAAGTATTAGATCGTTGTTGTGTCACAAAAGCAGATTACAGGACTTTGGCAGATTATCAACCATGCCTACCGGATGGATATTCAAGAAGGACGAGAATATACATAATATATGAAATGTATTGCTTTGGGGATAAGCATGTCTCTATGGCCATTTCGTCTCTGCTTAAGAGACTCGTCAGGAGACTTTTTCCCAAAGGTGTTAACCAAAAATACAAATACTTATATTCAAATAGTTATAAACTAAATGCGAATCACATTTAGTATATAAATACCAAACAAAAGTATTTACAAAGCAATACATTTCTGTTTTTTAAAAAATTGAAATTCTCTTCTTCCTGTTCACCACATTGCTTATCCCCAAAGCAATACATTTCATATATTATGTATATTAAATGTATTTGCCTATATGGCGAAAAATATTTTTTGTTTTTAATAGAAGGACGAGAATATTAAAAACTTTCTTAAACTTTGCCTGATGCGTTCGGTTTGGGGTTTCTACAGGATATCCTAGAGATATTAAATACTGATCCGGGAGATATACTAAGATACCTCAATTCTGATCGTAGTTAAGAGTGCTGTGGATGCTGTAACGGATGCTAATTGTTATTCGTGTAAGTGGCCACTTAACGAATCAACAATGCTAAATGTGTATTATGTGTGTTTCTTACAAACATTAAGACTAACACTCACACTATCACTCATTGCTCCAAGTAGGAATTGACTTTAACAAAACGTGTTTCTTATATTACTTGTTTTATTTTAGTTTTGTTTCAAATTTTTTTTTTTAATAAAACATTACTTTTAAAGAACCAAATTTGTTTTTACACACACACAAAAAACAATCTCTAAACAATGCACGAAATGAATTCTTTATTAACTCTATGTGTCTACAAATTGTTTATGGTAAAAACAAGAAAAGTGACACAGTGGAGTATCATGCAGATAAAAGACTAAACAGAACTTGAGTAGTGCTGTTTTTATTTTCACTTCTTGACAATTTAAGTCACATACTTGCATCACTTGTATATTAATTTGTCGAGTTAATAGTTGAATGCGTTTAAGTACGTTTTCGTGGCAAAAAAGAGAAAATACAGCTTCAACATAATTATTGTTGTTGAGGTTGCAGCAACTGACTTAACTCGTTTAACTAATGGTGTTTATAATACATGAATTCTTATAAATTTGTTTTTTTCTTTTTTAACAATGTATGGTTTGCCTGTGTGTTGTAAATTTCTGTATGCAAATCACATGCACACTAATTCTCCAGTGTATTTTTTACTTGTAAGTAGTGACATACGAGTACCAAACCAGCACGCGACTGCAGTGCAAAACAGTTTTTACCAGTTGACGCAGTTTAAAATGTGCCAAATTACACCGTTTTAGTATGGTGACTGAAAAATTTGTGGCAAAGTTGAATGAGGTATTAATTGTTTGGCAAAAAAAAACCAAGTAAATTATTTATAAATTGTAAACATTCTGTAAGGATTACAGAAATCACAATTTTTTTTCAAAAATATACACTTACGTTAGGGCACTATTATTGTTTTTTTTTGTTTTTTTTATTAGAGACCAATACTCAGGGGTAAACCCCTACTAAATTCAGAGCATTGTATGTATTGAAATTTTTTGGAAAGAACAGTACATACACATACTTTTATTATTATTATTATTATTATTATTATTATTATTATTATTATTATTATTGATTCTCTGGTGATCTCTTAACGAGTACAGACGTGTTTTTTTGCGACCGCATGATAATTAGTGTGAATAGTAATAGGTGGATTTTTTATAGAGGAAATTTGAATATTTGTAATAGGTACCTATTACGAATTTTTTGTTTCTTTTTTATATTAGTTTTGTGAATTGTAATAAGTGGAAAGTGGATAGCACTGAAACTTATTACCTCCGGATGGAGACGTCAGGGTCGGTGCCCACTTTAAGTGGCGCCCCTTTGACGATGGAACCTACCTTCGAAGGCCGTAGTGGTGGAGTAGGGTCTTTCGGAAACACCGAAAGGTGGTTTGCGGAAGCCTTAGCCCAGCTTAAGGAGGGACTGTCGGGTATGAGGTCCATTATTAAGGAGATGGGGGCTGCTGTTAAAAAGCAGCCAAACGTTAGCAGGTCAATCAAAGATTCTCTTCCAAAACTGGAGGAGAATATTGAAAAATTGCAGTGGCTCACCATGAGCTATGCGAAACCGCAACGTCCGGATTACGTAGCTGCTCCCGGATGTCTCACCAAGGAAGGTGGGAAGAGGAGGGCAGGTAGTCCACCATTAGTAGAGGCGCAGAAGAGCGCAAAAAAGGCGAGAGCGGGCGAGGTCTCCTCCAAACCGGAGACTAACATCGGTGCACCCGCGACAAGAGCAGCATCTCAAAATGCTGCCTCTTCAAAGGTGGCCCAAACCCCCGCCGGGAAAAAGCGCAACCGCGCTCAGGGGAAAGGTGCTCCTCAGGGTACCGCTCCATCTAATGAGGATGGACCGAGTGAAAAGAGGGGCAATATGCAGAAGAGGAAGCGTGGTGGCGAGAAGCCAGAAGCGATTCTTCTAAAACCTGCAGCTGGTAAGACCTATGCGGAAGTGCTTAGTGCCGTCCGATCGCAGGTCAAACCGGAAGCCTGTGGAGTGGCTGTTAGGTCAATACGGAAGACCAAGGCGGGAGAGCTTCTTGTGGAGCTGAAAAAGTCCTCCACTGACGGAAGAAGCGCTTTTAAACAGGCGTTAGAAAAGGCAGCGGGCGAGGCGAGTTTAGTCAGAGAACTGGTCCCTATGACTAAGGTAGAGATCAGAGATCTCGACGAGTGCACCTCTGTGGAGGAGGTGGAAGTGGCTCTCCAAGACATTCTTGTAGAATACAAGGGTGTTCTGGAGGTGTTTCTGGCCAAGCCCAACATAAGGGGGCAACACATGGCCATCGTTAAGATGGAGGCGAAAGCTGCCAAGGTTCTCCTACAAAGGAGGACAGTGAAACTCGGCTGGGTCAACTGCAGAATACGCGGTAGAGTGGACGTCTCCAGGTGCTTTAAGTGCCTGGGATACGGTCACCTTAGTGGAAACTGCAGCGGACCTGACCGAGGCAATATGTGTTTCCTGTGCGGGGTAGAGGGGCACAAGGCAAAGGACTGCAGGTCCCAGCCGACATGCTACCTATGCTCCGACATAGGGGAAAATGGCCGCAAACATATTGCAGGTTCGGGCGCTTGCGGAGTATTCCGCAAGGCATTAGAAGATGCTAAGCGGACAATATGATGGTCATCCTACAGGCCAACATGCACCGCAGCAGAACTGCTCACGACCTGATGGGGCAGATCCGTCTCGAGAAACAAGCTGATCTTATTTTGATCAGTGAGCAGTACCGAGACGGATGTGCGCCTACGTGGTTTAGGGACAACCTCGGTACAGCGGCGATATGGATCCCGGACCCGAGACGCTTCTGTGTTTCGGCCCATGGCTCTGGAGATGGTTTCGTTTGGGTGAGAAGCGGCTTGGTGACTTACTTTAGCTGCTATCTTACTCCAAACGAGGGTATCTCGGACTTCCAAACCAAGTTAGACGACTTGGAGGATGTCTTACGGAGCATGGGAGGTCATCTGGTAGTGGCTGGAGACTTCAATGCAAAAGCAGTAGAGTGGGGCGAGATTAGAACCGATTCGAGAGGTGGGCGAATTTTGGACTTTATGTCCAGGACGGGGTTGGTTGTATTAAATAACGGCTCCGTGCCCACCTTTCGAAGATCTGGCCAAAGGGGGACCATTATCGATCTCACTCTGGCAACTGAAAACCTAGCGGCACTCGTGCAGGAATGGCAGGTGATCGAGGACTTTACGGCCAGCGATCACCAGTATATAACATTCCGTGTGCGTGATATTGCGCCAGCTCGGTCCATCCAACATCATGGACCAGCTAGGTGGAATGCCGCTAGGATGGACGTTGAAGCTTTGTCTCTAGCCCTAGAACGGGGACGTATGACCACAGAGGGGATCCGTAATGATCTTCCGCCTGTTGAGAGGGCTGATGTACTTGTGGACTCAACCATGAATCTTATACATCAGGCCTGTCAAAGCGCTGTACCGAGGAGGGGTGCGAACGAAGGGAGAAGTCCTGCTTACTGGTGGACGACCGAAATTGCGGATCTGAGGCGTGTTTGTCTCCGTCGTAGACGGCTGGCTCAACGCGCTAATGCAAACGCAGATGACGCAGCCCGTAAAGCCGAAGAGTATAAGGCGGCGAAAAAAGATCTTCGCCGCGCCATCCAAAGAAGTAAGCGCCGATGCTGGAAGGACTTAACGGAGGACCTAAATAGGGATCCATGGGGGTTGGGCTATAAAATAGTGCTCCGCAAATTGAGGGCGTTTAAGCCAAACGCTTCTCTGAATGCGGATACTATTCGGCCCATTGTGGAAGCCCTTTTTCCGGATCATCCAGTGGTCGATAGAACATCGGTCACGGAAGAAACGGAAATCCCGCCTTTCACCTTGGAGGAACTGGAGTGTGCCTCTCGTTGTTTGCGCAGCGGGAAGGCACCAGGTCCTGATGGTCTACCAGCAGAGGTGCTGAAAGCCGTGTCACGGAGTCATCCAGAGCTCTTGCTCAATATGTACAACGCCTGTCTAAAGGCCGGGGTGTTTCCCTCCCGCTGGAAGATGGCTAAACTTGTACTTATTGACAAGGGCAAGGGACCAGTCGGCGCTCCTGGGTCATACAGACCACTATGCCTGCTTGATAACGCGGGGAAACTCCTGGAGAAGCTTCTTCGCCCACGTCTGCAGGCTGCAGTAGTGGCGGCAGGCGACCTCTCCGAAAGACAGTACGGCTTTCGAAGGGGCAGGTCGACTGTGGCGGCTATCCAGGAGGTAGTTAATGCAGGTAGGAGCACGGAACGTGGAAACCACTTTTCACGTCCCGTATGTTTGCTGGTCACACTGGATGTGAAAAACGCGTTTAACTCTGTCCGCTGGCAGGATGCGTTATACGCGATGGAGAGAGATTTCAGGCTCCCAGGGTACCTCCTGCGTATCATGGGAGATTACCTAAAAGATCGATCCATACTCTATGACACGGAGGATGGCCGAGAGACGAAAGTCTTATCGGCAGGGGCGGCCCAGGGATCTATACTGGGACCCGACATATGGAACTATACATATGACGGGATTCTACGTATGGAGATGCCCGAAGGGACATTCCTGGTTGGTTACGCAGACGACATCGCGGCAGTAATTATTGCCAAAGATGTCGATGCGGCCCAACTGCGACTCAACCAGGTTATGCGTCGAGTTACTCTCTGGCTGAGTGACCACGGGTTGGAGTTGGCACTGACTAAGACCGAGATAGTGCTTCTTACTAAGAAGCGCATCCCGCTCATTAGAAGCATGCAGGTAGGAGAGGTTACAGTCCAGACGAAGAATGCCGTTCGCTACCTGGGGGTTAGTTTGGACAACAGACTAACCTTCTGGAGCGAAATATCCAGCAGAGCAGACAAAGCGGCCTCAGTAGTGACGTTGTTAAGCAGGGTAATGGCCAACATTGGGGGCCCTCTTCCCTGTAAAAGACGTTTGCTGCTGAGCACCGCCGAGTCTGTGATGTTGTATGGAGCTGAAGTCTGGGCTGATGCGCTCAGGGTCGAAAAGTACCGAAAGCGCATGGCGGCAGTGCAACGGAGAGCAGCGCTCCGCATAGCGTGCTCCTACCGCACGGTATCGGAGCCGGCTGTCTTGGTGGTCGCCGGGGTCATACCCATCGACCTTCTCGCCAGGGAGCGACAATTCGTCCACCAACACAAGGACGAAATTGGAAGAGAAGGCGCACAATTTGTGGCAAGGTCTCAGTCCCTCCGTGACTGGCAGTTACGGTGGGATACTGAGACACGCGGAAGGTGGACTTACGCCCTTGTCCCTCAAGTGGACGCTTGGCTAAATCGTCAGCACGGTGAGGTAGATTACTACCTCACGCAGTTGCTGACGGGCCATGGGCACTTTCGGTCTTTCCTGTTTAAAATAGGAAAGGCCGTAAGTCCCACATGCGTCTACTGTGGAGCACAATCCGACTCCGCTCTCCACACTTTTTTTGAGTGTGAGAAGTGGATGTTGGAGAGGCGTGCACTGGAGAGGGATCTCGGCATCTTGACTCCCAATACCATCTCGGGAGTCATGTTAGGAAACCTTGCTGCATGGAGAAGGATCGCCTTTTTTGCGAGGGGGATCCTTCGTCGGAAGGAGAGAGACCTTGCAAGGTCGGTGGCACCGTAGGGTCCAAATGGACCGGAATATAAGGCTCCATCCTGAAGTAATGTCATAAATTGACGGTCCCAGGATGGAGCCGGGTGATATAGAGAGGGGTTTTAGCCGGTAGGCACGCAATAACTGCGTGGAGTCCGGCACGACGGGTGGCAAAAACCACCTAAGTGCGTAAATGCATTTCCCCTCTCACCAAAAAAAAAAAAAAAAAAAAAAAAAAAAAAAAAAAAAAAAAAAAAAAATTATTATTATTATTATTATTATTATCATTATTATTATTATTATTATTATTATTATTATTATTATTATTATTATTATTATTATCCCTAAGGGGAGCCTGCAACCCCAATAGGGCGCGTCCCCAGGTGGCGGATAGGGGAATGCCTCCCAGATATGGGCGGTAGGAGGGAAATCAAATACCTCCCGCGGACCAACAGGAAAGACCAAGCGCGACGGTTCTCAAATTGAGCGGCTTCTTGGCCAGCGTCTGATTCCATGTTAGGAACGGCTGAACGAGGATCACCTGGCAGTAGGTATAAAATGCTATGGGAGGATACCCTGAAAATAAATCAACGATGGAAAGTTCACAAGAGAATTTAGTTACGGTGCAGGGAGTAATGACCCCAGTGCCGGCGGTTATAGGGAGTGGGCAAGCGGGCTCCCGGCCGTCGTCATCCAACGACCGCAATGCTATCACGGTTATAAGCTTGGCTGGGATAGCAGATACAGCTACAAGCACTAAAAGCAATAAGGAGGAGACACTGAACGCTTTCCAAACCAGCAGGAAACTAAAGAGAACTCCCCCAATGAGTACCGTTATGACTCCTCCAGTAGTGGTGAAGACATCGACAAGAAATGAAGCGGCCCTCAAAGAAGATTTCTTTCAGACACCAAAAGCAATAATGGAGACAAATGAGACTACCTTCACGAATAGTCTTAAACCGCAGAGAAGCTCTCCTAACCAGGAATTCATTATCAAAATGAGGAAGGAAGAAGCCTGTGCTATGGCAAACATAAAGAAAGTTATGGTCAAAATTAAAGCAGCCCTCAAAAGGCAGAAAAACATCAGTATGGATGTTAGAGAAGGAGTCCAAGAGATCGAAGAATTAATCTGTATCGCCGAAACTAGCAGATCTAGCTGGGTGAAGGTCGAGAGAGAAAGGAAGATAGACATGGACAAGAAAAAAGTCTTGTCCATAGAGGAGACACCGCTTACAAGTATAGCCAAGAGAACTGCTGAAAGCCCACTGGAAGAAACAGAAGGCACAAAGAAAAGAAGAAACACTGAAGGCAAACAACTTGAAGAATGGAAGTCTGTTAGTTACAAAAAGACGCCCAAGCCGAAAAAGAGCCAAACCCTTCAGGAAAATAAAGAAAAGACGCCAAAAGAAGGCGCAAGGAAAAAAGAGGTGAAAAAGATGCCACACAAATATAAGCCGGAAGCACTAATATTAAAACCAGCAGAAGGACACAATTATGCAGACGTCCTTAAAACACTAAGAGAAAGTGGTAACAGCGAATCTAATATAAAAGTTAAGACTATTAGGAAAACCAAAACAGGATCTATGCTGGTAGAGCTTGAGAGAGGTGAACGCATAAATGAGGAGATTATAAACAAAGTGAAAGAAGTAATTAAAGACTCTGCGGAAATACGTAGCAGCGCGAAAAAAATTACTCTGAATATCCGCGACCTAGATGCTCTCACAACCGCTGAAGAAGTAGCCGAGGCCATTAGGAATGCTGGCATAATGGAAAGAAGTGAGATGAAAATTAAAATATCCAAACCAAACAGTAGAGAGTTGGTCCAGGCATTCATAACCATTCCATCCAAAGAGGCTGAAGAACTTTTAAAAGTTGGAAGCATGAAAATCGGTTGGTGTAGAGTAAAAGTGAGACTCCACGTAGCACAAAAGAAATGTTTCAAATGCTTTGGCGCAGATCATGAACAATGGAACTGTACGGGACCAGATAGAAGAAGCCAAGGATTATGTATACGCTGTGGTAATACGGGCCATATGATGAAGAATTGCAGCCGAGCACCTAGATGCTGCTTGTGCCTAGAAGCGGGCCACGCTTCGCTTGACCACCTTCCGGCTTCCAACAAGTGTAGGGCAGCGAGAACTCAACAAAAATGATGATACTTCAAGCAAATATGCATAGGAGTAAAACTGCAGATGCATTATTGGACCAAATTGCTGCAGAAAAGCGAATAGACATTGCTATAATAAGTGAGCAATACAAACCTAAAAATACTGGCCAATGGATAGAGGATAACACAAAAACGGCTGCAATATGGAAACCTAACGGCAGCATCGTTACCATAATACTGAATGGTAGCAACGAGTGCTTAACATATGTAAAGACAACGTTCTGTACAATAGTAAGCTGTTACTTAACACCTAGTGACTCTATGGATGATTTTGAGAGAAAGCTTAATATAATCGAGGATACAGCTAGGGAAATTGGTGGACCCTGGATCATTGCAGGGGATTTCAATGCTAAAGCAGTTGAATGGGGCGAATCAATAACAAACTCAAGAGGCCGAAAAATACTTGACATGGCGGGAAGATTAGATCTCGTGGTGGCCAATACCGGCACAGCGACCACTTTTAGGAGACCCGGATGTCAGGAAACTACTCCGGATATAACACTCGTTTCCGAAAGGATGGCAAGAGAGGTGAAAAACTGGACAGTACTGGAAGAATTTAGTGGAAGTGATCACCAGTATATCACTTACACAATAGAAAAGGGAAACCCCCGTAACCAGACAAACTCTAAACAAAATATTGGAACGAGAAAGTGGAATGCGTCCAGACTGAATACTGAAGCACTTATAACCAACATCGATAGACATGCACAAAATATCAGCGAAACTGAGAACATCACTCAAGTTGTTAAAGAGACTATGAACTGCATAATTAAAGGCTGTAATGCATCTATGCCGAAAAATAGAAGAAGCGGAAGGCGGAAGGAAGTGCATTGGTGGACAGCTGAAATAGACGAACTAAGGAAAATATGTCTCAAGGCAAGAAGGAAATTCACCAGAGCGAGACGAAGAAGTCTAGCTGTAGCAGAGCAGACCTATTATAAGAAGGCTAAGGCAGATCTGAAATTAGCCATAGAAAACAGCAAACGGAAACAGTTGGAAGAGCTGAGAAATGATATAAACAATGACCCTTGGGGTCTTGGGTATAAAATTGTTACTCAGAAACTTGTTGCCAAATCTAGAACGGAACTGATGGACTGTGGAACGGCAGAGCGTATCGTGGACACTCTTTTCCCGAACCACGAAGAACTTAATGAAGAATTTGACAGCGAAAGTGAACTCCCACAGCCTTTCACCGACGGAGAACTTCTCATGGCGGCCAAAAGCTTTAAAGCAGGTAAAGCACCTGGACCGGATGGTATACCAGTGGAAGTTGTAAGATACCTAGCTGAAAAACGCCCAAACATATTTTTGAAAATGTTTAATTTGTGCTGGTCCCGCGGAATATTCCCGGAAATATGGAAGAAGCAAAAGCTGGTTTTAATAAGCAAAGGAAAAGGAGATTTAACACAGCCCTCCTCGTATAGGCCACTTTGTATGCTGGATGTGACCGGAAAACTTTTTGAAAAACTGATAAAGGGCAGGCTTTCAACGGCGGTTGAACAAGCAGGAGGTCTATCAGAAAGGCAGCACGGATTTCGAAAAGCAAAATCAACACTCGGTGCACTCGAAGATGTGATTCAGAGTGTAGAAAGAGCTCAGCAGGGAAACAACCATTCCAAAAATATTGTTCTGTTGGCTACACTAGACGTCCGAAATGCTTTTAATAGCTTACGATGGAAGGACATTATAAGAGCTTTGAAGAATGATTTTAAAGTTCCTGGACACATACTAAACATCATTCGAAGTTACCTTAGTGATCGTACCCTACTATATGATACAACAAGTGGTCTGAAAGTGAAAAAAGTAACGTCAGGAGCTGCACAGGGTTCAATACTTGGACCGGATCTATGGAATATTACATATGATCAAATTCTGAGACTGGAAATGCCCGACGACTGTCATCTAGTGGGCTATGCAGATGATGTAGCTGCTGTTATTACCGCCAGAAATGTAGATGATGCGAAAAGAAAACTAAATATGATAATGATTCGAAGCAAAACATGGCTGGAACAACATGGCTTAAGTCTGGCCACAGATAAAACAGAGCTTATATTGCTAACGAAAAAGCACATTCCACTGACAACAGACTTTAATGTCCTAGGTACGAGAATACAGACAACAAATATGTTAAAATACTTGGGAGTAAGATTCGACAGCAAACTGAAATTTACCCATCAGATAAACCATGCCGCTAAGAAAGCTGGAAGAACAATAGGAATGCTCAGCAAATTGATGGCTAATGTAGGAGGACCAACTCAACTCAAGCGGAAGCTATTAATGGAAACCACAAACTCCATACTTCTATATGGTAGCGAAGTGTGGGGCGATTATATTAAAGCACAGAACACAAAGAATGTATTATTGGCTGTACAGAGGACAGCGGCGTTAAGAGTGGCAGCCGCATACAGAACAGTCTCAAAAGAGGCCGTTTTTGTAATCAGCAGTATGATTCCCATAGATTTCCTGATTGCAGAAAGAATTAAAGTCTGGGTTGAACGAAGACAGGGTAACACAGTAAACCATGATCGGTTACGAAAAGAAACCCTAAAGAAACTGCAGGAAAACTGGAACAATTCAGAAAAAGGAAGATGGACAGCAAAACTGATACCAAGTATAGATATATGGTACAATAGAAAAGAAGGAGAGGTAGACTACTACATTACACAAATGCTGTCAGGCCATGGTTATTTCCGCAAATACCTATTTAGAATAGGAAAAGCTGAAGGCCCAGAATGCATATATGGCGACGCAGACTTCGACGATGCAGAACACACATTCTTTAACTGCAAACGATGGGAAAACGAAAAAACCAAATTGGAGGAACATATTGGACCCATAACTGCTGATAATATAATGGACAAAATGTTATGTGGCAACGAATATTGGAAGAAGGTGGCAAAATACACGGAGTATATCCTCAAGACAAAAAAAGCAGATTTGGATAAAATGACACACCAAGCCAACATAAGGCCCGCAGACGATCGTAGCTAAACCACCCTGAATCTCTATCCGAAGTAATGCACAATGCGGTCCCGGATAGAGATATTCTCAGAAGGAGGTAGGTTTTTAGTGGAATCACCACATACCAAATGTAATGACATTTGACGATCCGAAGGGATTTTCCTACCTCAAAAAAAAAAAAAAAAAAAAAAAAAAAAAAAAATTATTATTATTATTATTATTATTATTATTATTATTATTATTATTATTATTATTATTATTATTATTATTATTATTATTATTATTATTATTATTATTATTATTATTATTATTATTATTATTATTATTATTATTATTATTATTATTATTATTATTATTATTATTATTATTATTATTATTATTATTATTATTATTATTATTATTATTATTATTATGTTTTTTCTCTGGTGATCTCTTAACGAGTACAGACGTGTTTTTTTGCGACCGCATAATAATTAGTGTGATTAGTAATAGGTGGATTTTTGATAGAGGAAATTTAAATATTTGTAATAGGTACCTATTACGAATTTTTGTTTCTTTTATATTAGTTTTGCGCATTGTAATAAGTGGAAAGTGGATAGCACTGAAACTTATTACCTCCGGATGGAGAGGTCAGGGTCGGTGCCCACTTTAAGTGGCACCCCTTTGATGATGGAGCCTACCTTGGAAGGCCGTAGTGGTGGAGTTGGGTCTTTCGGAAACACCGAAAGGTGGTTTGCGGAAGCCTTAGCCCAGCTGAAGGAGGGACTGTCAGGAATGAGGTCCATTATTAAGGAGATGGGGGCAGCTGTTAAAAAGCAGCCAAACGTCAGCAGGTCCATTAAGGACTCTCTTCCAAAACTGGAGGAGAATGTTGACAAATTGGAGTGGCTCACCATGAGCTATTCGAAACCGCAACGTCCGGATTATGTAGCGGCTCCTAGATGTCTCACCAAGGAAGGTGGGAAGAGGAGGGCAGGTAGTCCACCATTGGTAGAGGCGCAGAAGAGCGCAAAAAAGGCGAAAGCCAGCGAGGTCGTCTCCAAACCGGAGACTGAAAACGGTGCACCCGCGACAAGAGCAGCATCTCAAAATGCTGCCTCTTCAAAGGTGGCCCAAACCCCCGCCGGGAAAAAGCGCAACCGCGCTCAGGGAAAAGGTGCTCCTCAGGATACTGCTCCATCTAATGAGGATGGACCGAGTGGTAAGAGGGGCAATGTGCAGAAGAGGAAGCGTGGTGGCGAGAAGCCAGAAGCGATTGTTCTAAAACCGGCAGCTGGTAAGACATACGCGGAAATGCTTAGTGCCGTCAGATCGCAGGTCAAACCGGAAGCCTGTGGAGTGGCTGTTAGGTCAATACGGAAGACCAAGGCGGGAGAGCTTCTTGTGGAGCTGAAGAAGTCCTCCACTGAAGGAAGAAACGCCTTTAAACAGGCGTTAGAGAAGGCAGCGGGCGAGACGAGTGTAGTCAGAGAACTGGTCCCTATGAGTAAGGTAGAGATCAGAGATCTCGACGAGTGCACCTCTGTGGAGGAAGTGGAAGTGGCTCTCCAAGATATTCTTGTAGACTACAAGGGTGTTCTGGAGGTGTTTCTGACCAAGCCCAACATGAGGGGGCAACACATGGCTATTGCCAAGATGGAGGCGAAAGCTGCCAAGGTTCTCCTCCAAAGGAGGACAGTGAAAATCGGTTGGGTCAACTGCAGGATGCGCGGCAGAGTGGACGTCTCCAGGTGCTTTAGGTGCCTGGGGTACGGTCACCTTAGTGGAAACTGCAGCGGACCTGACCGAGGAAATATGTGTTTCCTGTGCGGGGTAGAAGGGCACAAGGCAAAGGACTGCAAGTCCCAGCCGACATGCTACCTATGCTCCGGCATAGGGGAAAGTGGCCGCAAACATATTGCAGGTTCGGGCGCTTGCGGAGTATTCCGCAAGGCATTAGATGATGCTAAGCGGACAATATGAGGGTCATCCTACAGGCCAACATGCACCGCAGCAGAACTGCTCACGACCTGATGGGACAGATCCGTCTCGAGAAACAAGCTGATCTTATTTTGATCAGTGAGCAGTACCGAGACGGATGTGCGCCTACGTGGTTTAGGGACAACCTCGGTACAGCGGCGATATGGATCCCGGACCCGAGACGCTTCTGTGTTTCGGCCCATGGCTCTGGAGATGGTTTCGTTTGGGTGAGAAGCGGCTTGGTGACTTACTTTAGCTGCTATCTTACCCCAAACGAGAGTATTTCGGACTTCCAAACCAAGTTAGACGACTTGGAGGATGTCTTACGGAGCATGGGAGGTCATCTGGTAGTGGCTGGAGACTTCAATGCAAAAGCAGTAGAGTGGGGCGAGATTAGAACCGATTCGAGAGGTGGGCGAATTTTAGACTTTATGTCCAGGACGGGGTTGGTTGTATTAAATAACGGCTCCGTGCCCACCTTTCGAAGATCTGGCCAAAGGGGGACCATTATCGATCTCACTCTGGCAACTGAAAACCTAGCGGCACTCGTGCAGGAATGGCAGGTGATCGAGGACTTTACGGCCAGCGATCACCAGTATATCACATTCCGTGTGCGTGATATTGCGCCAGCTCGGTCCATCCAACATCATGGACCAGCTAGGTTGAATGCCGCTAGGATGGACGTTGAAGCTTTGTCTCTAGCCCTAGAACGGGGACGTATGACCACAGAGGGGATCCGTAATGATCTTCCGCCTGTGGAGAGGGCTGATGTACTTGTGGACTCAACCATGAGTCTTATACATCAGGCCTGTCAAAGCGCTGTACCGAGGAGGGGTCCGAACGAAGGGAGAAGTCCTGCTTACTGGTGGACGACCGAAATTGCAGATCTGAGGCGTGTTTGTCTCCGTCGTAGACGGCTGGCTCAACGCGCTAATGGAAACGCAGATGACGCAGCCCGTAAAGCCGAAGAGTATAAGGCGGCGAAAAAAGATCTTCGCCGCGCCATCCAAAGAAGTAAGCGCCGATGCTGGAAGGACTTAACGGAGGACCTAAATAGGGATCCATGGGGGTTGGGCTATAAAATAGTGCTCCGCAAATTGAGGGCGTTTAAGCCAAACGCTTCTCTGAATGCGGATACTATTCGGCCCATAGTGGAAGCCCTTTTTCCGGATCATCCAGTGGTCGATAGAACATCGATCATGGAAGAAACGGAAATACCGCCTTTCACCTTGGAGGAACTGGAGTGTGCCTCTCGTTGTTTGCGCAGCGGGAAGGCACCAGGTCCTGATGGTCTACCAGCAGAGGTGCTGAAAGCCGTGTCACGGAGTCATCCAGAGCTCTTGCTCAATATGTACAACGCCTGTCTAAAGGCCGGGGTGTTTCCCTCCCGCTGGAAGATGGCTAAACTTGTGCTTATTGACAAGGGCAAGGGACCAGTCGGCGCTCCTGGGTCATACAGACCACTATGCCTGCTTGATAACGCGGGGAAACTCCTGGAGAAGCTTCTTCGTCCACGTCTGCAGGCTGCAGTAGTAGCGGCAGGCGACCTCTCCGAAAGACAGTACGGCTTTCGAAGGGGCAGGTCGACTGTGGCGGCTATCCAGGAGGTAGTTAATGCAGGTAGGAGCACGGAACGTGGAAACCACTTTTCACGTCCCGTATGTTTGCTGGTCACACTGGATGTGAAAAACGCCTTTAACTCTGTCCGCTGGCAGGACGCGTTATTCGCGATGGAGAGAAATTTCAGGCTCCCAGGGTACCTCCTGCGTATCATGGGAGATTACCTGAAAGATCGATCCATACTCTATGACACGGAGGATGGCCGAGAGACGAAAGTCTTATCGGCAGGGGCGGCCCAGGGATCCATACTGGGACCCGACATATGGAACTATACATATGACGGGATTCTACGTATGGAGATGCCCGAAGGGGCATTCCTGGTTGGTTACGCGGATGACATCGCGGCAGTTATTATTGCCAAAGATGTTGATGCGGCCCAACTGCGACTCAACCAGGTTATGCGTCGAGTTACTCTCTGGCTGAGTGACCACGGGTTGGAGTTGGCACTGACTAAGACCGAGATAGTGCTTCTTACTAAGAAGCGCATCCCGCTCATTAGAAGCATGCAGGTAGGAGAAGTTACAGTCCAGACGAAGAACGCCGTTCGCTACCTGGGGGTTAGTTTGGATAACAGACTAACCTTCTGGAGCGAAATATCCAGCAGAGCGGACAAAGCGGCCTCAGTAGTGACGTTGTTGAGCAGGGTAATGGCCAACATTGGGGGCCCTCTTCCCTGTAAAAGACGTTTGCTGCTGAGCACCGCCGAGTCTGTGATGTTGTATGGAGCTGAAGTCTGGGCTGATGCGCTCACGGTCGAAAAGTACCGAAAGCGCATGGCGGCAGTGCAACGGAGAGCAGCGCTCCGCATAGCATGCTCCTACCGCACGGTATCGGAGCCGGCTGTCTTGGTGGTCGCCGGGGTCATACCCATCGACCTCCTCGCCAGGGAGCGACAATTCGTCCACCAACACAAGGACGAAATTGGAAGAGAAGGCGCACAATCTGTGGCAAGGTCTCAGTCCCTCCGTGACTGGCAGTTACGGTGGGATACTGAGACACGCGGAAGGTGGACTTACGCCCTTGTCCCTCAAGTGGACGCTTGGCTAAATCGTCAGCACGGTGAGGTAGATTACTACCTCACGCAGTTGCTGACGGGCCATGGGCACTTTCGGTCTTTCCTGTTTAAAATAGGAAAGGCCGTAAGTCCCACATGCGTCTACTGTGGAGCACAATCCGACTCCGCTTTCCACACTTTCTTTGAGTGTGAGAAGTGGATGTTGGAGAGGCGTGCACTGGAGAGGGATCTTGGCATCTTGACTCCCAATACCATCATGGGAATCATGTTAGGAAACCTTGCTGCATGGAGTAGGATCGCCTTTTTTGCGAGGGGGATTCTTCGTCGGAAGGAGAAAGACCTGGCAAGGTCGACAGAGCCGTAGGGTCCAACTGGACCGGCATATAAGGCTCCATCCTGAAGTAATGTCATAAATTGACGGTTCCAGGATGGAGCCTGCTGATATAGAGAGGGGTTTTAGCCGGTAGGCACGCAATAACTGCGTGGAGTCCGGCACGACGGGTGGCAACAACCACCTAAGTGCGTAAATGCATTTCCCCTCTCACCAAAAAAAAAAAAAAAAAAAAAAAATTATTATTATTATTATTATTATTATTATTATTATTATTATTATTATTATTATTATTATTATTATTATTATTATTATTATTATTATTATTATTATTATTATTATTATTATTATTATTATTATTATTATTATTGGATTCTCTGGTGATCTCTTAACGAGTACAGACGTGTTTTTTTGCGACCGCATGATAATTAGTGTGAATAGTAATAGGTGGATTTTTGATAGAGGAAATTTGAATATTTGTAATAGGTACCTATTACGAATTTTTTGTTTCTTTTTTTATATTAGTTTTGTGAATTGTAATAAGTGGAAAGTGGATAGCACTAAAACTTATTACCTCCGGATGGAGACGTCAGGGTCGGTGCCCACTTTAAGTGGCGCCCCTTTGACGATGGAGCCTACCTTCGAAGGCCGTAGTGGTGGAGTAGGGTCTTTCGGAAACACCGAAAGGTGGTTTGCGGAAGCCTTAGCCCAGCTTAAGGAGGGACTGTCAGGTATGAGGTCCATTATTAAGGAGATGGGGGCTGCTGTTAAAAAGCAGCCAAACGTTAGCAGGTCAATCAAAGATTCTCTTCCAAAACTGGAGGAGAATGTTGAAAAATTGCAGTGGCTCACCATGAGCTGTTCGAAACCGCAGCGTCCGGATTATGTAGCTGCTCCCGGATGTCTCACCAAGGAAGGTGGGAAGAGGAGGGCAGGTAGTCCACCATTAGTAGAGGCGCAGAAGAGCGCAAAAAAGGCGAAAGCCAGCGGGGTCGTCTCCAAACCGGAGACTGACAACGGTGCACCCACGATAAGGACAGCATGTCAAAATGCTGTCTCTTCAAAGGTAGCCCAAACTCCTGCCGGGAAAAAGCGCAACCGCGCTCAGGGGAAAGGTGCTCCTCAGGGTACCCCTCCATCTACTGAGGATGGACCGAGTGGTAAGAGGAGCAATATGCAGAAGAGAAAGCGCGGTGGCGAGAAGCCAGAAGCGATTCTTCTAAAACCGGCAGCTGGTAAGACCTATGCGGAAGTGCTTAGTGCCGTCCGATCGCAGGTCAAACCGGAAGCCTGTGGAGTGGCTGTTAGGTCAATACGTAAGACCAAGGCGGGAGAGCTTCTTGTGGAGCTGAAAAAGTCCTCCACTGACGGAAGAAACGCTTTTAAACAGGCATTAGAAAAGGCAGCGGGCGAGACGAGTTCAGTCAGAGAACTGGTCCCTATGACTAAAGTAGAGATCAGAGATCTCGACGAGTGCACCTCTGCGGAGGAGGTGAAAGTTGCTCTCCAAGACATTCTTGTAGAATACAAGGGTGTTCTGGAGGTGTTTCTGGCCAAGCCCAACATAAGGGGGCAACACATCGCCATTGTTAAGATGGAGGCGAAAGCTGCCAAGGTTCTCCTACAAAGGGGGACAGTGAAACTCGGCTGGGTCAATTGCAGGATACGCGGTAGAGTGGACGTCTCCAGGTGCTTTAAGTGCCTGGGATACGGTCACCTTAGTGGAAACTGCAGCGGACCTGACCGAGGCAATATGTGTTTCCTATGCGGGGTAGAAGGGCACAAGGCAAAGGACTGCAAGTCCCAGCCGACATGCTACCTATGCTCCGACATAGGGGAAAATGGCCGCAAACATATTGCAGGATCGGGCGCTTGTGGAGTATTCCGCAAGGCATTAGAAGATGCTAAGCGGACAATATGAGGGTCATCCTACAGGCCAACATGCACCGCAGCAGAACTGCTCACGACCTGATGGGGCAGATCCGTCTCGAGAAACAAGCTGATCTTATTTTGATCAGTGAGCAGTACCGAGACGGATGTGCGCCTACGTGGTTTAGGGACAACCTCGGTACAGCGGCAATATGGATCCCGGACCCGAGACGCTTCTGTGTTTCTGCCCATGGCTCTGGAGATGGTTTCGTTTGGGTGAGAAGCGGCTTGGTGACTTACTTTAGCTGCTATCTTACTCCAAACGAGGGTATTTCGGACTTCCAAACCAAGTTAGACGACTTGGAGGATGTCTTACGGAGCATGGGAGGTCATCTGGTAGTGGCTGGAGACTTCAATGCAAAAGCAGTAGAGTGGGGCGAGATTAGAACCGATTCGAGAGGTGGGCGAATTTTGGACTTTATGTCCAGGACGGGGTTGGTTGTATTAAATAACGGCTCCGTGCCCACCTTTCGAAGATCTGGCCAAAGGGGGACCATTATCGATCTCACTCTGGCAACTGAAAACCTAGCGGCACTCGTGCAAGAATGGCAGGTGATCGAGGACTTTACGGCCAGCGATCACCAGTATATCACATTCCGTGTGCGTGATATTGCGCCAGCTCGGTCCATCCAACATCATGGACCAGCTAGGTGGAATGCCGCTAGGATGGACGTTGAAGCTTTGTCTCTAGCCCTAGAACGGGGACGTATGACCACAGAGGGGATCCGTAATGATCTTCCGCCTGTTGAGAGGGCTGATGTACTTGTGGACTCAACCATGAGTCTTATACATCAGGCCTGTCAAAGCGCTGTACCGAGGAGGGGTCCGAACGAAGGGAGAAGTCCTGCTTACTGGTGGACGACCGAAATTGCGGATCTGAGGCGTGTTTGTCTCCGTCGTAGACGGTTGGCTCAACGCGCTAATGGAAACGCAGATGACGCAGCCCGTAAAGCCGAAGAGTATAAGGCGGCGAAAAAAGATCTTCGCCGCGCCATCCAAAGAAGTAAGCGCCGATGCTGGAAGGACTTAACGGAGGACCTAAATAGGGATCCATGGGGGTTGGGCTATAAAATAGTGCTCCGCAAATTGAGGGCGTTTAAGCCAAACGCTTCTCTGAATGCGGATACTATTCGGCCCATAGTGGAAGCCCTTTTTCCGGATCATCCAGTGGTCGATAGAACATCGGTCACGGAAGAAACGGAAATCCCGCCTTTCACCTTGGAGGAACTGGAGTGTGCCTCTCGTTGTTTGCGCAGCGGGAAGGCACCAGGTCCTGATGGTCTACCAGCAGAGGTGCTTAAAGCCGTGTCACGGAGTCATCCAGAGCTCTTGCTCAATATGTACAACGCCTGTCTAAAGGCCGGGGTGTTTCCCTCCCGCTGGAAGATGGCTAAACTTGTACTTATTGACAAGGGCAAGGGACCAGTCGGCGCTCCTGGGTCATACAGACCACTATGCCTGCTTGATAACGCGGGGAAACTCCTGGAGAAGCTTCTTCGCCCACGTCTGCAGGCTGCAGTAGTAGCGGCAGGCGACCTCTCCGAAAGACAGTACGGCTTTCGAAGGGGCAGGTCGACTGTGGCGGCTATCCAGGAGGTAGTTAATGCAGGTAGGAGCACGGAACGTGGAAACCACTTTTCACGTCCCGTATGTTTGCTGGTCACACTGGATGTGAAAAACGCGTTTAACTCTGTCCGCTGGCAGGATGCGTTATACGCAATGGAGAGAGATTTCAGGCTCCCAGGGTACCTCCTGCGTATCATGGGAGATTACCTGAAAGATCGATCCATACTCTATGACACGGAGGATGGCCGAGAGACGAAAGTCTTATCGGCAGGGGCGGCCCAGGGATCCATACTGGGACCCGACATATGGAACTATACATATGACGGGATTCTACGTATGGAGATGCCCGAAGGGACATTCCTGGTTGGTTACGCAGACGACATCGCGGCAGTAATTATTGCCAAAGATGTCGATGCGGCCCAACTGCGACTCAACCAGGTTATGCGTCGAGTTACTCTCTGGCTGAGTGACCACGGGTTGGAGTTGGCACTGACTAAGACCGAGATAGTGCTTCTTACTAAGAAGCGCATCCCGCTCATTAGAAGCATGCAGGTAGGAGAGGTTACAGTCCAGACGAAGAATGCCGTTCGCTACTTGGGGGTTAGTTTGGACAACAGACTAACCTTCTGGAGCGAAATATCCAGCAGAGCAGACAAAGCGGCCTCAGTAGTGACGTTGTTGAGCAGGGTAATGGCCAACATTGGGGGCCCTCTTCCCTGTAAAAGACGTTTGCTGCTGAGCACCGCCGAGTCTGTGATGTTGTATGGAGCTGAAGTCTGGGCTGATGCGCTCAGGGTCGAAAAGTACCGAAAGCGCATGGCGGCAGTGCAACGGAGAGCAGCGCTCCGCATAGCGTGCTCCTACCGCACGGTATCGGAGCCGGCTGTCTTGGTGGTCGCCGGGGTCATACCCATCGACCTTCTCGCCAGGGAGCGACAATTCGTCCACCAACACAAGGACGAAATTGGAAGAGAAGGCGCACAATCTGTGGCAAGGTCTCAGTCCCTCCGTGACTGGCAGTTACGGTGGGATACTGAGACACGCGGAAGGTGGACTTACGCCCTTGTCCCTCAAGTGGACGCTTGGCTAAATCGTCAGCACGGTGAGGTAGATTACTACCTCACGCAGTTGCTGACGGGCCATGGGCACTTTCGGTCTTTCCTGTTTAAAATAGGAAAGGCCGTAAGTCCCACATGCGTCTACTGTGGAGCACAATCCGACTCCGCTTTCCACACTTTCTTTGAGTGTGAGAAGTGGATGTTGGAGAGGCGTGCACTGGAGAGGGATCTTGGCATCTTGACTCCCAATACCATCACGGGAGTCATGTTAGGAAACCTTGCTGCATGGAGTAGGATCGCCTTTTTTACGAGGGGGATTCTTCGTCGGAAGGAGAGAGACTTGGCAAGGTCGACAGTACCGTAGGGTCCAACTGGACCGGCATATAAGGCTCCATCCTGAAGTAATGTCATAAATTGACGGTCCCAGGATGGAGCCTGGTGATATAGAGAGGGGTTTTAGCCGGTAGGCACGCAATAACTGCGTGGAGTCCGGCACGACGGGTGGCAACAACCACCTAAGTGCGTAAATGCATTTCCCCTCTCACCAAAAAAAAAAAAAAAAAAAAAAAAAAAAAAAAAAAATTATTATTATTATTATTATTATTATTATTATTATTATTATTATTATTATTATTATTATTATTATTATTATTATTATTATTATTATTATTATTATTATTATTATTATTATTATTATTATTATTATTATTATTATTATTATTATTATTATTATTATTATTATTATTATTATTATTATTATTATTATTGGGATTCTCTGGTGATCTCTTAACGAGTACAGACGTGTTTTTTTGCGACCGCATAATAATTAGTGTGATTAGTAATAGGTGGATTTTTGATAGAGGAAATTTGAATATTTGTAATAGGTACCTATTACGAATTTTTATTTCTTTTCTATATTAGTTTTGTGAATTGTAATAAGTGGAAAGTGGATAGCACTGAAACTTATTACCTCCGTATGGAGACGTCAGGGCCGGTGCCCACTTTAAGTGGAGCCCCTTTGACGATGGAGCCTATTTTCGAAGGCCGTAGTGGTGGAGTTGGGTCTTTCGGAAACACCGAAAGGTGGTTTACGGAAGCCTTAGCCCAGCTTAAGGAGGGACTGTCAGGAATGAGGTCCATTATTAAGGAGATGGGGGCAGCTGTTAAAAAGCAGCCAAATGTTAGCAGGTCAATTAAAGACTCTCTTCCAAAACTGGAAGAGAATGTTGAAAAATTGCAGTGGCTCACCATGAGCTATGCGAAACCGCAACGTCCGGATTACGTAGCTGCTCCCGGATGTCTCACCAAGGAAAGTGGGAAGAGGAGGGCAGATAGTCCACCATTAGTAGAGGCGCAGAAGAGCGCAAAAAAGGCGAGAGCGGGCGGGGTCTCCTCCAAACCGGAGACTAACAACGGTGCACCCGCGACAAGAGCAGCATCTCAAAATGCTGACTCTTCAAAGGTGGCCCAAACCCCCGCCGGGAAAAAGCGCAACCGCGCTCAGGGAAAAGGTGCTCCTCAGGGTACCGCTCCATCTAATGAGGATGGACCAGGTGTTAAGAGGGGCAATACGCAGAAGAGGAAGCGTGGTGGCGAAAAGCCAGAAGCGATTCTTTTAAAACCGGCAGCTGGTAAGACCTACGCGGAAGTGCTTAGTGCCGTCCGATCGCAGGTCAAACCGGAAGCCTGTGGAGTGGCTGTTAGGTCAATACGGAAGACCAAGGCGGGAGAGCTTCTTGTGGAGTTGAAAAAGTCCTCCACTGACGGAAGAAGCGCTTTTAAACAGGCGTTAGAAAAGGCAGCTGGCGAGGCGAGTTTAGTCAGAGAACTGGTCCCTATGACTAAGGTAGAGATCAGAGACCTCGACGAGTGCACCTCTGTGGAGGAGGTGGAAGTGGCTGTCCAAGACATTCTTGTAGAATACAAGGGTGTTCTGGAGGTGTTTCTGGCAAAGCCCAACATGAGGGGGCAACACATGGCTATTGTCAAGATGGAGGCGAAAGCTGCCAAGGTTCTCCTCCAAAAGAGGACAGTGAAAATCGGTTGGGTCAACTGCAGGATGCGCGGCAGAGTGGACGTCTCCAGGTGCTTTAGGTGCCTGGGATACGGTCACCTTAGTGGAAACTGCAGCGGACCTGACCGAGGCAATATGTGTTTCCTGTGCGGAGTAGAAGGGCACAAGGCAGCGGACTGCAAGTCCCAGCCGACATGCTACCTATGCTCCGACATAGGGGAAAATGGCCGCAAACATATTGCAGGTTCGGGCGCTTGCGGAGTATTCCGCAAGGCATTAGAAGATGCTAAGCGGACAATATGATGGTCATCCTACAGGCCAACATGCACCGCAGCAGAACTGCTCACGACCTGATGGGGCAGATCCGTCTCGAGAAACAAGCTGATCTTATTTTGATCAGTGAGCAGTACCGAGACGGATGTGCGCCTACGTGGTTTAGGGACAACCTCGGTACAGCGGCGATATGGATCCCGGACCCGAGACGCTTCTGTGTTTCGGCCCATGGCTCTGGAGATGGTTTCGTTTGGGTGAGAAGCGGCTTGGTGACTTACTTTAGCTGCTATCTTACTCCAAACGAGGGTATTTCGGACTTCCAAACCAAGTTAGACCACTTGGAGGATGTCTTACGGAGCATGGGAGGTCATCTGGTAGTGGCTGGAGACTTCAATGCAAAAGCAGTAGAGTGGGGCGAGATTAGAACCGATTCGAGAGGTGGGCGAATTTTGGACTTTATGTCCAGGACGGGGCTGGTTGTATTAAATAACGGCTCCGTGCCCACCTTTCGAAGATCTGGCCAAAGGGGGACCATTATCGATCTCACTCTGGCAACTGAAAACCTAGCGGCACTCGTGCAGGAATGGCAGGTGATCGAGGACTTTACGGCCAGCGATCACCAGTATATCACATTCCGTGTGCGTGATATTGCACCAGCTCGGTCCATCCAACATCATGGACCAGCTAGGTGGAATGCCGCTAGGATAGACGTTGAAGCTTTGTCTCTAGCCCTAGAACGGGGACGAATGACCACAGAGGGGATCCGTAATGATCTTCCGCCTGTGGAGAGGGCTGATGTACTTGTGGACTCAACCATGAGTCTTATACATCAGGCCTGCCAAAGCGTTGTACCGAGGAGGGGTCCGAACGAAGGGAGAAGTCCTGCTTACTGGTGGACGACCGAAATTGCGGATCTGAGGCGTGTTTGTCTCCGTCGTAGACGGCTGGCTCAACGCGCTAATAGAAACGCAGATGACGCAGCCCGTAAAGCCGAAGAGTATAAGGCGGCGAAAAAAGATCTTCGCCGCGCCATCCAAAGAAGTAAGCGCCGATGCTGGAAGGACTTAACGGAGGACCTAAATAGGGATCCATGGGGGTTGGGCTATAAAATAGTGCTCCGCAAATTGAGGGCGTTTAAGCCAAACGCTTCTCTGAATGCGGATACTATTCGGCCCATAGTGGAAGCCCTTTTTCCGGATCATCCAGTGGTCGATAGAACATCGATCATGGAAGAAACGGAAATACCGCCTTTCACCTTGGAGGAACTCGAGTGTGCCTCTCGTTGTTTGCGCAGCGGGAAGGCACCAGGTCCTGATGGTCTACCAGCAGAGGTGCTGAAAGCCGTGTCACGGAGTCATCCAGAGCTCTTGCTCAATATGTACAACGCCTGTCTAAAGGCCGGGGTGTTTCCCTCCCGCTGGAAGATGGCTAAACTTGTGCTTATTGACAAGGGCAAGGGACCAGTCGGCTCTCCTGGGTCATACAGACCACTATGCCTGCTTGATAACGCGGGGAAACTCCTGGAGAAGCTTCTTCGCCCACGTCTGCAGGCTGCAGTAGTAGCGGCAGGCGACCTCTCCGAAAGACAGTACGGCTTTCGAAGGGGCAGGTCGACTGTGGCGGCTATCCAGGAGGTAGTTAATGCAGGTAGGAGCACGGAACGTGGAAACCACTTTTCACGTCCCGTATGTTTGCTGGTCACACTGGATGTGAAAAACGCCTTTAACTCTGTCCGCTGGCAGGACGCGTTATACGCGATGGAGAGAAATTTCAGGCTCCCAGGGTACCTCCTGCGTATCATGGGAGATTACCTGAAAGATCGATCCATACTCTATGACACGGAGGATGGCCGAGAGACGAAAGTCTTATCGGCAGGGGCGGCCCAGGGATCCATACTGGGACCCGACATATGGAACTATACATATGACAGGATTCTACGTATGGAGATGCCCGAAGGGACATTCCTGGTTGGTTACGCGGATGACATCGCGGCAGTTATTATTGCCAAAGATGTTGATGCGGCCCAACTGCGACTCAACCAGGTTATGCGTCGAGTTACTCTCTGGCTGAGTGACCACGGGTTGGAGTTGGCACTGACTAAGACCGAGATAGTGCTTCTTACTAAGAAGCGCATCCCGCTCATTAGAAGCATGCAGGTAGGAGAAGTTACAGTCCAGACGAAGAACGCCGTTCGCTACCTGGGGGTTAGTTTGGATAACAGACTAACCTTCTGGAGCGAAATATCTAGCAGAGCGGACAAAGCGGCCTCAGTAGTGACGTTGTTGAGCAGGGTAATGGCCAACATTGGGGGCCCTCTTCCCTGTAAAAGACGTTTGCTGCTGAGCACCGCCGAGTCTGTGATGTTGTATGGAGCTGAAGTCTGGGCTGATGCGCTCACGGTCGAAAAGTACCGAAAGCGCATGGCGGCAGTGCAACGGAGAGCAGCGCTCCGCATAGCGTGCTCCTACCGCACGGTATCGGAGCCGGCTGTCTTGGTGGTTGCCGGGGTCATACCCATCGACCTCCTCGCCAGGGAGCGACAATTCGTCCACCAACACAAGGACGAAATTGGAAGAGAAGGCGCACAATCTGTGGCAAGGTCTCAGTCCCTCCGTGACTGGCAGTTACGGTGGGATACTGAGACACGCGGAAGGTGGACTTACGCCCTTGTCCCTCAAGTGGACGCTTGGCTAAATCGTCAGCACGGTGAGGTAGATTACTACCTCACGCAGTTGCTGACGGGCCATGGGCACTTTCGGTCTTTCCTGTTTAAAATAGGAAAGGCCGTAAGTCCCACATGCGTCTACTGTGGAGCACAATCCGACTCCGCTTTCCACACTTTCTTTGAGTGTGAGAAGTGGATGTTGGAGAGGCGTGCACTGGAGAGGGATCTTGGCATCTTGACTCCCAATACCATCATGGGAGTCATGTTAGGAAACCTTGCTGCATGGAGTAGGATCGCCTTTTTTGCGAGGGGGATTCTTCGTCGGAAGGAGAGAGACCTGGCAAGGTCGACAGAGCCGTAGGGTCCAACTGGACCGGCATATAAGGCTCCATCCTGAAGTAATGTCATAAATTGACGGTTCCAGGATGGAGCCTGGTGATATAGAGAGGGGTTTTAGCCGGTAGGCACGCAATAACTGCGTGGAGTCCGGCACGACGGGTGGCAAAAACCACCTAAGTGCGTAAATGCATTTCCCCTCTCACCAAAAAAAAAAAAAAAAAAAAAAAAAAAAAATTATTATTATTATTATTATTATTATTATTATTATTATTATTATTATTATTATTATTATTATTATTATTATTATTATTATTATTATTATTATTATTATTATTATTATTATTATTATTATTATTATTATATATTCTCTGGTGATCTCTTAACGAGTACAGACGTGTTTTTTTGCGACCGCATGATAATTAGTGTGAATAGTAATAGGTGGACTTTTGATAGAGGAAATTTGAATATTTGTAATAGGTACCTATTACGAATTTTTGCTTTTTTTCTACATATATTAGTTTTGTGAATTGTAATAAGTGGAAAGTGGATAGCACTGAAACTTATTACCTCCGGATGGAGACGTCAGGGTCGGTGCCCACTTTAAGTGGCGCCCCTTTGACGATGGAGCCTACTTTCGAAGGCCGTAGTGGTGGAGCTGGGTCTTTCGGAAACACCGAAAGGTGGTTTGCGGAAGCCTTAGCCCAGCTGAAGGAGGGACTGTCAGGTATGAGGTCCATTATTAAGGAGATGGGGGCTGCTGTTAAAAAGCAGCCAAACGTTAGCAGGTCAATCAAAGATTCTCTTCCAAAACTGGAGGAGAATGTTGAAAAATTGCAGTGGCTCACCATGAGCTATTCGAAACCGCAACGTCCGGATTATGTAGCTGCTCCCGGATGTCTCACCAAGGAAGGTGGGAAGAGGAGGGCAGGTAGTCCACCATTAGTAGAGGCGCAGAAGAGCGCCAAAAAGGCGAAAGCCAGCGGGGTCGTCTCCAAACCGGAGACTGACAACGGTGCACCCACGATAAGGATAGCATGTCAAAATGCTGCCTCTTCAAAGGTAGCCCAAACTCCTGCCGGGAAAAAGCGCAACCGCGCTCAGGGGAAAGGTGGTCCTCAGGGTACCCCTCCATCTACTGAGGATGGACCGAGTGGTAAGAGGAGCAATATGCAGAAGAGAAAGCGTGGAGGCGAGAAGCCAGAAGCGATTCTTCTAAAACCGGCAGCTGGTAAGACCTATGCGGAAGTGCTTAGTGCCGTCCGATCGCAGGTCAAACCGGAAGCCTGTGGAGTGGCTGTTAGGTCAATACGGAAGACCAAGGCGGGAGAGCTTCTTGTGGAGCTGAAAAAGTCCTCCACTGACGGAAGAAACGCTTTTAAACAGGCGTTAGAAAAGGCAGCGGGCGAGGCGAGTTTAGTCAGAGAACTGGTCCCTATGACTAAGGTAGAGATCAGAGATCTCGACGAGTGCACCTCTGTGGAGGAGGTGGAAGTGGCTCTCCAAGACATTCTTGTAGAATACAAGGGTGTTTTGGAGGTGTTTCTGGCAAAGCCCAACATGAGGGGGCAACACATGGCTATTGTCAAGATGGAGGCGAAAGCTGCCAAGGTTCTCCTCCAAAGGAGGACAGTGAAAATCGGTTGGGTCAACTGCAGGATGCGCGACAGAGTGGACGTCTCCAGGTGCTTTAGGTGCCTGGGGTACGGTCACCTTAGTGGAAACTGCAGCGGACCTGACCGAGGAAATATGTGTTTCCTGTGCGGGGTAGAAGGGCACAAGGCAAAGGACTGCAAGTCCCAGCCGACATGCTACCTATGCTCCGACATAGGGGAAAATGGCCGCAAACATATTGCAGGTTCGGGCGCTTGCGGAGTATTCCGCAAGGCATTAGAAGATGCTAAGCGGACAATATGAGGGTCATCCTACAGGCCAACATGCACCGCAGCAGAACTGCTCACGACCTGATGGGGCAGATCCGTCTCGAGAAACAAGCTGATCTTATTTTGATCAGTGAGCAGTACCGAGACGGATGTGCGCCTACGTGGTTTAGGGACAACCTCGGTACAGCGGCGATATGGATCCCGGACCCGAGACGCTTCTGTGTTTCGGCCCATGGCTCTGGAGATGGTTTCGTTTGGGTGAGAAGCGGCTTGGTGACTTACTTTAGCTGCTATCTTACTCCAAACGAGGGTATTTCGGACTTCCAAACCAAGTTAGACGACTTGGAGGATGTCTTACGGAGCATGGGAGGTCATCTGGTAGTGGCTGGAGACTTCAATGCAAAAGCAGTAGAGTGGGGCGAGATTAGAACCGATTCGAGAGGTGGGCGAATTTTGGACTTTATGTCCAGGACGGGGTTGGTTGTATTAAATAACGGCTCCGTGCCCACCTTTCGAAGATCTGGCCAAAGGGGGACCATTATCGATCTCACTCTGGCAACTGAAAACCTAGCGGCACTCGTGCAGGAATGGCAGGTGATCGAGGACTTTACGGCCAGCGATCACCAGTATATAACATTCCGTGTGCGTGATATTGCGCCAGCTCGGTCCATCCAACATCATGGACCAGCTAGGTGGAATGCCGCTAGGATGGACGTTGAAGCTTTGTCTCTAGCCCTAGAACGGGGACGTATGACCACAGAGGGGATCCGTAATGATCTTCCGCCTGTTGAGAGGTCTGATGTACTTGTGGACTCAACCATGAGTCTTATACATCAGGCCTGTCAAAGCGCTGTACCGAGGAGGGGTCCGAACGAAGGGAGAAGTCCTGCTTACTGGTGGACGACCGAAATTGCGGATCTGAGGCGTGTTTGTCTCCGTCGTAGACGGCTGGCTCAACGCGCTAATGGAAACGCAGATGACGCAGCCCGTAAAGCCGAAGAGTATAAGGCGGCGAAAAAAGATCTTCGCCGCGCCATCCAAAGAAGTAAGCGCCGATGCTGGAAGGACTTAACGGAGGACCTAAATAGGGATCCATGGGGGTTGGGCTATAAAATAGTGCTCCGCAAATTGAGGGCGTTTAAGACAAACGCTTCTCTGAATGCGGATACTATTCGGCCCATAGTGGAAGCCCTTTTTCCGGATCATCCAGTGGTCGATAGAACATCGATCATGGACGAAACGGAAATACCGCCTTTCACCTTGGACGAACTGGAGTGTGCCTCTCGTTGTTTGCGCAGCGGGAAGGCACCAGGTCCTGATGGTCTACCAGCAGAGGTGCTGAAAGCCGTGTCACGGAGTCATCCAGAGCTCTTGCTCAATATGTACAACGCCTGTCTAAAGGCCGGGGTGTTTCCCTCCCGCTGGAAGATGGCTAAACTTGTGCTTATTGACAAGGGCAAGGGACCAGTCGGCGCTCCTGGGTCATACAGACCACTATGCCTGCTTGATAACGCGGGTAAACTCCTGGAGAAGCTTCTTCGCCCACGTCTGCAGGCTGCAGTAGTAGCGGCAGGCGACCTCTCTGAAAGACAGTACGGCTTTCGAAGGGGCAGGTCGACTGTGGCGGCTATCCAGGAGGTAGTTAATGCAGGTAGGAGCACGGAACGTGGAAACCACTTTTCACGTCCCGTATGTTTGCTGGTCACACTGGATGTGAAAAACGCTTTTAACTCTGTCCGTTGGCAGGACGCGTTATACGCGATGGAGAGAGATTTCAGGCTCCCAGGGTACCTACTGCGTATCATGGGAGATTACCTGAAAGATCGATCCATTCTCTATGACACGGAGGATGGCCGAGAGACGAAAGTCTTATCGGCAGGGGCGGCCCAGGGATCCATACTGGGACCCGACATATGGAACTATACATATGACGGGATTCTACGTATGGAGATGCCCGAAGGGACATTCCTGGTTGGTTACGCAGACGACATCGCGGCAGTAATTATTGCCAAAGATGTCGATGCGGCCCAACTGCGACTCAACCAGGTTATGCGTCGAGTTACTCTCTGGCTGAGTGACCACGGGTTGGAGTTGGCACTGACTAAGACCGAGATAGTGCTTCTTACTAAGAAGCGCATCCCGCTCATTAGAAGCATGCAGGTAGGAGAGGTTACAGTCCAGACGAAGAATGCCGTTCGCTACCTGGGGGTTAGTTTGGACAACAGACTAACCTTCTGGAGCGAAATATCCAGCAGAGCAGACAAAGCGGCCTCAGTAGTGACGTTGTTGAGCAGGGTAATGGCCAACATTGGGGGCCCTCTTCCCTGTAAAAGAAGTTTGCTGCTGAGCACCGCCGAGTCTGTGATGTTGTATGGAGCTGAAGTCTGGGCTGATGCGCTCAGGGTCGAAAAGTACCGAAAGCGCATGGCGGCAGTGCAACGGAGAGCAGCGCTCCGCATAGCGTGCTCCTACCGCACGGTATCGGAGCCGGCTGTCTTGGTGGTCGCCGGGGTCATACCCATCGACCTTCTCGCCAGGGAGCGACAATTCGTCCACCAACACAAGGACGAAATTGGAAGAGAAGGCGCACAATCTGTGGCAAGGTCTCAGTCCCTCCGTGACTGGCAGTTACGGTGGGATACTGAGACACGCGGAAGGTGGACTTACGCCGTTGTCCCTCAAGTGGACGCTTGGCTAAATCGTCAGCACGGTGAGGTAGATTACTACCTCACGCAGTTGCTGACGGGCCATGGGCACTTTCGGTCTTTCCTGTTTAAAATAGGAAAGGCCGTAAGTCCCACATGCGTCTACTGTGGAGCACAATCCGACTCCGCTTTCCACACTTTCTTTGAGTGTGAGAAGTGGATGTTGGAGAGGCGTGCACTGGAGAGGGATCTCGGCATCTTGACTCCCAATACCATCTCGGGAGTCATGTTAGGAAACCTTGCTGCATGGAGAAGGATCGCCTTTTTTGCGAGGGGGATCCTTCGCCGGAAGGAGAGTACCTGGCAAGGTCGACAGATCCGTAGGGTCCAACTGGACCGGCATATAAGGCTCCATCCTGAAGTAATGTCATAAATTGACGGTCCCAGGATGGAGCCTGGTGATATAGAGAGGGGTTTTAGCCGGTAGGCACGCAATAACTGCGTGGAGTCCGGCACGACGGGTGGCAACAACCACCTAAGTGCGTAAATGCATTTCCCCTCTCACCAAAAAAAAAAAAAAAAAAAAAAAAAATTATTATTATTATTATTATTATTATTATTATTATTATTATTATTATTAAGCGCCTTAGGAATGAGACAAATTGCTGTGCATTCATCACACAACGACCAGGGTTATACTTTCACCCTTAAATGATCAACAGCGATTGCCTCATCGTTACATATTGATTGTGTTTTGAGTGCCTTCGCTAAGTAGGTTTTTAGCTGTAATCTGCTACTTCCCAATAGGTGACGCCTTTCTCGTGATCATCGGTTTTTACTTGACATTGGTTAAGGTAGAATAGAGTGCAATGTCGAGGAGCGGTTTCTTTGTAGATAATCTTCTTGGAGGAGGGGACATCTTATTTTTAAATTATAATTTTGAAAAAAAACCGCAAACTAACTTTTTTATTTTTCCCTTTTACTAGGATTTGAACTTGGGCCGTTTGAGTTTTTTTGCGGGCGCTCTAATCATTATACCACGCACTCCCCAAATATAAAAATATATTCCCACGTATTGGTACATTGTCCTTTCCTTCTACTTTCTTATTGGTTTCAGTTGATTTTCAGCTATGGGACTATTAAATGGTTACTACTTTTGGCTAACAATTGGTGAATATGCAGACTAGTTTATTACGAAAATAATGCACATGCAAATTGCTGATGTGGCAGCAATATGTACTCGTATATAGTACATGAGAATACATTATGTTACAAGCATCAGTAGTTTTAAGATTTTCCTGAACTCCAATTTCTTCTTCTGCTCCTGACACATTCATTGTTTTTTTTCTTCTTATATTTGGTTTTGGGGTTTATTTGTAAAACAAATGCAAATACTCGTTAAAAACAACGATCAAGTTTCTCTTAAACGTTTTCATACGATGTCATGTATGCTATACTTGACAGAAAAGAAAACCAACTATTGTTGTTGTATGCTACTTGTTAAGACATAAGTAAGACATGTTATGGGTAACAACTTCTTGAGGTGGGTATACACACATCCATATACTACATATGAATGTGTTTTTGTTAACTTTTTGCAGCATTGTTTTCCTGTTGCTGCTGGCAACATTCTGCAACTGTTGATATGTTCACTTACATTTTATAAAATAATTTACCAGAAATCTTAAGAATATTTGTTAGTTTGTTAATAAATAGCATTTGATTACACAGTGCAAATAGAAAAAAAAAATAACCATATACGAACGCCTAATCAAGGGACGCACTTGAGTGTGTGATGCGGTGCGTGATCGCCTGAGTTGTTTATTGAGATTTTAGGTAAATTTTTGTAGTTCATGGTTTCTTTAAATTTTGAACAGTTTACTACCTAAGGACCACGGGGAAAAAAGCTAAAAAGGATAGAATTCTTTAATGTTTTTTTGCGATTTTGGTCTTGAAGGTGAAGTTTTTTTTTGATTTTATATGTTCAAAACAAAATTCCGAACGGTTTGCGAGATATGAGGCTAAGAAAATAATAACTTTTTTGCAAAACTGACACTGAGACACCGAGGCCCCAAATGTTTAGGGGCCCTTAAAAAAATTTCATGACTTTGAAAAAAACTGGGAGACACGGGTCTCCTTTTTTGGTCTTTTATCACGTAATGGTGTCCGTATATGGTTATATTTCCATGACTTGAAAAATTACACACAGTGTTGTGGAATATAATAAGGGGATATAGAAGAATTCTGAAAATAATTACCCAATTCACAAAATGTTATATTGTTGTAGATTATAGTTAAATAAATAAATAAAAAATATTTTTTATTAAAAAACAAAAAATATTTTTCGCCTTATTGGCAAAATACATTCAATATAATTTGAAATGTATGCTTCTGGGGATAAGCATGTCTCTATGGCCATTTCGTCTCTGCTTAAGAGACTCGTCAGGAGACTTTTTCCCAAAGGTGTTATTCAAAACTATAAATACTTATGTTATTTTTGAAAAACAGAAATGTATTGCTTTGTAAATACTTTTGTTTGGTTTTTATATACTAAATGGGATATGATTCGCATTTAGTCTATAACTATTTTAACATAAGTATTTATAGTTTTGAATAACACCTTTGGGAAAAAGTCTCCTGACGAGTCTCTTAAGCAGAGACGAAATGGCCATAGAGACATGCTTATCCCCAAAAGCATACATTTCAAATTATATTAAATAAAAAATAAATAAAAAAAAAGTTTTCCAACTCTGGTGTATTGATACGACATTTTGGAAACATAGGAAAAATTGTCGTACATGTTGTAGTAGTTTTTGACATGGAAATTACCAACAACATTATGTAGAATAGTTGTAGTTTGTCATAGTTTCTACCGATCTACGACAACTATAACATTTTGTGAATTGGGTAAATATTTTTTATTTTTGTTTTTTTATTTTTTTTTTCAACGATAATTTTATTTTGATGTTAAAAATTCAACATAAAAATCTTTTCCATCATCACATGCTTCCATTGTGTTTTTCTTAACAATGTGCTAATTTTCCAACTAAAAAAAAAGAATTAAAAAAAGGGTTCTGCCAGAATTATGTTGTCGAGCAATAAATTAAAACCACAAAAATTTTATGCTTTTTGTTTTAAACAGAATTTATTTTTTACACGAATTTTTACCCAAAATAAGGAAAGTAATAAAAAAGAAGTGGCCAAAGAAAACCAAGCAAAGAGAGCCAAATAAAATAAATTTTTACTAAAAACCAAACGAAAAAACTGGTTAAAAATAATTAAAAGTAAAAAAAACAAAAAAAAATAATCCTGGAAAATATGCAAAGTGATAATGAAATCCACAAAAACACTAATTCGTGATTGTGTTGATTTAAAGTTTTTACATTCAAAGAAAAAAAAATTGTATAATTATACTTTAACAAGATTTTTTATTGTGAACTTAAATACGATTCTCTTTCACATTGGCTTCATTTTATTTAAGACCTTAAGCAATTGTATTTTAAAAGTCTTATTTGCAAAAATACTTAAATACAAATTTTTCCGTTTAACAAATTTTAATTAAAAAATGTTTATTGATAATATTTTACACATTTTGTTATTGGATGCCAACAGCTCGATAATGTGAAATAACTTTAAATATTTGATTTTTTTATTAAACCGTAATCGTAAGTGATCACAAGAGAGTCCGTTTATGGAGTCATAAATACATACATGCATACATATCTACATAACTGGCCATTGCCAGCCTGTTTCAGAGTCACGGCCTAGCTTCTCACAGCACTCATGTTGTGTGTGTTAATTATTTTCCCTGAGTACCGGGACCTTTAGTTTAAAGTCGACTCTGAATATAGTTGAGAAGCTTTTTCATGGCAATCAATTACTCCCAGATTATTTGCCAGAAGACTGCTAAGAGGTAGTCACCTCTGTTAATTAATCTTAAGTCTGTTAATTCTGTAACAATACGATCGGCTATATTTAATCATTTGACTACTCCTTTAATAAGGAAGTCTGACGTCGGTAGTGTTAATTGGTTAGTTAACTCATTACATACTTCAATTGCTTCATCATAGTAGTAGTGGAGATTTGCTGGTTCTTTCAGAGTAACATACATATCATCATGATTTGATTCACCGCACTTGCGGTTGTTCTTTAATTCTTTAGTGCTACTGTTTGTTTGCTGATAAGTTTTTGACTTGGTTTGGCTTTCTTTCCGCCGCCCATTTTTTTCTTTATAATTGTAAAGCTTTCCATGTGATATATCTGTTTTGGTCGTCTAAAACTTCTTCAGTTCTGTAACCTTTTTAATTAAAAGTCCAGCCACGTTAAACTCTTTTGAAAATTTTATTATTTTGCATTCTGTTTGTGAATAAATCCCTGTCGCAAATGAAGTAAAAATATCAACTAGAAAATACAAGAAAGCTAATATAGAAAAAAAGCTCAAGCGGCCAAGGTTCAAATTCAAGCAAAGGAGAAAAAAAAATTTGCGGTTTTTCAAAAATTAAATTTTAAAAATAAGAGGAAATTTAAGTGGTTTTCATCCTCGGACCGAAAGTCTATAAATATGGAATACCTAATAATGTGTTTTAATACTTCATATAAAATAATTCTGTTTTATTTAAATTTTCATTTGATGTTCAAAATTTCAATTTTCTTTGAGTATTTTTTATTCTAATAAATACGATTATTAATTTACACCATCTGGTGTTTTAAAAATAATTTGCATTTAATTATCCAAAGCTAAAAATTGTAAAATAATTATATAAATATCGTCATAGAGTATGTATGCTTTTTTATTCTGCTTTTGGTTGACATTTTCTAAAACCAAAATTTAATCAAATTTAAAATTCTGTGATTAAATATTTATGTTTTAATGGTCAATAAAAACTCAATGTAATAAAGTGTCTTAAATGGGTTAATTGTTATTTAATTACATAAAAAAGAACTTTATTATAATCACATTAAAATTAATTAACTTATTTGTTTTTGTTTGAAATAAATTTATAATATATATATATATTTACACACATAAAAATTTAGAAATAAATATTTTAAAAGGGTGTAATAAAAAAGTATGAACTGTAACGAAACAGAAGTAGCTTTGTAATAAAAAGCATTTTTAATAAAACTTAAAAAATTTTTAATTAATAAACTTTTTTCAATTACTTTCAAAAAGCTAAATGTATTTCTTTGTATTGTATTTATACTCGTATTTATGTGTATATGGGTAATTTTATTTCAAAAATAGCTTTCCTAAAACTGTTTTTCTTCGATAAAAATTTTTTGTGAATTAGTAAATAGTTCTACAGATTTACAGCATTGACGAAAAATAATCTACTGGTATTTCGGCAGCCATGCCTGGCCAAAATTAATGTGATGAATCTAGTAAATCTTCTAAAAACTAGTTTTTCATAAAGATAGACCCCCTATCCCTCAATTAAGCAAGTTATGTAGAAACATAATATTCCGTATTCGAAAGTACTTAATTAACCAAATCACAGCTCAAAATCATTCTTTGCCACAGTGATTTACTACTGAACCGACTTAATTTGTACACATACCTAGTGGCATTGTTAAAAGCCACGTGTAATTTATGCATTGAATGCGAGTCCAGGTTGCTATACACTTCAGCTGAGTCGTTTATTAAGGGTAGAATTAATTTAATGACTAGCTTCTTTTTAACTTCAACTGGTGTAAATTTGGAGGATACTCGCAAATTCCGAAGAACTAGATATACATATATTATGCATTACAATGTTAATATGGTCCCAACATCCCATAGCCGAATTAATATAAAAACCCAGGTATTTAACTTTGCCAATATACAACAGAGGCGTATATTCCAGGTATATTGTTGGAAAGTGGGGTTGATCATATTTTATCCTGCTAAAGGTGGTTTTACACTATCCCACTGAGTATAACGACACGTCAGAAACTCAAATAAAATGAAAAAGTATAATAGTGTGAAAACAATATGTTATGAATTGTCAAAAAATACGGATAGAAATTTGACAGTCGTATGGCTCTCATCATTTTTAGAAATTTTTCTAAACCATTAGATTTTTCATTCAGAGTTGCTTTTTTACGCAAATATAAGAAAAAATTTGGGTTGGAAAACTGAAAAAAATTCACCGTAATTTTGCTTATTCTTTTTTTTATTAAATAACTACAAAAATACAAAATATAGTTAACATTTTAAGTTCTTTTCTTTTCATATAAAATAAATTAAAATATTTGTTGTAAAAAAAAATTAAATATGGCTTATATTATGAAATATTAATAAAACAAATATTGCCGTATCAACATGTCCATCGTTGGACAAAGAGAAAAACACAAACAGCTGTTGTTTCCTATTATTTGAAATGTGATAGTGTAAAAGCAAAATGTAATAAAAAACATTTTACGTTTGATTTTTTGACAATCAGACTAAAAACAATTAGAATTTGTTTCTACAAAGTCCAATGAAAATCTTAAGACTTGTAGGATAGTGTAAAAGCACCTTAACTGGTAAGACATAAGATTTCTTAGGATTAAGTGTTAAATTATTATCACTTGCCCATTTGACAATAGCAGTTTAATCCTCATTAAGTCTGTAGCATGTATCTTCTATCAAACCAATGCGATTCAATATGTAGAGCTGAATATCATCAGCATATGTATGCCTCTTTTGCATACAGAAAATAAGTCATTGACAAACGTACTAAAGATCAGAGAACCTAAAACAGACCCCTGAGAAACACCAGAGGTAATATTTTCAAGGATTGCCTATTTCCCACAATTAACCCAAATAAATAATTTTCCATCAGAGTCACCGCTGTTTCCCAAAAACCAAAAAAGTCTTCCAGTTTTCGACACATATTTGAGTGGTGGACCTTATCAAATGCCTTAGAGAAGTCTAGCAGGCACATAAGAGATAGATTTCCAGTATCGTATATTATATAGGTATTATATTAATTACAAAACGAGTTTTAGCAAGTGCAATAGCTATATTGTTACCTTCAATGTCCTTGTATTGAGAAACCCACACAAGTGTAACTACTTTTATTAAATGTCTCGCATTTAATAAGTGTGTGTTGTAGTCGTCGTGGTCTTGTGGTTAATGTGTTGGATTACTAAGACGATAGCGCTGGGTTCAAATCTTAGCTCTGACATCTTGAAAAAAAGAAATATGAAAAAATTATTTCTTTCGGCGACTACCTCTCTGCAGTCTTATGGCAAAGTTTCTTATGGAAAAGTTTTTCAAATATGTCGTTTGGAGTCGAACTTAAAACTGTAGGTCCCGGTACTCATGGAAACAAATTTACACACACAACATAAGTGCTGCGAGAAACTAGGCCGTAATCCTGACACAGGGTTGTAATGGCCAGTTATGTATGAATGTATGTATGTGTTTATACCTGTCCATTATACTCTGACAACCATTATTTCAGCTTGGATAAGTGGCCATGTCCAAAAAGATCTGAAGAGATTACCGTAGCTGAAGTTGACGCCAAGTTAAATTCGGCTGATATACAATTTCTTAACCAATTTTCCTATTTGGTTTATTACTCATTGCAAAGATAAACTAAATTCATTTAATAAAATATAGTTTTGATGTAATAAAGACCTTTTATGACAAATTAAACTTAAGTAAAAACATTTTTTATTTGATTTTGTGAAGGTCACCTTTGAGTGGAATTGCCCATGTATGTAGGTGACTACAGAAAAAAAAGTTTTAATTACAATTTTATATACTATGCATATAAGACACTTAATTATTTAATTTAAATTGGTTTTATTGGAATAATTAATCATGTGTAAATACTATAATTAATTGTATATTGTCGTCAATGTAAGTTTTAAGTCAATTAATAGTAAAGACAATGTAAAATGTTTTTTAAACTATAAATTATTTACACGGGGTAAAGGAACTGGACTGAAAACTACTTATTACTTTACAAGGATGTGTATTTTATGTAATACTCGTATATTGATTACCAGAACGACTATAAATTGTTTGCAAGAACAAAACTAACGATTCAATTGGAAGTACAAACATGGTACAAAAAGAAAAACAGTTATTCTATATTTTCTACGTCTGCAAGTCTTAAAAGAGTGATTGCCGCTACTGTATTTCAACTATATCTAATAAAACTCCAAAGTGTTTTTGGTAAAAATAAATCAGAATTCAAGTTACAAAACTTCAAAAACCGAAATATTTAATGAAATACAGAAGAAATTGAATTTTTTTTTTCTTTTTTATACAGTGTAATGCCAATGTTGTTTTAATAATAAAATCTCAGAATTAGATTAAATGGTTCCATTATACGGATTTGTGTATTCGCAAGTATCATTAAACCCTAGCACTAAAATCGCTACGTTTTGTGCAAATGTACAGATTCACTGAGCAAGGCTTCCGCCTGAAATATTGATAAATTTTTTGTTTGTTTGTTTGGAAGGGATTTTCACCCGTATTCATGCGTACATTGTATTGTAATGATTGAAGATATATAGTTCATAGTGTAGTCGCTGTAGTCTAGTGGTTAGTGTGCTGGATTACTAAGATGATAGCGCTGGGTTCAAATCTCAGCTCTGACATCTTGAAAAAAACAAGAAATATGAAAAAATATTTCTTTCGGCGACTACCTCTCAGCAGTCTTCTGGCAAAAGCTCTGGGAGTATTTGATTGCCATTAAAAAGCTTCTCAAATCTGTCGTTCGGAGTTGACTTTAAATTGTAGGTCCGGGTTCTCATGGATAAAAATTAACACACACAACATGAGTGCTGCGAGAAGCTAGGCCGTAACTCTGAAACAGGGTGGTAAAGGCCAGTTATGTATGTATGTATACAGTTTATATTCATAGTTCCACTTAAGGCCAGTTTTATACCTTCATCCTTGAAATGATCAACAGCAATTGCTCCATCTGTAGATGTTAATTCTTTGTTGTGAAGTGGGGTGAGGACCTTTGCTAAATTAAAGGGGATGTTTTAATCCATTCTTTGTTCTGCCTATTACTTCCCAGTAAGTAGCGCTTTCTCCTGATCATAATTACAAAGGTAGACAGGGTGGAATGTCAGTAGGCGGGTTTCTCAAGGATAGGATTCTTATAGGTGGCGGAAATGGGAGATGAACCTCTTATATTTTCTTTTAATTAAAACTCCGAAACCCACACACAAATTTTTTTCTTTAATTTTTCTTCAGTACTGGGACTCGAACCTGGCCCACTGTTTTTATGTTTTGTTTTTATTTGAGACCAATACTCAGTGGTAAACCCCTACTAACTCCTCGGCATTGTATTGGAATTTTTTGGAAAAGACAGTACATATTTATTTTTTGTTATATTATTGTTACACGCCTTCGGAATGAGACAAATTGCTGTCAATTGATCGTTTAAAGGCCAATGTTATACCTTCACCCCTGATCAATAGTAATTGTCTCATAGTTGCATTTTGATTGTGTGGTGAGTGCCTTCGCTAAGTACGTTTAGCTGTTATCTGCTACTTCCCAAAGCATTTATAATCCGTCACAATTTTGCGGTCGAAATTGTCATATATGAAGTGCGGGCAAATCTAGATTGAAAGGAAAATATATAATTTTCATATCTTCTTCAATTACTTATGTTTTTGCTACATTGATATCGTAACTGGTCAATATTTTATTGTACTTAGAAGATACATCTCTCGCCAGCTTTATGCGGCATTTATAATTCCTTAATGGGTATTACTGGACATCTATTCTATCTTACTCCTCTTTTGTCTCATAATCGACTGAAAATATCTTTTTGAACACAGAATAACGATTCTCTTGTAGATATTTCAAATGGTTTTGTCTTTTTTCATATTCTATCATAATGAAGTTGCAAAGTTATTCATTCTGCTTTTAATTGTGGACTAGTCTAATTGCCGTTGCTCTAGAGTCTAGACTAATGTGTGTATCTAGTTTTCTAGAAGTGTTAAAATGCTTTAGATTTCTTAATTAATAATTTAATGTCAGGACAGAAAAATAAAACATCGCTGTATTGGCTTTATTAGCGTTGTTTTTATGTTTTTATAAACGATGTCGCATCCCTCATCACGTATGTATGTAATCTTTGGCAATATTGTAAAATAAAAAAAAACAAGCAAAAGAATTTATCTATTTAATTTTTTTATCTTTTATCGGAATATTTTTTAGCCCAATTTTTTTCTTTTTTTGTTGCTTTATGTAAAATAATAAAATCCTGATGTTCCATTTTTAAATATTTGTTATGCTGGAACATAATAACTAAATTTGGTTCTGTACCGACCTATATATTCTCTATATAATACAGCTTTGCTTTTATGCAAAATATGTTTTTGTGTATCGTGATGAAAAATTTATATAAATTGAAAAAAAAAAAATAAAATAAAATAAAGCGAAAGAAAAGTAAAATATGTGATAAATAAAACTGCAAAATTTTTCTATTAAAAAACACCGACAGTTTTAAAAGAAAAAACATACTCATGACACAAATTTAAAATTAAAAATAGTTTCAAAGCAAATAAAAAAGATGTATTTACTAAAGAGAACGAGAGAAAGAGATAGAGAAAAAAGCTTAAATTTAAAAAAGTAAAGTTATTAAATCTGCACTAATAAGGTTTAGAGTAAAAATTTCATCCATGCCATGCATAGTTTTCAGCTTTTAAATTTTATTTTTTTATGTGAATAAAGTTTGAGGACAAATTTCATTATTAATGAAATACTTGTAGTTTTTAAATCACCAACTCAATTATCACACTTTTTTTCTGTTTGCTTTCTAGTCTTTTACTAGTGGTGCGTGCCTGTAATAAACCATTAGAACATCATTAAAAAATATACTTTTTCTCTAATTACGCTGAACCAACAATTTAATAAAAACAAAAACTTAAACGCATTTGCTGCAGCATATTTCTGTTTTCTTTCATAATGAACTTCTGACACAGCAAATACTAGTATTTGAGCGCTAAAATGAGCGGAATATATAAAAGAAGAAGTAAAGACACAGTACAGTACAAAGGAACCTGTATAAGTGGAAGAAATAACAAATTCATACGTAATATGGTATTCATAATATAGTGAATAACTTGGCATTTTTTATCATTAAATTATTTTAAAAAAACATCAAAGAAAATTTCATTTCAATAGTTTTAGCTTGACGAGTAACATTGTATTTTGAAAAGAGACATAAGGACAGCAGAATAATTTTTGATTATTTTTCAGCTCAGAATCTTTTATTAACAACACTGTTAGATCCTGAGGAATCCGTGTGAGATGCGAGTCTAATCTAAAGTAAGAAGAAACTAAAAGTTGTGAGCAGAGTCCAAATCTTGGTACCAAAGCAACCGAGAGTCCTCGAAAATTTTGCCGCTAAGTGGTGTTTGGATGCGGCTTTTTGGAAAATATACTATAACTTTATGTTTATTTATTTTTTTTTTTTAATTGAAGTATGAGTATGGGGGTAAACCCCTACTAAATGCTGTGCATTGTATTGGAATTTTTGGAAAAGACAGTACATATATTATTATTAATTATATTATTATAAAACGCCTTAGGAATAAGACAGATTGCTGTAAATTGAATGATTAAACGCAATTGCCTTATCGTTGCATGTTGATTGTGGTGAGTACCTTCGCTAAGTAGGTTTTTAGCTGTTATCTGCTTCTTCCCAATATGTGGCGATTTTCTCCTGATCATTCGTTTTTAGTTGTCAAAGGTTAAGGTGGTAGAGAGTGGAACGTCAGAGAGCGGTTACTTTGTAGATGGACTTCTTGGAGGGGGCTCTAACCACTATACTACGCACCCCCCACTTAAAATACCGCACTCAAATTCTAAGAAAAGCAGAAGTAAGAAAATTGTGTGCATTATTATAATTTCCATGAGTATTATGCCCAGAGGCAGACACCGCGATACAAAGGATATTTGGTACTCTACTCTATCCACGAATGATGATCCTGGTGATCACCCCAGCTTGATCAAAAAAAGAAAACTAACTAGCAAAACACCAAAGACGTTCCCTGCCTGTGCTTTGTTTCACTAACGTAGTTTAAAAATTTTCCTGGTAACTTGTATCTCTTAAAGTCCATAATTTTCAAAACAATCCATAACAATAATAAATATAAACCCACCAGTTTCACGCATAGAGGGAATGCATGAATAACAAAATCATGTTTTTTTTCACTGAAATATAAATAAATTTAAAGCAATACTGGTAAAAGCTCAACTGAAAAAAATTTGTAAATGCGAAGCATAAACTTTTTTTTATTTTTTCAAGTACAATTTAAAAGCAGATAAAGCGATACGTGTTAGCAGTATTAAAAAATAAAAAATTGCGAAAAAAAATATTTTCTTTTTATATAAATTGATATATAAAACTATTTGTCTTTAGTTATGTCACTTCTGTTCGCTATTATTTCTCTACTATAGTTCAGACTTTCACAAAAAACTAGAATTTTTTTTTTTTTATTTTATTTGTAGAACTTCCCCAATAAATAAGCGATTGGGTGAAAACGTGTAAAAAGAAAAATAATAGAACGATACCATTTTGAAGTTGTGACGACACATTTTCTAGACAATGTTTTTGGAATTTTTTTTTAACAATAAAAAAAAATTTTCAGTTGAAAGAAAATTGTATTATTTTGTGTCTAACGTTTATACACTTAAAGATATATTATATTTTTATTTAATATTATAGCTATAAAGTAGTAAATTTCCTAAAAAAAATTATACCTGTCCATAGGTAAAAAAAATATACAAGAAATATAATAATTATTTAACATTAAAAAACAAAAAATATTTTTCGCTATATAGGCAAATACATTCAATATAATAGGAAATGTATTTCTTATGGAAATGTATTTCCTATGGCCATTTTGTCGCCGCTTAAGAGACTCAAAACTATAAACTATTATGTTCAAATAGTTATAGACTAAATGAGAATCATATACCATTTAGTATATAAAAAATTATATAAAAGGATTTACAAAGCAATACATTTCTGTTTTTTCAAAAAATTCAAACTTTAATTACCAGCTTTGGATAGTCTCCTGACGAGTCTCGTAAACAGAGATGAAATGGCCATAGAGACATGCTTATGTTCATAAAGAATACTTTTCATATTTAATATAAAAACATATATAATATAAAATGTTACCACTGATTTAAACATCATAGTTCATTAGATAAGACCTAAAATAAAAGAAAAAACTAAAAAAAAATTAATAAAGTTGCAAATATAAATAATAAAAATAAAAAAATATATATATAAAAAAATATATAAATAATAAAAAATTATATAAAAAGTTGCTTTGCACAAAAGTAATTGATCCTTTAAAGGCAATTAAATACAAAATCATAATGATAGGATTATGCATTATAACGATTGTTTTCCCTTTCTAAATATAAAATTCTTCATTAATTTGATGGTTCAAGGGAATAAAACCACATAGCGGAGCATACACTTACAGTCGGGCCTCGATTATTCGTGATCCGGTTAACCGGTAACCCCGATAAACCGTGATGGCCAAAGATCAGTCAATGGCTTTTTGCTTGCAATGTTTTTAAATTGTTTGCTTTGATTAACCGTGATTACTTCTATTATCCGTGATGAAAACTGAAAATTCCTTTGTGTGCATATGATGAGTCAGAAGCATTTACAATTGATTAGTTTAATTTTGAAATTTTAGAAGTGCGGGTGGTTAGATCTAAATATTTTTAGTATGGCATCGTTACCAGTGGTAATAAGGCAAAGAAACGTAAATATTGAATATAAAGTTAAAATAATTGACGAGCATTCAAAAAATAATGTGAGTGTTAAAACATACGGAGTTGGAATACAGACAGCTTATGTGATTGCTATCTTGAATTAATTTTTTTAATGTAAATATATATGTACACCAATATTAACTTGTTAAATAATAAAAATATTAAAAAAAACTCTATAATCAAAATTGTTATTCGATTAACCGTGAAAATCGATTATCCGTAATGTTTCTGGGCCCGACCATCACGGATAATCGAGGCCCCACTGTATTAGTATAATTTAATTTGGATCGAGTACAATTGTAAAAAACTGCTATTTATAAATTGTCGTCCCTTTACGTCTACTGTTTTTTCATGTAAACCTACCAATGAAAGCCAGCAAGTTTGGAACTGTAGTGGTGCACAACCACACATCCAACTACTAAGATCACCATAATCATCTGTGCTTGTCATTCTCTCTATATGCTCTCTCTCATTAAGAAAACCTGTGAAACGTTACCTTTCCAAGACTTATTTTAATGTATGTATGAGTTGACATATTTTTAACTTGCATTCAAAAAAGATGTCAAATTAATAGGGCATCAAAGCCCTAGAAGGTATACACCTAGAACTTTGATTAAACTGCTGCAGCTCTGCATTATTCCACCTTGACTAGCCATTGTAAATCTGGGCATACACTAGTTTTCATTTACGTATTTTGCAAAATATTTGCGGGTGCATTTTTTTATTTTTAATTTAAGTTTTAAGTTTAAATTTAAATAATGAAAATTTTTTTTTCTTTTAATGATTTTTTGAGAGTCTTTAATAAAATCTGAAAACACTAAATTTGCCAATGGCTAAATATACACCATTTTAAACCATATAGACAAGCTAAGTCGCACAAAAATTAAACTAACTTGGAAAATAAAGCATTTATAACTTGTGGGAATTGTTAGTGAAAAAAGTTATTTGTTTTTTCTCTCTTCTTTTTTCTGAGTGTATGATATAGCCCGTAGAGGAAGTGATGTGTTGCTTGTAACACAATGCTAAGTTGTGCTGCTGCTGTTTACATGGTGACAAACACAAGTTCTTGTTTCATTTCATTTTATAATCGCATCTGTAGAAATATTTTTATTTTATTATGATTTTTATTACATAAATACTTTTGGGGCAAAAAAATAGGGCAATAAGGAATTTTTAAGAAGCTGTGAAAGTGAATAATTTTTTTTTTCAAATTGAAGTTGAATCTCTCTTATACTTGTTCTACATAATACTCGTATTCGTGTATAAAAATGTCTTGTGTCTTTTCTATCTTCCTAAGTTTGTCCTGGATTATCTTTAAATTTTAAACACATCAACCGCAGTTCTTAAGATTATATCTGCATTAATAGCACATAGTTGAGTCTAAAAAAATGGTCATAAAGTATGCATAAACATGAAATCTTTTAATAATAATGCTGCAATAAGGAAACCGTCTCAGAATTAGTCAGAGTCAGTAAAAATAGAGCAGTTTCAGTACAAAGCAGCCATGTGTTACAAATACGTTAATTGAAATCAAAAATTCGTATAAAAATATTTAATTTCAAAGGGACCTACATAGTATGTCATTAAGAAAGTCAAAGAAAATATAAGATTTAATATTTTTACTTATTTTTGATTTATTTTATTTAACCTATGAAATAATATCTTACAGGTTTTTTTTTACAAAATTAGTATTAGAAATACTCGCAATTAAATATCCAACTTTAATCATTCAAGAATTTACAATAATTAAACATCTTCCTATTGCTGCATAATCCAATGAGTATTCAATTAGATGGAAATGGGTGCTGAAATCCGCATTCATTCTTTAAATTCTTTAAAAACTGATTTTGAGTTGGATTTGAAATTTATGCATACCTTTAAGAGATAGATTTTATAATGTTGAGTATGTTAAGAGTTATAAAAAATCTGTAAGCAGAATATGTAACAAATTTCTTAAATTATTTTTTGACTTTTTAAGTTCTAAGGCTGATCAATAAGTTCGTGACTTTTCGAATTCCCCCGTAGTTATATGAAATACAACCCTGCTTCCATCAAGTACCAGCTGTTAATAGAATACTGTCAAATTTTGAGTACGTTCCGTTTATTATTTTGCGTTTAAAAGCTGTTCAAAACATACAACCTCATGTAGTATTTTAAATAAATGAAAAAATGCGTACTTCGTATGTTCATAAATATTATATTTCGACAAAAAAAACCATCAATCAAACCAAGAAATAGCTTCATAAATACTATGAGGATTCGGCACCATCGATTTCAACGGTAAAAAATTGATTTACTGACTTTCGTTGTGTTCGCACAAGCACAGGTCGTTGAGGTTAATACACTCAAAAATATCGAAAAACTCCACGAATTCAAATTCTTTGCCAACTTATTAAACTTAAAAAAACGACCGAAAAAAAGTTATTATTCATCAAATAAATGAACAGGTTCACACGTGTGCATTGTCAATAGTAAATTTATATGAATTGAATTACCAATTACGACTTCATACGCCATATTCTCCGAATTTAGCTCCCAATGCATGCAAACATGCATAACTGGAAATTACAACCCTGTGTCAGGATTACGGCCTAGCTTCTCCCAGCACCCATGCTGTGTGTATTAATTTTTATCCATGAGTATCGGGACCTACAGTTTATAGTCGACTGCGAACGACAGACTTGAGAAGCTTGTTAATGGCAATTAGATATTGTCAAAGATTTTGCCAGAAGACTGCTGACATGTAATCGCTGAAAAAAATATTATTTTTTATTTCTTTTTTTGTTTAAGATGTCAGCGATGGAGATTGAACCCGGGGTGCATGTCTTAGTAAGCCTACACACTAACCACTAGCCCCAATGACTATTTTCTATTTCCAAAGCTAAAATAATGGCTCGGTGGAAGGAGGTTTAGCTCCATCGATGAAATTATTGATCAAACAAATGCCTATTTTATTGACATCGAAAAATCCTTTTTTTTTTTTTTTGAAAGGGATACAACAATTGGAGAAACGTTGGACAAAGTACTTAGAGCTAATGAAAGATTATGTTGAAAAATATATGTTTTTTTTTGCAAAAAAAACTGTATTCATTTAAAATGCCATGAACTTATTGATCCGTCCTCGTAAGTTTATTCATGTTCCATGGTTAACCACCATCAATTTTATTTCGTAAAATTTGGAATTGAGCGTTAAAAATAATAATACAATTTTAATCAGGATATAATTATTTTACTGTGAAGAAAAGAAATTTGAAAAACATCTCCAGGTTTAATAAAGAAACATACATATTAAAGTGCTTAAAAAAAACTCAATCAAAATATAAATTTTTGTTTAATGTTTTAAAAAAATATGTATTTTATATACTAGTAAAACAAAAAAAAAAAAAAAAAACTACCAGAGGTTTCATATATATTTTCTTTTAAAAATGTTGTTCTTTTATATCTGTCGAGAATAAATGTTAAACACACCCATTACCACTGCCTGCATGCATCATAGCTTTAGACTACAAATAGTTGAGACAAAAGGTAAAGAATAAAATATTTAATTGTTGATGTTGAATGGTAGTGGCAAATAAGTTTAAAAACAATCTACTGCTTTAAGGGCACAAACAAATTAATTGCCAATTGCAATAAGCTTAGCAATCTGGTAATGAAATTCTTTATTGCTTTTGTCGACTTCTCTTTCTTTCTTTTTAAGCCAGGGGCTATAGAAATGATGCAAAAACGAGAATAATTGTGTTGCCTTTTAACAATATATATCATAAAAAACTAAAGAAGAATTTAGATTAAAATTAAATTTAAAAAATCTGATTTAATTCATTCCATTCAGATTTATCACCAACATTTTTTAAAATTGAACGAAAGTTAAAATCATACAAGGAATTTTCTGTATCATATATGAATCGAACTTTGAAGGAAAATGGGAAAATATCGCTTACCTTGTCGCTTACGGCATGCATGAATTAAATATAGCGAGTTCATACTATGAACCAATAGATGTTTGACACAATAAACGTTTTTTTTAAAACCAATACTCAGGGGTAAATCTCTACTCATGCAGTGCATTGTATTGGAATGTGAAGATGGTTGATAGATTTTTTTATTTTTTTTTTTTATAGATATTTGTATGTTTTGCGCCTTTTTTTTTTGTATTGATGAAACAAGTTGCTGTCAATTTGCCCACTCAAGAGCCAGTGTTACACCTTCACTCTCGAATGATCAAACAGCAATTGCCTCATCTGTCGGTGAATGTTTGAATATGAATGGTGAGCGTCTTCATTATATTAGCTGTTATCTTCCCAGAAGGTGGCGCTGTACTCCTGATCATTGGTTTCTGGTTGCATAGTTTAACAATGTCAGGGTTTTTTTTGCAGATGGTTTTGCTGGAGGGGGGGACCTCTTATTTTTTTTAAATTTAATTTTTAATTTAAATTGTAATTTTAGAAAACCGCAAATTTTTATTTTTTATAATTTAATTTTGTCCTTCGCTGGGATTGAACCTTGGTCGTGTGAGTTTCTGTGCGAGCGCTCTACCACTATGTATTCATATACTCGTATTTATTAAGCATGCAGCATTATTAATAGTAGAATATGCTGAAAACTCATGGCAGTTATTCTTTTATAGTTTTCGTTTAAAAACCTGCTTACAAGTAAGAAAAAGCCTTACCGCTTCTTAAGTACTAGTTCACTTGTCTTGTTACTTCACTGTATCTCTTATTATCGCATAAACACTCGTTTACCTTTTAAAATATACCACTAGTGCTTCACAATATGTATTATAAGAAAATTTATTATTTAATAACAGCTGGTATGTAAAAGGCATCACAATCAAAGCATTAACGAATCGTGAATGGATAAAATGATTACTACACAATTTCAGCTTTTAGATAACGTTCGTTCAAATAAGTTTTTACGGAATTGAGCACCGTAACCTCAACCTTTGTGGTTAAATAAATAAATAAATTAATATTTATTTTTATAAACACAAAATTTAAACAGAAAATTTTAAAGAAGATAAAAAACTATTATACATTTCCGAATTAAATTCGAATAAAAAACAATATGAGATTTTTGAATAGATTTAATATTTATATAAAAATATAAATACATACATATACGAGTATGCACTTCTACTTATATATATGGTATTTACATACATAAATTTTTTTAAATACATATTCTGTTTAAATCTTTTTTTTTTTTACTGTTTGTTTGATCATTTATTTTTTTCATTACAATATACAGTGTAGGTATATTGTGTTCGAACAGATGTTTGTAACACGTTATATGTTGGTTTGTTCAAACGACTTGCCCTAACACACTTCTTTGCTTTGGTAAATTAAAATGTGGTTCTTTAAATGTAAACTTTGTAACTAAAAAGTAGCAATCGGAAACATTCCTCATAGGTGGGCACACTAAAAAGTCTAGATTCGAATGTATAAGTATACTTTTTGTGTTCAGGTAACCTTAAGAAAACCCTTTTATATTTCGTCTAAAAGTAGAAAATGTTCTTTGTTTGTGTTTTTGATCCTTTCTTTTAATTTTTGTTTCTATTTAAAAATGTGACCTTTAATTACAAACGAAAATACTAGTCAGCTTGGAGGCCAGAAGATGTAATGTGTAGTTGAATTGACTCTAGATGTACAAGTAAAAATGTAAACATCAATCAAATTTGCTTTCCTATATAAAGCAAATATCATTTCATTTTATGTATGTCGTTTTCAAAGCAAAATTTCGTCGCCACTTCATATTTTGTATATTTATTTTAGATTTTCGACCCCAGATTTTTAAGTCTGCAATCCGTTTTCGGATATCTTGTTCAGTTTCGGAGATAAATAGTCGAAAACGGATTGCAGATTTTAAAAATTTTGGTGTCAAAAACCTAAAGTGGCATTATTAACTCGAGATATAAAAAATGGCAGATTAAGCATAGAAACTCCCGCACGACGATTTATTTAATGTTACACTCGAATGAATGAATGAAAAATTGTTTAACAAATAATGAATATTTCTGATGGTTTCACTGACATAATAAATGTTTCCGTTCCACATATTTTGATGTATAAATAACCGTTTTGTGGGATAGTAAACAACTAAAGATTTATTGCAGAATGGCAAGAATGGCGGAATGTTAGTACATTCAGCTGATATAGAAAAATATGTTGTGGAAAGGGGAAAAGAGGGAGAATTGTTTGTGGACATTCGATTTAGACTTACCAATACGAGTATCGTAGTTGGCAGGAAAAACTTTCGCTGTGTGATTGTTCCATAATCGAGTGGCTAAAGAACGAATTCTCTCTATAATATGATTTAATAGAAAATCAACTATAAAAGGATATGTTTTGTGCGAGACAGTAAAAATGGACGAATGTGTAATATTGCGAAGACCGAGACGTAGAGAATCCTTAAGACTTAATAATAGAGATGTGAACGAATCGTACTTTTTTTATTGTCATGAACACTCAATAAGTTGTTTTCATATCAAAAATTTGGCTTCGTGTCGGATTCCGTAATATTGATACGAAAACAAAAGTAAACCAATTTTAGGTGAAATTAAATAACCAGTTTTATTAACTACGAAATTTAGAAACTTGTCCAATTCCGCCCATTTTTTGGTTGACGATTTGTATTAACCACGAAGTTATTGAATTCAAATACAGACATTTTTGCTCTAACCGTTGCCAACATATATAGAAATTAACTTTAAGTTTGTATGGGAAATACCACGCCTTTTTGTCCAATTCTGCCTACTTTTTGAGTGATTATTTGCATTCACTGTGAATCTTTTTAAAGAAATAGACAAATAAATCTGCAATTAAATACGGGTGTGGCACTGTCGAGTTCGAGATTTTTTAAACCTATATAGCCTATAGTTACTTCCAGACATACCGCATGATGCAGTAAAAATTTTACATGCCGGCCCCATGTTCAATTTTTGCCCTTCCATTCTGTTTAATTTGTATAACACACTCACATATTTGAAATTTGAAAATTGACTGCGTTATACATTGGCTTTGATTTTAACTTTCCATTCGTTTGGCAACTTTACATTCAATTGCAGCAGCTGATCACAAATGATTGTTTTGTGATGTAACAGCAGTGAAAAAAATCCAACCAAATTCTTAAAAGACAAAAGTTGTTCATTATTAGATTAATACTTAAAAAAATAAAAAAAATTTTTTTTGGTTATTTGTCGGATACATTTTGGAAATTTACTATCAATTAGAATACAACCTGTACCCCAGGTGTTAATTCAAATCAATTTTGACAAGATGTATGTAGAAAAAACTTGAAAGCAAAAGCTTGAACCTGTGGCCACAAATATACATGCAAACACGCTCTCATTTTTATTACAAAGCTGTAATAAAAACATCACAGAACAAGTGCATAATAAGAACAGAATCTGAAGTTTTATTGCCCTGCTGTTATACAATATGATTATTGATCATATTCTTATATAAAACAAATATAGTTTATGTTTTAAATCTAAAGTTAATGTTGTGCCTACGATAGTTGACCTTTATTTCATTTCAGTATTATATTTTTATTGCTGAATTATTCTCTCTCAAACAAAATACGAAAGTACTAAAAATCAATGAATAAATTTCAAGTTATATAGTCTTTGTTTGTTTTAGTGTGATTTTTTGTTAGAATTTTTGGTTTTATTCTAAAAACTGAAATAACATTTGCAATAGACAATACTGTACAGTGTTATAATGTAAGTGTCTGACCATAACTTTCTATCGTTTGTTTTTATTTTTTAATTTCTATTGAATTTAAGGAACCATATGCAATTTCAAATTACAGACGATTTAAAAATAAAAAAGGGAAAACAACACTAAACTGTGTGTAAAATATATTAATTGAGGATTTTATTAAAACAATTTTATTTCTTTGAAAATAATAAAATGAAAAGTAATAAAAAATAAATTGCTTGCTGTGCAAATTTAAAATGGAAATTAAATTCGTATTTATTTTTATTCTTTTTTGTTTTGTGGAAATATATTTTTAATAAATTCTACTCTCAATTTTATTCTAAATAGTTTTCTTTTTTTTTTAATCTCCCCTTGAAATATCATCTCCTTTACAGCACTGTTTGGCTATTATTGCCTAATAAAATGATATATTTGTTTTCAGATTATTTTTTTTATTTATTTTGCAAAAAATTTTTTTGAATTCATTAAAAATCTATTTTCTATTCTCTATAATAAAACGACTGTTGTGAGTTTATGTTTTATTATTTTTTTTCAACAATTGATTATTATATTAATTTGTTATAGAATTTATTGCTTAAGAAACCTATACTTTAAAAGATTTTTTTTTTAGTTTTATTTCATAAAACTAATGCTTAAAGCCAATAAAACAAAGTTTTACCAGTAACTACAACTTGTATTGAAAGTTATTCAAGTATTTTATTGAACATTATAAGATAAAGATATTAGTTTTTGTTTAACATTAAGAACTAATATAGAATGGGGGACAAAGATAGCAGCAAGAGTTTATAAATGGTGTTCACTAAGCTTTTATTTTTATTTCAGAAAGACGAAAAACATATTACTAAAATTATTATTTGTATTGACATGAGTAACGCCGCATCTATTATTTTCATTAAAACATATCATACATATACGGGGTGTCCCAGAACTAAACTTTGGCTTCTCTTTTCGGACTTGGATTTTTGTGAATTGAATTTGTTGACTACATACCGGCAACTTTTGCTTCTGTTTTCTAAGAATGGACTTTTCTGTACTTAATACTTACAATACAAGCGAATACGAAAAGGTGCGCAGTAGACGAATGAGCTAAACGTACTAACTGGTGTCAGGCTGGTAGCGTAGATATTTGCGAACAAAAAACATATGAACTGAGTAAACTGGGTTAGCAAACATCGGGTTACTTGAGGTTTTTACTTTGTACTCGTTTTTACGATCCCGATTAAATGCGCGAACTTTTAAGGGCACCTGCTAAGGCACTTTAATACATTTTTTTATGGGAGAGTCTTTCAAAGTCAACAAATTTTGAATATTTGAAATTCATAGTTTAACAAATAATCTTAATTCTAGAAACCATAAGGCAATTGCGTCATTACTTTTGACTGTGGTTCTAGAAATGTTATTTAGGGTTACGGTTCCAAAGCATAAATAAACACAAATAATAAACATTAACCACAATAACCGAAACATGGGTACAGTTTTGCCAAATTTCTAGGTTTTTCTTCAATGCCCATAATTTTCAAACTGCATTAGATTGATTTTTTTCTGATTTTTCTAATGATGGTTACAATCAATCCTGACATCCCGTTTCGGCTTGACGTTTTTTTCTGGAACACCCCGTATAAATAAGCGTTACCAAACTTAGGTTTAATATTTGTATGTTTATGAAAAGAAAAATTCATATAGAGTATAATTGCTCGAATTACGAAATCGTTTAAAGTGCATCCGACATGTGAAGTTTTTCATGAGCTTCTAATTAAAAAAACTTACCCAATTGCATGTTCCTGTTGGACAGTTCGTGGATGTTTGTTGGTGCAGAAAATTCAATGTGACATGAGTAATGCGGGACGTAGCGCCATTCTGATGAAACCACATGTGGATAATCCAATTAAACCCAAAACAAGTTGGTAAACATCGACCGATGGTGCTCGTCATTTAAGGTACTTGTACTCAAAAAATTATCGACCGATGAAGCTGACAATCCAAAATCTGTCTTTTTTGTGTCTTTTTTGTGGTGCATTTGACGCTCTTGGATCTCATATGGGTTGGTAGATTAGGACCTGGCCTTCTTTTATGTGAGATTTTGTAGAAGCTGCAAAGAAAAATGTTTTTAAAGTAAAATTAGAAAACAACAAAATCTCATATTAAAATATGAGTAGTATGCACTTTAGTTTTATTTTAAATCTTTAAAAGTTACAAATAATATATTTAAATTTTCCGAAACTCTGTTTTACAGTATTTAATATGAAGTGTATTTATTTCCAATAATAATATTTAAGGATTTAATATTTTTATAAAACATCTATGTTTTTTCCCCTTTTGAAAATTCATTGATTTCTTTAGGTTTCCCATTTTTATTTCAATTTAACAACAATTTAAATTTTACTTTTATTTTTATGACCATAAAATTGAAAAAATCGTAAAAAATGTGTTTTATGCTTCAAACTATTTTCTAAAGTTTTGTTTTTCTTAAAAACACAAGAAAGTTTTTTTCAAAATATTTTTGCCATTTAAGTTATAAAAATATAAAGCTTATTTTTTCAGAAAACACACCTATTGCTATACTTTTGCATTTATTAAGCCATAAATATAATATAATAAAAAATAAAAATAAAAATGAAAAACAAATTTATTGCCGTAACTGAATATAAAACGCTCTCATAAAGATCTGTTTATATTGAAAATTTATTAGAAAATAATCAGAATCATAGAAATTTATTATTTTCTATAGAAATTCAAAGGAAACTGCGTAATGCAATAAAGCGAAATGCAATGGTAAAAAGTAAAAGTGAAATCTAAAATAAACTGCATTTATATGCTGAAAAGAGAATCTTAAAAGAATTGTAGACATTAATAAAGAAAAGAAAAAAAAAACAATTTTCTGGATAATAAAATGAATAATTGAAGTATTTTATTTTGTTTTTTTTTTTTTTTTTTTTTTTTTTTTTTTTTTTTTTTTTTTTTTTTTGAAAAATTATTTAATACGATTTTTTCATTGTTTTATAATTTCTGAGGAAAGCAAGCAAAATTCGTACTTGTTGTCTTCTTCGCAAATATGTTTAACTGAAAAACTGTAGATTGTGATTATTTGTAGATTATGTGCTGCAAGTTTAGTTGACGCAATGTGAATTTTTTTAGTGTATGGTGGTATAGTTTACTTATACACTTTTCAATATCTCCATACTACCCTATTCCTCCTTAACGTTTATTATTTTGTTAAATTCTTCTCTACTTTAGTTTTTTATTTTATTCATTGTTCTATAATCTAATCCGCACTACCGTATTATTCGCTATTTCAATCTATTCTCCTAAATTAAGCGCTAATCTACAAATACATTTCGCTACTATACTAAGCACTATATGCTGTTCTGTCCCATCTGCCAAGAGCATGATTGAAGACTCTACCATACCCTCAAATCTCTTGTGCAGGTTATCTAATGTGACATCCGCTGTATAGAGAGATGGACCCAAAGGAAGAGGAGAGGTTACTTACTTCTTGACTCAGGGCCATGATTTTTTCCAAAAATATTTGTACCGAATGAGCAAAGTGGCTAACACCTCTTGCATCTACTGCGAGACGTTTGACGACGATGCAGAACTACTGCATCAAATGGCAGGATGAAAGGAACGTGCTGCGGGAGCGAGTCGGGGATTTCAATCTCGACAAGATAGTGTATAAGATGCTTGAACACGAGAACCTATAGAGCTCCATACGGAACTACGTTCAGCACATACTGCAAAGAAAAATAGGTATTTGGATATATTTCAGCAAGATGAGATGAGAAGACGAGCTGGTAGCCTAATACTGGCTTCAAATCCGTCCTTATGAGGATGTCACTCTGGGCCTTCCCGAAGTAATGCAGAAAGCGGTTCCTGGAAGGTATTCACACCAGAGTAGGAGGAGAGATTGTTTTGGTGGATTAACCACACGAAGCAGCTGGTGATGATCAGCCGTAAATGTGAAGACATTTTAAACCCTATTTCACACGCAAAAAAAAAATATCTAATGCGACATGGGCTGAGTGGAACCTAGGGTCGTCCTGTTGTAACGCCATGTCACTAGTGTTTAGATTTTTTTTTTTTTTGAGTGTGGGGCTAAAAAAATTACTAATCACCGACCTTTAGCGCTAGCCTTTGACAGTAAAGGACTGGCCAAAGTCGTTCTCCGAAAACGCCGCCAGCTCTAAATTCAAGGTATATAGTAAGTTTTTCGGAATCCATTTGACAACTTTGTGTATTCAAGTACCTATTCATTCAGAAATGGGCTTTATGGCAAAAGATATTTTTGTCGATGAATTTTTTTTTATTTATTTTTTTTTTGTTGTTTAAACAGAACAATCATTTTGATAAATAAAATAATTTTTTTATTTGTACTTGTTCTTGAATGCCAAATCCATCCACGGTGATTTGCCAAACTAGACTCAATAAGTGACAACTAAATTGACAAAATGATCGTTATCAACTATCAAAGTAGGGAAGTTTAGAATATTTCATAATCTACGCACTCTTAGATACTTAGCTTGATTTATTCTAATCTATTCTGCTCTACTCTGTTTTTCCCTTCTTTACTTCTCTTTAACCTTTTCTTCTCACTCTGTACTGTTCTTTTCTAATCCACTCTCCTATACTCCATTCTATTTTACTCTACTTTACTTTATGCTCTTTTGTAACCTATTTTACCATACTCGAATTAACTCTACTTATTTTTTTGCTATAATCTACTCGTATACTCAACTTTAGTCTTGCCTCTTAAGTGTTACATTATTCTCACTAACAATCACTTTCACTTAAACTTATCTTTTCATTTTAAAGTTTCTTTTTAAAAACTTTGTATTAATAATTTTAATGCTTCTTTACTTTACTTAAGTCCAACGAATTTTTTATATAAAAACAAATTTAAACTTTAAGCTCTGACCTACTAATTCCTTATAACCCCACAATTTTTAACATTTTAAGAAAACATACAGTTTTTGTTGTGGGGCTTTGACACACAGACTTTGTACGTGGTTTTCGTTTCTAAGCATTTATTTTAAATGCATGGGTGTTGCAACGTATGCATTTGCTCGTATACAGTATTAAAAGTTACAAAGTCAAAAACAAAATCTGCAAAATAGCCATTCATAATGCAGAAAGCATAGAATTCTTACAAAAACTGAAAAAATGCATAAAAGAAAAGAGAAAAAAATTCACTTTTCTTATTCCACCTAATTCTACTACATATTGAAGTTCTTTTTATTTATTAAAATAAGATTTTAAATTAATATCTTACCCTACAATTAGTCAGATATGTTGTTGTTTTTTTAAGAAACCTCAAATCAACAAATAAGAATAATCTTAATATACCGTTGAATTAGGCGAAATACTTTTATTTATTAAAAAAAAAAAAAAAAAAACATAAGAGTATATCAAAAAATTTAATTTTTAATTAATGTCTCTAATACATCTACAATACATATCGTCGATGGAATTAAAGAACGCTGTAACTGACAAAACCTTAAATGTTCACCAGAGCCAAAAAACTTTCATAAATGTAGAACAAATACACTGGTATTTTTCACTTCGAAGACGGCGTAAGTGAATTTATTTTCATCGTAGAAATCTGGAACGAGACCAATCGACCCATATTTTTTTGCTGATAAAAATGATGCAAAAAACTTATTTTAAATTTTTTGTCAGTTACAGCGTTCTTTAATTCCATCAACAATATACATATTGAATAAACTTATATACATACTGATAAAACGTGAGATTTTACAAATATTATTTATTTTTTGTTGTTGGTGGTACAATCTTTCGGTGAATGTTCTTTCTATCATTTACGAATAGACTAAAATTACATTAAATTCCTCTTTCCAATTTTACATATTTGTCTAACATTAATAAATAATATAAAAAAAATTAAAAGTAATTACTTGACCATCTGCATTAAGAAATAAAACCAAAGAAACTAAAAAATAAACTGCAACTAAAACGCTAACAAATTAAAAATTTATTTTAAAACAAAATTTTTATGAGGAAAACATAACAACTTACCTCTTGATTTTGTTACTTTTACCATATATATGTACTTGTATATATAGATACACTGGTTTTGTACATTTGATGGTAAAAACGCCAATTAAAGAGCCAAAACTATTTTATTTTATATATATAATCCAAAACCATTTTACTACTAATTAGTAAACGATCAAAATGTTAAAAACCATCAACTAAAATAAAAATAAAAAAACTAAAAAACACAAACACACTGCTTTAGCAAGAGCAACTTTATAAAACAATAAATAAAAAAGACCGAATTACAACTGATGATATCCATCTTTTTTTTTTCTACATCAAGTAAAATGGCAAACAATTTTAAAAGAAATTTTAAATCTATAAACCAGAGGGCTGCAAAAACAATTGTTACCTTTCTAGCTTTTTAAAACAAATACTTAAATTTATACGCATTCTAATTGATAACAAAATAATAAACTACTTAATATTACTTATTGTATAAGACTACATATAAAAACATTATACAAACAGAGCTCACAAGAAATTTGTAAAAATTATCTGAAACAGAGCAGGACTGAATTCAAATTTAAGTAAAACAGAACCATGTATTGCAAATATTCTTATACATTATGTATATGAAGTACACAACTCTTTTTAATATAAACACTTAAATTAGGAGTAGCTTTTAGTATGCTGAACACGGTTGTCTTTTTACAAGTATCTTCACTAAATGAAATGAATCGATTTACGCGTTGGGATTTATTGAAAATTTATTTTCAAAATAAAGACAATTGAACAGAAATTGCACGAAAATGAAAACAAAAAACACATACTTTCAGTTGAAACTCATTTTCATTTTAGTGGGTACATTAATAAGCCAAAGGGCCTCTATTTGGGGCTCAGAAAACCTTATGGGGGCCTACAGAAGCTAATGCAACCATTACGAGTTCTTTGTCTCCACTTGAAGAGGACAACGTAGCCCTTTCAATCAATGTTTACACCTATTGCACCATGTTAACCGATTTTTTGTACCAGCTCAGAACAATATTTAAGCTAACAACTTTTGTTCTCTTCAATATACACTAGATGAAAGTTATTCTGACATGAAATGTGTACGTATACACAGATAATGCTAATAAAAAACCGTTCTCTTCTCCTTTCTGGCCTTTAAACAACCACAATCAATTTGCTATGAACAGGGTCCATTCAAAATGTAATGGACGCCACGCCGCGTATACGCAATACGTGTATTTTTTTTTTTATATTACTCATACGCACAGTATCCATGTTTGTATTGAAAAGCAAAATTGATCAATACAAAAAGGTATAAATATTATGATTATAAAAAGAAAAAAAAATTTATTTATTAAAAAAAACTTACATAACTGCTGTATTTACAAAATCACCATGGCCTAGTGGTCTGAACCTCCGGGTTCAAACCCCACCTCTGAAATCTTGAAAAAAAGAAATATGAAAAAAATATATTTCTTTCGGCCACTATCTCTTAGCAGTCTTTTGGCAAACGTTCTAAGAATACTGATTGCCATGAACAAGTCTGTAGTTCGGAGTCGACTTTAAACTGTAGATCCCTGCGAGAAGCTAGGCGGTAGCCCTAAAACAGGGTTATAATGGCCAATTATGTATGTAATGTATGCCTAAAAGCTAAAAATTAATTAAGTATGTAAAAAAATTATAACATTGTGCCTTAAATTTTGATCTACTTTTGTATTAAATAATTTACCTTTTCCTTCAGATTTTGTGTCATAATTCACCCATAGTGCAGTTTGTCCTAAAAAAAAAAAACTCGTTGGCAGTAATAAATAAAATCACAGTCACAGCAACAATTGGACAATAAAAACATCTTCGCTTATAAAAAATTTATTGAGGTTTGACCTCTTTTTTCAATCCAACAAAAACATACATATTTCATGTATGAATAGACGGTTAAATTTGTCCATGTGTGTGTGCGTGGGAGAGAGAAATAAAAAGTTCAGTAGTTTAGACCAAAAGAAACATGCAATATTTGCTGACCATTTGTTAAGCAATTGTTAAATACAAATAAACACATACATGCATGCATACATACGTATGTACATACATTTACTAGTAGCAATGTGTACGTGGTTAAAGCACACATGTTAACATAGCATTGAAATATTTACATCTGTGACAGAGTAACACTATTATAACTATATATATATGGATGCGTATAGGAAAGTGAGAAAGAGTAAATATTTGTGTTTAAGCAAAAGAATAATAAAAAACGTTGCTGTTGTTTTGAAGCAAATTTCATTTCTTTCAAACAATTTGTTACTTTTTCTATTTCCTACTAACTCTTCAGTACGAGCCAAAGGGGAAAAAAAAGAAATAAGAATTCGAAGCTATACTCCGCTTGTTTTTTAAATTCGTTTTTTATGGTTCCTGTTTTTGTTTTTTATTTCTAAACAATAGCAACATTTTTTCTGTACATTTTTCGATTTTTTTTCTTCACTTAAAAAATATTTTCAAAAACACAGTCAATAGTACAGAGAGCTGAGAGATGAGCAACAATGGTAAACACTACAAATAACCTCAACAACAAGGCAACTAGTACTACAACAAAACTCAACAATAGAAAAAAAGTATGGGAAAGTAAAAGTGGCACCAATTGGGAACAACAAAAACTTTGTATATTGATTGAATAACTAACTTTCCCATAACAGGAAATCCAAATAAAAAACACACACACACAAATTGAAAAGAAAAAAATTGCTAGTATTTGCTATTTCAAATCTTAAGCAAAAACCACAATTAACGTAAATGTTGGCAACAGCGAAAGTTGTTCAGTAACAATTAGTGCAAAAAAAAAAAACAAAAATCAAGTAAAAATCACACCCCCAATCACTTTTCAGAAGTTAAAAAAATAAAAACACTTTGAAAGTCTTCATAAACAAGTGGATTAAAAAACATTCAGCAAACAGCTCACTGCAGATTTCAAATAAATTTCCAGCAGAGTCAATATATTATTTTGCTGTTTTTTATATTTTACAGTCAAAGCTAAATTTAAAATTCCCTACAAAAATATAAGTTTTATTTCTTCGAATGACTAGCTTTTCATAAAGTTGGGTAAACTTATGATCTAAAAAAACGTAATAACTTTAAACGAATTGAGGTCATAATTAGAACAAAAAGAAAGCCGCACCTTGACGTTCCATTCTATCCACCTTTGATCTATCTATCAAGTGAATGTTCAAGACAAAGCGCCACCTACTGGGGAGAAATAGGCAGAACCAAGCAATGATCAAAAAAGCTACCAACAAGCCAAGATTCGCACCAGTTCACAACAAAAAACAAAAACTAACATCAACAGATGGGTCAATTGCTGTTCGTATGAAGAAGAAACTTTATATTTTTCGGGCCTAATAAATTTTGTGGAACCATCTCTCCTTTTTTTTTGTTACTTTGGTGGACTTATGAGCTCTTATGTGAACATTTGACTCGCAAACTGCCTCTGATGAGAAACAATTTGTAAAATTAAAGAATAAGGAATACAAATTTAAGGGTAAGCTCTTCCAAAAGGACTGTTTTAAAAGCATATGAAGTAGTTGGGATTAATTATAGATCAGTTTTCAAAATGGTTGACGGTCAAATCTTAAGTCCTGATAAGAAACCTACTATGCTCGGATCAAACTCGAGAAGTAACAGCAATTTTTTGCGGCAATTTACGACGATAATAAAATAATACAAAGCAAAGAGATGTGCCATCTATTAATTTTCAAAATGAATGAACAACACCTATGGGAGGTACAACGCCGAGGTCTAATTTTGAAAAATAAAACTTAGCCTATTGCACTTTCGGTGGTTGAAGCAATCTATTATTATATATGATGACGTCGATGATTTACTCTCACCACAAGCAAATAAAACGACATAGAAAAATTCAGAGAATAGTTTGTAGTATGGGTAAGGGCCTCGATCATTACGTCCTAGGCATTGATGTCGAAAGAGAATAGACTTATGGTTCACTTACACAGAAAAAATATCACCAAAGTTCAATCAACAAAGTGAGTTGTTAATGTGAAATTTTCTTTTAAATATGTGTTTTACAAATACAATCAAATATTTTTTTGATATTACAAATATTACGATTTATTTTCAACAAATTATGCTAATTAAAATTGTTGTTATTATTTAAACGATATTTTAAAAAATAATAAGACTTAATTATAAAAAAACATCAAAAAAATATGAGATTTATGAGAAAGTTTAACAAAAATATTTATTGAAAGTGTTGTAATTTTTCCAACAATTGTGTTGTTAAACACAATAATTGAAAAAAGATGGTACCGTAACATATTTTTAATTTTTCTCAAAGTAAACTTTGACAAAAAAATAAAATAAATTATTACGGTACCATACAATTTCAATTAAATGACTTGAATAAATTTTCAACAATTCTTTGGTTTAGGTTCGTTGAGCATATTTTGTACAAAAACAACATTATTAAAATTAGGAGTGACGTGGTATAGTGGTTAGAGCGCTTGCATACAACACACAACAGCCCAGGTTCAAATCCCAGCAAAGGAGAAAATGAAGATGATTTAATTAAAAAAAAAGATTGATAAAATAGTGCAACAAAAACATTTACTGAAAGCCTTGTAATCTTTTTAACAATTAGTTTGTTAACCACATGAAACATGAAAAAACATGGTACCATTGCATTTTTTTTTTTTTTCTTTTCTTAAGGAAACCTACAATTGTCGTATTTGTATTTACAAAAATCGTTGTTAGCACAAAATTGAATAATATTTTAATTGTATACACTGAAAAATTTATTGTATTTACAATCAGGTTTTTTTGTGTATTTTAGGGCATTGTAAATAAATCTATGTATTACGTGGTATAGTGGGTAAAGCGCGTGCATAGAAACTCAAATCCCAGCGAAGGAGACAAAAAAAAATTAAAAAATAAATTTGCGGTTTTTCAAAAATTATAATTTAAAAAATAAGAGGTTCGTGAAGTCCATCTTCACGAAAAACGCTCTTTGACATTTCCAGTCTATCCCACCAAGAAACGAATAATTATCAGTACAGCTCCACCTTTTGGGAAGATAACAGCTAATCTACATAAAAGATGCTCACGACTCACGTTCAACAGTCAGATGGGGCAATTGCTGTTGATCATTCAAAGGTGAAGGTATAACACTGGACTTTGAGTGGTCAAATCACAGCCATTTGTCTCATTGACATAAGGCGCTCAACATCTATCTGTCTATCTATATCTATGTATACATATATTCAACATTCCAATACAATTAACTGCAGTTAGTAGAGGTTTAACCCTGAGTATTAGTCTAAAATAAAAAAAAATTATAGTAGACAAAATTCTCGTGCTTAATCAGAGCCTTAAATTGGTTGTGACAACAATGTTTGCAAGGAATCTGATTCTCAACAATACTAATACATAGTTAGTGAATTTATATATTTGGCGCTTGTTACGCAGTCTGATGTACTAGTATAAGCTAGTGAAAAAAAACAATCCCAACATAAACATGAAGAAAGCCATGGAGCACCTTTAAGGACTTAAAATTTCAAGAAAGTAATGTGAAAATGTAAACATTGACTGAGGCGATAATTCTGGCTGCTGATAATCCTATACTGACTACGCATGTATATTTGACAGACTAGTTTTTTCATGGCAATCCGTAAATTAACAGTAGTGTGGCTGAGTATGGAGCCTTGATTGTGAGACTTTTCATCAATTGGAATTAATAGTCTGCATTTATTTGCTAAATAAAAAATCTACTTTTTAAAATCCCAATTAAACTCAGTTCTTTATACCAAATAAATGCACTTGCAGTGCATGCAAGTTTTTTGTAAAATAAAATTCTAAAATTGAATGCTTCGTTTATGTTTTAAGAATGTAATTACGAAATTAGTCTGGTTTCAATGATCCAAAAACTACGCATTAATCTAACAAAACAAAATCAATGATCAACAGGAACAATTACTTGCACTTCTTCACTCATCTTACAATTTTTGTTAATCAAATTTGTTTGCACGCCAATTAAGAAACAAAGAAATATAAATTCTTATTCCTTCCAAGAACTTCAATAATTACTTGCAGTATTACTGACATAACAAATGCTTTATGAAAAATTATACAGAATAGCAATGAAAAAAGAAAATCTTGATGTTTTTCTCTTTTATTCTCTACACTGATAAAATAGAAAATCTATTTCAATTAATAAATTTGTACTAAGTTTGTAATAGTAATGTAACTAGTTTGCTGGTTTTACTCTTACAAATAATATTAATTATTTCAATTAAATAGGCCCTAATTTAGAATTTTTCCTAATTGTATTAATTAAAAAATTAATTGTATTTACCAATTAAAAAGAAAGCATTTGCAAACATATTTGTATTTATAAAATTTAATTAAAAAATTAATTGCATTAACTAAAAAATTAATTGAGAATTTAACTTTTTTTTTATAACTTTTCTGCAAAATTTTTTTCTGTGTACACGATTACTTTCTGTTTTTATTTACAACTGTGCAAAACCATCATCAACAGACAAAAAAAAATCTTTACAACTGCTTCTTTATAATTGTGTTCAATAATCGATAATGAATTTTAAAACCTTGCAATCAGAGACAGACAGCTAGTCACGCAGACACAGACAAACAACTATGTAAGTAGTTTGTAAAAGAAACAATTATTAGCATTTCGAAAATTAGAATTGAAATTTTACTGCGAATGGCTTTTGTAAAATAATTTGTTCAGTTAAATTTCAGTAATTTGCTTTTGTGAAGAAATTTATTGAAACTTAATTATTGATGTTTGTGGGGAGATGTTGTTGAAAGAGAATAAAGAGATATTTCTCATTTGGTAAAACTTTGAAAACACAAATGATTTAAAGTAAAAGCCTTAATAAACATTATAAAGTAATTTTTTTACAATGCTTTTGCAAGAGAAATCAAACGTTTCTGACTTGTTTTCTTTTTTCTTGTTTTTTTTTTAAGTAAGCAGTAATTAATTTTAGATAATTTATAAAAATATCATAATTCATGAACATCTAAAATAAATATCCTGTAGATATAACATTATTAATAATGATAAATATTTTTTCATTGCAAATATTCATTTTGCAATTTGCTAAATTATAAAATAGTAAAAAATTTGCATATTTTAAGGCGTTCTCTATTAAAATATTGTTTTCCAAAACAAAAAAAAATAAAAATAAAATATAAATATAAATAATCAAAAAAAAATATTTTAACATCAAGTGTTATCTATTACAAGTTTTAAAAACAAAGTTTTTGAACTCAAGTGAATGAGCAAAAACCATGTTATTAACGATTGAAAATGTTCAATGAATACACTATGTATGTATCAGAGAACTTTACTTGCTAAATAACAATATTCACACATTATTCAACATCCTTAAAACTTGCCTGTGTATTCAAATAATCAAACTTGTTTTTGTGCAAATATTCACTGCCAGAATTTATTCTATCTCTTCGTATCAGTTTATGAATTTAATGAATTTTTCTTTCATACCAATCATTTTTTTTAATGAATAAATGAATGAAAAGTGAATTTTTCAAAGTATATTCACCCAATAAGAGCGTGATAATAAAAAAAGTTTCGAAAATTTTTGTTTTTGTTAAGCACAGGCAATGATAGCGATCAATGTTGAAATGACATCTATTGTACGGCCAGAGCAAAGTTTTTCAATAAATAGACATTAGGCTTAGCCTAATATCATGTGGATAAATTTTAAAGGCCGATGTTGAATGTGAACTTAAACGTCAAGTTTTTTCTGCATTTCATTTGACATTTCTCAATTTCTCACTAACTCAATTTGTACCATGGAAAGATACAATACAATCGAGCAATATGTTAAAGTTATTCAGGATTATTATGAAAATGGGTGTTCAAATTAAAATGCATATCGTGCACTTTGTGATTTTTTCTGCCAATTTAATCGTCCAAATGTGTGGATAATCGGAAAAATCGGAAATTGCACCTCTTACTATGGTCTTTGATGAACATTATGCATAAAGACTTGCATTTACACTTTTACAAGGTGCAATTGACTCAAGAACTAAAGCCTATTAATCATTTCAAACGTCATCAATGGTCCGAATGGTGGCAAGAAATGGCAACAGTGGATGACCAATTTTTGAAGAAAATTATCTTCAGTGATGAAGCACATTTTCACCTCAGTGAACTCGTCAATAAGCAGAATTGCGGAATTGGGCGAATGACAATCCAAGAGCGATTTTCAAAAAACCAATGCACACACAAAGATCGACTGTTTGGTGTGGGTTATAGGCTGGCGGCTATATCGGGCCGTATTTTTTCCAAAATGAGGCCGGTCAGGTGTTAACTGTGAATGGTATTCGCTATAGTGAGATGATAACGAACTTTTTATGGCCTGAATTGGAAGATTTGGATGTGGACGATATGTGGTTTGAACAGGACGATGCCACTTGCCACACAGCTAGCAAAACAATGGCTCTTTTGGGCGACAAATTCAATGGCCGTGTTATCTCACGTGGTGGCGATGTCAATTGGCCTCCAAAGACTTGTGATTTTGGATTTGTTTCTTTGGGATTATTTGAAAGCAAATGTGTACGTCGATTAGCCAGCAACAATTAAACAGCAAAAGGAGGAGATAATTCGGAACACTAACGGCATAGAACCTCAATTATGCCTCAGCGTCATCGAAAAATTGGACCATAGGATAAATATGGATATTTTGCTCTATACACAATTGAACCATACCAAATTATAAGAAAATATGTCAATTATTTTCTAAATAATTTGTGTTTTATTCAAAATCAACATCGGCCTTAAAACTTAATCACCCTTTACTTTAATTAAACAGCAATGTCGTTTAATCCAACTTTATAAAAAAACTTTATAGCAAGCAAAGAGTTTTATAAAGTGATTACAACTTGTTCGAATATTGAGTTTTATTTTATGGTCAAATGTGAATTTGAATGTTTTCATATCATGAATAAATGACAAGAAATAATTAATTAAGGAAATGAAATGGGAAACAAACATGTTGGATCATATTCATAACTTCTACTTAAGTGAATATTTGTGGAATATAAATCATATTCCTCATAATGATTATGCAGTTCTCTGGTATGTATATATATATATACTAATATGTAGGGAGAGTAGAAATCAGAGAACAGTTTGCTTGCCTTCACACAAAATCACTATACTGTTGTCAATTCACACTATCTTATTTAAGCAATACAAGACAACACAATAAAATAGTGAATTTACGACTCACATGTATTGTATTGCTTGTTTTCTCTTAAAGTCATCTAACACTCAAAAAAGCAGCGAACACATAACGAATAGTGTGAGATCATTCGTTGCACTACTTGTGACAGCATCATAAAAAATGAGTATGAAAAAGGCTATCAACAAAAACAAAGAGTGTGTATAAAGTAACAACAGTAGAAATTGATGACGAATGTATAGTAAAAGCAACGAATGGATGAATACTTAGCAAACGAGAATACATTCAATCTGGTCTCTGGTAGAAATTAAAATCAAAATGGTAAAAAATATGTACGTCGCGTAAACCGAAAACATGTGAACTAGAACTCAAGTACTTTTTCAATGACAAGTAGTACTAAACTGCGGCAATTTATTTAAATTTCTATAACCAACAAAGTTATGTTAATAAACATTTAGCTACAAAAATAGCAAAACCTTCACTCATTTTAAAATTATGCAAACTGAAATTTCATTCAATTTCAGTCATTCGGTTTTGGTTTATATCTAGAGTATGCCCGTTAAAATAAAGAAAAACAGTCATTTTAAAAGGAATTTCAGTAGATTATAAAAAAACAACTTTTTTTCTTTTACATTTCATAGTTCACTTTGTCACAGCGCCTTTAGCTTTTCTATTTTATTTTGCTTTTTTAAATCTGCATTCCTTTTAAGTACTTGAATCTAATCTACTCTTTGGCAAATTTTACAAAGGTGAGTTTGAAACTGCCACTAGTGGTATACGTTTTGTAAAGAGGCAATAAAGCAATCAAAAACAACAGCTGCTTATACATATATTTGCTTTTTTTATTGCACATATTTTGTCCCCTTTTTTAAAAGGAAATTTAGATTTTCTTTGAAAATACCATAATGAAAATACCAACACCACTGTTGCAATACAAACGTTTAATGGTACATTTTTTTTAATTGTTATTCCCTGTATTTTCTTTTAAGTTTCTACTCTCATAGTTATGGGTGATAAATAGCAGACATGAAAGTGGCTATTCTCTCTAAATGATAAACTTTAGTTAACAATCAATAAGGAGTGTTACTTTCAGGAAAGGTATAACTAGAAATTAATCCGAATATTAACGTTTAAGTGCATGCAACTTTAAAGAAGTGTTTGAATGTGTACAGACATATAAGTACATATTTAGACGCAATACAAATGCTATTGTGTGACTGAGGCTATAAGTATTAATAGTAATAGTCGAAGAACAAGCAAGACAGTGATTTGTTTTAATTTGATCTTCTGGCTGCCTGAACTGCTAAAGGATTTTGTGATAAAGTAAGAGGCTTTTGGATGGACTTTATAATCATTTGAAGAAAAAGTAAATTTAACAAAAACTCTTCCAACAAGACTAAGCACAACTGCTAGTATCACAATAATTACAATATTTGGGATAGTTAATTATTTACATCAAACAAAAAGTTCTTTGCTAAAATGAAGCGAGTTTTATCAAACAAAGTCGGAGCATTATTTACTACCAGAATAAAATATTTTAAAAAATACTCGTATATAGAAAATATTTATTTTTCTAAATCTATATAACTATAAAACAACTTTGAATGGCTCTCCTATTTTACTACTTTAAATTATTCTAAAAAGTAGCTGTACCAGTGATGAAGAAAGGACCTCGACAGGCAGCGATTTATGCCATGACTAGATCGACCGAGCACTTGTTGGGATTTAAAATTCTTTAAATACGAGTTTTTTGTTTTTTTATAATAAAGAAAACATTTTTTAAATAAAATTAGTCCGGCCACTCACGTACAGTTTGAACTGTCAGTGGGTAATAACTGACAGTTCAACTCAACTGTTCAGTTTAACTGAGAAATTTAAAATTCTTTAAATTTCAACTGAAGTAAACGTGTGTGGGGATTCAACTGTACCGTTCTCAGTTCAATTTGTGTCGAGCGAGAGTGTGTATCATGTCGCGTGAACAGAACCAATTGATAGTTGATTTTATTGCAATATATAGATATGAACCTTGTCTATGGCAAGGTAAATTTAGCGAGTACCATGATCACGCCAAGAAGTTACAAGCAGTAGAACCTGACGCGGAAAAGAAATCTGTTTTGTCAAAAATAAACAGCTTATCCGCAAAGAAAAAATAATAAATAATAAAAACTGAAGTATTGAATTGCAGTTGAAACTGACAGTTAAAACTGTACGTCAGTGGCCGGTTTAATACTGAATAGTAAAAAGAGTTACTGTAGCTATGAAATGCGTAGAAAAAATCTTCAAAACAAGTGACAAAAGCTAAATATTATGTAGAGTGAACTATACTCGTATAACATAAACAGTTATGCCTTCGTTTTGAAATAAAATGAACGTGACATTGCAATATAATTATTATCAATGGTAAGCGGCAGCATTTAGCATTTGTCATATCACTTCCTGTGTACTCGTGTAGGACATTCTGCCTATATTGTTTTATAGAAAAAAATTGTCATTAACTTGTAATAGGAGAAGAATAATCATTTCTCATTAAATCAATTATTTGCAAAACTGTCAAGGTGACGCCCATAGAATCTTATGATGCGCATCTTTTTTATTGCTAGAATTTTGACTGTATGACGCTTCTTTTTACAGTTTTTTAAACAAGAGAACTGCTTAAAAACAAATTAAAGAATTTTTGTTTAGAGTAACGTTTTTGTTGAAGTAGATACTTTGGCACATTTATTCAATTGGTTTTTTATTTGCTGACAAAAACTTTAATCTTTTCATTCCTTTTACACTTTCATGTCTTAATTTGTACTTTAATTTAGTACACAGCAAGGTAGGTGGGACATTAATTTTTTTTTAATTATTTTCTCATCAAGTCCAACAATTTGTTGGTTTTTCGCTGAAAAAACAAGTTCTAACAAATTTTTTATTCTTGTAGTACAAGTTTCGAAACTTCAAGATTTTAGTTCTTGTTTGCAAATTAACAAATATTTTGTATTATTTTCTAAGATAACAAAAACTTTACATTTCTTAAGGCCTTAGCAAGCCTTAATTTAATTAACCCATTCTCTGCCAAGTCTAAATTAGTCATTCCCATTGTCAGTGTTCTTGTTTACCAAAGTTTAGTTATTTCTTGTTAAGAGCCCATATAATAACACACATAATCATTTGCAAGCATATATCAAAGAAGAATATATTCGTGTTTGCCAATGGGAAGGCAACAGAACTCCATATCTTTTTCGTATTTGCGTAGGTTTTAGTGGTAAAACAGGTTAGAAATCGAGCAGCTGGCTGTAATGAAAATGCAATTGAAAAAAATGATTATCTATTACTGTGTCTCAGCATATAAATAGATGTTATGCCTGGCCAATGCATGACACCCTTTCAAAGAGAAGTATACTCATCCTTGGTAGCAAATGGGTTAATATTCATTTCACTTTTATATTTTAATTTTTCTTTCAAAAAAATGGATATGCAAAAAAGACATACATATCTTACATATGCTCACATACGTGTGTATATGTGTATGTAAGTACAATCATATATGAAATGAATAAGAAGACTATGAGCATATCCATTACTCGAATACTCTTACACTTTACTCATCCATCATGATTCAAAAAAAAAGAAAAAAATGTAAATATGCAGGCTTCAGCATTAAGAAAAAGGAAATCAAAAATAAACAAACACACACACATACACACATACATGCATTTTTACAATTACTCTTGTTTTTTATTCACTGTTGTTGCTGCTTTGTTTTTGTTTTTCCTCAGAGTGCAAGGAGTACAAGTTTTATTCTTTTATGTTAGAGAGTACAAGTGTGAGTTAAGCACACTCTTGTTCGTCTAATTAAGTTCGTCATTTACTCAACCAACCATAAAGCTCATGCCCTTAAGACTTAAGTTGAGTTGTATGTAAAAGTTTTTTCTTTTTCTTGTGCTCTTATATATTTCTTAAGTAAAACTTCCTCTTCAATGAATACCACTCGGTAGGGTTTTTGTTTTCCGCATCTTAAGAAAGATGTTTCACTTTTTCTTCTTAATTATCATTTATTGCTGGCAGAGTATTTAAACATTAAAAATGTAAAGAAAAAACTTAATTTTTTATCTTGTGTTTCTGCTTTTGTGTGCGTGCATTTGATTTGGCTATTCATTAAAGTGCAGGTGTGAATTAGTTCTTTTGCTCGATTAAGTAGCTCAAATGAAATATGTTTTTATTTTTCCTGTTTTTCCTTTTCTTTTTTTTTTATTTTAAAATTTTTAGAATTATTATTACATTTGTTATTATTTTTTGCATTCACTTACCTGCGATTTTTATAGTTAATGTGCTGCTACATCGTAATTAAGTTCAAGCTGAAAATATTTAGAAAAAAACAGAATGTAATAATTGTAAGAACAACTTGTTTTTATTGTCGATGATAATATGAAAAAAAATAAAAATTATGAAAATGAAATTATCACCTACTTTCACAAAAAGACGGGGAAGTTTATTGCTTAAGGACTTTATACACTTATTTTACACCCTATAATATAATTCGATTTGAAAAATATAAAAAAAAAAAAAATTTAAAATTTGACATTGTAAGGAATTTATTTTATTAAAGGCCTCGTTACTCAAACGTAAACGTAAACGTTGCGGATCAGCTGTTTCGTTTTGTTTACCAAACCTATGTGTAAATGGTTACTCATACGTAAACGTAACGTTGCGTTGCCCATGAATTCAATAAATTTAACATTTTTCTACGTCTTTACGTATTAGCTGTATACAAATATTAAACCAAACAAAATAAAATACAAAAAAGAGAGAAAACAAATCTGCACAGAAATATTTTATTGTTTAAATTTAAATATACAATATGGATGACGAGAAACTTGTAGTATTAGAGCAGGAAAGAGAATTTTTATATAATAAATTCCATGCAGATTATAAGAAGCCGGAAAAGAAGAAATATTTTTTATTATAACTTAATAATAGTATGTAATAACAGAAAACTTTTTGTTGAAGATGAGCTATGTTCAAAGAGTTGGACCTCTCTTCAAGACCGCTACGCCAAAGAAAATCGGTTGTGTGTCACTTCGTCTGGAAGTAGTGCTGCCTCTTGTAAGCCTCAGTTGCATCTTTTTCCTGTGATGTACTTTCTCACCCCATATGTGACACGCCGACCATAAGTACGACTGAAATTTCCATTGCTGTTCGTAAAACTAACATTTCGGTATATCATAATTTTATGTGTAGTATGAGGAGTTCTACCAACGTTTTGGAGTTGTCATCGTCATCTACTCAGTCATCTTCCGACTCGACTCTTCCATCACCGAAATTTGGTTTTGGTAACACCGAAGACCATGTCATTGATCTAACAGGGGGCTTAACTAATTTTGATTTTAAAAATGTATCTAGCGAAGTACCGACGTTTACTACAAGAAAGCGAAAGCGAAATCTTGATGACGCGGATTTGCTTTTTGCTGAATAGTTTAAAAGATACATTGTCAGGCAATGAAGAGTTAAAAAAGTTCATTAAAATGATTTTTTCCATTATTGGAGACATGAGCCCAGCAAAGCAATCGAAGGCTATTCAAAGGCTGACTTCTGTAGTTATGGAGATAAGGCTAGAGCCCGAAACTTAGTTAAATTTAAAGGTCATTCCACCGACGTATACGACGCTTTCTTTTTAAACTTTTATATAAAATACATAAACAACAAAAACTTAGATTTATGAAAAGTCTTTAGAAAAATTGTCTGTTTTTTTTTTTTGTACTTCAAAATCATATGACACGTTTACGTGCGTATAGTAATTATCATTCGTTGAACTCGGCCGCAACGTTTACGTATCCACAACGTTTACGTTTGAGTAACGAGGCATTAATTCTTAATATTTGCGTTACATAATATTTGCGGTTGGCTGTTAAAAATGCTAATGATTTAGTCATAAAAATTATTCATTAAAAATGTTGCCCTGTTTCAAATTTAAAATTTATGCAAATATTCTTGAAAATTTTTCTAGAAAAATTTTTTATGATAAATAATGGGACTCAGATGATAAAGTACCTCTCTCAGTGATGCCACTGACTTATTTGATTTGCTTGTCAAATAAGTATCTGATGTTAATAATTCTAATGAGTTTACCGAACGGTCAAATGTTAAAGTTGAAAGCACTGGTGATAAGAAGATGCGTACATTAATTTAAATGTAAATATTTTATTTTAAACTGAATATATTGTAAATAAATCTGTGGCAATATGGAAGAGTAGCTTAAGTCGAAAATTCAAGTTTTGGAATATCATCAATTTTGTGTAATTTTTATTCTGTATGTTTTTTTCGAATAATTTATGAGTTAATATATTGGAAACATGTTCATTAGAGAAGAAGGATGAATATCTTAAAAAAATATGGTTGATTTTAGAAGATTTTAGGCCTTTTCTACTTAAGCGCTTTTTCGAAACTGAAATCTGCGTTGGACAGGTCCTTAAGTAACTTAAGCGCTTCTGTCGAAATAAAAAGTATGTATTGTGTAGTTTTAAGTAAACATAAGAGGATTTATTCAAGAACTTACATACACTTAAGATAACTGTATACAAGAATCACATTTTATTAAAAAAAACTAATGTAAATATAAGTTATATGATAAATCGAAAATCTGAATAAGTAAACAAATCTATGTGTACATAAGTTGTTTTGTTCAATGCATTATTGATTCAAAAAACTTAGGCTAAAAAGTAAACATACATAACATTGATAAAAAAAAGAATTTTTCAAAACGGACTAAACACATTTAAACGCCTTTGCTTCTGTAATGCCCCAAACGCCTTAACTCAATTCTCTCTTATGTCGACTTAAGCTACTCTTCCATATTGACACAGAAATATACGAGCATATGCTTTTTAAAAGGTTTCTCTTATTTCGGATATTCGTTCATTTTAATAAAACAGACAAAACATGGTTTTTGAGGGGATAAATTATCAAAAATATACTGTAAAATATTAAATAATCACTTATAACCTAATTTGATTTCCCCTTTTTCACCCGATTCTATATTTAAAATAATTTAAAAAAGTGCAAATTGAGAGAGAATAAAATTAGAGAGCCACACTTTTAATAGAAAGGAAAATGCCATAAGTTTCTCTAAGAGAACAGATATTTTAAAATATTTTTACAGATTTTAAAAATCAAAGGAATATAATTTGTATGAGGCATCCCTGATATAATTCCGAAATCTATTTTAAAAATTTAGATGATGTAAGCAAGTCACAGTGTTGATATTTTAAAATTATTTTTAATTAAATTGTAGATTTTAATCTTAAAAAAATAAACAAGAATTTATCTTTTCCATTACATGAACACATTTTCCCCAAATTCTTTTGTTAAGTAACCATATAGAAATATAAAAAAGCAAAATTCAAAAACTAAAATTTAGTAAAACAACAGCAATAGAAACAACATTAGATAATCCCTTCGAACCATTTACAAAAGCACACATGGTAAGTACAATGAGAATGGCGGAAGAGTAAAGCGAAAACGTGCTAAAAACCAGTTAAAAACATTATGTAATAGCATAACTAGTTAGACATTCAACCAATATAACTTGCAAATATAACAACAAATACGAACCGAAAAAAAATCTGATGATAACAAATGGTTATATTCCGCATAGCATAACAGTTGACAGATGACTTAAAAATCCCTCCAAGGAATACAAGATGACACAAGTGAAGAAGATGGTGGTTAAGATAGCGTAAATAGTTTTATTTGGTTGCTGTCAGTAACTTTATAGTCATCTGAGGTAACAATATAATGATCATCAACAACGGCAGTATGTTTGCAATTATTTGCCACGTTTTATTTTATTTTAGTCGTTTAGCAAAAAATAGCTTTAAGGTCATATTCATATTTTAATATTTATTTAAAGCTTCCAAAGAAAGGTAACTTAAGGAAAAAGGCAGGTTAAGATGATTTGTGTGTGGTATAGAAATAATATTTCTTATTAAAATCAATTTTTGAATAATTGTTAAAAGAAATGTTCGTACTAAACGAACATTGAACTGCATATGATACCTATAATAAAAATAAATAAAATAAAACTGCATACAGACTTCTTAATGCAATATTGTTTCATATTTAATATTTTTTTATTTCTAATAAAATGTTTGTGATTATTATCGAATACTTGTAATTCGTGTTGTAAATATAACAAAATATTATTGTTAAATAAAGGGTGTCCCAACTAGAACGCAATTTTTAAATTTTAAATAAAACACAGATATTTAAAAAAAATCGTGAAACTTTATTATATCATAAAGTAGACAGAATGAGGTTATGTATGGAACAAGATATCGTGTAGATGGCCGCTGCAGCCTTGTTGGCGCACACGCGATCTTTTAATGAAATTTTCAATAACCTTTTTGCATAAATGCTGCGGTATTTCATTAATGCAGCGTCCAATTTCCTCTTTTAAGGCTAGAGTCGTCGTCGGCATATTCGCGTAAACCATCGACTTAAAAAAACCCCAAAGAAAAAATCTAAAGGTGTTAAATCGCACGATCTAGGCGGCCAATTCTGGTCTCCAAAACGCGAAATAACACGACCGAGAAATGACTGATGTAGCAATTGAATTGTTTCTTTGGCTGTATGACATGTGTGTTGTTGAAACCACATGCCCTCCACATTCATTTCTTCAATTATAGGCAAGAAAAAACTGGTTATCATTTCACGATACCGAACACCATTAACTGTTTGCGCTTGACCTGCCTAATTTTCATAAAAAAAAGGTCCGATGATTCCTCAAGCCCAAAAACCACACCACATAGTGACACGTTGAGCATGCATTTGCTTCTCGTGAGTCACTCGAGGATTTTCCTCACCCCAAATGCGACAATTCTGCATATTGACGAAGCCATCAAGATGGAAATGGGCCTCGTCACTGAAGATGATTTTATCGGCAAAATCAGCATTTTCATGTTGTCTCTCCAATATCCAATTAACGAACTCCCTTCGCTGTCCATGGTCAGCTAGCTTCAGTTCCTGAGTCAATTGGACTTTGTGTGCATGAAGATGCAAATCTTTCGCCAAAATTCGCGGCATAGTGGATTTGGAGACACCAATTTGCTGAGCTCGGTATCGAATTGAGGTGGATGGATTTTGAGCGACATCATCACGTACAGCTGCGACATTTTCGGTCGATCGACCTGGTCGAAGGCGCGTTGTTGTCTTTACATCACTAACGGACCCAGTTTCGGCCAACTTATCCATTAATCTCTTTACAGTTGACTCTTTTGGAGCATTATTGTGACCCCAAATTGATCGCAATTTGCGAACTGTAGCCGCAAAACTTTCACCATTTTGGTAAAACAATTTCACAATGAGAATGCGTTGTTCATTCGTGCAGCTCTCCAATTTTACTAACCTCGTACCTTCTACAAGCAAACAATAACAATTGTTTAAATGTCAAACAATGACACATCGAATCGCGCCAAATTTAAAAATTGCGTTCTAGTTGGGACACCCTTTATGAATAAAAAAAAGTAAATTAAAGATAACGTTAGCAAATTAACGCAGCATTTATATTTGTTCTATTATTAAACAAACATTTTATTATACAGTTTTACAAACTCGAGTTATATGTAATAAGTAAATATAGTATGTACATATAAACTTAAAACCGAATGATGTAGAGAATATTTATATAACAGTAATGCGAGAAGCTAGGCCGTGATCCTCAAACAGGGTTGTAATATTCAATTATGTATGTATGTGTATGTATTACAAGCATTTAGCACAGAAACTAGTCATATACATTGAATGATGATTTTGTATGACATGGCATGACACTGTGTCTGAGACGACATGACATAGCATAGCAATAATGATGATATTTTTAAACAAAATCTTTTTTAAGTGCTGAAGGCTCGGGTTAGAGCCCCAGGAAAGGTGCGATCAATTTAATTTTGTTTTTATCAGAAAATTGTAATTCTGTTTCATCCAAATAAGATGACAATTACAAGAACAGCAATGATGGTAAGAAAAGGAGAATATGATAAAAACTGTTGTGTGACTTTACTTTGACTAACTCATACAAGTGTATGTCCATACATGTGAAAGAAAATAATTTCAGTATGCGATTTCTAGAAAAGTGTGAGTTAAATAGTTGATGTTTGGTCTTAAATATGCACAGGACACAAAGAACTCTGATGAGACTACCGTAGCTGGAGTCGAAAACAATTGTTCAGTTTGGCTAGTGTACTATTCCTTCACGGACATCATTACTTCTTTAATTACCAAAAAATATTCATTGCAGTTAACTTTGATCTAATTAAAGCGTTTTCTGATAAAAAAAAATCTTTTTTAGTTTTGCAGTACTTTAATAAGAAATATTTTTTTTTATTCTTAATATTTAAGTTAAAACACTTTAATTTCGTTAACCCACTTAATATAAAGACTTGCGAATTTGTAAACATTTCTCCTTCAATTAATTATAACACTTAAAGTTAATATACGTAAAAAACTAAAGTGTGAAAATATAAACAGTATACTCGTGCATATACATACAAACACATACTTAAATATATTCCTGCATGTATGGATTTTATTGCAAATAAAGCCATAGAGAGGCTTAAAATTAATTAAAAATTCGCCGTTATTCTATAAATCTGCACACATTACGTCTGTTTATGTTTGCTTTAAATGTATTTACTCTTGCACATACATACATACATGCATACAAGCTATTGTTTATAAACAATATAATGTTGTTGCATGAGAATGACATCACATAACCAAAAATCAAATAGAAAATCGAACCAAAGCCAATAATTATTAGAGTATTGAAGGAGCATAGTAGCGATTATGAGTTCTAATGAGATGCCATTAAATAACAAAATAACCACACTGTGATATTTGCCAACCTAACGATCAAACAGTATGGTTTGCATGTTTGATTGTCAAGATATGAAGTTGTTACGCTATAATGAAACAAAACATACTGTAAAAAAATTGTTTTCTCATTTTAGGCAAAAGAGAAATGACCAATCCATAAGTAAAAGGAGAAGTAAAGACCGAGTTACATAGAATCTGTCATACGTTATATTTTGCCTTTTTGAACGGAGTGCAACGTACGTACTAAAATATTGTGTATGAATTTGTTATAATGAGTATTTTAAAGAAAATTTATTTAATTTTAACTTCTGTTTCTGTTGCTTAATTAATTTAAATTTTTTTTAATTCAATTTTCATTCTTGTACTTTTTTTGGTTTTCATTTATTTTTGAATCAAAACAAAAATCAGCTGATACCTGTTAAGCTACTTACTTGGCGTATGATAAATGTTAAACAATTCCCAACTTTATACATTGCGTTAACGGAGAAGTATCTAATGGAACAAAGCTCATAAGAAAACATGTATTTTAACTTACTTATCACTTGTAAAAGACAGTGTGTGGAACGACTTTAAAGGTGTATTCACCAATTTTTTTTACGGAAAATTTTTTGTTGCTGCAGTATTATTTTCTCATTTCAGAATTTTGCTTGTAAAATCAGTGCTGTTAAATTTAATTGGATGAAGGTATAACACTGGCCTTTGAATGATCAATTCACAACAATCTGTCTCATTTCCAAAAACGCTTAATGCTGAGCCATCACGGGATGGAGTTGGCTCTAAGCAAGACCGAGATAGTGCTTCGTACTATGAAGCGCATCCTGCTCATCATCTGGATTCTACAGTCCTGACAAAGAACGCCGTTCGCTACCTAGGGGTTAGTTTGGACAATAGACTAAACTTCTGGAGCGAAATATCCAGCAAAGCAGATAAAGCGGCCTCGGTGGTGACGTTGTTTAGCAGGGTGATGGCCAACATTGGTGGTCCTCTTCCCTGTAAAAGATGTTTGTTGCTGAGCACCGCCGAGTCTGTGATGTTGTATAGAGCTGAAGTCTGTGCTGATTCGCTCGAAGTTAAAATATACCAAAAGCACATGGCGGCAGTGCAACAGAGAGCAGCTCTCCGCATAGCATGCTCCTACCACACAGTATCGGAGCCGGCAGTCTTGGGGGTCGCGCGGGTCATGCATATCGACCTCCTCGCCAGGGACCAACATTTCGTATACCAACACAATGGCGAAATTGGAAAGGAAGGCACCCAATCTCGGTCCCCGGCCAGTGACAGTTTCGGTGGGATGCTGAGAGACGCGGAAGGTGGACTTACGGCCTTACCTCTCAAGTGGACACTTGGCTAAATCGTCAGCACGGTGAGGTAGATTACTATCCCACGCAATTGTTGATGGGCCATGGGTACTTTCGGTCTGTCCTATTTAAAATGGGAAGGGCTGTGAGTCCCATATACGTCTACTGTGGTGCACAATCCGACTCCGTTTCATACACATTTTTTGAGTGTGAGGGGTGGATGTCGGAAGGGCACACACTGGGGAGGGATCTTGGCACATTGACCCTTAATACCATCACGGGCGTTATATGAAAAAACGCAGCCGCATGGAGAAGGATCGTCTCTTTTGTGAGGGGGATCCTCCACCGGAGGGAGAGAAACCTTGCAAGCTGAGTGGCACCTTAATGTCCAAATAGACCGGAATATAAGATTCCATCCTGAAGCAATGTCATAAATTGACGGTTCCAGGATGGAGTCAGGTGATATAGAGAGGGGTTTTATCCGGTAGGCACGCAATAACTGTGTGAAGTCCAGCACAATGGGTGGCAAAAACCCACCTAAGTGCGTAAATGCATTTAATAATATTATATTATAAGAGAAAATATGTACTGTCCTCTTCATAAAGTTTCAATACAATACAGAGCATCACTAGGGGTTTTAAACCCCGAGTCTTGGTCTCAATAAAAAAAATATACAGTTTCCGAGCTGCAAATTCAGCGTAAGTAGAAGTTACAGAAAAAAAAAACAAAATTAAATTTCAATAACATTCCTTAATATTCCTTTTTTTCGTTAGCTTTTAGATTGAATAAATCGATCCTTAAGTACTTTTTAGACATAATTAAGCCCAAAGTGGAAGAGTCCAAAAGATGCTAAATACGAGTACACTAAACTTGACAACAACAATGGGCAAAGTGATATAAAAAGAATGTAATTATTTTTTATTATTTAAAAATAGTTTTTATGAAGTTTATTAAAAAACATTTTTAGTCTGCGTTTACAATCTAGCCCGAAATTGAATGACACACAGCTGAAATTTTTAGAAGAGAGGGCGAAAAAGTGCAACCATGACGTATTTATTGACATACCAGCTCTAGTTACTTTTTTTAGACAAATACAAGAGAATTGTTAATTTTATCTAAATTTCATACAAATTGTTTTTGTTTTCACACTTTTTGCTTTAGCGTTTTTAGCAGTTCTCTACCCTAATCAATCAATCAATTAACAGAAGTCTGTTAAAAAAAAGCATTTAATGACAAAAAGTAAAACAATTATTGAGCCACCCTAGTGTTTGTGTGTGTCAGTATACAAGCTTTTGTTTTGAAGTATTTTTCCAATGCAATTGAGTTTAAAAAAATTTTTTAGCGGTATGGTTTTGTGTGGGTTTTTAAAAGCATTACAATAATGTATTTTGTTTTTCTAATATCCTGTTTACATATACGAGTACATACATATTGTATATACTATCTCCTATACAAATACATTTACCCAACATACTATATGTAATTTAGCATAAATGGTACATGTTTTGAAACATTAAGTGGTCGATATTAGTTATTGTTTTTGAAGCATTTTCAGTTTGATGCCATTTTGCACATGTAAAGATGTATAATATGATAATATTATATTGTAATTTATTTACAATCATGCATTTGTTGCGGGATTTTACAATATATTTGTATACAATTTTTTGTTTATGTTTTATTTTGGCTGGTTTGCAGTTTTAGTTTTGCGGTCTATTGTTGTTGGGCTCAACAAAATCAAAAGGAAAAAAAAAACAAAATAACTTTATTTCAAAATTTTCAATAACTTTGTTTAATATTTTCATATTACAATATTGTGCCAAAATATTCAGCAAAAGGAACTCTAAAAGCCGTAATACAAAATGTTGGCAATGTGGCAGATCAGTTTATTTAAATATTATTACTTTATTGCAACAGTAAGAACTTTAAAATTGAAAATCCAGAATAGATAAGAAAATAAAGTTTTAAATTGTTTTCTCTTTTGTTTTAGATTTTGGTTTTTTGCTTCATAAGATGTAAAAGGCTAAGTTTAATAATAAACTATGAGATATTCGGCAAAGTTCTTTTTAGTAACTCTGCGCCAATCAACTGACTTCAATAAACCTATAGGAAAGTGCAACTATATGTGGTTGCAGAGTTATTCATTTTTTGGATTAATAACTTCGTCATTATACATTAACTACAGGTTGTCTGAGAAATTTTCTACATTAAGAAACTGGAATAAAAATTTTTTGTAATGCATGGAATTTATTGAATCTTTTTTATTTGAAAACCCATAGCTTTATATTAAAAATACGTTTATTTAGTCTCAAGCATAATTGAATTCGAATGTCCGTCCTGCTTGTTGATACAGGTACGACGTGATAGCAAAAAATTGTTAATTATTGCTCGAAAAGTTGAGTCTAAAATTGCAGCTATTGTCGCTAGTATAGTTCATCCACATTTGTCGGTTTCGATTTGTACACTTCCTGTTTAGAATAACCCTCAGGTGGAGTTAGGTCAGGGGACCTGTAGCGCCAATGGACAATTGAGTTTCATGAAGTTAGGAAATATTTCGCTTTATTGAGCCTTAACCGGCTGAGCTACATTATCTGCAAAACTATTTACCAGTCTTATAGTGCTATATCTACACGGAGGATCATCCAATGCGAGATAGTGGCTTGCAATCCATGTCTCAGTTTTCCATTTTTATTAAATCTAAAGGTTAATATACAAAACCAAAAAAACAAAAATTCCAAATGACTTACCTCTGAAAATAAAAATTACAGGTTTTTTTTCTTTTTGGCAGACGATTCCCCAGGAATCCTGTACAATGTCATTTAAATTAACACTGCCTTTAAATGGTTGCAGCAGTTAATCCTTTTAAATTTATCAGTTTTAAGCACTTTTTACTTTCCAAATGCTCCAACGTTATGAAATTATTATGTGCTGAAGTCTCGAGTTCGAGCCTCATGAAAAGTGATAAATTTTGTTAATTAACATTTGTTTCGTCAGATCTAATTAAAGCGTTCCTGACGAATCAAAAGTTAATTTAAAAAATTGATCACTTTTCCTGAGGCTCGAACTCGAGTCTTCAGCACATAATATGCAAAGCGCTTGCTTATGGCGCTGCAGTCTAACCACCACTACTACAGTCGTACATGTGGTCGATCTCGACTAATGTGGATAAAATGGAATAAGAGGGCAAAAATAAAAATAAATTGTAATTCTGTTTCATCCAAATAAGATGACAATTAGAAAAACTGCAATGATGGTGAGAAAAGGAGAATATGATAGAAACTGTTGTGTGACTTTACTTCGACTAATTCATACAAGTGTATGTACCCAGTCAGCATTTTTGGCGAATTTTTTGTCTTTTTTGACTCCTCAAAGCGATTAAAATAGTCACTTATGATCTCATTTTTGAGTCGAAAATTAATGTTTTGTCGAGAGAAAATTGTACCCTTGCTGTGACTCCGCTGAACGAATCATTTATGACTCCCCTGAACGAGTCATTTGTGACTCCGCACACTAAACGATTACGATTCATGTTTGAGACTTTTTACAATCATTTGAAGATCAATTTCGAGTATAATTCGATTTTGATTTTTTCTGAATCATTTTGAATTTATATTGCTGATCATATGAGATTCAATTTTAACTTCGAGGTTTACTTATCTTTTTATTATCTTTACAATAATAAAAAAATTGTATTTTGTTTAAAAATGTATAGAAAAAACCAAATTCATAATATTTTAATACCTTAAGTAAGCAACCGCACCACAAGCTCAATTGAAGGAATTCTTTTTTTATATGTATATTATGCGCCTTTTTATTGATGAGACATGGAATAGACTGGAATGTAAGGAGCGATTTCTTGAAGATGGACTTCTTGGAGGGGGAACCTCTTACTTTTTAAATTTTAATTTAGAAATACCGCAAACTTAGTTGGCAAAATTTCTGAGAACGCCGTGGAATAGACAAATTCAGATTCTCACCCACACTTCAACTAACAGAGCGATAGTACGGCCTTGACCTATCGATCGATTATGACGTTCGTATTCATCCCGTAGTGCTCGAATATATTCCAAATTTAAATCAGCATTTTTGTAGGAAAAAATTTAACTATTTCTACGCCATCTTATGTTGTTTAAAGATCCATATGTGGAAATTATAAAACCTTTTACAAAATGAATTACCCATGAGATGACAGCCTTGCCAGACTGGCAAAAAAAAAAAAAAAACCACTGAATGCATAACCCGATATAATTAAAGTTAATTCTAAAATTAAATCCGGAATTATATTGTGGGACCTAAAAATATATAGAAAAGTTATTGGGCATTTCATTTAAAGAGGTATGTGGTCAATATGGTGGGTGGTTGATACAGTCAAACCTTTTCGATTCTTTTATTTTTCTTTCATTTTTATTTGCCTGCAAATGACATGTTTGCATTGTTATTGTCCTTTATTAAATTTGAACTTTTGTTATATTCCTATTGTTCTTCATTACTTGTAAGAAATTTGTATGTCAAGTTGTCTAAGTAACGGCTGTGTATGTCAAGTTGGTGTTTAATTGTTCACATGTTGCATGGCAATGTTGTTTTCTGATTTCTTCTTGGTATCTAAAGGCATTTATATCCTTTATTTTGTATTTCTTTTTTATTCGCAGTATTAGAGAGGCCCTTGAAATCGTAAAATAAAAATTTAAAGGAACACAATAATATTTTTATTGCTTTAAGATTGAAGTTTCTAAGGGTTTCTTGTCATTTCATAATAAATATATAGTGTGTTTGCAAACAGGACTCACCTCAAACTTGAAAATTAGTAGCATAAGCTAATTCGTGTTCCACATCTCAGTGTGGCATATAGAAAATTAAGAGCCACTCATCGTTATAAAGATTGTCAGTCAATCATATTGCAGTCATACGACAAATTTTGTAATTTTTCATATTCATTCCTACCGTGTTTGTCTTGATTTTTAACGGGTGATGCACAAAAATAAAAACAAGAAAAAAACAAAAATGAACGTATTTGCCAGTTTGTTAGTTTTGGTTTTTCGGCTTGCTGGCTTCTTAAAGTCTTTCAGGAATCCGTCAACATTTCCGGTGTTTTATATTTCTATTTTTATTTTCATTTTCTTATTTTTTTTTTAATAAAAGTTCTGGAGCTCTCACAGGAGCAATTAGAGTAGGGCTTGTTGAATTTGTCTGATTTTTTGTCCTTTATCCAGTTAATTTGCAGTTGGATACGAGTCTCTTTTTTTGAAATTAACCCAGAACACTCATTTAATCATAATTAACTTGTATTCTCTTAAAGAAAAAAAAATATGAAAAACAAACTTCTAATGAACTCACTTTTTGAAAAAAAAAATAAGAAATTAGGAATGTGGGAAGAACTTTTTTCCATTTTTTTTTTTCTGTTGTAATTGTAGCTGCTGTTGTGACTTCTTTAAATGACAGTAAAAACAAGAATTTTTTTATCTCGCCAACAGGAGAAAGGGATTTAAAAAAAAAAAAAACTTATTTGCTACGAGTTTGTCACATTGAAGGGGTTTCCTTTTCTACCCTTCTACTACTAAATTATTTCCACTTACATAGAAGAAGTTTTTGCCGGAAAACATTCAATTAAAAACATAACTGTTATCATTTAAAATTCCCACTTAATTTTTTTAATTAAAACAAATAAATAGAAATGTTTGTGCGTATGTTTCCTTATTTTAGAAATTACAAGTAAAATTGTAATTGTATCAATTAAAATTTTAATTGACTTGTTTTTCACAGAAAAACGAAAAATACTAATCTGTTATTTCATAGTAACGATACCGTTTGTAAGGTCAAAACCAGGACAGAAGTTGAGTAATCCCAGCAGAAATTAGTGCTTACCATTAAGCTATTTAGTAAGGGAGAAATTGTAAACAATCATTCACTCGCGCGCATCAATAATGCATGATTTTTATATGAAATGAGCCGAAATGAAACGCAAATTTATTGCAACCAGTAAGCAAATGGTATAAAAAAAATCAAAAATAATACCTTATGCTATAGCATCTTTAGAAGCTTTAAGATATGAATAAACAATATTTTGTTTATTTGTAGTAATTATAATAGAATTTTTTTTTAAATAAACGCTATAAAAAAAAGGTATGAATAAAGAATATAATGCTTCTATTATTGCTTACAATTTTATTTATTGCTTCCAAATTTAAAATTTTCTACTGGGATAGTACTAATTCAGAACTCATTTGTTAATCTATAAGAATTTTATATTATTTCTGTGTAGATTTTATTACAAATTCTTAAACTTGACAATTACTTAAGGGACTACTAAAAAGTATAGTTGGAATTTTTGGTTTAAAAATTAAAATTTATTTTATATTAATGGTTCTTCTATAAAAGCTTTCATACTTAATAGTGATCATATGATTAATGCTGCATCTATTGAATTCGCTGTTACATACATATTGTACATACATATTATCATAGAACCCACAATGTGTCTGTCAACTTTTATTCACATATACCGGAATCTACAGTCTAACGTCTAATCCGAACATCATGGGAATCCCGATTTGTTCACGAGATTTAGTTGCTGTCAGAGCTTTTGCTAGAAGACTGCTAAAAGGTTATATCCTTAAGAAAGTAGTCTTTATTTCAAGATGTCAGAGCTAGAGTTTCAACCCGGACCTTTTGTCCAATAAGTCAACACACTATATACTAGACTACGGCTGTTATTTTTTGCTAAGTCACCATGGACTAATATAGCGTTCAACATCACGTGATAAATGAGCTTTAAGACACTGAAATTTGGTGTCGATTGGTTCCGGTCCCAGATTTCTATGATGAAAAGATATTCACTTACGCCGTCTGCGTTTTAAAGAATACCAGTGTCTTTAATCTACTTTCATACAGGTTTTTTGGCTCTGGTGAACATTAAATATTTTGTCAGTTACAGCGTTCTTTAATTCTTACGACGATATGTTGATAAATGCCTTCTTCTTTTGATCTTTCTTTGGTCAACTAAAGGAGATGTGAATTGGTAAACAAGGTTGTGATTAAATTTTGTCTTGTCTGGTTTTGCTCACTGGCAGTTCTATGCGACTAAGCCACAAACTACAGTGGCCCCTAAGGCCCATATTATCAATGCCATTCGTCCAATTTAGCATATTTTATATACGAAAGTAATAGAAAATTTAACGACCTAATTAGAATTTTTCCCAACTTTATATACAAAAAATTAAAAAAAAATTTAATTATAGTTAATTATTTATTTATTTATTTAGCGAATTATTTACTTTTTCATATTTTGCCACTCATCTTTCAAACACAGTCAACCCATAAAGATTTTTTCTTTAAAAAAAAAAAAAACGTACAAGTACACGCAACAAATTTTATTGCTGTGTCTGAAGTAGTTTATCAGTTATATGTATGCCTTAAAGTGGGCGTGGTTGTACTTTCTGAATAATTGTCAACAACTAACCCAAGTATACACTTATCACATTATTTATATTTGTATGATTATTGTTTACCGGGCTATAAGAATTTAATAATTTTCCAATTCCCCTGTTAACAATACCCGTTTTTTGAGATGCATATCGTACATATCATCGTGAGGGTCTTTAAGTGTTGTATTTGCCAAAAATGCATTTTGAAAAAATCAATTAAAAATAGCACAAAAACTTCTATTTTAAAGAATATAGAAAAAAACAGACATTAGTTATCTCAGAAACTGGACGAGATAGCCGAAATTGGACTGCAGATTTAAAAGATTTATGTTCGAAAACCTTAAGTGACATCGTTATCTAGAGATGTATAAAACGGCGGATAAAGCACTTAAACTTCTAAACGACGATATATAAACTTTGGTGATCAATCAAGCGGTTCAGAAGTTATTTCACCTTACACAAAGAGAAAACATAATATCTACCCTCTCTTATATTTATACGAGTATTAAATTCTTAGACAAATATTTATAAACAATTTTTTTTATCAAATACTGGTTAAATTTGTTCATCAAATATTTGTTACAAAATCTGCTGAATGTGACCGTTATTATTAATCAACAATTTTAGAAAATTTAAATTAACATTTCAATTCAACTTTAACATGAAAATTCATAGTTCTTAAACGTCTCATTGACACTCAATTAAGACTAATAAAAATGCAAGAACAGCAACATATGCATGGATGGTTATTTAAATTAAGATGAGAATAGTAGTCTAAAAGAGATATGCTTGTATATGCATAAGTGTAAATACATATATACGAGTATATGCATAAATGCAATATATTTCTGATATGTACTTACCCAGTAAGCAGACTAACAGGATTTTAATTGACAAATAACTTTACTGCCATAGTTTTCTAAGTTTGGGGGGTGCGTGGTATAGTGGTTAGAGCGCTCGCACAAAAACTCAAAGATCCCAGGTTCGAATCCCAGAAGAGGTGAAAAATGAAAAAGTTAGTTTGCGGTTTTTTCAAAATTATAATTTAAAAATAAGAAGCCCCCCCCCCCCTCCAGGAAGACCATCTACAAAGAAACCGCTCCCCGACATTCCACTCTATTCCACCTTAACCAATGTCAACAAAAAACGAATGATCAGGGAAATAAAAGCGCCACCTATTGGGAAGTAGCAGATAACAGCTTAACCTACCTAGCGAAGGCACACTCACCACACAATTAACATTCAACGATGAGACAATTGCTATCGATCATACAAGGGTGAAGGTATAGCACTGGCCTTTGAATGATCAATTCACAGCAATTTGTCTCATTCCTAAGGCGCTTAATAATAATATAATTAATTGTAATATATGTACTGTCCTTTCTAAAATTCCAATACAATGCACAGCATTTAGTAGGGGTTTTCCCCTGAGTATTGGTCTCAAAATAAAAAATAAAAAAAAAAAGTCAGTAAATGCCAAAAATTGAACTGAAAATAAACTAAAAATTAATGAAAAAATAAATTTAAATATTTTTCATTCTAGGCAATACATGAATCGGTTACAAAACTTAACTTTTGTATTCATTAAAAATATTTTGGTATACGATTTTGATCGATTTTGATTTCAATCAATTGGAGCTTCAAGATGCTATAACTTCCAAATCTAAAAAGATTTGGAATTCTTATTTTACTCATTACTAAAATGATGATTAAAACTACTTCTGAGATTATTTAAATTTTAAAATAATTAAAATAGACAAGTTTCATAACACTTTGAAAGTACAAACGATTTCAATTTCGATCAAAATCTGAAATTTAGCAGTTAAGAAATCAATAATCCTCAACTTATAAAGCTCTGCTTTATAAAATTAATTCATTTCTATCTCCATGATTATTACTGTATGGTCCTAAATCTCAGATATGTTGGCTGTACATTCAAATAATTCAAAATTTTGTTAACACTTATGATTTTATCATAAATGGAAATTACAGTTTGATTTTCTTAAAACTATTACTATTTTAAGGCAAAAAAACATTGTTTTTATGAGAAAACATATATTTTATATAAATATAAGTATGTATATATATATATAAGTATGTATGTATTGTATGTATAAGCAAATATACAGAAAAAGTTTAAATATTTAAATTAAATGGGGGCAATAAGTTGCATGTTAAAAATTTTGAATTCATATTCATACACACAATTAAACACAAACACAATATTTTAACAGACAAACAAGTCTCAGCAAACGTATAAAATTGAAAATATTTCAACAAAATAGGGGTATTTGAGAATACAAGCGCTTGATTATAAGCAATTAAAAAATAATTATTTTGATAGAAATGAAACTCTCTCTGTCTTTCCATCTCTTTCTCTCTCTCTCATACACATTACGATTATATTGAGTTCTTGAAATAATCGTAAATGGTATTCGCCAAAAAAAAGTTTGAGATAGAAAGAGATAAAAAAAAATTTTGTCTGACATTGTATTATATTTATGCAATATTATATGAAATACTTTTGTAGAAAAAAAAAAGAAACGGCAATAATATTTTCAATAATCAAGTATTTTTGACCAGGTATTGCAAGACTCAATGGTTATTCAAATAAAATGGGAATCGTTTCTAATAGTTTGTGCAGATTCTTTGATGAGGCAATCTATTTATCAGAGCACATGCTGTTTGTTTGTGACTCCTACATGTCATTTTAGCTGTTTGTTGTAAGATACCGGAAATAATTTAAAATGAGTAAATCTATTTCTGTAACTACAATAATATTTGGAAGTATTGTCTCGCATGAACTGTCAATACCATTCGCATTTTGAAGTGGCAAAGGTTTTGTAGAAAATACAAGACAGTTATAAAATTTTTAAGAAAAATTGTCGTTAAAGTCGTATATTAATTAAATCTCTTGACTTTAATTTCAGCTCAGCTTTGGTCCTTTAAAAAAAATCAATAAATGTTTACCCTGCCTTTGCTTATGAAAATACTATTATGAAAGTACCGTATACGTACGAGTATTATAAATAAAAAACCAAAAACAAGCAAAATTAAAATTTAATAAAAATTTGACTGTGAAAGTAAAAAACAGCGAGCCTTTTGATACTTTTATGAAAGTACTTTCCTTCATGTATAAAGGCCAAGTAAATTTTTAAAAATTTAATTGAAATTCTAAAAACCTCAATTATTTTTGTTTTTTCCAAGTAAATTTTTAAAAATTTTATATTCCATTTAATTTTATATTTTAATTTTTGCAATACTGCTTTTCATGCCGAATTAAATATAAAGTGTGATTAGTCATTAGTCTCCGTGGTCTAGTGGTTAGTGTGTTGGCTTGCTAAGACAAGAGCTCTGGGTTCAAAGGCCAGCTCTGACATTTTCTGCGACTACCTCTTAGGAGTCTTCTGGCAAAAGCTCTGAGAGTAACTGATTGCCCTGAACAAGCTTCTCAAGCCTGTCGTTCCAAATCGACTTCAAACTATAGGTCCCTGAACTCATAGATAAAAATTAACACACACAATATGGGTGCTGCGAGAAACTGTGTTGCTGGTGGCTAAAACTGTCCAGTATATTGAAGTAAGAGCTGTCAAAATGAATTTCATTGTTGTGTTCATTCTAAAATTTCCCCGATCTTATAATCTATTCTCTTAGATTGCTTTTACGTTTTCTTATTTCTAAAATTCACATACAGAGAGTTTTTCACTCACAAATCGAGAAACGAGAACTTCTTGCAAGACGATAGAGAAAGGAGAAATATTTAAAATATGGCTTAAAAACATCTCCAAGCTAAAGAAGTTGAGAAAAACAATTTATAAAATTTGTGTTTGCTTATTAAATTATTATCGAGAAGTACGTAAGAAGTCCTAAAAAAATAATTCAGCTTTGAAAGATGAATTTCGGCGCTCTGAAAGATGGAATTGTGGCCAAACGTGGTTTAAAGTTTTGTGATAAGAATGGAGATCTTTCGACGTGCTAGAGGTGGGCATATTCCAGACATCATAATTCGTTACGAATTCCCATATTTCTATTTTACATTGGTAGCAATAAAACTAAATTTGCTAAAAGAAAAAGTTCTAGCCTAAAATTTGCCAACCCTTTCTTTAATGTTTTATTAAAATATAAATAAATATTAAGAGCTCATTAAACAAACAATATAAAAAACGAACGAAAAGCATTTGAACTGAGTTATTTTGGTTATTTGAGTAAAAAAAAATTCAATTTTTTTAGTATAAAACTAACAAGTATTGTATCATTTTGCAATCTTGATTAAATGCGCGAACTTTTAATGGAACTTGCCAAGGCATTTTTTTTAAAGGAGGGCCTTTCAAAGTCGCCAAATTTTGAAAATTTTAAATTCATAGTTTATCAAAATGTCTTAATTCTAGAAAACTTGAGGCAATTGCGTCATTATTTTTGACTGTGGTTCTAGAAATCTCATTTAGGGTTACGGTTACAAAGTTTAAATGAACAAAAATAATAAAAATTAACCACAATAACCGAAACATGGTTACAGTTTGACAAAATTTCTAGGTTTTTCTTAAATGCCCATAACTTTCAAACTGCATGGGGTAGATTTTTTTCCTGACTTTTCTCATGATGGTTACAATTAATCCTGTCACCATGTTTTGGCTTGACATTGAGTTCTGGTACACCCTTTATAACTTCAGTAACTTGAATGGAAATCAAATTTAAGCTTAAAATGTTTGTCTCTAATTTTTTTTTAACAAATCACTAGACCAATAAATTTTCAACTTTTAACTTTGGGTTTGCTGGTGTTAGCTCAGAAGCCACAGTTGGTAAAGAGAATAAAAACAAAAACTTTTTTTAAAGTATTTTTTCTCCTAAATATTTGAAAAATTCTAAACTTGTTATTAAATAAAGTGTTTAAAATGTTTCTCTTAAGTTGTTATTGTTGTTGAAAAAACAAAACATTTTCCAAAGAGTAATTAAGTATTTATATTGCCTTTAATGCTTAAAAAAAAGGAAGAAAGAAAACATATTCTCGTTTAAAATGATTTCATTTAAAATGAATTCTATCTTATATTTTGCATTTTAAATTTCCTCATATTTTATTTAAACAAACACATTACTTGTATAGGAAAATTTTAAATATAAATAAATGAATATGCTTTAAAAAAAAACATCTCAAAAAAATAAAATAAAAATTAATTAAATGTTTACATAAAATAAAAATCTAAAGTTACGTTTACATTTGTCAAATATTTGACACACACAAAAGAAAAAAAATATAAAATGCACTCTATTTCAGTTTTCACATAATTCCTTAACAAAGGCTTAATTTTTTGTGTAAAGTGATTCCATGAAATAGTGGTTTGCGTTTGCATAAAATATTTGACAAATCGTAGAGCGGGTGTTTATGTGCTCTATCCGCCATTTTATACAGTATTCCCCGGATAATTGCCCTACGCTTAATTGCCTTTCACGCTTATTTTCCTCAATTTGTAAATCCCCATATTTTTTCTTACCATTTTCTAATAAAATTCCACGGTTAATTAACTTTCGCTTAACTGAGTTATTCGCTTAACTACCTCAAATATATTTTACCCAAAGAGAAATTTTACTTCAAATTCCCTCGTTTAATTACCCAAAATTATTATTTTCTAAAAAATTGCAGCTTAACTCAACTATGTTTATATAGGCATAAAATGTCCGTTAAATTTACTTTCAAACTACTTTTTTGATACAACCTTCCAATTAAAGTCTACCCAGTTTAGGTATATGTAAGTATAAGTATAAAGTTACTTGCTTTTCATATGTATTGGCGTGAGTATACAGGCAATTAAGCATATTCGTTTAATTACCTTAAAGAGGCAATTACCCGTATTCGTTTAAATGCCTTGCACGCATAACTGCCTAAAAACGTTGACATTTTTGTCGAGGCAATTATCCGGGGAATACTGTATATCGCGAGTTAATGATGCCACTTTAGGTTTTTAACACCAAAATTTTTAAAATCTGCCATCCGTTTGCGGCTATTTATCTCCGAAGCTGGACGAGATATTCGAAAACGGATTGCAGACTTGAAAAATTTGGGGTCGAAAACCTAAAGTTGCATTATTAACTCGTAATATATAAAAAATATGAAATCGCGGATAGAGCACATAAACTCCCGCAATACGAAATGTGAAGTTAACCTTTAGAGGTAGGCTCTGGAGGTTTACTCAACAAAAGTTTAGATCAACAAAACGATGATTATGTTCAACTACAAAAAAAAGTTCAAAAGAGAGTCCTAAGAATTTTGATCCCTGCATGAGTAAACTCTTGTTTGAAAGAGAATATTTGATTCAATTTGGGTTGCATTTCAAGCTAGGCAGTTGCGAAGTTTTCCAACTCCCCAACAAACATAAAATGTAGTCATAAATTACTTTACAAATATCTTTTGACGATACAAGATAATTTGTATGGTATGGACTTGGTCTTTTGCCTATAGCTTGCTGCTAATGCGTACGTTTGGTTTACATATTGTATTTATGTAAGTAAGTATTTATGAAAGTAAGTAAAGAATGTCTATATCCTATACGTATATTTCGTTTATAAGCCACACCGCTTATAGTAGAATTAGCAATATATTCCAAAAATAGGTTCACTTTCTGCCATCTATTAGAGAAATTCATACAAAATATTCGTTATTCAATCCATTACCAATATAGTCCATTTCTGTTTATATGCCATCTACATGTGAGACAAAAAAATTAAATTAGTGCGAAGTTTTTTACATATAGTCCAATTGACAAATTTTAGTGCATAAGAATGCAACTCAGCTTAATTCTGACAATACAATAAGCAGGTGATTTCCCCCTAAATGTTGTTTATTTAAATGGGTAAATATGTTTCGGATCGTTACCTTGTTGAAACATCAATCAAAGTGGCATTTCACATCCAGCACCAAGTATCATGATGTTTTAAATATTTGTATAGTATACAGCATTAATTGTAAATAGCTTTTATTCTTTTATACATACTTTTCGATTTCAGTAAATAAGATTCTCTGTATTTTCAAATGAATATGTAAGTGTAAGAGCAAATAACTCAAATAAATAACTAAATATTGGCATTTTGTTATGCTTTTATTTATAGTAAAAAAAATTATATACGAATTCACCTACAAGCAAATACTGGCTTATATAAAAATTGTGCTTATAGTCAAAATTGCGCTATAGTCCAAGAATTATGTGCAAATATAACCGTGGACTATAAGCGAATTATACTGTATCAGCATATTTCTAAAATGTTAAGAGCCCTAAAATATATTTGGCTTTAATAAGAATTTTAACAACAAAAGTAATTGCTCTTTATTTTTTAATAAAACCAATAATAATTTGGCAAGAAAACAGAATAAGCGATTGTATAATTAAAAGAAATATTTTTAACGTATTAAATATAAGAGAACAATACATAATTTTATCTATTTTTGCTTTCATATAGTAATACGAGTAAAAAGGACTTCTTCCTATCAATAGCAAAACAGGTAAATATTAAAAACGGTTTACAGTGCGAGCTCGATTTGCGCAACTCCTTTTACAAGAGGCTACTTTTTTACATTACAGTCTTTATAGCTGCAACTATTTTTTTTAAATTAGTCTCTCATTTTTATTTCTTTCTTTAAGTATATTTTCTGTAACTAAGAGATTATTTTTACCAAATGAATACCAAAATATTACTTACTTGCTAGTCCGCGACAAGTTTTTACTGCTTCTTAAATATATACGTACATATGTGCGAGGCCTGTACAACTGAAATGATGAATTTTCATTCATTTTGAAAAATATTTATTTCTCCATCAATATCTATTTTGTCTCCTTATAACTACTCCCCCTTAGACATAATACACTTGTGCCAGTGACTTGTTCAATCCTCAAATCAGTTCTGATAAGTAAGGCCTTAAATTCTCTCAGCGAAACTCAAAAACGACACACTTTCATTGGTCGTTTAAATTTTTGGAATAGGAGAAAGTCTCTGGGGATGTGGCCAACAAATTTAAAAGAATGATAATTGTTGTCCTTATGCAAAAGCTATGAATTTCGAACGTTTTTTGATTCCCTCTAGCGCTACATAACTTCAAGTTATTACTCTTTATTAACCGTAAAATCATATCGCAAGATCTCTTGACGCACTACGCCATTGTAATCGAAGAAAACAGTGAGCAAAACCTAGACACTTAATTGACCTTGCCTTGTTTCTTTGTTCTTGCCTCTTTCATTGGGGAGATTGGATAATAATTTGTCATCAATTACCGATTCTCACTTAATTTGGAACGAACTTCGCTGTAACAAGCTTTCTGCCCAAAATTTGCGAAAAAATTGTATGGCATGAGCTCAACCAATATGCGGTCATGGGTAAATTGGACCCTATTCAGGGAAAGTCTGGCAAGGGAGGTTGACCTGCTGCCAGATTCTGTATGGTCAGTGGACGAACTGGATCTGGCGGCAGACCAATTACAGTCGACAATAAGGTCCTCACTGGACAGCAGTGTGCGTCATAGTGACCATACCGCTGCGCGTAAAGTGCCATGGTGGAACGACACTCTGGCAAAGATGAGGAAGACAGTGAGGAGAAACTTCAATAGGGCCAAGCGCACGGGCGAGTGGCATGTCTATAGGGCCAGTCTCACAGAGTACAATAGGGAGATTAGAAGATCCAAAAGGGAGACGTGGAGGGCTTTTTGCCAGTCCGTTGAGGAGCTGCCGGCTTTGGCCCGGCTTCAAAAGTCTCTCACTGTGGATCACTCTAACGGCATAGGGTCCCTGAGTACGGGTACCGGAGGGTACACTCAGTCTAGGAGGCAGACCTTGGATCTCTTGATCGGAACGCACTTCCCCGGTTCCCAAGAGGTGACTCCTGTACGGGGGTGCTGGGATAGTCCCACACCTGTTCGTATTACCAGGAGAATCAGAGGTCTTGCGGGTAGGATATTCTTGTGGGCTATTGGCTCATTTAAACCCTATAAGGCTCCGGGTAGGGATGGGATTTTTCCAGCTCTCCTGCAGAGGAGCTCTGACATAATAGTGTCGAAACTTATTGCAATTTTCAAGGCCAGCTTCGGTTTTGGTTACATACCACGAGCTTGGCGGGAGGTTACGGTTATCTTTATACCAAAGGCAGGTAGGCCTAGTGACCTTCCAAAATCATATAGACCTATTAGCCTCTCATCCTTTCTTCTGAAGACTATGGAGAGGCTGATAGATGTTTATATAAGGGAGACGTATCTTGTGGAACGTCCCCTGCATCCAAATCAATTCGCTTATGTGAAGGGCGGATCGACTGAGGGTGCAATATTATCTCTCCTTAAAAGTATTGAGAAAGCTTATTCGGACAGAGAAGTTGCTCTTTGTGCCTTCTTGGATGTCCAGGGTGCTTTTGACAATACGGGCTTCGACTCCATTACCGATTCGCTGAGGCGGAAAGGCGTGGAGGAGCCAATTATAGCCTGGATTGGGTTCATGCTTAGGGGCAGAGTCATCAGCGCGTCCCTTGATGGAGAGGAATTGACCTTTCTCCATTGCTATGGACGATTGTAGTTGATGACTTACTCGCCACATTGTCTCAAAGGGGAATCGGTGTGATTGGTTACGCTGATGACCTTGTTTTGACAGTTAGTGGAAAATTTGAGAGCACATTATGTGAACTTATGGCTGATGCTCTAAGGAAAGTGTCAGACTGGTGTTCTCAGGAAGGACTCTCAGTGAATCCTTCGAAAACTGTAGTTGTACCTTTTACGAAGAGATATAAGCTGACGTGCGACTGTATCTCTTTTAGGGGTACTGCTATTATGTTCTCTAAGGAGGTTAAATATCTAGGTGTCATTCTGGATAGAAGGCTTACTTGGAATTCGCACGTTCGTGCTGTCCAGACTAAGGCGACAAGGGCACTTTGGGCATGTCGCTCTTCTTTCGGCAAGACTTGGGGTCTATCGCCAAGGATGACACTGTGGATTTATACCGCCATCGTTCGGTCCATAATTACTTATGCGGCAATAGTTTGGTGGAAAAAGACTGAAGAGTCTACCACCATGAGGAAATTGGGCAAGATACAGCGGCTTGCCTGCCTTGGAGTAACCGGGGCAATGAGAACTTGTCCGACAGTGGCTTTAGAGGCCCTGATTGGATTAACACCACTTCATATTTATGTGATGAGGGTGGCCGCGTGTTCGGCGGCAAAAATGCTCGTAAGAACACCTCGAAATGAGTCGAGGAACCTGACCATTCTTCACAAGGTAGTCAGGAATCCAATTTCGGTCTTGGATGCCATGCCTTCGGAACTGTGCTTTGGCAAGAGATTCAAGGTTGAGGTACCAGACCGGGAACGTTGGTCTACTGGGCATTTGACTCGAAGTGAGTTCGACCTAAACTGGTACACCGATGGTTCCAAAATGGACAGTGGAGTAGGAGCTGGGGTCTATGGACCCAATCGAAACCTGTCAATTCCACTAGGGAAGTCACTGAGTGTTTTCCAGGCTGAAATCCTGGCCATAACCGTATGCGCTGAGATTAACCTGGATATTGGGCTCAGGGGCAAGACAATTAATATATTCTCGGACAGTCAGGCTGCCTTAAAGGCGCTTGACTCTCATCGTGTGACATCTAGGCTTGTCAAATATTGCTACGACACGTTGCAAAGACTATCGCTTAGAAACAGGGTGCAGCTGTTCTGGGTACCTGGACACTGTGGCATAAGCGGGAACGAGGAAGCGGATGCATTGGCTAGGGAGGGGTCTGCGACGTCTTATATTGGTCCGGAGCCCTGCTGTGCGGCACCGCTTTCTACTATACTCAAATTAATTGGTGAATGGGAAGTTGGCAAGTGTTTGGAACACTGGAACGCCCAGTCGGGTCTGAGACATGCCAAGGCTGCAATCCGTCCGCGATTTGGGGGTAAGTCGGATGTTCTAAGGCATAGAAGACCGGACCTGAAGATCCTTACGGACTTCCTTACGGGTCACTGTAGTGTGAGAGCGCATCTTATGAGGATGGCGATCACAGACGTAGATACTTGTAGACTTTGCTCACGAGCATCGGAAACAGCGGAGCACATATTGTGTGAGTGTGTGGCTCTTGATAGATTCAGATGGATGTGTCTAGGGAGACATATGGTCTCGTTGGCGGACATATCCACCACTCGGACTTCGGACCTGCTTGCATTCATTAGGAGGGCAGTAGGTCTGTTGAACAGACAATAGACCTAAGGGGACACAATAGATGTTATTGGTCGCAGTGTTCTGCATTAGTGCTGGGTCTGAACCAATTAATAATAATAATATGCGGTCATCTTCTGCAACTTCTGTAACAGTTATTCGACGATTCTCCCCTTTTTATCATTTTCCCTTTTTTAATGTTATGAACCCCCACGAAGAGCGTCGTCAGTGAGCTCTTCTAGGCCTTCTTCGAAAGGCTCATACAGCTTGTAAACATTTTTCTGACTTGTAGTACAATCACCATACACCACTCTCAACATTTCAAGTACTTTTAAACACTTTATTCCATTTTTTACAAAAATTCCTAAATTAATTATTTTGCGAAACAGAAAACCGCCGAATCCAAGCGAGGGTCATATGTTCGGGACAAATGAGCCAACAACAAAAAATCGCTAATTGAATGCACATATTATGACGAATTTTAGATTGCAACTTTTCAATAGACCTTGTTTGAGCATATTTTTGCAGTCATACAACTTACGACTTTTCTTTATGCAGAAGCGTCGTTAACGGAGTTTTAAAAAAATATGTATAGAATTCGTCATTGACAGTTTTTGTCGAATATAATTTTTTAATAGCATTCTGGAGAAAATCTTCCAGTCAAAAATATCTTCTTACAACGACAGACTGAGCGTCCTTGTAGTCAAGATTATTGCACAAGATTTTTGCGACATGTATTTGTACAAGTCGTTGAGGATTTGCATTAAGTGTCGACTACTCGAGAATGTCATAAAGTCTAGTCCCACTGGGTAAGATTAAAATTTTAGAACATTTTCATTATTTCTTTGAAAAAGTTGTTTGTTTTTTAATAAATAATTTGTTTATAAAAAAATATTCCATAAGAAATAAAATTTTTTGAGATTTAAATATATTAACCAGTGGTTGATTATTGCAACTTTTCGGTATTTGCAACAGGCCAAATTGCAAAAATCGAGCTCACACTGTATATGGAAAAACCGTATTTTCTTTTGTCGATTTCAATTTCGATTGTGTTTCTGATTTTCCATTTCTAATTGAAGTTTCATTTTCTTTTTTTGATATCAATTCCATTCTATTAAAAACATTAATAATAGAAACGACAAATGCATTCAGTTTTTGCTGTTTCTAAGAAATCTTTTCTACTTTTATTATTTAAATTTATTTAATTTCTTTCTTTTGTTTCTTTTTAATAGTTTGTGAGATATTAAATTAGTTTTCTAATTTGTTATCTATTAAATATAAATTGAATGTTATTTTTTCATTTTTACAATTAATTAAACTAAAGTTTTGGGCTTTTATAACCTTTGGTGAGATTGATTCACTATGAAATTTTTAAAAGCAATGGTTTGGTTTTGTATCAGTTGCTTAATTAGCTTTTAGTTTTTAAATTACAATATCGTTTATGTAATTTACCCTTCATCAATTACTTAATTAATATTTAATTTAATTATTTGCATTAAGTAAAAAGAGATGAAAAATTAAGGGTAAATTAGATAAAATGCATGTACAGTAGAGTATACATAGGTATAAAAATTCTGAGAAATATACAGTGCTATGTGGGAATAAATTGAAAAATATTTCACAAACCTTGTTTCTGTGAGAAAGTATAGAGTATAATCAAGAACGCAATGAACCCTGTAATCTTACTTGAAATATTTATTCTTAATCAGGTTGTAGAAAAAAGCAATAATTTCTTATAGTGTAGCTTTAAAAACGAATTAAAACAACACGCCAACATTTTAAAGCTATTATAACATTCCCAACTAAACCGATTTTAAACAATATAAATAACTAATTTTCTAATCTGGAATGGTTAATCAAAAAAAAAAAAATAAAGTATTTATTTATGTAGTTTATTTAATGATAATAATGTTAATATCTTAGTTTGACATATGACGGGGATTTAATATGAAAAATTGTTAGAGTAGCCTTGTAAAAATCATTACCTTAATTTGTTTCACAGGAAATCAAGGACTATTACTAACCAAAAACAATAGAATTCGTAATGCAGAAATTATTTAAGAATTACTATTTACACTCTGACTACAAGGTTACATACCAAGCCACACAGATAGACATTCTCTATTAAGTAAGTGTTGAGGTGTGTTAAGGTGTTAAAACTGTCAGATTAAAGTTTGAACAAAGGAAGCAAATTTACAAATTATATGCATGACATGCTCACACTAAAAACCCCATCAATGCCGAAATATCTACGTACATACACCTGTAACAACCAGAGTAATGAATTGAAAGCAAAACTAGTGAAATGTGTAGAAAAACCAATTAAACCAATGAATTAATAAAAGCTGCTGAACAACAACATTAAAATCAATTTATTTGACAATTTTTTTTAGCTATTTTGGGAGTTTTCTTTCAGATAATTTTATATAGGGTCTTCTAAAAGGGACTTCCAATCTTGGACGGGTGGTAATGGCTAGCTGGTAAGTTAGTTGGCATTTATTCAGTTTATTTTGCCAAATTACAATGATGTGTATGTAACATTCAACAAAAGGTACAAAAACCAAATGTGTGCTCCATTCGGGCAACATAAAAATAAATTTTAAACTAAGTACAAATCATCTTCATCGATGAGACCCTTTTTTGAATAAATGGCAGCGTAAATAAACACTATTCGTCGTGCGGGAGTTTAAGTGCTCTATACGCGGTTTTTAAACCTCGAGTTATGATGCTAATTTAGGTTTTTGACACCAAAATTTTTAAAATCTGCAATCCGTTTTCGACTATTTATCTCCGAAACTTGACAAGATATCCTAAAACGGATTACAGATTTGAAAAATTTGGTGTCGAAAACCTAAAGTGACATCATTAACTCGACATATATAAAAAATATGAAATGGCGGATAGACCATTTAAACTCCTGCACAACGAATTTTCGAATTTGGCACGAGATAAATTCACATGAATTTCAAAGGCGTCCAATTCATCCCGAAAAAGTCACTTCTTGGTGTGAATTTTGGGCTGAAGGCGTCATTGGCATAGCTGCCAGATAAATTGACCATGAAATTGTCAAACTTTGCCAAAAAAGTCGTCAAAATCGTCAAATTGATTACTTCAAATCGTCAACAAAATATAAATAAAAAAAATATTATCTTTTTTTTAACGGATTTTAACCAATAATTTTTTACATGGCAACACATCTGGCTGGGGATCGAATATTTTATTTTGTTTTGTGTCGTCAGATTAGGGGATTTATCCCCAAAATGGGGATTTGTTTTTTCTTAAATGGGGGGTACAAAAATTTATTTGCGAATGGGGATTTTATTGAGGATAACCGACAAGTTATCTGCGATTTAAATTTTTTTCTTTTTTCTTCTTTTTTCATATAAAAGTATGAGTTTATAAGGAAGACTATAAATAAAAACACCCTATACCATTATGTTTCCGCCATCGTTTTTAATAGTTTTTAATGCGGAGGAATTCAGTATTAAAGGGTCTTTTTATAGTTAAATTACTTCATTCTCTATATTCGAATTCTCCACAAGATAGCGACCCGAAACACACATTAAATCCAACAAAAGGTTGGTTTAAAAATAATAACATCGAAGTTTTAACCTAGCCTGCACAGTCTCCAGATTTAAGTCCAATTGAAAATTTATGGCAAATTGTGAAAGGGGCTCTTCAATAGAGTGTCCCAAATAAAATTAAAAATTGGAATTCGTGGGAAGATCATTCTTAATTTGGATACTCATAAGGTGAAGTATTTTTGAGAATTTTTTCAGATTTTTCGGAAGTGGTTTAGAGGTCGCGCAAATTGATTTTTAATCAAAAATCGAGCTTTTTGGGCTCTATTTAAATTTTGTTTATGAATTCGTAAAAAATCGATATTTTCTCGACTTTTGAGTCAATATTGTTAAAGAAAATATTCCAGTCTTTAATTTTATGTGCATAAATAATAAGTTTCGGCAATGATTTTGAACATTTTGATACATTATATAACAGTTTTTCCTAAATTTTCAACAAATATTGAAAACAATGGTTTATAACTTTTAAAATTTGAATAAAGACTAAAAAAACTAATGATGCAGTTTAAAAGATTATTAAGTTTTCAATAATTTAGCAGAAAAAAAATTAATTTTCTTTTACCGTTCTCGAGTTATACTCTTTTAAAGCTTTGTACCCATTTTTAATACTATAAAATGTGAACTAGGTTGGCATCGGAATTAAATAAACAACAATTTTATAAACAACAACAAAAAAAATTAGATATGTTATAAATCATGTATTTGGGCTCTTGCGATGCTGCTCTATGCTCTGCAGTAAATGTTGAAAGTCTGTTTCAGAAGGCATCAACTTCTGAATTTTGAATAAAAGGTTGTAGCTGCTTTTGAAAAATACATATTTTTAGAGAGTATATAATTTTCATCATCCAGCGAAATCGGTTAATAGCTGCAGGAGATTTTATTGTTGGATGGTGCTCAGGTCAATCACCCAAAAAAATAAGGCTCAATTTCTTTATAATCTTTCTTTATAATCTTCCCTTAGTTGCATATCCTCCAGTTGCCCTTTTACAAAAATTATTAGATCTTTTCGTGTCAATAATAATTAATTGGGATAATTTTTCCAACAATTTCGTCGTTCGTACAATCTGAAAAATTGTTTTTAGCCCACCTTTGCTGAAGAGTGACGAAAGTTTTAATTTGTGGAGATGTAATTTGATCCTCAATATTAAGGGCGTTAAACGCTGATCCAGTTCCAACATATGGTGGCGACATGCCAAAAATATGACGTCTTTTTTTATTTTTTGGAGAAGTAAAACGCATGCCCCAATCCGCCGTCCTATATTGGAGCTTGTCGTGTCCGCACACATAAATTGGACATTTTCAGTTAGATTCCAGCAAAAAACCTTTTATCTCAAGCCATAAAATTTATCTCAAGCACTAATCACAAACCCCTATTTTACCGTTCTGCACTTATCTATTTTATAAGGCGTTCCAGGAAGCAGAACACAAAGTTCAATAATTGCAAGTTGTAAATGATGTCGCAGAACATGGTGTGGCCTTGGCTAGTTCTTATTTTAATATCACAACTTCAGAATTTACCGCAGGGCATAGAGCAGCATCTCAAGAACCCCAAAAATTATTTATAACAAATCTAATTTTTTGTTGTTGTTTATAAAATTGTTGTTTATTTAATTTCGATGCCAACCTAGTTCACATTTTATAGTATTGAAAGTGGGTACAAAGCTTTAAAAGAGTATAACTCGAGAACGGTAAAAGAAAATTTATTTTTTTTCTGCTATCTTATTGAAAACTTAATAATCTTTTAAACTGCATCATTAGTTTTTTTAGTCTTTATACAAATTTTAAAAGTTATAAACCATTGTTTTTGATATTTGTTGAAAATTTAGGAAAAACTGTTATATAATGTATCAAAATGTGCAAAATCATTGCCGGAACTTATTATTTATGCACATAAAATTAAAGATTGGAATATTTTCTTTAACAATATTGACTCAAAAGTCGAGAAAATATCGATTTTTTACGAATTCATAACCAAAATTCAAATAGATCCCAAAAAGCTCGATTTTTGATTAAAAATCAATTTGCGCGACCTCTAAACCACTTCCGAAAAATCTGAAAAAATTCTCAAAAATACTTTGCCTCATAGTGGTTCAAAATAAGCTTGATCCCCAAAAAAAATTTTTTTTTGGGACACACTACTCTTCAAGGAAAAAACATTTCAATCGAAACTTTTCAAAGACTTTATATTAAATATGGCTAATTCCACTAAGTACAGAGGTAAATGACAATTGAGAAGAATATTTTTCTGAACAGACAAAATTAGTTCATTTTAACAACATTTTTCAATACATGGTTTTTTAAATTTTGATCTGAAGTTTTGTATTTTTCGTATTACTTTCGAAATTGGGGATAAAAATTGAAAACTATCTGACAGCCCTATTCTGGCAAAGTTGAAAACAGCATTGCCAGAATGATCAGTTTTATCTGATTTTTTTTTTTTTTTTTTTTTTTTGGGCTGTTATAGAATTTAAGTTTCGTTCACATATGATAAGTTTTTGTTTGTTTTTTATTACACTCCAACGTCGAACTTTTTTCGAGTATAGTAACGCAGGCCATTAGGTTTCATTTCGAACTCATATAAAATAACTTTGAATACCAAATCTGTATTATTAAAATATATACCTATACAAGAAAAAAATGTACTCAAAATAATCAAAATTTTTTTTAGTTTAGGGTCTTCAAATTCATTAATATTTCGCTACTACATCTTCTGTAGCGATGACGGTATATATAATTAATTACATATATAATTTGTAAATAGGTACAAAAATATTTTGTGTTCTGAAAATAAGTATGTATTTATACAAAAAAATTACTTAAGGGCTAAAAAGTAATTTCCTTAAAATTCAGACTTTTTTTTAAAACTGCTGAATATATTTCCATAGTTTCTGGCATCGCTGGCGAAGAAGATCAAAGAAAAAAGAAGCGAAATACGTTTATGAACAGGGTTGTCAGATAGTTTTCAATTTTTATCCCCAATTTCGAAATTCATATCCTCAAAAATCCCCAAAACCTTCATTAGTTCATCCCCAAAAAACCCCACATAAACTGCATCTATAATTTTGGATGTATATACATATTTTTTATTTGATATATTAATTTTAAATTCGGAGACTGTGCAGATCAACTAAAAATCTTGACGACATTCTTTTTAAACCAACCTTTTGCTCGCTTCGATGTGTGCCTTAGGTCGTTATTTTGTTGAAATACTGATCGCTGTGCCACTTCATATTCAGCATAAGACATCATGATGTCGTTGGAAATATTTATATAGTATACGGCATCTGTTTTACCTCAATTCTAAATAGATGTCCTGTGCCATATTATGGAAAGCATTCCCATACCATAAAGTAAATATAAGTGGAGAAGTAATTGTGGTCGGACGAAACTAAAATTAATTTGTTTATCTACGAAAGAAGTAATTCAGCTGTAAGAAGACCCCGTAATACTAAATTCCTCCGCAATAAAAACCATAAAAATGGTAACGGAAACATAATGATATGGGGATGCTATTATTTATATGAGAAAATAAATCAAACTAAAACCAAGGGCACACGTTGCAAAAATTTTATATGAAAGTATGAGTTTTAAACAAGTTTATAAGCAAATTTGAAAATTGAATTTCTATTGAAATTCTTTCATTTCTTTCTTTCTTTCTTGTGTTTCGAATGTAAGAAGTTTATAATATATAATTAAGCAAGCAAACAAATTTTAAAAATCGCCGAAAATTGGTCGATCATCCCCAAATAAATCCCCATCCCCAAATGAATTTTTCTATCCCCATTTCAGAGAAAAAATCCCCATTTTGGGGATAAATCCCCTAATCTGACAACACTGTTTATGAAGGAAAAGAAAACACAACAACTAACTTTGAATGAATGTTTTTATTTTTCTTTTTGTTGCTATTTTATTTTTATTTTATTTAAAATAACAAGCAGCAAAACAAAACCATTACAATAATTTTATACATGTAAAGTATTCATTCTGTCACTGTTTTCAATGTTACTGTTTTTCTTTTTTATTTTCATGTTTATTTGAGTAAATTTTGTGTTCCTAATATATCTTCTTGTTGTTGTTTTTAATACATGCACTTACTTTTTGAGCATTTTTTCTTGTAGTTTGTTTTGTTGTTGTTTTGTAATATGTATACATACATAGGGAGTACTTGAAATTTTGTTTGTTTACGAAGAGTGATTAACGAAATGTACAATAAAGCAATAAAACCCAAAAAATGCAATTTCTTCTTTTGGTTTGTGTATTTTATAAGTACATAAGTATGAATGTACATATGTTTGTAATTTTTCTTTTAATTGTTCACAATACACTGTAAATATTTATGGATATAGATAAATTTTTTTTGAATATTATAAATTTTTGCGAACTAGTTTAGGCAAAACTGAAAAACTATTCCAAGTACTTTTTAACCGCACCGCACCACGTCTGCTTTTCTTATTTTAAAACACTTGTAAAAACTAATTTTAAGACTGTTTTATCAATACCGGTCACCATACTTAACTGAGTGTTTTTTATTACTACTTGAGTGAGAGTAAAAAAAAAATTGCATTTTACCATGCTATAAAAATTTAATTTGTGGTGAAATTTTAAAATAAACAGAAAATAATCCTATAAGGATTTGAAAAAGGTATTAGCGGTTATTAAAAGTAAGAATATGATTTCAGAATAAAATATCGAATATCGAATACCCTTTTGGGGTATTTTTTCAACATTCTAGAAAATTTTTCCAATTATAATTTCTAACAATGTGACATGAAAACTACCACCCCACTAGGAGTACTTTCTTAATGCCTACTATATATGTATATTAGCTAACTAGCTTTACTCTCCTTTTTTATATTTTCAATTTAGCGTCAAAGAAAGTTAACACCACTGTGGTTCACACCATCTATTTAAAATTATGGTTGTTCAAAGAGAAAAGTAAAGAGATTTTTTTCCTTCATTCGGCAGTATATTTTTAGACCTATGCAAAACCAATTACACTTCGGCTCTTGAGCGCCCATATGGTCTGCCAAGCTTTACAGACCAACATATATTAGAGCGTAAATGAAAAGATACCTGTCAAAAATTCTCATGCCCATTCAATATGTATGAGAGCAGCCCAAATAGCACGGCGCTATCGCTTTGCAATTGGAAAATCCAGTTTTGACAATGTGTAAAGAAGTGGTTAGTTGCAGAACAAATGTTTTTTTACAATTTTATCTGTCACTTTGTTAAGTAATGACATTTCAGTGGATTTCAGATAATTTTATGATTTTATTTCTCTTTATTATTGTTATTTTAGAGGTTTTTTATCAAACAAGGTTGACACAATAGGTCTGTTTCTTTACTCTACATTGGGCGCCCGCGGGATCCCAATTTTACCAAAAAGCGTTCCCGTACACAAAATTTGGGTAAATGAGAGAATTTTTGAGAGAGTAACATTCTTCTTCTTCATGCACGAAATAGCCCGTACTTTTTCTTCGGGCTAGTTTGTGCAAGTAAACAAATAATCAGCTGTTTAAAAAATAATACAAAAATGAAAGGTTCAAAAACTAAAAAAAATTTCAAAAGTTGAATTAAAAAATATTTATAAACCTGCAGTGAAAGGCTTATAGTATAATTTAATTCAATATTTATATAAAAAAGTTTATCTTTGCCTTAGTTAACATGTATAAGTCTAATTATTGTCGTTTGTTTTTGCGAAAGTACATGTTCAATATGCGTGTGTGTGTGACATAAAGTTGTGTGTTTTCATATTTTTATGTGAATGGGTAAAATATTTGCTTTTTTGCGTTCCCGTACTTTTGGGCAAATTTGTCTCTTATAGAGAGAAATTATTGTTTAATCTCTATTTCCCGAACTTTACCCAAAAAGTAAAGAAACACACTTAATATTGACGCTTTTATTTCAGTTGTTCAATACAGCGCAAAATTACGTTGCGCTTTACGCTCAGTTAGATCAATAATTACAAAAAAAAAAACAATGAAAGAAATTGTTTTTTTTTTCAATTTGGCTGTACACTTTTATATGTAAAACCAGTATAAATTTTTTAATTCAGCAGTTGAAAATTCATAAACTTGATTTAGAGTTTTTTGAATACGAACATAATTCTGAAGCGAGTATTGGATTTCAAAATCATTGACTTTTTATATTTGTGTTTAAAAAAACACAAAATTTTAGCATTTTAGCTTAAGAAAATTACAGAATAGGTACTCGCATTAAAATAGAGGTCCCCCACACTAAAGACAAAATACAATACAATACAGAAAGCTAATTTCGTAATGTTATAGTTACTATTCATTCTATATAATGAATTATTCGAAGTCTTGTCAAACACATTACGTCGTTTCTCTGTCATATTCTTCTTTTCCTTTCCATTATTGTGTTTTTGTAATTGCCAACGGAATTACAATGATTTTTGATTTGCCTGTTTCTCATGATGATATGTACGACCACATCCGTCGCTTAAAGCAGTGGAAAACAAATTTTTTGTATCCGAGTAATGTCTATAACAAAAGTTCGACTAACTCATTACAAGTATATGAAGAAATAATATAATTCAAAAACACGATTTCTACAAAGAAAAAATTATTGATATTTTTTTTTTTCAATTAACTTGTTAATTGGAAAATAAATTTGTTTTGATTAATAATTTAATTGGTTTAATTAACTTTTTAATGTTTTATACAAATTTATTGTAATACCTTTAATTAATATTACAATCATTAATTTGTGGAAATTTTGTGGTTGAAAAATAAAAAATTTTTTAATTTAAAAACATTTTTATTTTTTCCTGTGTAAAAAAGTGTGAGTTAAATAGTTGTTCTTGTCAGGAGTATGAAGAAATCACAAAATACTCTTATGAAATTTCTGTAGCTGAAGTCGAAAACATGTTCAGTTCATCTGAATTAATTGAGAAATTATTGCAAATGTAATCTATGATATCATAGATTTCAGTATTGATATAATAAAGGCTACAAGTATTTTTCTGATAGACATCACGAAAAAAGATAGTTCAGTGTCATAAAATCCAATATTACGTTACAAAAAAATGTTTGCCTTTTAAACGAAAAACAACTTTTGAATGGAAATGTATTTGGAATAGCAGATAAGAAAATAATTCTTATTTTAAGCTGAAAATTCATGTATCTTGTAGAAAAAAAGCCAACCACATAAACGTTTTTTTTTTATAAACTTTATAGGATATACAGTTTTAGAGAAAAGTTAACTGTGAGGAACTCTTATTATAACAGTCCAACAACTAACTTAATTTGATGCAAACAGGAATTAAAGCGTCAATCTACGTACTTATTTATATACGTACATGCACACGTATGGCAAAACTTCCTTAGGAAGCACGTGTTATCTTATTCCACTCCAGCAACTACAACTTTTGGCAGTGCTATCGCATCTTGTGAGTTAACAATTTGTTGCTTTTCACTTTAGTTGAAATAAAAATACACGTGCGTCTGCAAACTCTTAAAGGACATGTCACTCAATCTCTGTTTTAAAGGATTATGCGCAGTTTAATTTCGACTGCAACAAGTGTTGAGTGCTTATCGCTAAGTTTCAAACTGTGATTTTAACTGCTGGCAGTCACCTAAAAGTCATATATGTACCTATAAATAGAAAAAGGAGTATGACTCTCCTTCTCCAGTGTTTTGTTACTTATGCAACAAGTATTTCGTATTTCCTTTACCTTTTACTTTAATTGTTTCAACATTTTTATGTAAAAAATGATTGCATGTTGTATGTACGTATATGCATACTTACCTCAGTTTATCATCATGAATTAGATATCTCTAAAAGTAACGTCCTTAATTTATACTTTCTTAGCTGGTCTTACTTTAGTTTTAGAATCATGTTGTCAATTCAGATAGTTTTGACATAAAAAATAATTGAAATGAATATTAAAGTAGAAGCATCAAAGAGAAACAAATGTCATTTACTTAATAGATATTGTTAGAGATAAAAAAAACGAAATAAAAAATTGAAATAAATTGGAAAAGGAGAGCAGGAAAGATGATTACAAAACATACATACGAGTATTCATCACGTGGTATCATATATTTAAAGACAATTTAAAATTAAAAACGGACTGATTCAAGTTAAAAAACCCGTGGAATATATCTTAACCAGTTGCGATATTTTAAGAGCTATTTGGTATAGACGGTCCCACTGTTTCTCTCAAATACTGGCTTAAAAGCAGTTTAAGGCATTCTTAAAAGATAGGAAAGTGTGTACTATCTCGGCAATACAAAATTTTTATGTACACGATTTTTTCTGTAGCAACAGGATTAGGTGTACAATTAGGTGTGTTTCTTTACTTTTTGGGAAAAGTTCGGTAAATAGAGAGTAAACAACAATTTCTCTCAATAAGTGACAAATTTACCCAAAAGTACGGGAACGCAAAAAAGCAAATATTTTAACCATTCACATAAAAATATGAAAAAACACAACTTTATGTCACACACATACGTGTGAACATGCACTTTCGCAAAAAATAAACGACAATAATTCGACTTATACACGTTAACTAAGCCAACGAAAAACTTTTTTATATAAATATTGAATTAAATTATACTATAAGCCCTTCACTGCAGGTTTATAAATATTTTTTAATTCAACTTTTGAAATTTTGTTTAGTTTTCTGTACTTTTCATTTTACTATTATTTTTTAAACAGCTGATTATTTGTTTACTTGCACAAACTAGCTCGAAGAAAAAGTACGGTCTATTTCGTGCATAAAGAATAAGAATGTTACTTTCTCAAAATTTCTCTCATTTACTCATATTTTGTTTACGGGAACTCTTTTTGGTAAAATTGGGATCCCGCAGGCGCCCAATATGGAGTAAAGAAACAGACTTTTGGTTTGCAAAAGAAAAATATATTGCATACCATAAAATTAGCATATTTTTAGGCATCCGTAATAATATTTTTCAATGGTTATTACTGCAAAATTAATTAGTTAATATTTTAAAAACCTCTTTGCTAAATTTAAAGTGACAATGTTATTTTAAATTACACATTCTGATTTCAAGCTCAGAACTGTACTGTCAATAGTTTTGATGCTTTTCCAAGTTATTGAATGCAAGTTATATTCAAATTTTTCGTAATAATTCACTTACATTTGTAGCGCGATTCAATAACATATTTTTAGGATAATCACATTGTTTTCAACAGTAAACAAAAGAATTGTCGATATTGCTATTCATTATCTTTTGTTTTCGATAGTCCCAATAGCTATTGTCTTAAACTAACGACAAAAATTTTCATGGTATTTATTCAGTTGGAAAATCGTAAAATTTTTTATTCTGAGATTTTGTAGAGAGATGTGTCTACGCTATTAACTAGTTTGTTTGAGAACCATTCTTGTGTGAATTTATACCCAAAAAATTAAAGGGTTTGTAACTTTGCTTTTACTTTCTATCCATTTTAATTACCAATTACCCAAAAACTGGCTGATTTTATACGGTGTTGCCCCATTATAGTAATTTAAACATAAAGAAAACCAGAGTTGTCGGCTGTCTCTGAAGTGTACTTAGTGAAGCACATAATCGTTACTGCAAACCAGAGTAAGAAAATAAACAAAACGAAACATTTGATCTAATTTTGTTTTGTTCTTTACAATGAGTAAAACAAAAACAGTGAGAACGATAGTCCCATTTGTTTTTATATATTGTTTTTGTTTGTGAGCACTACAAATATACTAACTCAAATGTGAGTAGGTAGAAAAAAATGAATGAGAAGAAAAAGAAAAGAAGAAGAGAAAAAGAGCAAATTATACGAATGTAACGGAATAACAAAGCAAGCACAAGAGCGAAAAGCGAATTGTTTCATTTGCGCTCTTTCTCATTTATAAAGTATTTGTTTTGGTTTTGCTCATATACAATATGATTAAAAAAAATTTTAAAAGTTTATGACTTTGTAGAAACGTTTTGTTTGTTTGCCAACTCTGCTGCAAACAATAAAAATTGTCGACTTCTTTTGCTAATATCGTATTGTTAAAAGTTACTGAATCGCGGTACTGAAGAAAGTCTCTTAAGATTTGAAATCTTGCTCAAAATCTAGTACGTCTGCATTTCATTCTTATTATGGCAGTTAGGAAGAGTTCATAGTAATACATACATAATTGACTATTACAATCCTTTTTCAGGGATACGACCTAGCTTCTCCCAGCCCCCACCGACTTGAAACAATCATTTACCGTCAGAGCTTTTGCCAGAACACTGCTAAGAGGTAGTTTTTTTCAAGATCTCAGAGCTGGGATTTGAACAAAGAGCTCTCGTCACAAATTTAGTTTATTTAAGTTTTCCATTAAAGCGTTAATGATAAAGACTGAATAACGCTCCAATTTGGGTTGGTCTATTAAAAAACGAACACAAACTTTAAAGTGTTGTCAGAAACAATATTTCTTTTACTATTAAAATTCGTGCCTTTTATTGCCATTTATTTCTAATTTTTTTATTTCTTATTGAGTACCAAACATGTATTTCCTTTCTCCTCGAATATTTCCTAAATTTAAGTTTCTTTCCATCTATCAATGGAATACAAAAAAAAAAAAAACAAAAAAAAAAAAAAAACAAAAACTAAAATGGCAAAACGTAACTGGTTAAATTTTTGCTGACACTTTGAAGTTTGTTTCAATTACATTTCATGTCAAAACTATCAAAGTCGACAACGTGATTTAAAAATTACAATAAAACCAACCAACAGCATACAAATGAGAGACTTTACCTTCTATGAAATCTAATGCAGCATTTACCTGTTTGTTATGTGCAACGAAAATATTTCTTACACTCGCTTGTAAGGAAATGCTGCAACGGACTGAAACGAAAAGAACTTGTTGCTTTATGGCATACACGATACGCTAAGAAAAGGGAATCAGTCCTTTTCGAACTATTTGGTTTCAAAAAACTCAACACTTGTTGCATGCCATGGAAAAACTGCGCATAATCTTCACAAACAGTGATTGAGTGAGATTTATATTATGAGTTTATGCAGACACAAACAAAATATCCTTTTACCAATAATAAAAACAAAAAAAAAAAAACAAAAATAATGCAGATTGTTAACTCAGTGTAGATGATAATATTGTTATAACACAAGGAGTGAGGCAAGACAACACGTGCCTTTAATGCTGCTTTGGCACACATTACTTCTTTGGCGATTAAATTCCTGTTTGCAACATTTTGACTTTATTTTGTGTCCTCTTATCATAAAACTTTTTGTCAGGCATTGTTCTCTGAACGTGTGCATATCCTAGAAAGTTTAAGGAAAAACTTTTCTGCCGTGAGTTTTTATTATATATTAAAATAAAATTAATTTTAATGCCGAATAAGCCGTAATTTAAAATTATATTCATTTCATCATGTTATATTTTCAAAATTCACATACACTTTAGAGCCAAAGTTTTTCCACTTACGATTCGAGTACATACGATATGAATGTATGTAAACGCATATCAAAAGTTGTAAATGTTGGCCAATTTTTCAATTTTCTTGATATAACATTATGATAATGATAATGAGTTGTTTAACATAATTTGTAATTCAATTCAATTTCAGCCTATACGAGTGCGATACCATTCATGTGTGTGTTAATGGTATAATGAAATAATATATGAAGAGGTGGCAAAAGTTGTAAAGTTTTAATTGGCTAACTTTTGTAATTACATCTGTATCCCCATATATGTACAGCATGTAAATGTAAGTTTGCACATATAAGAATGTACTTTAAATGTTAAAATACGAGCATAGGTAAGTACGTATTGTTATTTTGCTTATCAAAATTACTCCGCGTTTATAATTTTGATTTTCCATATATTCTAATTTATAATTATCTATAAAGTAAATGGAATTCATTAATTAATATTTGTTTAATATACTTTCTTAATGTCTAAGGTTTTAAGTAAACATGCAGAGAGACTTGGCCTGCCCTTTAACCTACACTGCAGAAGTTGAGGGGATACTTCCGAGAGTAAGACAGTAGTTCACTTTCTTTGTGACTGACAAGGTCTGGCAGCCAGATGTTTTTTGGTGTGCTTTTTTTCGCAATGTGCGAACCTAGACCCCCTTGCTTCACTTCATTTATATGCAGCTCTGGTTGGCTGTGGCTCTTTTCCCATTTTGGGTGAATTCAGTTTGGTCCTGCAATGATTTCAAAACGCAACTTGTGCTAATTGGACTTGCTCACGTTTCCGATTAACTAGCCATTTGACCTACCTACCTACCTAGCTAAGGACTTTATATCTTAATATGAAGCTTTGCAGTAGACCAAGAAATGGCTTCTTTAAATACATTTTAAGCTCAAAACCATAGAAATGAATTTTTTTTTTCTTTTTAAGCGCTTTACAAATTAAACGAGACAAGTTGCTGTCTACTTGATCACTCAAAGATGTTATACCTTCTCCCGTGAATGATCAACAGCACTTGCTCCATCTGCCGCAGCATGTTGACTCTGAACTGGTAAGTTCAGTAAGAAGAAAGTGGAATATCAGGGGGAGGTTTACTATAGATGGACTTGGATGGATGGAAGGGGGAATCTCTTATTTTTTTCAATTAAAATCTAGAAGAACCGCAAATTTCTTTAATTTATTATTTTTGCTGGGGTTTGAACTTAGGCTGTATGCTAGCACTCTAACCAATACGCCACGACCTCTCTTAGTAACAGCTGATTTTTACTCTACAGCTGTGATTTGCTTCATCTCTTTATATATACACTCTTAATTTAATTACCAACGTTAAGTATTGTAATGCTACCAACCATGGTGTATTGATTACAAGGCGCATTTGACAAACCCTTTGAGGTATTTTTTTTTAGACAATTTGTAAAGAGAGTTGTCAATTTTTTCTTTGTTTTATATAAATTGTTTTTGTTTTCACACTTTTTGATTTGGTTTTTTTGACAGGCCTTCACCCTGACAAACATCAAAAGGCAATGTTGTTTTTGTTACTGGTTTATTTGTTGTAATCTCAAACGCACTTTATGATAAATGCGCCGTGCTACCAAAATTGCACATTTTCCGATAACATGTCGTCTTTATTTTAATGGTCATATGTACTTCAAAAATATCAAATTAGGAACGGAACTATAATTAAAACTACAAGGTTAAATGGAATAGGGCCGATTACTTTCTTCTAGACATATTACTTCATCCAAGTAATTTGAATATTTATCTTTAAATAAAACAGCCTCATACATAATTTGGATTTTATTTGACGAAATAAATTTAATGACACGAAAAGCTAGAATATTTAAAACAGCACAAATTATGACGACAAAGTACATATTTATAGAGTGTTTCACGATATGAAAAGAGTACTTACACTCCTTTGCTAAGTATAAGAGAACTCAGTAAGAAGCACAATTATGGTAGAAGTCCATAACATGCGTTACGCTCTTACCAGCGGTTACAATGTATGTCAACTATTCAAGTGTTAACGCATCCAATAGTTAAAATTATTTCATCTTTTATACGTTAAATGCGTTGTCAATTTAGCCAGTAACTTGTTTAATAAAAATTTCTTATTTTAATATTTTTTGACAGACGTGCGAAACACACAATATGTGCAACGTAAGTTATGCATTTCTACCTTTAAACATAATTTCGAATGACATCCTGTTAATGTTCAGAATCCAATTCACATATTTCCGAGATGATTTTTTTAATAATTTTATTAAAAAATTAAAATATTTATTAAAATTTACTTTTATAAAAAATTATATTTAAAATTTTAAGTATAAAACTAAATAATTCTTTCAATACATATAGTATTTTACAAACTGTACAAAAAAAATATACCTATAAAGAGAAAAATATATAATGAAAGACTTATAAAGCACCAATTTAGGGCTTTTTGTTATTTTGTAACTCGACCTAAAAATTTGGAATTTGAAACATGATATGATTATGACAATGATAAGAAAGTATTTAATTTTCTGCAAAGTATAAAATTTATTAGATACGATGGCTCGAGAGAGAGACTCGAGTTTGAGCCCCAGGATTTGTTAATTAATTTGGACAACTAATTTTAAGCGAGTTTAAATGTCATATGGCATTGGATGTTGTTGAACACTAATTTAGTTTGTGGATTGTTATAAAGGAAACAAGTTAATATAATACATCTTCTATATTTCAAATTAAAACATCCATATGTACATCCTATACACCTATAATTATTTTCTTTTTTTTATTTTCACTTAAAGCTAAAAGAAGTCTAAGTATTTTAAACAATTTGAAACCAATTTGTTAATGCCTATTTTTCATTTAAATTTCTATTGAGTGTAAGTAATGTTTTTATACCTATGGTTTTATATAAGAGCTAAAACGATTTTTTTTTCAAATTGGATTTCACCACGATTTTTTTTAACAGCTTGGCATCCCTAGAAGTATAAACAGCACTCATTTAAACTGCCGCTTGTTTATTATAAGCAACAACAAAAGAAAACACTCAATTAAGAAGTGAAACACTCATTGGTAAAACAGACATAAACTCAGTTGTAATTTGTGTTTCATTGTGAGAATAACGTGAATGGGTAAATGGCGGCTAACGGTTAAAGAAAAGTTGTTTATAAGAAAAAATAAAGCACAACAATTGGAAAAGTGTTAAAAAAAATTGCCACACTAATAATTAAAAATTCCAATAAAAGAGATAAAACTAACAAATTTTTAAAAATATTTAAAATAAAGCAAAAAAGGAGAATAAAAATTACAAAGAATGTGCATTTCTGTGTTAATTGTGTTTGCCTAAATATTGTGTCACTACTCTGACAACAACCACAAGTACAAGATTAAAAGTAAAACAACAATAACAAAAAAAGTTGAAAAACTACTTTTTGTAAAGAGTGACTACAAGCATTTCAAGTATTAATCATACAACGACAGCAACAAACATACAGAAAAAAAATGCCTTAAAAAAGCGAGGAAATGAAAATTAAAATCGTTAAATAAGAAAATTAAAAAGAAAAACAAAATTGGTTTAAAATGTTACTTAAAAAATAATAGTTTTAAACAGAATTTAAACAAAAATTGGCTAAAATAACAAAAAAAAAATTAATTAAAATCCAAAGAAGAAATAAGAAAAACGAAATCTTTTTTTTGCTATTTACCCACTACTATTATTCGTTTGTTTGCCTTCTTTTTTTACATTGTTGTTGGCTGGCTTTAATTGTGTGTTGTCTTCTATTGTTACCTTTTTCGTTTTCTTATTTTGTTGTTTTTCTGTTCTTCTTTGTTAGTAAAATAAATAATTTGAGCGCGAGGCAGGTGTGTTTTTAAGTGAGAGCCAGAGCGTAAATGTATAGAAAAAAGAAAGAGTATAAAAATTAAAAGATCGTTTTTAAATTTGTGCAACTCTTTTACTCAATAATTATTGCAGTGTGTTAGTGCATGTATGTTTTGTTTGATCAAATGAGTTGAAAACAAAATAAATCATAAATGGAAAGAAGAATCATTTAACTGCAATAGTAAATAAGAAAATAAAGAAAAATTTAATTAAAATAATTAAGAAGTACATGTGTTTTTATTTAAATTTTTATCCTCCTCTGAATTACATTAATTTTTTCAAATGTAATGGAGGAACTTGAAAAGCGATCAATAGCCGCCGTCAAGGTGAATTCTTTAAAAAGCTGCCATAACTCCAAGTGTTCATCATCACCATCAACAGTATCAACAAGAACAACAATCAAAATGTTGCCCATATTATCAAAGATTAATTTGTGGATTATATTAAAAATCTTTGTGGTGCTGCTACTTCAAACCGCCAGCTGTCATTCTATAGGTAAGCAAGTAAAACATTTTATTATTGTGTATGTGCGTGTTTTCATTATTAATAAGAATTTTAATTTTAATGCCTGAAATTTCAGTCATTTTCGTATGCACACATCAATTTATCAGGAAAAAAATTTGAGCATGTAATTTAATTTTTTTTTGTTTCTGGTTTTAAATTCTCTACTTGTTTTCGTGAGATTTTTTATGCAACCCAAGTAGTGAAATTATAACAAGAAATGAGATGCCAGATAGTTATCATTTTTGTGAGTCAGTTTTTATATGGTTAGTTTTATAATTTTAAGTTCCAGGGTTTAAGTTACTGCTTTTGGCTCTTTATTGAACTTAAATTATTATTATTTAATTCTATTCACATTGAACTGAACGTTAAGTAGTTTTAAAACGGCCTAGACAAGTAACGCCACTTTTTGGCGGGCTGTCAAAAATACTTGTGGTCTCTGATTGCCATTAAAAAACACATCTTTTCTGTTGATCAAACTTTGTTGATCCTCTATGAATTCTTTGTTCAAATAAAAATTGACTATTTCGAAGTATGTTAGCAGCTGATAATGTATAATTACCCTCCAAATTCATGAAACACTCAACATAACTATATATGCTATTAATTAATGGATTTTGATTAGTTTTCCAACTTCTTAAGTTTTATTTCGAGAAATTCCAAAAAATATCCCTTATTTTTATTTTTAAATTAAGAAAACATTATTACACAGGAAATGTAAGATTAAGAGTTTGTTACGTAAACAAACTACAACTAAAGTTTCTTAATTTTTTAAGTGCGGAGTACCTAAAGGGTCCACGAGTCTATAACTACTGAATTTTAATATATTTCATATTTATTAAACACTTTGCTAATTAAAAAGAAAATTGTTTACAAGAAGAGCAAAAAATTTTTAACTTAAATTGCTAAAAATTATTTTTATTGCATACGATATGCTTGGGACCCCAGTTCAAGCCCCAGGAAAATTGATCTATTTTTTTAAAAATAATTTTGTTTAGTCAAAAGTGCTTTAATAGGATCAAAGTTAAATTCTATAAAGAATGTTATATAAACGCACCAGATTTTGAGCAACATTTCAAATCTAATTGATAAGATTTTGTGCAGATGTGACTGCATTATCAAACAAAATCCATTTCTTTTTTCAAAATATTAAACTGGCAATGTCATTGGCTGGATATTTCTGCATTTTGTTTATTTGTTTACGTTTTAAAATGGAAAGAAAAAACGATAAATCTCATTCATTTGACGACGATTTATCGCACATGTCTTAAGCACTTTTTTTTGTGTTTTAAATAAAAAATAAACAATGCAATTATAATTGAAATATAAATAAAAATAAAAACAATAAAAACAGAATATTTTCACAGAAAATGGAACATTTTAGCGGTTATTTGTTAATTTTTTCTTCACACTCTCATAACAACTGGGTTATTTTCTGAAGTGTTAAGTTCACACTGATGCTTGCGACAAACAGACAGGCAGACAGACAAATAAAAAACTATTTTTGTAAAGTATTTTTAATCATCACGATAATCCAGGCCCGATTGTATTATTTATTATAAATAATCTGCATTTTATTAAATTTTACTTACAATTTTATTCCTTGAAAGAAATTTTTCCTGTTTTTTATTTTGTACTTTAAGTTTTACTCTTAAAATATTAAACATTTTATTAATAAATTAATAAATTAGGTTTCCTAAATAAGGAAATTAAAGAAATTAAAGATTTTGACATTTGGCTGTAAACAGCTGTTATTTTGTGGGTCATGTGAACCTACCTTGTTATGGTTGTATTATGATTTCATTGCTTCATACAGCTCTTGGTATACCTTCCTTTCCGTCATTAAAATATTATTGTACTGCGCCTTTTTATTTTATTTTTTTTAATTAATGTGGACTTGTCTGTTATTTTTAAAAATATAATTTTGCTGCCACAATAGCTAATTTAGTCGGTTCTTGATTTTCAAGAAATTAATTTATAATGAATTATTTAATAATTATTTGTTTTTTTATTTTTAAAGCAAAAAAAAAAAATTCTAAGACTGTATAAATAAATCTCTTTTTCTTTTTACAAATTTGTTGGCTTTTTATTGATAAACTGTTTGTATTGATTGTATCGTGCTTGTGTGTTTCAATTAATGTTTTTGTATTCGAAACATATTTTTTCTTTTTATTTTCAAATATTTGTGTGTGTGTGTGTTTTTTAAAGCATTTTAATATTTAATTTTATTGAGAAAAACTTACGCAAATATTTAAGCATTTTGTTTTCATTTCTTTAAATTTGACTGCCATGTTAAATCTGAATATAAACATTCAATTTAAAAATTATTAGTGGTAATCACTTTGCTTTGCAAACGCTCTAGCAAGCTTTACAAACCAAACAAAATATATTTTGTTATTAAGGGTACTCACGAAGGGCCTTGCAAACTGTGCAAACTATACAAAGTGTGTATTTTTTCAATGCAAAAATATACAAAATATATACATTCGCCATTTGCATAAATTGCAATGAAAAAACCTAAAGTAAAATGTCTGTATTTTTGCTTAAAAACTTTTGACATATATGTATTTACGAATGTCAAGATAACAGCCAAAACCCGCAAACGATAATGGTTCATATATACAAAACACATGCATTCCGTTTTCGTTATTGTCTTTATTTATTAGAAAATAAATTATTTTTTCTTTCCGCTGTGTTTTTGACATTTTGAGGTAGAGATGGTACATTTTTGTTGAGTCGGTAAGTCCGGCAGCATCAGATCAAATAAATATTAAAAAAAATACATTTAATTATAAAAGGTCACTCACGATCAATAGCCATTTGCACAGCAAATTTGCTTTAATGTAGTTTGCACAGATTCAATCGTGAGTACCCTTATTGTTTTACATGGTTTGCTACCCTTGCAAGGATTTTGCAAAGAAGAGTGACTACCGCTAATGTAAATTTATGCAGAACATGCATTTGTATAATTTAAAATAAATTAAAGCGATTGTTAAAAAATATTGAAAAATAAATAATCTATTGAGTAAACATCAATCAATTAAAAAAAGAAAAAATCTTGTTTTGTTAAGCTTACAAATGACAACTTTAACGTACTCGTACATACATATGTATCTCACTTGAAGTTTTCACCCATCGAATTGCAGACTTTGGCCATTGTCGTTTAATATGCAATATATTCTCAAACGAAAATCGATAACAAAATTCTTAACTAGTAATTTCATATTTTTTTCCTCGTTTAATTGCCCTACATTTTATTAAATATAAAAACATTTTTATAAATTCATATATTTTTTTTTTTTGGGTTTCTAATTTGCATTTTAAATTTATTTTACAAAAAAAAAATACCCCATTTATTTAAACGACTAATTGGCTATCAATTAAATAATAAGAAAGGAAAATAAGAAAAATTGCAAGACAGCAACTTAAATGACCAGAACAAGCAAGACTAAACGAAGAAAGAAATTGTTGATTTTAAGTAACGAGGGCTATTGTTATAAGTTTTGTTTTCTTTTTAATAGTCTTTTAACTAAATAAACAATTTTAATATGAATTAATGAAATGAAATATTGAAATCAATATCGATTTGCAAAATTTCATTTACATTTTCAGAAACTGCTCAACCAGAAGCGCAGTATTTTCTTACTACGAGTCAAAACAATCTTGGCTTACAGATCTTGAAGCATAAACTCCGTACATTTACCGAATTTATTTATTGTACAACAGTGCTTTCAGGTTTTTTTTGTGTCTCATCCCCAAATTCATACCTAAAAAGATATTCGTGATATTTTATATTTGTTTTATAAATGATTAAAAAAATAACTTCCATCAACTTTAAATTTTTAACAGCCGAAAATATCCAATAAGCATGTTCTGCACCAGTTCCGGTAGTTCTTTAAACGGCTATGATGTTGAAGTAGCTTGATGGGAAAAATTATTTGACCAAAATAGGCAATGCAGCTTTCCTACTATATTCCGACCAATTCACAAAAGACAATTTTCTTCTCTGTGACTCATAAAACATTTCGGCACGTCTTATTTTAAAACAGGTTTTACTATATGGGCAATTGAACCAAAATTACAAAAAGCTAGTTTTTCTACTTTTAAACGTTAAACTTGGTGGGTGTATACTTAGTTCTGCTTCAAAGTCATATCGTAAATTTATTACTTCCAGTGATAAATATGCTGAGCCTATTTTCATGGTATTTTCTTGTATTTTCTCAATGTTATCTTCAACTTAGAGCTTAGATATCAGTGTCGGTTTTAATATTCTGAAAACTACAATAGTATAGTGGTTAGAGCGCTCGATTACAATACCAAGCAGCCCAGGTTCCAGCCCAGCACTGGAGAATATGAAAAAAATTTGTGAGGCATTTTCAAAGTTTTAAATTAAATTAAAATATATGTATAAGATGGGGCAATTGCTGTTGATAATTTCAAGGCTGAAGGTATAGCACTGTCTTTTGAGTGAATGACTGACAGCAACTTTTCTCATTGTCATTAGGCGCTTAATAGAAAAAAAAAGGAATCCGTCAATCCATCTTCCATTCCAATACAATGCTGCCCAGCATGAGTAGGGGTCTTCTCGTTTTCTTACCTCTTTAACTTATCCCCTTTTTTTTTATTTAAGACCAATACTCAGGAGTAAACCCCTACTAAATGCAGTGCATTGTATTGGAATGTTGAATATATAGATATACATAGACGTGACGAAGTAATGTTAAGCGCCTTATCTACTTACGTGAAGTTTTTCGTATAAGCTTTCAGCACCAATTCCATCGCTTTAGAAATCTAAGTTAAAATGATTCATTTGACATAATTCATTTCACAAATTCCAATACTAAATTCCAAAGAATATTACTAAAATACTATTAAGTTGCAAAGATGTTGCGCAAAGATCTCCGATTATCCCCTTAAATATATATCCCCTTAAATATATTATATTATTCCGCTTAAATATATATTCTCTTAAGCTAAAATGATAAAATTTTGGGTTTTTGCAACAGGCTGGGCGTTGGAAAAAAAAAAAATAAAAAGTTTAGAGGTAATAGGCATGAAGTTTTTAAATTACAATAAGCCTTCAAGAATTCTATTTGTAGCCAAAAAGTCCTAAATCAAGTTTATAAATTTTTAGTGATCGAGTTTTAGCTTAGGAAAGTTATAGAATAAGTCCGCTGTACTCTGTATAAAAGAGTCCTCCAGCTCCAAAGATTCAAACAAGGTACGTCTAATTTATCAGCTCTACTTAAAGCAATTCTACCTCACGATAAATTCAGTTTTTTTTCTCGTTTAGTTAAAGTGCTTAAATATTTAACTTGTTTTGCGAAATGTTAACTTCTAGGCTTACTCTATACGTATATACATATGTACATATCGTCGTAAGAATTAAAGAACGCTTAACTGTCAAAAAATCGAAAATACGTTTTTTGTATAATTTTTATCAAAAAAAAAAAAAAAAAAAAAAAAAAAATACGCGTCGATTGGTCCCGGTCCTAGCTTTCTACGATGAAAATAAATTCACTTACCCCGTCTGCGTTTTGAAAAATACCAGTGTCTTTGTTCTACTTTCATGCAGGTTTTTTGGCTCTGGTGAACATTTAAGGTTTTGTCAGTTCTTTAATTCCATCGACGATATGATAACTGCGATTCTGTTTACTCTAAATGCTACTCAGCCACCTTTAAAGCTGTGCTTTAATTATCAAAGAAAATACATTATTTGTAAGTACGTGTTCATTGCTTTCTTCTATAATATGTAAAAAAAATCTTAATATACTATGTACTTATATAAATATAAATATCTACCCTCGTATAAAAAAGTGTATAAAATACGAGTATATATAGGCAAAAGCTCATTGACATGTACAATTATTGAATGTTTTATATGAATAATGTTGGTTGTTATGACTTAATTTTTCCATTTTGCTGTCTTCACTAACAAAGACGAACTCCTTCAATACGAATACAAGAACAAGCATACACAACACATTCATATGGGAATTAATGAATGAATCACTTATTTGGTCCATTATTAGTTTATATGTTATGTTTGTATTTAAGTTCAACAACAAGTGAACTTAAATGGCTTTAAGGCTCTTAGAGTGGCTGTCTGTCTGCATCTGTCATCTTCAGTAATAAAACTGGAGCATAAATCATTTTCTACAAAAATATGCAATAAAAATTGACTGCATAAATGCAAAAAAGAAATAAATTAAACAAGAAAAAAAACTTTTATTTCCATAATTTTATTATTCTACAATATATTGCATGTATAATGAGGAAAAGAACAAGAAGTTAAAAAAATAAAAAATAAATTAAAAATTAAATATTTTAATTCAGCGGGAGCAATTAGATGAATGACAAATTTTTAAAATCATACACACATACAAACAGAGATATACAATTTTAATAAATATTCAACACAGATTCCCACAAACATAACTCAGTTACTGAAGAAAGAGTAGAGTAAGTAAAAACGAAAGTAAAATATAAAATAAAAAATGTTTTTTTTTACTTTAATATTCGTATTCAATAATGCTCTAAAAAATATTTGTTGTTAAAAAACATTTTCATAAAAGTAATTAAATATTTAAAACGCCACAATGTTTTACAAGAAATCTTTTCTTTTAATTGCTGCTCTCAAATTTTTACTTTCGCCACATGCAAAGTAATCTGCACATAATCCTCATAGAGTAGGTATCATGGTCTGTTAAAGACGTTTTTAAATAATAAAACTAAAAAGTAAAAAAAACCAATATACTATTGAATAAAATTGCAACAACATTAGTAGTTTTCCGTTTTTAAAGAGGGTTTATTGGCAAGAGGTCCGTGGTTTTGTATTTTTAGGGCAGTAGCTTGTCAAATTTCTATTATTTGGCGAGTCTAAACATTTTTACTGCCACGACAATTTTCAGAACCCTAGTCGAAAATGAAAATTTGTTTTAATCACATTATATAACTACAAGATAACTTGTAGTTGGTGGTAGAGTTATCCCGCAGTTGGTAGTATGCGTATTTAATCAGTCTACATTTTTTGAAAAATAGCAACTTCTTCAAATTTATTACACATATATAAGTAATTATGTATGTAATTGGCAATAACAACCCCGTTTCAGGGCAACCGTCTAACGCCGATTTTGAACGGCAAACTGCAGAAGCTTGTTTACGGCATTCAGTTCAGAGCTGTTGACAGAAGACTGCTAAGAGGTAGTCGCCGAAAGAAATATATTTCAATATTTCTTACTTTTGAGATGTCAGAACTGGGGTTTGAACCCGGAGCTCCTGTCTAGTAAGCAAACACACTAACCTTTAGACTACGGTGACTACATACAGAACAAGTAATTGTTTTTAATAATATTTTAATCATAAAATCGAATCCTGTTTGTTTGAGCGCAATACTACGAACTGCACCCATCGCGTATTTGATGATAATCTGACATGCAATGATCATGTTAATTATGCCCCGGGGAAGAATTTTTCTATGTTAAGAACATTATGGAGAACACAATACTTTACTCCACTAAGGGTGCGCATCCTGCTCGCTAAGACTTACTTCGTTTCTGTATTATTATATGGTCGTGAAGTATTTGACTGTGCTAGCCTAAAAAGGTGAATGTGGCTTATAATGCCAGATATGTTTTCGGGTTATCGAAGTACGATCATATTTGATCTTTTCGAAGGATACTCTATGATGTATCATTTGGCAACTTACTGAAGATAAGGGTTTTAATATGTCTTTATAAAATAGTTAACGCTAATGAACCGAATTACCTTTTCGAGTGATTGTCATTTATTCGCTCTCAGAGATTAAGTGATCTTCTTCAGTTAAGATATCTTTCTCTAATATTTGAATGGCAATTCTACATCTTTTCTATTCGTCTTTGTAATTTATTACCCACCGGCGCAAAATAGAAATGTATTTATATCACAACCCTGTTTTTTTTATTTGCTTACATTTTAGTTGCCTTTTGTGTCCAATTATACTCTTGAACGTTCAGACAAAATTGGATTTTTTAATTAAAAAGCGATGCCGCCTCGTTATTTTGGTTTGTTTCATACAAATTTTATGGGCCTGAGACATTTTAACAGCTAGAAAAAGCTTTCCACTTTTATTTCGGGATGGCAGTTATACGAGTAATTTTTGTTAAATAATAAAGACTAATAATGATAGTAAAATATATCATTGTTCCTACTCTTTTAGTTGGAATTTTATTAAACATTAAAGGTTGTAAGCGTTCATAAAAATATAGGTTTACGAAGGGCTTACTTGACAAATTTCTATGCAATACTTGCCAAATAATCCCTTAATGTAACTGCAATATTTTATATGCATACTGGCGTAAAACTATAAGGCTTATTTTAATATAATTATCAATTATTAAAAGGATTTTGTCTTTCAATTAATCCTTAATTCTTCAACACATCAAATGTTCGAAGAGGTGTTCTCAAATCTGTCGTTCGCAGGCGACTTTAAACTGTAGGTCTCGGTACTCATGGATAAAAATTAAAACACACACAACATGAGTGCTGCGAGAAGCTAGGCCGTAACCCTGACACAGGTTTGTAATGACCAATTATGTATGTATGTATGTATGTATGTATGTATGTATGTTCACTTTTATGGACATTTGCCGATAAATGATTTCATAACAGAGGCATGTCATCAACCTTTTTTTTCAACACATCAATACATAAAAAAGGCAGAGCAAAACAAATAAAAAACAACAACATTTACTCCTCTATACGAGTAATAACAAAATTGTTTGTAAACATTACAAGACAAATAAAAACCAAGTATGACTTTAACTTTTATTTCTTTTTTTTGCTATTCGTTTTTGTCAACAACAATAACAATTTTAACAAATACATGCTTGTAATAATCCCATATAATTGAGTATTGACATACATACACACTTATGAGCTCATACATACATCACACGTACGTACGTATAATGGAGAAATAGACATTCACTTACCACAGCAACAAAATATATAAATTTTACTAATCGCCCGCCGTTTTCTAGTCATTTGGTGTTATTCATACACTTAAATAAACATTTAATAGCTCAACAATGGTCTCAATAGAATAATTATGTTTTTCAATTAACCAAGAAAACATTTTTAAAATGATTTGCAAAATGAATTAAAAAGAAAAAAAAGTAATAACATGTTAAATAATTCCTTTTTTTATTGTTGTTGTGTGTGTTTTATTAAATACGAGTACATAGTGCCAGTAAAGAGGAGGTAGAGCACACAACTAAAATGACCCAATTTATGTTAAAATGAAAAAGTAAAATTCATTACAATAAACAAAATGTTGTTGTTGTTGCCGTTAACTTTGATCTAATTAAAGCGTTTCTGACGAAAAAGAAATTAAATTATAAAAATATTGATCAGAACCTTCCGGGGCTCGAACCTAGAGCCTCAAACACATTAAGTTGTAAAACAGATTTTTTTGTTTGTTTGTTATTTTATGTAAAGTAATTAATGTCATGTTTTAATTTTAAAACACAAACAAACTTAATAACACATTTTAATTCGTGTACAACTTTGTCTCTTTAAGAATTTTACAAAAAAAAATATTTATTTCATGCAAATAAAAATTATGTTGTCAACTCGTTGCTTAAAAGAAAAAGTAATTTATTTTTCATATATGTAACAATTACATAGAACACAACGAAATGTTAAATAATTTTTATTACAACCTGAGCAACTTAAACAAATGCTCGGTGCAGTATAGCTCTCTCTTTAGCAGACTTATGACATACACTACTTATCAGTATCATAATGAATACGTGTGTGTCATTTATATAAATAAATTTAAATTTTTTTTTAATAAAATATGGAGCAAAAAGTTCATAATTTATTATTTAAATATATATCATTTTGTAGCAAAATTTCACAGACCCCTTTTTACAAAATAGGGAAAAAAAGTATTTAGTCGGCACCATAAGATCTAACAAAGTAATATTCCTTTTATATAAAACTCTTGTGTTATTGCCTTTTTTTCAAGAATATACAACCGATTTGCAGACGTATTATAAACAAAAAATATTTCAGCTTTATGAGTAATATACACATTAGCTAATGAGCACTTTACGGTTAAGAAATGGTTATTAAAGCAACAAGCGCACACATTAAACTACAGTGAACTCGCGATAACGTGAACTAATTTTTACGCAGGGAATGCACATTTTCAAGATTGTTCACGATTTCAAATGTCAAACTTTGAACATTCAATTTATCATCAGAAATTATGTTTTAGAAAAAAAATTTTAAACTAAATGATTAAACAGAATACGACCACAACTTCAAGCAAAAACGACTCTCAGAGAAAACATGTCCATAGTTAAAACGACTACTGTAACTTCACGAACTGTAATTTAATATTTTTACATTTTTTGAATGTAAAGTTATTAAAAATGAAGTTTATGAGAGTTTCTGCTAAAACCTGAATTTATATTTTATAATTTAATTTCATTTTATTTAAAAAATCTCAAAATTTATTAATTTATTTAAACTTTCAAATGTTTTTTCGATTATATTTTGTTCTTATTTTTCATTGTGCGACCAAAAAAAAAATGTACTATGAAATTTACTAAAAGTATGGTAACATTGTTGAGAGAATTTGTGTCTAAAAATGAGAGCAGTAGAAAAATTGCTGTCAAAATATATGTTTTTATGTGTCAATTTGTATAAAACAAACTTCATGCCCCAGTTCTGTTTAATCATTAATTTTTGAAGTTTATTGTTTAAAGAATAAAAATTTTTGAGATTTCCCAATTAAAAGTTTAAAGTGTTCATGTTCACGGCCCAGGTTCATATTCCAGCAAAGATGAAAAATGAAGAAGAAAAAATTTGCGGTATTTGATAATTTCAATTTAAAAAATAAGAGGTAACTCTCCCTTCAAGAAGTCCATTAACAAAGAAACCGCTCCCCCTGGCATTCCACTCTATTCCACCTTCACCATTGGCAACAAAAAATGAATAATCAGAAGAAAAGCGCCACCTACTGGCAAGTAGTAGATAACACCTATCATCTACTTAGCTAAGGTTCTCACCACAACCAACATGCAACGGTTGGACAATTGAATTATCAATTGATAACAACTTGTTCTATCGCTAAGGCGTTTAATAACAATATAATGAAAAAAAAAAAAAAATATACTGTTGTTTCCACAAAAATTCCAATAAACTACACAGTATTACTAGAGGTTTACCCCTGAGTATTGGTCTTAAAAAAAAGAAACACGTTTAAATTTTTCCACATTTCGTTTCGAGTGTTCTCACTTTCGCGAATTGACTGTATTGTACTTTGCTTAGTACATCAACACATCAAATTTATACCTTTAAACTTTAGTTCAATGGTGTTGTGAAGAAGCTTTGGCCGCAAAACATTTTATAATTTGTCTCTTTTTTATCTGTTTTTTCTTATGGAAATTAGTTTTATTTTAACTTAAAATTTCTTTTTTTTATAAACAAATTCGAGGATATCTTTTTTTTCTCATTTTGATATTGTTCACCCAAAGATTAAAATCAGATTTTTTCTGTTCCTTAATAATTAGCTATCTATGTATATGAGTATAAGGTTCAATTATAGTATCACACACACACACACTCTTTTCGCCACGTAGCAATTAAATTATGAAAATAATTTTATTTATTTTTTAATCTTTTCAATTAATCCTTCACTAGAGAAGTGTATGAGCACAGAATATTTGTTTCATAATTAGCGAAAGATGGTAAGAAACAGAGTAGAGTGTAATGGTATGCACACACATACGACTACACATATGAATTTGTGCAGTTGTTTTAAACTTTAATAAATAAATTAATTTGAAATTTATTATTTATTATGTGTTGTTGTCACTGTCATTAAAACTGACGTCGACAAGAAATTTCATAAAAATGTCAACCAGTTGATTGAGCATGTTAAGGGCCAGGATAACGAAAAGGAAGAAGTAAAAAAATATAAAATTAACACACAATTCTTAGGGTTTCTAGGAGAGGGTTTACATAAAAAAAGAAGAAACTATTTCTGTTAGAATGAAATTTTTTAAACATTGTAGTTAAAAAAGAGTGTGGAAAAAAATATCTAAAAAAAAAAGTATTTTTTTATTTTATTTTATTTTAATGCCCGTATTCATAAAAACTATTTTAGGTTTATTGAGGACTTATTTGACAAATTTCTATGCAATACTTGTCAAATAAACCCTCAATAAACCTAAAATAGTTTTTATGAATACAGGCATAAAAGTTTACAAAATTCATGAAAAAATAAAAAATATGAGAGGGGTTATTGCCACAGAAACTTATTATTATTTAGCGAAATAACATTCGTTTTTGGAAAAACTGGACTACAAGTAATAGGTTTTATATTTTCTTAAAATTTTCTAAATATGCAATAAAAAAGTTTATTATTAAAACAACATTTTTATAAATATAATTAAAGTTTTAAATATTCTTGAAAAACTTCCTTTTTATTTTATTCAAAAGTAGTTTTAGGTGTAGAAAAAAGAATATTATTTAACTTAATGTTTAACGCCATTATCTTATTTGCACCCTGTTGGTAAACAACAGTCACCTTAAACTTGATAAACAAACTTAGAAAACCAGGCAAAAAAAAAGAAAAAGGAAAAAAAAAATATAAAGAAAGGAAGCCATTTTTCGCAATGCAATAAAAGCTTCTGTTTAGGGGATCGATGGCGAACTAATAATTTAGAAAGATTATGAATTTGTTTGCTTATTAAAACAATAAAGACTTATTTATCTTTGCAAAAACACTCGATTTCAATTTAACGCTAAGCCGTTTTACAGCACATACTAGATTATTCTTACATGTGTTTGTATATGTAAGTGAATCTGATTCTAAATCTACATACAGGCAAATGTCTTTCAGTGGACAATGTAACGCCAGTTAAGGAACTACTGAAAAGTAACAATCATCAGTAGGAAAATCACTAGTCATTGTCAAACTAAGCATACTGTCTTAGCTAAAGGAGGTAATATACACATGCAAGTGGTGTACATTGTTGGTTATTAAGATTGCCAGTCAGCTATATTACAATCATAAGAAAAGTTTCTTGTAACGTTTGCAAAAAGTAATTTTTTCTTTCTATTATGCTTGTTTTACCTTGAGGTATGGTGGTGCTCTATGGTGGTATACTAAAAGGTGTAAAAATATTTGCCTGCTTGTTAGTTATGGTATTGCGGCCGGTTGACTGGTAGTTAAAAGTCTTTCAAACAATCCTCAACATTTCCGGTGCTTAAGATTGCTGCTATTCTTCTTTTATTTCTTTAAATGAAGACCCTTATGGAGCTTTTAATGGCAATTACATAAAAACAACGAGTAGAGCACGGTTTGTTTATCCTCAAGTCTGTCTTTTGTTTTTGCATTCAGTTAGAGGTAATTTAGTGTCTCTTTGGGCAAAGATACATAACACCATACATAGACACACGCACATACTTATATTTTTATTCATCATTACATTGTGCTTTCTTAGTACAAAGAAAGAGAATTAAAAAGAAAAAGAAGAAAATATACTAAAGCAGTAAATCTAAAACAACTTGAATTGTCCGCCATTTTTTTTATATTTTTTTGTTGTTGCATATTTTAGGTGCTTTTGTTGCAATGATTTTTGTTTATATGACATTTAAAATTGTTGTTGGTTTTGTAGTCTTACTAATTGTTAAAAAGGCATTCATTATTGTTCTGTGTTTCATAAGAAAATCACGTTTTCCCCCTTTTTGCTTTTCATATGTGCATACCTTTTAACAACGGCTGAGATAAAAACACATACACACAACACACACACATGCACACAAATATTTAATTGCGTTTAATTGTGTGCATGGAGAGATTGAAATTTTTATTCCATTTATAGGGAATATGAATTTCTTTTTTGTTTTTGCTCCAGGTGTATACAGTGTGGATTAAAATATTAGCAGAGGTTTTTATAAAATTGCAAAAAGACAGTTTTTTAATAAAACTAAATTTTTTTTTTTAAATTTGGGTCGACCTCTATAACACGGTACATACCTTTCTAAAAATTTATATATTATTCGTAATATAAAAATCAATAATCCAAATAAAACTAAAACATACATTTTTTGGGGAATGAAAAAAATTCCCGTTTTTGATTCCTCTTCATAAATCTGGTAGTTTTCATACAGGGGTATAGCAAAACTGAGTATAATTCTGAAACTTTTTGAAGTTTATAAAAGGATTTGCAATCAATATGTGATAAAAGACGAAAAAAGAAATCTCGTGTCTCCCAGTTTTGCCCATAGTAATGAAATATTTTTTTAGGGGTCCCCAAACATTTAGGGCCTCATTGCCATTTTTGCAAAAAAGTGATAATTTTCTCAGGCTCATATCTTGCAAACCTTTCGGAATTTTGCTTTACTTCTTTAGGCAAAGTTGTAGCTCTTGTCATGACGAACAAAAATTGTTAAAGCAAAAAAAAAAAAAAATTCACCATCAAGACCAAAATCGCAAAAAACCCCCAAAAAATTCGATCTTTTTTTACCTTTTTTTCCGCTGTTTAGTTCTCGTCCACAATTTAAGAAAACAGTTTACCTAAGATCTCAATAAATGTAAAAATGATAATTTAACAAAATTTAATTTATTAAATTTTATTTATTTATTTGATTAAGTTCAATAATTTCATAGTAAATGAATAAAACTTATTAAGTAAAATTATAAAAGTTAATTTGAGGTAAATGGCAACCCACACTCGATTAAGAGAACAACGTATAACAGCGTAACGACCGATTAATCCAATTGATTACTGACGACTAACTTCTCGCAACCTTTTCTATATAGTAACAGCTTTATACCTCACTCTATCTTTACATAAATATGTTTCTAAGCCATATGAACTTCCTAGGAATGATTCTTAACTCCGTTGGTGTCGCTTTTATATTATATGCTGCATCCCTTGATGTTTGTGCTGCGCTTACTGTTTTGCCTGTGCTGTTGCGGTCGGTGCGTGATCAAGCGAATAGGGCGAATAGTATAATATTTTGTTCTTTGGTAATACCTATTCTGTAATATAATTCCGTAGTTTGGGATCCGAAATATAATATATGGGTATGCTAATACGATTGACTCGTCATAGAAACAACTTTTATTTTATTTTCGGCGTGTACGTGAAAGTTCTTATTAATTTCATCTTATACTAGAAAACCAGTTTTAATTAGGTTATCTTTGTTGAAGGGTAGACGTTCTAAAGTGTGTGAAGTTAGCTACGAAAGTTAAATTCGTTTTTTACAGCTTCGAAAAAATCTGTTAACTTAACAGTAAAAAGTGTGAAGTTAGCTACGAATTTTATATTCTTTTTTAACAACAGAATTAGTTAACAGAGTAATGTTAACATTACCTGCATATGAAACATATAGTGAATCAAAGCTAAAAAAATAAATAATTAAAATAAAATAAAAAAAAAACTAAATAAATAAAATTATTACAAAAACATTAAAAATATTTTTTTATTCAAAGAAATATATAATAACGTTCATTTATAGAACATTAAAAACTATTATTTATTTTTAGCAACAAGTGGTATATATATAAAATCTGAAATATCGGACATATAAAGAAAGGTGGGGCAATTAGAGCTATAGGGTTGGATAGCCAACGGTCCAAGGTCTTAGAAAGTGTTTTCCGATTTTAGCCAGAACATTTCAGACCGGAGATATATCACACGAAGCTAACTATTTTTTTTATTTTTAGCCAAAAGTGGTATATATATAAAATCTGAAATATCGGATATATAAAAAAAGGTGGGGCAATTAGAGCTATAGTGCTGGATAGCCAACTATCCAAGGTCTTAGAAAGTGTTTTCCGATTTTGGCCAGAACATTTCAGATCGGAGATATATTACACGAAGCTAACTATTTTTTTTATTTTTAGCCAAAAGTGGTATATATATAAAATCTGAAATATCGGACATATAAAGAAAGGTGGGGCAATTAGAGCTATAGGGTTGGATAGCCAACGGTCCAAGGTCTTAGAAAGTGTTTTCCGATTTTAGCCAGAACATTTCAGACCGGAGATATATCACACGAAGCTAACTATTTTTTTTATTTTTAACAAAAAGTGGTATATATATAAAATCTGAAATATCGGACACATAAAGAAAGGTGGGGCAATTAGAGCTATAGTGCTGGATAGCCAACTATCCAAGGTCTTAGAAAATGTTTTCCGATTTTGGCCAGAACATTTCAGATCGGAGATATATTACACGAAGCCAACTATTTTTTTATTTTTAGCAAAAAGTGGTATATATATAAAATCTGAAATATCGGACATATAAAAAAAGGTGGGGCAATTAGACTTATAGGGTTGGATAGCCAACTATCCAAGGTCTTAGAAAGTGTTTTCCGATTTTGGCCAAAACATTTCAGATCGGAGATATATTACACGAAGCTAACTATTTTTTTATTTTTAGCAAAAAGTGGTATATATATAAAATCTGAAATATCGGACACATAAAGAAAGGTGGGGCAATTAGAGCTATAGTGCTGGATAGCCAACTATCCAAGGTCTTAGAAAATGTTTTCCGATTTTGGCCAGAACATTTCAGATCGGAGATATATCACACGAAGCTAACTATTTTTTTTTATTTTTAGCCAAAAGTGGTATATATATAAAATCTGAAATATAGGATATATAAAAAAAGGTGGGGCAATTAGACTTATAGGGTTGGATAGCCAACTATCCAAGGTCTTAGAAAGTGTTTTCCGATTTTGGCCAGAACATTTCAGATCGGAGATATACCACACGAAGCTAACTGTTTTTTTATTTTTAGCAAAAAGTGGTATATATATAAAATCTGAAAAATCGGATATATAAAGAAAGGTGGGGCAATTCGAGCTATAGTGCTGGATAGCCAACGGTCCAGGGTCTTAGAAAGTGTTTTCCGATTTTAGCCAGAACATTTCAGACCGGAGATATATCACACGAAGCTAACTATTTTTTTTATTTTTAACAAAAAGTGGTATATATATAAAATCTGAAATATCGGACACATAAAGAAAGGTGGGGCAATTAGAGCTATAGTGCTGGATAGCCAACTATCCAAGGTCTTAGAAAATGTTTTCCGATTTTGGCCAGAACATTTCAGATCGGAGATATATTACACGAAGCTAACTATTTTTTTATTTTTAGCAAAAAGTGGTATATATATAAAATCTGAAATATCGGACACATAAAGAAAGGTGGGGCAATTAGAGCTATAGTGCTGGATAGCCAACTATCCAAGGTCTTAGAAAGTATTTTCCGATTTTGGCCAGAACATTTCAGATCGGAGATATATTACACGAAGCTAACTATTTTTTTATTTTTAGCCAAAAGTGGTATATATATAAAATCTGAAAAATCGGATATATAAAAAAAGGTGGGGCAATTAGACTTATAGGGTTGGATAGCCAACTATCCAATGTCTTAGAAAGTGTTTTCCGATTTTGGCCAGAACATTTCAGATCGGAGATATATTACACGAAGCTAACTATTTTTTTATTTTTAGCCAAAAGTGGTATATATATAAAATCTGAAATATCGGACACACAAAGAAAGGTGGGGCAATTAGAGCTATAGTGCTGGATAGCCAACGGTCCAAGGTCTTGAAAAGTGTTTTCCGATTTTGGCCAGAACATTTCAGATCGGAGATATATCACACGAAGCTAACTATTTTTTTATTTTTAGCCAAAAGTGGTATATATATAAAATCTGAAATATCGGATATATAAAAAAAGGTGGGGGAATTAGACTTATAGGGTTGGATAGCCAACTATCCAAGGTCTTAGAAAGTGTTTTCCGATTTTGGCCAGAACATTTCAGATCGGAGATATATCACACGAAGCTAACTATTTTTTTATTTTTAGCAAAAAGTGGTATATATATAAAATCTGAAATATCGGACATATAAAGAAAGGTGGGGCAATTAGAGCTATAGTGCTGGATAGCCAACTATCCAAGGTCTTAGAAAATGTTTTCCGATTTTGGCCAGAACATTTCAGATCGGAGATATATTACACGAAGCCAACTATTTTTTTATTTTTAGCAAAAAGTGGTATATATATAAAATCTGAAATATCGGACACATAAAGAAAGGTGGGGCAATTAGAGCTATAGTGCTGGATAGCCAACTATCCAAGGTCTTAGAAAATGTTTTCCGATTTTGGCCAGAACATTTCAGATCGGAGATATATTACACGAAGCTAACTATTTTTTTATTTTTAGCAAAAAGTGGTATATATATAAAATCTTCGTGTGATATATCTCCGATCTGAAATGTTCTGGCCAAAATCCGGAAACACTTTCTAAGACCTTGGACCGTTGGCTATCCAGAACTATAGCTCTAATTGCCCCACCTTTCTTTATATGTCCGATATTTCAGATTTTATATATATACCACTTTTGGCTAAAAATAAAAAAAAATAGTTAGCTTCGTGTGATATATCTCCGATCTGAAATGTTCTGGCCAAAATCGGAAAACACTTTCTAAGACCTTGGATAGTTGGCTATCCAGCACTATAGCTCGAATTGCCCCACCTTTCTTTATATATCCGATTTTTCAGATTTTATATATATACCACTTTTTGCTAAAAATAAAAAAACAGTTAGCTTCGTGTGGTATATCTCCGATCTGAAATGTTCTGGCCAAAATCGGAAAACACTTTCTAAGACCTTGGATAGTTGGCTATCCAACCCTATAAGTCTAATTGCCCCACCTTTTTTTATATATCCGATATTTCAGATTTTATATATATACCACTTTTGGCTAAAAATAAAAAAAAATAGTTAGCTTCGTGTGATATATCTCCGATCTGAAATGTTCTGGCCAAAATCGGAAAACATTTTCTAAGACCTTGGATAGTTGGCTATCCAGCACTATAGCTCTAATTGCCCCACCTTTCTTTATATGTCCGATATTTCAGATTTTATATATATACCACTTTTTGCTAAAAATAAAAAAATAGTTAGCTTCGTGTGATATATCTCCGATCTGAAATGTTCTGGCCAAAATGGGAAAACACTTTCTAATACCTTGGATAGTTGGCTATCCAGCACTATAGCTCTAATTGCCCCACCTTTCTTTATATGTCCGATATTTCAGATTTTATATATATACCACTTTTGGCTAAAAATAAAAAAATAGTTAGCTTCGTGTGATATATCTCCGATCTGAAATGTTCTGGCCAAAATCGGAAAACACTTTCTAAGACCTTGGACCGTTGGCTATCCAACCCTATAGCTCTAATTGCCCCACCTTTCTTTATATGTCCGATATTTCAGATTTTATATATATACCACTTGTTGCTAAAAATAAATAATAGTTTTTAATGTTCTATAAATGAACGTTATTATATATTTATTTGAATAAAAAAATATTTTTAATGTTTTTGTAATAATTTTATTTATTTAGTTTTTTTTTTATTTTATTTTAATTATTTATTTTTTTAGCTTTGATTCACTATATGTTTCATATGCAGGTAATGTTAACATTACTCTGTTAACTAATTCTGTTGTTAAAAAAGAATATAAAATTCGTAGCTAACTTCACACTTTTTACTGTTACGTTAACAGATTTTTTCGAAGCTGTAAAAAACGAATTTAACTTTCGTAGCTAACTTCACACACTTGACGTTCTATACTGAGTACTGTGTTTGTGGTTAATGTGAATTCTGATTTCTGTATATAAAGATAGCAAGTTTGTGTTTCTTTCGGGGCTCTCAGGTTCTATAATTTTTTGCAAGTTGATTTTGCTCTTACAAATTTTACTGGGAAGTAGCAGATAACAGCTAAACTTACTTAGCGAAGACACTTACCACACAATCAACATGCAACTTTAAGGCAATTGCTGTTAATCATTCAAGGGTAAAGGTATAACACTGGCCTTTGAATTATCAATTCACAGCAATTTGTCTCATTCGTAAGGCGCTTAATAGTAATAAAAAAAAAAATTCCAAAAATTCCAGTACAGTGCACTGCATTTAATAGGGGTTTACCCCTGAGTATTGTCCTTAAATAAAAAAAAATTATGTGTTAATTTTAACTCCGTGTATAATGTAACTGATATCTTATATAATATGTATAACGATCATGTATAATTTTGTATATTTTGTATTTTGTTTATATCAATAAATAAACTAATGATTTTGGTGGCTGTAGTTTATTATCCCTTTAGTTACGCATACTAACTTGGCCTTCATTTCCTATTAAACGCACTAAATCGTTGTTGTGTTAGAGTAGGAAAGATGTTTTCAGATTATTTGCTCTACTTATTAGACAGTGGCCTGTTGGAAACCATACTCGCCGAAAGAGTAAGATTATGGCAGAGACCATTCGCTAAAAGAAAAAATTCTGAAATTAGCATAGTTATTAAAAAAAGTTAAAAGAAATTCCTACTTGTTAAAATTAAACGAATTAACATATATAAAGCTGAAAACGTATGGTACGGATGGGGTCGTTTTGTTATGTTTCACACTGTTTATGTATAAGGAGCACGTATATAACATTTGAAAGTTGATTAAGTGCCATCACAGTATAGTACTTTGTTAGCTATAATAAGTAAATTCAAGCCTCATAACACCCCACAAGAAATTTAAATTATTGCAATTGTTTTTCTTTTTTAACATCAAACGTTCTTGCATTAATTTTAGGAATGGATAACAAGAAAATAAATCGAACCACTTTGTTTGTAAAATATTGGCGCATTTTCTTATCTAGTTATTGGTCATACTTTTATACTCATGACATCATCATACTCGTAATCATTTGCTTTTCATTAATAATTTGTAACAAACAATCTCTCCGCCTCTTCTTCTTTTTGCCTTTTAAAAGGTGTTGCCATAGCATTGAAAGAAAACTTTTACTTTGAAACACCTCTTTTCTTAGAAGAAAAAAATAAAACAATCTAACAAGTTGTCGCAGATATAAAAACATACGAATTATTATTCTAAAACCAACTTAGCTTTTTCAAGAAGAACTGTTGATTTCACAGACAACTAGGGAACTAACACATATGAACTATTGAATTCTATGCAATACTGAAAAACTCTTTTTAAACATTTCAGTATTACGAGTGCGTACAAGGTTCCTATTGATATTACTCGTATTTTAAGCTGAATTTGTTTTTTTTTAATTTCGCTACTACTCGACACTAAAGAAAACAACACCCAATTTTAATAAAAATAATTTCACAACAGTAACACTACTCCTACTGCACGCCATTATGGAACTTATTTTATTTTTATTAAAGCCCTTGCCCAACATTAATTCTGTTTAGCCACCTCTTTTCGTTTTCTGTTGTTGCTGTTGTTGTTTTATTTTATAAATATGTTAACAGTTATTTTGTTTTCATTTTTCATCATTTTCTTGTGTATCATATTTTATAATTTCAAAATTGTTACCAACAAAAACAACAACCGCCACAACAATGCCTTACAACTTGACTTTGTTTCGTTTTTTTTTTTTTTTTTTTTTTTTTTGACTTTCCTAACAAAACAAAAAAGTCACATTTTATTACCTGCTCTTATCACTTTTATTAATATTAAATCGATATTTTTACAAAAAAAATTAACACATAATGATACTAATACTAACACTGTATAAGAAAAAAATAATATTCTTAATTTGGTATATGGAAGTTTATAAAATTATGTAAAATTATTTATTTAATAATAAAGGTTTTAAAAATTACTATTTTTTACCGATTTTAATTTATTTAAAAGCAATAAAAATAGAGCACTTTAAAGCTACTAAAAAGACCAGGTTTTATGCAAATGGAAAAATATAACCAGGAAGTTCTATTACAGTTAGATTTGATTCTGTTTCTAACTACTATCGGTATTATTAGTACTTTTTCACGCTCCTAGCTGCAGCCCTTGGGTAGTAAATCGGGTTAGATTGTATCTTCTTCTTTTAAGTGCATTAGACTCGTAAAGAATACAAAAGATGTCTTTGTTTATTCGCTACAATTTGTGCTTACTTTTTTTAAGATTATTCCCAAATTTTTAAGTCAATCATAAGAACCCTTATAAATGAAGGCATTAGATACCGAGGAATTCCCTTATCTCTTCGATAGTATACCATTAGTTCATTTATTCTTTAAATGTTTAAGAACCTCGATCTGAAGATCAACTTGTCTAGGTTTCCTATAGTATCTTCCCCAATTTGGTTTCTCTGAAACGTTGCAAAATATCAGGCGGTGTTAACATTAACAGTTTCGTAGCTATCGCGCGATTCAGTAATATGTTTTGATGATAATCGCATTGTTTTCAACAGTAAATAATTGAAGTGGCGATTTTGCTTATCGTTAGGACCTATTTACCAGCTTTTGTCGTAAAATAACAAAAAAAGTATTATAATTAAAATAAAAAAATAAAAAAAGAATTTTCGCCTATCGCTAAAGTGTATTTAGTGAATCGCTTATGGTGCTTATATGAAAAGAAAAAAAAAATAAAGTAGACTTGAAGACTTTATTTGCCATACAAATTTTGATTTAAAGTCTGCAAACAAGCAAACAACAAACATTTTTAATTTTTTTTTCGAATGTCGTGAATTTAAAAGTAACTGAGTCGCGTTACATACATACATAATTGTCTATTACAACCCTGTGACAGAGTTACGGCCTAGCTTCTCGCAGGACCCATTTTGTGTGTGTTAATTTTTTTTATCCATAAGTAGCGAGACCTACAGTTTAACGTCGACTCCAAACGACAGACTTGAGAAGCTTGTTCATGTCGTGTTGGTGACATTAAATAAACATTAAGGTATCTTTTTCTACTGTACATTAGTACCCAGTTGTTAAATAGTTAACACTCCTAATATTCCCTTTGCAACCCCTCCCCCTTTCATAGTCTTCTAGTAGAACTTTACAAAGCCTCAATCCCTTCTTGCACAATAATATTGATCACCTTGTCTTTATTGCTTTTTCTCGCTCAATGTGCTCTTCCAAACTCCTCTTCCAATTACACGAAAGACTTGTGGCCCAATCAAGTTCGTCCACCAATCCATTTCTTTGAATTTCGACATTAACCGGAGTCGATTTAATATTGAAGAAGCCAAAAGCTCTGTAGCAGCTTGACAGTATGGATATTACCTGGCTACAGAACGACAAACAGCCTATTCAATGATCAGAATTTATTGCATCCACAACTGTATTACTGGAGTTTCTGTCGACAGCCCTTAATCATCATTTAATGTTATTTTACTGACAACTACGAGTACTTATGAAAATTTTCATTTCTCTTTAGAATTTAGAATTGTATATAACATTTCGAAATGCATTCCTAAAAAGTTAAAACAGAACCTGATGAAATTTTCATTTGAAAAATTAATTGTTGTCTGCCATATGTGGTGGATCATTTATTAAAACATTAGTAACAAAAAAAAAAAAAAAAAAAATTAACGTTGTGAAGCAGCTATTAGAGACTAAATTATTCCAAACCAAAATGGCATATGTGTAATAGAGACTCACCCTTTTCGTATAGCTTAGTTTAGAAACAACCCTGCAGGCAATTCAGTTAACTTTCAATTAATTTAAAACTAACTATTTCTCAAGTAGTGGTGGTTGACACTTGGATTACTTTTATATGAAAACAACTAACTATTTTAACATTGCGATTTGCTAGGAAGTAGTCAACTGTCCGACTCTGCATTACTTTCAATTAACTTTAAAGTTATTTACCTAGCCGTTAACTTAAAGTTAACTTTTTGTAGCTAGCTATAAACACTTTGATTTTGGTAAGTTCTGGATTACAATGTAGTTAGCTTATAGTCAGCCCATAAAAGTGAATTATGAGTTAGCTTTATTTGTAGTCGACTACCAACTTGCTGGCAGGGAACTTTCAACTGATCACATCAGTCCTATAAGACTTTCCACGTACTTATTGTATTAGAAATAGCAATTTTTGTCTTTTCATAGAAAGTTAAAGGATAGTGAATAAAAAACAAATAAATATAAATAAAAATAAATGAGATAGAAAAAAATTCATAAATAATCTTTTAATTTTTTCTTTTAATTCAGACAATTCTTTTCACTAAAATGTTCCCCTTAAAGCGATTGAGGCAACAAAGAAAAAGTGTTAAAAATATTGTTTCAATAGAACAAAACTAAACACTGCAGATCCCTTAATTAGGAAAAAAAACTGAATGTTATAGAAAGAAAAATATGAAAATGGGAAACACTGTAAAAAGACAACAATGACAAGAAAACTTGACACTCACATTCAGTTATTTGACTCACTTCATTTATACAAATAGACAACAACACTGAAAAGCCGTTACGTTAACAATTCTAAAACAAAAACAAGAAAAGAAAAAAAAAAAAAACAGAATGATAAAAGAAAATAAAAAAGAAATTAAGTAGAAAGGATAAAAATATTGTTCATGTTTCATTACCAGACTACACATTTAAAATAGAAAAACAGTAAACAGAAAGAGTGTGAGAGAGAGAGAGTGTTAGTTGCAGACATTATGTTGATTACTGTTTTGCTGACTTTTGTTGTTTTATATAATTTTTCCCCTTGTTTTTATTTATTACGTTATATTTTGAGGTTAACCAACACATTTAACACACACATGCATAATTAAGAGGTCATCAAATTATTTTTATAGTATGTGTGTTGCACTGGATTTGTGCAAATGTAAGAGTTCAGTACCGTACCCTCTTTTTATTGAACCATTCCCTATAAAATCAATTTTTTTAATTGCATTAAGTATGTATCTATGCCCACTTACCCTACTAACTGTGTGTTTGTTTTACAACAATAATTAGAACAGAGATAGCAGTTTATAAATTATTGGGGCATGTTCTGCAACCTGAATTCGAGTGAAAATAAAATCGAGTTTTTTCTTCAAAAACAAATAAAACTGAATTCCACAAATTATTCTGAAGTTTTGATAAAGAAAGATGTTACTGTAATGCTTCATTATGCCCATAAATTAAAAAAAAAGTTGTAAATTTTAAAATTATAGAAGTTTCATTCGAAATCGTTTCTCAGAACATACCTGAGTTGTTTAATTTGACATAAGTATCAACACTTCTAGGCCAAAGTTTATTAATTCAAAAAAAAAAAAAAACAAAATTGTTATTATTAAATATCAAGATTTCAACTCCATATAAAAGCTGAGTAGTAAAACTAAATAATACTTCGATGATTCTTACTTTAGAGCAATTGCCCTATCTGTCGCTCCATGTTGACTCTGAATTGGTGAGCATCTTCGCTAGGTAGCTGTTATCTTCCCAGTAGTTGGCGCTTTTTCTCCTGATTATTCGCAGGTAAATGAGAGTGGCATGTTGTGATATCTTATATGATCTTTGTAGGATGTACATATTTTTTCGACTTTATACAATAACTGTGTACTACTGGTGTTTCCTTTTTTTCAATTCAATCAAAATTCATGCTTTGCTGTAATTTACCCAAAACTTGTGTTAGACAGACTTTATTTTGACTCTTTGTTCATATCTTCATTAAAATATTTTTAAATAAATTTTCTTTTTCCCTCGCACGTACATGTGTACATGCTACGATGGATATCAACTGCTTCTGCTACTGTTTAGTTTCTAAAAGCATTTTTAAATACTCATTAAAACTTACCTGATTGTTTATAATTTCTTTCATCAAAAATAATTTTTAATTAAATTTTGTTTCTTTTTTTTTTATCGCACACAAAAGAAGAACATCTCCCCTGATTTGTTTTTTTTATTTATTTTGTTGAAATAATTGTTTTTAAAGTGGACAATATAATTATGATCCATAAATTAAACGGAAATAAAAAAGAAAAAACAAAAACAGTTTTATCAAATCAAAGTTTATGTTTGAGTGACGAAATTCTCATTAATTTTGTATGAATATTTTAAGTATTTTTTTTTTTTTTGCTTTTTTGTAATTCTAATTTAATGTGTTGCAGGCATATTGAATGAGCCACTATCTGAAAAAAAAGGTCAGCAATACATACATAAAAAGAATATTTTGTTCAAACCCTATGCAAATAATATTGTTTAAATAACTCTATTTAATAGTAAAATTATTTTGTCCATGCCTAGAGTTTATTTTTGTTATTTTAATACATTGGATAGGGGTTTTCGAAAAGGCATAACATTTTTAATAGTATGGGAATTGATTTGCGGATTTATATGTTTAACAAATAGAATGAAATCAAGGTTTAATACTTTCTACTTGGCCTCTGTCATAATAAGCAGAATTTCATGTAAAAATCATCATTGGAATCAAGTAAAGGCTTTAAAAAAGTTATAATTAAGATATCGTAGTATCCAATGTAATTATTAAGACGTCCTATCAAGACTGTAACATGAAAAATAATGATGATTATAATTAGTTATGGGCAGTTAACAGTCACAAAAAAGCATCATAAATCATTATGTTAGCTGGTCAGCTGGGTATACTGGTTAGAGCGCTCGCACAAAAACTCAAACGGCTCAGGTTCGAATCCCAGCAAAATTGAAAAATGAAAAAGTAAATTTGCGGTTTTTTTTTAAATTATAATTATAACAAATATAATTTTAATACATTATAAAATTATTTAAAAATAAGAGGTCCCTCCCCCCCCCCTCCAAAAAGTCCATCTACAAAGTAACCGCTCCCTGATGTTCCACTCTATTCCACCTTAACCTCTGACAACGGAAAACGAATGATGAGGAGAAAAGCGCCACCTATTGGGAAATAGCTGATAACAGCTAAAAACATACTTAGCACTAGGCACTCACCGCAATCAACAAGCAACGATGGGGCAATTGTTGTTGATCATTCAAGGATGAAGGTATAACACTGGCCTTTGAATGATCAATTCACAGCAATTTGTTTCATTCCTAAAGCCGAGTGTCCACTAGCAAGTTTTCTTGCGGAAGTTGCTTCCAGAAGTGACTTCCAGAAGTTTTTGTCATGTAAACACATATTAGAAGTCGACTTCCAGAAGTTTTTGCTTGCAAGAAAAACTTGCAGAAATTATGTGGAAACACATGTTCGATGCTTGCTGGAAGTGACTTGCGCAACTTGCTGTGAACTGCAAGTGTTTTTAAGACTTGCGAAAGAAATCAGGTATACGTCGGGTTTTGTTTTGTGGTTTTTTTCTTTTATTTTTGACTAATTAAATAAAAATGGAAAATAATGAATTTATTTGAAGTAAGGAAAGTTACCCAGAACTATGGGACACGTCCTCAAAAGAATATAAAAATAAAATTAAAAAACAAAACGCTGTAAAGGCAATAGCCAATGCTATAGACGAGCAGGAAGAAGAAATGAAAAGAAAATTACACGACCTCCGAACGCAGTTTGGTCAAGAGGTCAACAAAGAAAGAAAAAAAAAGTGATCAAAGTGCTGAAGGCTCATGCCTTAGTAAGCCAACACGCTAACTACTAGACCACGGCGACGGTACATGAGATGTCGTCATGTATTTCATGTCATGATAAAACTCCCACTTGCTAACGTAGCGTCGTGCATGAATTTAAGTGCTCTATACGCCATTTTTTAAAATCTTTTTTAATCTTTAAATGATGCTAATTTAGGTTTTCGACCCCAAATTTTTCAAATCTGCAATCCGTTTTCGGATAGCTCGTCAAGTTTCGGAAATAAACAGCCGAAAACGGATTGCAGATTTTAAAAATTTTGGTGTCAAAAACCTAAATTAGCATCATTAACGCGAGATTTAAAAAATGGCGTATAGAGCACTTAAACTCATGCACGACGATACGTTAGCAAGTGGGAGTTTTATCATGACATGAAATACATGACGACATCTCATGTACCCAAAGAAACTGAGAACAATTTTTTTTTTTGTAATTAGTTGTTTCTTTCCCATTAAATATGCTGCGATGGCAGCTGCCACTCCTATTTTGCCACCAGACATTTTTATACTGCCACTGTTTAAAAAAGCTAACTCTACTGCAACCTGTACTCACATTGTGTGTAAACACATCTGCAAATTCTTGCTGCAAGTTCGTCGTAAAACTTCCACAAACTACTTCTGGAATCAAACTTCCGCAAGTTTTGGTTTCAGTGGAAACACTTCAGCAAATACTTGCAGAAGTTCTTCCGCAAGTAACTTGCTAGTGGACACTCGGCTTAAGGCACTTAATAATATAAGAAAACAAAATATGTGTTCTGTTGTCATAATGTACTGTCCTTTCCACGAAAATTCCAATACAACGCGCAGCATTTAGCAGGGATTTACCCCTGAGTAAAAAAAAAAGTGCTGAAACTGAATGGGTTCTTCAAATTAGTTTGAAAATTTGTGTACAAAAATGCAAATACTTCAATCTAGTACCTGTGAAACAGTTTTGTAACATCTTGTTTTCCCAAATTGTATTTTGCATTTACTATGCTTAAACTAGAACCCTATTTTGCGGCCCTTAATTTATGTATTTTTCTAAAATTATTACAATAACACAGCAAAGTAATTTCATTTAAATATGTTGGTTTACTGTCTCATGCGGAATTTTGACAAAAATAAAATATTACACAAAACTATTGATAATGTTTGAAATAAATTTTGTATTTGGCAGGGAGGAGAAGCTGAACAACAATAGACCACAAAACTTAAACTGTAAACCAGCACAGAGATGCAAGAAAAAACAAAAGCAATGTCTAACAATATATTTTAAAAAGCCGCAACAAATGCATGATCCTAAATAAATTACAATAAAATATCATATTACACATCCCCGCACACATAAGCGCTAAAACAACAGCAACAAACAAAATCGAAAAATATGTGCAGTTTATGCTAAATTTTGTGTTGTGTGCATATGCCTGTGCATATGTATGTACATACATAAGTATGTATCGGAGAGTATAGTTTTAAGCAGGAAATTGGAAAAAAATAACTGAAATCTGTAATGCATTTTAAAAACCCATAACAAACCGTGTCCAAAAATTTTTAAAAACGAAGTAACATGTGCACAATGCTCTCAAACAAACACAAACACGCTCAACATAAAAAACAAAAAAATCAAAAAAGACTCAAGTGCCCGCAACAATAACAAATTTAAAAATATATGAAAAATTTTTTAAACATTGCTTGCATATGGCTTGCGTACACTCGTATGTGTGTAAATAATTGTTTTATACAACGTCAACCTGCCCGTACCATTACATCACTTACATATATGCAAATAGATATAGAGTATATTCACCACAACTCACCAAACTATCACTTTATTCACTTTGTTTACAACAATATTGCTATTATTTTTTATGAAGGATATTACAACAATGCGCGTTAGTTTTCTGTTTGCGTTTTATATTTGTGACACACTCACTCACTCAACTATGCAAACCACGTTGTTTGCTCGTTAGGATGCTAATGTCACAGTATGGGTATTTTGTTATTTAATGCAAACTTTCTCTCCCTCTGTCTCTTTCTTTTATAAAATCATGACTTTTTGGTTCGATTATCCATTTGCATTTTTGGTTATTTGCTGTTATTTTGGAACAACATAATCCCAGTCAGCATTTTTGGTCAATTATGAGTCTTTTTTGACTCCTCTGGGCGATTAAAATAGTCACTTATGAGCTCATTTATGAGTCGAAAATGAATGTTTTGTCGGGAGAAAAATGTACCCTTGCCGCGACTCCCCTGAACGAGTCATTTATGACTCCCCTGAACGAGTCATTTGTGACTCCCCTGAACGAGTCATTTGTGACTCCGTACACTAAACGAGTTTTACTTATATTTTTATTATGTTTACAATAATAAAAATATTGTATTTTGTTTAAAAATGTAAAGAAACAAAAAAAAAAAAAAAAATAAAATAAATTTATCAAGCTCAACTGAAAGAATTCTTTTTTTAATATGTATATTATGCGCCTTTTTATTGATGAGACAAGTTTCTGGAGGAATAGACTGGAATGTAAGAAGCGGTTTCTTGAAGATGGACTTCTTCTTATTTTTTTAAATTATAATTTAGAAATACCTTAAATTTTATTTTATAATTTTTGCCCTTTGCTGGGATTGAACCTTGGTCGTTTGAATTTCTGTGCGAGCGTCTAACCACTATGCCACGACATCACATTAATTGCTAACTCTTATTCTTTCAAATAAAATAAATCCTATTGTAACGAATTGCAGAAGAAAACAATAAGATACGACGCAAAATAATTATAAAAGCAGTCGTATTTCGAACGTCTGCACGATTATTTTATGATTCCGCACATTTAATCAGTTTTTGATCACCTAAGGGAGTCTTAAAAGACTCATTTTGGTGATTTATGAGCAAGCAATCTTCCAATTGCTGACAGGGTATTTACATTTATTATGTGCAAAATAGGGATTTTATGCAACGGAATAGCGTTAGTTAGCGCTAGCAGAGATTTATTGCATTTCCAGAAGCTATGGGCAAACATTATTATATGTTTCAATTAAACAAATTAATTGTATTGAATAAAAAATTAATTGAGATGTTTCTTCAAAAATAAATAGTTAATAAATGTCTTATAAAAAAATTAAAAAGTACGATTTTTGCGTTTTATAAGTAGAAAATAATTGCTTTAGGGGCAAATTGAAATGGTCTGAAATTGTTTATACTATTTTAAGCAATTGTTATAAAATTAGTAAAGCAAAAGCTTAGAAGAGAAAAGCAAAATTTTAAAAATTACAAAAAAACCTATTTGTTAAACAGAAGACTTCGACCCATTAAATTTTCAAACTTGACAACAAAACTTATGATTGTCTTGACATGACTGAAACAAGCAGGCATACTTTTTTAAAATACAATCATAATATGAGTCGCCGTGGTCTAGTGTGTTTTTTGTTTAGTGTGTTAGCTTACTAAGACAAGAGCTCCGGTTCAAGACATCAAAAGAAGAACCTAAAAAAATATTTCTTATGGTGACTACCTGTCAGCAGACTTCTGGCAAAAGCTCTAAGAGTAACTAATAGACAAGAACAAGTTTCACAAGTCTGTCGTTCGGAAACGACATTAAACTGTAGGTCCCGGTGCTCATGAAAAAATATTGACACACACAACATGAGTGCTGCGAGAAGCTATGCTGTAATCCTGCCACAGGGTTGTAATGGCCTATTACGTATGTATGTATGTATGTACATATGTATGTATGTATGTATGTATGTATGTATATTATGAGATGAATTACAAAACCGATTTTTTTTACCAAAGTATGACGATATGGTTACAAATCGACTAAAAAAAAAACAAAAAAAAAATATGTTGCACATTCTATTTAAATTACATTTCATGTCATCTTTTTTGTGAACTATTTAACAACTTCACTAATTGTCAGTTTTAATTTATTTTGTATTTACAAAAACACTTTTAATTAATAAATAGTTCGATTTAATTAACAAAACTTAATTAGAGTACATGTTTGTTGTGTGTGTTGTTTGATTAATTAATACATTTTTTTTTAAATCTTTAAATCATCAAACACACCTCATACATAAACATATTCAATCATAATGATTTAAAGCAATGCAACAGGGAAATTTCATATATTTAATGAAATGAATACTCTCTGCTATTAAAATGTAAAATAGAAAAACTTTATGAAATTTAATTTAATTTTTTTTTAATATTTAAACAATAAAACGCTGAATATATTTGTTGCAGTGTCAAAGGTTTCTATTCTAGATTTTGGTTTTAAACAAGTTGCCAGTGCATCTCGTTGAAAACTCTGTCGTCAGTTGTATACTTTCAAAAGTAACTCTGATTTTATTATTTCTCTATCAAATTACATTATTAAATTGTTCGTACATTAATAATACATACATACATGAATACATAAATGACCATTACCACCCTGTTTCAGAGTTACGACCTAGCTGCTCTCAGCACTCATGTTGTATGTGTTAATTTTTATAAATGAGTATCCAGACCTACAGTTCAAAGTCGACTCCGAACGACAGATTTGAGTAGCTTTTTCCTGGCAATAATAATTTTTTCATATATCTTTTTTTTCAAGATATCAGAGCTGAGATTTGAACCCAGCGCTATCGTCTTAGTAATACAACAAACTAATCACTAGACCACGGCGACTACGTAAATGAATATTTTTAAAAATATCCACTTTTATGCAAAGGAACCTTAAGTTCGAAGGTGGAAGATGTCATAAGTGAGATACGTACTAAATATGCTAACGAGCCTTTTTTTTAATTTTACAGTATAGTACAGAAATTTACACAATTTTTCGTTAAATATACAGCCCAATTATAAATAAAATTTCACGGGGAGTCTTTTCGCTTTGAAATTCTAACAATCAAATTTATATGAGAAAAAATGGAGAATGAAAGAATTTTATTCCGATAGAGTTGCAGAAAATATTTTTTTAATATTACAATTTTATATTTTAAATATAAATTCATTAATACCATCAAGTGTCAAAAACGCTTAATACTTTATATGTATGACCCGGCTGAGGTCATTACTCTGATTGATTACGTCTGTGTAAAACAAAAATATTGCAACTTTTTAATTTTTACTAAAAGGGGATGGCTTTTAAAAAAATCGCTCCTGATTTATTTTATTAAGGCCAGCACTCAGGGGATGACCCCTATTAATGCAGTTCATTGTGTTGGTCTAGGAAAATATGAGTGCAAGGGTAAAAGAGCGTATGGACCTTTGTTTTAAACTTACTAATATCATACCTGGTATCACTCAGCAAAAACAAAGGTCCTACTTTAAAATGAGAACCCCAAGGAAATCGGTTGCTGTTGATTGATTATTCAATGGCCAATGAATAATCCAACAGCAATTATCCTCAAGAAGCCCGCAGAGTAAAATTTAAATTAGGGGAGGAATAAAATATAATAATATTGGAGATGATATTGTTTTTGTTCTCCCTGATCCAGCCCCTGGGATAATTCTTAGTAACTGAGAGACCCTGCCAGACGGCTATTGCTCTCCGCCAGTTTAGCCAGTTGAGGCCTTGCAGTGTAAGCCTCTACACCACGTTAAGGTGATTATCCCATGTAGGTGGGATTGTGATTCACTTTTATATTACAAAATACTATTTTTCTATCTCATCCACTACATATAATGCTTTTGCAAACTAACGATCTTCCGAAATAAAAATCTAGTTCATTAATTTAATCAATTTTAAACCTTGATTAAAAATTATTTATAAAGTTTAATTTCCATGTAAAATGTTTAACTCCGTTTGACCTTTTATAAAATGTATGTCATAGTATGTCTGCTTTTAATTAAAATTTTTTTTTCGTTTTATACATAGACTGTGTTCAGAGACCCACCATTTTTTTTTTTTTATTTTTTTATGTTCAATTAGGCCAAATTATGCATATAAAAATTATTTTTAATTCACAATTAAAAACAAAAAGGAAATATTTCTTTAGCCCGCAGTTTATTTCTTCCAGCTATCCAACTAAGAAAAAAAAAACCACAAGACTATATTTTAATGAGCACAGGTCAACTTAAGGGTTCAAATTTGACTTATATGAGTGTAAGAAAAATATAAGGGAATAAAAAATGTTATATTCAAAATATCTGTATGTACGAGTACATGCGTATGTATGTATGTGTAAAAAAAATAATTAAAAATTTGGAATGTTTGCAGACTGAGCCTGAGCTCTGGCTAGTCAAAGTGTATGCATGTCAGTAAAAATTGTGTGGGATCTGCTTATCAAGATTGTGTCTACTTGTCTTATTTCTTTTTATGACACAAACTAATCATCATGTATTTTTCTTTTTTTTTACTAAGTTTTAGATTTTTCTTTAAAAGTTTTAAGTCTTGAAGAAAACAAAAATAAAATATTTTTTCTTGTAGACTTTTCAAAGGTTTTGTTTAAGTTAAGCACAAATGAAGGAAAAGTCTAAAATATAAGTTTACAGTGTGGGTGATAATTATAGAGTCCGTTTGAGTCCTCATTATCACATGAAATATGTTTTGAAACTGAAACTGATTTTCCAACATCCAACATTCTTATTTAAGATTGTTTGTAGAGTTTTTTATTTTTCTTTTTTTTTAATAAAATTTACACAAAGAATTTTTTGCCTGAAAATATTTCAATTAAAATATTAATCGGTATTTTTTAAAATTTCCTATTAATGTTTTAGTTAATACAATTAATTTTTTTAATTGAAGCACATACATAAATAAAAATGCTTTTGATAATGTTTTATTATTTTGTTTAAAAGTAAAATTAAAATTATTTGTTACAGCACACACAGCAAAATTGATCAACAATTTAATTAGTAGTGCTAAGGTAGTACAAAATTTTTAATTAAAATTGATTTTCTATTTTCTCAGTGTAAATACATGATTGCTACAGCAATGGAAAGTCAGTAACTAAATTGGCATTGGATTTTAATTGCATTAAAAGTATCATAACTAAATAAGTATTTAAAAAAGAAGTACTTATTTAACAAGAAAAAAATTGCTATTTATGTGTTTCAAATAAGGAAATTAATTGTATTAATTAAGAAGTTAATTGGGAAAAATGAAATGAAATCGGAACACATTTTTTTTCCAATTTTTCCTACAACAATTTCTTTAGCTTTAATGGCAGTTTAGACTGTGCGACTTTAAGTATGCCAAATCAGAGAAACTAAAAACTATCAATCGTTCTTACGTACGTGCTCTCAATATATCGTCGATGAAATTAAAGAACGCTGTAACTGGCAAAACCTTAAATGTTCATCAGAGCCAAAAAACTTTCATAAATGTAGAACAAATACACTGGTATTTTTCATTTCACAGACGGCGTAAGTGAATTTATTTTCATCGTAGAAATCTGGGACCTGGACCAATCGACGCATATTTTTTTGCTGATAAAAATGATGCAAAAAACGTATTTTCGATTTTTTGTCAGTTACAGCGTTCTTTAATTCCATCGACGATATGTACTTTTCACACTATTAGTGTGACAATAGTGTACTTCTATACCCAAACTAGACAATTCATACCACTTTTTTTAAAGAATAAACCCTCCTTTACGAGGGGCTGATATTGTAGGGCAAAGACAATAAAATTTGCTTCTGGTATCTGTTTTGAGGGAGTTTTTATCAGTTATAACTGAAGGATTCCGGAGTACGAATGCACTTATCTTCATAGGCTATATTGAGCTCCTACTCTCTAATATATAACACATACATACACTTAGTGGTTTTAAACTTCTTGCTGAGCTAAGAGAATACTAATACCAGGTCGGTCTTAAGCAATTACACTATTTTGAGTAGAATTTTGTATTTGGATTGTTTGGGGCTTCAAGATTTATACCAATGCCTGCTTCTTTAAAATTCATTAATTTTACCTGAATTTGTCTGGTGGTGGTCTCATAATTACCATCCATAATAGATATAAAGTCTAACATGAAAATAAAAAATGTATTTGTAAATCATAAAAGTATTTTGTTTACGTTATCTTTTTTACTTGAAAGATAAATCAATCGATTTCCATTGTGATTTTCGCTTTCAACAAAAAAAGTTATGCAGACGACGATTCACTACATTGAAATGCTTTCAAAACTTCTTCCATTTGGTTTTGGTGCTTTTGAAATTTTTGTTTTCCTTTTGCTTCTTTCAAACATTTAAACCTTTATCCATCATCTTTTCAACTGTCGTCAGTTCTTTTCATTTGTCTTGTTTGTTCTATTATTGGCATTATTTTTTACGGCCTTCTTCATCTGGAAAAAATAAAAAAAAAATATATATATGTATATGTAAAAAAAGTGTGTTAATGAACATAATAAAGTAGAAAAAGAATACACTCAAAACGTTAATTGAAGTTTTTATTAAAAAAAAATGCAGAAATCCTTTCGTTTCTTTTATCTTTTTAAGAAGAAGACGCAAAGGCAAATAAAAATACATGTGCTCAAAGACCACCAAGCCCACTGGCATGCCACACGCATATGTTTAAAAAATGAGCAGATATACGAAATAAGTATGTTAAAAACTTATAAGAAAGGGGAAGAGAATAAACAGGGTGCAAACGCATATACAGGAAATAACTTCTTATGAATTGTTTCTTTATTTTGTTTCACAGAATGTGTAATTTTTCTAAACAGTCCCCAATTTTTTTAGTTTATTTGGCAATAATTAAATATACATATGTATGCATGTACCAGTACATATATATTTACTATATACATACTTAAATAAAAGATACAAAAATAAAAAAAGATGAAAAGATAAGCAACCAGTTGTTTTGCAACTAACTTCACTCCTTTCCACTATTGGCGTCTCTCTATCTATAATGATCTTCTACATTTTGTATGAGCATAATAATTTTTGAGAGATAGATTGAGCTTGTAGTCGCCGTCGTCTAGTGGTTAGCATGTTGGCTTACTAAGACATGGGCCCTGGGTTCGACTCCAGGCTCTGACATCTTCAAAAAAAGAAATATGAAAAAAATATTTCTTTCGGCGACTACCTCTCAGCAGTCTTCTGGCAAAAGCTCTGAGAGTAATTAATTGCCATGAAAGAGCTTCTCAAGTCTGTCGTTCGGAGTCGACATTAAACTGTAGGTCCTGGTACTCATGGATAAAAATTTACACACACAATATGAGTGCTGCGAGAAGCGAGTTGTAAAGGCCAGTTATGTATGTATGTATGTAGATTTAGCTTGACGCTCTACTTAAATATTTGGCTGGTCTGTAAGGAAAACCCTTAAATTATAAAGTAGAATCCAATAAATGTCTCACTCTGTATATAAACGTACTCGTATAATTATGAATATGTCAATATACATATGGGCGCATATAATATTTGATTGCAATAAATGCAAAACCGGAAACAGGTTGCATGCCTTTTAAATATTTTTTTTTCTGTTTAACCTCAATCAGATAATTTTTCTCTTTTTTTGTTTTTGAGGGATGTTAATACACAAGTTTCCTTATCTTTGTATATCAAAAGCTTTAGTTTTTAAAATACGACATATCTGCTGAATATACACTTAAAAGTTTCTTTTATTTTCTTTCTTTTTTTTAAACTTTGCATTCTACGAGTATTCATTTTAAATCTTTTCCATTTTAATTTTTATTTCTCCCTACTTTTCTTGTTGCAGTTGGTTTGTTTATTATCTCGACGACATCGGGTAAAAAAAAATTAACCTTTTTTTGTACTGCTTTTAGTTTTAATAAAAAAATTTTTAATAAAACTTAAGTTTTTAATTTTTCGTTTTCCCTTCCTTTTTACTACTTTCAACATGTTTTAACTCAGTGCTAATTTAAATAGAACCTTTATATAAGTACTATATGTTGGTTGGTTAGTTGTTACTGGTATGAGGGTCTAAGGTTTTTCTTCTTAGCAAAAACGCTTTGTTCGACGTGTGCTTTAAAATCATACAAAATATAATCATTTTGAGTTAAATTTTGTTTTGTTTTGTTTTGTACTATGCATACCCATCTGTTTTTTGAATTTTTGTGGATTGTAATTTGTAAGAACCAAATTAAAATGAAAAAATAAACAAGGGGTTCAACTTTGATTTCTATCAACACAAAGTTTATACAGTAGCGATGATATCTACTTGGATATATTAGACAGCAGAGGTTCTCTGTTTTTGAATAATACAATATTTGCTTGTATGTCTTTTTTTATTTTGTATATTATTGTTTGGTAATTAACAAAATTTTTTCTTCTTTTTCCAGGTAAGATCACATTTAGAACAGGATTTACTTCTTTCTTAAGCAATAAATTAAATTAACGGGTAAGAATTAAAAAAAAGAATTAAAAAAATTATTTTAAACAATGTAAACACCTGCCGCTCTATCTGTAAGTATAATGCAAATTTCGCAGGGACTTAATATACGAGCTATTTATAATAAAATATTTATCGACTTAATAAACTTTATATGCTCTATCCGCCAATTCATATTTTTTATATACACCAATACCCCGATTTGCGTCGCTTCAGTTTGCGTCGCTTCGAAGTTGCGTCTTTTTTTAAGTTTCTGGGATTTCAATGTTGCGTCGTTTTTGTTTCAATTTGCGTCGCATGGCTTCGAAGTTGCGTCGTAAATGCTTCGATTTGCGTGGTTGATATAAAAATGTTTTTACAAAGTTAAAGCAAAAAAAGGGGATTTCCTGTTTAGTAGAAAGCAAATTTGCAGGTGTGTGTTGTTTACATGTTAAACGTAGTTATAAGTTTCGAATTATATCAGTGGTCTTCACAATTGTTATATTTTTATTTTAATAAAATCTGTTATTCAAAAAATAATAAGAAAATATATTGATTTAAAATAAAAACCCTTTTTCTAAGCTAAAATGTTTAAAACCTGTATTGACTAATCGAAAATCAAATACGTAAGCAACTGAAAATTTTGCTTCAGTTTGCGTCGTTTCGGTTTGCGTCTCATTTTTTCAGTCCCAATTAGCGACGCAAACCGGGGTATTGGTGTATATCGAATTAATAATGCCGCTTTAGATTTTCAAGTTTGTAATCCGTTTTCGGATATCTCGTCCAGTATTGGAGATAAATAGCCGAAAACGGATTGCAGATTTTAAAAATTTTGGTGTCAAAAACCTAAAGTGGCATCATTAACTCGATATATACAAAATGGCGGATAGAGCACATAAACTCCCGCACGACGTTATATTGACAAACAACTAAACACTTGCTAAGACTTCGAAAAACAGCTAGATTTGTGTCAAAGTATTTTTGTAAATATTTAGGCGTTTTTTAATAAGACAGATTGAGTATTTTTTTCTTTTTTCATTAAGCGGTTGCTTTTACGTTAAACAGAATGGCGATGAGACAAGTTGCTGTCAATTCAGCGCCAAGGCCAGTGTTATACCTTAAACCTTGAATGATCAACAGCAATTGTCCTATCATACATACATAACTGGCCTTTATAACCATGTGTAAGGATTATGGCCTAGCTTCTCGCAGCACTCATGTTGTGTGTGTCAATTTTTATTCATGAGTACCGGGACCTACAGTTTAATGTCGACTCCGAACGACATGCCAATCAGTTACTCTCAGAGCTTTTGCCAGAAGTCTGCTAAGAGGTAGTCGCCGAAAGAAATATATTTTTTTAAATATATCTCTGCTTTAAGTTGTCATAGCCGGGACTTGAACCGGAGCTCTCGTCTTAGTAAGCCAACACACTAGACCACCTATCTGTCTTTAAATATACGACGCCTCGATGTGGACTGTGTATTGTGAAGTGGTGAGGATCTCTGCTTATGCGGGTAGCTGTCATCTAATACTTCCCAGTAGGTGGCGCTTTCTCCTGGTCATTCGTTTTGTGCCTATGCTAAGCTGGATAAGGTGAAATGTCAGTGGGCGGCTTCTTATGGAGATGAACCTTTCATTTTTTAAGTAAAACCTCAAAAACCGCAATTTTTTTTGTTTTTCACCTTTGGAAGCGAGATCTCTTTAACCATTACACTACGCCATCTCAGTAGGATTTACAGGTTAATCAAGACAAAGATTATTTTTTTTAATTCTCCCTTTTTTTTAACAATTTGAGTAGAAAAACCAAAATATTAATGCCAACAAGTGCATTAGAGCTGCTTCGTATAAGTAGTTGTCGATACATTTTAAATTCAGAATTGATTTTCTGTTTATTAATTGGCAGATAAAATTATATAAAATTTTTAAATAAACTCTACTATCTCCCTGCCAAACTTGAACGGTATGCCTATTAGCAGATCTTTGTGAGCTTTGTATATGGAGTTGCTAAAGTTGTGCAAGCTTTAAAAATAATCAGTATTTTCACATACTGAAAAAAAACTTCGGGTTAACATACTTACATATACATCGAGCTAGCACTGTATATATATGAAGTATCTGAGCAAAAAACTGATCCAAGAATAAAAGAATTTCTCTCAACAATCTTGTTGTTTGGTGGCCGCAGATCTCAAAACCAGTTGCCTTACCAGATACGAGGAACTCATTATAATTCATTCCCTTTAGACCAGGGGTTACCCAAAAATTTTTTGGTTGTGTATTAGTGAGTAAGAGAGAAAAAAGAAGTTGGGAGAATTTATTTATTTACAGTCATAGAAAAATTTTAGTAAAATACCGTGAAATGAATGTCAGCATTTCATCAACATACATAAGTTATAAATGTTTGACCATATTTTGAGCATGTTTTTAGATATTTGCTGGGAAATAAAAATCCATGTCTTCTTCTTAAAAAAATATTTTTTAAAAGTATAAATAAATAAATAACTGTGCTATGAGATAAAATCTTCTACATTTATACTCTTATGACAGTTTCGTATTTGTAGAACGTTTTTTATATAAGATGAACGTAATTTGTTGCGTTGCTTTGAACAAATAAATTTTAAGTCCGTAAATATTTGTATTATAATTAGACCTTTTCCAAATTTTTTTTAGCAATTGCTTAATAAAAACACCATCTTTAAATGGTCTACCCTTTCTAACAATTTTTAAGCTTATTAAAATTGAAATCGCCATTTTCAATTTAGAATCTAATTTTGCGTCATAAATTTCCTCTCCAACTAACCAACCTTTTAATGCTTCTAAAAAAATTTAATTTTTTAATATAAAATAATTTTTGAGTGTCATCGATCAGTTTTTTTGAGTAAACCTGAAATAAATAAAACAGCATAAGCAATACGTATGAATGCTCTCTGCACAATTGTGCTATGAAATGGTAATCCCTGCTTTAGACCCTTTAAATACAAAGCATTGTAAGTTTTCTTTTTTAATTTTTCTTTGACGAAAACAAAATTTTATTTAAAAACTTAAAAATTTTTATTATAATGAGACGGTTTCCTTATTAAATATGGGCATTTCCTGGGGTAACGAACGTACGTTCGTACGCTTTTAATGTACAAAGAAGGTAGTAAAAAAACTTTTTCTAGTATTTTTTTTTGCGATTTGATAGTATTTTAGTAGGTCTATATGTAGTCCAAAAGATGGATTTCATCGAGTTGAAGTTTTCATAATAATAGTAATAAAGACGTGGTCACGAACGTACGCAAAATAGAAGTCAACTTTAGCTGACAGTAGTGAAATGTAAAATTCTGCAAAATGCAACGGAATAATCAAAAGCGATAAAATAATTTTTAAAGAATACTAATGTAGGTCTCTATCCAGTATTTACACAATAAAATATCTCTATTGGTTTTCGTTTAATTGGCTTAAGTATCGGTCGCGAACGTACGGGTCGCGAACGTACGATATTTCCATAGGTTTTTTTTTGTATTATCACCATGCTTAATCCCATAAATATCGTCAAATTTCCTTTACGAAAAACGTAATTCTCTATTTATAGTGTGTGGTAACTAGTACTGGCAAAGTATTGAGTAATGAGTACCACGTATCGAGTATTTTTACTAATTTTTGGGTACTTGTACTTTTACATTAAAGTTGTGTGGAAAATTAAAATTTTAACCAGCAAAACAAAACTCCGTCTAAAAATACATTATTACGTTATTGCAGTTAATGATCAACAAGCTCAATTAAAAATTTGTGCAAAAATTCACTTACAAAGAATATCTTTTCCTTTTATTAAGAGGTGACACATACATATGATATTTTTGTAATATAATTAAGTTAGCGCATGCCACTATTCGTTTACAGATACTGACAAAAGAATAAGAAAACTTCTCGAGAACGTAATCCTTCTGATAAATAGATTTCAGTAAAGCACTTACAGTGTTTTTTAATATTTGTTTTATTAATAACATTTTTCAATATAAAAAAATGAAATTTTAACAATATTTGTGATATTGTTTTTACTCAACAGGCCGTTAAAATTGTGCTTATTTTAGGTCCTCATCACAGAAAATCCAGTGCATCATTCTAATACTGGAATATTCGGTATATCATTTCACTTTTAAAGTAAAGTTGGAGACATCTTATCAATTATAAACTCATTGCTTATAGAAAAAATATACTTACGGTCGCGAACGTACGAAACTTTGCAAACAAAAAAAGTCTATTTAATGGTAACCCAGAAGTTTCTTTTATTTATATACAAATAGGTGACACCGAAATTAATTAAAATGTGGTATGCCTTTGCACCTATTGACGTTTTATGCAAAGCAATAACAATAAAATGATGTTTTCGGTCGCGAACGTACGATTAAAACCTAGTCAAGAAACAAAGCAAAAATTAACCGTTAATCGAACTTGTTTTTTTCTCCCTACACATTTCCCTTCTTAATTGTTTGGAAAAGAAAGATTTTGAAGAAAGTGTGCAAACATAATAAATTTTTTGCATGTAAAATAATTAAATATAAAAATGTCTTTAGAAGTAGTTTAAAAATGAAATTTTAAATATTTCAGTTTCTAGCCAAATTTTCTCAAGTAAAACACCTGAGATATGCTAAGAATCCAATTTATTATAAAAATATAGACTCTTTTTTATAATTATAAGCAATAAAATACTATGATTATCAACATATTTTTTTTCGATCCTGGTTTACCATTTTGAGGAAATGCCCATATAGCATAAACACTTCTCAGAATTTGAAAAATTGTGATAAAGATTAAGAAAATTTATGTTTGTTATAGAAGTACATTTTACATGAATTATACTGCAAATATCCTTCGAAAGATCTTACAGTACTCTTTCTGACTGTGTTTATTACCTGAAAACCGGCTTTTTTTAATGCAACTCTTGAATTTCTTACTTGCATATTTCAAACTCAGAGTCTTGTTGTGGTCAACAACACCCTCAAAAACAGAAAAATATTGCATTCCAGGTAGTTTTTATATTGTTTTTCTTTGTCACACCATGTTATAATATTTTCTAATTGAAATATTAATTTATTTGCTTTTGTTTCCATTTTGTTTGTTGTTGTTTTTTTTTTTTTTTTTTTGAGTTATTACAGTCTAATATTTACTTAAGAGTGTGTGCTTAGTAGACAAATGCAGGGTATATTATATTATAGGTCGTGGATTCAATTCCTTTGGGCTTGTACCCTAACGCCGACAACAAAACAATGAAAAACATTTTTTTTTCAGGCCAAAGATCTCAAAGCATTGAGTAACAGTGTATTTGCTCATGTGCTTTGGGAAACTCATGTTTTGTTTCAATTTAACATTTTTTTTTTATATTTTTTAAGGCTCAACTACAATGCAGTGTAAATGATTAAAACACTACTGCGTAAACAACCACTTGTGATAGATAAAAATAATAACGTTGTTCATGTTGATGATGATGATGATGATGATGATGATGATGATGATGATGATGACGATGATGATAATTATGACGATATATTCACTCAACTGCTAACCAAAAATCATCACCTCTATTCCTCTTTGTGTTTTCTTTTACTCTTTTGAGACGCAATTGTTACATTATGCAGAACGTAACCATCTTCTGTATTTGGTTTGGTCAGGTTCCTGCTCTTTGTAAAGTTGATTTGGTTGGTTGACTGGCTAGAGGTTGCTTGATATTAAGTAATGGTTTTAACTGGTTTTCAGCACGTTTTTTTTTGTTTTCTTATGTATTTTCCTGTCTGCCATGTGTGTACGCGGATAAAAGTTGTTAAGAGATCATCTTTGTCTTGCTGATTTGGTCTATAAAAGAAAAAGAAAAATTAACGCTTTTGTTTTATATTAAAAAAAGGTTATGAGAACGAAAAATAAAACTTGTAATAAAAAATTGAAAAGGGATTGGAAAACAAATCTTGATTTTATGGATATATTTAAAGAAAACTTATGGAACTTTATAACACAAGACATTCATAATCTTTTTTAAGGCATGATGAATGGGATTTCTATCCAAATTTATTTATTTTTTTGTTAAAATTTTTGAAAAGACTCATAATTGATACTATTCAGATGCTAACCTGGTTGTTTTAGGTTAGCAAAAGAAGTTGTTCTTGGAGTCTATGAGGGACAAATTCAATATAAAATACGAGTATATGGCCCCGTCTCTTTTGGTGGCGAGTATAGACATCGAATGAATTATGAAGTTAATAAACTCTGGGCTGACATTTATATCGTTGGATCCATAAAAAGTAATCCTGAGGAAAGGCGCAGAAGAGCATTACTGAAAGACCCATGAAAGAATCAGATTGAAAACTTTCCTTTAAAAACCTTAGTGAAAAAAATTACAAAAACCGCTAGGAATTCCCATTCAATTCAGTTTAAAGATCAGAGAGTTATATTATAGTCTCTAAGGCAGAAGATAATCAAAACTTCTCTTTCTGTCACTATAATCCATAGTTTCTTTATACATGTTTAGAAACAAATGCAACGCATCTAAAAAATTACCATATAGAGAAAGAAAAAACGCTTTAATCAAAATGTTTTCAAAGTAATAAAACTGCTTTAATACCATTGTTTAGTGTTCAAATAGAACTATAATTTTAAAACCTTTGTATTTTATTTTTATATTCCAAAATGATATAAACAAGTGTCATAAAACATTTCCCTCCCAGACATTTTTTTCTCATGCACATGTACTTGGGGAAAAATTATATACTTTTTTTATTCTCTCAGACTGCCTTTTTTAGTTGCATGAATGTACAACAATAACTTAAATAAGTATAATAATAATGACTTATTCTTTACTTTTTTTTATTAAGTAAAACCTATAATTTCCAAATAAAACAAAATGAAAAAAAAAAACAGTAAAAAGATAAAACACATATATTTTAATAGTGATAGTTTAAGGTAGTCAAACTGAACCCTAGTCTCAAGACAATAAATTTTTACTGAAAGATTATGCAGTGGTTAAAGAATATAGAAAAAACACGAAGATAAACTTGTAAATAAAACTACACGGAAAAACAATAAGTCAAACCGACTAGCAGGTGACTTACAACGATTGAAGACTTTAACTTAAAATATGTATGTTTCCAAATTTGGCGCGATCTTAACATAGGTTAGTGAAGAAGATATATAAGAAAACTTTAGCCAGAGAGTTATGGTCTGATTGTGTTTGCTTCACATAAGCAAAAATGAAAAAAATCTGAAGTCCTACCTAAAAAGTGGAAGAAAGCAAATATGATAAGTAAAGAGAATGAGAAAAGCACCAACCAACGAAACCCAAAATCATTGGGTTCTCATAAAGAACTCTATAACAATTAAATGTGGCAATTAAGGGTTGTGTAATTATGACCTGGGGCTCTTGTTATAAACACAGAACAAACGAGATAATTCGATTGTAAGGCGGAAACATAATCAACAATAACTTTATTGCACAAAGGTGAGGGGTGCGTGGTGTAGTGATAAGAGCGCTCGCACAAAAATTAAAACGGCCTTGGTTCAAATCCCAGCAAAGGTGAAAAATTTATAAGTTAGATTGCGGTTTTCAAAATTATAATTTAAAAATAAGAGGTTCCCCCCCTCCCTCAACAAGAAACCGCTTCCCGACATTCCACTGTATTCAACCTTAAAAAACGTCAACAAAAAAAAAATCCAATGATCAGGAGAAAAGCGCCACCTATTGGGAAGTAGCAGATAACAGCTACACCTATTTAGTGAAGGCACTCACCACACAATCAACATGCAACGCATGCAGCTCTGGACTGATATAAGATTTCTATAGGTTAGATTAGGTTTAAATTGGCAGCCACCTTCAGGCAAAGCACACTGGGGTCCTATAAGGTCCAGTTGTGATACCACTTATCTATTTAACATGACTACGACAGTTGGCCATTCTCCAACCAATCTGATAATCTTACGAAGATGTGAATTTCATTCAGATCACCTCCGGTTAAACGGAATCTGTTGATGAATTCACGGCATTCGCTTTTACTGTTTTTTCAGAAGTCATTGTGAGGTATTTTCAACCTCATTCTACCCATATTCATACCGGGCCAAATTTGTTTGGTCATTAAGCAAGTAGGTTCATTGGATTTCTACACTTCTGAGTATCTATATCGTCGCAAGAATTAAAGAACGCTGTAACTGACAAAAAATCGAAAATACGTTTTTTGCATCATTTTTATCAGAAAAAAATACGCATTTGTCTGTTACAGCGTCCTTTAATTCTTGCCGGTTCAGTTTTTCCATTCTTTACAATACTGCTTTTGAGTCAATTTCCAAAAAGTCAAGTGCTCAAGTAGCGACATAACTATGGAATATTAGGCGCCTTAGAAAATGCATTAATTGAATACTTTAAGTTGAGAGCACGTTGTCGGAAACCTTTCAAACTTTTTTACAATTCTCAAGGTACCCAAAAGCTTCTTTTTGACGACAATATTATTCTTGAACGCATCTATAAATGTTTTTTGACGCTAAATTTTTTTCATAATTTATTAGTTTTAAAATAGTAACCTCTTGCTTTCCTATAGTAAATGTGCCTCATAACCTTTAGTGTAGGGTATAAAATTCATGAGAAAAAATTAAGTATTTTTTTCTTCTTCTTATTGTTGCATATAAAAAAATGCTGGAATTATGCCCTAAATGATGACGATGCATTGTTTATACCAATTATGGAAAAATTATTGTATACTCTGTTTTATTCTTTTCCCCTTTCTTTCTTCTTTAACGCTAAGCTAATAATTTAAATGATAATTATGATGTACATATTCCCAAATGATCATCATTATGATCAACATAATAAATAACGAAAGAATAATAATAAAGTCCACACTGATGGTAAATATTTAAAAAAAAATTGACGGAACTGGTTTGCTACAAATATTTTTATAAAACAATAACAACAACGTTAACAACATGACAAAAACAACAGCAAATAACTATTCTGAGTGTTTAAAACAAAACAAATGAATGTACACAGACAACCGGAATAATAGACCGGCAAGTTAAACAACAACGATTTTCAGTAAATAAAAGTTTCAAAAAAAAAAATTAAAAAAAATTTACTTTTTTCTGTTGCCTATTATTGAGGAAAATTGCTGGCGATAGATAAATAAATTCATTTTGTTAATGCTTTACTTAAGCAAAAATACTCGTATGTGTGTTTGTTGCATATATGTTTGTATGTATTAAATAGCTTTTCTACAGAATAAAACGGAATTGTAGCACTTGTTTTGAAAATTTAATATTTTCATTGCTTCTGATTTAAAAAAATGAATATATATTTTTTTGATTATAAAGAAACCAATTTTTATTTGCACCAAGAAAATATTCACATAAAACATAAAAAACAAATCAAAATTTGTAGAACAAAACAAACATTTGCGTAAATGTCATGACTTCTCTATAGAGTGTCTCCAAATTAATACCAGACTTGAGTTAAATGTAAAGAGCTTTTAGTATTTAATTTTTTCATTGAATCATCAAGTACACATTATGAAATAATACATCGGGCAAATAGACTTCACTCCCTACCTGGCACATTACGCATACTTTTGTCGAAATTTATATGACCTTTCTGCAAATCTTGGCTTAATATCTTTGATACAGCCTTTAACTTCTTCTGGCCATGCACGTGTGGGTGTGGGCTTGTTGACATAGAGCTTGGATTTCAAATAACCTCATAAGAAGAAATATAATGGTGCTAAATCACATTATCTGGGTTTCCAATTCCGATTATTGAAAAAAGAGATTACATGACGAGAAAATGTTTCATGCAGTTATTAAATTGTTTTGTTGGTTGTTTGGCAAGTCGCACCGTGTTGAAATCACATATTGGCCACATTAATATTGTCTAATTTCCGTAGAAAGAACTGTGTTATCATGTCACGATGTCGATTTACAGTAACCAGTTGCTACTTGACCAGCCTCATTTTCAAACAACTGTGGTCCAATGAAGCTTTCTGAATGAAAATTTGCATTTCTTATTCATTATTCATGGGCTCTGCGAACCCTAAACACAGTAATTTTGGCGACTAACAAAACCTTCAAGGTGAAAATATGATCATCAATTTTGAAAATCTCAAACTTTCATTATTTTTAAAATATTTCCTAATTATGCAGGCACGTTGTTGTTCTTGTATTGTATAGCACTCTATTTTTACTAGCCCTAAACTCTCAGCTCTCAATTTGTCGTGATTTGATAACATATGTGTCGAAATCACTAGGCCTTTGTCTCGTTGTTTTAGAGCACCACAGTGTAAGCTTGTTGTTGGTAATGTTCATTAAAAATTTCGATACACTCATGCAATTGTTTCTCTTGTTTTTTTAATGTATTGTTTTCCATGCTATTAATGTAAAGTGAATGCCTATTATTGAGAAGAAGAATAAAAATTCAAAAAAATGTATTTATTGTCAGAAAGAAAAGAAAAACATAACTGCGTACAAAAATATCGAAAAGATATTGTTGATAAAGTGGTGGGAATAGAAATGACAGATTTATTTATTTAAAAATGAGTAGTGCTTTTCTTCTTCTTATTTGCTTTTAGACGTTTTCTATACAACAGTAATACATACATACATAGATAATTGGCCATTACAACCCTGTGTCAGGGATACGGCCTAGCTTCTCGCAGCACCCATGTTGTGTGGGTTAATTTTTATCCATGAGTACCGGGACCTACAGTTTTAAGTCGACTCTCAATGACAGAGTTGAGAAGCTTGTTTATGGCAATTAGTTACTTCCAGAGCTTTGCCAGAAGACTGCTGAGAGGTAGTCGCCGAAAGAAATAATTTTTTCATATTTTTTTTCCAGATGTCAGAGCTAGGGTTTGAACCCTGGGCCAACACACTTAACCACTAGACCACGGTGTTCACAAGCATGTACACAAAAACTGTTTTCAATAGATTATACTAAGATACAGAACCTTGCGATGACAATGGTATGCATAGCAATTTTGTCCTTAATTGGATACCATATTCCGTATGATATAGTAATAGATCGTTTCTTATTTATTTCGGCACAACTTGTTAACCATTTTATAACAGATCATTCTTTTTATACTGAAATTTCATTATATATTCTTGTCAATTCGGTATTAATGTGATAATTTGTGTAGAATGTATTCTTGGCACTCTATGGGAGAGTGTAACGTTTGACCTAAAAAAGAGGACGGTGTAATGTGTATGTAAATAAACCCCAGTTAATCTGTAACAATTATTCGAAGCAATTTTGGTCATGAAAACGTATTGCGCCTTATTTATAAAAGTTATTTTATTATTATTTTAAAAAGTTTTTGGAGTTTTTGGTTTTTATTAGGATTTTCGTAGTCTGGGTCAATTACTGACCATATCTCTTATTACATTAAAATTCTAATTCCTGATTGCAATGCAACAAAACATCTACTTATTGACTTTTATTTCAAAGTAAAGTATTTCAATGTTTGATAACCAGGCAATTGTTGCTCAATTCTAATGAGCGACAGCATTCAAGTAAATTTCATTTACGGCTACAAAAACAATATTATTTTACCCTTAATTTTCACCATCTAAAAAAAACATAAAAGAGCATTTGAAATTTAATGAATGCGTAGACTTTACTTATTGTTTGTTTGTTAAAACTGGGTAAGAAAATCGTCAAAATGATTACAAGTTGTAAAATCTGGCAGCCTTATTTACAACCTGTTATAGGCATGCCGCATGCATGATGAAAGAGATACAAAAGAGAAAAAAAAATGATAAATTTTCATTGAAACCAACTGTTTTACTAAAATCTTTGCCTGCATTAAGACAATATGAGGAACAAAAACAACAGCAACAGCAACAACGGCTCATATATTGATACTGAGATAATAATATTGATGACAAAACGATTTTTTTTTTATTGGATGACAACATGTGCTTAAAACAATAACAGAGCAACTTTATTATCAACTTTCAGTGCTATTGTCTGTCTGTCACATACAAAATTTTGTTGAAAAAAAAGAGAAAAAGATTCACTTGTGCAACATAATGTGGACCATATACTTTCCTATTAACGTATTCGACTTGCTGAAATTAAAAAAGCAAATAGAGCTTAAGTGTTCAACGAACCATCACGATTGATTGATTTTGGATTGTTGAAAATCACAATTGAATTGTTCTGCATATTTATTGTTATTTTTAAGAAGGTTGCAAAATATATATATTTTGAAAATAGAGTTTTTTTTAAGGAAAAGAAGAAGAAAGAACTCGATTTTTGCCTAACAATTGGTCTGTTAATCTTACTTGCATGCATGTTTCACTCAAACCGACAACCTTAACAAACGCTGGTACCCCCCCATACACAGAAAATGGTTATTAAGGAAGCATAACGGTAACAATAACTACAATAAAAACAAAATGTTTTTGTTATATTTTTTATAAACATGTACGCTTGAGTGTATATGTGTGTGTTTAAAAAAAAATTATAAAGTTTTTTTTTTATTTTTTTTTTAATGAATCCTTTCTTTTATCATAAAAACTATAAAAAAATATGAATTTTTTTTCATATAAAAAGTATAAAAATTACAATCTTTGCTTTTTTTATGACATTTTTATAAAACTTTAAGAGAAAAAGAGATATAGAAACTAACGCACATAAAAACGGGAACATACAAATAAAATTTAATTGTTTTCTACAATTTTACTTTACTTCCGGTTAGACAAAGAAAACCGTTATTTTCATTATAAATATTGTTTTGCATATGCGAGTGTATTAAACTCCTTCGTTCTCTCTTCTCACTCTTCCTGTGTGGTGGTAACAAATGCAATTGTACCCGTATATAGCATACAAATGTATGTGTGACTGTATGCCTGTACTATTATAGTATTTGGTAGGAGAAAAGAAAAATGCAAAGAAAATAAGCACAAGGAAAATTTTACACATTAAATATGTTTCCAACATCCTACCAAACTCGAATTCTATTGTCATTGTCATTGTTTTGTTTCTCTTTCTCTTTCTGTTTTTTTTTTTCTTTTAATGATATACGAGACAACCAAAATGTGCTTTAACAGGAAGTTTAAAGCACATAAAATTTCTTTGAAAAAAAAGGGAAAAATATGCTTTGAAGAGAAAAGCAAATGTTTTTCTTATGATTTTTGCAAAATTTAAAACCTGCCACAGACTCTGTTAAAATGGATCAAAGCTTTGTAAGAACATTATTTTTAAAACACCGCAATAAATTGTTTATTTCTTAAGTAATTGATAAACAGTTTTTTGTTATGAATTTGATGTTCTGGTGTGTGAAGATTTGTGTTAAAAACTTTAAGCTAGAAAAAAAAGGATTTCTTTGGAAGACCGCCACAAACATGAATTTTATAAGGTGAGCAATTCTTATCACATCTTACTTCTGAAGGATGAAAGTGCTTTTCTATTTAAACTAAGCAGGCTCTCATTGAACACTTGGAGAAAATATTAAAATCGTTTTACTGGACTCTATTTCAATATACAAATAAGGTTTAATCAATGAAAAAATTTATTGTATTAAATAAAAAATAAATTGGAAAATTTAAATGTTGTCAATTAATTTTTTAATTAAATTTTTTTTTTTTTTGTGAACGAATTCTTACTATAAAGAAGCAAAAACGACTCTCAGAGAAAACATGACGAAATTATAAAGGTAAGGGCAAGGTACAATAATACAAAAACAACAGGGAATTTCGTATTTGCTTCTGCCTCTTGAAATGTAAAAAAAATCCATACTTTTGTACAAACAATAAAAAAGAAAAAAAAAAAAAGAAAAAAAAAAATTAAATAAAAAATATTAAAAAGCAAAGTAAAATCAAAAAAATATAATTTTTATTGATAAAGAAAAATATTCTACAATCAAATGTAAGGCTGTGTACGAAAAACAAACAAATCAAATCAAACCAGAAAAAAATTAAAAAAAAACTTTAAAGAAAAACAGAAAGATTTTGACACATTCAGATTTAATAGGCTTGTTCTTCAACACCACCTGTAAAATTTCGTCATGAAAAGATCGTAAGAAAAATCGCTGTTCGAGGACAAAAGATTTTTTTTGCACTATGATGCCTTACTTACGTTGCGTTAAAAAAATTAGAAAATTTAATTTACTTTATTTCTTAAAATTCATTTTATTTTTTTATTTAGTACATGTGCTTTACACTCCAATGGTTTGATATCGACTTAACAAAAATACAAAAAATTTATAAAACGTTATGCAGATTGTTTAACTTCGGTCTGTAACAAACCTTTTTTATAAATAGAGTTTAAATGAGTGTCGCGATTAGCGGTTAATACAATATTTGTGTTTTTTGTTGGTTTAAATATAACAATAGAATAAAATGTAATATCTGTATGACTACATATTAACTAGAAAAAATAATTAAACAGTGTGTAAGACCCAGTAGGAAATTTATTGTGGATTAAGAATCAACAATCGCTGTCAAATAACAATAGGTTATATATCACGACTGCATTCTGCAGCGTTTTTAAGTGTCAATTTGTATGAAAAAAAAAACGTCAAACGTCTAGAAATTCAATTTCTAGATTTAAAGGTATATTTTCTCTACGACTGCAACCTGCTCTACTTTGATTGCATTTTTTATGCGGCACAAACATAAATTTCAAATTAAGCAAAAGAGAAAAAATACCGTAAAATATAAAATTTTCCTTCCGGGAATAATGACGTAGATTATCAAAACGTATTCTACACTCATCAGGCATTTGTTTTTAATATAAATTTTAATTTTCATTTTCACACATGCATTTTATAATAAAAATTTAAGCACCTTCATAAAAAATGAATGGAATTTTAATTTGAGAAAACGATAAAAAAAGAAAACAAATAAGTAAAAGGACAGAGATTTTTTCCTGAAACAATAAAGACATTGAAAGTAATAAAAGCATATAAAATAACAAAAGAAAGATGATCAAGACTAAAGGGCTGTAGGACTGTGATGCTTATGTTTCTGTGCTCAAATGAATTAAACGTGACATTGCAACACATTCGTAGCAGCATTGCAACCAGCAGTATTGTGAAACTGTAATATAAACTGGCTGTATGCATTTCATCATACTCGTATACATACACTTGCACATGTGCTGCTGCCTTAAAGGCGCTTGCCATCAAAAGGAAATTGAAACAAAATTAAGGGACTAAATTTTCTGTTATAAAAACCATATTACATGGCCTATTAAATAAAAATCAATCAATTATTTTATAGTTAAAAGAATATAAAGGATGTTCAGAACAACAATTGTATTGTGAGTAGAATTGGTATTTTGTGACTGCACTAAAAACAATCAGTTCGTTTTTGTTTTGTTAAGAAAAAAGATTTGTTTTAAATTCTTATTTTTTTTTTCTTCAAAGGAAACTTCAGTTGAATTTCGTATAACGAGAACACATAAAACACGTAAAATTAATTTTTTAATGCAGTTTTCTAGTTGGAAATAAAGTCTTTTAGATTAACAACCTATTTCAGAATGTCGTAGAAAAAAAATCATTAAACGAAAGAAAAATTTTTTGGGTTTCTTTATACCATCAGATTCATTTAGCACGTACCTTGTTAGGTATTTTAAAAATAAATGTATAGTTCTTTTGGCGTTACATATTAATTTTCCAAAAAAGAATATTAAAAAAAAATTTTTATTCACTTTAAAAAAATGTTATCCTGATCTTAAAAAATTTATTGTAAAATTGTTCTTTTTTGTGATTTTCTGTTTTGTATGTATGTTACATAGATACGGATGTACATACATATTTCCCTGATAAATTGTAGCGAATTTATAGTTTTCAGTGATTTGGCGACCATATTCGTTTTTGTTTTCGTTCTTACAATGTATCAGGATTGTTTTTTTTTTTTTGAAATTTCTTTATTCGTTCACCAATCTTTTTGTAATAAAGCAAATATGTAAATGCATGTGAGAAGAAAATTCTTAACATTTTTTTCCTGAAACATTCATACATGTGTATGTGCACCTATGCATATTTACTCACCTTTTTTTACTCTTCCATACTCTTACATTTACCTCATCCATCATTATTTTATAAAAGAAACATGGCGAGTGAAAGAGAAAGAGAGAGAGACAGAAAATATGCTGGCATTTTAAACACAATAGCTTTTCTGTTTACAACTCTCTTCTAAACATTTCTTGGTCTTTTTTGCTTTCCAGTTAAAAAGAGAAAAAAAAAAACAAAACTGATTGTCATTTTACTTTCTTCTCCTCCACTTGGTAATGAATGTATGAATATTTTTATTTAAAAGAGAGTGAGAAAACTTAGTTATAATGTATGTGTATGTGTGTGTATGCCTGTAAGTTAAGCACACTTCTGTGTCTGTTTAATTAAGACTGTCATTTACTGAACCATGAAAATGTGATTCGTGCATGCTTGCCACTGATTTGAACTCATGCCCCTCTTAAAACTTCACATAAATGTAAAGAGAAAGATGTTGCACAAACGTTTTTTTATTTTTGGAGCATGTGTGCATACCTTTAGTAAAACTTCCACCATTGGTTGGTGCTATAAATGCCACTTATTTAAACTCCAGCTACTGCTACTTGAAGAAGATCTTCTTTTTCAGTTACTTTTTCTTTGTACTTCGTATCCGTTTCTATATTTTTGTACAAAAATATTTTATTTTTTCCTTTACTGAGAGCCCCATTATTATTCAAATAACAGAAAAGCATCAGCAGCAACAAAAACAATTTTAATGTGTGCGTATCATCATCCATCGTACATTTGATTTATCCATTAGTTAGCAGCTGTGAATTTATTTTTTTTTTGTTTTTTCATTTTAAGCTCGATTAAGTGCCTCAAGAGCCATGAATTTTTCTTAACTTTTTTCTTCGCTCAGTATTTTCTTTTTCGTTGTCTGTTATTTTTGTTTTTTTTTTTTGTTGGGTTTTGAATTTTCAAAGACTTAAAAATATCTTTTTATTCTTTATCTCAGTTTAGTTATAAAGCGAAAAAATGTTTATTTTTTAATGAAAATAATTGTTCGTGGGAAAGTGCAATTTAATTGTTGTTGTTGCTCTTGATAATAAAACAGTGAATAAAAGAAAAAAAAAATACAGGCATCAGTTAACTTGAAATAATAAAAAATAGTATTTCAGTTTTACACTCTACATATACAGGGTGGTGAAATTTGAGGTTAGGAAGTAAATTGGCTGCCAAATGATGAAATGTCAAGAATTGAGCAACCATCCTGTGCCATTATTTTTTAGTAAAAAGTTGAGAAATTTTAACCACTATTGCTTGAAAACTGAGCAAAAGCAATGTGGAAACCGCAAAATCATCTTTAGTGATGAGACCATGATAACCCATTTGTTGACATCAGTGACCTTAGGTTTCAGAAGGACGGCGCCACAAGACAAGGTACTGTTATATAAGTACACAGGCAATGCGCTAAGTGTATTACTTTAAGTATAATAAGATCACCCTGTAAATATAATAGATTTTAAGTTATCGAAGTATTGAACATGCATATCAGAAATTTTAATCATTAATAAAACAAGTGTCAAGTCTAAAACAGCAGGTACAAGTGCTGAGAACTCTGGAAAGTACTAATTTTTTATATGTGTTTCGTCTTCTTTTCCTCTTATTCCAAGAAACCTGTTCGTTATGGCTTCATTTTCCTATATTTATAATCATATCCAATTATTACAAATTCTTTAAATAATTGGCGTTTATTTTTTTTTTGGAAATTTATTATTTCACTCGTATTCCTCATCTATTTGTTTCTTTGAGTGTAAATTTGAAAATGTTATTCAAAGTCAAGTTGAGATCTCTTTGAAAAAAGGAGAGTGCAATTATAAGAGTTATTCATTACATTCTTACAACAACGACAATAGTATCAAAAACGATAACTAAATTAAATGATAAATATAGAAAAAGAGAGAGAGGGAAACTACAAAAAACAATATTCATGATGACATGATGCCATTAAACTTTACTTTTATGTTGAGCATTTTTGTTTGTGTTGCCTTATGTACGCGGGAAAACTTCTTGATTTTTCCCAACAAATAATAAAAAAGAAAAAAAAAACGACAGACAGCTAGAAGTTACAAGAGAGGGTGTAGTTTTTTTACTCACTCACAAAAACAAAAAAACAAAGTTGAAGTAGTAGGCATTGTTGAATAAAAAAAAGAATAAAACCTGTTAACTGTTAAGGCTGTTTTTTATTTTTTTTTTATTTTCTTTTTTCTCAAATTTAAAAGTTTAATCAAAGGGCAAAATAAAATAAAAAAATTCCATTATTATTTTTGTTGTTAAAGGCATTTAGCTGCAGGAGAGAAAACAATGCAAGAGCATAACAGAATATCAGTGTTGGTAAAAGTGGTATGAAAGGAAAAAAAATTTATATAAAAGACGAATAATAAATGTTTTAATAACTTGTTTGCCAATAAACCTGTTTTAATCAATTGCAATTTGTTTTTGTGATTATTATTGTCCTCAAGACTTGTTTTAACAATTTACAGAACCAAATTGTGGTTGTGCTGTGTTTGGTTTGTGTTAATGATGGTAACGTTGGTTCCATGACCATTTGACTATTAACACTAAAAAAAAGTTAAACTAACAGCAATAGTTTGCCGGAACAACATTATGATATAATATATAGATCGATTGCAAACAATTAAACCCATACTTTGTTATCATATCGTCGTACTGGAGCTTATTTGCTCTATCCGCCTTTTTATATATCTGGAGTTATTGATACCACTTTAGGTTTTCGACACCAAAATTTTTAAAATCTGCAAGCCGTTTTCGGCTATTTATCTCCGAAACTAGACGAGATATCCGATAACAAATTGTGGTTTGAAAACTTTGGGGTCAAATACCTAAAGTGGCATCATTAACTCGAGATACATATCGTCGCAAGAATTATAGAACGCTGTAACTGACAAAAAATCGAAAATACGTTTTTTGCATCATTTTTATCAGAAAAAAAATACGCGTCGATTCGTCCAGGTCCCAGATTTCTACGATGAAAATAAATTCACTTACGCCGCATGCGTTTTGAAAAATACCAGTGTCTTTGTTCTACTTTCATACTGGTTTTTTGGCTCTGGTGAATATTTAAGGTTTTATCAGTTACAGCGTTCTTTATTTCCATCGACGATATATAAAAAATATGAAATTTCTTAAACTTACTTTAGGAATGTATGCATTTTGTACGAAAATTTTAGACAGCTCTTTCTGACAATATTCATGTATGTATCGGTCAATATTTGACTAATTAATTACCAAAATTTATGTAAATCGTGACTCAAAATGTTTAAATTTATTGCACAAATTCTTTGTTATATAATGCACAGAAAAAACTGAGTACTGATTGCAATTACGAAAACAGCACATACAAATAATTTTTGTTTAAACGAAATTGTTGAAACAATTAAAAAGTTGATTGAATTTTTATTTTGATTAACATACATACATAATTGGCCATTACAACCCTGTGTCAAGGTAATGGCCTAGCTTCTCGCAGCACTCCTGTTGTGTGTGTTAATTTTTATCCATGAATACCGGGACCTACAGTTTAAAGTCGACTCCGAACGATAGATTTGAGAAGCTTTTTCATTTTAATAAGTTACACGAAACACATTCATATTATGCCTTAAATACCATTCATCGCATAAATCTTGACGTATCGAATAATACATGATACATATAATTTACCAGTCGAAAAATCCATGCATTTTATCTGATACAGGAAAGGAAGGCAATGGACGCTTGGAGCCTTGGGAGTAAACATCACAAACTAATTCGCTACAATTGTAAATCAAAACATACTAAAGAATCCCTGTACAATGAATTATCTATTAATTTCATCTGGATGTATGAACCGATTACAAAAAAAGATTCTCGTATTGTACTAAACAGCGTGTAAATATTTGACAATGATAGCCAGTTCCGTGCCATCTAAAAGACTTTGTTCAAAGGCTTCGTGTATGTTAACATGACAGAGATGTCATATATAAATATAAATATAAGTATAGACTAGAATAGATAAAAACATATAATTTCGAGAAAGACTGAATATAAAGCAACATTTTTCTATCAAAGTAATAAATTTTGATATTTCCCAACGAATTGGTATCATTTTATAAGCCTCAACCTCTTTAATCATATTTTCAACTGATCTCTTCTAATTGTTTCCATTTCTTTAGACTTTCACTTCAAAGATGTTTCACTTTTCAAATAGAGTACAAAATCCGAAAATACATACATAATGAAATCAATCAGCTGTTACTTTAGTGTTGTAATTAGTTGGCAATTGGTAAAAACTGTACCCCTCATAAAGTGTAAAAAATTCTTCAAAAATTTAATACTTTGTAATTATTTCTAGATATGTGTCATATAAAGTAAAAAACAAAAATTAAATTTATTTTACAATAACAGTGTAGGGTATAACATAGTCCGGCTTACTTGTATATATTTTTTTCCTTTTACCTCTTTGATTTGTTTTAAAAAAGCTTTTTATAAAAGATAAGAAATCCTTTGATCGTCTGGTATTAATATTCTTACCTTGGAATGCTGCTAAGCTCTTGCTCTCTCTCTCTCTCTCACTCTCTCCGTCTTTTATGCATAATTTTATGTAGCAAAAATTGCATGTTGTGTTTTCTTTATTAAAATTCCTTTAAGGTTTTGGTATATGTGTGTTAGTTATTGGTCGAGCTGTGATAAAAGTTTTTTTTTTTTTTTGTTTTATAAAAAGAAAAGTTCAACTTAAATTGCTGCAAGTTATGTTGCAAACCGCCTTGATGTTAGTTGTTGTTGCTGTGATTTAAATAACAGCCTTGCACAATTCTATTAAAAGTGTTTGTTTGCTCGTTATTTGTACAAACGAGTGTTTGTGTTTGTTAGTGTAGCAATAACAGTTATTTCAACAAATAGTTTTTTTTTTAACCACTCGTATATGCATGGAAATTTTCGAATACTAACAAGCTAAAACAAACCGTTTTTATAACTTTTCTTAGTGTGTGCGTGTTTTGAATTCTGCGTGTTGTTCATATGGTTGACTGATTTAATTGACTCTTAAAATAAAGTGTTAGAAAAATGCATTCACTTCTCCCGCAAAATTTAGAAAAAAAGAACTTCATTTGCCTTTTGAATGAACTGCAAAGTTTTTTTGTTCATTAAATCGATTATTTATGAATACATTTATGACTTTATGGTGAACATTTGTATTGTGAACGTTATCTCCTAATAAAAAAAAACCTATTTCTTAGAGATCCAATTGATTTTTTAACACGTTCGAGGCCTTTATTCCCTGTACAAAAATTTTTAATATTAGACAGCTCTAGTTATTTGTCTACTGACGAATATTGTACAAGCGGAGTTTAATAGTGGATATATGAGTTCTGGTGTGCTCATTCCAGCACAAATGGCTTCTGTCATATTACAAAAAGATGGATTTTGACCACACGAAATTGGATAATAAAATTTTGAAATATAATATGACTGTGGATATCATTTGGAAGTGAAGATAAATACGTATTTAACTAGCACAGACAAAAACCTTTTATTTTAGCAGAGCTAAATATGCCAAAAGCACAGTTGATTGTGAATTTTTCCACTCTATTATAATTGTTATTATTTGACATTTTTCAAAATAGATCATTTTTTGAACTCAAATATATCAACTCCCAAAATTATTTCAGATATGCCACTATTCCAGGTGGATAGAGGACCCTTAAGACTACCACGCACATATAGCCCTATATCTGTAGAAGTCCTAGGTTTTCCATAATAACAATTACAAAAGAGTGAAAAACTTCACAATCAACAGTGCATACATACATAACTGGCCTTTACAACCCTGTGTCAGGATTACGGCCTAGCTTCTCTCAACAGTGCATTTGGCATATTTAGCTCTGCTAAAATAAAAGGTTTTTGTCTGTGCTAGTTAAATACGTATTTATCTTCACACACATGTAATGGATTCATTACATAATTAAAATTCAAGAATTTTTTCTTCTGTAAAGTTCAACTCAATGAATTGGACTTTAAAAAACAAAAAACAAACAAAAAAAACATTTTAAGAAAAATTTAAGTCCTCCTTTTTAAAATGCCAATAAATGTTCTTCTACCTGCTTATGTTTCAAATGATTATGACTTTTCTGGTGTAAAAATCATAATTGTTTGGAAACCAACAACTGGAATAAGGAGTCAATTATGAGATTTTTTTTTTTCATTTGATCAGCTTTAAATCTGCTATTGATAATGTTTATGGTTACAGATAATTGTAATTGAATGAAGATGAAAACCAAAAGAACATTAAGGGATTTTATTGTGATAATTATTGCTGTTGTTGTTGTTGTTGTTGTTGTATTTTTCGTTGTTCTAAATTCTATGCCATAAAGAAGATTACAAACAATTAATTTTCGGCTTGCATGTAAGCACTGAAATGGCAACCAACATTATGAACATCACTTTAAAATACCAGGTAGATTGTTTTGCCTCCGTTTATAATGTTTTTTTTTTTTCACCTATACCTAGTGCTGACTACTGAATGTACAACATGCCACAAACAGGTTTGACTAGTTGGGATCTAACACTGTAATTGGCTGTGGGAAGAAAGGAAAAAATATTATTATTTTTAAGATTTGCTCACATAAAGCCCTTTTGAAAATATGGCCAGTTGTAATCAGAAGAAACATTTTATTTTTGTTTTCAATTGATTACTAAAGATTGCCACTTGCAGGCAGCAACAAATATTCCATATGTTTGGGCAGTGCCATAAAAGTTTGTAATGCTTTGTTTAGTCGAACAATGTTGTCTGTGGTTTATGCTTTAATGCAATGCCATGTGCTTATAATACTGCTAAGTACTAATTGTAACGCACATGGCCAATGCAATTTGTTTTAGTTTTTAGTTTAACTAACACTCTGGCATGCTTGTAAAGCTGCGGTCTAATTAGGTAAATATTTGACGAAAACAGCGTAACAACTCTTTTTTGAATACATTTTATGAAGAGATTTGGTTTTGTGCGAATTTTTTTTTTAATTATTAAAAAAGAATTTTTTTTATAAGAAATAATCATTCGATTAACCAAATTTGGAGCAACAAAAAACAAAAATCAAATATTTTTTCTACAATAGTAGTTACGCTACTTTTTTCAAATATTTGTCTAATGTGATCGTAGCTTTACTTTTATGTTTAGCGTTTGTAACGCTTCAAAATGCAAATATTAATACATACATAATTGGCTATTACTTACAACCCTGTGTCAGGGTTACAGTAGAGTGGGCAAACAAACAAAACATTTCGCAAACGTTACCACAAAGTCATAAACTTTTAAATTTTTTTTTTAATCGTATTGTACATGAGCAAAACCAAAACAAATACTTTCTAAATGAGAAAGAGCACAAACGTAAAAAATTCGCATTTTGCTCTTGTGCTTGCTTTGTTATTCCGTTAAATTCCTATAATTTGCTCTTTTTTCTCTTCTTCTTTTCTTTTTCTTCTCATTCATTTTTTGTTGTAGCTACGCACATTTGAGTTAGTGTATTTGTAGTGCTCAAAACAAAAACAATATACAAAACTAAATGGGACAATCGCTCTCACTGTTTTTGTTTTGTTTTTGTTTTACTCATTGTAAAGAACAAAACAAATTAAGACCAAACGTTTCGTTTTGTTATTTTCCTATTCTGGGTTACAGCCTAGCTTCTCGCAGCACTCATGTTGTGTGTGTTAATTTTTATTCATGAGTACCGGGATCTACAGTTTAACGTCAACTCCGAATGACAGATTTGAGAAGCTTTTTCACGGCAATCAATTACTCCAAGAGCTTTTGCCAAAAGACTGCTGAGGGGTAGTCGCCGAAAGAAATAATTTTGTAACAATAATAGCGGTCGTCAAAAACCTCTTCAGTTCCTTAACAGATGTAAAGTGTCATAAAGACTACCAGTTTTAGCATCTCAAGATCCATATAATATTTTTTTTCAATGCTTTTCATTATATTTTTTTTCTGTGTAATAATTAGAATATAATTTTTATTTGGTTTTGAATTTAAATAACAATTTCTTCTGAATTCCCTTAACACACGAAACCTTGATGAGGTAAGTATGCGTATATAAAGCTCTTATCAAACTATAAAAAATCTTAAAAATTTCTTCTTTGATGACTTCAATTCATAAAATTTCATATGAAATAACTAAATATAAAAGTATGTAAGAGTTCTTTACAATTTCCTGGAAAAGGTTTTTCAATTTATTGTGTCTTTTCATGTACAAGTACACAAAAAATTTTCTTTTAATAAATTGTCATTTTTTTTTAAACATACATGCATACATTTCTACATATTATATACATATTTTCCTTGTATAGATACCTGTGAAACATAAAATAATTAATATGTCTCATCCCTGTGTTTTTGTTGTAAAATTTTTTCAATATTTTTGATGATGTTGTTGCTGTTGATGTATTAACTGGTTTTTCCATCATTTGATTTTTGTATACGATTCCATAGCAATTTTTTTTGTGCTGCAATTCAAGAGAATTTAGAAAACAAAACAAAAATTTTTTAAGCGATTAATTGCCTTCAGTGCAATTGTAAACATTTCAAGCGTGTGTGTGTGTACATTTGTATGTGTAAATGCTAGTGTTACTGACTGTTTTAAATTTAAGCTGAATTGCCTTTAAGTAACAACAGCTAAAAGTGTTTTTGGCATTTAACGCATTACCAACGATTGATGTCTAATACGAGTAGAACCATTGATGTTTCTTATTTTTACCATGGGCTGTTATGGTTGTAGCCTGTATGGCTGCTGTTGCTGCTGCTGCTGTCAATAAAATGGCATTTTGTTGCACTTTTCAACAACAAAAACAATTTTTTTTTTCAAATTCATTTTCACTCCTTTTTTTATAAAATTTTTTTTTATTTATTTTTTGTTTCTCTACCATTGGGCTACCTTTTTTAATACCAGCAATTTATTGGTTTTTCTCAATGGGTTCTCTTTCTTTTTTTACTTTCAATTACTGTAACTCTCTTATACTCCTTTTCTTGTTATTGATTTTTGTTGTGGTTATGTGTGTATTGCTGTTGTGGTCGTTCTAAGTATGCAATTATTTGCTGTAGTTTGAGGTTGTATGAGTTTTTCATTTATTTGGTTTCTCATTGTTTCTAATGTTGTTGCTGGTATTGTTTGTTCTCTAATGTTCATACTGTCTATTAAGTAGCGGTTGTTTTATTTTTTAGGAAAATAAAAGAACACAAAACATTAAACATGTTGCTGCTCTTGTTTACGAATATGCATCAATAACAAACGGTTAAAAAAAAAAGCGAATCGAAAATAAAATTATCAGAAGCGAATTGAACAACAACCTAAAATTTTACTGCAGATTTCTTTAGAAAAATTAAACTTGAGAAAAATGGTTAAAATGTAGCAAAAAAAAAAAAAAAAAAAAACAAAAACACTAAAAGAGAATAATAAGAAAGAAATCTTTTCAGCAACAAAAAAAAAAAATTGGGTTAACAGACAAAACTAGGTACGAATACAATGCTGTTATTGTGTTGAAGCAAATATTACCTCTCCCACATATGTTTGTATGTGCATACACATGTATGTATTGAAATAACCCCACCTTATCTAAACATTTTATGAGAAATGACCAATATTGGGAAAACATTTCAACAAACTTGTGTACACATGCATGTATATGTTTTCATATTTAACAATTGCTTAACAAATCGCAAACAAATGGGAATTTTGCTCTGAACTATTGAACTCTACATTAAACTGTGAGGTAGTTATTCATTTGAACAGTATGTTGTTGCTGCTCGAAAACAGGTTAAATCTCAATATTTACTTTTCAAAAACTGATCTTTTTCTCAGCAAACTTGAAATCAGGTGATTTGAAAATGACTCTAAATCGGTAGCAAGCGATTATTTAAAGTATTCTTCATTTGGAATCAAACTTGTGTATTTATTTAGTTGTAGGGCGATATAATCCTGTTTTTGCTCGGTGGATATGTTCCAATAAACGCCGTGTAATGTAAAAGAAATAAGATATTTTGAAAATAATATGAAATTGATGGAAGTATACTCAAAGGTCCAAGATATTGGCTTATATTCATTGACAATTAAAATAGTCTTTAAAGTGTCGTTTAAAAAAACATTGCATGGAAAATTTTACTTCAAATCTACTCTAATAACCTATGAATACGGGCCATTGTATTTAAGGAAAATAAACAAGCAATTAGTTTAAACTTGTAGCTTGTAAAAATATAATTTTTTTATAAATGAAAGTACTCTTTCTGTATCAGCTTACAATATAACCACTTCAAAGCACCATAGGAACTAGAATCTTACAAAAAGTTATCCACGCAAACACAAGAATTTTTGTGTGCACATAAATGAATATATTCTTAATAAATCATAAATTTCCCAACTATTATTTTAAAAGAAATATTTTACTGTCATACGACAACATATTGTTACGAAGTGTCCTTTATAATTCGTTTTATTATTCAAGGGTTCTATATTTGTAAACTAAAACACCGATACTTTTCGATTTAAAGCTTTATTTACACTCTTTAATGTTTAAAATACAACTAACTACTGACTGTAAACCTTAATGTGTAGCCCTATTTATAGTTCTAATGTTTTATTCTAGTAATTTCCAATTTACAATTACTTTCATCTGTTTATATAACGTTTCGGTACATACGCAACAGTTTCGCAGTTATAAATAAATGTATGAAGGAAAACAATTTTTTTGCCTAAAAAATTAATTTTTTTTTTAATTCATAAAAAATCCAAAATGGTAAAAAATTGTCAAGTTCTACTACTTTCGCGTAAAGTCGCATAACCTATGAACAAAATGAGACATAAGTCATGAAAATCGATGAACGCGTTTCGCTTTTATTCACAATTAAGTAAAGATATGAATTTAAATAATTTTTTCGAGATATGAACAAAACATTGATGACTTTTTTTATGATTCTCAAAATTATAAAAAAAGTAGTAAACAAAAGATTATTTGATTTTTATGATTGCAGTATCAAAGTAATAAACGATAATAAATTTGGAAAGTGCACTTTTTTAATTATTTGGGTTTATCATTGATCGATTTTTGTCATTCAACAAGTACCGACTAAACGGAAAAGTACTTGTACAAGCGATTTTTCTCCGGTTTTTTAATTATAACTGAAACTAAGGCCCAAGACTTTTTACGACAATGAAACGTTTTTCTATTTCACATGGAGTTTTATGCTCGAAGCTTCTGGAGTTTGACAAAGACAGAACAAAATTAAAAAAATTAAAATTGGCTTGAACGCACATTTACAATAAAGTTTACTGAAACTGAATGTCCTACCAGTTCTGCACTTGGTCGGCAACGTAAATCGTTTGAGGAGTGTACCTCTGCAAAATCTGTTGGATCATACTGCTGAAAGAGTCCTAGAGACCAAGTCAGTAAAGGCTCAAGAAAGTCGTAACAAAGAATATCAAAAATATCGCCTTAGACACTCCAGAAAAGGCATTTAGCCAGAAAAAGCATACTGTTATAAGCTCCTTTAGAATAATAATTTAAAAATAGATTTAAAATAAATAATAAATTAAAAATTAAAAAAATCATTTAAATTTTTTTGTTAGTTATGACTTTTTACATTGTAGGTAACGATATACATTTCTCTAACTTTCCTTATTTTGATTACTTTTGTGTATTACTATATAAATAAACCTAAATTTATGATAAAATCACTACATTTATCGACAAACATATTTGTTTCCTCACCTTCATACAAAAATCCCCAGTGTGTGTCGTGTAGAGTATTGTCGTCATATATCTTCGAGAGAAAGTCAAATGTTGCAAGGAGTATTACTTATTTTCAATTAAATTTTAATTTATATTCTAATGCATACTTAAGGCTAATAACATGCAACTAAATATTGAAATCTGCCAAGCCATGTTCCTTCATTTATAATTTTTTGTATGTTTTCAATTTAACATTCTGATTTTTCGTCCTCGATAGGTGACTGTAATTTTTCGTGCTAATCTTTAAAGAATTAATAATATTAATATTAATGTATATTGACCTGATGACAGGTCGGATGCAACAGATGATTCTGTTTTAAAAAGATAGATTACACACACACATGCATACAACGAACATCAAACTATACTTTTTTTTACTGTTACACTTCCAATGTGAGTACGTGTTTGGCTACACTGTTTTACACTACCGTTATAGGATACTTTTTGAAAGTTATTGCTTATAAAATTTTAAAAACTTATTTCTGATAATTTTTGAAATAATGGCAAAATTTGTTAGAAGATCTTGAGCCAGTTTAGATTAAATGACAAAAAAGCGAAGTTTGATGGCTCGCTTATTTCTTTTAGCTTATCAGGGTTATCAAATTGGTCTCATCGTCATTCCAATCGGTGATGCCATTTAGCCGAAAATTATCTTCCATTTTTTGTACATAAACATTTTGTATAAATTGTTTTCTGCACTGCGAGGGTATTTTTTTCAGAAGAAATCTCTCAACTTCGAGGTGTTTCTCTTTTTTAATATTTTTATTTTCTGGTGTTTTTTTTTTCACTTCTTAAAACCGTTATACAGTTACGGTGTGTTTGTATATGTTTCTTGTTGTTTATGGCTAATGTTGTTGAAATAAAACAGTTTTTTTTTAAAATGTGTGTGTCTGCACATTCTGTTTTTTCCCGGTATCGACAGATTTTTGTTTTATGTGTGTGTGTGTGTCTCTTTTTCATGGCAAATACATTGAATGGCCACAACCTTTGTTATTGTTAAAACAGGTTGGCTTTTAAACATTTTTCGTGGTTTTTCTGTTTTGTTTTGTTTTGCTTTTTTTTCCTTTTGTTGGCTTAAAACAGTAAGGTGGTTCACAATTGCCTGATATCTGATTTTGAAGTTCATAAATGTTAGAAAATATCTTTTAATTTTCTTATACAATATTTCCTATAGCGTATGACCCTAATAAAGTTTTGTATAAAATATTTATTTAGCGGTTTAGAATTGATTGTTGCAGTTTATTCTTTAGAATGAAATTATTTATACGCGTATTTATTCTTTTCTATATAGAAAAACAAATTTTTTTGGTTTGGCTTTTATAACAATAAATATTTATTTTGTTACAGATTTAGTTTTACATGTACTTAGTTTCTACTCGTATATGTTTTTTTTTTGCACTGATTTGTAAACCCACGGTTTTAAATTTTTAATTGTCATCTACTGTTTGGTTTATCAAAAAATAAATTACATTTTAAAATAAAACTATTGCAGTTGAAAAGCTTTTCCAAAAAAAATTTAAAATTTAATTAAAACAAAAATGTTATTAAATATTTATTTTTTTATATGCATATAATTGGTTTTATTAAAAAATAAAGTAAAAAAAAATATTATAAAATTGTTTTACATTTTCATGAAATTAACTCTTATGCAGCTCAATTATGAATAAAAATTTCTTTTCCCACATTACAATCGAATTTATATTAGAAAAATAGGAGAACAGGCAAAACTTCTAGGGAATTTTTATTCATAATTGGGGGGATTATTTTTTTGTATAATTTTACTTTTTTTTTATTGAATGTATTTGTAATAATAAAAGCCCGTAATAGGCCAATTAAAAATATTACAAAACAATAATATCCTCTTAAGTCTAAAAAAAGGGAATATGTATATATGTAAGTATAGCATTAAATACATTACAATATATAAGTACAGTGTACTCTCTCTTTACGGACACCTCTTTTAAGCGGACACCTCTGACAGGCCGACACATTTTTTAGTCCCAAAAAATTCTTTGGGGTTTTCAAAACTTTTCTCTCTTAAACGGACAACCCCCTCATAACAGGACGAGGACACTTATCTCTACCCCAAAATTATTTCAATTTCCGCTAACCGGACAGCTTACAGCACGGCGACACAATTTTTTTTTAATTTTTTAAAATTTTTTCTTATTGATTATGTTTTTTATTCAATAATACGTGTACGTAAAAGGAGGACTCCCGAAGCGATAAAAATTCTAGTTGTTATGTTTAATGTTGTAAATATGTTGGTGCAAAAATTTTTAGATTCTTATTACAAATTTGAATCACAATGTCTAAAGAAATTAAAGAGAAAGTAAATGTTTTTGAAATTCATAAAAATTAAAACCATAGTGTGCGCGAGGAGTTAGCAAAGAAATGCAAAATCAGTTAAACTTATACTGCTGACACTAATATCAAAACCAAAAGACTTAACATTGACAAATTGTTCTACGAATGGATTGTAAAGACTCAACATTATGCCATTCCTCTAATTATGATATCGGTATAAGACCCAAAAAATCTGGCAAACTCGTCTTAAGATGAGCTAGAAAGTGAGATTCTTATTAAACCATTAGAAAACTGAAAAGCTTTTTCTTTAACTCACAGTAATCTAGGAAGCGAAAGATTTTGATATAAAATTTTTAACTTGATCAAATCCAGTTTATATCTAATGTTATAAACTATTTTCTTTTAAATTTCACAAGAATATTAATGAACATTTAGTTTTTGTCTTATTTTTATTTGTATATTTTAGATTATTATTTGTTCTTTCTATGATTTTTTCATAAGCGGACACCTCTCATAAGCGGACAAATTCGTCAGTCCTTTAGGTGTCCGTTTGAGAGAGAGTACACTGTAATCATATAAAATATTAAATTAAAATCAGTATAATCATGGCATCAATTAACATTGTTAAAGAAAAAAAATTTAAAAATGATAAAATAAAGAGTAAACAAAAAGCCCATGTTAACGACACTTACTTTAAGGATTATTACTCGCATTAAAAAATTCAGTCAACATTTTTCGATATATCATAGGTGAGTAACTGAATAATCTCAACTGAGTTGGTAAATGATTCCAATAGCGTGCAATTTTCACAATGAATGACTTTTCGAATATAGAATTCTGTATTCTAGGTATAAAAATCTGAACGTTCCTTGATGAGTGAATAAACTTCATGCGACTATTCAAAAATGTAGGTCCTGAAATCTTTATAAGCTTATAAAAATATAAGAGAAATTTAATTTTAATAAAATTAGAAAATGAACATTTGCAAAAACGGATGAGAAATGCTGATACTCCATTCCTAATGTTATGTTAATTTTCTGGGTATTCGCTTAATTTACTAGAAATGTCTTATACCGTAGCCGTCGTGGTCTAGTGTGTTGGCTTACTAAGACATGAGCCCTGGGTTCGACAGCCAGCTCCGACATCTAAAAAAAGAAAAATATGAAAAAATATTTCTTTCGGCGACTACCTCTCAGCAGTCTTCTGGCGAAAGCTCTGAGAGTAATTAATTGCCATGAACAAGCTTCTCAAGTCTGTCGTTCGAAATCGACATTAAAACTGTAGGTCCCGGTACTCATGGATAAAAATTTACACAGACAACATGAGTGCTGCGAGAAGCTAGGCCGTAATCCTGACACAGGGTTATAAAGGCCAGTTATGTATGTATGTATGTATGTATGTCTTATACCTTTTAGCTCCATTATTATTACCAGGGACCGCAAATAACAGTTATTGCTTAAAAATGAAACTAAAAAAATCATCGTGTTAGAGTCGACAGACATATATGATGTTATATACCAAATTAATTGTCCTGGAGAGCTCTCACAGAATCTGTGGTGATCTCGCATAAGTGATCATTAATCAGATTTTAACTGTTACTTTTTGACGGAAAAATAAAAGTTTAGATGAAACCTTTAAAAAGAGTGTTTTATTTTTCCGTTATAAAATAAAACTCATTTTGTGAGTTTTATTTTTTCGTCATAAAGTAGAACTTATTTTTGAGTTTTATTTTTCAGTCGGAAAATAACCGTTATTTTTCGAGTTTTATTTTTCAGTTAAAAAATAAAACTCTATTTAGTTTTATTTTATAACCCAAAAAATAAAACTCCTAAATAGAGTTTTATTTTATGATGGAAAAATAAAACTCAAAAAATAACTGTTATTTTCTGACTGAAAAATAAAACTCACAAAATGTGTTTTATTTTATGACGAAAAAATAAAACTCTATTTTTGAGTGTTTTTTTCTAACTTTTATTTTTCCGTTGAAAAATAACTTTTTCTGCTGACCTTTTTTGGAAAAACTCTCAAAATAACCATAAAAAAATAAGTTTTTCGATATAACTTATAACCGTTACAGTCCCTGATTATTACTTACCGGTAGTTAAAGGTGGGATGTTATTACAAACAAACTTTTTATAATTTACAAAAATGTTTTTTATTCAATTTTATGGCTTTAAAATAAGTAATAAAATTTCTTTTAATGCCAATTTCACATTTTAACGCTTTTTTGTTTTCACAATATTTTTAATTTAAAAAATTTTCTCTTTTCCAGGTAAGTGCGTACTTATATCGTCATGTTGTTCCTTTACAGCAACCATAGTTTGGTAAGATTATCTAAAAAAAAAAAACTACAAAATCTTCTCAGCAGCTTACATTTTACTATTTTGGGCTGATTTGAACTGATGCACTGGTAGTTCCAAAATGGAAAATGGAATTGGGCCTGGTGTTCATAGACCCAGTCGTGACCAGGGTCGCATTCTGAGAAGAAATCCATGGATGTAGCAGCGCCGATTGTTTGAAGATCAATACTTCGGTATGTTGGTACTGGAACGAATTCTGTGTGCGGTAATAGTAATTGGACACTTGGCACTGCTACATTAGTTCATTCTTTGATTTCCTTCTATTCAAAGTTTTATGGTAGTTGATATATCCACAGCAATTTTCTTCTTGATGCGGACTGTTCAACCACATCATTGGTATACCAAAAGGCATAGCCTACTTCTTTCAACTTTTCCATTGCATAAGAGTTGAATAGCAATTAAAGCAAACAAGGGGCATAGTTTACATCAGTAATAAATTCTTGCGAGAAATATTGTTTATAAGCTTCTAAAAAAAATCACTCGCATTGCCACATTCATTACAAAACATTACAAAAATGGTCTATTTTACATTTTGGTTCCGACATTTTTAATACAATATATATTATAGAATTTTTTTTTTTTTTGTTATTTTTATGAAACCGATGCACTTAACTTAAATCAATCACAAAATGAAATAAGTTCCAAAAAAATTAATAGCGAATTTTATCACGATCGAGCGAAAATTAAAAGACATCAGCTTCGGCTGAGTTCCGAGTCTTACCTGAATCTTTATTTTTGAAATTAGTTCCTTGTACGAAATAAAAAAATCACTGCCTTTACGGTGGTTGAAAACAATTAAGTTGTTTGGTTGGTATAAAAACAAAAAAACTTAGTTTTGTGGAAAATATTTTCAAAAAGCATGAAAAACAAATAATTTTTCCAACATTTTGCTTCATAAGCACCACAAAATTTTTCTAAATCAATTTTTTAAAAAAATTTTAATTATTGCAAAGGTCTCTAGCAATAATTCGACGAGTTATAGCCAAAAAACCATTAAACAATATGCTGAAAATCGGCATTTGACTACAAGGCAAGAAGGTCGATTAAAAAAAAAAACGAACTAGCGCCGCAATACGGGTCTTCTAATATAGCCTGTATTTTCACCCCTCACTTTCAGAATCGACCTAACTTTTGCTAACCTGAATTTGTTCCACAGTTTTGTTTTATTTTGAAAAATATTGTAGAACTTATTTTGATAATTTCATCTAATTTAGCCCTAAGACATTTTTTTTTAAACTAAATTCCTATTTAGGAAAAATTTAAATCTTTTTAAAAATAACTTCTCATAACTCCAACAAACATTTCGGTAAATATTTGAGCGTTTTAAGTAATTTTTTTTCTTCGCTTAATAATAATAAAAGAAAAACACAGAATTATTTCCTTATCATTTTCTATATTCCATAAGATTATAAGTTGTTGCAGACACTACAACTTTCAATTGCTGCTCACTTCACACTCTAAAGATACACAATTATTTCCAAATGAATTATTTCCCTGAAAATCTCAGTGTTTATTTTCTAAATAAAAAACAAATTCTGAGAAAAACCAGCATTGATTTAGTTTTTCATCGATTAATGGATTTCTTATTGCGTAAACCAGAAAAATCTTAATGAAAGAATGTTTATTATTTAGTTTTTTCATAAAAAAAAACTTTTTAGCATTCAATAAAAGTGATGCCGATTGCATTATAGATCAGCATTTTCTTGTGTTATTGCTTTAATAAACTGTGAAACCATAAAATTTTGTTGTGCCGATGTTGTGAATGAATTTGTAAAAAATTTAACAAAAACAAAAAATATGTACTCGTGTATATAACTTTTGATATGCGTAGGTCTTAACATATATATTTTTTTCTTATAAAAGGCCACGCTTATGAGGTCAAAAGGTCAATTATGTACTAAAATTATGTAACCAGAAAAAAATTTTTAGATAAGAAATTCATATTTAAAGTAATCAAGATCATATTCTTATTTTATTCAAAAACAGTGTCACATATTCAAAAATCATAACTAAATACGGAAGCAATAAAATAGAAAATTTTTAATGGAACATACGTACTTAATAGATCATCTACTTAATTAACACAGCAATTACACTCAGCTGTTATATGAATGCAACCCAGCATACTGGCATGTAGAGAAGGTAATATTCTAAACGACAGTATTGTAATAATTGTGCATTTTAGAAATTGCAGAGGATTAAAAAAATAGTTATAATTGAAGTAAGGGTTTGTAAAAATAAAATTATTCAGTAAAATATTATATGCCAAAACACATGTCTGGTTTATTTTCTGGCTTGTATGGATATTTTTGGACGCAATCGGAACCATATAACCTATTTTAGGGGCAAATTTAGTGTGCATTAGTTTATATCTAGGGATTTTCATTATATATTGCTGTGTATAATATAATAACCAAGTTATTCTATTATTTGTTTAATTCTTTGAGGTTCCCTATTTTGCAATTGCATCTTATATGTTAAAAGCGTGAGAAGTGCAGCTTTGATTAAATCGTAGGTGTCGCAACTTACTATGTCAAAGACTCCGGGTTAAACCCCAGCTCTGACATCTTGAAAAAAGAATCAGAAAAAAAATATTTCTTTCGACGACTACCTCTTAGCAGTCTTCTGACAAAAGCTCTTGACACACACAACATGGATGCTGCGAGAAGGTAGGCCGTAACCCTGAAATAGGGTTGTAATGGCCAGTTATGTATGTATTGTATGTATGTATCGCAACTTTAAGTCAACTCCTGAAATGTTCAAACTTTTAAATACCGATTATATTTTAAAATTTACAGAAAATGATTTAGATAGACTCGATATTTTTTTAAATTTTTTTATTCGTATGAAGTAAGATTTTTCAAAATCTGAAAGATATTTTTTTTATTGCGGCCAGCACTCAGGGGATGACCCCCACTAATGCAGTACATTGAGCTGGTCTAGGAAAATAAGAGGGGAAGGTGGAAAGAGGGTATGGACCTTTGATTTAAACGTACTTATATCGTGTCTGATATCAGTCAGTAAAGAACTTTAAATGCGAACCGCAAGGAAATCGGTTGCTGTTGATTGATTATTCAATGGCCAGTGTTATACCTTCACCACTAAATAATTCAGTAGAAATCAACCCTATGAAGCTCGCATAGTAAAGTTTAAATTAGGGGAGAAATAAAATATCATAATAAATTTTTGAGAAAACTTGATTTTGTAGTCTGTTTCCCTAATACTGTCGATGATAAACAGATTACCCATGATACGTTTGCATAGAATGCATACAATGTGCGGTCGACGACATGCTCATTGTCACTCAGTCAGTTGTGCACTATTTTTGCTGCATATTTTTGAAAAAGTCGTTAATGAATTGTTGCAGTATAGACTTTTGTCCACTTTTGTCCTACACCCAACCTCGACAATCTCTTTTTTAAGTTAGAGTAAACTGGGAAATATCCTGGCAACAGTGGTTGATCTCGATGGTGTGGCTCGTCAACCACTTTGATGTGTTACATTATAACGAGCATTTAATGTTCATCACTCCGGTCGTAACCAATTCGTGTGAAATTGAAATTATATATTTTTCAACTACAAAACTTAATTGGGCCAATTATTTGGTTGGAGACGATCTGTTAATGTTAATGAATAAAAAAAATCAAAATATTATCATATTTTAATATCAATAAAAGTTTAAAATTCCATGTGGTTTTTGTTTCTTTTATTTTCGATTTACAGAACATACCCAATAATTTAACTACGCTGTACTTATATTTTTATAATACAAATCATTTAAATTTTTGCATATTTTATATTCTACACCTAAAATCGTTTTTATTGCGAAACACTGTTGGCTTTCTTAAAAAAGAAACCAAAAATATTTGCTTCTCATAAAATCTAACTATACAAACAGACATACATATACTATATATTAATTTTAACGTACGCATATGTATATATGTATATATTTTTTTATTTCATACCGCAGTGTTATTTTATGAAATATGGATTTTTAATTTCTATGTTGTGCTTTCGTTAAAAACATATTTTTTTCCGTTTTATTATGAATGATGAGAAAAAAAAAATGTTTAAAATATATTAAAAAAAACTAACACTCTACTCCTCATATTACAAAAATTTATGCATTTTTATATCCAATTGCATTGCAATTCTCAAAAAATAAAATTAAATGACAAAAAAAAAAGGAAAACATTTACACTGAAATAAAAATTATTGTCTAATGAACACCGACAATGCAAGTGTAAATATTAAAAAAGGGTGAAAAGTACGTAAAAAAGAAACTAAACAAGTTATTTATTAATATTGTATTTTTGTTTAATTAAAACAAGATTTTTTTTTTTTTAAATTTTGGCATTTATATAGTTTTTTGCATTTTGCTCTTTATTTGTTAAGCTTTTAATTTAAATTTTTAATTTGGCTTGTAATTGATATTTTTTTTTTGCAACCTCTAAAAGTAATAAAGGCCAGCCACCACTTATATGGCTGCCTAAAGTCGGTTTAGCCAGCTTGTTATTGTATTGTTTTATTTATAAATAAACAAAATTCTGCTTCATTTTTAAATATAATCCATGGAATAATTTTTAATTCTTAATAATATAAGGGGTGTAGTAAATGTTCTTTTTAGGTTTTTATTACAAAATATGAATTGAAGCCATGAAAAAAACAATTTTCTTATGTGGTGATATACGACTGTGAAGAGTTTTTACAAAAAGAGTTTTATGTTACGTAGAAAAATTTATATTTTATGACGTAATTATAGTTTTAGGTTTTTAACAGCTTGAATATTATTATTTTGACATAAACCTCCAAAACCATTATTTGGGTAAACAATTTTCTATAAATGGGGACAGATATAGAAAGCTGGGAAAATTTCCTTTAAAATAAGCCCTCTTCCAGCGTTGCAGGTCAACTATTCACCAATTGCAATGAATACTTCCAAAAAAATATCATTATTTTCGGATGACCTGAGCACCTAATTTTCTCTTAAAAAACCGGAAGCTCGATTTTGATTTTAGAACCATGGTTTCTTTGGGGAAAAGTTCTTAGAATTTCTCGTAGATAACGACCTTGCTATACGCTTTGTCATGTTTTTCGGTCCCGAACAAATTGACCCACCCTAATATATGTTGAGTACTAATAAGTAGTGTGATTGCCTTATAAAACATATCATGAACAATGAAAAAACCAAGTTGTTGAATTGAATCTGATTCCACACGTATGTGCATGAGTTCTGGGCTTATATGTATCTACGCCTGACTCACTAATAAGTTAAGATCCAAGATTAAATTGAAAAGTTTGCATGTTTATGAGCACTTTTAAATTTAAAATAAAATGAAAGTTTTTTTTAACATTTTTGAGGTTTGGGACTACTCAACTGGGCTATCTGACGTACATATACGATAAATGGCGGCAGTGGTTTATAACTAATTCTTTTGGTGAATAATGGTAAATTTGTGAAGGAAGTGTTTTAAGTCTAAAAGTGTTTTTTTTTCTTTCTCTATTTGAGTTTTAAAAACACGATTGCAAAGAATTTGTTAACGAAGAGTCATCTATGGTGGATTTGTCTCCTTGGTATAGGACTATAATGTATTGGGTAGAAGAATTTATGAGCACTCAACTGAATGGCCAATATGGACAGTGTCTGTAGTCGTTGAGGTGTCTATGCCAGAAACGATGAACAAAATTCACGAAATGAGCGTCGACTGACAGAAACTTTTTGGCGAAATTGCATCGCAATTAACGCCAGTTTTTTCGTAGATTCGTAAACATAAATGACACAGTGTTTCACCATTCCACACCCGATAGTAGAAAGTAATGGACTCTATGCGAGAATCCGGTCCAACAAACCAAACACAAATAAAGCGCTAATTTATTTTAGCGCTTAAATGATGAAATTATCGAAAATATTAAAATTTGTGTCACATACATGTAAGAAGAATAAAAACGAGCAATTAGTTTTTATGTTTTATTGCAAAATATTCATTTTTCATTTATTTTAATAGTTCATTAATTTGAGTTTTTTTTAATTTAAATAAAGATTGAGAATAACAATATTATGTCCGTCCGAATTAAATATCATTCTTAAAAAAAAAAAAAAAAAAATACAGCTTTATTTATTATTATTATCGACTTGTAAACCTCCAACTCACTACCGTCACAACTTGAATCCATTTTTCGACTGACTCTACTTTCTAATTACTTCAGTTTTGTACTTCTTTTCCTTCTGTTTCATATTTCTCTTCTGTCCGTCCGTAATTCCGAATTCTATTCTATTAGTCTTGCCATATAATTGTGTATGTACTTTAAATACATCCCTACATATATACGTATTAAAAAAATATAATACATAAAATACGTATTGCTCGCTCCTTAATCAGTTCTTTAAAATATTTTGTAAAGAATGTTGTAAAATATGTATATAGGTTGTTGTTTTAAAAAATTTGTATACATGCACTAAATGAGAATCATACCGATATAAAAACAAAAAAATTTTTTTAAAATTTGTATTGGAATTCAGTTACATTTCTGATGAAATACATATTTTATTTTATTTATAGTTTTTCTGAGAAACTTTGAAAATCTCAAAAAACCAGCATTAATGTAAAAATTTTTAAAATTAAATTGTTTAATGGAAAAGTATAACCCGCGATGGTCATTTCGTTGGTAATCCACCAGCTCACCCTTTTGCACTTTGCGACGTTTATTTTTTAAATGTTTTAAATGGTATATACTACAGAATCATTTCGTTGTAAAAAATTAAAAAAAAAGAAAACAAACATCAATCAATTATATTTGTAAATTCTTTATACTCGTATGATTTATTCGTTAACAAATTGAACGTGTATTTTTTGAAAACGGGTATGAGATTTTATCATTAATAACTTTTCAATATTTTCTGTGCTGCTTTTTATTATTAAAGGAAAGCTTTTATTTGAAGAAAAAAATGTTTAAGAACTGAGTGCGATTGATTTTATTTGGTTTTTTAATGTTTCGCTTTAAAAATATGCCCCTTTTTGTTATTTCGTTTTAAACATGGCCTAAATTCCTTACGTTGTATGTGGCCAAACGGTTACAAATATTGTTTTTTTTTATTTTTTAATAAAACATGAAAACTAAAAGTCCACAAAAATTAGTCACCCATACTACTCGCATATTGTGTCTTTATAAAGGTTTCCTTGAATTTTTTTTTGTAGCCCTTTGTGTAGTAAAACAACTGACACAACAATATGAGTTCGACCTGTAACTTGTATTTCAAAAAAAAAAAAAAAAAAAAAAAAAAGGAGCACAAAATATTTTTATGTGGGATTATTATCGAAATGGCTTTTTTCTTATTTTTTGCTCTTGTTCTTTTGTTTGGTATTGTAGCAAAACTTCTGCCCTGACTGCCTACAAAGTATGTACTCGTATGCATAATACATATGGACATACATATGAAAATCTGTATTTAATCAGGTGTATTGGTATAGGTCATAACGTATACAACTCTGGCGCAAACATACTTGTTTTATGGAGGTTAGTAAATATGATCATTATTGCTTGAAATGATATAAAAATATGCTTTTATGTATATCTGGACCTGTGTATTTATATTGATATATACGTTTGTGTGGTAATAAGGAAAGACTTTTTATATATGGGCTCTTGGGATTAATTGATACTTAATCTTAAATCAGAAAATTTTGCTTTTTCCATATATGCATATATATTGTAAACATTTTTATATTATTTTTTTTAATGTCATAACAGCAAGCATTCTAAATTACACACATACACAGGAAAACACCCAAATACATTTGTAAAAACAAGGGAATGGAATTCCTTCTCATCTCTATTAACTCTACTCGTATTTAGTTTAACTTGCTTTACGAAATCAAAACATAAAAATTGGTTGATAATGTGTGCGTACATGACTAATTTGGCTTTTAAAAGTAGAGAGAGAGAGAGAGAGAGAGTAGAATTCTGTTATGATAAGTCCTAAGAGAGATTATAAGTCTTAATTGAAATATCAAATATCAAGTGTATTGCAAAGCATAAAGAGATATAAACGTAACAGCATACACACAAAATGCAATATTTACGTAACCATCTTTGCATAAGTATTATCAGTTTTATTATAAATGTTTGTAAGTGTTTACAAGAGTGTTTTTACGTTAAGCTTCTATCTGCAGGGGCAGTTAACCTACCCAGTTGGCACAATCAACGTGAACTACATTTTTGTGAACAGAGACTAAAGTGGAAGTACATATGTATGTATGTATATAACACGCGTTAACCGTTTAACGTTTTAGACTTAACACTGTAAGAAGGATAAGTAACACTACGTACTTTAAACGATTTGATACTTTTTAATATTTCCTTTATTAGTTTTGCACTTTAACAACTTCGTAGTCAAGTACAAAAAAAAAAAAATAGCTATTTATTTGTCAACGTGTCTAAAAGTTAAAAATTGCAAAATTTTTGCGCTTTAGGAGCATTTTCTGTGCAACTCGTTTAATGAATATACACTATTGGAAGTCTTTTTGACAAAAGCCTGTATTGCACAACGTTTTTAAAAAACTATAAAATTGGACGCTGGCGGTTTTTGTCGATTACAATTTCCTCAATTATTCAATGGAGTGTTTTTAAAAATTGAGACCAACGACAGACAGAGCGATATTGTCGCCCAGATTATCGTGCATAATTTTTTAGAAATGTTCTTTGCTTGCAGTGTACACTATGTTGTAAAGACACCGTAGTGAGTCTTTAACTCCAAGCACCCTGAGTATTTTTGTAATTTTTTTTTAATCAGTCCTATAAGTTCATCTAGGGTTCATATTATGCGGCTTATATAGTGAGTTTTTCTTACCTCTTTATTAGTTTTTCAATTTGCTTTCGTCTAAAGCTAGCGCAAGTGCAATGGAAATACAAAGAGTCACAAAAAAATTACGGAACACATTAATTGTGTGCTTTTTCTACCTTTGCTATTTTCCTTTTCACACACTATCTACTTTCTTTGACACACGAAAGGTAAACAGGTAGGTCAGATAGCTAGTTAATCAAACACGTGATTAACCACAATTTGGACAACGTACCATCTCGATACCATAACAGTAACATACTCAATTTACAAGCAGCAAAGTTCATAGCGTTGAAAAAGAACAACATCCACCAGTGCTGCCTACAAAGTGAAGTTGAACGAGGGAGTTCACACACAGCGCCAAGCTATTGGAAAATGGTTTCCCAAAAATTTTCAACATCTGATTGTTAGACCTCGGCAATCACAATGAAAATGACCAATAGCTTCCTTTTAAAAATGACCACACAACTTCTGTATGGCAGACGAAGCCATACAGCCTACTTACTGATCATCAAAGCACCTTGTATACACGGCTATAAGTCTGGATCAATGTTGAACACAATATCCCCAATACTTTCAGCGTTCTGCTTCGATCATACTGATATCAAGATGTACTTAAATACGAAAACAAGTCACAACCTGAATCAACAGTGTAAATAGTAAAAAATTTGCTGTGAAACATGTTTGATAATTAAATTTCAAGGAGTTCATCTACCTTGGCACCGCCATTACCAGCAAGAATGATGTCAGTCTGGAGATCAAACGAAGAATCACACTGGCCAACAGGTGTTACTACGGTCTTAGTATGCAGTTTAGTAACAGAAACCTCTCTCGTGCAACGAAATTAACACTCTATAAGTCGTTTATTCTTCCGGTGCTTCTCTATGGTGCGGAAGCATGGACGTTGTCTTGTGCCGATGCAGCGATCCTGGGAGTGTTCGAGAGAAAAGTTCTTCGTAAGATATTTGGTCCTCTAAGGCATGGCGATGAGTTTCGCATTAGAACCAACCATGAGCTGTATGAGCTCCTCAGCGATGTGGGCGTTATTCAGCGCATTAACATCCAGCAGCTACGCTGGTTCGGCCATATCGTTCGGATGGAAGAATCTGCTCCAGCGAGAAAAGTTTTCGATGCGAAGATCACTGGACGTCGACGTAGAGGACGACCATGTTTACGTTGGAAGGATCAAGTTGATGAAGCCCTGTCATCAATTGGTCTGACCAACTGGAGAAGGCGCGCGCCAGGAGACTAGTGTTAGGACAGGCCGAAACCCTTTAACGGGTTGTTATGGCCATCTAAGTAAATAAGTAAGTAAGCAATTTAACTTTAAAGAGACAAGAAAAAAAAAAAAAAATTTTAGTTGACCGTTTTAATTGTCATTGGTTTTCATTTTTGAAATCTACTGCAAAACACGTTGGTAATAAGGAAACCCCAATGCAGTTCCAAAAGGGAATTTAAAAACTGTTTCACGGCAAATGTGTCATCATGTGGACAGGGACTTATAAAGAATATAATCCTGATGAGAGAGTCTTTAAGCTATTTTTAGTAGTTATTATTTGCACACATACGCTTGGCTTTACTAACAGTGATACACTTACATAGTATACTGCATATAAGTATGTATGTACATAATCGCATACAAGCTAAACTTTGACTTTAATGACCATTACATGAATATAACCTCTCATCTTTTAGTCTTCTCTATACTCTACCATGTGCAAATAATACATACGAGTACACACACATATGTAAGGCTTAATGGTCTGTATTTAATTGCACTTTAACTTGAACAACAACTAAAATATTTTATATTAGGGCGCTTGTAATTACAAAGAGAGAGTCTAAATGTACATTTAAATACATAAGTTTGGTGTTTTGTAAGAAAAAGGCAGACCATAAGAAAATATAAATTATTTTTTAAAAATATTTCAAAAATTTTACTGTTATTAATTTTAAGTTTCTATTTTTCTTTTTTTTTTATTAAGAACACACAAACATTTTCATGCATTGTAAACAGTACGAGTAGTTTTAAGTAAAAGGAATATGGAAATTTTTAATGCATACTCGTATTATTTATTTATGGAGTAGTTCTTTCTTTAGAATCAAAATAATAAAAATTGCTGGACTGGTAATGTGCTCATACAATTTAAAGTTAATTTTTTCTTCCACTTTTATAAAAATCATTATATTTTTAAATTTTTATATAATATTAATTATTTGAGCTTAAAGTCGAATAAATATTAAAAAAAACAAATTTTTCGATATTTCGCTACTTCCTTGCGTAGTATCATCAAGAATATATATATTATATTTTATTATATATTTCTGATGATGCTACGCAAGGAAGTGTTAACTTTCCGAAGCAATAGTTTTAAATGCCTCCTCGCCTTACAAACATATACATATATCTATGTATGTAGATTAGGGTGGGTCAATTTGTTCGGGACCGAAAAACATGACAAAGCGTATAGCAAGGTCGTAATCTACGAGAAATTCTAAGAACTTTTCCCAAAGAAACCATGGTTCTAAAATCAAAATCGAGCTTCCGGTTTTTTACGAGAAAATTTGGTGTTCAGGTCATCCGAATATAATGCTATTTTTTTGGAAGTATTCATTGCAATTCGTGAATAGTTGACCTGTACCGCTGGATGAGGGCTTATTTTAAAGGAAATTTTCTCAGCTTTCTATATCTGTGCTCATTTATAGAAAATTATTTACCCAAATAATGGTTTTGGAGGTTTATGTCAAAATAATAATAGTCAAACTGTTAAAAACCTAAAACTATTATTATTGTGACATAAACCTCCAAAACCATTATTTGGGTAAATAATTTTCTATAAATGAGCACAGATATAGAAAGCTGAGAAAATTTCCTTTAAAATAAGCCCTCTTCCAGCGTTACAGGTCAACTATTCACCAATTGCAATAAATACTTCAAACAAAATAGCATTATATTCGGATGACCTGAACACCAAATTTTCTCGTAAAAAACCGGAAGCTCGATTTTGATTTTAGGACCATGGTTTCTTTGGGAAAAGTTCTTAGAATTTCCCGTAGATTACGATTTTGCTATACGCTTAGTAGGCAAAAAAATTGACCCACCCTAATGTAGATAGATCACACAAATGTAATAGACGTACATATTTATGTTAAATATAAAAGAAATTCTTTGTTTTCTGAGTTTCAAAAATTATATTTGAATTTTGAAATATTCGAAAATATCTGTAACTTACATTTGTAGTTCTTTTTTATTTCTGCCGTTTATAAATTTGTAAAGAAAAACACAGGCAACCAACCACCACACTATATGAACAAACATGCCCAATATTGAACATATTGTATAGAATATGGGTCGTCATGTCCAGAAAATGTAAAGGAAGAACAAAAAAAAAAAGAATATAAAGAAAATACAAAACAAAATTTAATAAAAGTTACCAGAAGTGTAATATATAGAAAATATGTCAGAGTGTATATGTTTGTTTGTTTGTGTGTAGGACACATAGATATTTAAATAAACAGGATTCTGAATACTCAATTGAATAGAAAATACAATACTTTACTTTCTTAAGCATATGTGGAGTCTGCTTTTTACTGCATTTTATTGATATTTATTTTGGATAAGTTCGAAAGTTAATATCACCATTATCCTTGTTTATTTTTTAAGATGTGCGTCACTATAAAGTGTAACACCCATTTTTCTTAATAACTTTTTTCACCTTTAATCAAAATTATTTTTCTTAATCACAATATCTTTGAAAAATGTGTCAGATTTTAAAATGTATCAGTTTGTCAAATTTGACTTGTTAGTTAGTTCACAATGGATAATCAAAGACAAGTGCATACAAAAATTATTCAAATAATTAAAAAAAAACCATATTGGAGTTATACAAAAGTTGCTAGGGAAGTCCACGTGACCAGGCAATCTGTTTCCAGAGTGGTCAAAAAGTTCAACAAAGACCTAAAAATTAAAAGAAAGCCTGGAACAGGTAAAGCAAAACTCGTAACGAACGACGCGAAAGCCAAAAAGGTTGAGAAGCTTTTGCTGGCTCTTCCAAACATTTCTGGTCGCGAAGTGGCCCGGCGCGTGCAATGTTCGGAAAGTTTTGTGCGCCGAGTTAAAGCTAAAGCTGGCCTTAAAACATTTAAAGTCCAAAAAGTTCCGGATAGAAATGCTAAGAAGAATATTGAAGCAAAAAAAAGAGCAAAACTCCTCAAAAAAGAATTTTTTCAAAAGTTCGAATGTTGTGTAATGGATGATGAAACTTACGTTTTTGCAGACTTTGCGCAGCTTCCTGGCCAAGAGTTTTATGTAGCGGATAGTAGAGGCAATGTTTCTGAAGAGTTCCGAACTAAAAAACTATCAAAATTTCCCAAAACGTCCCTAGTTTGGCAGGCTATTTGTAGCTGCGGCAACAGAAGTGCATCGTTTGTTACATTGGGATCAATAAACTCATATATTTATATCAAAGAGTGTCTTCAAAGAGGTTGCTCCCATTTCTAAGACAGCACAACATATCAACATTCTTCTGGCCAGATTTGGCAACATGTCACTACAGTAAAAGCGCAATAGACTGGTATAATAAAAATAATGTTATTTTTGTTCCAAAAGAGGCTAACCCACCAAACTGCCCAGAGCTGCGGCCTATTGAAAGATATTGGGCTCTGGTCAAAAGAGAACTAAAGAAGAGTACATCTGTTCCCAAAACCATTACTAGTTTTCGATATAAATGGACAGCTGGTACCAAAAAAATCACCGAAAACACTATAACATTGCTTATGGATGGCATAATGAATAAAATAAAAAAATTTTATAAAATTAAATTAATTTTTAAATAAAATAATACAGAATATAAATCTGTAATAAAAATGCAAAATAAAACTGTTTTATTTTTAACTCTAGCTAACTCCAGTCAGTTTTTATTTGACTTTTGATGTGTTACAGTTTATAGTGACGCACATCTTATAACCAAATCTGTTTTTATTTTTGTGTAAATATTTACTGCATAAATACACGAATAATTGTTGTAAATTCTGTGTGTGTATGGGTGTTTCAATGCAATAATATTGGTTAAAGTAGATATATTTGTTTACAAAACTAATACCAACATTAATAGGCAGTATATGTACAAACAAATTCCTTAAGTTGTGCATATATGTATATTACAGGGTGAGACCGAAAATTCGGGACAACATTTTTCAAAAGTATCGTTCACCAAAGCCGAAAACCTGTATGAAAGTAGAACAAAGACACTGGTATTTTTCAAAACGCAGACAGCGTAAGTGAATTTATTTTGGTCGTAGAAATCTGGGACCGGAACCAATCGACGCGTATTTTTCTTCTGATAAAAATTATCCAAAAATGATTTTTTGTCAGTTACAGCGTTCTTTAATTCTTACGACGTTATGTGTATCGTTTAAAATATTATCGACATTGTCGCTTCTCTATGTGCCAATATCCATGCAGGGTTGCATTTCATATATCAGCTGAGAGCAGTTGGTGCATTAGTCATACATTTTGAATAATATCTATGACCACCTAAGTATTAACAATTTTTTAGTTTCTGTTCTATTAGTTTCGACTCGTTATTAAGAGTATGATTTATGAATATGCGCCAAGATATTTTACGTGTTGCATACAAACTTTTGTAAAGTCAATTTTATTATTTACCCTGTACAAATTAAACAAATAAAATGCAAATATTATTACTTAAAACTACCTATTATCTTACAAAAACTACATCAATTAGACTTTAATTGAAATGTAGAGATTAAATAACTGCAAACTTGTTTTAGTTATACACTGTATGCAATAAATTGTTAAAATCTTTTAATAAAAGTGTGGGTTTTTGTATGGACTGTTTACAATTTTTTTACTATTAAGGATTATTTTTAACTCATTTCCGCCCGCTGTACTATATATAGTACACAACTTAAAGTTCAAGTAAAAATTATAAAATACAGTTTTTTACCCGGGAAACGCTTTTTATCAGTCAATAAGAGTACATGCAACATCCACGTAGCTGTTGTTGAAAAATATCAATTATGGAAATCTCCATTTTGGCTAGTTATCTAGGAATCTCCATTTTGGTGATTTATTTCTTGTGAGATTGTGAATGGTCATGTATATAGTTTATTTTACATCAGTTAACTTTGAAGAACGTTTATTATTATTATTAGCAGTTTATTTACTTGATAACATCACATTCTAATAAAAGCAATATAAAACGGTTTAGTTCGTATAGAATTTTTTGAGCTATAGCATATTAAGTGCTGCTCTACTAAGCTTAGTACACCTGAAAAAACACAACTCAGAATATTTTTTTTGGTTTTTTTCTTTTACTGTACTGTAAAAAATGTTGTTTAAATATAGTTATAAATATTGAATATTAAAAATTGTTCTTGGTTTTCATTTGGGCGTTAATAGGTTAAAATACACCCTGTGTTTTAGTTACAAATAATAATTTTTTTTAGTTTTTAAAGTTTTGTATGAAATTTTGCAGGTATTTTATTTTCTGAAGACACACAATCACTACAAATTACCAATTTTGTGTTATAAGAGATGACTATTATTGTTTTATTAATTCTATACATGCAGGTATTTTCCTTTTCTTTTTCTTTCTCTAATTGAAATAAATTTTATAAGGAAATAGGAAATATGAGTAAAAAAATTTTATTTTCTATAGAATAACAAAAAGTACATATATTTTAATACAATAGAGTTACTATTGTGGGTGCAAAAATATCTTTAAACTAATTTTTTTTTAAATTGCAAATAATAACAGCTTGAACAAATTTAATAATTATACTTCTATGAATAAGTTAAACTGACCTTCATTGTAAAATGCAATACTTAAAGAAATATAATGAACCTAAAAGATAATGGAAGAAGTATGAAAAAGAAAATTAAATTGCTATTTAAATAGAAAATATAGAAGCAAAGATAAAGTGGAAATTATTATATTTAATTACTATTGACTTTTACATTTAAAGTTTTGTTTAATTTGCTATTTAAATATAAATATGTATATGAGTGTATTCTATCAAGATTAATTTTTGTAATTACTTATTGCAAAAATCCGATAAAATGTTTATATTTCTTGATCTCAATTAATCTTTTATTAAATAAAATTAAGAAAAACAAATAATATTGAATGTATAACTTAAAAATGCAGGATGCTCAACATAATGATGCCACCTAAGGTTTTTGTCACCGAAATTTTTAAAATCTATCGGCTATTTATTTCCGAAACTGGGCAAGATATCCAAAAACGGATGACAGACTTGAAAAATTAGGAGCCGATAACCTAAAGTGATATCATTAACTCCAGATATATAAAAAATATCAAATAGCGAATAGAGCACATAAACTCTTGCACGACGATATGATATAAGTCCTTAACAACATACCCATAAAAAATTTTGGCAACGTTTTTACTTGGGTTCAGTAATTAATATTGCCACGTGTCGACCTCAAATTAAAGGTCCATACAATATTGACAATTTTGCAGGTGTTTGCAAAATATAAAATTTTTATTTAATTAGAAATTTATTCAGACATCTTTCGTTTTGTATATTTTTATATTAATTTTGCTCAACACAACACAACCCAAATCACTCACGAAATCATATGCCTGTGCGTGCTTTTAACACAAAAAAATACGATACGTGCTAATCCCAAATAGAGGGTGAGAGATGTCCATCGAAATCATTATTATTATTTCTTAAGAGCCACTTTAAATGTAAATATAGATTTACAGTAGTGCTGGGAAAAGTTTAAATAATGTGTACCGAGTATAGAGTATTTGCAGTAATTTTTGAGTACTCAATATTTACAAGTAACTATTCAATACTTTTAGAGTTGTATTTTTTCTTTGAAGTTATATGGAAATTTTAATGGGCAAAATTTTGTCTAAAAACACATCCTTTAATAGTATTGAGCAATATTGAGTACCCAAATCAAAGTACTCAGTACTATCGAGTATTGAAAAGTAGCAGATTTTTTTTTATTTATTCTTTTTTAGTAAGACCAATACTCGGGGGTACACCTCTACTACATGCTTTGCATTGTGTTCGAGTTTTTGGAAAGGACTAGACATATATATTTTTTCTTATATTACTATTAAGCGCCTTAGGAATAAGACAAATTGCTGTGAATTGATCATTCAAAGGCCAGTGTTATACCCTCACTCTTGAATGATCAACAGCAATTGCATGCTGATTGTATGGTGAGTGCCTTCACTAAGTATGTTTAGCTGTTATGTGCTTCTTCCCTACAGTGTTCTTGTAGTCAGAGCTCAACACTGTTAATTTTACTAAACGACACTTGCCTTTTAAAGATTAAAATGATCAAAGAAACAATATCGTGACTTGAATGTAAACACTATATAAACTTCAACAACAGACCTGTTCGTATAAAATCAGTGTGCAAGTCGGTATGAAATTTAAAACAAGTTCATTACATTTCTTTACGAACGTTTATATGAACCATGGCAAAGGGCGGATCTATATGAATGCACTTTTCATATAAAACAAATTCATATAGTCAAGCTCTGTGATTTGAAGTATTATTTCATTTCATTTTAGAAAATTATATCCTTTCCATTGGGGCATTATTTCACTTTTGAATTTGGATTGTAATTCAAATTTGCTTTGAGGCTTTATTTCGTAAAGTTTTATTTTATGCTGTCGATAGAAAATTTTAACATACCAGAGGATTAAAATAATCAACGTTGATTTTTTGACTACTTTTTTGTTTTTCATCAAATGATTTAAAGTCCTAGCGTTAATGATATTTACTTTAAAACACAATTTAGGGATGCTGGTGGTAATAAATATGTAGCTGGGAAGTTGAGGAAAAGTGGTAGCGCTCAAATGATTATTTTTTGTTTACTTTTATTCGTATTTCTATGAAATTATAATGGTGTTTTTCTAGTTGCCGCAGAAGAAGTTAAAAGCCACAAGTGCATAACAGTTTCTAAATACCTAAATACTAAAAAAAACAAAATAAATTATTTCAGAAAGTAATGAAATTATATTTCCATAAAACATTTTAATGTTCAGCAGCTACATTAGCATCAGCTGGATAAATTTTCAGCAACAACTTAGAATAGCTAAACAGTTTTCAAAAGAAAAAGAATAGAAGTTTTTAGTCATTTACGTTATTTTAGTGGTTTACAAAAACAAAAAAAAGCTTTTCAAAATAACTTAAATATGAGTCATCAAATCTTATCATCATATTTTTTTTCGCATTTCAGTTTTAAACAATAAAAAAACAAAAATCCTTAAAAAGAAAATATTAAAGCCAGTGAGTAATACTTACTTACATTAAATATATGGATATATCTGGAAATATCGAAGAATAGCTTAAGTCGACTTAATTTTAATAGCTTCTTATTAGTCAGGGTGTAGTATGAGTATAACATAATATACTTTGTATAATCCGTCTTTAATCACCATGTTTAATTATAGATTTTTTCCAAGAAATAATTTTAGTAAATTTTACACAAATTTCGAAATATTAAAAAAATAAATTTTTGAACAAAAACTATTCTGCCATGCATACATAAAACAAAAATATGTTTGTACGTTATTTGAAACATTTTTGAGTAAATAAAAAAAAAATAATAAATAAATATGTATAAATATTTAATATAATGGCGACTAATAAAAAGTATTTAAATAAAATATAAAAAAATTTTTATAAAAAAAGATTCACAAAGAGAAAATGTATATAAAAATGATCAATCAATTGTAAATTCTATTTAAATAGATAAATATTTTATGTTGTCTGTCTTTGAGTTTTTTTTATGCATATATGAATTTTATTTCAATTTGTTTTTTGTTGATTTACATAAACACAGAGCGTTTACTTCAATAATTCCAGAAATTAAATAATAAAATTCTTCATGGTAGCGTTTTAAAGTAAATATTGATTTTTAAATGTTCGGAGAAACCGCAAAATGCTGCTGCAGTTTAAATAGAATTTACCAACTTAAAAAGAAAAAAAAAAATGGTTCAGGCTTCAACTCCGAACGCTGAAATTTGTAAAGTCTAATGAATGAATCTAAATGTATTGTAGATACATATTTTTTTTAACGAGGTTAAATCATTGAAAGACTCTGTACGAGACTTTAACCCTATTGGGAAGCAGAAGATGACAGCGAAGGCACTCACCACATAATCAACATTGCTGTTGATCATTCAAAGGTGAAGGTAGAACACTGGAATTTGAATGCTCAATTCATATCAATTTGTCTTATTCTTAAGGTGCTTGATAATAATATAGGAAACAAATATTTATTAATCTTTCCAAAAGATTCCAACACAATGTACAGTATCAGTAGGGGTTTTCCCGTGAGTATTGGTCTCAATAAAAAAAAGTTAAGACTGTTTCGATGTCTGCGTTACTTGCTACTAAAGTCAAGGAACATTCCTTGGACTTCCTATATAATATAAGTGTGATATTTTAAGCGCTATAGGAAAGTTAAAAAAAAAACACATAAAATTCAGAAAAATTAATGAAATCTTTATTTGAATCGATAGTACGGTCCATATAATTTACTGTTTGAAGATTAGTTCAGGCAAATGTTAACCGTGACTGCGCCTCAAATGGTCCATCCGCTTAGTCTAATTGTGGCATACTCTTTCTAACATTTCGGCCGGTAACTCACGAATAAATATTTCAATGTTGTCTTCCAATGCGTCAATTGAAGCAGGCTTGGCTGTATAGACATGAGCTTTAACATAGCCCCACAAAAAATAGTCTAAAGGCGTTAAATCGCACGATCTAGGCGGCCAATTGACCGGTCCCGAATGTGAAATAAAATGTTAATCGAACTCGCCTCTCAATAAGTCCATTGTTACGCTTGCTGTGTGGCATGTAGCACCGTCTTGTTGGAACCACATGTCATGAAAGTCAAGCTCTTGCATTTTGGGGAAAAAAAAAGTTGGATAACAGAGGCCCAATAGCTGTGAACGGCGACGAATCGATAATTAATGGTCATCATTAACACTGTCCTATACAGCTGCGATATTTTCTTCGTTTCACACTCTACGTAAGCGTGTTGGTGGTTTAATGACCAACAATGTAAATTTGGTGCGCAATTTAGTCGATTAAACTGACCATAAAATGGAAGAAGCGCGCGATGAACTTTTTTAACAGAGCATAATAAAATTCAATAATTTGCAAGCGTTGTTCGTTTTTAAGACGATTCATGGTTAAATTATAGACCGAACTAAAGGTGTTTGACAGTGAAACAAGTTTAAACCAGTGTTGCCAAAAATATAATAACTAAAAACTCACCCTCTACATATCGACAATGGAATTAAAGAACGCTGTAACTGACAAAAAATCGAAAATACGTTTTTTGCATCATTTTTATCAGAAAAAAAAATACGCCTCGATTGGTCCTGGTTCCAGATTTCTACGATGAAAATAAATTCACTTACGCCGTCTGGGAAATGAAAAATACCAGTGTCTTTGTTCTACTTTCATACAGGTTTTTTGGCTCTGGTGAACATTAAATGTTTTGTCAGTTACAGCGTTCTTTAATTCCATTGACGATATATATGTATATGTATAACCCAGAAAGCTACTATCGGCTGCTAATTCGAATATAACAAATAAATTAAACCTAAGTGAAATTTATTAAATACAAAAAGAAAAAGAATCAAATTATGTAAACCTGTTAAAAAACAAAAACTCAGTTTATATTGTAGTTTTTTTTAATTATTTTGTCTACCACATGCTGTCAAACTCTAATTACCTGATAAAATAGGATATTTATTTTCCAATAAGTTTTTTATTATTTTGTTGAACAATTTATTGAAATCCTTCAGAATTCATTGTTAGTTTATTGGTATCGTTTTTGTTTTAATATGACAAAAAAAAAAGAGTCGAAAAGTTTTTCATTTTATTGAGCATTAAAAGAAAAGAAAAACCAAAATTCAGTCACACAAATTACATACAAATTTGTAGAAAAAATTAAAAGATTTGTCTATGAACTGTTTATAACCTGCATTAAATAGTGCTTAGTTTTATAATAGTTATACTTATATAGTCGAACACAAAGTATAATACATAAGTGTACTGTGTACTGTAGAGTATAATAATGTTCAAAACTTTGGAAACTGAATCGCAATAGTGATCGAGAAAAGTAAAGCATACATTTTGATTTTGACAACAATAACTACTATTAATTAGCATTGCATATATGGTCTACATATCCTTTACTAAGGTCCTGACATAGACACATTAGAGTAAATTAAAAATTTCCTCAACAAATTCAACAAACCAGTGGTTTCCAGGCAGCTTATACCGAGTACTCAAGAATCCTGAATATACTTGGAAGTGGTATATACATAAAGGGTCCGAGTATAAGACTTTCGTATAGGCTGCCTGAGTGTATTTCCGGCAGAGTTAATGTGCAATCTGAAGGCTGAACAAAGATGGTTGAGTAATAGAATATTCTTTTCACTCAGATGACTTACTTGCTGTTAAGTGACTTGCAAACGCCACCTCGATTTCTGTACTTGTTCATGAGAGTCGAAGATTTCTTGGAGAAATTCTAATCCCTACGAAGGCAACTGGTGACATGTGTGCTGCTCGTAAGAGTGTGTGCTAATTTCGTAATTTTAACATTATGTTTGGTTAACCTCTGTCAGATAAAATATTCTCCGGTCGCGGATAGTTAGTCTCAATACTGCTAGTAGCATGCGAGAATGTACATTATTGCTACACTTTGCTGCTACATTCATACATACGAGTACATACCTAATTGGCTATATAAAAATTATTTTATAGTATTACGGCCTAGCGTCTGTCAGCACCCATGTTGTGTGTATCAATTTTTAGCCCTGAGTACCGGGGCCTACAGTTTAAAATCGACTTCGAAGCATATACATAAGTACGTGATCACGGCAATCAGTTACTCTCAGAGCTTTTGCCGAGACGTAGTAACGGAGAGCAATTTTTATATTTCTTTTTTTTCAACACATCAGAGCTTAGATTTGAACCCAGAGCTTTTGTTTAGTGAGCCAACACACTAACTATAAGGCTACGGCGATTACAGCCTTATGGCTGAAATGAACAAACTTATCTTAATCGCCTGATCACTGACCAAGTGTGAGATATGAATTTATAATATATATAAAATATTAATTTTTTTTAGAAGCTGTTGATATGAGGAAAACGATGAGACTATATTTAATATCCCGCATAAAACATTAATTGGCGCCGTTTTTGGGGGTTTTATTTCTTGTCTTCTTGGAAATAGAAATTATTGGAATAGTTATAATTCTTATAGATGATGGCTTTCTATGGGAACCGACTGATGCCCGAGTTGGCGAGTAGGCTTGTGTTTGTTTTTAGAAATGAACCTAACCTCTGGCCTAAGTAGACTTAATACTTCAGGAAGGGTCTGTCAACTAACGTTACCTTGTGCTCGGATAAAAAAATATATAAATAATAATGAGCTACTGCTTTCAGAGAAGCAAATTTACTTTAAAAACTGACTACACTAACTAACTTTTACTTTTTTTAAGCACTGTATGTTATAACTCTTCGTTTAACAAAATGCCTACAGGTATTACACTGCATAAAAGTACATACTGGTATATACAGTATAGAAAAACATAAATTTTTATGTGAAAAAAAGTCAGACAATCTGCATTAACTTATATAAGTTTTTAATTCTCCTTATTTCAATAATATGTACAATACAGAGGCTTAAAAGACTAAAATCGATACCTTTAAACTTCAAAATATTAAAAAAAAAGTTTATTACACCTAATACTGTTTTTACGCTATAGATACGTACCTCGAAGACTAGCATAAAAAATATAGTGCATTCATATAAAAAGAGAGTATTGGTTCCACGTAAGATGCAAAATGAGAAAAATTAGAACATTGTAATACACTTGAAAACAAAAAAAAATTAATTTATAATAAGTATCACTTTCTAAGAATTGCCTTCCTTTACAAAAAGCAAAAAAAAAATATCTCTAAAGTTGCCCTTTCAAAATTTCAAATCAAGTTGAAATTTTTCGGCTTTTTCCACAATATAACTATTTGCGAAACTATCACTCAATTCAGCTTAACTTTGGAGGCATTCTCTAACTATGTATGCAGTTAAGGCGAAAATATCACTTATATATTAACTTCTGGTTTCATAAGCGCAATATATTACGATATACGTATGAAATCCCTTGATATGTTGTCGAAATACTAAACCATGCTAGAAGGGACGAGTTCGCCATTGTGAACGCAATCTGGCAAGGGAAATACCTATTTTTATTGTGGTAAATTTTCGTACCACACAATATTCAGTGTTACCAGCTATAAATCATCAATCATCATCATCAATTCATCAATTTTTAGGCCGCTTTATACTAAATTAAAACCTGTAAACAAAGTGCGTTTAAAAATGGCGCTTAAACAAATTTGTTTAAGTCACGTTCAAACAGTACTAGGTGTATTTGAAACTATCTGAAAGGAACTATTTGTTACAAACTTTTGCTTTACTTTGCCAAAAAACAATTTTCGAACTTATTCCTTTTCATAACTTGATTTACCTACACGAATAAATTTGCTTGTAAACTTTTTGTACAAATTTGTATATCGAGTAGACATTTTGTGGTAAAGATTTTAAGAACATTAGTTTGTGCATTTAATTGACAATTATTACAATAAATTTCTCTTCATTGAGAATATTTTGCAAATTGTGGTCTGCCATAAATTGTTGCAACTTTATTTCTATCTTTCTTACTCTCTTTTTCTTGCGCTCTTACTCTCTCTTGGTCTCTCTTTCATTCTTTAAGCCACAATACAATACACCCACAAAACAGTACATAAATAATGCGGTTAAATGCAGGTACTCTCACATGGAATTTTAAATTTAATATTTTCTACATTTATTAGGTGTGACAGTTATAATTCTACATATTCCAAAATATAGTGTCTTAGACAAGGCAGCATGTGAGTGAATGGTCAAACCGCAATCATATACATACTCTTGAATTGCAGTTGATTTACAGTGTAAAGAATTGCATTTAAAGAAATTTCCTTAATTTAATTGAAAACTGAAAGAAGGTAAAGAATGCTGGAAACTGTAATCGTCAGGTCATTAGATACAATTATAGCCTTGGCTCTTCCTTGATTATATCAATCAATTAACCACATTTGTGCATCTGGATGGGTCTCTCATTAAATTTCAATAAAACAAAGTGTGTATTATTATGGAATATAATATCGTACAATGTCTACCACGGCTCTTACTAAATGTTTAATTTTGTATGACCCTGGCGCATAAATCAATCTAAATTTTGTTAAATATGCTTTGAGGACCGGTTTGATTTGTGATTTATTTGCATACACTTGCAAGTTATGAAAACCCCACGTCAAATGAAATCACATCACACATTTTCGATGGGTGAGAGGAACATGCCTTTAAATCGTTCGTTCAGAACATCCAATCGAGAATGTAGAGCCGTCCTATCGTTTTTGTCCAGATTATCTAATTCAGGCCAAGAGAAATGGGCAATCGTCGAGCCATTGCCGTTAAAATTTATGGTCTACCCAACGTCTGTATGTAAGAACCGATAAGGCCGCTAGCTCAAAATGCACAATATATAGTTGCTTCTTGAGGATTCATTGGATATATTTTATTCTCTTCTGGACTGCTATCGTCTAAAATTTGACAATTATGTTTCTTCACGTTCCTAGACATTCTGAAAAGTGCTTATCAGTGAAGATATTTTTTCGATAAAGTTTGTTTACGTCTCCCTTTAAAAAAAATTTTTTTTATTTTTTTATTTTATTTAGACCAATACTCAGGAGTAAACTCCTACTGATACTGTGCATTGTAATGGATTTTCTTTTTTTTTTTGGAAAGGACAGTATACATATTTTTTTTTTCCTATACATACGCACATACATAATTGGCCCTGTGTCAGGATTACGGCTTAGTTTTGGAGCGCATATCCATCGCAAAATTTTTAGAGCTGCTGGTGTCCATTGTTAGCCAATTAATGTATGTATAACATATAACCACCCTGTTTCAGAGTTACGGAGAATCATTTTCGTTACTTCCAGAACTTTTGCCACAAGACTGCTGAGTGGTAGTCGCCGAAAGAAATAATTTTTCGTATTTCTTTCATTCAAGATGTTAGAGCTGAGATTTGAACCCGGCCCTATCGTCTTAGTAAGTCAACACACTCACCACTAGACCACGGCGACTACTTTTCGTTTTTTTTTTCTATATTATATTATTATTTAACGCCTTAGGAATGAGTCAAATTGCTGTGAATTGATCACTCAAAGGCCAGTGTTATACCTTTACCCTTGACTAATCAACAGCAATTGCCTCATCGTTGCATGTTGCTTGTATGGTGAGTGTCTTCGCTAAATGGGTTTAGTTGTTGTCTGCTACTTTTATATCTCCCTGGAGATTTGAAAGAATTAGTTTTGCAGCTCTAGTAATACAACTGTGAACGTTTCCTATAAAATCGATTGTTTGTTTTTTACTTGACACCTGTTTCAGATCAATTAAATAATGTTTTTTTTTTTTTGTAATTATTTTTAATAATTTTTTTTTTAATTTTACTTTAAATATAAACTTATAATTATAACTTTTGAAAATTTGTTAGTACAACTAATTTTGTTGCAGACTTCAATTTCAAAACATTAAAATTTTTTTAATTGCTTGATTTAGTTTTTGAGAACTCTTTTTTTTTTTTTTTTGAAAAACTAATGTTCATTTTAACTTTTTATGTAATAAAACATTTGTATTTCTGTAATTGTTTTACAACTTTGCTTTGCTTTCAATTTTTCTATTTTTTGTTTTTGTTTATTTTCTTCTCTTTTTAAATATCAATTAAGAGTTGCCTTAAACATCAATTGATATTTTTTTTTCTTTTCACTTTTTTATAATTTTTTCTTAAAACATTTTTTTGTCTATAATTTTTATCAATTTATTTCCTCTGTTTTTTGGTTGCAAAAATGTCAATTAAAATCTCTTTAAAAAAGTGCTGGCAATTTTCATTATTAGTCTTGTTTTATCTTTCTTTCTTTCTGCTTTTAATTCTTTCTCTGTACATTTTGTTGTTCATTTTAGTTTTCTAATTTAAATTTTATGGGTTTAAGTTTTTCTTTAATTCTTCTTAGTGTTCTGAGAAGATATGGATGTTTTATCTGTTTTAATATTTTTTTTTTTTTGCAATTATTTTTAAAAGTCAAACTTAAAATGAAAAAAATTTTTAAGAGCTAAAAGATTTCTTATATTTAAGTATTTTTTCTTTTAATAAAAGCTTAAATACTCGTATAAGAACGGTATATTAAGGGTTAAAAAATTAATAACAAAATGTGTAATTGTTAAGATGAAGACAGCTTTAGGTAATCTGAGTTCTAAAGAGGAAGGAATCGGAGCTTCGATGTTTAACTGAAATTTAATTTCGGATTGGATGAGAAATATACGCACTGGTTTAGAAGTAATATATCGCAGAAGAAGGCTATTGGCTCAACCGTTGTACCGTTGCTGTACAACTAATTTTGCTACAGGCGGAGTAATTGCTAATACTTATATTCGGTAACTTAAATTTCTGAAAAACACCGTGTTGCTGCACGGTCTTGGCCTTGTGTATCTATTTGACGATATTATACGATTCAATGTGTGTGAAGATAAATTCGAATTTGAAAAGCAAAGACATAAACCATCTTTCTTTAGCTAACACATTTTTTGCGTTAACAGAGCTCTGTTAATAGTTTAACAGCGACTATGTACGGGTATTTCAGGACTTATTAGGCGTTTAATGGACACACATTCCAATTTTAGGAAGAAAAGGTACCCCCATATGGAAGCTATATTGTTCACTTTGTATCTCATAAAAAAAAAATTCATATTTATTTAGTTTTAGGTTAAAAAAAAGCCGAAACAAATTCTTTCAAAAAAAACCAAATAAGTGGAGAAGATCAGTGGCCATTATGGAAAAATACGAAAATGCACATATATCACACTATATGGAGATGATACTCCAAGGGGTCCCCAATGACGCTGTGTTAGTGGTATTCCTGAAATAATTTTGGGATTTGAGAAAATTAAATTTGAAAAATTCAATTTTTTTGCAAAATGACTGGAGAAGATCAGTGGCCATTATGGAAAAATACGAAAATGCACATATATCACACTATATGGAGATGATACTCCAAGGGGTCCCCAATGACGCTGTATTAGTGGTATTCCTGAAATAATTTTGGGATTTGAGAAAATTAAATTTGAAAAATTCAATTTTTTTGCAAAATGACTGGAGAAGATCAGTGGCCATTATGGAAAAATACGAAAATGCACATATATCACACTATATGGAGATGATACTCCAAGGGGTCCCCAATGACGCTGTATTAGTGGTATTCCTGAAATAATTTTGGGATTTGAGAAAATTAAATTTGAAAAATTCAATTTTTTTGCAAAATGACTGGAGAAGATCAGTGGCCATTATGGAAAAATACGAAAATGCACATATATCACACTATATGGAGATGATACTCCAAGGGGTCCCCAATGACGCTGTGTTAGTGGTATTCCTGAAATAATTTTGGGATTTGAGAAAATTAAATTTGAAAAATTCATTTTTTTTGCAAAATGACTGGAGAAGATCAGTGGCCATTATGGAAAAATACGAAAATGCACATATATCACACTATATGGAGATGATACTCCAAGGGGTCCCCAATGACGCTGTGTTAGTGGTATTCCTGAAATAATTTTGGGATTTGAGAAAATTAAATTTGAAAAATTCAATTTTTTTGCAAAATGACTGGAGAAGATCAGTGGCCATTATGGAAAAATACGAAAATGCACATATATCACACTATATGGAGATGATATTCCAAGGGGTCCCCAATGACGCTGTGTTAGTGGTATTCCTGAAATAATTTTGGGATTTGAGAAAATTAAATTAGAAAAATTCAATTTTTTTGCAAAATGACTGGAGAAGATCAGTGACCATTATGGAAAAATACGAAAATGCACATATATCACACTATATGGAGATGATACTCCAAGGGGTCCCCAATGACGCTGTATTAGTGGTATTCCTGAAATAATTTTGGGATTTGAGAAAATTAAATTTGAAAAATTCAATTTTTTTGCAAAATGACTGGAGAAGATCAGTGGCCATTATGGAAAAATACGAAAATGCACATACATATATCACACTATATGGAGATGATACTCCAAGGGGTCCCCAATGACGCTGTGTTAGTGGTATTCCTGAAATAATTTTGGGATTTGAGAAAATTAAATTTGAAAAATTCAATTTTTTTGCAAAATGACTGGAGAAGATCAGTGGCCATTATGGAAAAATACGAAAATGCACATACATATATCACACTATATGGAGATGATACTCCAAGGGGTCCCCAATGACGCTGTATTAGTGGTATTCCTGAAATAATTTTGGGATTTGAGAAAATTAAATTTGAAAAATTCAATTTTTTTGCAAAATGACTGGAGAAGATCAGTGGCCATTATGGAAAAATACGAAAATGCACATACATATATCACACTATATGGAGATGATACTCCAAGGGGTCCCCAATGACGCTGTGTTAATGGTATTCCTGAAATAATTTTGGGATTTGAGAAAATTAAATTTGAAAAATTCAATTTTTTGCAAAATGACTGGAGAAGATCAGTGGCCATTATGGAAAAATACGAAAATGCACGTATATCACACTATATGGAGATGATAGTCCAAGGGGTCCCCAATGACGCTGTATTAGTGGTATTCCTGAAATAATTTTGGGATTTGAGAAAATTAAATTTGAAAAATTCAATTTTTTTGCAAAATGACTGGAGAAGATCAGTGGCCATTATGGAAAAATACGAAAATGCACATATATCACACTATATGGAGATGATACTCCAAGGGGTCCCCAATGACGCTGTGTTAGTGGTATTCCTGAAATAATTTTGGGATTTGAGAAAATTAAATTTGAAAAATTCAATTTTTTTGCAAAATGACTGGAGAAGATCAGTGGCCATTATGGAAAAATACGAAAATGCACATATATCACACTATATGGAGATGATACTCCAAGGGGTCCCCAATGACGCTGTGTGTGTGATGGCCACTGATCTTCTCCAGTCATTTTGCAAAAAAATTTAATTTTTCAAATTTAATTTTCTCAAATCCCAAAATTATTTCAGGAATACCACTAACACAGCGTCATTGGGGACCCCTTGGAGTATCATCTCCATATAGTGTGATATATGTGCATTTTCGTATTTTTCCATAATGGCCACTGATCTTCTCCAGTCATTTTGCAAAAAAATTGAATTTTTCAAATTTAATTTTCTCAAATCCCAAAATTATTTCAGGAATACCACTAACACAGCGTCATTGGGGACCCCTTGGAGTATCATCTCCATATAGTGTGATATATGTGCATTTTCGTATTTTTCCATAATGGCCACTGATCTTCTCCAGTCATTTTGCAAAAAAATTGAATTTTTCAAATTTAATTTTCTCAAATCCCAAAATTATTTCAGGAATACCACTAACACAGCGTCATTGGGGACCCCTTGGAGTATCATCTCCATATAGTGTGATATATGTGCATTTTCGTATTTTTCCATAATGGCCACTGATCTTCTCCAGTCATTTTGCAAAAAAATTGAATTTTTCAAATTTAATTTTCTCAAATCCCAAATTATTTCAGGAATACCACTAATACAGCGTCATTGGGGACCCCTTGGAGTATCATCTCCATATAGTGTGATATATGTGCATTTTCGTATTTTTCCATAATGGCCACTGATCTTCTCCAGTCATTTTGCAAAAAAATTGAATTTTTCAAATTTAATTTTCTCAAATCCCAAAATTATTTCAGGAATACCACTAACACAGCGTCATTGGGGACCCCTTGGAGTATCATCTCCATATAGTGTGATATATGTGCATTTTCGTATTTTTCCATAATGGCCACTGATCTTCTCCAGTCATTTTGCAAAAAAATTGAATTTTTCAAATTTAATTTTCTCAAATCCCAAAATTATTTCAGGAATACCACTAATACAGCGTCATTGGGGACCCCTTGGAGTATCATCTCCATATAGTGTGATATATGTGCATTTTCGTATTTTTCCATAATGGCCACTGATCTTCTCCAGTCATTTTGCAAAAAAATTGAATTTTTCAAATTTAATTTTCTCAAATCCCAAAATTATTTCAGGAATACCACTAACACAGCGTCATTGGGGACCCCTTGGAGTATCATCTCCATATAGTGTGATATATGTGCATTTTCGTATTTTTCCATAATGGCCACTGATCTTCTCCAGTCATTTTGCAAAAAAATTGAATTTTTCAAATTTAATTTTCTCAAATCCCAAAATTATTTCAGGAATACCACTAATACAGCGTCATTGGGGACCCCTTGGAGTATCATCTCCATATAGTGTGATATATGTGCATTTTCGTATTTTTCCATAATGGCCACTGATCTTCTCCAGTCATTTTGCAAAAAAATTGAATTTTTCAAATTTAATTTTCTCAAATCCCAAAATTATTTCAGGAATACCACTAATACAGCGTCATTGGGGACCCCTTGGAGTATCATCTCCATATAGTGTGATATATGTGCATTTTCGTATTTTTCCATAATGGCCACTGATCTTCTCCACTTATTTGGTTTTTTTTGAAAGAATTTGTTTCGGCTTTTTTTTAACCTAAAACTAAATAAATATGAATTTTTTTTTTTATGAGATACAAAGTGAACAATATAGCTTCCATATGGGGGTACCTTTTCTTCCTAAAATTGGAATGTGTGTCCATTAAACGCCTAATAAGTCCTGAAATACCCGTACATAGTCGCTGTTAAACTATTAACAGAGCTCTGTTAACGCAAAAAATGTGTTAGCTAAAGAAAGATGGTTTATGTCTTTGCTTTTCAAATTCGAATTTATCTTCACACACATTACGATTCAACAGTTTCACAACAGTACACCAGATCCAAGTAATATTCCTTTAGTTTTTACGTATTTATTTGTATCAAATCTTCTTGTAAAATTTTTTCCCCATCGTCAATTATATCAAACAAAATACGAATACCAAATACTCTCGTGTAACTGGATCTCTTGAAAATAAAACTATCTGTACCAGCTCTTTTGTTGTATTGAAATTCAAAAAAATTTCTGTTTTTGCTGTGTGATTAACTTTTAAAATATTAAAACATTTGTGAATCATAATTCGATTCGAAAGAAAAAGTACACGAATTCGTAAGACTTTCTACAAGTGGTACCACATAATCACACCCCTTTTGTAAACATGCCTGGAAATATTTTCTCTTTTCTCATTGTTTCAATTGTAAATAACTTTTCCCCTAAAATGTTTTCAGTTTTTTTTTTTTTTGATAATTCACTGGGGAATGATATCACGTTCCAGTATAATTCTTCTATTCGTAAATATTGTTTCCCTTAAAAATATCGGGTAGTTAAATTTTAAGGACCGATGTTGAATGTGAACCACATCTAAACGTTTTCTGCTATTCATTTGCTCAATTTCATACTAACTCAGTTTGAACTATGGAAAGATACACAATCGACCAAGGCGTTAAAGTTATTTAGGCTTATTTTGAAAATGGGCGTTCAAATTACAATCAGACATATCGTGCACCTTGTGATTTTTTTTTTATCAATTTAATCGTGCAAATGTGTGTACATTCAAAAAAATCTTGCAAAAATTTGAACAAACCAGGTCTATAGGAGATGTAAAAACACCAGTGTAGGCTCGTACAGTTCGTGATGCATAAAATTTTGCTGCTGTTTGCGATAGTGTGGCTGATGAGCCGTCAGCAGTTACTGTGAATGGTGTTCGCTACCGTGAGATGATAAAGAAATTTTTATGGCCCTAATCGAAAGATATGGATGTGAACGATATGTGGTTTCTATAGGACGGTGTCACCTGCCACGCAGCTAACGTGTTATCTCACGTGGTGGCGAGTCAATTGGCCGCCAAGATCATGTGATTTGACACCGTTGGACTTCTTTTTTTGGGGTTATTTAAAAGAAAAGGTGTACGTAGATAAGCCAGAAATAATTCAAGAGCTAAATTCGGCACATTAACTGCATAGAACTTCAATTATGCTTTAGCATCATCAAAAATGGCGTCAGCCATTTGGCCGATATTTTGTTCCATACATAATTGAACTATACCAAATTATCATAATAAAAAGAATTTTCTAAATAATTTGTGTTTTATTCAAAATCAATATGGGCCCTTAAAATTTAACCACCCTTTTTTCCAGTTTCCCTTTGATTTTCCTCTTGCTTTTAGTCGTCAAACTCAAGAAGATGCAAAACAACCGACATATAGCATGTGCTAAGTTTATAAAGGTTACTAAAAATGTAGTGCAGGCCTATTGGAAATATTATAATATTCACTTCTATATCAGCAATATACTTAAAATGCTTTTGAATGTTTTTAATTTGAGAATTTGTGTCAAGAGCTGCCAACTTTTTTACATTATTTTTCGTTATACTATAAATACAACTCTGTGTTTGTTTCGAGCGAATAACGAAGTACTAATTGGCATACTACTGGGTTTGATTTTTGAATTGAATGACATGCTAGACCCCTGAAACTCTTGATAAATTTTCTCCGGGCGTCGTTGTACTTAAAGAGCGTAGTTTCTTTAGAAAATGGCGTTCACAGATGTAGATATTTGTAGATTAAGAACAGAAACTGTGGAAAACTTATGGTGGAAATGTAAGGTTTTTGATCGTTTTAGATCGATCGATCGATTGTGGACATACCCATTAGTAAAAAGTTATAAATCTGCTTGTAATCATATTGTAGTCAGTGTATGTGCTGAACAAAGAAAAGACTGGAAGGAAAGGAAAATATCTCATTTAAAATAACAAAATAATTAAATTTTAGATCATAACTTTATAAATTCCTAAAGCACATTTATTTAAAATAAAATATTATAAATTCTGTTCAAACTCATTAATTACTTCCAACATTTGTTTTCAAATGAATCAAAACGTCGTATAAAATTTTTCTTTAAAATAAACACCCAGAGAAAGATTTAATCTTCCTTTTAAAATTGCTTTAAAATATTTAAAATCTGCACTCGTCTACAATTAATTGTATAGTTTTTCTTTAGTTTGGTGTGTTACTTGTGCTGCTATTGCCATTGACGATTCATAATGAATTTTACGAGTAAATTTTAAAATTCTTCAAATGAGTAGCAACGAAATTCAAAACTAAATGCAAGAAATTTGTTTGTCTAATTTAATTTCATCGTTAAAGATAATTTTTTTTCTATTTTTGCATATAAAATATAGTAGAAGTGAATGCTGTAAAGCGAAGAATTAAAGTATTTGTTGAATTTAAAGAAAACGAAGACAAAAGAAAAATGTAAAATGAATAATTATTGCGTTTATTTTTTCAAGGAACTGTATGGTAGAGAAAAAGAAAAAAAAATTTAAATATTTTCGATTGGCATCTGTAATCATTTGTACTCCTATTAAAATGCACAGCACATCGTATTATTAACGCTATTAAATATGAGGAAGTTTTAGATTCGCAAAAGAGCAGACCATCAATTATTAAAGATAAGTTGGACTGTCTGTTTAAATTTTTTTTTTCGTAGAGTACTTTGTACGTCTTTTGGAATTTCTATATATAAATGCCTTTTTTGTTTTCAACTTGTTTGTTTCAATTTGTTTAGTGGTAATAGACTGTGACATTCTTAATAAATAGGCGTTGTTCTTAATTTTTTCTTTTTTATTTGTTTTTTTTTTTTTTTTAATTTCTTTGATTATAAATTATTATATTACAAGAATGGCAGGAAATTTATAAAATTCATTTTCCTTAAACAATATTTGCCGATTTTAATTTGTCTTTTTATAAAACTAAAGACAATAAAATGAATTAAAATTGGCAAAAAGAAAAGGCGTAAGAAAATGTAATGCCGTAAAATAAATGGTTAGTTTTATTTTATTTTTTTAACAAAATTTTATCGAAAAGTATTTTTTTCGGCGACTACCTCTTGCAGCCTTCTGGCAAAAGCTCTGAGAGTAACTGATTGGGATGCATAAACTTCTCAAGTCTGTGATTCGTAGTCGCGCTAAACTGTAGGTCCCGGTACTCATGGATAAAAATTTAAAGTTGAATTGCACTCCCGTCCTTTAAAGTTAAAAAATTCGTAATTTTTCACCTTTTAAAGTAACGCTAAATAAAACACAACAATGCTATGATTTCGGTGACACTTTTTTTTTTAAATATTTTCGCACATTGCGGGTAGTATCTCGACAATTAATTTACTATTTTTGGGGTTCAAGTGCTCCCACGTTAGGGAATTATATGACTAGACACGGGTTTTTGATGTAATCCAAAAAAAAAAAGAATTCTAAAAATCTTGGTAAGAACAAGATTTTAATGAGCCATTGACCTCGACAAATCTAAAAATTACGTGTTATGTGGCTCTTAACACCGTCTTATTGAAACAACATCTTATCCAATTTAAAATCTTTAATTTCCAGGCAAAATAAATTTGGTATCATAGAACCATTGAAGGTAACAGTTACTTCAGTAATCTGTTAAAAAAAATACGGTGCACCAAATAGTAATTTTTTTCCAGATGCAAACGCCTTTTCAGTTTTAGGTAATTTTATATGTCAAGAAAGAATATTTGTTGCCTAAATCAGCATTTAAGGCTAGCACCAAATTAGAATATTTACGGTAATGTTAATGATCAGCCGGTTTGACTTTTTTCGTGAGTTGGATTTTATACTGACCGGGAAGCAAATCTGAAAGCGAAATACGACATAGGGAGTCGTAAAATAGACCCAATTGCTCTGGAATCGATAAATTCAGATTATCCTTTGGCCTCTTTAAATTGCTTTATGATCTTATGCTTGAAAGAATTCCACGTTGGCGTCTTCAAATCCTTAGTCTTGAGTTCAAACAGTTAATTTTTTTTTATTATTAAGGCCAGCATTCAGGGGACTCCCCTACTCATGCAGCACATTGTGCTGGTCTAGGAAAATATGTTATGGGAAATGGGAAAGAATGTGTAGTGCTTGTGGACATTTGATTTAAATTTAAATACATACTTTAATTTAAATTTAATATTGGAAAAAAATTAAAAAAAAAACACCCTAAAGTATGCTATTTTATTATTATGATTATATTTTTTATAAACAATAATGGATAACTATTTCTTGAATAATCTAAAAATCCGAGTTCGAATTCCAGATGATAGTCAATTTGCTAAATTTTAAAAATTATAATAATAGTGAATAACGTTTGAAGTTGACATAGAGCTTAAGTAGGAATTTATTTTAAAATACAGTCGGACCTCGATATCCGTGACGGTCGGGACCAGAAGCATTACGGTTAATCGATTTTCACGGTTAATGGAATAATTGATTATAGAGTTTTGTTTTAATATTTTCATTATTTAACAACTGAATGTTGGTGTACATATGTATGTACATATTTAAATTAAAATAATTAATTCAAGATAGAAATGTTATAAAAGGTCTGTATCACAACTTCGTATTTTTCAGTTTCTTTGTCTTTTTACCACTAGTAACGATGCCATACTAATTATATGTATTTAGATCTAACTGGCCGCACTTCTCAAATTTCAAAATTAAACTAATCACTTGCAAATGTTTCTGACTCATCGTATGCAAACAACGGGATTCCCTGTTTTCAGCGCGGATAATAGAGCTAATCACGGTTAATCGAAGTAAATAATTTGAAAACATTGCAAACAAAAAAAAAAAAAATAGATTGATCTTTGGCCATCACGGTTAATCGGGGTTACTGTTACGTTAATCGAGGCCCGACTGTAATTCTCTTTTGTACGAGTACTAATTCTTTAATAAAAACTTAATTATCTTTTAATAAAGTTCAGTAATGTTCCGTTAATTTAATTTTAACTTTTACAAATAGCAACTGTTTATGCTAAAATAAGGAAAATAAGCAATTTAATATAAAATTTGAAATATAAAAGTGTTTAACTTGTTATTTTAATTGCCATCATGAATTTCCGTTTCATAATATTGGTAATGAATTATGGCTTTTAAGTTATTAATAATTTATTAACATTCATTAACACTGATATGTTTAACACTCGTTTTCATTATGCCAAATTATATGATTTTATTATTATTTCCTTCAATTGCGATTTTTTCCATTTACAGTCAATACAATTAGCCGGGATTTTCTTTCTTCCATTTTTAGCCTTCAGCTGTATAACTTAAATGGCAGAATTATTAAGAAAACAACGATAACGAAAATAAATTCCATTACCAGGTTGTTAAATTTTTGCAATTGGCAATTAATTTGTTTCTGCCCTTTAAGCAGGAGATTTTTTAATTTATTTTCAACTGCCAGAAGAAAATAACAATTACGAGGCTACACTTTCTCGTATATACTCGTACATGCGAATATTTACTTTCTGCCTCCTTAACTATATTTGCCTTTTACATGTAACGTAAGTGTTACAGGCATCGTTAGTAGGTTTGTTTTCCATTTATTTCCAGAGAAAGAAAGCGCGATTTTTTTTAAAGCAGAACCAGCACACTATTCAAACAACTTTTTTTACTTTTAATTTTTTTTCCTTCCTTTAACAGTCTCAATTAAATTTTGCTTAAAAAATAAAACAGAATCACTAACAACAGCGGCACTGAGAATTAAGATGAATATCTTTTAGACATTAAAACACTGACAGACTTTGAATTTTTTCGCGTTTTTTTTTACACCTACACTACAGGGTTATACTTAAATTTTAAATGTTTTTATTTGTTGTGGATGTAGTGGATTCAGTACATATGCGGGAAGTTGGTTTATTTTGAACATCGTTTAACAAAAACTACATTAAGGATTACGTGAATCATAAAAATTAATTTCCAGAAGACAGTTCTTTTAAGAGTTATTCCTTTCGTAAGTCTTATGAGTTTATAATATGTTACACTCCTTATTTAGATAAGACTATATACTAGGGTGACTTCTGGCAATGTAAACTACTACTCAGTTTTTTTGATATTATAACTACAAGGTGAAAAGGCACTGAGAAAATTGTTTTGGTTATTCAGTAGATCTGATGCGTTAATATACATATGTACTTCTTATTAAAAAATTTATATGCATCCATAGAAAAAGCTTCTCAAATCTGTCGTTCGGAGTCGACTTTAAACTGTAGGTCCCGGTACTCATGGATAAAAATTAACACACACAACATGAGTGCTGCGAGAAGCTAGGCCGTAACCCTGACACAAGGTTGTAATGACCAACTATGTATGTATGTATTTTCTTCAAGATATACAAAACTCAATATTTAGAGGTAGGAGGTACCACTCCCATTTTCTAACTTTGAATTGTGTTGATTATGAAGCTATTTAAACAAAATTTAGGAACTTCTGGTATTGCCGATCTCACGATATACTAAATTCAATATTTAGTTTATATTATAGGTACCATGCCCACTTATTTGACCCCGCCTCCTTTTTTAGTGATGATTTGTAGTGGTTAGGGAGCTATTTAGACTGAATTTGGAGGCCCTTACTGTTACTAATTTTAAGATACATATAAACAAATATTGTAGCCATGTTATAGTCCAGTTGGCAATTTTGAAATTTATTGTTCCTATAGTTTCTGCCGTACATGAGAACATAGAAATACTGTCAAAAATTCTATACAGTAGGTTCAGCCACTTAAATATTTATATCACTTTTGATAAGATTTTATAATTACTTTTGATTTCGTTTTAATTAATTTATTTGTTTTTAACTGATATTATATAAAGGATCATTTTAAAAAAGGCCAATAGTTTGGGAAGGTGAGAGAGATAAAGCAACAAAATGGGCAACACTTTCTGTAGAAACGAAAATTCAATCACTTTTGTTATCATAAAACAAGTATTGAATTTATATGATTTTTTGTTTATGTTTCATGTTTGTATCTTTCAATGTACACAACCTCTTCAATATACAAATAGTCGCCTGATTGCTATCTGCTTAAAAAAAAAGACTGCTTAGAAATCTCGAAAGATTACGAATAATTTTTAAAATTTTGTATTTTATTTTAAGACATATTTTATAAACACGTGCTGTACCCTGTTATTTCTTTAAGTAAAAATAAAGCAGTTTATGTAGAGTCTACAGTGTCCTTATGAAGTTCTCTATTTAATTTTACTTAAGAAAACCAAAGAGTCTCAACGAAAACAAGTGTGTGTGTGTCTGAGAGTGTGCATGATTTATTTAATAGTTTATGTAGTTCGAATAATTTAATTTTTTTAATTTTTTTTTATCCTCCCTGTACTCTTTCCATTTTTCTTAAAACACTTGACATGTGAGTCACTTGCTTGTAAATACATAACTGACTCCTATTGCTAACTGAATGGGTGACTTCTTTGCCGAGTGCTTATGAGTGAGACTGCTTCTCATTGCCTTCATTATGCAGCATTATTATTAGCACGTTTCATGTTTATGCATATGTTATAAACAATATTCTCTTAAGACGTTCTGCTCTGCTCTGTACTAGCACTACATAGCACTGATGCTTGTTGGCTGATGGTAAATTCTTAAAAATTGCGGTTGAATTATAAAAAAGAAGTGAAAAAATGACGATACAAACAGTAAAGGAACGAACATCTTTTAGAAAGAATTAAGCCACATGTTCAAATACTTGTATGTATGTCTGTAAAGAATATGTGAGGCATTCAAGTAGTTTTTCATTTTCTATTTTTAAAGGCAAAAGTTATTATAAGAAATAATACAACACAATTACAACAACAAGAAAATGAGCATCAGTTATATTCACATGTAAGAGCAAAATACATCATACACTTACACTTACACGGATATGTAGATACTTTCAACATTGCAGTATCTAAAGCCCTCACCTCCAGTTAAAGACTTTTCTGGTATAGTACTAGAATTTCCCAAGATTTTTCTTTTTATGTAATACCAACCATAATATGTAGAATATAAAACATTTAACAAGTTATAAAGTAATGTTGAACAAAAATTTCTGTTTCTGTTTTTTTATTTTGTTTTTTGTTTATTTTTTATTTTATATTTTGTTACAACATAAAATTGCAGAATGTCTTGATTGGTTTATACAAACACAACCATTCCTTTCTATACTTCTCTCTATACACTCAAAAATAAGAAAAAATAAAAAAATATCTACAACTGATCCATCATTTATGAGATTTAGAAAGTGTTAGCAGCAGTGAGTTTAATGTGGAATAGAAAAATGGTTATTAAAAATGTAATAAAATTGACAGCCAATAAAAGATGCGGAACATATTTGCCGAGAGCTGTATAGTTTTTATAAGATTAAAAGCTGTTACACATTATGCCTGTCAAAATTCATTTATAAATATTTAATGCCATAGCTGGCGTAATGTCTGAAAAGTAGGGAGTATATAAATCATTACATTCGTATGTAATTATGAGTTGTGAATATGATTAAACAATTCAAATGAAATTGAAAAGTGAAATAATTTTATATTAGAGTTTTTTTTTTTCAGAAAATGTTTAATGTATATTTATCAACTATTTTTTATTTGAGACCAATACTCAGGCGTAAACCCCTACTAAATGCTGTGCATTGTATTGGAATTTTTGGAAAGAACAGTGCATATATTTATTGCTGTGAATTGATCATTCAAAGGCCAGTGTTATACCTTCACCCTTGAATGATCAACAGCAATTGCCTCATCGTTGCATGTTGATTGTGCGGTGAGTGCCTCCGCTAAGTAGGTTTAGTAGGTTTAGCTGTTATCTCCTACTTCCCAATAGGTGACGCTTTTCTTCTGATCACATTCTATTTTTGTTAACATTGGTTAAGGTTGAATAGAGTGGAATGTCGGGGAGCGGTTTCTTTGTAGAAGGTCGGGGGGGGGGGGGGGGGGTGACCTCTTAATTTTAAATTATAATTTTTAAAGAACCGCAATCTAACTTTTTCATTCTGCTTTCACCTTTGCTGGAATTTGAACCTGGGCCGATTGAGTTTTTGGGCGAACGCTCTAACCACTATACCATGCACCCTCTTAAAATATTAACAGTGTTGTTTGTAACTAAAATATAGTCAGTCCTCTCCTCCTTGTGTACTCTTTCCAAAGTGACCCTTAACCTTCTAGAGATTTTTCGATAGTTATAGCAATGGCATGGATTAAGAGAGAGGACTCTATTAGTATATAGTAGTGTATGTTTACAGTAATCCAATGGCCTCAAGAATAGCTAATATTTCTCTAAGGAATTTAATTTGTTTGCATAAAATGAGTTTATTTATATCCAATATTGTACAAAATCTGAAAGTACCGCTAACTATAGATTATCAGTGGTATATACGCACATATATGTACCGAGGAGTTTTTCTTCAAAATCGGATTGCTAACTATTAAAAAAGCCGTACTAAAAAAATGGTATATGTCTTTGCTAGTTAAATTCTAATGTATTTATCCAGTGACTTAAAGCATAGCCACTAATTCTCCAAAGAATTTAATTTGTTTCCATTAAATGAGTTTTTTTATATCCAATTGTACGAAATCCGAAAGTACCGCTGACTGTACCAATCCTGGTTCTTTAGAACACACCCGCACCTCGCACATATTTGTGCCGAGACATTTTTCTTCAAAATCGGATTGCTAACTAATTATATATATTCTGCAAATTGCCACTGTGAACTTGCTCAAAGAGCATTGTTAAGGTAAATTATGGCCGTACTAAACAAAATGGTATATGTCTTTGCTAGTTAAATTCTAATGTATCTTAATACTTAAATATATACATACATAATTAGCCATTACAACCCTATTTCAGGGTTACAGCCTGGCTTCTCGCATAGCCCATGTTGTGTGTGTTAATTTTTATCCATAAGTACTGGGACCTACAGAATAAGGACGACTCCGAACGACAGACTTGAAAATGTTGTTCATGGCAATCAGTTACTATCAGAGTTTATGCCAAAACACTACTGCAAAGAGGCAGTCGTCGAACGAAATATTTTTTTGCATATTTATTTCTTTCGGTTTTTTTTCAGGATGTCAGAGCTGAGGTTTGAACCCGTTGACAATTTTTAGCTCATGAATAATGGCAAGTTCAACAGCACGCATTAAATACGCACTTGTTTTCCTATTAAGGTGTGCGTCACTATAAACTGTAACACATCAAAAGTCAAATAAAAACTGACTGGAGTAAGCTAGAGTTAAAAATAAAACAGTTTTATTTTGCATTTTTATTACAGATTTATATTCTGTATTATTTTATTTAAAAATTAATTTAATTTTATAAAATTTTTTATTTTATTCATTATGCCATTTATAAGCAATGTTATAATGTTTTCGGTGATTTTTTTGGTACCAGCTGTCCATTTATATCGAAAACTAGTAATGGTTTTGGGAACAGATGTACTCTTCTTTAGTTCTCTTTTGACCAGAGCCCAATATCTTTCAATAGGCCGCAGCTCTGGGCAGTTTGGTGGGTTAGCCTCTTTTGGAACAAAAATAACATTATTTTTATTATACCAGTCTATTGCGCTTTTACTGTAGTGACATGTTGCCAAATCTGGCCAGAAGAATGTTGATATGTTGTGCTGTCTTAGAAATGGGAGCAACCTCTTTTGAAGACACTCTTTAATATAAATATCTGAGTTTATTGATCCCAATGTAACAAACGATGCACTTCTGTTGCCGCAGCTACAAATAGCCTGCCAAACTAGGAACTTTTTGGGAAATTTTGATAGTTTTTTAGTTCGGAACTCTTCAGAAACATTGCCTCTACTATTCGCTACATAAAACTCTTGGCCAGGAAGCTGCGCAAAGTCTGCAAAAACATAAGTTTCATCATCCATTACACAACATTCGAACTTTTGAAAAAATTCTTTTTTGAGGAGTTTTGCTCTTTTTTTTGCTTCAATATTCTTCTTAGCATTTCTATCCGGAACTTTTTGGACTTTAAATGTTTTAAGGCCAGCTTTAGCTTTAACTCGGCGCACAAAACTTTCGGAACATTGCACGCGCCGGGCCACTTCGCGACCAGAAATGTTTGGAAGAGCCAGCAAAAGCTTCTCAACCTTTTTGGCTTTCGCGTCGTTCGTTACCAGTTTTGCTTTACCTGTTCCAGGCTTTCTTTCAATTTTTAGGTCTTTGTTGAACTTTTTGACCACTCTGGAAACACATTGCCTGGTCACGTGGACTTCCCTAGCAACTTTTGTATAACTCCAATATGGTTTTTTTGAATTATTTGAATAATTTTTGTATGCACTTGTCTTTGATTATCCATTGTGAACTAACTAACAAGTCAAATTTGACAAACTGATACATTTTAAAATCTGCCACATTTTTCAAAGATGTTGTGATTAAGAAAAATAATTTTTATTAAAGGTGAAAAAAGTTATTAAGAAAAATGTTACACTTTATAGTGACGCACACCTTAGTACCCGTACATTGAACACAGACACGGATTTAGAAAAATATAAATTTGTATCTCCTCTATTTTTTTTTAATAAAAGTACATACTGTTCTTTTCTTTGCTCTTATAAAATTAATAACTTGGTCAAATTTTTTTATAACGTACAATGCAAGTTAACGACTGTTCAACTGTCCAGCTTATACACGTTATATGCGTTGCTAATTTTTTCGTATAAGTTGCGTTATGAAAATAAACTGTTTTATCTTTTTTTTGCACAGACGTGTGAAACGCATAACTGTCTCAACTCAAATTTGTAGCAATTTCGGAAGTATTCGTCCTAATTCGGTTTAATCATAAAAATAACTTTGTACCCCATGTATACGATAACATTTTTTTTTGGCGAGGAAAGCCAGTACCTTAGTTAGTTAGTTATACAGGAAAAAATCTATTCGATTATCTATGGTATGGTGTAGAGTGGACCGACTCTAGTTTTCTTTACATTTGTATAGTTTTAAGCAACACAATTTTTTTTTTTTATTATTATTAAATTTCTAATTATTTTATTTTTCTTTTTTTCTTTTTAGGTAAGTCCGTTACTTGAAGAGCTACAAGTGTGATGGTAAAGTTAAATTCGTTTTTATAAAAAATAAAATCTAAAATAGTAAAACCATTTATAGTCTTATTTTTAAGAGTGTATACAATTAAAAGAGAAAAAAAAAACATTTTGCCACTACTATTTTTTGCATCTGTCTCTGAACACTGTTATTTTCTGTTTTGGTCAAAAGCAAAAAACTAAAATAAAAATTATTGCATCACTTTAGGAAACATAGTCTAGGAAATGTGTCGTCACAATTCGCGCTTTTTTTTCCAAGTGGCTACTCTTTTAAACTCTTGTTTATTATAATGGGAAATTCAACTGAAAACATTTTGATAATTTTGTGAAACTCAAATAAATAATAACAAAACCGAAGATAAATATTGAGTTTTTCAAAAGGAGCACTGCAGGTTTTCTTTCATTTAAACAATTTTATGGTTTAGTTATGGGAATGATTTTTATTTCAACTGAAATTATTGTTCTGAGGAAGTCATTTTATAAAAAATACTCCAGCAGACTAATTAATTTTGTTCTTGACACTTCGTTAGTTATTACAATAATACTGAACATTCTAGAGGTTAAAAATTTAAAAGATACATCGCATACACAGTATGTACGATTATACATATAAACATGCCCACGAAATAGTAACCAGTTTTCCTGGAGCACATAAATGAAATACCGGAAATTATGCGTTTGATCTATAGTTAAAAATTATTAATTTATTTACGCTCTGAACTGCTGTGCTTTTTTTATTAACCAGCGCGTTTGACATAGTTAAAACGCTTTAAATTTAGCCTGAAACATGCCAACTCGGTGATGATTGTATTGACTGCTATATTGCAAGTTGCGCTCTCATATTAGAACGATATATTGGCAAGCCTATGGTGTCGAAATTGTGCCGAAAATACTACGATATCATAGCCATCGTAGTTATTATTACTGATCGTGACATTAATGTTCACGATTGCAACTTAACACTTGACTCTTAAATTTAAAGTTCACTGTGTGTTATTATAATAATTACTAACATTGCTTTTTTATAATTTTTAACTAAATTAATGGGAATGGATCTTATATTGATAAATGTTTCATTTAATGTCAGCAGTTATGTATGGAATACAGTATGAAATAAATGTCCGCCTCTGTTAGCCTCACAAATACGAACCCTTTTTAATTTGTTTTTCATTATATTCTCACACATTTCACGCGGTATTTAATTAAATTCATCATGTTTGAGTTGCTTCAGCGTTTCTGGTTTGTTTCCATAAACCGTGCTTTTCAGATATCCCTACAAAAAAAAAAAGTCCGAAGCAGTCAAATGAGGCGTCCGAGGAGGCCAATCAACATCACCATTCCTTGAAATAACTTGTTGTGGAAAGAGGTCTCGCAGTAATTCCATTGTAATCCTGGCTGTATGTTGTTGAAACCATATGTTAGTCAAGCCCAAAGCATGCAGTTGTGACGTTAGAAAGTTTTCAATCATATCACGTTATCGCTTCCCATTGACAGTTACTGTTACGCCATTTTCAGTTTCAGAGAAGTAAAGTCCAATGGTTCCTTCTAACCAAATTGCACCCCATACTGTCGCTTTTAATGGATGCAAAGGTGACTGATGAATAACTTGAGGGCTTTCCATTGCCGAGAACCGACTATTCTGTTTATTCACATAGTCATTCAAATAAAAATATGCCTGGATGGTTGATTTTGATAAAATGTTTTAACGATTAAAACACGTTGGATTTCCCAATAGTTCTCTATAATAAATTTGAAACGTCTCTACTCAAATATGAACTGTCAAGACCAATGTTTAACAAAATGGCGGCAAACCTAAATAGTACAGCATTCCGGCGATACCCTGCGTTAGCGCTTGCAATACATTTCAATGTAAGAATCGCTTGTGCTCTTAAACATGTTTCAAATCCAAACAACAGTTGAGAAACAAACTTCATTTTTATTCTAGCAATAGCACAAACAGATCCCATTGTATATACTGAGAAACCCTTTAGTATTATATATCAGCGTTGAATAATAAAAAAAAAATACGTGACTTTTTTTGTTTGTTTTGAAATTAATATTTATTTTATATCGCTAATAACATACTATGATGACACATATTCATTGGAATACTGAAGAATACTTTAATATATACTTTAATATATAAATTAGGCTTTAAATAACTCATAGCAATTAAAAAATATATACTTTATTGCTCGTATTCATAAAAACTATTTTAGGTTTATTGAGGACTTATTTGACAAATTTCTATGCAATACTTGTCAAATAAACCCTCAATAAACCTAAAATAGTTTTTATGAATACGGGCATATATATACAAATCAAATTATAAATTTTGGCAGCGTTTGTAATAAGCGTTTGAATGGAATTTGTAATATCATAAGGGTAAGAAAGTTGAACGAGATATATACCATTAAGAAAACAAACTTACCGTAAGCCACCGAATACCCATTAATTTAGTACTTCAGTACAGTTATTTTCTAATCACTTTTTTAATCACTTTACTAAACTGATCTAACAAAATTTGAGCTGTGAAAGTAAAAAAAAATGCAAAATGTATACTGTTTGAAATAATCAATACTGTTTAAAAGTAAAACTTTATTACTCTAAAATATAGTTTTTAATGCAGGCTTTAAAATAACATAAAACTTTTTAGTTTAAATTTATACCGATACATCGTTTTTAATACTCTTTTATTGTGTTTGATAGTTAAATAAGAAAACAAAATATAATATTCAAATAAAATAAAGGTACACTACAGTAAGCACATTAAGATAACACAAACTTTTATAGTTGGTACCGTTACTTTCCTGTGTGTGTGTGTGTCAAGAAAGCTGAAATTGCCTGACATTTTGAAAGCCAACACATTGTTCTGTTTATTTTATTTTAATTCTGCTACAGTTATGCTTTATTGTACACTATTTTGCTTTTATCGTTTACTCCAGTTTAATTTTTATTTATTAGTATGTAATATGTTTTTGTTTTATGAACTGATTACATATGTAATCGATGTTTTTTATAGAGTAACACAAGTTTAAATCATAATAAAGCAATGACATATATTTTTAGTATCAATATAACGGGCTTTATTGAACAGAAAATTTTGTGAAATTAATGTTTAAATATAATTTCTGCCATGTGGCCACCACGGCTGGCACGCACAACAATTTTCAATAACTTTTCCCAGTATTTGCATCCGTATTTCGCCGATAACTCTTCAAATATTGATTTTCAGGTGGTTTATCGTTGTAGACAAATAATGAAATAATTCAATGGGGTTAAATCAACCATCTTGGTTAGTTAGGCCATTACGTGAAATTATTCTTTCTTCAAAAGTTTCTTTGAGTAAATCAATTGTAGCGCCCGCTGTGTGATATGTGGCTCCGTTTTGTTGGAACCACATATCAGCAATCATCTTTCTATACCGTTCACCATTGCCAGTAACATTCTGACCATCATCGTTTTTGAATACATATGGGCCAATGACTCCGCCGGCCCATAAAGCGTACCAAACAGTAATTTTCTGTGGATGTAATGGTGTTTCGACAAAAGCTCGTGGATTCTCCTGACTCCAAATGCGATAATTCTGCTTATTTACGTACCTATTCAACCAGAAATAGGCTTCAGTGGAAAATAAAAGTTTGGCTGGAAATTCAAAATCAACATCAATTGGAGTTTGACGACTTGAACAATTATTTTGATTAAAATTTTCAACAAATTGCACGCGTTGCTGTAAGTCGATTCATATTGAAATTTCAAATCAAACTTAACAAAAATCAAATCAGCTGTTAAGTGGATGGTCCAATAAAGCAGTGATGCCAACTCAAAGTTGTGAGACTATAAAAACACTTTGTATATAAATATATATTATACTCGATTAGAGTACATATTTCTTTTATTTAATTAAGTATACATTTTGCAGTCTCCTTAGTCTAGTGTTTAGTGTGTTGGCTTACTAGGCATAAGCTCCGGGTTTTGAAGCCCCAGTTCCGACATCTAAAAAAAAAGGATTATGGAAAAAATATTTCGTTCAGCGCCTTAGCAGTCTGCTGGCAAAAGCTCTGAGAGTAACTGATTGCCATGAACAAGCTGCTCAAGTCTATCCCAGTACTTATGGCTAAAATCTGACACACACAACACAGGTAGTGCGAGAAGTTAGGCCGTAACATTCAAACAGGGTTGTAATGTCCCATTATGTTTGTATGTATTAATTTTGAACGGCAAGAGAATAAGAATGGTAGTATTTGAAATACGAGATTTGATTTTTCTAAGCCATTCAATTTAGGTTAATGGAGCATCTCAGATAAGTATAAAATGTAATTAAAATTAAGTTTTTATTCCATGCCTAATAACGGTACATTTATAAATAACTTCAGTTGCGCAAAAACTAGAGATACATTACCGATTTTTCAATCAGTCAGCTGAGCTCAGTTCAAATGGGAATTTATCACAAAAAGCATTTTCAGATTTGTGATTCAAACGATTCATATTCATACAAATTTTGGTGTAGGGTATAAAACAAGGTCGTTAATGATTACAATTGTCATATTTATTTTTATTTTTTATTTTTTTCTTAGTGTCATGGGGTCCACTTTTTTATTTTAACGCTATGAGCTCCTCATAGAAAAGATGAGCAGCAGTTCAGTTGAATGATTTATAGAATTTTTGTATAAATAAAACAGATATTTTTATTATTTTTATTAGTTCATACACTCATGCATACAGTTCAGATTTTTTTTTTCAATAAAAACATTACATTTAAATTTCTATCAACTAAAATAAATTGTAAAATATGAAAAACTATATAGTAGAGGAAAACAATCTTTGTTTTATATCTGTATGTGTGATGTGTATGTACACCATGGTGTACTTTATAAAACTCCCAATATAGATAGAAACTAAAAACAAATAAATAAATAAAACTTTTTTTTTTCTCCTAGTTTTTCAATACTTCAAAATAGAAGTACAGTTTTTATTTTTGAAACATTTGTAAAGACTATAATAGAGGATGCAAAACTAACAAAAAAAAAAAAAAAGATTATGAGCACAAGTGGAATTGTAAAATAATTTCAAGTGAACGTGTTGGTTTTTTTTTCAATCATATTTTTTTATATTTTATTTTCTATAAAAACATATGCAAACGACATAAATGATTAACAATCAAAATATTTATTTTATTTTGATTTATTTACTGTAATGCCTTAAAATCTTGCTAAATATTTTTTTTTGTATTTAATTTTAATTAATCAATTCAATATTAATTAAGATTTTAGTTCTTATATACACAAGTATAAACATACATATGCATGTATTTAAAGTATGAAACTTAAGACTAATTTATAAGATAACAATGACAATAAAAATTAGCATAAAATTTTTTGAATTTTTACACCTTTTTTTTTTTCTTATTCATTGAGGCCTGCTTTAAGCCGCATCCCCTACTTATGCAATGTATTGTGATGGCCTAGCAAAATATGTTATGAGAAGGGCAAAATAGGTACTACGTTCATGGGGCTTTAGGTAAAAATTACTGACATTGTATAGAGTTGGGTTATCTAGATCTTTTGATTGATCGCTCCTTTTAGTACAACTCTCTAAACTGAACTAGGTTGTTCTTTTAGTTTATTAGTTTATCAGTATGTTAATTCGTATACTGCCAACTGAATATGTATTTATGTATTATATAAAAAAGTATACAAGATGGTTATGACAACGCTGTAGCCAACAAAATAAAATATGGGAAAAATATTTGTTTAATTACATAAAAAAATGTGTTAGTAAAATGGAACATAAAGAAAAATTCTTATACGGCAATATTTTATTATGAAAAGCTGTCTTGACAAATTTCTATGGAATACTTGCCAAATAAGTGAATAATTTATTTATCGGTTTAAAAAAATTAAAATTTTAACAATTTCTTTATTTATTTATTTATTTATTTCTTTTTTTTTTTTTGTCTGATATTTTTGTATAAATCTTTGAAGATTCTGGCAACACTGCTGGCCTTTCTTATGTAAAAAAATTGAACATTCAACGACAAAACGAATGAACTAAAAAGAAATTCAAATTAAAAAGACACACAAGCCTAAATGAGACAATAAGAAGAACTATCAAACTAAAAGAGCAAATTGTCACGACCGGTTGGTACTTCAATTAAACTAGATCGTTCATGTACTTACTACAAAACTCTAATATTGTAATTGAAAGGAAAACTTTCGCATGATGGTTATGCCATTGTGCGATTCACTTTACAACAATGTAATCCAAATCTTCATTTTCTGTACACAATTGTGCTACAAAGAAAAAAAAAAAATTAGTTTTGGTTAACTTTGCTTTACAATCAACTACAAAAGTATGTGCTCTATGACAGGTACGAGTATATGCGATTATTTGGTATTTATGTTTTTATTTTATCAGAGCTCCTCCTGTGGTATTGCGAATAGAACTGTAAAACGCACTCTACACTGCTCTAATATTCCTATGAGTCAATCGAATTAAATACCCTACCGTCCTTAATATTCATTTTTAACCTTTCCTCTACTCTGTCGAGAAGCCCCAAAATAGACTTTGAAGCACATTTTTTTATATGAAAGATGTATTCCATCTTGGGTACGATTAGGGCTTTTTAAAGGTTAAAAAGTTTCTTACACCGTTTAAAGAAACAAGACACTTGAATCATTTTAGCGAACATCACAGTTGATTCTCATACCCAGAATAACAAGAGTATCTGTCCCCTCATTAAGAGTGCCTGTAGTCACAGATCGATAAGTTTGCATCAACAAGTTAAAAATAGTTAACAGATCGTTAGTGAGCATGCCATTCATATTTTGTCTTTTCAACCCAATTCCCGAAAGTTTCGACTTACGATCCAATGAATATGAGTTACAAATTTTGATGCCATCTGCAAAGCGGTGGATAGGACTTGAAGTTAAAAGGTGGAACTTGAAGTTATGGAATAGAAGACATACCATATTCCAGTAACTTACAGTACCCTCGAACTTAATTTGAACTCATTGGAAGATACACCATCAATCTCTCTTTTTCGTAGCGCGGTTCCTAAGAAAGCTCAATATGAGACGATAAACATTACTATTTTATATGCTGAAGACTCTAGTTCGAGCCCCAGGAAGAGTAATCAATTTCTTTAAATTAATTTTGTTTCATCAGAAACGCTTTAGTAAGATCGAAACTAAATTCTATGAAATTAATTTAACTCTCACATTTCTATGGAAATAATATATTGGAATTATATTTTCTCTACATACTTTGGAATGAATTAGTCGATTAGTCCTTTTGTCTTCAACATTGCAGTTTTGTAGTTGTCATCTTATTTGGCTGAATCAAAATTACAAGTTTTTCTTTCCATTTATCCCTATTAGTTGGCATTGACGACTTCTACAACTATAGCCCATGTAGGTAGTAGAATGGGCGGCAGAGGCAAGCAATAAACAACTTTTATTTTTGATTGAAATGATTAACATTATGAGTGACAACCTTGATTTCACCAGACGATAGATAGATAGCACAAACTCCACGTCTCGGAGAGTAATGCCATATGGAGTTCCCACTACGGAAGCCGTATTATCAGTTGCCTGACAAGTTATTAACTTGATGAAGTGATAAATTCTAACAGACCATTAGCGGGGAATAATTTTTAAAATTACTAACCTCTTGCTTTTTACGTCTTTTTAATTGTTGCAGAACCTCGGGAAACTTCTACGAAATTTGCTTTTGTTTGATCAGCAAATTATTGAGTTCAACAAACAATATGAATAAACGAAATGAATGATTTTAAATCACTTTCAAAGATTAAGTGAAATTACAGATTTAGTCGCAGTAGAGAGTAGAGTAGTCGCACTTTTTGCAGGGATAAACAAGAGCTTGTATTTTTAAAACTTGCTGAATATTTTCCTTTCTTATAATTTTTAGTTTAGTTTTACAATTTTGTATTAATTTATAAAATAAATATTTGAAACAATTCCCTTTCCAATCCTTTTCACATGTGTAAGCAAAAGGAAATTAATTGTTAAACATATTTCCACATGAATAAACATTTTCATTAAACAAATTAAATAGAATTCTCATTCTTAGTTCTAAACCAACAAATGCATCCATCATTTTATTTTGTAGCTGATAAATTTCTTTAAATCTTTGTTCCCTCTTACCAAAGTGATGTGCTGTTGTCTCTAATCTTTCCAAGTCACAATAATGAGAAGAAGAAAAAAAAACTAAAAACAAAACTTTTAACTTGAAAATGAAATTCAAATTTACACAAAAATTTGTTGCTGCTACCTTTTGATACATCCGTTTGGTGAAGGTCTTATTGTTTTTGTTTCTTTGAAAATAACAAAAAAAATTGTTGTTTTAATTTTTGTGGTTGTTGTCTTCTGAAAACATTTAAATGTCTGGTATTTGTAATATGTTTTAAAAACATATTTATCTTTGTAGTTCTTCATATTCTTCTTGTTGCTACTGTTGGTATTTGTTTAATCAAATTTCTACAAAAATCTTTTCTAACAACTAACAGACTAGAAGATTATGCAGTAGAGACGAATTTGTTTTTAAATACGTTTGCGATTATCCCAGTAAAAAAGGTATACAAGATAGAACTATAAAGTTTTAATGACTAACATAGAATGTTTTTGTTTTTACAAAGAAATAGTTCAGTCATCAGTCCAGAATGGTTATACACAAATGCAGAATTAATTTTTTAAATTTTTTTAATTTGTTTCTACAAGAACGCTAATAGGAAACTAAGATTTTACTCTGACTGATAAAATTTATATTTCAAGTTGGTGCCATTTTAGTAGACTAAAACGTAGTATTGTAGCTTGTCTGCCTGGGCTACCATTCGTATATAGTCATATATGTATACCAAGTCGTATTTCCTCAGCTGTTGAAAATTATCTAGAGGAACTGTCATATTATTCTAAAATTGATTGAAAGTACCATTCGCTATACTGCTTATGGAACTTAATAAAAACTCCCTGGACTACCATTCGTATATTTCTTTTTTTTTTATTTGAGACCAATATTCAGGGGTAAACCCCTACTAAATGCTGTGCATTGTTTGGAATTTTGAAAAGGACAGTACATATATTATTATTTATTATTATATTATTATTAAGCGCCTTAAGAATGAGACAAGTTACTGTGAATTGATCATTCAAAGGCCAGTGTTATACCTTCACCCTTGAATGATCAACAGCAATTGCCTCATCGTTGCATGTTGATTGTGTTGTGAGTGTGCCTTTGCTAAGCAGATTTAGCTGTTATCTGCTACTTCCCAATAGGTGACGCTCTTTTCCTAATCATTAGCTTTTTGTTGATATTGGTTAAGGTGGAATATAGTGGAATGTCGAGGAGCGGTTTGTTTGTAGATGGTCTTCCTGGAATGGGGGGGGGGGAGGGGAACCTCTTATTTTCATATTATAATTTTGAAAAAACCACAAACTAACTTTTTCATTTTTTACCTCTTATGGGATTTGAACCTGGGTCCCTTGAGTTTTTGTGCGAGCGCTCTAACCACTATACCATGCACCTCTGCTGTAAGTGAAAGTGTTGCCGAAGACCCGAATTTGTCGATTCCTCGTCGTTCTCAGGAATTAGGACTGTCTTACGGCACATTATGGCGTATTCTGCATTTATACATCCATATAAAGTCCAGCTCACGCAACAACCAAAGGCAGCTGAGCTTGAACAACAGGCGGTGGACGGCAATTTTTTGAACAAAATTTTCTTCAGCGATGAAGCACATTTCTCACTCCGTGGATATATTAATAAACAAAATTGTTGTATTTGGGATTCTGAGAATCCTCAAGTAATTGAAGAGAGGGTATTACATCCAGAAAAAGTCATTGTTGGGTGCGCTCTTTGGTCCGAAGTTGTGAATGGACCTTACTTCTTCGAAAACGACGATGGAATGAATGTCGCTTTCAACTCGGAGCGTTATTGTCATATGAAAAACGACTTTTTTTTGCCTGCTATTGAAGAATACGACTTGGAGAATATATGGTTTCAACAAGACGGTACCACATGCCACACAACCTAAATGAGTAGGTTAATAACTTCGTTTTAGATCAAATAATACGCCAAGCTCTAGAAACGCATCAACTGTAAAACTAAGTTCTATTGAATTAGAATTATTGCATCTTCGATAAAGATTTACGAAGTCATGTTGAAGTAGATTACCAAAATGTAAGATGTTGAGATGAAGAAAAAACATAGACAGGATCATACGTCATTAATGGGATCTATAATGGTCTCAAATATGTACCTTGTGCGACACCAGGTGGAACGAAAATATATATTTTGTTTTAATCTAATGCAATGAAATCTGTCAATCAGGTACAAAGATATCCAAAGATGTATTTTCTTATTATCGGTTTAATAGTCTTTGAATATAAAAATCAAAAAAATTTTCTTTCTTTTTAGATTTTAGTATTTAAAATTTTCTATTTTCTCTCTTGGCTATTGACTTTGTCCATGTCTGACTCAATATTGTTTAAAACTTTAAAATCTCTTTCATGCAAAGCTTTAGGTGAAGTGTGATTATTTAGATTTCATTATGCAGATGTTCATGTTAAACTAAATCTACACATTTTACCCAATTTTTTTTAATATAACAAAGAGAACGACACAAAAATGTTACAATAAAAACCTAAATAAAATAAGAAAATATATATTTATATTCCTTTATACTTACAACACATGATTACAACCTATCAAAAACACACATATGAAATACATACGAGTATACTCGTATACCACAAGAAAACAAAGGCGACACAGGATACGTTTATTACACAGAGACACCTTATGTTTTTGCAAAAATGCCTGATTATTTTGTTTAGAACTTATACAAGTATGGAAATAGTTAAAGAAAACTGTCTATGAAGCTGAGCAATTCAATAATTACTATCAATAGAAGTTTGTTTAATGCTAGAAAAAACCAAAAACTAAGTTTCTATCCTCTAATGTCTTTGACTTATTCCAGAGTATAATTATTTTAATAGAAACAGACTAAAACCGAAAATGTTTTATTTCATTTGTTCGTAATGAGTTTTATTTACATTTAAATCTTATAGAATACAAAAAAAGTGACAATAAAAAAAATGTCTATTAAGTATGATACGAAGGTGATTGTGGATAATAGAGCTCCGATCACAGACAAGAACATACATATTTTCTGACAGCCAAGCATCGATCACATACTTTTCTCAACTTTAACTTAAAGAGTATAGCTATTCTTTTGATATACTTGCACAGCGATTTAGTGTATACTTCGGTCGTAGGGAAATACAGGGAATGGCGCTGCCGATAAAATCACAAAAGTGGGTGCACTTCTGTCCGTTGTTGATCCATTCATAGAGAGTAGAGTTCTCTCGTTTGGCTCACCCTTTTTCGATAGTTGGCAGTAGCTATCGTTCAAGCAATGAGACTGAATGCAAGCTCTGTCTTGAGGAGGAAGAGAGGGCAGAGCATATTCTTTGCAGCTTCGTGGCACTGAGTAGAACTAGACTACAGATCCTCGGCGGGGACCAGATGGATACGGTGCAGATCAGATCTATTTCAATCAGAGTTTTATTTGACTTCATTCGAAGGGCGGAGAATTACTTTCGGCATAATTACTCCTTGATAATAATAATAATATCTCTCATCTTAACGATTTTCTTCAGTCTCATTAGTTTTCAATTCCCTTGAAGAAAATGGGAATGCCCATTCATTCATAAACGAGCTACTAAAGTACTTCGACCAACAGATCTTTTGTACAGCCAATAACATAACCAAGATTCCAGGTTGTCGGCCGGTGCCAACTTTTACAATTCTTGTGACGATAATTCCAGAGACTGAGTTTTTTTTTTTTTTTTTTTTTTTTTTTTTTTTTTTTATTTGAGACCAATACTCAGGGGCATTGTATTGGAATTTTGGAAAGGACAGTACATATATTATTATTAATTATTATATTTATTATTAAGCGCCTTAGGAATGAAACAAATTGCTGTGAATTGATCATTCAAAGGCCAGTGCTATACCTTCACCCTTGAATGATCAACAGCAATTGCCTCATCGTTGCACGTTGATTGTGTGTTGAGTGTGCCTTCGCTAAGTAGGTTTAGCTGTTATCTGCTACTTCCCAATAGGTGGCGCTTTTTTCCTAATCATTAGTTTTTTGTTGACATTGGTTAAGGTGGAATAGAGAGAGGTTTCTTTGTAGATAGTCTTCCTGGAGGGGGGGGGGGCCTCTTATTTTTAAAATTATAATTTTGAAAAAAACCGCAAACTAACTTTTTAATTTTTCACCTGATTCCATACAATTCCTTGTTTTTTTTTCCTAAGAAACCCGTCCACCGTCTATGACCTCTAATAGTGCAGAGCATTGTTATTATGAGAATGAGAAAAGAGAGAGAGTTGTGATTGTGGATATTTGATTTAAACCTGTTTTATCATAATTGAGACGAAGAGCATTCGCGGGCATTCTCTTTAAAATTAAATTTGGAATTCATTTTTCAATCAACTTTAAAAGGATGTCTTTTGTAAGAGGTACGATAAGCAACAGATAAAACATAATATGGCAGCTTTTACGAAGCATCGTATAAAATACGTTAATGCATCTCTTGAAATCATATTGTTTGTGTTTTGCGTCGTACGTACTTACATAATTGGCAATAACAACCCTGTTTCAGGGTTACGGCCTAGCTTCTCGCAGAAGATATGTTGTGTGCGTTAGTTTTTAGCCATGAGTGTCGGGACCTACAGTTTAACGTCCACTCCGAGCGACAGAATTGAGAAACGTGTTCATGGCAATAAGTTTCTCGTCGCCGAAAGAAATATTTTTCCATACTTCATTCTTTTAAGATGCCAAAGCTGGGGTTTGAACCAGGTGCTCTTGTCTAGTAAGCCGACACACCAACCACTAGACTACGGCCACTACAATGCGTCATACATATCAAGCATTTCTTATAAAACTCTTCTAACTCGTATTTATTGTGGTAAAAAAATTTAGACCAACAATGCCTTTGACAGAGGCATTTCGATGTCATTATTTCACCAAAGGCTTAAATAACAAAAAAAAAAACATGTTTTTATCAGTATTTCTTTAAAAAAAATAGTTTATATTTGCTCGATTTAGAAATTAGGCAAAACAAGTGTTTTCTTTAATTTACTTTTTTGTAGTATGTTTTTCATTTGCCAAAGACTTTCCTTTGATTTAATTAATTGCCACACAAAAAAACCTCATCACTATTGAAATCTTTTCAAGTGTACGAGTATCATTTACTTTTACCTAAAAAACAAAAACGTACTAAATCAAGAAAACTGAAATAAATAAAATACGAGTAAATAATCAAAAGAAGAAAAAAGGTCATTGACTGAAAACTTTTATCTTTTTTGGTCTTACATTTAAACACAAATAAGCATTTTATTTTGTTGGCTTTGTGGGTTATACTCGTATTTCTATTTAAACTCAAACGGATAAGAAACACAAGAAAAAGGACTTTTTTTACTTTTTTATTAAGCAGCTTAAAGTTGTTTCTTCTTTTAAGATTTAAGTTCTCAAAAAGGCACAAAGCGAAAGTTTAGTTGTTTCTTTGGGTTACTTTCCAAGTATTTATGTAAATAAATTTAGCTAATATTTATTATAATTATGCATAAACTATGAAAACTAATAAATGAAATTATTCGGGAAAAATCTCCTCATGAGTTAATATAAGACCCCCACGAAATAGCTAAATAGACGAGCTCATTTCCATACTCAATCTACTCTATTTTTATAAAAATATTTGGAATCAAATAAGAATAATTTTAATAAATGGTAATTATTATTGATATATTCCCATTAAATATTTATTATTATAGATTGCCGCATTTTGCCTCAAAATAATTTTGTTATCAAATTTTTTTAATTTTTAAAATCCTTTAACTACAGTTTGTGGCAAACAATGATTGACTGTGGGTTTCTTAGTTGGTAAACGTGGCCGCTTTTGCACGAGTGGTCAATGAGCATCGTATAAAGCCACCTATATTTTGAAAAATACCACGGTGACTACGGTCGGAATGTCTCTCATATTCAGTTATTCAATACCCGATATATTTACGCTGTCTTGTATAAACCCTAAACCACGAAAGTCCTGAAAGGACAGCAGCAAGCAATCTTTCGCAATAGCAAAGATCTCGGCTTCAAAAACACTATAGTTGGGAAAGAGACTGCAGTAGTGGTTCAAACTACAGAGTAAACACCAGATCCAACAGCACGGATAATCTTGAAACTATCTGTACAGACCCTGATATAGAAATCCCGTAGAAATCCCTCGATTGCTTAGCCATCTGGGAGGAATGCTATTCTCAAAATGCCTATCGAAGTCAAGTCTGAGAATACAGAAATCAATCGGAAATTTCCCAAGAATCTAAGCATGTCCATATGCTCTAGATTCCTTACCCGCAGATGTGATAGTCTAACTATAAGATATAACAGCTTACTTTGTGAATCCTCTAGTTATTCATAAGAACAGTGATAACCATGCTGTGGGTTATATAAACATAATTGGGTATGTTTTGTAAAACGAACTCGGAATCCATTTCTCCGATCAAAATAAATAAAACTTGATTGTGTATATTATTTTATAGTTTTGTTCTTCAAACAAAATAAAAAAGTATCAAGACCCTTGCCCTTGCATCGGGTTTTGCATATCCGATTATATTACATCTATAACTCATAATTAACATCGAAGTCGGAGTGAAATCGAAATTGGTGTCGAATTTAAAGGGGAACTTTAAAAACTGTAATTGTTGAAGTGGGATTATAGTTAGAAATATTTTTTGACGACTACTATGCTTCTATTTAAAATTTGCACGTAATAGCCATGTTCATTTGTATATATACACTAGTTGACCGGCAAACGTTGTTTTGCCATATAAATTTGCTTCAGGAAACATTTTTTTATTTCAAATATATTTGATAATCTTCACCGAATTGCACAAGTCAACCCTGATATGAGCAATCAATATCTGCGTTACTAATAATTTTAATAAATGATTATCTGCCATTTCCGGTACTTCAGTTTGTTAGTTGGAATAGTGAGGAATAACCCTGGCACCGTCCACTCTGAGTACTTAAAAAAAACGTAAACCATATATGTTCTACGGTACGCTTATATATCTAGTTTAAAATTTCATCGATGTCGGTACGTTATTTAGGTTAGACATAAATTTTTCCTTGGGGCGGGTCACCTTAACATTTAGGGGTATGAAAAGTAGACGTTGACCAATTCTCAGACCTACCCGATATGCACACAAAATTTCATAAAAATCGGTCGAGAAATTTCGGAGGAGTTTGGCAACAAATACCGCGGCACGAGAATTTTATATATTAGATTAAATATTATAAATCTCTATGTAAGTCTGTTTGTCTGTTTGTTTGTCGGTCTATGGCGCCTAAATGACTGAACAGATTTTGTTGAAATTTTAAATATAGACTTAATTACCGAAAATGCAATAGGGTATGTTTTTTTCAAACATAGACTTGGGCGTGTTACCTCCCATATAAACTAAATACTGATTATTGTATATCTTGAGAATAGTTAAAGCTAAAGCTTCGCAATTGAGCTTGAATGACTTCACCGTCAAGACAAAACAGCAGTTTAAAAGTTAGCGGAATTGAACAGGGAGCATGGCACCTCTTATGCAAACTAAATACTAATTTTTGTATCTCTTAAAATCGGTTAAAGGTAAAGTTTCTGAACTCGATCTGAATGGCTTCATGGTTAAGAAAAATCATCAGTCAGAAAGTGTGCGGAAACGAACAAGTAGGCGCGGTACCTCCCATTTAAGTTTAGTATTTATTTTTTTATATCCTGAAGACGGTTGAAGCTAAAGTTACTGAATTTGGTGTGATTGATTTCTTATTCAATAAAAGTTATCAGTAGAAAATAGTGCGAACAAGTAGGCGTTGTACCTTCCGCATAAACTAACTTTTCACTTCTTCTTTATACCATTTTGAGAACGTTTACAGGTAATATTTCTGGATTTAGTATGAATTACTTGGGTAGGGACTAAAAATCATCAGACGAAAAATGTGGAAAAATGGTAATGGCAGGCCGAGAATAATCTAGTTTGTATACGTTTTTTTTCTATTAATTTTTCAGTTTACGATTTTTTGTTTTATATTAGCAGTTTTGAACTTCACTGTTAAAATGTTGATAAATAATTAAAAAAAAACTTTTCACTTTTTATACTGTTTCAACAGCTTTATTCTCAAACTAAAATATAATAATTTGAGTTTTCATTTACGCGTAAATTTCCCTGGCATTTCATTTAAACTATATTAAAGCCAATTAAAAATTATGAAATTTTAATAATGCCAAGGCTGTTTCTTAAACAAAAGTATTTATTTTTGTTTCTATTCTGCCTCACTCCGTTCATGTGTATGCATAACTTCAAATATATATTTGAAAAATTTTAGAATTTATTTTGAAATACATACTCGTACGTACACATTTCAATAATTGTTAAACTTTTTGCCCTTCTGTTCAATAATAAGCCAAGCATGAGGATGGGTTGCTGATAAAACTTTTTTGTTTTATAAATTATTGTTTTCTAAACAAATTAAATTAATAAATTTGATAAATAAAATTTTATGGGATTGTACAACTTTTCTCAGGCCAAATATGAGTATAAAAATTAACCCTTTAAAGCCTGTTTTTTTCTACAAATAATTTGAAATATTTAGTCACAAAGTTTTTAATCTGATTAAATTATATAAGCCTAAGGTATTTAAAACAACAACAAAAGTAATACAATTTTATATTTATTTTGTTTTGAAAAATGTTATTTATTTATTTATTAATTTTTTGAATATTTTAAACTAATGATTTTAAATGACAGAAATTAGGAATTGTTTTGTGAAACACCATAACCTGGTGTGAATTTATGAACGTATTTTTAAATTTTTCACAATAATTTAATATCCTACAACGTGTAAACATTCAAACATTAACACACTATTAAAATAAAAATCAAGTGTTTAAAACGTCATGATTATGTTGATGAACTTTAAAGTATCATCAGTAGCATTATCATTAATTCTGTCTGTCGCACGGCGTACACGCGTTCCTGCCACAAATATTCAAAAGCATATCTAAAAATGTTTAAATGTCGCAAAGTTTAAAGATTTATGGAAAAATCAAATTGTTTGGGACAGACTAAACAGGGAAATGAAGCTGTAAAACCCTAATATATAGCACATGTTGTGACTTTAGAAATTAATTTTCTCTATTTTTTTTCTCTCACTTTGTAAATGTCATTTGTTCGTGTCATTTTTGACGCGACATTACTTTGAAATTTTCAAAACAATAAATTTGTTAATTTTGTCAAATCGTCTATGTATCATTTAAAGCTAATAAAGTGCTTCGGTTATAAATCTTAAGTTTGCCTCAATTTATTTATAAAATTGTCACAAATAATTTAATTTAATTTAATTACAATAAATATTGACTTTGAATCGAAGCAAATAAATTTCTTAAATTACATGAAACGTTTTTGGTTTTTTGTTGTCATTTACTTGCAGTTTTATTTGTTTTAATTGAAATTAAAAATATGGTTTCTACAACTACAAGCTCTGCCGAGTACTTCACAATCATCCAAAATAAACATTTTGTTTTAAGCTGTAACAAGAAACCAAATATAAGTAAAACAAAGAAAACTACTGCAACATATGGTGAAAATGTGTCTCAAATTGTAGAAACCACAGACCATCCTTTAATTTGTCATAAACTTTTTATATTTATTATTATTAAAATGTTTTAACTTTGAATTGGATTTGTAATTCCCATTAGAATTCTTAATTAATAGTTTTTTATTTTTTTTTAAGTAAATAAACACCACAATGTTTTAAACTCTTATGGGTTATAATACTCGTACATGTACGTGTAAACAGTAGTCCATTTCACGAGGTTAGTTTGAGAATGCGTTTAATATTTGTATATAAATAAGTGATGTCCACTACTACATAAACACACTTGCGCTTGTGTATGAAGAAGAGAAAAGACTCCGCTTACTTCTACCAGAAATGGATATGTTCGAAATACTTTCTGTTCATAACTTCACAATTATTTCTTCATAATCCTGAGTGAAGTACGTAATCGATTTTCCAATAGACATGTGACCGATATATTAAGAATAGAGAAGTACCGAGGTCACATAGATTTGGAGGAAATAATGAATAATTATTTCAGTTAAATAAAAATGATACAAAAAATATGCACTATTCATCCCTGCACTATGTTTGAGAGAAGCTAAAATCTAAAAAGAGCAAGAGTAACAATATTTCTTTTTATTACATACCTGTTTGACTTCGACGTAAGCAGAATTTGTTTTCCTATCACGCGTTATAGGGAAAGAGATTTTTGGACATCACTGATTTAAATACAGCTGCTTATGACAAGCAATTACTCAATGTGTGCACGAGAGCAGTCCCACGAGAGCAGTCTATACTCCAGGTCGGAGTATAGAGGGTATTGTATTAAGCGCTCCCTATCTGTGTGAGATATCATCCACATCTTCTATTCGTGTGATAGTCCTATTGATACCATTGTATGTGAAGTATAGCATTTTTTGATTGTTCCCCATGGCTTCTCTAGTTGAAGCGCAACCGAAAGTTTCAAGTTTCCATGACTTTGATTTTTTTAATCGGGCTGAATTTGAACCATTTGCATAAGTTATATTGGCTTTGAAGACAATCTAACACACCACACAGTGTTCGAGACACGGGTGAATACAATGCGTCGACCAACGCCCCCACATAAGACTATTTCAGCCACATGGCAAGTCACATGGCAAGCCATGTGGCTACAATAAGCCACGTGAGTCCCAATTCAAAGTCATGCGTTTGCGCAATAACTTCACTCCTTGGTTAAGAGTCGGAGCCTATCTAACACTCCAGTTGTTCTATGGGTTACGACACCCGGTTGCAATGCAACTTCACATTAAGCCTCAGCTCTCCCCGTGATTTGGGTTTAAGCTACAGCCCCCGCTATGCTCCCACAAGGGTGCCTACACCATAGCCAGGCAGGGACAAGCCCTGGGGCTCGTGACTCCCGCAGTAACAGACTCGACTCCCGGTCGAGCTTCGCAGTACAAGCCTACTACCACTATAAGATCCAAACAGCTCCAGACTGGTAGCCAAAAGAAAAATCAACAAATTGGCTTTGAGAACAGTTGTGGTTTGTGGCTTATTCGCACACACTTGCGAATTCAGAAAACCCCACAAGAAAAAGTCTAACGGATTCAAACTTAACGATCTCAATTGCCACTTCAAAATACCTCTACGAGTGATAATCATACCCTTAAAAAAATATCCACTGTGGCATGAGCTGTATAAAACGTATTCTCGTTCTATTGAAAACTCATTTCATTGGTGTCCAGATCATACAACTCAGGTAAAGAGAATTTGAAATTCATGGAGCTATAGCATTCGCCGTTGACAGTAATGTTCGGATTAGCGTCGTTCTCAAAGAAGTATGAACTCCACCAGCGTAAACTTCGCTCCAAACAGTAACTGTTTTTGGGGTTTATTGTGCAATATCACAACACTTTAAATGAAAAATATTTTTCTACAAGAGTTTTTTTTACTTAACCTTTTATAACAAGTGAAATGTATACAAATACTCTTGACTCATTCCCATGACTGTTTTTCTTAGCACCAACACAATCCATTCCTTCATTCATTCCTTAAGTATTGCCCCATCTGTCTTGTTATTATGTCTCGTATTCTAATTAAAAAAAAAAATTGCTGAATAGATCATCATGCATACAAAAGTTTATTTTGTAAAATTTCATTATTTGGCAGAATTGATTAAAAATTTTAAAAACGCTGGACTAAATATGAGAAGCAGTTAGGAAAAAACTAACTTTTTCTTCACTTAAAAGTACGAATAATTCCAATTAAAAAACGATTAAATTAAACTGACTAACCTCGTTTTTAAAGTAAATTAAAAAATAATCGCTAAATTGCAAAATTCAATTATTAAATGTGATATAATTTAATAAATTAAATTAAAAATTTAAAAATTTGTACACAAACTTGTATTGATTTGTATATAAATTTAATTTAATAAATTGTAAACAACCACAAAAAAGTTTTATTTCAGATTATTAAAATTTCTAAAATCGCTTTAAAAAGAAAAAAAAATATTTACTGGTTTGTTAGCTACCCCTCCAATTTATTTGTTTAAAAATGTTGCAGTCAACAAACTGTAAATTTTTTAAATTTTGTTTTTATCAAAAAAAAAAAAACTTCATATTTTCTTTAAAGCCTTTGTCACAAACAGTTTGTTTGTTATTGGTAGTCTTACGCTGTTGCTGTAATTTTGTGTCTTGCTGTTGCCACATGTTGTAACGGCTTTGGAATATTTAACAGACTGTCTGGAAGTTGAACAGAAACAGAGATGCCAATATTGGTATTTTCTTCCTTTGGTAGGTTGGTAGACTGAAATTAATTTTGGTAGAATGTTAACAATTACTGCATACACCAGAATCCATTCTAAAAGAACAAAGAGAACTTTATAAATTCTGCTACTTGTAAAACCATATACTTATGTAATAAAAATCTTATTATAGGCTTTTTAGAAGTTATAAAACAATGAAATGTTTTGACTTTTTTTTAAGTAAAAAGTTTTAAGAAAGTCTAATTAAGTCATTATTAATCTCAATGATAACTTTTGCTAATATAGTTATTCCTTCAACAGGGATTTCCGACTTTGATAACGGCAATCTTATTGAAGATGCATCGAATAAATTCGTAGTTGCCATATAACAACTATGACCATTACCATTACTTCAACTTACTGATTGCTAAAGTTAGGATATTATCGGACAGTTAAACTGTAATCGATTAAGTAATCGATAAATTTATTTTGATGATTGCCTTACCTGTAAGTTTTAGCCTGAATCTTAAACGTTTGAGCTTACCATATTTTCTTCAGCTTGCCATAGTTTTTGTTCGCTGTATTAATAACAACAAATAAATAAATTAAATAAAAATGGAGAGTAAATCACGTTACTTTTTTAATAACAAAAGTAACGTTTTGGTGGCGAAAAATTTATGAAATTTTATTTGATTATTTATTTACGAGTATAGAAACATGTGTTGTTTCCTTTTGGTATCTTTAAAACTAATTTAATGCCGAAATTAAACGCTTCTTGTTCTGGTAAAAGCTTTTAAAGTTCACTTTGTTAATCGCATTAACTAAAGTTATCTTATACTATTGGACACTTTATAGGCAAGTTGAAATAATGGGTGTTAGTCTGTTTTGCAAAATCACCATAGACGGAAATATCATTCAACGACAAATGCAAATGATGAAATTGTTTTTATCAAAGTGGGTGTGCTGTTCGAACAACGTTTTCATAGAAAAATCATCTTCAGTTATGAAGCCCATTTCTGGATGAATGGACTTGTGAACAAAGAAAATTGTCGAATTTAGGACGATACCAATCTAATTAGATTTAAAAATGTTCAATACATCGCGAAAACGGTCCACACCTCTCCCTCATATTTTCCTACACCAGCACAATATATTGCATGAGTAGGTAAGTTTAATATCTGTGTGCTGGGCTCAGTAAGAAAAATGGTCATTATTGTTAAAAAAAGATTCTAGTAGGTTTTTATTTTACCAAATCGGTAGGTAATATTTTCTAAAAGTGGCAACCTTGAAACACCAAAAGACGATTTTCAATGACAGAGAATACACCAATCGTTCTATTAAGATTTGTAAGAAACAGCAACAGAAAAAAAAATTTAATGCCATCACCAAAAAATGGATAACAATTCCTTCAACGTATAGAATTTTAATTCAGTAATTCTGTCTAGAAAAATTTTCAACACTTGACTTGTTTGAATAAAAATTTAGACGTGTTTTACGCTGCTTGCTTCGTTCTACTCATTATTATTATTATTATTTATGAAATTTTCATTGAACCCAAAAATTGCTTGGATTTATATTTTTGTTATTTTTTTTTCGCAGATATTTTCAATACCTTGTTTGGTATAGAATAAATATTTATTTTATGTACTCGCACTCGTATATTTTTTAAAGCAAAAAATTTCATATTCCATTTACACAAAATATTTATGAATTTAGAAAAGTAAGCTGGTATTGATTAACTAGTGTTTCTTTAATACGTAGTATTATTATGTTGTTTCCACTTCATAAATTACTAATAATTTGTGGCAGTGCCTTATGTAGAGATTTTGTTTATTTAATATTAAATAGCATAGCATACATATGGGCTGTTAAACATGGTTTATTACGAGTATTATTTTTTTTCTTTTTGAGAAATCCTAACGGCATTACGGTCTCATTATGTATTATTAGGTAGTGTTGTGAAATAATTAAAGTGTTTATTTGTAGTAGTGATTAGAGACAATATTAATTTCATCATAATTGTGCTGTATAAGTAAATACAGTTTAGCATCCCAAATGTATGCGCTATTTAATATTCAATAATTACAGTTATTGGTTATAATCTATTCACATTTTGCTTTAATTTATTGTCGCATTTAGAAAATTAAAAAGGTGTTTTTTGAATATGTAAATAGTAATTTAAAAAGCTGTCAAGTTAACGCTGTTATTTAATCATAATTAGCTCATTCGTAACTTCTAACTGTGAAGACATAACTTTCCATATAATAGTTGTAATAGCAAATCATCTTATTTTTACGCCGTTCAGTTTATATTTCCTTGTGTTTCCTTGTATTTTCTATCAGCGTAAACTTGTAACTAAACAGAACGAAAAAAAAAAAATCAAATAAATCATTAAATTACAATTTTTATTTGTTTTTTCAAAGAAATTTATGCTTTTTACTTGCACAGTTAGGAATTCATTACCTGAATAAAACAAAATGCAAACAGCCTGATTTTTCCTCTCTACTTCTCCATGTCCATACATATACTCTTCAACTTGTGCTTTCCATAATGAGTTTTTTGCTGAAACACCACTACCCAACCTCATAGCCAAGTAATCGTTGTATTTTGGTAGGCTTGACTAACTATATGTCAAAATATAGCTCATACAGCTTGTGGTCCTATGATCGCAGTATTCATAATCAACACATATTGGTTTGTAGATCCTATGAAATACGTATCTTGGGTCACTTTACATCATCTATTCATTTTTGCCATTCAAAGTATAAGGCTTTCCTAGCTTATCTTTTAATCTAAGAAAAGTTGAGGTCATGTGAAGTTATGGCTGCAGATAGATATTCCAGGTCTAAAACCACATTAAGCTCAATTATTTTTATTTTCTACTTTAGGTTCTAATCACATACATAACTGGCCTTTACAACCCCGTGTCAGGATTATGGCCTAGCTTTTTGCAGCATTCATGTTGTGTGTGTCAATTTTTATCCATGAGTACCGCGATCTACAATTTATGGTCGACTCTGAACGACAGACTTGAGCAGCTTGTTCGTGGCAATTATTTACTCTTAGAGCTTTTGCCAGAAATCTGCTAAGAGGTAGTCGCCGAAAGAAATATTTTTTTTTAATATTTCTTTGCTTAAAGATGTCAGAGCCGGGGCTTGAGCCAACACACTAACCACTAGACCACGGCGACTAGGTTCTAATCGTTTACACAAAATCTTTAATAAGTTGGGACGAACACTTGTCCCTCTATAGTTAGCGTATACTGTCTTGTCATATTTCCTGTGTTCGAAACAATCTACGATGAGCTTATAACTTGTGAACATGTACCCTTCTAGCCAGTAAGTTATCTCCGTTTCTAAACGTTTGGCGAATGATAATCTAAGAGTGATTGTCGAAAAACCAACGCACCCACAAAGAGGGACTTTTTGGTACGTCTCATAGAGCCGTATTTTATCCAAACTGAGGCCGACAGTGCATTCGGCTTCTTTATTTTTTTTATCGGTTTTTTTTTTTTTACGTAAACACTCCCTAAACGTTATGGATTTGCTCTTTTACATTATCATCATCGCCGTCAGGTATTATGAACAGTTTCGAAAAATTATATACCTTTAATAGGCCCTCTGTATGTGCCACTGAATTGACAACCTTAACTTTACAATTCCCAGTTTAACCCATGGTACATTTCCATCATATCATCTTTCTATAAAACGGATTTTTAGCTTTATACTGTGATCTCTTCATTGCATCAGGTAATCTACTAACTGCACCGTTTATGCTACTTTGTAGATATTAAAAGCTTCACTAAACCCCTGGTCGTACTTTGGGTACTTGCGTAATTGTTAACCTTAAACAAGCACACGGTTTTAGAAGAAATCTTCTTGTGACATAAACATTTTAGACAATTTAGCTTATAAACTTGTTTTAAACTTAAAAAAAATATAGATATTCATCATCATCAACAAACATCTTTACTTCAGTAATTTAAAATTATTTGGAAATATAAGAACATTGAATTTAAAAGCCAATGTGTTAACAACGATTTTGCCAACTGGAAATAAATATAAAGAAAACTCAATATAAATATGCCACAGCATTTAAAAGAAAAACTTATTTTTGAAAAGTATGTTTAAAAGTATTTATTTTCGTTTTAGAAACTTTTATTTCTTATTTAAATTTAATTTTCGAAGTCTTACAAATTAAGTAACAAAATAATTCCCTTTTTCTGTTAAAAAATATGTATGTATGTATATATTTATGTATATAACTAAACCCAAAAGTTAATTACAAGGCTTGTAACAATGACTTGCAAGTAAGTAATTTCTAATATTTTATGAAATATGCCAAATGCTTTATAAAACATAAATGCTTTATAATTAAGTAATTATTTTTCCTTGAAAATTTTTCCTCTTTTGGTACAGTAGCAACAACATAAATACATATTTTACGGGACATAATGTAAAATAAAGGATACTTTTTTAAGAGCTTAATAGCTTAAAAGGGCATTAATATTGTCGGAAGAAAAACAAAAATATTTTTTTCGTCACAAAATGCCTTAATTGGATTAAGACGAATTGATTATACGGTATGAGAAATTTTACAACAAACACAATAATAAAATAAGTTTTTAGAGCAATACATACACTTCCATACACGGCAATACATTTTGACAGCTTTAAGTAGCAACAAACGACTAGACTAAGTGCACCTTATAATCCTTGAATTAGATTATTATATTAAACGAGTTTAGATTGATTCCCAATCTTACTGGGATTCGAACATGGTTTTCCAGATCATTCAACATAAAGTGTATACTTTCATCCAGTTTTAAATGAGTCCAATCTGCGAAAACCCGACTCTAGCGATATAAATTTAGTTTCAATGCTTGCACGATCTGTATTTAACAAGAACATAATATCATATCTTTACGTCAAATTTTCAACATAGTTTAAGTACAAAAGCCAGGGAGTTGAGGAAGATAACGAATTGAAATTTCAGTAATTTCTGCAGGAAAAACGAAAACGATCAATGAATGCCCGAATTGGTTGAACGAAGTAGGGTAGAAACTTGATGTACAGATATATATATATATATATATATATATTTTATTTTTTTATTTTATTTTTATTTAAGATCAATACTCAGATGCAAACCCCTCCTTATATACTTAGTATGGTCATAAATAATAATATGTTGGGCTATAAAACAAAAACTAATGAATGGTTTTGGAATAAATTTGTTTTATATACAGGTATTTATTGACATAAATTGTATACAAAAATCTTAGATTTATTCAAAATGTCCGCCTTTGGCCTTCACACACGCCGTAAGTCACATTATCTCGTTATCAATTGCTGCACGCACATTATCCATTTGAAATTTGGCTATAGCAAAAACCAGAGCTGTCTCAAAAGAATCGTTGTTATGGTATCTTTTGTGGGAGACCATATCCTCCAAAACAGTACACAATTTGTAATCCAAAGAATTTAAGTCACAGCTGCCAGATGGATAAACTTCGGAGCATATAAAATCTGGCAAATTGTTTCGAAGCCAATTCTGTGTCGTTTTAGTTTTATGAGCTGGTGCTGAATCTTGTTGCAAAGTCCGAGGCTGGTTTTGGAACAGGGAATTGTTAAGCGGCTTCACAAATCGGTTTCTTGGTAAACTTTGGACGATGTATTGATCCCTGTTCACAGAAATGCAAGTCAGTCAGCCCATCGTAAGAGACACCCCACCATACTTTCTTTCTTTCCATACTTAAAAAGTGTTATAACTGCGATACGGTTTTCTTTATCTGATCCCTCCATGGTTGAAGTTAAGACAATTTCAAATTCCTGTACGTGACTAACGCTGCGAGAAGGTAGGCCGTAACCCTGGCACAGGGTTGTAATGGCCAATTATGTATGTATGTATGACTAACGCTGTAGCGGTTACAAAAAACTTGTGATAATGAAAGGGTATATTCAATTTTACTGTTCTAATGGGTAGGTTGAAAGTAGTAATAATATTTATGTCCTTACTAACTAGATAGATAGATGTTAAGCGTCTTATGTGAATGAGACAAATTGCTGTCAATTTAATCACTCAAAGCCCAGTGTTATACCTTCACCCTTGTGTGATCAACAGCTAGTGCCCCAGGTGTCGGTGGATGTTGAATACGTTTTTTTTTTTTTTGGAGTAAATTTCCACAATCTGGATGCGATGTTCTATCGTTAAACGATTTCTAATGACTTGCAAAACCTTACTGAATAGAAATAGCAACACAGTTTGACATTCTCAACTATCGGTATCAGTAGTTCTCATGCAACTTAAAAAAAACACCCGCTAATAGTTTAATTTGTTGATTTGTTAAATTCTATTAACTTGAAAAACACTTGCATTACATTTGTTTGTAACTCTTTGAAACAAAGTTTTTCTTTTAATTTCCTATAAATAATCCAAAAGTAAGCCGCCTTTCAATTACAGTTTTATAAAAATTAATGCTTGGTTGAATTTTTATTTGCCAGTCCATTTTAATATCCCTTAAAAAAGATTTACCCACACTTTTAGTATTTAATTGCCACAAAATTATAATTCATAATTTAGTAAATGGTTAACGAAAAGCCTGTTTAAGATTTGTTTTATTGCAAGATGTTGCTTAAGGTTAGGTGTTGAAGGAAATTAGCTTAAAGGATTATTAAACAGTAACTTAATTATTATGCCAGTCACGTATTTTTACAAAATTATTATATTCCACTTGGTTGATAAATTCCAATATGTATATACATTCTATATATATTCATTCTATATGTAGGTATGAATAAAAGATTTTCTCTTTTTTAATTTTTAATTCAATTACGCGCATTTTGAATACAAATTTTTAAAAACGAAGTACACAACCATACATATACATAATTATACTCGTATATATTAAAAAGTTGTTATTTTTAATCATTTTATATTGAATTGTGATAAATAACAGAATGTTTTTTTTCTTTGCAGGTATGTTTGAAGAAAATTTAACAACTTTTGTTAACGGTATGTAGAAAAACTATTAAGAAAATATATATAAAATTCATATTATTTTTCAATAAAGCTTTACAGCAGATTTCAATTAACCTGAATATTTACAACAAAAATTAAATCTAAGCGGCCAATTTAAAAAATATATTTAATTAACTTGCTAAAACCCAGTATAAAATGTATTGCTTATGGGGATAAGCCTGCATTGATGGACATTACCTGTCTGCTTAAGAGACTCGTCAGGATACTTTCTCCCACACATGTAATTAAATCTATAAAAACTTAGGTTCTAACTTTTGCATACTTAATGAGAATTATTCCATGTAATATGAACAAGTATAAGGCGAGCAATTCTTTTTTGAATTGATGATGTACATTCATGTTGCATGTCGCAAATTGTGAATATTGATTCTTACCATTCTCAAGATATCTTTACACAACATCAATATACGAAGTAAAAGTATTAGAGGTATTAGCTAACTTGCTCTATTCCATCTAATTTTTGACTATAGATTTGTATTACCTATGAACCCATTTAGAACGAATAAAAAATCTTTGGCTATTACGGTTTTTAATATACAATATTCCCCGGATAATTGCCCCACGCTTAATTGCCTTTCACGATTATTTACCTCAATTTCTAAATCCCCATATTCTTATCATTTTCTAATAAAATTCCACGGTTATTTAACTTTCTCATAATTGCGTAATTCACTTAATTACCTCAAAGAGAAATTTCTTTTCAAATTCCCTCGTTTAATTACCCAAAATGTTTTATTTTCTAAAAACTGCAGCTTAACTCAACTATGTTTATATAGTAAAGGTCTGCACGGGTATGATTGAAACGATATTCAAAACATTCTAAAAATTTCAAACACACTTCCAACTCTAATTCGTAAAAGCGAAACGAATAAAACAAACATAAAAACTGGTTGTTGCAGTTAGAATGTTAATAATGAGAGAATAGAGACAAGAGAGTATCGAGACATGAGAGACATGAAACATAAGAGTTAGAATGGAATGAATAGAGTGAATAGAATGTCTTGTTTGTAATATGATAGAAAAGAATTTCTTGTACTGGTATTATAAGTACCACGGCGCAATTATCATAAGGTGCCTTTGAGATTACAACAAGTAAAACAGTAACAAAAACAACACAGCATTTTGATGCTTGTTAGGATAGTTAACTGTCAAAAAAAACCAAAACAAAAAGTATGAAAACAAAAACAATGTACATAAAACAAAGCAAAAATTGACAACTATATTCACAAATTGGCTGAAAAAAAAAGTACCTCAGCTGCCATGTCAAATGCACCTTATAATCAATACGCCATGATAAGTACTAAAGAACTGAATAATAAAAGTAATGAACTGAAAATTTTTCAAGTTATTTTTCTTTATTTTTTTATATTTTTGGCTTAATTTTTTTAAATACATACATAGATATTCACAAAAACTTAAAAAAAAAAATTATAAATAAATTACATATTCAAAAAGTTATTTATTTTTTTTTTTGCCTTTAAATGCTTTAATATACACACAGACTATTCTTCTTGCTAGATTTCAATTTGTTTGTTTTCATTCGCTTATTTGTACTACAAACTATAGCATTTACTTCAATACATGCTTTCATTCACAAACGAAATTCAAGACATTCCAAGACATTCGAATGTCTCCATAAGAATTTAGAATTATGAGAGTAAATATAGATTTATTCTATTCTACTCTATTCGTTTATTGAGGCTGTTCGTTTCGTTTCGTTTCGTTGGCTGCAAAACGAATAGAATGAATATTTGTTTCTATGCTTGAATATACTCTCAATTAGAGTACACTTCTCGAATCATTCTAAACTGGCAGAAAAGCAAAACATTCATGCAGACCTTTATCATATAGGCATAAAATGTCCGTTAAATTTACTTTCAAACTACTTTTTTGATACAACCTTCCAATTAAAGTCTACCAAGTTTATGTGTAAGTATAAGTATAAAGTTACTTGCTTTTCACATGTATTGACGGCAGTGTATACAGGCTATTAACAATATTCGTTTAAATACCTCAAAGAGGCAATTAACCGTATTCGTGTAAATGCCTTCCAGACATAATTGCCCAAAAATGTTGATATTTTTGTCGAGGCAATTATCCTTGGAATACTGTATAACTTATATGTATGAGAGTTTTCAAGCCAACTTCTCCAATTAATCGCAATTTTTAATTTTTCAATAAACATACCGTCGTGCTGGACGAGTTAATGATGCCACTTTAGGTTTTCGACCTTAAACTTTTCAAGCCTGCACTACGATATATCTTTTATGTACTCGTATATGTTAGAGAACATTTTCTTTTCTGACTCAACGTTTTTTTTTTTTTCTTATTTCATACTGTATCACAACCTTGGGCCTATTTCACTAAACTACAATTCTACAAGTTTACAAGTTACAATTACAAGTCTTTTTTTTACAAGTGATAATGAATTGTGTTTCATTAAAATTTTTATAACAATTGTAGATTTTTGTACTTGTAAACTACAATTTCTACAATTACAAGTTCTTTTGTATATATTGGATATTAATTACTAAATTCTTATTTATTATTACTCAAAGTGCTAAAATATCCTATAAAAATGCAATGTAACACATTTTAATAATATTTCGCAAATTTTTTAAATAAAATAAAATATCTTTACAAAGTTATTTTGATAAATTAAGCATCTCAGAAGGACTCAAGCAGATTGAGGTCAGGCTATTCTGGTGACCATTATATTACTTTCAGTTCGCTATCATTTAAAAACTTTTGAGTTATTTTGGCGGTGAATTTCAAATTATTGTATTGCTGGAAAACTAATTTAATTTTGGTTTAGTCCGGCAATAGGACCATCTTCCAATCCTCCATAATCCAATTTAATTCAATTTAAGTGCGTCCGATCAAAATCCAGGCGAAGCTTTCAATGGCGTTTTGTGGTCAGTGGTTTGTTTACTTTTGATCGACCACCCTGACCAGCAGAATGCAATGAATTTCTAACTGACAGAAAGATTAAAATTGTCAAATAAGATAAAATTTTTATAAATTTGCACTGCAGTCTCTACTTTCTGCTGGCTAAAGGTTTCGTTATATTTACTTGCTTAAATAGGTAGTGGAAAATCACATTTTAGTGCAATTATATAACGACTCTTTTACTGAACTCGATAATTGCTGCTTTTGAACGACAGCTTATACCTTAAAAACTACAATATTCTTCGGCCAAAAACGTATCATTGTTGTCTTTAGAAATAATTAATGTATTAAAATTTCTTAAAAGACGGTTAGAGATTTTCTTAACAACTCCAACATATTCTTAATGTTTTTCTTAGTTATTCCTTCTGGCTTCACGTCTAACTGCTTTTGGTGATGTAGAAAAATTTAACATAAAGAATTAACAATGTGCACTTTTTCTAATTATCTGAATCCATTTAAAAGAAAACACAATAACAAAGCAAATGAGTGCTCCATAAACAAGATCGGAGAAATAGTTCTGACGTTGTAAGCATTTGAACATAGGAATACTTTTAATAGTTTTACAATAATGGGTACTTTAATATCGATAATTTGTAATGAGCAAACAATGTGATATAGTTTTTTTTATTACATTTAATCTCTTATATAAAAAAAAATAATTAAAAATAAACAAAATAAATTAATTAATGGTAATTAATATTAAAATTGTTTGATTTTGTGTTTATTTGAACAAATTTTTATTAAAAAATAGTTAAAAATCAAATTTTAATTCAATTTATCATTCACTTCTAACTTGTAAAATTTCTTTGAGAGTCTCTGTCGACCCTAAGCTTTTTTTCTACAATTCTACAGTGTACAAGTGAAAATTTAGTTTGATGAAACAAAACGACTTGTAGAAGTATGACTTGTAGACTTGTGAATTGTAAAAATCACTTGTAGCTACAAACTTGTAATTGTATTTTTATGAAACACAATAATTTACAAATTTACAATTTTACGGCAAAAACACTTGTAATTGTAGACTTGTAGCTTGGTGAAATAGGCCCCTTGACTACAATAACTAAGCCCGGAAGGCCTTTAATTATAACTTTTTTTCTATTTCTTTTAAATTTTACAATTTTCTAAGAAATAAGTGTTTTCTTTAAGAGTACAATCGAGAAAGTTCAAAGTATGTCATAAACACTTTGACACAAAAAAAAGAAACAAACATTTATGACAGTTTATCTTCCATGCCACATAAATTTTCCCCATCTTACTGAAAATCCCTTGTGCTGATATGAGCAACAAAGCCTAGCAAATAAGATTTGCCAAATAAAAATTTGCATAAAAAAAAACGTTTGAAAAATGTTTGTATGCAAAAGCCAAAAATACTTAAAATTCTACATACATTAGACCAAAAGGCAGATGTCTTTTAAAGTTCTTTTCCAAGAATATGGCTTCGATTCATAAAAGAGAGTTTAAAGGCTTGTGTGTAAGTATTGGCAAATATTTAAGTTTCAATGAGAAAGATTTCAAGGCTGCAAGAGTAACTGGTTAATACAACTTTAAACCTTTTTTTTTTCTTTTTCTTTTAATTGAAAGACAGACTCTTTTGTTTTCCTATCGATAATATGTTGATCTCTTTCATAGCTTGTGTTGTATCACTTGAGTTCTAAACCATAAGTGCTAAACAAACAATAATAATTATTTTAAAGTAAAAGTTAAGCAAACAACACAACTATAAGAGGAGAAAATACTATGATATACTAAGTGGTTACAAAAAAAAGGGAAATCTTAACTTATATTTGGAAAACATTTTAAGGCAAAAATAGGAAATAATATTTTACCAACCAATACGATTACGTATGTACATACATATGTACTCCGTTTTTTGTATATTCCAAATAGTTTTTCAACCACTAACTGTTTTAAGTACCTACTCTTGTGTTGTGCTGCAAAATTCCCAGGCCTATTTAGGTAAGTAAGGTAGCCATCTGTCTTATACGAGTATATAGAGCACACATGCATGCATAACTAAATTTTACAATAACAACACGGAACTACAAGAACAAGTCAAATGTCATGCTCATATGTGCATGGTTTGTTGTTTTCTTCTTATTTTGTTGCCGTAGTGCAGTTGTATTTATTGTGTTTTTACATAAGTTTGCTAATGATTTCACAGCTCCAGGTCTGCAAAATTTCCAATGCTATGCTAACGACCTTAACGTATCTTTGTATAGTTCCTGCTGGTGTGTGGTTGTCAAAATATATAACGAAGACGAAATTTACCATAAGCACATATCAGCTGGCAAAATTTGAACTCATATGGCAGATGCTTGTAATACACTCAAAGAAAATTATTAGTAAAACTTTAATAAAAAATACATAAATTTATATATGGTGGACATTTAAAACCACAACTACTTACAATTGATTTTTTATATTTATTTTTATTATTGCGAGAAGAGTGGCATAACAAAAAAAAAAGCGATTTTGAGATAAATACGTTTAAAAATTTTAATTCAGGCAAACTTATATGAAAAGTAGAAGACACTTTTGGTCGCCACTCAGTGAAAAAAGAGATAGAAATAGCATATTTAGCTATGTTTTAAATTAAAGTTCGCTTCATATTTCTGCATTATTAACTCAAAACATGTGTTTTTTGAGGAGAAACTATATTCTGGGCAAATGTAGTGCCTTTACTTATACAAAAAAACGTCTGCATTATGCAGCTTTTAAAGCAGTAATTACAGCTATAAATTTTGTTCCCTGCCTAAGCGTAAGGAACCGAACAAACATTTTGTTTCGATATCGTAAACTAAGCAATAAGATGGAATAGTATTTATACGTGTAAAAAATAGGACAATTTGCCCGCAAATTTTGCTCACACAGTGGTAGGCTTAAGCCTTTTTCTTGTGTAGTGCATGGCCGGCATTACTTAAGCTTGCAAAACAGAAAATAGAACTGTGCTACATCTGCTAATGTGCTATTGAATAGTTTTAATTTTACAAGCCCTTAAGTTAATTGATATGTTTTATGAACTACTTATAAATTATTATTTTTTTTTTTAATTTTTATTAATTTTTTAAGAACATAAATTATTTGTTAATTGATCCCCAAGTTTTCGAATTAAAAATGGTATATATGGTAGCGGTATATAGTCGCCGTGGTCTAGTGGTTAGTGTGTTGGCTTACTAAGTCGATAGCGCCGGGTTCAAATCTCAGCTCTGACATCTTGAAAAAAAAAAATATGAAAAAATTATTTCTTTCAGAGACTACCTCTGAGCAGTCTTCTGGAAAAAGCTTTGAGAGTAACTAATTGACATAAACTTGCTTTTCAAATCTGTCGTTCGGAGTCGACTTTAAACTGTAGGTTCCGGCACTCATTGGTAAAAATTAACACACACAACATGTGTGCTGCCAGAAGCTAGGCCGTAACCCTGACACAGGCTTGTACTGGCCAATTATGTATGTATGTGTATATCGTTTAGAATATTAGCGACATTTTATATTCCCTAATAGGCAATAATATGCAGCGTTGCATTTCATATATCAGCTGGGGGCAGTTGCTGCGTTAATGATTAAACAGAATACGACCGCAACTTCGGGCAAAAACGACTCTTAGAGAAAACATGCCCCAAATTAAAACGACGGCCGCAACTTCACGAACTGTCATTTATTGTTTTTCCATTTCTTGTATGTAAAGCTATTAAAAATTAAGTTTTTGCAAAGAATTAAGTTTATATTTTATAATATAATCATCTTTACGCATTTATTGAATTATTTTTTCTATAATATCACTCATTTAATTTAACAAATTAAAAAATTTATTAATTTATTTAAACTTTCAAATGTTTTTTCGATTTTTTTTTTGTTCTTATTTTTCTTTCCGTCAGTAACAAAAAACTAATGGGTTTGTTTACAAAATGTATGAAATTCAATAAAAGTGTGGCAACATTGTTGAGAAAATTTATTTCTTAAAATGAGAGCATAAGAAAAATCGCTGTCAAAATAAAATAGATTCTATTTCACGACTGCATTCTCCAGCGTTTTTATATGTCAAAATGTATGGAAAGAAACGTCATGCCCCAATTCTGTTTAATCATTTAATAATAAAAAGATTGTTGAGTGTCTTTAACTCTTTTTTTTAGCTTCTGTTGTTCTTTTGTCTTATTGATCATGACCCAATGTGCGATTACTTCACCATTTAAATAGATTTGGATAAATCTTTTCCTCTAGGAAACGGCTTGTGAGAAATGGAATGATATACCAATAAAAACGTTAATCCTAACAGCAAGAGACAGAAGCAAGCAAGTTCATTAACGCGCAGTTGTAAATAGATAAGGATTGTCGAATTATATCTGATAACAGAGAAAAAGGAGAACACTGGGAAAATAACACAGTCATAAATCCACTCAAGCTTATATTGGAAATGCATCACCAAACTTCATGACATTAAAGTGTGTTTCCAAACTTCATTAGATAGAAAACAAATTAAGGAATTAACAAATTAAAGCTTTTGTAAAACAATAACAGTAACAGAATTAAAACCAAAATCTCAAAGCAATGAGGCGTAAACAAATCGTCGTTCAGGAGTTTATGTGCTCTATCCGCCATTTTACATATCTCGAGGTAATAATGCCACTTTAGGTTTTTGACACCAACATTTTTAAAATCTGCAATCAGTTTTCGGCTATTTATCCCCACAACGGGACGAGGTATTCGAAAACGGATTGCAGACTTGAAAAATTTGGGGTCTAAAACCTAAAGTGGCATCATTAACATGAGATTTATAAAAAATATGAAATGGCGGATAGAGAACAGAACGAAATATGCAAACGATCAATGGCGAGTGTCTACCTATCTACTCCTACCAAAAGTCACAATCTAATTTACGATAGAAAACAGTCATAAAAGCATTGACGACTTCAAATAAAATTTGCTAATAAACTACAACAGATGTTTACATTTCAGTAATACCAATCACTCATTAAATAGTAAATAGGGAACAAACTTACATATCGTTTTTTTCATATTTTTTATATATATCGAGTTAATGATGCCACTTTGGGTTTTCGACCCGAAACTTTTCAAAACTGCAGTCCGTTTTCGGATATCTTGTACAGTTTTGAAAATAAATAGTCGAAAACGGATTGCAGATTTTAAAAATTTTGGTGTCAAAAACCTAAAGTGGCATCATTAACTCGAGAAATATAAAATGGCGGATAGAGCACATAAACTCCCGCAAGACGATATGATTTACAATTTTACTGCCACATTTTTCGAGTGTATTGGTGTTTGCAGTTAAATGCTCTCAACAATTTTCGGTCGGTTTTCCTTGCGGTATTAAATATTCCATAGGTTTATGTTCTTTACCTACTGCTCCATCTCTTTCTGTGTTATTCAAGAATTCTCTTCTGGTTTCATTTCATTTGTTTGTATCTTCTATACATATGTCTGTCTGTCTGCCTGTCTATCTATCTAGAATGCCAGTCTGTCTTAAAAAAAAAGAACACATTAAGGCGATTTGTGTATAAAACGACTGTATCCCTTAGCTCGCTTGGTTACAGGTCTAGTCTATTTCACTGACTATTGCAAGCATACAAACATGTATGTAAGTATTGTATGTGCATGAATGTAAGTGGCATATATTGATACAACTAATACTATTTTTGCTGATATATAACATTTTTGTGTTGTTTTTTTTTTAATTTTTGTTTTTTTACTTTTTTTTAATAAACACTCGTATTTTTGCGGATATTTATAATTATGCTATGAGTAGTACTCATATGTCCTCATTGCTGTTGATTATAAATACTTACAATATAGTTTTGTTTTTGTTTGGCTGTTGGTTGTTTAATGTTTGCATGTTTAAGAAGTACCAAAACCTGCAAATATGTTTCATAAATACAACAGAGTACGTGTGTATGTGTTTTATTATAAATGTTTTCAATATACAACTACTTGTGTGTAGTTTTAACTTTTTTGTTTAGAGTTATTCTCTCGCTTTTTTTATTATTAGTTTAGCTAAAAGTTTATGTTTTTTTTTATATCATGCCAGATGTTGTAACAATTTACCAACACAACAACAAAAACAAAGTATTACAATTACATGAAAAGAAATATAACAAAAAAAAAAAAAAAAAAAAAAAAAATATATATGAAATGCAATAATAAAAGTTGTTAAAAAAACAAAAATCGAAAAACAAAACGTGTTGTTCTTCTGCTTTGTGTTGAGGTTGTGTTGTTTTATGTGCCATAGACACGAGAGTCAAGAACATCTGAATGTGGCTTGTCAAACGTTAAGAAGTTGTTTCTTTTTTTTGCTGCTGTTTTTTATTGGTACTCTACATAAAACTATAGGTGATAGAGTTTGACAGACTGACTATGCTAATCCTTTTAAAATAATTTTTTAAACCGATGGACTTTGACTACGTTTGACTATCAAATTAAGATACCAAACTACCTGTTGGTTTATTAATACAACATAACAACCCGTTAATGGGTTACGGCCTACCGTAACACGAGTCTCTAGGCGTCTCTGCTAAGCGCGCGCCTTCTCCAGTTGGTCACACCAAGGGATGACAGGGCTTCATCAACTTGGTCCTTCCAACGTAAACATGGTCGTCCTCTACGCCGACGTCCAGTGACCTTCACAATATCGCCAAGCCATCGTAGCCGCTGGGTGTTAATGCGCTGAACAACGCCCACATCGCCGAGGAGTTCATACAGCTTATGGTTGGTTCTAATGGTAAACTCTTCGCCATGCCTTAGAGAACCAAAGATCTTACGAAGAATGACACTTTCGTTCGTTCAACTTCGCCTCTAAACGAAGTTGTCATTCCACTTACAATTATATTTGAACCAACGAAAATTTGAATAAGAATAAAAAAATCCCTCTAACAATTTTGGTCCAATTCTAAAATTTTCGTTTTAACAACAAATTTGGAGAATTATATACCAAATGGGTATCTTGTTATGGTAGAATTGACTAAACACTGCCGTAAGGTAACGTTATTCAGAACCCTGTGACTAATTTTGGCGCCAAATTTACATTAGATCACCAACACGTATACGTAGAGTTTTATTGTAGGCCGTGATTTTTCAATTCGGCGCCGTTCGCAGCAATTTCGCTTCTGGTACTCTTTACGGTGGAACATTTTACGAAATGATTTGTGTATAAAACAGGGACCGTAAATAATGATTATTGTTCATTTTTTTAAATCAAAAAATCAATCACTTAGAACAAACATAAACAAAAATTTTTTGCACCATTATTATTATTTTTTAACAATCTTTGCATATCCGTCATTATTTTTAAATTTTTGATTTTTACCGTTTTCTTCAATGGTAATGATTATTTTTAAGTAATATTAATAAAAATCAGCCATAATCATTATTTTTGCGCAAAAGAAATAAAACTCAAAAATAATCATTATTTATGATTTTTATTTTTTTCGCTCAAAATAAAACTCACTTTTAATTTACGACTTTATATATGATGTATGAAAAAAAATTATTATATAATTTTTGTGCAAGAAAATTATATTTTATGTAACAAAATGAACAAGCATTTCTTAATATTTTTTTTTCTTTTATTAGTTCTGACCAAATTTTTTAATGTAAACAACCTCAAAAAAAGTCATTAATTAAAAGTGAGTTTTATTTTGAGCGAAAAAAATAAAAATCATAAATAATGATTATTTTTGAGTTTTATTTCTTTTGCTCAAAAATAATGATTATGGCTGATTTTTATTAATATTACTCAAAAATAATCATTACCATTGAAGAAAATCTTTAAAACTCACAATATAATCATTATTGTGTAATTTTTATTATAAAACTCATAATGATTACGGTCCCTGGTATAAAACCTTTTAAAACCCAGATGGTTCAAGAATGTAAGCCACAAGATCTACCACAACCGCAAACTTTTGGTAAAAGGGCGTTGGAAAATTGGTTGAAAATGAATTGGATGAACAGCTCATTTTTGGTTGAATGCGTAACGTTCACTGTTTTGTGTGGATTATGAGCCGGTGTCATGATTGGACCTTACTTCTTTCAAGACAGCGAAGGCAGGAACCTTACTGTGAATGCCAAGCGCTGCTTTGCTATTATTACAAATTTTTTTTGCCAGAAATGAAAGATGTAAACTGGATTGCAGTGTGATTTTAATAAGACAATGCCACATGAAACACAGCACGTGACAAAGTGGCCTAATTAAGACGCGAGTTCGGTGAACAGTTTATTACCATTGGCTGTCTAGATCTTGCAATTTAAGACCTTTAGATTAGTTTATGTGGGGCTATGTTAAGGCTCAAACCTGCAACAGTTGCCGCAGTGGAACCCAATATTGAAAAATTTATTCATGAGATAAGGACCGACATGTTAAAAAGAATATGTCAAAATAGGTCCCAGCGTATAAGCCATTTCAGGCGTCACCGCAGTTAAATAAAACATTAAAATATAATCTTTAAACATTGAATTTTATACATCGTTCTATCGTCTCAAATAAAGATTTCTTACTTTTCTCTTAGTTTATGCGGTTTTTAATCAAACTCTTTTTATATTGAGACCAATACTCTGGGGAATAAACCCCTACTAATGTTGTGCATTGTATTGGAATTTGTAGTAAATGGTAGAATAGAGAAGTTACTCTTTATATTATTAAGCGTCTTACGAATCAAATAAGTTGATGTCAATTGATTTGATCGCTCAAGCGCCAGTGTTATACTTTCAACCTTGAATGATAAACAGCAATTGCCCCATCTGTCGTTGGATGTTGATTGTGAAGTGGTGAGGATCTTCGCTAATTAGGCAGCTATTATCTACTACTCCCCAGTTGGTGGCGCTTTTCTCTAGATCATTCGTTTTTTGATACCAATGCCAAAGGTGAATAGAGTGGAATGTCAGGCGGCGGTTTCTGTGGATGTACTTCTTATCGTAATAGTTATTCCCTTAATAAGTCTATAAGGAAAATTATAAAAATATTTGTCTTTTTTTTAATTTTTATCAATGATTTACGGAATTTTTATATCTGCAAGTTGTTTAAGCTCGATACACTTCTGTTTATCAATATAATACGAATATCAAAGCCGCTCTTTTTTTCGCTCGCTTTTGCAATAAAATCGCTTAAAAGCAACATTCGTTTAAAACTAATTTTTTTGTCTTTGTTGTTAAAGTGTCATAATGTTGTCCCTAACCGAATGGCATTTTCCTATCCCAATATCTGTGGCTTTGTGTTGTTTTAGCGCATATTAACAAATCTACTCGTACAGAAACAGCCAGCCAGCCTATCAACACAAAGAGAGACGCAGTCTTTGCTGAATCTTGTGTTTTATTAAAAGATTTGCAGTGAAATATATAAAACAACAGCAATATTATTTGCAAAAAAAAAGAGAAAAAGGAAAACTATTTATGAAGTACGAATATCTAATGAAATAAGGCAAGTGTACAAAGTGTATTTTATTTTATTTGAGGCCAACAGTCAGTTCATTTCCCTTGCCTGTTGTTGGGTACATTCCATGGCAGTTTCGTCCTCTCATAGATTTTTTATTACTTCGGCACCAACATAAAAGAAAAGTATTTTTATTTTATGGACTCTATCATGTTGCATTTGTTTGCTGACTTGTTTGTTTGTTTGTTTATTTAGATTTTTCCTTTTTTATTTAAGTAGTTGTTGTTGGTTTTTTGCTTTAAAAACAATTTTTTTTCTTTTTTTCTAGATTTGTTTGTTTTTAGTTTCTTTTCAAACAGTTTGAAAAACACAAAAGAAAAAAGAAAAAACGTTTAATAGTAAAATAAAAAGAAAAGAGAAACACTGCACAATTTTCTGTGTCTGGTCAAATTAAAAATGAAAAATTTTTTTATTTTTTATTTTATTCTTTAGCAGCCTATTTTGTTGCTGGTTTTAACTTTTTGTTGCCCGTTTAAAATTTAATTGGCTTTTCTTGGCTCTGTGTGCTTTTGTTTGATTTTGTGTTGAAATTAAATTTTTGTTTTATGATGCTCAGAAATTTATTACTCGACAAAAACATTGTGTCGGTTTTATTATTATTATTTCTGTTCTATTTTTTGTTTTCCTTTTATTTAAATTGAAAATTAGCACAATGGTTTTTGCAAACAAATTAAAGGAAACAGTTTCCATTTTTCTTTTAAGATGTCAGAGATTAAAAATTTTAATTGTTTACCAAAATTTAAATTTAAAATGTAATTAAATGGCAAAGATTTTGTTAAACAGAAATATTTTGTGAGCGGATTAAACTGTGTCACTGCATAAAGAATAGGAATAGAAAATTGTCATAAATACAACGATAACCCTATTGGTATCTTGATAACGTTGTTGCTCTCAAATTCTCAGATTTAGTTTAAAAGTAATTGCATTGTTTTTTCGGTTGGCACCATTAGTGTTTTGCATACTTCAAGACAAATAATTGTGGTCGGTAGCAAAAAGCATTTTTAAATCAGCGCAGCCAGTTACTTGAATTATTTTCGTCCCATACACATACATAATTGGCCAATACAACCGTTTTGTGTTCGTTTATTTTTTATTCATGAGTACTGGGACCTACAGCTTAAAGTCGACTCCGAACGACAGACTCGAGAAGCTTGTTCATGGCAATCAGTTACTCTCAGAGCTTTTACCAGAGGACTGCTAAAATGTGATCGCCAATTTAAATATATTTCTTTCAAGAGGTCAGAGCTAGGGTTTAAACCTAGTACGTAGCCTAATACTTGGCTAGGCGACCACTATTTACTTTTTTTATTTTTTTTATTTTATTGAGAGCAGCACTCAGGGGTAAACCCCTACTAAATGCTGTACATTGTATTGGGATTTTTGTGGAAAGGACAGTAGATTATGACAACAGAACATATATTTTGTTTTTCTTATATTATTAAGCGCCTTTGGAATGAGACAAATTGCTGTGAATTGATCATTCAAAGGTCAGTGTTATACCTTCACCCTTGAATGATCAACAGCAATTGCCCCACTGAGGCATATTGATTGGGGTGAGTGCCTTAGATAGGTAGGTTTTTAGCTGTTATCTGCTACTTCCCAATAGGTGACGCTTTTTAGTAAATTTTAAAAAGTTTGTTTAAAAAATATTTAAGAATTTAAATGATCTTAAGGTGTCGATATAAAAATATTTGTGCGGCGTTATAAAAAATCGCGTTGTAGGAGATAAATATTAACTGCACACAAAAATCAGAGTGTGGTTCCAAATCTTCAAATTGCTTCTTTGTAATATGTTATATACGTCATATATTCTTTTTATTGTTAGCTAAAATGCAAAAAGGCGTAACTAACAAAATTATAGTTTTACATGAAAAGCAAAAAACTGTTCTACGAGTACAAGCAATGCTTTTACACGGAAAATTAATCCGAATTTTGGGCATACAATCACAGTTTTTTCACGACATAATAATTAAACAAAAATTCGATTTAAATTTTTTTCTTACTTGCGCCTTTTTGCATTTTAGCTAGCGATATAATTTTGAATTTATTTATTTATTAAAACAGAACTAAACTTATCATTTGACAAAATTGCAATTATATAGACAAAGTAAAAATTGAATTTCAAAACTGCTTAAATTATTTTAATTCAAGGAATTTAAAGGAATTTGAAGTAAAGCCACAACTTTCTATAAATCTTAGTCTTCGTCATCACTTACTTTTACTTCAGTCTATCATCGCATACTCTGTCGACGATTAATGGAGCCTATTCTGTATTGCGATGTAAAAGTCAATGCAATGCGCAAATGAAATGCGATGCGAAAGAGATTTGGTGTTCTCTAAGACTTTCATATTCGCATTCGGAATTTGTTTCAAATCGTTGGCAATACTAGATAAAAAGTAAATGAATTTATTAAAAAAAAAAATTAATATATATATTTTATTAAAAAATTGACCAAAAATGTATTCCGCTGCACTATGTTTTTGACGAAGAAGAAGAAAGTGAGCAAAATGAAAGATTGCAAAGAAGATTGCTTAGTAGCAAATTCGTTAGTCTAAGTTTGAATGAGACAAGGTAACTTATTTTATGTTTGCGAATTTTGAATGCGAATAAAAACTTACTTTTCGATCATCGTAACACAGAATAGCAGTTATTCGTATTTATATATTTTCGAGTCGTATTGACTTTCGTATCGCAATACAGAATAAGCCACCTGGTTGTTACAAATCTTTTATTGAAGTCTGTTTGGTCTAGCTTCGGATATCTTTATTAAATTCTTGATAGACAGGAGATAGGCTTTTTTGACGATTTTTTTGAACTATTTCTAGCCTACTTTTTTGAGGATTGATTTCTAAAAAAAAAAATTCTTCCAACTGCTTGGCCATATTTAAAATTTTCTCGATATTTTTCGTCTGCGCTATCTTCAATCGAAATCAATGGTTGACAAAATGTAGGTTTTTTGTCTGATATCCTGAGCAAAACTGTGTTTTTAGTTTTTTTTTTTCCATCAGGCCTAGTTTTTTTTTTAATGGGCGTGGCCAATTTTGCTGCCTTTATGAATTTATTGTTTTAATTATTAATTCTTTAACGACATTGAAAATAAAAGTCAATGAACGTTTATACGGTTTTTTTTTTGTTTGTTTGTTTCTTGTAATTATTTAATCCTTTTTACACCCTTAAGGCTATAAACAGTTTCTATTTTTTCATTCACTTTCGGATTTAAACATTTTAAAAATTACATTATTAGTTGAACAGTTTATATAAAACAACCATATTTTCTGTTCTTCTTTTATGAATCAATGAAATATCCACTTAAACATTTATAGATAAACAATTCAACTACAAAAAAAAGAAAAAAAAAAAACATTTAAAAAATACCAAGAAACAAGGATTTCCTTAAAATAAAAAACTCTGTACTCGTCTACTATACTCTTTGTATGCAAATGGCAACATTAAAAGAGAGTTCTACGTACAAAAAAGCACAAATTCTTCCCTCGTAACAGCAAGAAGTGAATGATAAAAAAGGGACTCGAAAATAAGAATATACGATAATAAATGCCACAGTGACAACTTGGTTAAACGTTTTCTTTTTTTTAATATTCCTCTTTTTAATATTCCCAGGAATTATGGTAATTTATGAAATTTACATGGCATATCAACAGTCATACAGACATACATGAAAAAAAAACTCAGTCAGCAGAACGCAATGCAAATGCTTACAAAAGGCTAAAAAAAATAAAAGGCCAATGAAAGCAGTTAAAAAGAAAATTTAAACAAAACCAAAAAGAAAGAAAAAGGTTTCAACATTGCTCCCACCACTAACTCTTATCCATAAGAATTATTAGAATAATCTAAACAAATGCTACAAAAACAAAAAAAAAAGAAACACACAAAAAATCTAAACTATAGCAGTCGTGGTTACGTTTAAATGCGTTAAAAACCTGTGTTATTATCATTATTATTGTTTTTTTTATAGTTGATATTGCCAGAAGTAAAAAAAAGCCAACAAACCTTGGCTTATAAAAAGAGTCATAAGTGGAAAAAAATACCAAAAAAAATTCACAAAAACCTTAAGACGATTTACATTTCAATCTACCACTTGCAATACAAGTAAACGCAAAAACAAGCAATTTGCATGCGTTTACAAAAAGACTGTGCATAAGGAGGAACGAATCCCTATTTATAAGCAAATAAATAAAGCAGTTATTTAAAGTAAAATATAAAAGATATTTGATTTTTAATCAGTTCTACTTGTTTAACCTCTTTTAATTATATTCGTTTGAATATAATTTACGCGTAAAAACGTGTTATTTCCACCTGCAGTTACTTTTGTTTAACACTGTATATGGTATAACTATTTTTTTATTATTATATTATTTTATTATATGGGGCAAGTTGCTGTCAGTAGGTCACTCAAGGGCTAGTGTTATATTTACATTTACCCTTGAAATGATCAACAACATCTATTGGTGTTAATTCTTGTTGCGAAGTGGTGAGGATCTTGGCTAAGTTGTTATTGGTAGCTTCTGATCCTTGTTTTAAGTTCTGCCAGTTTATCCAGTAGGTGGCGCTTTCTCTTGATCATTCATTTGAAAGCTCATAGGTGGATAGAGGGGAATGTCAGGGAGTGGCTTTTTTAGGTATGGACTTCATGGTGGTGGAGGGAACTTCTTTTTCTTCGTTTTATTTAATTTAAAGCTTTGAAATACCGCACAAATCTTTTGCTCTTCATATTCTTCAGTGCTGGGACTCGAACCTTGTCTGCTTGGTGTTGTAAGCGAGCGTTCTAACCACTACCCTACGGCAACGCCCAATCTTAAAATATTATGTTAACAAATACACTTGAACCTCATTTAACGGGCTCTAACGGCACCGAGCTTCGAACGAATGATGGAAAAAATTTATTTGGAGAATTATATTTTTCGAATGTATGATTTTTTCTTCTACAATGGTTTTTGCGGATATAATTTTAATGATAATTTTTTAAATACAACGACTGTTTCGAAATGTTTATTATTATGATAATGATGAGTCAAGTTCTGAACAAGGTATTCTGCTAATATAAAGCGAGCTACTCAAGAGCATTTGAAAATATCAAAACAATTATGATGTAAATCAAGTGGCAAAGCTTATCAACAACCGCATGAAAATTGTCGAGGCCTATCCCTCAAGAATAAAAGACATAAACTAGTATTGACTACTTCGCCTTCATAAAAGTGAATATTGCTTACCTACGAAAATATGACTGTGTTGTTTTCGTTTTTTTTTTCAATTTTGAAAACGGTTAGAAAGGTTTAACAAAAACCTTAAACTAGAATTTCTTAAACTAAAATACTTAAACTTAAACTAAAGTACGGCAAACGGTTAGCGTCTCGACTCTCGTCCTTCGGTAGATAACCTGCGAAATAAATGCGAATACAAGATGACTTCAGGGGGTCTTATATTCAACTAAATACGATTTACGAATGTAAGATAAATTCGGTAGATCTTATATTCAACTAAATACGAATACAAGACAAATTCGGTAGATCTTGTATTCAACTTAATACGAATTATGACTATAACTACACGATTACGAGCACCGGTCGGTTAACTTTTACGAGGTTCTAATGTTTTTTTTATTATTGAGATCAATACTTAATGGTAAACCCCTACTAACTGCTGTGCATTGTATTAGAATTTTTATGGAAAGGACAGTAAAATATGACAGAACATATATTTTGTTTTTCTTATATAATTAAGCGCCTTAGGATTGAGACAAATTGCTGTGAATTGATCATTCAAAGGCCAGTCTTATACCTTCACCCTTGAATGACCAACAGCAATCGACTTATCGTTACATGTTGATTCTGGTGAGTACCTTCGATAAGTAGGTTATTAGCTGTTATGTGCTATTTCCCAATAGGTGGCGCTTTTTCTCCTGTTTTTTTTTTTTTTTGTTTGTTGTCAAGGTGGAAGTGGAATGTCGGGGAGTGATTTCTTTTTAGATGGACTTTTTGGAGGGTGGTGGGGGCCTCTTATTTTAAATTATAATTTCGAGAAAAACGGCAAACTAACTTTTTGAGCCGTTTTAGATTTTGTGCGAGCGCTCTGATCACTATACTACGTTTTAATATGCCACAAGCAAAACCTCAGAAAATGTTTCTCTACCTGTGCCTATTTATTCTCCATATATAGGCTCCCTCTTTCATCATTATTACCTTTCTCAAGATAAAAAAATATATTTATTTCAAGGCCATTTGGGCGAAATAAAGTAACCTTCACATTAACCGATTTCAAGATATACAAAAAACATTATTTACGTAATAAGAAAGCTACCATGTCCAGTTCCCCCCCGTTTCTAATCTGATGATTTGTACGGACGATAAGCTATTTGGAGAAAATTTATAAACTTTTGCTATCATTTTTATCAAGATATATACACAAAAGGCAATATTTATTTTGTGTGACACACACAGCTTATAAATATTAAAAATTGCTCTACTTTAGGTGATCATTTAAAATCTATTTAATGCAAATTGCAGATTTAAAATAAAAGTATGTAATGGGACACTTTGCCACGTTAAAAACTCTTTTGAAAACGTTTGTCTCTCTACAACAGTGCTTTTGAACGGGACTGCAGTAATGTCATGTTTGGAATGTCATGAAGTAAGTAGATATAGTGTATAAAACTGCGCCTGCAATGCGTGTATGTGACATGCATAAATAAAATCACAATAAGAAACGAAATGATACGCAACGAAACGAAAGAAGAAAAAAAAAAAATAAAAGAACGAACGCATATAACAAACAAACAGTATAAGTGCTAGTTGCTTGCGTTAAGATAAGTAATCGCTCTCTTACACACACACACAACACACGCACCAACATTTAGAAACATTAAAAATATATTTCAGTTGTTGCAACCACAACAAATTGTGTTGAACATACAATGAAAACTTATGCAAACGCACACCAACACTCACTTCACTGCACTGCACTATAAACTCGACAAATTGATATACAAGTAATGGAAGTATGTGACTTAAATTGATAACAAGTTCAACTAAAACTAAACAAAACACTACTCGTACTTGGAATGCTTGAGCCATATTTGTCTATCTCTTCTGTGTATAAACATGCATACATACTCGTATATGGCATATACGAGTATGTCTTATTGTGTTGTTTCCACACCACTGTCTCTACAAGTCTCATAGCATTTATAGTTATGGAGAGTGTGCAGGCAAGTGTTTGTCTTTTAAGTAAATGTCTTTAAAAGAATGACAAGAAAGAAGTGCAAATAACACACACACAACATAATATTTAAATATTTAAAAAAAAGAGAATTACTAACAACAACTGTCTGACTGCAATCATCCAACTACAACTGTCAACCAGGCATCACATGCAACCCAGGACAAGGAAAGAAGAAAAATATTTATTTGAACAATTAGAGATATTTCTTCATATGCATGCTTGTCTTGTCTGTTTATATGTCTGTCTGTCTGTCCGTCTGTAAGGCTTTATTGTGGCAAAGTAAGTGAAAATTTGTTATTTCTTAAAACATGGACGACCTTAGATTGACAGACAGAAAAGGCCTTTGGCTACATAAGTATACATTAGATCAAAGAGGTGCTTATTAAAAGAGCAACTTAAATGCACTTGAAGAATGTTTTTGGCGGCTTAAAATACTATTTTTTTTCTAATTTAATTAATTAATCGAAAATTAAAAGTAAAAAAGACAACTTAAACGAGAAACGTAAAATTGAATAGTTTAACAAGTGAATTGTTTGTTTTCATTATGGTTTTGTAAAATAAAAACATGTAATAGTAGTAAAAAAAGAGCATATTTTAGGGTGTTTCTTTTATATATTTTTCTTTTTTTTTCATTTTAGAATTCTCAACTGCTTACCTCTTTTGCCCCATACATCCTACAAAATTACAAAATCTTAGTACAGATTGTCTTCTGTGACTTTGCATTACTGTAACCCTCCTGAGTACTAACCAACCGTTTAAGTTTAAATAAATTTTGTTATATTTGTAGGGGACGACAGGCTGCGATTAACTCAGACTTTTCAAATACTCTATAACAACGGATATAAGAATGCCTAGAAATATGTTAATTTCCTTGCTGTAGCTTCAGTATTGTATTATTTATAAAAACGTGGCGGACCGCTCAAAAACTATTCTTCGTACACATACATACATACATACATACATAATTGGCCATTACAACCCTGTGTCAAGGTTACGGTCTAGCTTCTCACAGCAATCATTTTGTGTGTGTTTATTATTTTCCCTGAGTATCAGGACCTACATTTTAAAGTCGACTCCGAACGACAGGTTTAAAAAATTTTCTCATGGCAATCAATTACTCCCAGAGCTTTTGCCAGAAGACTGCTGAGAGGTAATCGCCGAAAGAAATAATTTCTTCATATTTCTTTTTTTCAAGATGTCAGAGCTGAGATTTAAACCTAGCGCTATCATCTTAGTAAGCCAACACACTAACCACTAGACCACGGCGACTACTTCTTCGTACACATAAACTAGGGTATTCAATTATTCGACTTTTTTCTTTGGTCGATTAATCGAGTGAGTAATTATTCGGGTTTTTTTCTTGATCGATTAATCGAATAAAATTTCAAAATTGATCGATTAATCGCATTTTGTTTTATATAAAATAACATACCAATTTTGTGTATTATTAAAACATTTTATTCAAAAAAACAAATAACCAAAAACATAGTAATGTAATAACTTTTTAAAAATTCATTAATTTTAGTTAATTATAGTGTAGAAAATGTAATGAGATCTCATATTTTATTTTCAAACATATTATTGAAAAACTAAACCATAAATAATAAATTAATTAATTTTAATATTTGAGATCATATATATAACGATTTAATATATAAAAGTAGTAATTAACTACTTCTTCGTATGCAATAAAAATATTAAATAAGTAAATCAAAATAATTCATATTATGAGTTAAAAATTAGTTTAAAAAAATTATGCACTTCTGTTAAAGTAGTCTTGTAATGTAATTTATATGTTTAGCTTTCAACCGATTGTTTTCTTTAGTTTTAATGAAACTCGATTTTGAGAACACTCTCTCGCTGATTGTAGATGTTGGAGAAATTGAGAGAAGTGCATGGAAAAGAATATAAAATTTTTCGGTTCTATTTTTGATTTTTTCTAATTATAAGAAATCATCATCATAAGCCTCTGTTAAGTTTTTTGAAATTGTGATAATCGATTATTTTCGTTTATTTCAATTAAATCTTCTGCAATCATATCATCATCTGACACATTTTGTTCCATATTTTCTAACAACATTTTCAAAAACAATTTGTTTGTAAAATCTTTTTTTTCAGATTTTGTGCAATATTTTAAAAAAGTGAAAATGTACCAGAATTTAGATATATTTAAAATAAGTGTACTAAGTCGTTTTACACGTCTTTCATTTATTCGAATCTTAAGCCTTTCTAATAAGTAAATAATTTGGAAAAGGATTGTTTGCATTTTCCATTGTATTAATAACAAATTGTATAATGCCTTCTAAATCTATCAATGTAGCAGAATCATTGCCTAGCTCTTTAATAGCGACATAAAGTGGTTTAAGGGCTTTATTCAAATGTGATAAAACGTTAATTTCCATATCTGTAAAAGTCGTCAAACCAAAATCAGATAGAGCGTAATTTACATATTTACAAATACGAAGCAAATTTTCAATCATGGTAGATAAAGACGACCATCGATGCTTTACAGCATGTAGAAGACGAATTTCTTTTTCTTTTCTTGCAGCATAACATATGTTTGCAATTTCTTTTGTTTTTCATTAGATTTATTAAATATTTTACAACACTTAGGAAGTTTATTAATACCATTTATTATTTCTATAAATAAAGTATTTTTTTATATGGATTAATCGATTAATCGTAGGAAATTATTCGAGTTATTCGTTATTCGAAATTTGACTATTTTTAATTGTTCGAACAATTATTTGAACAAAATTCTTCGATTAATCGACTAACGATTAATCGTTTGAATACCCTAACATAAACCCACTAAATTTGTATATTCTTCATACATAATGGCGTTGAGTTTTTCTCTGTCAATTGAATGTGGAGTAGGTGTAGCCCTTCCCAAACAATAAGTAAATCTGGCTTACCAACAGCTCTACGATTATATATTTACATTTTAAATTCACTTTGGTTTTAAGTTTTTATATATTCTTTTCTCTTAAACTTTCTTCTTTAAATACCAAAAAAAAAACAGTGTTTAAAGTTTTCTTCGGCAAACAATTTTTTTTCCTATTCTTCTGTGTTATTTCCATTCCATAAATTTTGCAATTTTCAAGATTTAGGCTGAATATAATTCCACTTGTTTGAATATCGATTTTTTACGACCACGTTTAACTAGAATACTATTGCAATGATACAGTCACTGCTCTTTTCACAGTCTAAACTGCAAACGAGCGACATTTCCAAGACATATATGGTTGGTATGTTGTTGACTATTGGCTAAAAACAGTAAAAATATTTTAGATTCCATTCGTTTGCCGAATGCAAAAAAAGAACAACTTTTTTGTGTATATTTTTGGCCATAAAACAAGCGCCTAGAAGCACACATTTTACCATTAAAAAAAAAAAATACTGAACAAACGAAGAGAAGTGAATGAGGAACTAACTCATGATAAAACAATAAAAGATAAGAAGTAAATGCAGTATGATTCAATGAATTTGTGTTCAAATAGAGTACTCGTATGTATGTGTGTGTGTGTGTAAATACGTGTAACTTAAAAGTTTACTCTTTACTTGTTATTTGTTTATTAGAAAAAGAGAAAAACAAAAAAAGAAACAAAAAAAGAATTTATTGTACAAGTGAATAGTTTTGTTTTTTTTCTATATTTTTGCCTTTTGTTTTGACTTTTTTGTTTTGTTTTGTTTTGTTGTAGTAAAAGCCAATTAAAAGAACATTTACAAATAGTTGGCATAGAACATACAACAATGACATTCTAAACTCACCAACACTAACCAAATCAATATACTCATATAGAACTTTATGTATAAGTACATACATTCATACACTCTAATGTAGTTTTATTGTAATTGCTGTTGTTGTGTTTTATACTTCAACTACACATACTTATAAAATAAGAAGTTTTTATCATGGCTGTTAGAAACAGTTAAATAACTTTTTAAGTTTTCTGTTCCAAGTTCAAGAAACTTGCAATCGAAGTGTCGTACATTTTTTATTGATTTTTTTATTTTTTTTTGTTATACTTTGTTGGCTGAAATTACTGCTACTGTTGGTATTGCTTATGTTTTGTTTGTTCTCAGTCTTTGTCGTTGCAATTTCAGCCTTGTGCGCTATCTGGAAGTGAGTATATTTTGCTATTAAAGGGCGTTTGTTAAAACAAACTATAGAAAACATTAATGAATGATTACTGTTTGTGAAATTTAATGTCCTTGGGGGTTAACAGACTCTGTTACATCAGTAAACAAATTATTTGAAATAGATAATAAAAATCAATATGTTTTGTTTACACTTACACTGCGAGTGTCATTCAAATTAGTTCTACGACACACATAGATCAGTTATATAAATACAGTCGAAACTCTCTATAACGAACTCCTATATAACGAAATTTTCTTTATTGCGAAGAAATTATAAGAACACTGTGTTTTGGGTCTACTTTGAGTGTATTATAATCTCCATATAACGAATTTCTATATAGCGAATATTTCCTTATAACGAAGTATTTTTGCGATCGTAACTTCAAGATTGAAGCGTTTTCAATCTCCATACAACGAATTAGGTAAAACCGAACGCACGCACACAAAAAGAAATCGATGTCGCTTTGTGTTATTGATGTTGTTATTGCTGCTCTGTGTGTACTTTGTTGCTTTCACAACGCACAAGCAGAGTCTGATGCCTTAAATCGTTTATTTACCATAAAATTAAAAGTGGGGGAACCACCGAACTCTGCAAGTGACAACTGGAATCATTACCATCTCTCACATTTCTTGCAGTCGCTATCCATTTGCCTTTGAATTGAAGAAGAAAAGTGGAAAAATGTACTTCAAACCAAAATAACTACTACAAATAAAAAATGTTAAAAGGAACAATATTTTTTTTCTTTTCCATATAGCGAATTTTCTTTATAGCGAAGTAAATATCCAGTCCCTTGCAATTCGTTATAGAGAGTTTCGACTGTATTAGTAATCACAATCACCATGAGTTACATTATGTTGTCTAAGAAAATAATATCATAATTGAATTACGTTTATTTTCAATTTCATGGGCTTCTTAATAGAATTACAAGTAAAAATACTTACACACATATGTACAACCTTGAGTCAGGGTTGCGGTCTAGCTTCTCGCAGCAGTGTGTAAAGTGCGTCCGAGCCGGGGTTTGAGCCTAGAGGTCTTTTCTTAGTAATCCAACACACTAACCACTATACCACGACGACTACGAGTTAAAGTACATAATCCAATTAAAATCAGGCTTTCTTGAAATTACAAAAATAATCCAGAGTGTAATGCAATTATTTAAGTGCTTATTTTTTATTATACTCGTAACCTTAATTTCTTAAAAAAATGTGCTGTTGTATTGGTTGGCCATTGCAACCCTTTGTCAGGGTTACGGCACCCATGTTGTGTGTGTTAATTTTTATCCATGAGTACCGGGACAGACTTGAGAAGATTGTTCATGGCAATCAGTTACTCTCAGTGCTTTTGCCAGAAGACAACCCAGAGGTAGTCGCTGAAAGAAATACTTTTTTTATATTTCTTTTTTTTTTCAAAATATCAAAGCTGGGGTTTGAACCCGGGACTCATGTCTTAGTAAGCCAACACAATAACTCCTAGACCACGGTGACTGCAACAACGATTAATTGAATTAAGTTTCTAAAAAACATTAAAATCAAGTTTTTCTGGCAAACAGTTTTGAAAGTTCTTACACGTCTCAAGTGACCGTTCGTTGTTTGTTTGCAAAGTAAGCTGCAAACACTGTTGTTGCCGTGTTCAGAATGACTTTTGTTCTATGGTCGCTTTGAAAGCACAAATCTCTTGTCTATAAGTTTCCACTTTGTGCGAATAGCATAAACGCCATCGCTTTAAAACCTACATGTCACCATGACTTCTTGAGAATTTTCAATTTTTTTTCTCAAAAATGATTTTTTTAAATTCAAATTTCGCAAATCTTAAAATTGCGCTATTTATACCAATTGCATGGCTGGTAAGTAGATTCCTTGTAGAACCATAGTGTATATGCATGTGTACAGTGACCCAGTTTTCTTAAGCATTGTCGCTAATTCTTCAGAGAATTTTAATTTTTTGTATAAAAGTGATTTTTTTTTTAAATCCACTTTTACAAAATCCCAAAGTGCCCATGACTATACCAATCATGTAACTCTATAGAAGACCCGCTGGCCTTTTATTGATCAATTTACAGCAATTTGTCTCATTCCTAAGGCGCTTACTAATGCAATAAGAAAATAAAATATATGTTCTGTTGTCATAATGTACTGTCCTTGCCACGAAAACTCCAATACAATGCACAGCATTTAGTAGGAGTTTACCTCTGAATATAGGCCTCAAAGCTACTCAGTTGAACTTATTTCAGCCTGCAAAAACCGAAACTGCAGAAACCATACTTAACATGCAATATCTTTTCTTTTGTTTTTAAAGTTTGACATGTGGATACCTATTTTCAATGTATAAACAAAGTTTTAACAAATTCTTTTTAAATGTTTCTTTTTTGTCGAAAATCTATTTCTGGCTTTGGTTTTGTATTGTTTTCAAACGAAATAATGCCTTCAGTTCTTTTTCTGATTTCATAGACTGCCTTTGAGTCATATTTAAACACCAAAAATGATATTTCAATTTATTTTATCTCCTTTTTATTTAATATTTCTTTTTATTTTTATTTCTTTTATAAGCTGCTGAAAAAAAACATGTGCAATCCAAATGCAAATCTCATTTAAAATGTGAAGGAAATTTAATTTTTATTTTGTAAAAATAAGTAACAGAACATTTTTTCTTTATTTTATTTCTTTAATTTTCTTTCAAATAGATGAAAACAGAAAAAAATAATAAAACTTTAAAAAGGAAATAATTTTCACAGGAAATAAGAAAAGGAAAAATCAATAGAAAAATATTAATTTAAAAGAAAAATAAAGAAATATGTATAGAAAACCAGAGAGAGATTGGAACTTTCTTTTTTCTTTATGATGATTAATAATTTTTAATCAAAGTACTATATGTAAAGATATTGGATGAGATATTTCCTATCGTCTTTTTAATTAGAACAATAGGTCAACACTTTGTTTTACAATATATTCTAATTAATTACTGCGACAAAGACAGACTAGAATCTCGGAAAGAAAATAAATCCTACAACACTCAAACTAGCAGTCTAGCACACTACCCACTAGACCATTGGGGTGCCCTTCTGTAAATATTATTATCTTGACTTGTAGAGTAAGCACTATTGCCAACTCTTTAAAGAGAAAAAGCATCAGGCTGTGTATATTTACTTGGAAGTAAATAAGTAACAACAGTTGCTGTTGACATGTCGACCACCATAAATCCACAGACTCAGCAACAGTATTGCATTTATTTTAATTGAAAATCAATTATTCTTTGTGTTTCGCAGTATTTAAGCATTTTAAATCGTAATAAACATTTATTTTCTCAAAACTAAGTACATATAGCATTAAACATATTAACGACAAAAAGACCGACAACAGAAAGTTGTCAAACTTAGAATAAATATTTTTATATTAAAACGTTAATAGATGTATTAACAGCAGAAGAGAAAAAGTCAAGAAAAACACCTCAGCTGCATCTGCTCAACTTCTATTTTTGTGGGCAGCCAAAAAGCAAATCCGTAATGCCAGTACAATATAAAATGTTAATTAAGTATCGGCTTAAAAATACCGTTTTATTTAGGAGAAAAGAACATTTAATTTCATTTTATTTATTTATTTAAATTACAATACAATACTAATATTATATTTAATTATTGCGAGACGAGTAACTAAGAGCTTCGCTCGCTGTAGTGTCACAGACCAGGGCCTCTGGTGGGAATTTAACCCACAACCATCGCACTAGCAGTCAAACACACAACCCACTAGACAACGGGGACACCCACATAAAAGAAAAATTATAAATTAATAGAATAAAACTAAAAACTTGTAAGAAATATCATCCGCTCTTCGTAGAACACGAATTGTCTATATTGTACATATACATATAAACGTCAAACAAATTTGCTTTCATACAAAGCGAATGTTACTTTTTGTGTAAACAAAGCGTAGAATTGGCAGATTGTGTTTTGTCAACAACAACAAAATCAACGCAACCGGATATTCGTTCACAAAAATTCATTAGAATACAACGAATATTTCTGCTATCCACACATGTTTTTTCTAGCGATGCACAAATTTTATATATACATATGTATACATTTTTTACCTTTTAATTTAGTATTATGTACCATCTTCAAAGAATATAATTTGAAATTTTTTTTTGTATATACATACTTACCAGCTTTTTTTCTTTTCCCCGCCCTATTAGAATTTTCTGTTCTTAAATATAAACTTTTTTTATGAACAAAAGTAAACAAATCAAAATTTATTGCAGAGTGGCAATACTGTGTGTTGACGCTACATAGTTCTATGCGCCGTAAAACGACGGTATAAGGCGGACGAAAAATTAAAGCTGAATGTCCACACCATGCGTTTATACGTCTTTCCTGTTTATGCCTCTGACAGAAAAGTAGAATCAGCGTAATTGTATATGACAAGTTACACAGCAAAAAGCATAGAATGCATAGGCGGATCAATGCAACAAAGTAAGTTTATACCATGTTCACACGAATAGCAAATATCGAGGTTCGCTCTCTCATCTTGTTGCGAACCTCGAAGAATTTGCTATTATCTCTAATTTTGATAACAATTTATCGCTACTTTATCTTTAGAAATAAAGAACTAGGAAATTAATTTTCGTAAATATGTAATATAAAAATCAGAAAAGCAATAAGCAAAAACATAAAAAACCAAAATTCCATCCTAAATATGTAAGTATGTATGTATGTGTGTGGTATGTACATAATACATTGTGGTATATATAAAACAGAAATGCCAAAATGAAATACTAAACTGTCGTCTGAACGGTGAGTTTCGCAATCTTGGTTCAGAGAGCGAACCAAGTGTTTCATATTGTCGTGTGAACATAGCATTACTTTCTACTTTTGTATCCGTCGCAGGAGTGGTGAAAAAATGTCAGCTGTTTTTGACATTCATGGATGAGAAATTTATTTTTTATTTTAAATGTTATCAATAAATATGTTGGTGGGGTGGATTCTTTTTAAAATTTTTTTTTTTGTAAAATAGTTTTTAATAAAAGAAAAAGGTTGCAATAATTTTCAAGAAAAAAATACATAAAAATTAATTTTAAATACCATTTTTATATTCTGTATTCCAATTAATGATTTGTATTCTATTTATCGATTACTTTTAAGCACTGAGTACCATCTCTGTTTTGTTTATTATTATTTAAAAAACAATTTTTAGGGAGGAGATGAAGTGAAAATTCACGAATTCGTTGCCCTTTTAGCACAAAATATTATAAATATAAAAGCAATTAATTCTATAAATTCTTTTAAAATCCCAATTGTTTTTATTTATATCAATATTAACACAACATTTGATCCAAGAGAATAATACGAAGCTTAAGACGTATTGCATGTAACTTGAATTTAGAAACGCATTGAATGCATAGAAAGTATCCTACTTATGTATGTATGAACGCATAGTGTGGACTTTCACCTTAATTAGTGTATCCATACACTCACATTTCGTTCATGTCTTTATTCTGATGACGTCTTCTATGAACGGCGAAATCCGGAATAACATTGATATTGATATTGATTTATTTTATTGCATATTTCGAATTTTACAAATTTTTGAGAAAATAAACCCTTTTAACAACTAACTGTAATTAAATACATATGTATGCATGCATTCGGCCCGTGTAAATAACAAAATCTATATCATAAAATAGTGTGAATCCAATCCATAAAATAGTTTGAGTGTACATTTAAAATTTCTTTATGGCAATATTTGAAATTTCATTTCAAATTTTATTGAGCATAAAATTGCTACAAATGTTTTGACAAATTTCATCATAATTTGTCTTTTCTTTCTAATCGCTCGTTTTCCTTTTAAAATTGTAAAATATTCATATTAATGGCCCTCTCGTTTATAATAATTTAAACACTAAAAACAAATAAATGTGAAATACTTTCTTAAATAAATACAAAAATTATTAAATGTTTGGGAAATAACTACAGTACATACTTTCATGTATTCTTCATAGAAACACTACGACTATATGATGAATATTCATTTATAACTTTCTATACATTTGTTATCATGAATTATTAATATTCTTATGAATTTTACAAAAAGAATTTCTCTCGTTTACTTGTACTTCTCTCCATTGCTTGCAATTTAAATTGAAACTTTCGTTTTGCAAATTTATTACAAATATCTTCTTTATAATGTTTTTTGTTAAATGAATTGAATGCCTGCCTGCCTGCCTTTCTGTCCATATACTCGCACAGACATATCTACTATATATGTATGTATGTGTGTGTGTGTATGTTCATACTTTGTTGGCTACTATTGTTATATTAAAATGTTCGTTATTATTTAAATATGCATTCATATTTTAATTTTTATCTTGTTCTTAAAGCAGGTCAAATAAATTATTTAAAAGCTAATGTTGGCATTAGATTTACTTATAAGTGTGAGTATAGGGTTTGCTTCATACAAATCAATTTAAAATTTTCTACTCGTAATTGTATTTTCATGTTGCATTTTGTAAATTTGTGAAAACTTTGCTTTGAAATAGTTTGTAAATGGAAAATACAATTTAATGATTTTTATTTAATTTATTGCTTTTAAAATAATAGTTTTGAAGTGGAGAAAATCATTGAAAGAAGGCTAAATAGCTTAAATTTTATAGAATTTTTTTACCACAATTAAAGAATTTTATTAAAAAAAGGAGATAAGAAAAGATGATGCTGTTGTTTCCTCTTAATAAATGGCATTCCTTTGACCTTGATTCTACTTGTTGATAAAGCTTTATTCCATAAGGCCTATTTGTACAACCCAAGGGAGAGAGTTTTTATGTTTTCATTTTTATTATTGACTTATAAACTTCATAGGATAAGGTTATTTATGGAATAGCAAATGAGGAAAATGGCCTCAGACGACCCAGATTCAAATCCCAGCAAAGGTGAAAAATTAAAAAGGTAGTATGCAGTTTTTTCAAAATCAAAAATAAGAGGTCCCCTCCCCTGCAAGAATTCCATCAACAAAGAAACCCTGTCATTCCACTATATTCCACAAGCGCCACCTATTAGGAAGTAGCATATGGCAGCTAAACCTACTTAGCGAAGACACTCATCACACAATCAACATGCAACGATGAGAAAATTGCTATTAAGCATTCAAAGGTGAAGTTATAACACTGGCCTTTGAGTGATCCTTTCAGAAAAATTCCAATACAATGCACAGCATCAGTAGGGGTTTTCCCCTGAGTATTGGTCTCAATAAAAAAAAATTTAATCACAGTCGACGAAATTATTTTAAGCCCGCTAAACTTTTGTTATTTTTAAAATATTGTTCAATAACATTCCTGAACTCTAAGCTGCCAAATTGTTCGTTTTGTAGGGTTGCCAACAAGTAGTGGCAGTGGTGAACAAAGAAATAAGGAATACTCTACAAATTAATGTATCGAGTTAGACAATTCGTATATACCTCGAAGATAACGGAATGAGGGCAAAAACGAAAATTAAGAAGCCGCTTTTATCACCGCTTTTTTAGGTTAGAGGATTCAAGAATGTAGCGTGGCAACTTGGTCCTAAATCAACTAGGCTCTGACGACAGAGTTTAATCATGTTGTGATACAAATACAGGTATCATATTGAGTAACATTCAATAGGCAATGAAATATGGAGGAGGCTCCCTACCCCTTTGGGTTGCTTCCAAAGAAAAAATTATTAACCCTTCTCAAAATTGAAAATATAATAAAAGCAGAGTATTGAATTGAAATTTTGAAAAATTACTATTTGTCTAGTCTGGAAGTTTTCACTTGTAAAGCGGGTGATACTCTTTTTAGGCATGACAATGATCCCAAACATAAAGCCAAGGTGAATATTAAGTGGCTTTAGGAAAATAATATTAAATGTATGGAGTTGTAGTCGCCGTGGTCTAGTGGTTAGTGTGTTGGCTTACTAAAGCTACGGTCACATTGGGAAAATATTTGACGAAAAACACGTAACCACTATTTTATTAAAATATTTATGTTTTAATATTTTATTATCCAATATATTATATATTAATATAATAATATAATATTAATATATAATATTTTTTTTTATAAAATATCGATTTTAAAAAATTTTTGAAGAAATGTTTACATAAAAAGAAGTATTTTCATAATATATTTAAAAAAATTGTGGTTACGTTTTTTTTCGTCAAATATTTGCCTAATGTGACAGTAGCTTAAGACATGAGCCTTGGGTTCGACACCCAGCTCCGACATCTTAAAAAAAAAAAAGAAATATGAAAAAAAATATTTCTTTCGGCGACTACCTCTCAGCAGTCTTCTGGCAAAATCTCTGAGAGTAATTAATTGCCATGAACAAGATTCTCAAATCCGTCGTTCGGAGTCGACATTAATCTGTAGGTCCCGGTACTCATGATGGATAAAAATGTGCACACACAACATGAGTGCTGAGAGAAGCTAGGCTGTAATCCTGACACAGGGTTGTAAAGGCCAGTTATGTATGTATGGATTTGCCTCCACAATTACTAGACCTCAATCCTTTAGAAAATCAACAGAGTATCTTAAAAAAAAGTTATAATGAGAGGTTCAGTTCCAAAAAATCTGGAAGAGCTTTGGACATAGGAACGATCCCAAATAATTTTACGAATTTTTATAAATAGCACGCCAAAAAGGCTCTAGCTTGCCATCAAACCTAAAGTCGGTCATATTAAATGCGAAAATAACGTTTTTAATGCTCAATTTGATCCAACATTCACAGTGTAACAAAATTGTACTCAAAAGTATATGTACAGTATTCCCCGGATAATTGCCCCACGCCAACTTGCCTTTCACGCTTATTTATCTCAATTTCTAAATGCCCATATTTTTTCTTACCATTTTCTAATAAAATTCCACAGTTAATTAACTTAATTGCGTTATTCGCTTAATTACCTCAAATATATCTTCCCCAAAGAGAATATTTCACTTCAAACTCCCTCGTTTAATTACCCAAAATAATTATTTTCTAAAAACTGCAGCTTAGCTCAACTATGTTTATATAGGCATAAAATTTCCATTAAATTTACTTTCAAACTACTTTTTTGATACAACCTTGCAACTAAAGTCTACCAAGTTTATGTATAAGTATAAAGTTACTTGCTTTTTACATGTATTGACGGCAGAGTATACAGGCAATTAACCGTTTTCATTTAAATGACTTCCACGCATAATTGCCCAAAAATTTTGACATTTTTGTCTAGGCAATTATCCGTGGAATACTGTATTATTATCCTTATATTTTAAGAAAATATTTTCTGAACTTAGTTTTGAATCACTTATTTTTAAGACTATATTTACATACATACATACATAACTGGCCTTTACAACCCTGTGTTAGGATTACGGCCTAGCTTCTCGCAGCACTCATGTTGTGTGTGTAAATTTTTATATATGAGTACCGGGACCTACAGTTTAATGTCGACTCCGAACGACAGACTTGAGAAGCTTGTTCATGGCAATTAATTACTCTCAGAGCTTTTGCTAGAAGACTGCTGAGAGGTACTCGCCGAAAGAAATATTTTTATCATATTTCTTTTTTTGAAGATGTCAGAGCCTGGAGTCGAACCCAGGACCCATGTCTTAGTAAGCCAACACACTAACCACTAGACCACGGCGACTACAAGACTATATTTACTACATAATATATTAATAAAAACATTAATAAAAGTTAGTTTTAAACTACTTTCCTTAACAGAAATTCTTAATTATATGTTTTTACGAACAGTTGTGGAAGTCACTGTATAAGTAAATCGAAGAGGCAAGCAAGTAACCAATTTATTTTTAAAATAAGCAAAACGGCAACATGGATTATTAATGCTTGTTACACCAACTTTTGCATAAATGAACATCAAATTCAAAATAATTTATAATATTTTACATTAAAATTAATTTTTAAATATATACTTAAATATTAACCAAAAAATGCGAAAACCCACACAATGATAATTTGTAATGTCATCGAAATAAAGTAAAAAAAGAAAAAAAAAAAGGAACAAAAAATCATTAAAAAAACACCTGTTTCCCAGTCAGTTTCTCTGTGTATGCATTTATTTAAGCACCCACATTTATAAAAATACTTACCAGAGCTCGGTACTTGATTTCACTGCAAAATAAAATATATATTCAGTTTAAATTCATACAGTTTTGTGGTCTAAGAAAAATATATTTTATAAGTTGTACTTGCAAGCGTTAATGCATCCACACATAATAATGATAAAAATATGTGTGTGTGTGAGCAGCAGAAACATCATTTCAAAATAAACAGAAATAATAAGAAAAAAACACAAAGTGTGTATATTTAAATACAGCATCACACCTCAACAGGAGTACTCGTATTTTTTTATCTCTCTTTTTTTTATTTTTATTTCCTTGAATTATATATATTCTGCAATATGAAGAATAAATGTCGTTGTCGCTTTTGTTGCCATAACTACACTTGTAATTTTCGTAATTCATATGTCGTTGTTTGACGTTGTTGCCATTTTTGTTGCTGTAATCGTCCTCATAATGAACAACTTGTTTGCGATATTGAATTCTTGTTTTTCTTTTTTAATTTGGTTGCTCCTTTTTCCATTTACGCTGTTTCATTTGTTTGTTTCAGCTGAAATATATTTTTTTTTAATATTTACACGGAATATACGAGTACATGTGTTTATACAAACCAACATGTAGTAGTATACACACACATTTATGTAAATATGTATTCTACTAACAATTTTTCTACAACTTTTTAAAAATATTTTTGCGAATTTTATGCTCAATTTTGGTGTTTACTTGTAAATGCCCTACACACTTGCATAGCTTTTGTATGTTTTAATAAAAAATAAAGGTCTTCGAAACTAGTGCCTGTGGATTTAACCTAAAAAATATAAATTGTAGAATTTGACATTTCTCAGTTTAAAACGACTGGTGAAAATAACATTCAAATATAATTCCCATAATATTATAACTCAATAAACCCTGATGAGACCTTTATAGCTGGGGTCGAAAACTAGTTCAGTTCTGCTAATGTTGTACATATTCCTTAACGGATGTTAATTCTCATAAAAATACCAGTATTAGGATCTTAAAACTATTAAAAATTATATAATAAATATAATATAGATCTAATAAATCTCGAATTTAATATTCGAAAAAATTTATAATATTTTAGTCAATTAATACAAAATCCTTATACTGGAACCTATATAGTATATATTACTGTTTGGTTAAAATCCGAAATCGCATGTGCGCGATAAGTAAGCTTAGTTGCTCTTGATTTTTGTATATCTCGAGAAAGGTTAAATGTAAAGTTTCCGTATTGAGTCTGAAAGACACCATAGTCAATACTAAAGGTCTGCATGAATGTTTTGCTTTTCTGCCAGTTTAGAATGATTCGAGAAGTGTACTCTAATTGAGAGTAAATTCAAGCCTCGAAACAAATTTTCATTCTATTCGTTTTGCAGCCAACGAAACGAAACAAAGCGAACAGCCACAATAAACGAATAGAGTAGAATAGAATAAATCTATATTTACTCTCATAATTCTAAATTGTTATGGAGACATTCGAATGTCTTGGAATGTCTTGAATTTCCTTTGTGAATGAAAGCATGTATTGAAGTAAATGCAATAGTTTGTAGTACAAACAAGCGAATGAAAACAAACAAATTGAAATCTAGCAAGAAGAATAGTGTGTGTATATTAAAGCATTTAAAGGCAAAAAAAAAAAACAATTACTTTTTGAATATGTAGTTTATTTATAATTTTTTTTTAAGTTTTTGTAAATATGTATGTATGTATTTTTAAAAATTAAGCCAAAAATATAAAAAAATAAAGAAAAATAACATAAAAAATTATTCAGTTCATTACTTTTATTATTCAGTTCTTTAGTACTTATAATACCAGTACAAGAAATTCTTTTCTATCATATTACAAACAAGACATTCTATTCACTCTATTCATTCCATTCTAACTCTTATGTTTCATGTCTCTCATGTCTCCATACTCTCTTGTCTTTATTCTCTCATTATTTACATTCTAACGACAACAACCACTTTTTATGTTTGTTTTATTCGTTTCGCTTTTACGAATTAGAGTTGGAAGTGTGTTTGAAATTTTTAGAATGTCTTGAAGATCGTTTCAAACATACCCGTGCAGACCTGTAGCCAATACACTTAAAAATTGGACAGAATTAAGCAAGGGAGCGTGGTATTACCCTTTCAAACCAAATATTAATTTGGGTATTTGAATTGCGGCTAAAGATAAAGTTTGTGAATTTAGTCCGAAGGACAGCATGCAAATCATCATTTAAAAATTGGGCGGAATAGAAGTAGTGGGCGTGATACAACCCAAACAAACTATATAGTAATTTTTGCGTATTTGGAGAACGGCTAAAGGTAAAGATTTTGAACTTAGTCTGGACGGCTTCGCAATCAATGTAAATTTTCAGTCAGCGAATTACAAGTAGGCGTGGCACCTCCCGTACAAACTAAATATTGATTTTTCCATATCTTAACATTTTTTTTCCATATCTTTCTGACATCTTGAAAGGAAGATATATGAAAAAAAAGTATTTCTTTCAGCGAACAGCTCTTGAAAGTCTTCTGGCAAAAGCTTTGAGAGTAACTGATTGCACAGTTTCTCAAGTCTGTCGTTCAGCTTCGTCTTTGGACTGTATGTCCCGGTACTCATGGAAAAAATATGACTCACACAATATGAGTGCTGTGCAAAGCTATGCCGTAACTCTGAAAAAGGGTTGTAATGGTCAGTTATGTATGAATGTATATATGAAAAATAAAAATCTAAAGACAACTCACACACTGAATGTTAAAATACAAACCTCCACGGCTTTATTGGAAGATATCGTCGCAAGAATTAAAGAATGCTGTAACTGACAAAAAATCGAAAATACGTTTTTTGCATCATTTTCATCAGAAAAAAATGCGCGTCGATTGGTCCCGGTCCCAGATTTCTACGATGAAAATAAATTCACTTACGCCGTCTGCGTTTTTTAAAATACCAGTGTCTTTGTTCTACTTTCATACATGTTTTTTGGCTCTGGTGAACATTTAAGGTTTTGTCAGTTACAGCGTTCTTTAATTTCATCGACGATATGAAATCTTTCGCCGAAAGTTTTTATGTTCTTTCTGTATAACTCGTCTTGCTGGAGTTTATGTGCTCTATCCGCCATTTTGTATAAATCGAGTTAAAGATGCCACTTTTGGTTTTTAACACCAAAATTTTTAAAATCTGCAATCCCTTTTCGGCTATTTATCTCCGAAACTGGACGAGATATCCGAAAACGGATTGCAGACTTGAAAAATTTGGGGTCGAAAACTTAAAGTGTCATCATTAACTCGAGATATAAAAAAATATGAAATGGCGGATAGAGCAAATAAACTCCTGCGCGACGAATTCGTTGCTGCAGCATTTAATTTCCTCTTTTAATGCACTTTAGATTTTCCAAAAGAAGACTACTGGTCACTGAAACGAGAGAGTACACGACCAGGAAAAGTCTCTCGCAGTATGTGTATGAATGATATAATAGGAATATGGGTCCGTCTTGTTAAAACCACATATTTGCCACATAAATACCATCCAATATTGTCAGAAAGAATTGTCTTATCATGTCGCGATATCGAGCGCCAGTAAAAGTTGCTGTTTCACAAGCCTCATTTGCGAAAAAGTATGGTACAATACTGCCTCCTGCTGAATACTCCCACCATGCAGTGAATTTTTCGTGATGCATTGGATCTCATACCAAATTCAACAATTATGTTTGATCACCTCCCCAGAAATTGGCCTTATGAATATAAGATAAGTTTTCAATTAAAACTTTTTTATGTTGACCGAATGATATGCCCCTGTTGATAAAACAATTTTATTCGTTGCCAGTGTTTTTAAATGCTATATGCGTCCACGGTGATTTGGCAAAACAGACGGAATAAATAATAACAAATTTGACAGATGTAGCTTCAACAAAATGGCTGTTATCAGCTGTCAAAATCCGCAAGTACCTGCTGTTGGACCCTATATAACTGTCATGAAACTTACCTCGCAATATAGCATGATACACGTGTTAGTTGAATAAGTACTTGGTATATTCCCAGAATATGCAAAATAGTTACCCTACCAGTTGTGTTTGGTATCAGTCCATATTAGGCTTCCTCTATATGTATCAAAAGCCACAAAACCGTTTTGTTTCAAACTAACACTTTCTTCTACAGATTTGATGCTTCTTTGATAATGATTTCCCTCTGTAGGGTACATTGTAATGTTTTTGACTGAATACTGCATATCATGATGTAATTTATTCTATATATGTAAGTATGTGAGTGCGTGTGTGTATATTTTTATGCTGCATGTAATCAGTAAAGTAACTCAGATAAACATATACAACTCTTGAGTTTTAAGAAGTAGACAAAGTATTAAATTTAAGATAGAAAAGAAAAAAAAATATGCTATAAAACAACATCAACAAGAACACACTAAGCTACACTCAAAAGTCTTAAAGTTAAAAATAGATGGATTTGAGTTCTCAACTTGAAGTGAAAAAAGAAAAAATATTGTTTTTTTTCCCATTTTCATATTTTAATCCCTGGTTAAACGCACATAATTTAAGAACAAAACCCAGCAACTTTACCGTTGTTGAAAAAGGTCTTCTTCGTCTTCTTACACATGTGCTGAGGCAAGTTTTGTGGCAGATTTAAAGGGATTACGTGTAAACGTGTCAGTGAAAGTGTACGAGGTAAAAAATTTTATATGTAAAATACATTAAAAAAAAAAAACAAAAAACAAAAAAAATTACAACAATAGCTTGTTGCTGCTGCAGTATTTTACCTTTACCTCTTTACACATACACATACACATTTCTCTATGTATGTATACATTCAAGCAGATACATTTTTTTTGGTAGGGATCCAACCATAAGAACCTAAAAGTTTTCCCAAAAAAAAATAAATTTACATATAAAATTGTTACAAAATATTCTGTTGTACTTGTATTTTGTTATTGTGTTTCCCCATTTATTTGATTGATGTTCCAAATGTTGTTTATACGGGTGATGTTTTTTGTATTCTTGTCTTGCGTATGCTGGTGCTGATGCCTGTTTCCTAGTGATGTTGCAACATTTACTGTGATGATAACAGTTTGTTTGTAAATGTATTATTTGTGAATGCATTTACCGGGATACGGTTAGTTGATGGCATTAGGAAATTAAGTGAAAGACAAACAGAAATACTGACAGTTTTTGGTTTACTTTAATGCTCAAAGTCATCTTCTATGTATTAATGGATATGTATCTCCTGTTGACTTTTGCGGATAGTTTTGTACATACATTGTATGTTCTGTCTTATATCCATAACACTTTGTTAATTTGTTAGGCACGTAAGAGGAGACAAGAGTTACAAATATTTCATGGATATATTATTTACATACGAGTTTCCATTTACACTCTAAGAAATATTTTAATATTGTATTTAAATAAACACCCCTTTTTTGTGTTAATTTATGTTGATCTATGTGATGTGTCAGTGCTAAATTAAAAGGTACAGATTTAATTCATCAACAAAAAGTTTTAAAGTCACACAAAATTTTTTTTAAATTGTTTATGGAAGGAAAACATTTAACTTTTGTCAAAAATTTTATTTACCTTTCTGCTAAGTGACTTTGATGTTTAAAATTGATTTCATTTTGAATAATAATTGTTTAGGTTTAGAAGTGAGTTCTTAACACATGTGCTAGACTTGGCGCTGAAATTCATTTATTGAAAAGCTACTTTTGTAAAATAATATTCAAGTACGTATGTATGTTTTTAGGCTATACAAAATTCTTACAAATGTAATTAAGAGTCAGAAAGCATGAAGATTTGATGAGATTCAATTAATATGCTTACAAAAGCAAATGTATTTTATAGCATGGCGACGTTAATTATGAAACATTAAATTTATATACTTCGTATGTACAAACCCCTTCGAAACCTTCCTACAATTCTCTATATCTTTCACCTTCCGCAGTGTCAAAAAACATAAAAATATGTGCCAAATTTACAAAATCAAAAAGAACTGATGTTAATGAACAGGATAAAATAATCAAAATTATTATGACAACGAAAATGAAATAATAAGCTATAAGCACAGAGTAATAAAATAAAATCCAAGTAATTGTAGGTTAACGTTGAAATAGGAAAATTAAAATTAAGTAAATAAATTAGATTCTTTAAAAAAAGCTGAAATAAAAATCAAACAAAATCAGTCGAATTAAATCGAAAAAGTAATTTTTGTATCATCAAAATTTAAAAATGTTATAGTTCTGGGGAGTTAAATTTTCATTTATATAATAAGGTGTACGACTCTCAAATCCAGCTGTTAAGAGATGTAATGGTGAGTTATTTATACGTCGATGAGTCGCAACTGATCTAAGGAAATTATATCTCTCCTTTGAATTGCTTATTTTCACCACAATGGTGTGGTCCTCAGCAGCATTGATTTTGTTATGATGATTTACCAGGAAAATTGGTTTAATTGATTTTATTTATTTATTTCTTGACTGATGTATGTTTTTAAAGATTTGCTGTAGATGTTTATTATTATAAGCAGATAATCTAGAAATAATTATATATATAACAAACTACCCGGGGATTTTGCTGATCTAAAAGTTTAACTTTCATACTGGTTAGAGCGCTCGCACATAACTCAAGACAGCCTAATTTCAAACTCCAGCAAAGGTGAAAAATTGAAGAATAACAATTTGCAGTTTTTCTAGAATTAAGAAGTAAGAGTTCCCCCCTCCTCCGCCCTCTCTAGGAAGTGCGTCCATAGGAAACCGCCCCTAACATTCTAATTCTTTCCACCTGCGAATGATCAGGAGAAAAGCGCCACCTACTGGGAAGATAACAGCTATCAGTTCAGAGTCAAAATACAGCGACAGATGGCGCAAGTGCTGTTGATCACTCAAAAGAGTAAAGATATAATACCTATCGAAACTAAATTCCAATATAATGCACGCCTGAGTAGAAGTTTACACTCCTCAGTATTGGTCTCAAAAAAAAAAAGTTGATCCATTTCCATATACAATAGACCGTACCTCAAAATAAGTTTCCCCGTGCCGCCTCTCTAATGTAAACTATTTTTGCAAGAAGATTTCGAAAAAAAAAAAAAATTTTTTAGTCCAAAGTAGGATTCTTTACATCAGTTTTTTCGTTATATTTACAGTTTGATCTTAAAGTGTGATATATCAGTATTTTTGTCTCAAGAAGACCAAAAACGTTGATATGTGATACTTAAATATCAGACTTTAAATGCCAAAGATAAACGAAAAGCCTTAAAAATCTACCCCTATGTTCGGCAAAAAAATTTGATATTTCAATGTTTATGTCTCGAAAATACCAATATTGTGGTCAGTAGCCCTTAAGGACAAAACATTAGTCTTCTCGAGACAAAAAAATTTGTTATATAATAATTTAAAATCGGACTGTAAGTGCCTAAGATATAACGAAAAACTAAAGAGCAGACCCCTACGTTCGGCTAAAAAAAAATATTTCTTTCAAAATTTCCTCGCAAAAATGCTTTATATTAGAGGCGGTACGGGGAAACTTTTTTTTGAGCTACGCTCTAATATACAATCTTTGCCTTACAGCCTGTTCATGGAAGACGAACGGTCGTCCTTTTATATGTGAAACAACAAAAAAATACTCAAATTTGTTAGTATTTTTCTTATAAAAAGACGAACGTCGTAAACTATTCGTCTTCTGATCTATGAGTACCGGGAGCTACAGTTTAAACTCGACTCCGAAGGACAGACTTGAGAAGCTTGTTCATGGTAATCAGAGCTTTTGCCAGAAGACTACTTGCTTAAAGGTAGTCACCGAAAGAAATAATTACTTCTTATTTCTTTTTTCAGAATGTCAGAGCTGGGGTTTGAACCCTGGGCTCATGTCTTAGTAAGCCAACATACTAACCACTAGACCAGGGCGACTACAAATTAAATATTTTAGAAGTTTTTAAACGCTGGAAAAATTCAATAAACTAGAATCCATATCATTATTCAGTTGGATTCACTTATATTTAAAAGTAGGAAGCGCGCTTAATGAATAACCCGATTAGATTGGACTTTAAAACAAAATTCTTTCAGCTTTAGATTAGCGGTGGGTCACTCTTCGTTGCAAACGTTCTTTAAAGGCTTCCAAACAAGCAATCGTAGCATACTTATGTGCCTACATTTGTTATTATTTGATATTGTTCGTGATGTTTACAATTACAACTCTTGCAAGAGCGTATGCAACGAAGAGTGATTACCGCTATTATTTCTAAAAGAAGTATGTTACAATTTTTTTTTAATTTAAAATAAAATGTAAAATAAAAAATGTTTCTATAATTTCTATTTTTTAATACTTAAAAAAAAATTGATTTTATTATCAAATATTGCAACGAATCATTAGGGGAATTGAGCATAATTGCATTGAATTTCCAAATAGATTTGATAATCAATTTTTAAAAACCAATTATTTTTTATATTTTCTGTACAATTTCTACCACAAATTAAAGTAATAAGCGGAAATAAAATATAAATAAATAAATAAATAAACTAAAAGCTTAAAACAATTTAACCCTTTCCAATTTGAAAAGGTCACAAATGTAATAACAGAGAGAGAGAGAGAAAGAGAGATAGAGAAAGGGATAGAGAGAATAAGAAATAACTAAAAAATCGATTTCAAATATTATATCCTTTTAACTTTCAATTTCTTTATAGTTTAACCTTTTTTTAACAAACTCCAACCATGAGCTCAATATAACGCCCGTTTGATTTGTTGCCAACAACCTTTAAACTTCAAGGAAATAGAAGAAAAATATTTAAAAAAAAACAATCTAAACACGCACTTTAACTAAATGAAAAGCCAGCTGGTTTAATAAAAAAATTAGTTGGCCTGTTAGTAGAATGAGTAAATTGTTATGAAACACTTTTACAAACGTTAACAACTTGTGAATATTACGTGGGAAATTGCAAATAAACTAAAAATCAATTGCCATTAGACACGCATCTAATCGGCTAAAGCATAATAATAATTTTCTGTTTTTTTTCCTGAACCTTTTACCACCCCAATGATTATAAGGGAAAAATTATGAAAAACAAGACAAAACAAAAATATTCCACAATGTAGGAATTATTTCGAGAAATTAAAAAAAAGAAAACTCTAAGTACCACACAAAACAAACCAAAATCAGATTAACGAGTAGTTACATTCACCTTTTTTTGTTTTCTATAAAAAAGGAACATTGTTTAGAGAAGGTAGTAATTCTAATCCTATGGTTGTTCAACACCCCAGCGTTTTGTATTAGTCTTCCATATACTCCTCTGTATGTGTATTGTAAATTGCTCATATATTAAATGAGATTTTTTTTGTATAAAAAAGGAGATAACAAGGCATGAAATGATTTCATATAAATGTTACCCACCGTGTTTACGCATTTTATATAACATTTACGTTTAACACGAGTGTTACAATTTTGTTGAGATTTAATCAAACAATTTTCTGAAATGTATATCCACATGATCACACACTTTATTATAATAATTATGGTTTTGAAAAACCATTATTTTCTTTTTTCTTTTTAATCACCAATACATAAATTATACTCGTATTATGAAGAGAAACAGTTCGTTCCTACATATGTATGTCCTATAAAACGGCCATCCCTTGTTTAAAATGTTGCCTTTTTGTGAAAGACACGCATATGTGAAGATACAATCTTTGACGCACTTTTACCATTTACTGTCATTTTTTTTTTATGTTTAGCTTTATGTTTTAAAAAAGTTTACTAAAATTGTATCTGTTATTTTGTGGGTTTATTTTTTAATTTCAACACATCTGTCATAATTATTAAGGCGTAAATAATTTTAAGAAAATTATATTTTTATTATGCTTTTATGACAAAAAAATTTGAGTTTTTAAAATCTAGGAACTGTTTGATAGTTACTTGGCTTTTCAAGAAAAAAAAAACCGATTGATTTTTCAACTGAGTTTTCTTTTGGTTAGGTTCCTTGAAGTCCCAAACTCATAAATCCTTCAAGAGTAATAATATCTCTAAAAAAAAAGAGAACTTATCTTCAAAAATTTGGGCAATATTAATGAAAAATTTTATAATTCGGGCCTGTATGATTAGCACTTATCGCAGCGATCACCTGGACATTATTTCTTATTATTATTTGTTTTTAAATAATGTTTGGGTACCCCAATAGTCTAGTGAATAGTGTGCTTGACTTCAAGGGTTGTAGACAGTAATTTAATAACTGCCGTATTCGTAAAATATTTGTACGTTTTTTTTTTTTATTTTTTATGAATATGGAAGTAAATAAATAGTTTTTTTAAAAAACACACCACACTGTAAATCTATCAGTTTGCTAGAACCAATGTAAATCCTCTCAAGTACTGCGTCACAGCTTTAGCTATCTCTTGTAGTTTTGTTGTCGGTATATGAGGCCATGAATTTCAGGGACTATTTATGGCTTGGAAACTTCTTTGAATGATCTGTTTATTATCACCATATCGTCGATGGAATTAAAGAACGCTGTAACTGACAAAAAATCGAAAATGCGTTTTTTGCATCATTTTTATCAGCAATGATTGGTCCAGGTCCCAGATTTCTACGATGAAAATAAATTCACTTACGCCGTCTGTGAAATGAAAAATACCAGTGTATTTGTTCTACATTTATGAAAGTTTTTTGGCTCTGGTGAACATTTAAGGATTTGTCAGTTACAGCGTTCTTTAATTCCATCGACGATATGATAACTATTGAAATATGCTGTCAACCACTGCCGATAAACCCTTTATTGTATACTCGTACGTTTGTGATACATTTTTTACTACTGGTTTATGAATTATTCGATTTTTTTCAACACACATTGTTGTTCTTTCTTAATTTCAAAAAACTATTTTTTTTTTGTCTTTCACGTCTGAACCATCAATTAAGAAAAAAATTATATATCAGAAGCGTGAATACATTTATTCAAAATTATATTTTGATTTTTCATACTGCAGTGCCTTTGTGACAAACAAAATTTTCAAATACATACAATGTTATGTATTTGGGTATGGGCTCCTTTAGAATTACTCATAAATTGAATCGGTTTTTTGTTAGTTGTTGATAACATTTTTTAATTAATTTTTTTTTTCAATTTGTTTAAAATTTTTGAGGTTTTCTGCTTTTCATGGCTGTGAGAGCAACGTTCTTTGTGTAAATCGTATAAAATTTGATAGAATAACTAGATGACATTGAATTTTCAAAATGTCCAGATTTGTTTTTATATTATTCTGAATGGAATTTTACTGATTTTTTTTTTTTTTTATAAATATTGAACTGAAATATTATTTTTTTATCTTTCTAGGTAAGTTTCTGTTGGATCCGTAAGTTTTTTCATTGACAAAAATCATTAAAGGGTAAGATAACTTAAACTAGAGAATAGAGGTCAGTTATTAATTCTCTTTTTTAGATAATTTAACTCTTTAAGCATAATATTTTCAAACGGTTTGAAATTTTGCCAATTTTTTTTTTTGTTGTGAAGTACAATTGTGCTGGTTAGAAATGAAATATTGCTTCGTTCATATGGCTGCTACATCTGGCCTCACAATACACCATTCAATCGGACCAATTTTCGAAAAGTTTTCAATTCCTGTGTAAAATGTTCAATTCTTGAAAACCGTGATGATTGATATCTCAGCCATAGCTTCGATTTTTTCGGCTGTACGCACTGTATGAGCACGCTCACTGGGCGCATCAATAATTAACTCACGAACAACACACTGAAGCAATAAACTTTCAAATAGACCATGCGACCATTTTGAACGATATTTTCGTGCAATTTTCGATTAATTGTTTTTGTTTTGGAAATCAATTTTTCCCACTGTTACTCAAGCGTAAATCGATACATTCCTTTCACTGTAGATCCAAAAATCTCTTTCCCTATAACGCGTGATAGGAAAACAAGTCAAGCACGTTCATAATAAAAAGAAATATTGTTGCTCTTGCTCTTTTTAGATTTTAGCTTCTCTCCAATAGAGTGCAGGGAGGGATAGTGCATATTTTTTGTATCATTTTTATTTAACTGAAAAAATTATTCAGTATTTCCTCTAAATCTATGTGACCTCGGTACTCCTTTATTATTAATAGATAGGCCACATGTCTATCGGACAATCGATTATGAATTTTACTCAGAATTATTTTCAGTTTTGAAAAAACAAGTTCACAATTTTATGTGGGTCCACACATTGAGTACAATTTAAAGATCTTTGTCTTGAGCTTTAGGTATTTACTGCAATCAAAATTTTTCCAAAAATTTTCCACTGTTTCCAACGGGAACACTACCATCATTATTTTCTATAAAAAATAATTCACTTTGTAATTCCTCTTTAAACATATTGCGCTCGTAGCATTGTCTCAACACGTGATAAACAGAGAGTAAATCGAACATTCCCATTTCTGGTAGAACAGCAGAGTTTTTTCTCTGCTTCATACACAAGCGCAAGTGTGTTTATGTAGTAGTGGATATTACTGCTGACGATAATATACTGAATTTGTGTGAGAGAATACATACATTGCCCGATTCGAATTAACCATTGGTTCAAATTTAAGGCGAGAGATAGCTCACCCGAAATCATGTTTACGTGAACGTCTATGCAACACTGTGCAAAAAAGTTGTTTAAGAAACAACTGTGTAATGGTTTATGTTAAAACATACAACCTATTTTATGAGCGCATAGATACATATATGTATCCATAGAGGGAAGTGGAATGAATGAAAGTCATAACCAGTGTGTCTCAGCTCTTATTTGAAAAATTTTTTTATTTGTTTTGGCAGAAACTCTGCCTATTTTTATCAAATAATTCCCAACTGAGCTACACATTCAACAATAAATGGAACAATGAAGTGTAGAGCAAACCCGAATATTTGTCCTAAAAAAGAGAAGGCATAACCGAGTATCAAACCTTTATTTAAAACTTAACCTTTATTTAAAACTTAACCTTTATTTTACAAATTTAGTATCACCATTATAGACATCCGGTTATAATTGCTAATTAATGATTATTGAACCACTTCTGAATGGGCTTTAGTAACGCCAAGAAAATATTGGTTTCAATTTATTTAACTTTGACATCTGATTTTAATATGGCAATATTACTCTTTACAGTGCTTCAAAATTTAAAAAACTTCTACAAAAAAAGCTCTATTGTCTTTTGATAGTTTGTAAGCACATAAATAACAAATTTCATTTCTTCAATTTTAATTGTTAAAATTTTAGAAGCAAAAGAAAAATTAATTTAAAAAACAACCGATATAATAAAAATTCAAATATTGTTTTCTTATTAAAAGAAAAAAACTTAATTTGATAAATTATGTATATCATGTCGATGATAAACGATATTGTTAAAAAGATTTTAATCCACTTTAATATCGTTCTGCTAATCAGTGAAGTGGAAATTAAATAAAAAAAATTATTTTTTGTTAAGAAGTATGTTCAACAAAGTTTTCTTTCTTTCTTAAAATTTTTACATCCGTTCTTAAAAAAAATAATTTTTTTCTTGTGATGAGCTAATTTGTTTGCACAACATTATTTATTCATCGATTTTGCATAATACTCCTTCAGCCATTTAATTGAAACATAAAAAACAACACAAAAAAAATATTGCTTCTTAAAAGTATTGAAACGCAACTTTAACTTTTGAAAACTCATTTATTGTAATCGTTGGCTATAAAATATAAAAAATTATTATTTCTTTTTTGCTAATAAAATATTTACATCATTTAAAAGAAATAATTTTTGTTTTTGCTTTTATTTCTTAAATAAATATTAATTTTAAGAAAATTGTACTAAAAGTGTCTAGAGTCTAGACTGAATGTATAACACAAATAATAAAGTTTGTTACACAGTAAATATGTACGTACGTATAGAACTGTTTAAAGGTTTTTTTATGTACGTTTTCAACATGTAAATGTGAAAAATATCACAGTGACTGTTTAAGATTTTTATGTTTTAATATAACTTTTGTAAACGACAAATTATTCACGCAGAAAATAATAGAGAAAAACTAAAACCTCGTACAAGCAAAAACAAATAAAAGTTTTTGACTATGATTTGTGTTTGTGACAAATAAAACCTAGACAAATTTCAAAAATCTCTCAAAAAAAATATTAACGAGAGGTGTCTTGAAAGCACCCTCCGTTGCAATACAATTATTTGTTCAACTCTTAACCATATCAAAGCAAAAAATTTGTCAAAAATACAACAATCTGCACCGAAATTTTACTGATTATGGAAAGTAAAAAGAAACAGTGATGAACTGACAATAATGTGGACACTAAAAAGAACAAATCTTCTCTTCTTTTGTTTATTTATATACGCCGACTTACTCCTGCCAATGGTTTTTCCGCTGATTTGATTAACTTTATTATGCGTTACGGTGTTTTGTTGCAGTTTCGAGTGGATGCGTAATTCACATATTCCCCACAATAAGTTCAAGTCGAAAGAGCTTAGTGAGCATATCGTCAATGGAATTAAAGAACGCTGTAAATGACAAAAAATCGAAAATACGTTTTTTGTATCATTTTTATCAGAAAAAAAATACGCGTCGATTGGTCCAGGTCCCAGATTTTTACGATGAAAATAAATTCACTTACGCCGTCTGTGAAATGAAAAATACCAGTGTATTTGTTCTACATTTATGAAAGTTTTTTGGCTCTTGTGAACATTTAAGGTTTTGTCAGTTACAGCGTTCTTTAATTCCATCGATGATACGTTTTTTGATATTTTTGGTATATAATGAAAAAGTCGGAGATTTTACTTATAGACGATGTACAGGGCAAATCGGATACCTCATAAATTAGAAAAATAGATAAATGTCAGTAATAAACGATGTACACGGTAAATCGGATGCTTCTAATGGCACCAATTATTAGTAATTTTTTTTTTTGTTTATTTTGTAAAAGTTACTCTATTTCTTTTTATTTTTAACGTTCTATGTACGAGTAGTTGAAACATTTTCTGAATTTTAATATGGAAATAAAAAAGCTTAAAATGATTAAATATTCGTATCTTTGTTATTATCAATAAAACACATTTTTAGAAAAAAAAAAAATATAAAATTTTAACAACACCAAATGATCCGATGAAAACCCCGGTCATTTCACCATCTATCACAGTCAAATTTGCTTGTACATTGGCGAGCTTATATATAACTAGCTGAACTCGGTGTGCTTCGCTACCCCCTCGTTATATAATAAAATTAACGGCGGTGACGTGGTTCATAGCTATATGGCGACGTTAACAGTATTAAGAGCAATATACTACCAAATATAAAAATCTGTTGGAAGGAACAAATTTATACAGAGAACAAAAAGTTTAAAACTTTCATATACAATTTAGCGTGAAAGGGGGCGTGGCGTAAGAAATGTTTATTTTTACCTCGCCTCTAGTATAATGTGTATACAATCTGAAGTAAATCTGTTAAAAACTATATGGGAGCAATTACATAATTTTAAAAAAGTAGGCGTAAAAATGGGCGTGGTCGAAAAAAAGTACCCTATTAATCATGCCCGAGTCCCAGTTTAATGCTGTGAAAATTTCAGGAAGATCGGTCTAGAGGTTTGGTCTACTATAAGGTACAAACAAACAAACAAATAAACAAACAAACAAATAAACAAACACACATTCAATTTTATTTATTTATAAGAAGATATAAGGGATTTTTAAACATAAATTTATTTGTAACTTATTCATCATTAAGGCTGTTTTTGACTAACAAATCTATTACAACTACGTACACTGGTAGTTTAATTAACAGCATACTATACTACTAGTGTGACAGTTGATAGGTACGATTCCCACTATAGAATCGGGTCTGTTTTTCATCACTCCGCTCGTAGTTAAAATATAATTTATGTTGTATTATAGTATAAAAGTAAATGTATTTATTGCAAAGTAAGACCATCAGTAGTATAAGTATAATTAAAATTTGGTACATTCTGTTTCCATTGGTTTTGCAAACGTATATTTACTGGTTGAATTCTTTATTGTAAGAGTTATCACTCCACACACTGTATGTGAAATATGACAACAAAACAGAGGTTTGTGACTTTTTGACTTTAAAACGAATGACTTTTAATTTTGACTTCCTATCCAAGTACCTAAGTGTCACTACTAGTTCATTAGTAGTGCTTATAAAATGTTATTATTATTGTAAAACTTCGCTAAAATGGATTTTATATTTAAAATATCTTTAAAACTTTGTCCGGTACCAAGACATACGCCGTAGAAAGCATGTATGAGCGACGATATATTAGCATTTAAAAATTTTTCTTACAATTCAATTTTAAACATTTTCATTCCAGCCTGTTGGCTAAAATCATATCAAATTTTAAATCTTGCAATAAGACGCTAAGTAAAGAAGTAACTTAACTATTGTAATATATTTTATAGGTTCTATATTATTATGTTAAAAAATGTCGGTTGCACCTTCTGAAGCAACGCATAATTTGTATACTTCGTTTCTCTAAATTGATTAGCATGAGTTTTTAGGCAGTTTTGTTGGAATCGTGCTTCATTACCATTTTCACATAATTTTCTTACAGTCTCACTAGGTTTGTAGCATGAAGGAAAAAAAGTTTTTATTTCATTTTATAGGATAGTATGTAATAAAATTCCGTTATAACAGTTTTACAGTTATTTCAGTTTTTAAAAATTATAGCTATAAAAACGTATTTAGGAAAGTCCTTAAAAAATATTAAAGTAAAGCGACAAAAAGATTAATCGAATCATAAAATCGTTAATAGACTAAGATAAGGCAAACACTTTGGAAATCAAACACATCTAAATGTTTAATCTTAAAGGGAATAATATTGTGATTTAACTATAGCACTACCAAAGACGTAAATTTTGAATATTTTACACTCAAGAGTCATATAAATGTTTTTTACATTACTATCGAAAGAATAAACAGTCTCAAAAAAATAAGGCGATAAGTAAACCTCTAAATAATTTTTGATTTTGGATTTATATTATGCTTAAAAGAGAGAAAGCCATTAGAGATTAACAAAACTTATCAAACGTCATATGGTGAAAATGCATTATGACCATAATGTTAGATTTAACCTGCAAACGTTGAAAAAAATTTTCGTTATTTTAAATTAGTCAATGAAAAAATTTATTTAAATATCTTTTAAAATAATTTTCTTTATTGTTATGCTTTTATGCGATTATAGATTTTGGTTTACAAAATGTATTGCCCCGATTTTTACCCTATCTACAGGGACTTCCAGTTACCTTTTCACGCCGCAATTAACTATACATATGTATATGATTAATACAACATTTTTTATAATATGCATATAGAGAATGCTGAAAGTTTTTTAGTGTATTCTTATGTAAAGTGTTTCATATGCTTCTGTTATTGTCGTCTATAATTCCTTTTTTTTTAGTTATACGAGCTAAGGCTAGGGAATCTTCTTAAGATATTGCCAGCACAGGCAGCCAATATGCACGATTCGCCTTGAGACTTATCTAGCTCGCAAGGCACCTACGTGCTAAACCCCCTCTTTCTTCGTCCTTCTTCCAACCAATCATCTCCCGGAACCACTGCCAAGTATTACTTCAGGGGGTGGTGTTTAGCTAATGCTGCTCTACCGTTGCACAGATCTTGCCCTCTCCCCTGTTCTCTGTTGTAGTAGAACCTCCTTTGCAAAGGCACAAACATAGTTCCAGTTTTCCTCCGATGTTAACATTAACTCAACAATGTAATTGGGCGTGATCGACGATCGTGTAGCTATCTCCAGGGAACTTCGTTCCCTCTCATATCGTAGGCAACTGAAAAAGACATGCTCCGCTGTTTCCCTTTTGCTTGGGCACTCTGTACATAGATCACTAACGTCATGCCTGTATTTGAAAAGGTATGCTCTAAAGCATCCATGCCCGGTCTGTAACTGGTAAAATTTACCTGCCCGTGTTTCCTCCCTGGCCATCCCGCCAGACTCGATATGAGTCTATAATTCCATCTTCACCTTTCTGGAGGTGATCCAATCCTGCTGTCATCTTTCCATTGCGCTGTCACTTGAATGGCCAGAGTACGCTACACCCGCTCTCCTTGCAACATATTTACCCTTTTCTATATCTGCTACAAATTGTAGCGGCATCATACCCGCGACTACAAAAGCAGCTGCTAAAGATACTGTGCGATTAGCACAAGCAACTCTAAGAGTACACCTTCCGTAGGTTCCGTCTAATCCCTTTGTTTGTGTGGGAGAGTGTGTGTGTGCAACATAAGCTAGGTAAAAGTTGAAAACTTGTGAATTGCTTGCTTACACATTAGACAATCAATTAACCCTCAGAAGAATGAAACATGGGAAACCTGTAAAACCTTAGTTGCAAGAATAATAGCACATAGTTATTGAAATTCTTATGAAAATATTATATTTCAAGATAAAGAAACATGCAAATCTTATTAGCAATACATTTTATTTATCAATTTATAATTGCATAACAATACAATATTTAATTGTATTCTAATTACGACCGGAATGTATTTGGTATACCTAAAATATGCCATAGCCACCAGCAATCTCATTTGAAATATATCTTTACGTTTCACATTTAAATCGAATTAGAAATGAAACGCAGAGTAACGATAAAAATAAATTTTATAAACCATTCCAATTCCATTCCAATAACTACAAGCCCTTATAAAGGGGACACAATAAAAACATCTTAATTAGGTTGACTTCCCATTGAAAATAATCCCCTAAATAATGTCACATAATGAAGATTTATGATGATACGATAATGACACTGCATCTGCGGCAAAACACTCGCGCATGCGTCTGAACATTATCTTAATGGGGCACACAAACATGCATTAAACCCACCACTGAAGATTAAATAGCAAATAGCAATAAATTTTTCTTATCGCTTTTAAAACGTTAAACCACAAATTTCATAATTTTTAAAAACTCATTATATTCTTGAAACCCACAAAAATTATTTGTTTAATTCCAGAAAATGTTATTTTTAGCTCAACAATTGGAAAATGTCTAAAAAATATTTTCCCCAATGAGAGAAATTTTTTTTTGTATTAAAAGAAAAAGAAAAACCAACCCTGTTATTTGAAATGCTTATTGTTCTGACGATGATTTGTGGTAAAAAGCCAACAATTTGATTTGTAAAAAAAAAAGAAAAAATAAATTTTTTCCATAATCATATATAATAAGAAATGATGAAAACTGCAATTTTTCATGCTTACCTACTTTTTAAGAAGATTAACTTTACAATTCACAAAAAATTTTGTATTTAATTTTTTATTATTGCTTGAAAAAAAATTGAATTTCCTTTGCATAATCGTGCAAAACAGCCATAAGATTATATTTTCATTATTATCTGTTTCATTTGGGAAATGCATGCATAGCTTTTAATATTTGAGGTTTCGCAACAAAATACAAAACAAAAACAAAAAAAAAAAAAGTATTAAACAGGAAACATAATAATAATGTTTATAAGTAGAGCAGCGGAAAATACACTATTATTTTGAAAAATTTTTAAGTGGCTTGTAAAAACGCCCTTCACATTTTCGGTTGCCTTAAGAATACTCTTTCAATTGCAAGTAAATTTGTGGTCTATGAGTGAGAATTTGTTTTTTTTTTTTTCTTCATTCGGCTGTATACTATTATACAAGATAAAGCCGATTATATTTCACTGCTAGAGCGCCAACATTACCACAACGCCCATTTGTTTCAATATTGATATTTGAACGGAGTCTCTTTGGGGGACAGATTGTTAAGCTTTTTCAACTCATCTAGTCTCCCTGTATTTTTCAGTTAATCTTATCATAATAGCTTACGCATTTATAATCATATTTTGTATAACATTTTCGCACTGTGGTCGGCAAACAAAACACATTAGCAACAAATTCAGAACTTGAGTTAACTTTAGGAAAAACCCTGTATTGATCTGATTTGATGTATAGATGGCAGCAGTATTTTAAAGAAATTACTTTAGTGATTAGTGGCATTATTTAGTATATTTTTTTATAAATAACACTGAATTTGTTAATCAATACTTTTATTCGAAAGGTCTTCGACCAACCATTGTTGAAACTAAGTTAGACTCTAATCTATGAGAGTCTGCTTCTTTGTTTACTACTATAAAATATTATGTGGGAGGGGTCGTGGTATAGTTGTTAGATCGCTCGCACAGAAACTCAAACGACCGAGGTGCAATTCCAGCGAAAGACAAATATTATATATAAGCTTTTAATTAAGCTTTAGGTCGATTAAATAATTACAAAATAAAATTTACGGTTTTTCTAATTAAAATTTAAGATGTAAGAGGTTCCCTCCCCGTCCAAGAAGTCCATCTTCAAGAAACTGCTCCCTGACATTTTTAGTCCAGTCCACCAAAAACGAATGATCAGCAGTACAGTGTCGCCACCTTCTGGAAAGATAACAACTAGCCTACTGAAAATGCTCGCCAATTACATTTAACATCCACCGGCAGATGGGGCAATTGCTGTTCATCACTCAAGGGTGAAGGTATAACACTGGCCTTTGAGTGGTCAAATGACTGCAACTTCTCTCATCAACAAAAAAGAAGCCGCAAAAAAAATAAAATCTCTCTATTATCTTCAAATTCCAATGCAGTGCACTGCATGAGTAGGGGACTAGCCTTGAGTATTGGTCCTAAAAAATAAAATATTAATTAAAATGGAGCTGTACGACCGTTGAAGGCACAGTATTGATCGTTTTTCGCGTTTTGTCACAATAAAACCTATTGGGAAGAAGCAGATCACAGCTACAACCTACTTAGCGAAGGCACTCACCACAACACAATCAACATGCAACAATGAGGCAATTGCTGTTGATCATTCAAGGCAATTTGTCTCATTCCTAAGGCGCTTAATAATAATATAAGAAAAAATATGCATGTACTGTTCTTTCCAAAAAATTTCAATACAATACAGAGCATCAGTTGGGGTTTACACCTGATGAGTATTGGCCTCAAAAAAAAAAAAATAATAAAAACAAACAGCATCGTTAAGATATTTCAATGGATGTTTTCGTCAATAAAGCCAAGTTTTTGCAACGATTTGTAATCTTGTATAAGACATGTCTGGTCCGTTTCATATCAGAGAAAAAGAAAAGTCAGAGAAATTAAATGGAATTAAAGAGTGTTTGCAAAGAAGACAAAGAAAGTTCCTTTCCATGGCGTCTGTTCTTTGGCATGCGTGTGGGATAATTTATTTTGGTTATCTTCAACAATGAAAAACCATTAACGGCGACTATTATGGCAATTTTTGGTACCGTAGTCTAGTGGTAATTGTATTGGCTTACTAGATAAGAGTTCTGGATTCAACCCCCAGCTCTGCCATCTTAAAAAAAATATGAAAAAGCTTCTCGAGTCTGTCGTTCGGAGTAGACTTTAAACTGTAGGTTCCGACACTCATGGCTAAAAATTTACGCACAAAATATGGGTGCTGCTGCAAGCTAGGCCGTAACCCTGGAACAGGGTTGTAAAGGCCAATTATGTACGTATGTGTGTATGTTTGATACAAAGGTAAAGATAAAATTAAAAGAACAAGAATTTCATTTAAAATCACACACAAACAACTTCCTGTATTCTTGTCGGTTGCACATTTTCATTTCGTAGGTGATAAGAAATGTTTGTCCAATATTTGAGAAAAAGTTTATTTGTATTTCACAAAGCTTAATATATAAACGTTTGTATTTATCTGTGTAATTTCCTTTTTTCACTCATTTAATACTTACTTGAATATATTTTGCATTCCGAGTACTATATAGTACTCGTATAAACTCGTTATTGTTATTTGAAGTTTTGCATTCATATTGTTTACGACATCGATATCATAAAATTGACTATTTTGCTAACTTTATTGCACTCAATCATATCAATAATATTTTATCAAAATAAATAAAACAAACAAACCAGAAAAAAATTAAAAATAATATTCTTATGAAGCAAAATATCAGAGAAAAATCAAATGCCATTATGTGCGTCATGCCTTTGTTCTTTAAATAATTGATGGGCATTGTTGTAGTGTCACTAGCAAGCACTGTTTTCATACACACTTGAAATGCCATAATCGGAGCAATAGAGAAGAAAGATAATATAGGACAAATTGTAAAAAATGCCCACATTGTTATTGAAATATTTTTATAATAATTATTAACATGCCTTCATACACACATACTTATATAATAAAAATAATATGCATATGGATTTTTTTTAACATACTGGTACATATACAGATAACTTTTTGTAGCAAATACTGTAAGAGGCCAGTTGTCATACTAGTCATGAATGGCATTGCCGTTCACAGTCTTTAGAATATTATTAAATTTGTTACTGACGACATTTTTCTTTGTTCACGATATTTTATGATATTTTACCTTAAAGTTATCGTATTCTAAATTTAGGTCAACGACAGATTAAGCGACAATGTCGGCACGATTACCGCGCATAATTTTTTACGACTTTTTAAAAAAAAAACCAGCATGTGTTATGCGAAGTGCTCTATTTTGACATGCAGACATCCTCGATGATCTCTTAAAGACAAAATCAACTGGGGCTCTAGGCAAATAGTCGAGGAAGGGGGGAAAAGCGTGTGGATCTTTGAGTTTAGCTTACTAAGTTCATATCTGTTATCAGTACGAAAAAAGCAAAAGTCCTTTGAAATAGGAATTCTCTAACTCTATCAATCGGTGAAATTTCAAACAAAAGTTAATGGCTGGTGTTGTCGTAACTAAAAATGGTATTTTCGCATTTTCTGTTAAAATTTAAGCTTACTATAGCAAGTTTATTAGTATGCTATACGAGGGCTGTTAGAAAGTTTAGCCTGAAAATTAAAAAAAAATTATTATAACAATTATGTTTAAGCTCCTTAAGATAGTCGTTTATACTTATCATTGCATTTTCATTCGAGATAAAACGTTTGTCAGCAGGGAGTTTTTTTTAGATTTAGTTATTATGTGTTGTACACCAGCGGTAAAGTTGATTTTGAATGTAGTTTCTATGAATTTTCAAATTCAATTGATCCAAACGGTTACAATAATATTCAGAATTTATTGGTTTGCGTTTTTGGGGATTAGCCGATCAATAAAATACCTTTGAAATCTCAGAAAACCGCTGCCATGATCTTTCCAGACGTTAACTGCTTTGCTTTCTTTGGTCCACTTTTATCAGCTTTAGTTCATTGCCTGAATTGTTTTTGCATCACTGGTATGTAACGATGGATCCATGTTTTAACAACCGTTATGAAACGATGTTTGAAATAATTTTTTTTTTATTGAGACCAACACTCAGGAGTAAACCCCTACTGATGCTGTGCAGTAAATTGCAATTTTTTTGGAAAGAACAGTAAATTTTTTTCTTATATTATTATTAAGCGCCTTAGGAATAATACAAATTGCTGTGGATTGATCATTCAAAGGCCAGTGCTATACCTTCACCTTGGAATGATAACAGATATTGTCTCATCGTTGCATATTGATTGTGTGGTGAGTGCCTTCGCTAAGTAGGTTTTGCTGTCATCTTCTACTTCCCAATAGGTGGGGAATAGTAATGCGTTACTGGTTTTATTATAGTTTTAATTAATTTTTACATTTTTGTAGAAGTTTGAAAATGCAGCAACAATTAATTTTCTGAGAACAAAAGCAACAGTATAATTTGTTTTTAAGTCGGTCTGCGCTTCTATTTTCTTGAATTTTACTGCACTTATATATTTAAAATCCTTGAAAGCTTTTCTATGAAAAATGTTCTAAAACCGAGCTCCATAACATAGGGTGAAATAAATTTTTGATCTCTCTATATAGTCAAATATTGATTGATCTGTAATCCTTATTATTTCAGTCTTCGAAATATATTTTTTCATTGTTACAGGCAGCTTGGTTCGTGTACTTCATTCTCAACAGCGACTCGTAACCATTACAATACATCGACTCTAATGCATTTCGCCAATCTTTGCCTGTTTTCTTTAATATTGATTGTTTATACAACTTTTCCAATTTAAAACTACGGAAAAAATTTTAAAGATAAAAAAATAACAAGAAACTTTAAAAGAAAAAAAAAAAACTTTAGAAACACTTAAAAACAGTTGTTTTTAATGAAAATAAAACTTCGTATTTAAATTAATGGCATTGATTTATTTTAAGTTTTAATTCTATTTCAACAGATTCGATGCTTTTTAAAATCCTTAAATATTCCAGTAGATATTGAACAGTTAAAAGTTCTCAAGTCTGGTATTAAAGAAATTCGTTGCACAAAAAAAAATAGAAACATCAATATTATTGCAACAAAAGAAAACAACAAGAAAATACAAACAACATTATGAGCAACAATATCATCACCAGTGACATCAGCAGCAACAATACAATACTTTTTATTTTTGCTTTTGCGCTATATTAGCAAATATTTTTTAACTGTTCCTTTTTTATTTTCAAAACTTAAAAAAAAAAAAAAAACAAAGTTGTCCAACAAATGCTGCATCAACCATAAATACTCTTTATGGTGCATGCAACATTGGTTGCTATTTTTCTTGTTGTTGTATTAATGTTTTTTTTTTCATGTAAGTGTGACTCTTATTTTAGTTGAAACTTTTGTTACACGCATACATATAGACAAACTTGGGTTTCCTTGTACATTTGTGTACTGCTTCTCTATATTTTTTATTTAAATTAGGGTGACCAATTTTGCATGTGAAAGATCTTCCGGTGGTATTTGGAGAAGTGTACAAAAGTTGAAAGTTATGTTTATTGATTTTCTGTCTTTTTTTGTATACAAAATTTCGTGTTGTAAGGAATGTAGTACAAATAATTAAAAATATTTCAAGTAAATTTTTTTTATTGAGACCAATACTCAGGGGTAAACCCCTACTAAATGCTGTGCATTGTATTGGAATTTTTGTGGAAAGGACAGTACATTATGACAACAGAACATATATTTTATTTTCTTATATTATTAAGCGCCTTAGGAGAGACAAATTGCGGTGAATTAATCATTCAAAGGCCAGTTTTATACATTCACCCTTGAATGATCAACAACAATTGCCCCATCACACATAATACATAACTGGCCTTTACAACCCTGTGTCAGGATTACGGCCTAGCTTCTCACAGCACTCATGTTGTGTGTGTAAATTTTTATCCATGTGTACCGGGACCTACAGTTTAATGTCGACTCCGAACGACAGAATTGAGAAGCTTGTTCATGGCAATTAATTACTCTCAGAGCTTTTGCCAGAAGACTGCTGAGAGGTAGTCGCCGAAAGAAATATTTTTATCATATTTCTTTTTTTTGAAGATGTCAGAGCCTGGAGTCGAACCCAGGACCCATATCTTAGTAAGCCAACACACTAACCACTAGACCACGGCGACTACAAGCGCCTTTGGAATGAAAAAAATTGCTGTGAATTGATCATTCAAAGGCCAGTGCTATACCTTCACCTTTGAATTATCAACAGCATTGCCCCATCGTTGCATGTTAATTGCGGTGAGTGCCTTCGCTTAGTAGGTTTAGCTGTTATCTGCTACTTCCCAATAGGTGGCGCTTTTCTCTTGATCATTCGTTCTTCGTTGTCAAAGGTTAATGTGGAATAGAGTGGAAAGTCAGGGAGCGGTTACTTTGAAGATGGACTTCTTGGATGGTGCTTCCTCTTATTTTTAAATTATAATTTTGAAAAAACCGCAAAATAACTTTTTCATTTTTCACCGTTGCTGGGATTTGAACATGGGCCGTTGGGGTTTTTGTGCGAGCGCTCTAACCACTATACCACACACCCTTTTAAATTCTGTTTTTTGTTGTCTGACCTCATAATATGACTTATCTCGAACTCGGATTTTCAAATCATTAACAAAAAAAATTTATAATTTGTTTGACAAACTTAGTGCGTACTTTGTTTATTTTAGTTTATTGAAGATAAGCGTCCTTCAGAGCTGTTAATTCGATTAACAATGCATCGTTTTCGTATTGGGTTTAGTCTCACTGGTACTGTGGATCCTATAAGACCAATAGTACCCACTGAAGAAGCTATAGACGAGTTTATCAACAACTGCGGTTGTATTCTTTCGATTTGTTAAAGATTTTACAAAAGAATGGTGGCTTAAATGCTTTCAAGCTTCAATTTGTGTAAACTATCATTATATGCGCCGCCAATTCATCCAATGGCTAAATTTATATTTATATAGAATTTCCATACAAAGTCTTTCTCTACCTTGAAGCCCATTGTTGAACGATTCCAATATATTTTAGATCAGTTAACGTTCAATGCATTTCGAAAAAGTCACTGTTTACTGTAAAGCGTGGTCAGACTATTACTATCAATGATGAGCTAATTATTTGGCCTGCATTTAATGATCTACACCAGAGCGGCCCAACATGCGACACAGCGTATGCCATATTCTTCAAAAGCGAATTGAGGCTATTATTTTTTTACGTAGAGGTACGAAGTAAGACCTGGCCACTAAATCGTGCGATTTTAGTCCATTAGGCCTTTTCTTGTGGGGCTTTATTTCTTATGTCACAGATGTTTGCCAATAAACCACGGCAGATAGCATCACCAAATTTAGCCTAATTTATAGTCCAGTGTCATGTCACTTTACCCAAGGAAGCCGTGGTGTCAGATTACACAAACAGTAGCATCAAGAATTCTTTCGAATGCAAACAAAATTTTCGCTGATACCTAATGCACACTTTGTTATATTTGTATTTGAATTTAAAATTAAGAAGCGCTTAATTAAAAAATCCTTTAATAATATATTCTTTTTCTCGTTTATTAGTATATCAGTAGATCTGGTCAGCCTTAATCGATTTAAATGTCTGTTGTTTAACCACAAGTATGAAGAAGAATTGTTTTTCATTGCGACAATATTCGGTTACTTACACCAACAAATACTTCATGGCAAGATGAATAGGGAAAGAGAAAAATATTTAGAAAACTGAAATATATTTTACATTCAGCATTAACAAACTACTCAAATAAAAATCTATACTTCACACATTAAGACTTTTCAAAAAAAAAAAAAAAAAAACAGAAAAGAAAAACATTTTTAAATGTGCCATATATATATTTAAAAGAACAAACAACACTGAAGTAACAGCTACCAAAAACATCAACAACAGCATGAGTAATAGAAACACTATTAACTTAATTCGATAATGGGTGTAGTTTCGGAAATTGTTAGTAAAGATCTAAATTTAACAAAAACAAAAAACAAATCTCACAGTAAGAAGAGTTTTTATACCAAAAAATCAGTAGAACAAAGAAAAACCTTAAGCCATACATTTCGTAGACGACCCACGTAACAATAATAATATGATAGAAGAACTTGCAATGAAATAATAATCTCAGCAGAACTTGTTATCCCTTGACTTTAACACTTTGTGTGCTTTTAACAGCTTTATTTTTATATACGAGTATTGCAACAATTGTTTGTAGATCTTACTGCCTGGCAGTATTACTTTAACTCTTGCCTCGTCTTATTTTAACAATGCAGTGCACAACTAAAATTAATAAAAAAGAAATAAACTTTGACTGTAAAACATTGCTTTGCAATTTGGTATGCAAATAATGCTTAAAGCTATGCTCCGTTTTAGAGCGAGACAAACTCAAAAACATTAATAAATAAAAAAAATTAAATAAAAATAATAAAAGTTTTCCATAAGAAAATTTAAATGAAAAAATGAAACTCGTAACTGTAACTTTGAAAACCAAATAGCAAGTTAACATTTCTATTCAACAACACTCACCTTAAATGATATTCCGGCCATAGAACCTTGCATTAGTTTCTTAATAATTATGCAAATATTTAAATAAAGGCATGTAATAGTCCAAGAAAAAGCATATCAACTGTATACAAAAACATATATTCGCTTGGCATAATATAAAAAGATTTTGATTAGAAAAAAAATTTTATAAAACACTTTCTATCAAAACTGAAAGTTGAAAATCAGTGGGCTGATTATGTGGTACTCGTAAGCTGAATGTTGTTTTAAGTGCTTGATTGTAAAATTTACCGAAAAAAAAATAAAAAAATTAAAATATATTGTGATTAATAGGCATTTTAAGATCAAAGTTGTGGGTAACACATAATATTATAGAAATACATTTTAATTATAAATGCCCTAAAACGAAATGAATTGACACCAAACTAGTCAGGTGACTGGTTCCTCAGTGATAGAGAACGGCTCAATTTCTAGCACTTTTTATGAAGCAGACTTGTAACTTTTGCATGGCGATGTTATAAGAAATTATTTGATCCCAAAAAACAACAACAATGAAGTAGTAAAACAATACGAGTATTATCTAACTCCAGAGTTATTTATGACCCGTTTCTACAAATCAAACGAATTTCGGATTTTTGCAATTCCATTAATATGCAAAACATACATACACACATAATTGGCCTTTACAATCCTGTGTCAGGATTACGTCCTAGCTTCTCGCAGCACTCATGTTGTGTGTGTCAATTTTTATCTATGAGTACGGGGATCTACAGTTTAATGTCGAATCCGAATAACGGACTTGAGAAGCTTGTTCAAGGCAATCAGTTACTCTCAGATCTTTTGCCAGAAGTCTGCTAAGAAATATTTTTTTGTTTCAAGATGTCAAAGCCGAGGCTTGAACCGCAGCTCTCGTCTCAGTAAGCCAACACACTAACCACTAGACCCACGGTGACAACAAACACAAAACACAGACAACAAATTCATATAAAATTGCGAACGTTCAAAATCGTTCGTTTTATAGAAACAGATTCTTAATAAATTAATTAAATGGTTGTAAATCAATTTTTATTTCATTTATTTATTTAAAACATACTTAACGCATAAAAGTATTGCCACAACCTACCCATAGTTATTGTTAAAAAATTTTACGTGGAAATATTTTTTATTATTAACACGTTAATCGCCATTTCAGTTATATGTATCTGACGCTAAGAAGTTCTACAAGGCCACGTCAATCACAGATGTCCGACGCAAACGATACATTTACATTATGTTTCGAAAGCCTGGCCTATCAGGAACAAAACCTGAAAATGTCTTGGCTTACTACAAACAATAAAATGAAATAAACAGAGTTATATAATGCTATACTGTTTTAATATATAACATATATAACTTTATCTAATAAAGTTACCAAGGCCCATGTTAAAATTTTTCTGATATCGTGGCGATTAACATGTTACATACATACATAACTGGCCTTTACAACCCTGTGTCAGGATTACGGCCTAGCTTCTCGCAGCACTCATGTTGTGTGTGTAAATTTGTATCCATGAGTACCGGGACCTACAGTTTAATGTCGACTCCGAACGACAGACTTGAGAAGCTTGTTCATGGCAATTAGTTACTCTCAGAGCTTTTGCCAGAAGACTGCTGAGAGGTAGTCGCTGAAAGAAATATTTTTTCATATTTCTTTTTTTTTTTTGAAGATGTCGGAGCCTGGAGTCGAACCCAGGGCCCATGTCTTAGTAAGCCAACACACTAACCACTAGACCACGGCGACTACAACATGTTACGATGTGATAAAATCAATAGAGGTTAAGTCTCCTAAATGAGGCTCTGTTTTTTTTTTCTATTAAGTGTCTTTACATTACACAGTTTGATTACTTCAAAGGCCAGTGGTATACCTTCACCTTTGAATGATCAATAACAAATGCCCCATCTGGCGTTGGATAGAGACAACGCATCGATGTTAACCGTGTATTGTTAAGTGGTGAGGATTTTTGCTTAAGTAGCTAGCGGTTATCTACTACTTCCCAATAGGTGCCGCTTTCTCCTGATTTGTATTTGTGACAATGCCCAAAGTGGTTAGAGTAGAATGTTAGGGGCGACTTCTTATGGATGATAGACTTTTTTCACGGGTATAACCTCTTTTTTTTTAATTAAAACCTCGAAAACTGTAAAATTTTTGTTCTTCATTACCTCCTTTTTTGAGATTTATGTTGGAAGCAAGTGCCACCACCAGGAGGAAGAGATCATGAAGCCCGACTAGAAATAGGTATCAAATCTTCAAACAGAATAAGATTCATTCCTTTGGGATAAGATCCGTTTCTTTCGGTAATTCACCCGTTTTCTTGGAGGAGCAGAGAAGTTGTTTAAGCGTGGTTCTCAAACTTAGTACTGATGATTGAGTAGGGGATTCATATAAACTATTATAAGTACGTGATACAAAAGATCCTTTGGATCGCAGAGTCTGCCTTGCAGCATATATGTTGTTTCTGAAACGTTTTTCGCAGTTTATTTCAAATAAAAATTGTATTAATGAAATACTTATTATTTTTTATTTCATAACTTTCATGTTGTTTTTTGCAGTGTTTTTTAGAATTTATTTTGAATAAAATATGTATTGAAAAAAAATATATTTTTTTTTAAATATTTCTTCCGTGGTTGTTTCTGTAAGCAGGTCGATATTTCCTTTTATTTTTACAATTGAAGGCTTGAATAAAGTTTAGAGTTAAAGATTTTCGTTCGACGTTTCACTACTCCTTTGATTAACTACTTCGGATCTCATTTTTATATTAAATTTTCTTACAAAAAAAATACACGCGTTTTTAAATTTTAAAAATTAATTTCCTAAAAACCTCTTCCTTTTTTGAGATTCTCTTTATCTTGTGGAAATTGCAATCGTATTTAAATGTTAGTACTAAAAGTCTAGCTTTACGTATTGGAGTCAATGGAGTTATAAACACAATTATACCCTTAGTTAAAATTTATTTATTTGACGGTTTATATAATCATCTTGGAAGTCAAGGTGATGAGCATTAAATGCAGACAATAATGCTTCAGCTATTTTTACAAAAAAATCTCTTTAACTGCGTTTTCCAGTATTTCTTTTATCTCGTTGATAATATGCCAAACAGAACAATAAATAGCGACATAAAAAGAACTTTCTGTCTTTATCACTAGTCACCCAGGATATACATATGGCACAGATCCAGATAAATTTGACTGCAACATTAACATAAATCTGGTAACAAAAATAAAAATACCAGTACTTATGGGAAGATGTAGAGAATTAAACAATTTTATGCACTTTTATGGTTTTTGCCTTTTAATGCTTTATACTTTTATTTTTTTTTTTTTAATTTTCTTTAATTCCTTGAGAGATTTTTAAGCCCAGTCCTGATAATTATGACGGTTATTGTTGCAATATAAGTGTCATAAATTTCTGATCTCCTTTTGCATGTAACCAACGGCATTAGAGTAGAACAACATTTTGCAGTAAAAGTGAAAAAAAGGGGAAAGCGTGAAAATGGCATAATTTTGAAACAATAACAGCCAACAATATACAACAACAAACCAGTGATGAAGAAAATTATGAAAACAAGTAGACGCAACAAAAGTTACCAATAGAACTACAAAACAGTACTCAGAACTGTATTCATTCAACCATTGAAGCAATCGCCTGTAAATGATGTTGCACAATAATAATACGAGTATCAAATGCTTAACAAAATGTATGAAACCGAAATTAAATGAGTTTCACTGCACAGCCCTATCTCAAACTATTCACTAATTTGTGTTGTGCCATAAAAACAGCAAAAAAAAAACGAAAAAAAAATCTGAAAAGAATATTGCAACAAAAGCTCATTGTTGTTGTGTTTTTATATTGTTGCACATACTAAAAGATACTTCTATGTATGTAGGCACGACAACAACAGCAAACGCATTTACATGCCATGATTATAAAGTCACTACCTTATTTGTGCCACAATGTGTGGCAGTTGTAAACTAAATTGCATTTGTTTGTGTTATAAAACATCAACAACAAACACGACGGCAGTATAAACACAAAAGAAAATCTAAAATAGGTTAAAAGAACATTAAAATACAAAACCACTAAATGAACAAAACCAATGTACGTACAAACAAATGAACGAATATTTTTATGAAATATTTTTCTTAAAACCTAAACTCTATTGAGAGCATTTTGTTTTTTGTTTTTATGTTCATACTCGTATGTGTGTGTGTTTTAGTTATAAATTTAAGTTTCATTTTCTAGAAAAACAAACAAAAAAGAAACCAGCTTTGTGGAATATACAAAATGAGGTAAAAATTATGTTGCAATCACCTTATTTGTTTGTATTTGTTTTAGATTTTCATCCTAAATATCATCTTTTAATGCTTGATTTTCTTGTAATGCAAAAATATTGAAACATTTTAATCTACATCAGAGCTCTCTAATGCATATCGCACGTTTATTGCATTATAGTCGTAACTCAAAAGATAATCACTTTGTCGTGGTGTAGAGGCTTACACTGCAAAGACTCAACTAGCTAAGCTGGCGGAGACCAATAGCTCTCTGGCAGGATCTTCAATGCCAGAAACGCAGTTGAGAAGCAGTAACTGGGAATTATCCGAAATGCTGAATCAAGGACAACAACAAAAACAACAACATCATATCCAATATCCTTAGAATCTTTTATTTCCCCCTAATTTAAACTTTACTGTGCGGTTTTCTTGCGGTTAATTGCCTTTTAGTGTTGAAGGTGTAACAGTGGCCATTGAATAATCAACCAACAGCAACACATTCCCTTGCGTTTTTTGAAGTAGAACCTTTGTTTTTTTTCTGACTGATCAAATCATTACCGATCAAATTAGTGGGTTTAAACAAGCACATTATACTGCATGAGTGGGAGTCATCCTCTGAGTGATGGCCTCATTAAAAAAATGGTCACATTTTACAAAATAGGTACTTTTAAAATTCTTAAAATAAAATTTTTTACAAAAAATTGTTTTCTTGCAAGTAAAGGGGTTTTTAGAAATAACTATGTTTTGTTTAATATTTATAAGTATTAACTAGATGACCCGTGCGAATATTTCGCACCGTTAGTTGTCATTTTTGTAACATAAAATGAAAATAATTCATAGAAATTTTAGTAACTTTAATACATTTTATTAAAAGTATAAAAACGTACAACTACTGTAAAGTATTGCCAAAACAGCTTTTTATAGTAAATAGCGGTATTGCCAGAATGGACTTTAATATATACATACTATTTTATGTAGAACTGCATTACTATTAAGCGACCCTGTATTACCACACTTGAACAAAAACATATAATCATAATGACAACAGTATTGTCATGCAGTTCTATATAAAATATAATTTTTATCAATGAATATATTAATTTTTCAATTTCTAATTATTTTTCTTCATTAGTGTTAGAAATAAGCTTTAAAATGAGATATCATTCATTAAATTTGATGCGGTGGTATGGGAGATATTTGAAATAATATATATGATGATTTTTATACTCATACGAATAGGTTGCATTAAGGCAGCGATATACATTTCCATTTATAGCTATACTCAATAGTTATTTTTTTTATAGTAAGTGCTGTACACTTAAGAAAAAGAACCATTTTATGAGGCCAGATAGTCATATAAAAAAAATAGTTTAAACCAAAAACAGCATTGTTGTGAAATATAACATAAAATTTAAATCATATTTGTTTACAACATCACATATTTCATACGGCAGTAACTTCAAATGCAAATGCGATTTAAACAACTGTTTTTTTGGTAGAGAATGTTTTCGAAAATCTTTTATTTTCATGTTGTGGGCGACTACTAAGAGCCCATAAAACTTTTAATAAATCTTTTGTGCAGGTTACGTACATACTTCAATAAACCTTAAAATGAAGTTGGATTCCCACTATAGACTGTGTGATGGAGCAAAAACTTACAATACAATTAAAAAAAAAGTTAAAATTACGAAACAGCATACAGTGAACTCGCGAAAACGTGAATAACCGGAAGAATGAACGTCTCGGAAACGTGAATACTTTTATGTTTGCATTGACTACTCTAAAACGTGAACAATTTTTTTCAATTGTTTTTAAATTTTTTTCGTTTTATTTCTTGAATTAGTTTAAATTTGGGGAATCCCAGCATAAGACAAAATACATACATACATTTAGCTATCTATTTCAACAAAACATGCACATGTGTACTTAAGAAATCTTAAGGAAAAGGCCATGGTTGAAAAAAACAGATCGAAAAAAGATATGTGATTTCTTCCAATAAATGTACTATTTAGGAAAAAATCCGTCTTTTAAAAGGAGTTTATTGAAGACTGAATTCTTTTGCTACACCCATATAAGTAATCCTAACCCTTTTTTGTATTATATATTCTTTTGAATTATAGTAGTAGAAAACTTTATATGTACATGCATATATGTATGTATGCAGTTCGTTCTAATTACAATTTTTTTTTTTTTTTTTTTTTTGTTTCATATTCACGAAAATGTAAAAACTGGCAAAAAAGTTTGAATAAAATTTTATATAATATTTTTATAAATAAAATTTCCAAATCTGATTGAGTTTTACTCAATATCTATTGCTAAAATACATATTTTTATTCTAAAATCTTACCGATCGAAAAGGTAAACAAATTTGAAAATGTGAACACCCTTAGTAAAAATTAGTTCACGTTTCCGCGAGTTCACTGTACTTGTTCTTCTTCATTTTTCACCTTTTCTGGAATTTAAATCTAGGCGGTTTAAATTTTTCTGCGAGAGGTCTAACCACTTACCACGCTGGTATATGAATATGTCAGTTAGACTGAAAAACAAACACATTGTCTTGAAAAACAATTGCATTTGGTCTAATAATTTTAATTTTGTGAATGTACATCACTCAGGTTGACCAGTAACTAAGAAAGTCTAAGAAATCATGCGAGAAATTGAAAACGAGCGGCATACAAACACCGTGCACATTTTTTACTGACGAACTAGTCTCGCATCATCAAACAATTATGAACCATTTGAAGAAATTTAAATACACAAAAAAAGCGAAATATTTTAGAGCCACATGTAAAAACAGAAAAAATTTCAGGTGACTAAATTTAAATGCAAAAACGGAATACTATCGAACCAATTCTGAAAAGAATGTTGACGAGCGCTGAAAAGTGTATCATTGCTAAAGCTAAATCCGTCAAATTAGTTGTCATTCATTCAGTATACGTTGCTAAATCATCATGGCCGTTTATATCATTCAGAAACACGTGCAAATAATAAAATTGTTTTCTCAAAAAATAGGATTTCCTATGTATGTTCATCATTTAATAACTCAAGAACCATGCGTTGGAAAGATATACTTTGATATACTGGTGGTTTTTATATATGTATGTGGTTGGTGTTATATGTAGTCGCCGTGGTCTAGTGGTTAGTGTGTTGGCTTACTAAGACGATAGCGCCGGTTCAAATCTCTGCTCTGACGTCTTGAAAAAGAAATATGAAAAAGTTATTTCTTTCTGCGACTACCTCTCAGCAGTCTTCTGGCAAAAGCTCTGAGAGTAATTGATTGCCATGAAAAAGCTTCTCAAATCTGTCGTTCGGAGTCGACTTTAAACTGTAGGTCCCGGTACTCATGGATAAAAATTAACACACACAACATGGGTGCTGTGAGAAGCTAGGCCGTAACCCTGACACAGGGTTGTAATGGACAATTATGTATGTATGTATGTATGTATGTATGTATGTAAGTGGTTGGTGCCACGCCTATATAAAATCTGTGTTTATTTGTCTATATTTTTTAAATGGTATTATTTAGAACTTTTTTATTTAGTCGTAGTGGAATTGACAAAAGTGGAGCGATACCTCCTATATAAAATAAATATGGATTATTTTGAATATCTAGAGAAAATTAATAGTATTGGGGGGGTCGTGGCATAGTGGTTGAGCGCGTGCACAGAAACTCAAAGAACCGAGGTTCAAATCCCAGCGAAGGAGAAAAATAAAAAAATTAATTTGCGGTTTTTCCAAAATTATAATTTAAAAAATAAGAGGTCCCCCCCCCACCACCAAAAAATTCATCTTCATGAAACCGCTCCCTGGCATTTCCAGCCTATTTAACCAAGAAAACAAATGATCAGGAGTACAGCTCCATCTTCTGGGAAGAAGATGCTCACCACTCACATTCAACATCCAGATGTGGCAATTGCTGTTGATCATTCAAAGGTGAAGGTATAACACTGGCCTTTGAGTGATCAAATTGACAGCAATTTGTCCCATTGACATAAGGCGCTTAACATTATTTCCTCACATCTATGTATCTATGTATATCTATATATTCCAATACAATGCACTGCATTTAGTAGGGGTTTACTCCTGAGTATTGGTCTTAAATAAAAAAAAAAAAAAAAAGTATAAATTTAGTCCATATAACTTTTTGGGTAATACAAATTATCAAACAAAAAGTAGGCGTAATTGTGTAGGTGGGAGCAGCGTCAAGCTTTACAATATTTTTCTTTTTCCTTTAATTTTCCTTCTAAACCTTTTTTTATTATTTATTTATTTATTATATTCAGAGGAGCCCGTTTTTAATATAAAAACTTAAACTTTTACTATAGTAATGTCCAGCAGCGCGGATTGGGTTACTCTAGTGTATATATATAAAATTAAAGTAGTTTTATGAGCAGGATCTAAATACAATTTCGTGAAGATTTGGGGATGATATTTTTAAATTCGGAAATCAAAATTATAAACAATTAAAAAACAAAAAATATTTTTCGCCTTATTGGCAAAATACATTCAATATAATTTGAAATGTATGCTTTTGGAGATAAGCATGTCTCTATGGCCATTTTTGAATAACACCTTTGGGAAAAAGTCTCCTGACGAGTCTCTTAAGCAGAGACGAAATGGCCATAGAGACATGCTTATCCCCAAAAGCATACGTTTCAAATTATAATTATAAACAATCTGACAACATGGCATCTAACAATGAAAATGAAGAAAAATTGCTAAGGCTTAAGTGGTTTCAACTTGGCAGGCTAATTTACGTCTTACTCGCGTATTCTATTTAGATATCGACTATAAGTGCAAGTTGTTTAAAAGTGTTTTGTTGATAACCAGGCATGTGGATACAACAAATTCTTAATTTTGAAAAAATCGTAAATTGTTGGTAAAAGATTTGGTTCAACATTGAAACAAAAGACAATGTTAAAAATACTCATATATATCTTATTACTTAGAGAAAATAAAACAATACCAGAACAAATAAAATTTTACTTAAAAAAGTTTTTTTTTCGAGAAATCACGTAGTTATTGTTAAGTTGCCCTATTTTACAATTTTTTAAAAAAAAAGTTTTTTTAGTTTCTTTAAAATATGGTGATTATTAAATAACTACTTATATTTACATATGTATATGGTGAAATTTAATATTTTGCTTAAAGGCGTACTCTTCACACGCACACACACTATACGAGTACCTAAATTTATTGTTGCTCTTCTCTTGAATATTTTATGCTTAAGAGAGCAGCAGGTGTACAATTAAAAGGAATAATTTTATACTCCTCGTACTTGTATCTTCTTTTATAAAATACATATTTTGCCTTCAGAGAGTACAACAATAAAATTGTGTTTATTTTTTTATATTTTGAATGAAATTATTTGCAAATCATTTGCCAAGCATTTTAATTACTTTTGCAAACATTTGAGTAATAGTGTGTGTAACAAGTAAGTAAGTAAGTGTAAGTGAATGTGTATTATAAGTATTAATGTAAAATGCATATTTTATATACATGCATGCATCATATGTAAGTATGTATATGAAACATTATATGTTTTTAAGTGATTTCACATCCTAAATAAGTTTTAGTTTTCTATACATACATACGTGTAACATATAGTCATTTATTAAGTGTATATGTGTGTGTACAACATGAATTTTAGTTTAGTTAGTGCCTTACAAAATCCAACGAAAACAAAAACCGTCTGTTATAATCAGTTACGCCTATGCAACACAAAGAATACACTATAAAAAATGTCCTTTATTTTAATATTCATAATGACAAATTGCGGAATGAAAAGCTTTTTATGAATTTGATATTTTATACGAGTACGTTACATGTTTTCTAGGGGAAAAAAATTAAAAAAATTTTACATCATATATAATGTGTGTGAAGTTAAATTCGAATTTGAAAAGCAAAGACATAAACCATCTCTCTTTAGCTAACACATTTTTTGCGTTAACAGAGCTCTGTTAATAGTTTAACAGCGACTATGTACGGGTATTTCAGGACTTATTAGGTATTTAATGGACACACATTCCAATTTTAGGAAGAAAAGGTACTCCCATATGGAAGCTATATTGTTCACTTTGTATCTCATAAAAAAAAAATTCATATTTATTTAGTTTTAGGTTAAAAAAAAGCCGAAACAAATTCTTTCAAAAAAAACCAAATAAGTGGAGAAGATCAGTGGCCATTATGGAAAAATACGAAAATGCAGGTATATCACACTATATGGGGATGACAGTCCAAGGGGTCCCTAATGGAGCAGTATTAGTGGTATTCCTGAAATAATTTTGGGATTTGAAAAAATTTAATTTGAAAAATTCAATTTTTTTGCAAAATGACTGGAGAAGATCAGTGGCCATTATGGAAAAATACGAAAATGCAGGTATATCACACTATATGGGGAAGACAGTCCAAGGGGTTCCTAATGGAGCAGTATTAGTGGTATTCCTGAAATAATTTTGGGATTTGAGAAAATTTAATTTAAAAAATTCAATTTTTTCAATTTTTGTAAAATGACTGGAGAAGATCAGTGGCCATTATGGAAAAATACGAAAATGCAGGTATATCACACTATATGGGGAAGACAGTCCAAGGGGTTCCTAATGGAGCAGTATTAGTGGTATTCCTGAAATAATTTTGGGATTTGAGAAAATTTAATTTAAAAAATTCAATTTTTTCAATTTTTGTAAAATGACTGGAGAAGATCAGTGGCCATTATGGAAAAATACGAAAATGCAGGTATATCACACTATATGGGGAAGACAGTCCAAGGGGTTCCTAATGGAGCAGTATTAGTGGTATTCCTGAAATAATTTTGGGATTTGAGAAAATTTAATTTAAAAAATTCAATTTTTTCTATTTTTGTAAAATGACTGGAGAAGATCAATGGTCATTTTGGAAAAATACGAAAATGCAGGTATATCACACTATATGGGCATGATAGTCCAAGGGGTTCCTAATAGAGCAGTATTAGTGGTATTCCTGAAATAATTTTGGGATTTGAGAAAATTTAATGTGAAAAATTCAATTTTTTCAATTTTTGTAAAATGACTGGAGAAGATCAGTGGCCATTATGGAAAAATACGAAAATGCAGGTATATCACACTATATGGGGAAGACACTCCAAGGGGTCCCTAATGGAGCAGTATTAGTGGTATTCCTGAAATAATTTTGGGATTTGCGAAAATTTAGTTTGAAAATTTCAATTTTTTCAATTTTTGTAAAATGACTGGAGAAGATCAGTGGCCATTATGGAAAAATACGAAAATGCATTAATAATTTTTTAATTTAGTTTTTTTTTTACTATATTTTAATTATTTATTTTAGTTTTGATTCACTATATGTTTCATATGCAGGTAATGTTAACATTACTCTGTTAACTAATTCTGTTGTTAAAAAGAATTTAACTTTCGTAGCTAACTTCACACACTTCTTCTCCAGTCATTTTGCAAAAAAATTAAATTTTTCAAATTAAATTTTCTCAAATCCCAAAATTATTTCAGGAATGCCACTAATACTGCTCCATTAGGGACTCTTGGACTGTCATCCCCATATAGTGTGATATACCTGCATTTTCGTATTTTTCCATAATGGCCACTGATCTTCTCCAGTCATTTTGCAAAAAAATTGAATTTTTCAACTTAAATTTTCTCAAATCCCAAAATTATTTCAGGAATACCACTAATACTGCTCCATTAGGAACCCCTTGGACTGTCTTCCCCATATAGTGTGATATACCTGCATTTTCGTATTTTTCCATAATGGCCACTGATCTTCTCCAGTCATTTTGCAAAAAAATTGAATTTTTCAACTTAAATTTTCTCAAATCCCAAAATTATTTCAGGAATACCACTAATACTGCTCCATTAGGAACCCCTTGGACTGTCATCCCCAAATAGTGTGATATACCTGCATTTTCGTATTTTTCCATAATGGCCACTGATCTTCTCCAGTCATTTTGCAAAAAAATTGAATTTTTCACATTAAATTTTCTCAAATCCCAAAATTATTTCAGGAATACCACTAATACTGCTCCATTAGGAACCCCTTGGACTGTCTTCCCCATATAGTGTGATATACCTGCATTTTCGTATTTTTCCATAATGGCCACTGATCTTCTCCAGTCATTTTGCAAAAAAATTGAAATTTTCAAACTAAATTTTCGCAAATCCCAAAATTATTTCAGGAATACCACTAATACTGCTCCATTAGGGACCCCTTGGAGTGTCTTCCCCATATAGTGTGATATACCTGCATTTTCGTATTTTTCCATAATGGCCACTGATCTTCTCCAGTCATTTTACAAAAATTGAAAAAATTGAATTTTTCACATTAAATTTTCTCAAATCCCAAAATTATTTCAGGAATACCACTTATACTGCTCCATTAGGAACCCCTTGGACTGTCATCCCCATATAGTGTGATATACCTGCATTTTCGTATTTTTCCATAATGGCCACTGATCTTCTCCAGTCATTTTACAAAAATTGAAAAAATTGAATTTTTTAAATTAAATTTTCTCAAATCCCAAAATTATTTCAGGAATACCACTAATACTGCTCCATTAGGGACCCCTTGGACTGTCATCCCCATATAGTGTGATATACCTGCATTTTCGTATTTTTCCAAAATGGCCACTGATCTTCTCCAGTCATTTTGCCAAAAAAATTGAATTTTTCAACTTAAATTTCTCAAATCCCAAAATTATTTCAGGAATACCACTAATACTGCTCCATTAGGAACCCTTGGACTGTCATCCCCATATAGTGATATACCTGCATTTTCGTATTTTTCCATAATGGCCACTGATCTTCTCCAGTCATTTTACAAAAATTGAAAAAATTGAATTTTTTAAATTAAATTTTCTCAAATCCCAAAATTATTTCAGGATACCACTAATACTGCTCCATTAGGGACCCCTTGGACTGTCTTCCCCATATAGTGTGATATACCTGCATTTTCGTATTTTTCCATAATGCCACTGATCTTCTCCAGTCATTTTACAAAAATTGAAAAAATTGAATTTTTTAAATTAAATTTCTCAAATCCCAAAATTATTTCAGGAATACCACTACCACTAATACTGCTCCATTAGGAACCCCTTGGACTGTCTTCCCCATATAGTGTGATATACCTGCATTTTCGTATTTTTCCATAATGGCCACTGATCTTCTCCAGTCATTTTGCAAAAAAATTGAATTTTTCAAACTAAATTTTCTCAAATCCCAAAATTATTTCAGGAATACCACTTATACTGCTCCATTAGGGACCCCTTGGACTGTCATCCCCATATAGTGTGATATACCTGCATTTTCGTATTTTTCCATAATGGCCACTGATCTTCTCCAGTCATTTTGCAAAAAAATTGAATTTTTCAAATTAAATTTTCTCAAATCCCAAAATTATTTCAGGAATACCACTAATACTGCTCCATTAGGAACCCCTTGGACTGTCATCCCCATATAGTGTGATATACCTGCATTTTCGTATTTTTCCATAATGGCCACTGATCTTCTCCACTTATTTGGTTTTTTTTGAAAGAATTTGTTTCGGCTTTTTTTTAACCTAAAACTAAATAAATATGAATTTTTTTTATGAGATACAAAGTGAACAATATAGCTTCCATATGGGAGTACCTTTTCTTCCTAAAATTGGAATGTGTGTCCATTAAATGCCTAATAAGTCCTGAAATACCCGTACATAACCGCTGTTAAACTATTAACAGAGCTCTGTTAACGCAAAAAATGTGTTAGCTAAAGAGAGATGGTTTATGTCTTTGCTTTTCAAATTCGAATTTATCTTCACACACATTCATATATATACTACGAGTATGTACGAGTATATGCAGATTTTAATATAGGGCATTAAATCTTCGCTTATAACCAAATTATAAATTTAATTTGTTTTTCTTTTATGCTTTTCAAACTTTTCTATGCATACATATATACCATTTTTTGTTTTACATTTTATTCATTTTGTTAAATTTGTAGACATTTTTGTATATGAAATGCACAAAAGAATAACAATAATTTTTATATATAAAGTTGTTTTAACACATTTTTGGCAGCACCAAAGACAGAGGCGTTGAAAGTTCTATAACAGAAAATAGGAAACAGACATTTCAAATTATTTAATATGCATGCCTGAGTGGTTGTTATTTTTTTAAGGAGTAATTTTAAAGTTTTTTATAAATAAATAAAATCTATACAGAGTACATACAAATTTGATATACATACTAGAGTATTCAATTATTCGACTTTTTAATATATAAAAGTAATAATTTACTACTTCGTATGCAATAAAAATATTAAATAAGTAATTAAAAATAATTCATATTATGAGTTAAAAATTAGTTAAAAAAATTATGCACTTCTATTAAAATAGTCTTGTAATGTTATTTATATTTAGTAATTTAGTTTAGCTCTCAACCGATGGTTTTCTTTAGTTTTAATAAAACTCGATTTTGAGAAGACTCTCTCGCTGATTGTAGATGTTGGAGAAATTGAGAGAAGTGCATGGAAAAGAATATATAATTTTTCGGTTCTGTTTTTGGTTTTTTCTAAATATAAGAAATCATCCATTAAATTATTGCAGCCTCTTTTAGGTTTTTTGAAATTTTGTACACTTTTAATTGCTTCATTTAATTGTGATAATCGATTATTTTCGTTTATTTCAATTAAATCTTCTGTAATCATATCATCATCTGACACATTTTGTTCCATATTTTCTAAAAACATTCTCAAAAACAATTTGTTTGCAAAATCTTTTGTTTCAGATTTTGTGCAACACTTTGAAAAAGTGAAAATGTACTAAAATTTAGATATAAAATAGGTGTACAAAGTAGTTTTACACGTCTTTTATTTATTCGAATCTTAAGCCTTTCTAATAACTAATTTAAAAAAGGATTGTTTGCATTTTCCATTGTATTACAGCCTGTTTCTAGAACACGAATGGGTTTTGACATTCGTCTTTTTATATGTGAAACAACAACAAATTTGAGTGTTTTTGTTGTTGTTTCACATATAAAAAGACGAATGTCAAATACCATTCGTGTTCTACAAACAGGCTGTTAATAATAGTAATAGCGACATCAAGTGGTTTAAGGGCTTTATTCAATTTTGATAAAACTTTAATTTCCATACCTGTAAAAGTCTTAAAACCAAAATCAGATAGAGCGTAATTTACGTATTTACAAATACGAAGAAAATTTTCAATCATGGAAGATAAGGACGACCATCGATGCTTTACAGCATGTACAAGACGAATTTCTTTTTCTTTTCTTGCAGCACAACATATGTTTGCAATTTCTTTTGTTTTTCATTAGATTTATTAAATATTTTAAAACACTTAGAAAGTTTATTAATACCATTTATTATTTCTATATATAAAGTATTTTTTTATATGGATTAATCGATTAATCGTAGGAAATTATTCGAGTTATTCGTTATTCGATTTTTTTATTTTATTTGAACACAATTGTTCGATTAATCGATTAACGATTAATCGTTTGAATACCCTAATACATACATATGTACTAAAATATTAGGTATGTTTGGATACTAAAAAATTTGTACAAATTTGTAAAATTTTTTGGTGTGACGTGATTGTTTACACAAATACTCAGTGAGAGAAGTGAGAAAAAACAAATCGTATGTAAGAGAACTTACTGGTTTTTACTAAACAAATTCTTTCCACGAGTGTTAAAAGTTTGTATGATAAATAAAGAGCAGCTGATAATAAACAAAACATTTGCTAAAATAAATTAATTTTGCTAATTTAATTTGCTAATATATTTGCTGAAATTTGGCTGTTATGAATCACTGTTTTGGGAACAAATTATTTCATTTCCTGTGTTACATGTTACGTTATGTACATATTCTCTGTAGTTTTCATCTGTAAATTTATTCAAAAAGTTTATAATATAATCCAAATATATGTTTTGATATTTAACAACTTTAGATTTACGAAAACTTACTGGAGAAAAAATAACTTCCAACTTTTTGTATCCTACATTTTAATTCTAACTTTTTATTTTTACCTAAACAGACCTATTCTATAGGGTGGGCCATTTAAGAGAATAAATTTAAAAATTCAATACAACAAAAACGGTTTGAAATTTTTTCAAATTTATTTTGTTGTAATGTTCAATTGCCCGGGTTAGAAATGGAATGTTATTTCATTTATATGGCTGCAGCGGCTGGCCTCACAGTAACCCTTTCCATCGAACCAATTTTCAAAATATCATCGATGGAATTAAAGAATGCTGTAACTGACAAAACCTTAAATGTTCACCTGCATAAAAGTAGAACAAAGATACTGGTATTTTTCAAAACGCAGGCAGCGTAAGTAAATTTATTTTCATCGGAGAAATGTGGGACTGAGACCAATCGACGCGTATTTTTTTCCGATAAAAATGATCCAAAAAACCCATTTTCGATTTTTTGTTAGTTACAGCGTTCCTTAATTCTTGCGACGATTGTTGGGTAGAATGTTCAACTCTTGAGAACGATGACGAGTTGATGTTGGTGACCACAGCTTCAGGTGTACGAACTACATGAGCACGCTCACGACTTGGTGCATTAACAATGAAACCATTCTCACGAACTCTAGCAATCAACTTGCGTATACCGACCATTTTTGGTCCTTCTTTTCAACTATTTTGTACGATATTTTCGTGCAATTTTCGACCAATTGTCTGTGTTTTAAGAATCAATTTCTAATAAATCTCAACATTGCTCAAGCGTAAATCGAAACAACAAACAACCATTTCTATTCAATTTAAAAAATTTAATACTTTAATAAACTTAAAACGCAATATTCTCTGAAGAACTAAACCTTGTGCATATTGATTAAAAGTTAATTTTTGTCGCAATAATTTGAACGGTTAAGGATAGAATCGGTTTACAGTTGTTCTAACACAAATATATATGAACGAATAAAATTTCTCAAAGCCCAAATACGCATTTATTTCAATAACAAGCTCTTCGTTAAGCAAACATTTCTTACCCGTTACACGAAGCTAAATTTCGAGAGTGTATTGCGTGAGAAAGCAGTTCGTATTTTAGTTATATCCCTGCCAGAAAATTGGTAGTCGACTACAAATAAAGCTAACTTATAATTCACTTTTATGGGCTGACTATAAGCTAACTACATTGTAATCCAGAACTTACTAAAATCAAAGTGTTTATAGCTAGCTGCAAAAAGTTAACTTTAAGTTAACGGCTAGGTAACCAACTTTAAAGTTAATTGAAAGTAATGCAGAGTCAGACAATTGACTACTTCCTATGACATCGCAATGTTAAAATAGTTAGTTGTTTTCATATAAAAGTAATCCAAGTGTCAACCACCACTACTTGAGAAATAGTTAGTTTTAAATTAATTGAAAGTTAACTGAATTGCCTGCAGGGATAGATTACACAACGGTGCACACTGGTTCAAGAGCGGCATTAATTCACTTTTTTCATGCCTTCTGATCTACCAGATTTTTATACAGTTTATAATAAACGATCTAGTTATCATGTATCAAAAATATTAGGCTTATATCTTTATTAAGTACTTTTTTCTCCAGAGACATTCAAAGTTGACCTAAGTGAATGCGTTTGAAATGACCGTATTATATATGCTGCATTCTATCGCTTCATGCTTTTAAAATACTCTTGTAATGACACTAAAAAGATTTTTTTTCATACAATTGGATGTTATTTATGATATATATGCAAATAAAAAAAATTTTCAAATTAAAAAAAAAATACTTTTTTTTTACTACAAAAAATTGTCCAAAAATATATATTTTCTCCAACTTCTATGGATTGCATCTTCTGATCTCCAACGTGTTCCAGCCAGAGACTAATATCAAATTAAAGCCTGAAGTCTTAGCTAATTATTTCTTAAAAATTCAGCTGCCTGTTTTTGCCCCTAAGCAATTCCGGTTTAAGAAACTAAAAATAGTTAGGAAAAATTTGCTTCACAATCATGTAATTGCAGTAGAGGTTTGTATTAAAATCTGTTGCATACTCTTAGGATTGCACTTCTCTGCAATAGATTTTATTGCAACTTGTCTGCAGTTTTCCCGGCCATTTTAAGAAAATTCATAAGTTTGTTTAACGATCTTTAAAAACATGTGAATTTTTTTGGGTAAATTCAAAGAATACGCTTTTAGGGTTCATTCGGTTTCAGTAATAAGGTGAATATAACCAGACCTATCTTTTATATAAAGAAAAACTGCAAATTTTGAAGCTTTGAAGGCAATTTTAATTCGGCCATATCTACTACACTACATACGCAATCTAAACAATTTTTTCTACGAATTATAAAGGAAGTGCTGTATTTCAACAAAAACTGCATTTAAAAGTTATAAATTAAAATATCTGACATATACAAGCTACTAAACTGTGTAAAAATTTTCCTCAGTTTTCATTTTACAATATTAAAGTGACTTCAGTAGACATTTTCTAAGACAAAATATTTCTTTTTAATCAAATAACTTATGAATTTCTGTGAGTCTTTTTTTGAACGGAATTATTTGATTTGTAAAAAATAGTTTTAAAAAATCGAATTTTAGTCACCAAAATACCGCCTACACAGAGTGCAAGATGGTGCGATGGGCGATGAAACTTGGTATGCGCCTTTTGTTTTTTCTAAGTAGTATATGTACTAAATTTTAAGACTTTTACTTTTATACGAAAGGTTTTATGTGAAAATATTCATTTTGATTGTATAGACGGTGGGTTTGATTGTATATGGGTGTGGCTGATTTTCATGAAACTATTTTATTTTCTTAATTTAGTCAATATAATCTGTGCCAACTCTTAAGTTTCTAGGTCCACTCCTTATATTTTTTGCACAAAAATGTATGAAGCCGTACACGGTGTGCGGTGCACCCATAAAGTACCAGATTTTTTTCCATACATTTACCTTTTTTGCTTCAAATTAATAATTTTAATTTACGGTTGCTTTGAAAAGTATACTGCCAAAATCACTTTACATCTTAAAACCAAAAACGGATAATCAGCACAACGAAGTTAACAAAACTGGCAAACTTATATTGTTCTATATATGAAATAAAATTCATCATAAATGGAACTACAAAAGAAATTAATTACACTTATATCTAATTGGGAACAGCAATTTTTAAATATATCCTTTAATATATAAAAAAATATTTAGAAATATGCTACAAACTAAGCTAATAAAAAAAAACACGTAAAGTTTTTTACCACCTCTTGTCCGCTTTCCACATCAAAGAACTTCTAGAGCTACAATAAAAATTGCTGATTGTGCAACACTTAGATAGTGGGTAATAATGCAATAATGGTAATCCTGGAAATACAATAAATATTCTTCATTTTAAATTCACGCAAAAATTTAAAGGGTTTAAAAATTGTGTACATATTTCCTCAAACAAATGTTGTAAATATGTATGTACATCTGTGCATATATATATTGCCTAACATTTTCATTTAAATATTTTTATTTTTTTTAATTCTTTTATTATTGTATTTATTGTAAAAACATACCCAATTAGTAGTTGTTAATCAGCCTAGGGGGCGCAATGCACTCAAGCTTAACTCTTAAAAAAATAAAAATATCATCATAATTGTTATCTTTAAATAATTTTGTTTTCGTTCATTCATGTGCTCCTTCGTGCATTAAATTTTATAAATAAAACAGCCAACCCTTCTTTATAAAATGCAATTTCCTCTGTGAACTTTTTTGCTCTTAAGAAAAGTTATTTTCTATAGGAAAAACTGAGAAGAAAAAAAAAAAAACAAGTAAAAATAAATGCATTTTTGTTGTCGTTAAACACTTGAAAAACACTTATAGAACAATATCTGTATAAAATTGTTTTTATAGGTTATTACGTGAATAAACAAACAGACAGAGCAGAGATAGAAGACACAGAAGAGACAGACTGGCAGACAGACAAAGGGAAAACAGATATATGCATGCATTTTATGCACACTTAAACTAATGATTGTATCAATATGTAGGAGAGGAGAGAGCATGAATATACATGAGTTTTGCTTGCATTGCATGTTCACATACATACATACATATGTACATACATATGTATATACGCATAAAAATATTATGACTGTATCAGATATATCATTGTTATCAAAAGCAACAACATAATCATCTTCAATGCTCTCATCAAAATGATTATCGTTGTCATACAAAGAGTATCGCATCACTCAATACTTATTAGCAACAACAACAATGACAATAACAGCAGTAACAGCTGCTGTCGCTTGTTTATTTCATGTATCTGTTTGTGTGTACATATGTATGTATTTCGTGTAATCACACGTACCACACACGTTTAGTAATTTAATAGGCAATATTTTTATAACTTTTCCCGTTTCTATAACATTTTGCCGCAAAGAAGTTTTATTTGATTAACGAAAAGAAAACAACTTCAGGCACGCTTAAAATGCATTTATTTAACAATTAAAGTGCTTGGTATCAAAATTTTAAAATAGAAAATCAAATTAAATGTACCAGAATGAGTAAAGAATTTTGTTTTTATAATGTTTCACTATAAGTGTTGTAACACTAAAAAAGGGTTGGTATGGCCAAATTATGTCTGTATGACATTGCACTCTAATCATCTATAAGCTATCAATTTAATGATGAAGAGGAAGTGCCACCTACTGGGTAAACTGGCGTAACCAAAAAGCAAGGATCAAAACCTATCAACAACAATAGCCAAGATTCTCACCACTTCACAACAAACAAAAATTAACATAGACAAATAGAGCAATGGCAATTGATCATCTCAAGCGTGGCGTTTGAGTGATCAACTGACCCCAACTTGAGCCCTGAGTATTGATCTTATAAAAAAACATAGTATATACAGTCGAATTCGGATATAAGCACACCGTTTATATGAAAAAATCGAATAATTGCAAAACAAATGCATTTACTTTTGTTTTCTATTAAATTCAAAGGAATTTAACTCAGTTTTCAAGAAAAACCGCATAAAAGAAACAAATTTTGCATTGAAAAGCACAAAATTGTATAAAAAGAACTCTGCTTATTTGCAAATACGAGCATTAAGAAGTTATCGACGAAAAAAAATTTTACCACCGGCTCATTTCTTATTTACTTTGTGCATGCCTACATTTTCAAAAGTATTTTTTATGGCAAGAATGTTAATTTATTGCTAAAATCCTTTATAATTTGTCTGTTAACTTCGTCAGAATATGGATTTTTCTACAACGTATCGATTTGTTTTATTTTTATGTACTCAGGTAAACCCAACTCCTACTAAATGCTATGCATTGTATTGGAATTTACGTGGAAAGGACAGTACATTATGACAACAGAACATATATTTTATTTTCTTATATTATTAAGCGCCTTAGGAATGAGACAAATTGCTTTGAATTGATCACTCAAAGGCCAGTGTTATACTTTCACCCTTGAATGATAAACAACAATTGCCCCATCCTTGCATGTAGATTGCGGTGTGTATATTCGCTAAGTACGTTTTTAGCTGTTATCTGCTACTTCCCAATAGGTGGCGCTTTTCTCCTGATCATTCGTTTTTCATTGTCAAAGGTTAAAGTGGAATAGAGTGGAACGTCAGGAAGCGGTTACTTTGAAGATAGACTTCTTGAGGGTGAGGACCTCTTTTCTTTGAATTATAATTTTTGCAAAAAAAAAACCGCAAACTAAGTTTTTTTCACCTTTGCTGGGATTCGAATCTGGGCCGTTTGAGTTTTTGTGCGAGCGTTCAAGCCACTATACCACGTACCCCTGCATTTAGCAGTGGAAATGCTAAAATGGCAACAATGAGTCCTGTTTCGAGTAAAGGCATTAACGAATGTCATAATCCGAAGTTTCGATAGAACGTAGCCCATAGAGAATGGAACGATCTAACGGTCTAATTGGGCATTTGGTATTGAATATGAAGATTTCGTCTTTGGTTTTCACCAATTACTCCAAATATTAAAGGCTATGATTTTAAAAACAGACTCATGTTATATTCGATAATTTCTAACAGAAAAATGTTATCATTTATCAGGTATTTAAAATTATCTGTAACATACTGCATTTTAAAGATTTGTTAGGCTGAAAATAAAAAAAACGAAAATTTCGCCATTTTATTCCATTCTAATATATGTATAATAGAACACTTAAAATTAAATTAATTAATTATGACCAGAAAATATAATTCAAAATCAAATAAAAAACTAATTTGGTGCATAATACCCTACACTAAAATCTGTTCTTATGACTATAACTCTTTTGTTATCTAATATTTGCTCATGCCAGTACGAGTATACTTATACGCAAGTAAACTTTTATATTCGACATCATTTCAATAGTTGTTCTATTTTGTATAGAATATTTTATTCTTCTTTTTTTTTGTACTCTTGGAGTATAATTTTTTTTTTTTTTTTTGCATAAATAAATAAAATTTTTAAAATAAAATAACAACAAGTAAACTTTTACCTCAAACACGTTGTTGTTTTATGAATTTACATGTGTTTTTGCAAAATAAATAAACAAAAAAAGAAAAAAAAAACCAACGGCTACAGATTCAAACTGTTGTACTATATTTTCGGTGTCAGTTTACATGGATATCATACATAACTGGCCTTTACAACCCTGTGTCAGGATTACGGCCTAGCTTCTCACAGCACTCATGTTGTGTGTGTAAATTTTTTATCCATGAGTACCGGGACCTACAGTTTAATGTCGATATCATTCGCTCGTATATTCACGTTTTTTACAAAAGAGTTGTTCACAGAAACAGCATGTGTGTCCTAAATAAATTCAAAAGTTTGTTTTCACTTGGTAACCAGAAATATTATTTTAAATTTTTACATGCCAATTAAAAAAATTCTTTTAAATTATTTAATTTTCATTTTTATTTTAGGCTTTAGAAAATCGATTTTATTTTATTTTTGATAAAACAAAAAATTACAAAAATTTTTATTAAAATTCTAAAACATGTTTTACTTTAAAGTACCTGAAATTTCATATTTAATTACAAAAAAAAAAGAAATCTATACAATAAGATTTGCAATGACAAAATATTGACAGCTATTCTTATCACTTGACAATTAGAAATTTATAAAATATTATTATTAAGTATATGCATTATGTTTTCCAAATTACAAGTATGTCAAAAACACATGTACGTAGTATTTATTTAATATTCTGAGAAAATTATATTAAAAACAAATGAATCAAAAAATGTATAATAATTATATATTTTTTCTTTTATTTATGTTTTGATTTAATTTACAATGCATTTTGTATGTCTGTGGGGGGGTTTGTTATAACCACAAATATAATATGCAACCTTTACGAATAAAGATATTTAATCTTAGATATGAAGTACTCGTATTGCTGTATGCCTCAGGCCTCAGCAATAAAAGTTAAATGCATGTAGTTTCTACACAAGTGACGTTTAAACGAGTCATAAGCACTTAACTAATAGCGACTAATTAATACTGTTCTCTATATACATACTTAAGTATATATCTAATTAATAACGGTTTATCATCTTCACATGCCTTGTTGCCAGTTTAGCCATTTCACTTTTTGATTAACCTTTAACTACTGAGGTGAAATATTTTGTCATAATTATTGACGTGGGGTAAATTTTACCACCTTTTGTTTTACAAAAAAGATTAGCCAAAAAAAATTTTTTTTTAATAATTTAATTTTAAAAGAACAAGAAAATACATTTCTATTAAAATAGGATTAAAAAAATAAAAAAATCAAAGATATAGTACAACAACACAGGGGCTCAACAGAGCTCAACCGGAGAAAATAAATTAAAAAATCTAACAAGAGGGTAAAATTTACCACCGCCTCAGTAGTTAAAGGTTAAGTAGTTACCTTAATTGAAAACCATTTGAATTTTTCAATATTCTGTGAAATGCTGTCTTAACGAAGTTAGTTTACAAAAATAAAAAATGCATTCGTTATCAACTTTTTTAAAGTACGTTTTTTTAACTATTATGTGATTTCTACGTAGTAAATAGCTGTTAATCTTTGTAACTACAAGAAGTGAACTGATGTCGCATAAAAAATGGCAAAAAACCATTTAATTTTTGTCTACAAAACAATGCTTCCAAGGCTTGAATTTTATATTGTATTTCGCTTATAATGGATTACAATTGTATTTACCGTAACTTCACTTGAAGACATAATCAAGAATAAAAAAATTTTAAATTTCTTTTTCAATATACATACTTATCGTCATATGAAATTCAAAATTCCCTAGGTTAAATTAAGAATAAAGAAGGAGAATCAAGAATCATTTTTTTTATTTGAGACCTATACTCAGGGGTAAAACTCTACTAAATGCTGTGCACTGTATTGGATTTTTTTTTTTTTTTTTAAGGACAGTACATATGGGCAATTTCAAAAATTTTCAACATTTGTTGAAACTGAGTTCAGATGCTTATTATTTCTCCAGTTTTTCTAATTGACCAAAACGGTCAAAAGGGAATGGTAAGCCACACTAGAAAACTGGGAAATTCAAAATTTCAGACCATCAGTTCTTTATCTCTAAAAGTTATGGGCACTCAAATATTGAAAAACTCAAAAAATGGCTTGAAATTTACAAGAGTTTTTTCATATTTCATCACTTTTCTACTTTTAGTTTTAAACTTCCGATGCTCACTGATATAAAATAAAGTCACTAGACTTTGTAGATATTTACACTATAAAAGTTATGCCAATACTACTATTTGGGAAAAAGTTGTACAGCGATTCATTTTTGAAACCAAAATTTTCCGATTTTTTAATTTTAGAAGTTTTTCCTATAGCGTTTTTGCGCCGTTCAAGAAAATTGCACTTCGTCAACAGTATTTATTAGATGGTGTAATTTGCTAAAATTTGCTCCATATCACGTCGATGTCAGGCTGCTAGTTGCTGAGAACGATAACCTCAAACTTTTATAGAATTGGCGTAAATTTGTCAAAAATGACAGTTTTTCACGCCTGACATTTGTAATCTTATTTAAAACTGGTTTATGTATTGCGTGATCTAAACTTCTTAGTAAATGGCACCTCAACGTCAAGAAGGCGTTAAAATATTTTGAAACGCAAAAATTTTATAAAGAAAATAAAACTTTTGCGAAATTTCATGATTTTGTTTCGCGTTTTTTTTAGTTAATCAGTAGTTTAAAATCAATGTAAAGTATTGGAAATGAAGTACGGGGGTGAACTAAAGATCATATATTAATACGGTAGAATACGGTCCATATTTACCGGGTACAGCGGCATTTTTCGTCAAACACATTTTGCTTTGTGACATCTGCAGTTATGTATAGATTCCGCCGCGATTGACTCCAAATGAAAGATTTTTTTAAGCTTGATAATAAAACCGAATAGGCATTAAAAATTTTTCATGATTTTAAATTTTACAGATCAAAAAAAAAAATCCTAACCTCAAAAATAATTCTTATATAATTTTTTTTATTTTTTAAATTTGCAAGTTAAAACATTGTTTTTCTGTAAATTAGTTATGCGTTATATAAACACGTATTATAACAATCGGTGAAACATTCACATTTTTGCAAAAATTGGCCTTTTTTAATGTTAAGAAATTTTAATTTTAATTGATATTTTTTATGTATTTTATCAGTGCATTGATGAATTTTGACTGCACTGATAAATTTGAAATGAGTTTCATGCATCCATATAACATTTATTAAAATAAACCAATAAATTTAACTTTAAATTTTTTTTTAAGAGATTTTAACTTAAAACCTCCTTAACTTTCGCGCCGTTTGCAATAAATGATTAACGCGAACTGTTTTGGTATGCTAAAATATCACCCTTCACGTGACCAAAGCGTCATTCGTGTCATCCAAAAAAAAAATTTCGAAAAAAAAATATCAAAATGTCGAAAATTTTTGAAATTGCCCATATATATTTTTGTCTTATATTATTATTAAGCCCCTAAGGAATAAGACAAATTGCTGTGAATTGATCATTTAAAGGCCAGTGTTATACCTTCACCTTTGAATGATTAACAGCAATTGCCTCATCGCTGCATGTTGATTGTGTGTGGTGAGTGCCTTCGCTAAGTAGGTTTAGCTGTTAGCTGCTACTTCCCAATAGGTGGAGCTTTCCTCCTCGGCATTCGTTTTTTATTTACTTTTAAATTATAATTTTGAAAAAACCGCAAACTAAATTTTTCATTTTTCACCTTTGCTGGGATTTGAACCTAAACTGTTTTAGTTTTTGTGCGTGCGCTCTAACCAATATACCACGCAACCCCCATTTTTAAAAAAATTTTCAGGTTAAGTTTATTTGAAGTGCTTACTTATTCACTTCTATGGTACCAGTAACCTCTTATTGTACCCGCGGGGTACCTTATGGCTTCTGGCGACACTCCGCCAGAGGTCTGTTCTCTTGGAGTTAATGGAGTTCACCTAGCTCTGGGTAATCTGGTCCTCGATATAGGCATATTGGTCTGTGCAACTTACTAATCGGAGATACCTTAATGTGGTACTACGCATTAGGTTACCCCAAAGATTTTTGCACGTCTGTACGGTGGCATGAAGAAGTCTTGGTTGGATGCTGCTCCTCGAAGAATCCATGTAGTGATTTTGTTAATAAACTAAATAAAATGATAATCTCCTAGGCAAGGAGGGGTGTTGCTTTTCAGACAAGAGTGATATCAAGTTGCTATATCCGATGGCTGGGAGTTTCTGCACTGGTTTGCACTGGTCTAACGCATAGTATTTTACACCTGTTTTTGGGTAAAGTGTGGTATGTCTAAGGACGAGACGCATGGTAACCTACAGAATCCTGTTAATGTTGTCGTTTACATTTGTAGTCTATCATTTTATTAATTTGGTATTCTATTTATATACATTGACGAATTATTATACCCTATATTGTCATATTGTAGTCGCCATGGTCTAGTGGTTCAAGCCCCGTTTTTGACATCTTAAAGCAAAGAAATATTAAAAAGAAAAAGATATTTCTTTCGGCGACTACCTTTTAACAGACGTCTGGCAAAAGCTCTGAGAGTAACTGGTTGCCATGAATAAGCTTCTCAAGTTTGTTGTTCGGAGTCGACATTTAACTGTTTGTCCCGGTACTCATGGATAAGAATTTAGACACACAATGCGAGAATCTAGGTCGTAACCCTGAAACATTGCTGTAAAGGTCAGTTATGTATGTATATTGTCATATATATGATTGCAACCAATAAACCCTAAAAAATATAAAAAAAGCTCAAAGTCTGCCTATTCCTGTAAGGTGTGACAAACCTGAATGACGAATTTACGATAAAAAATTTAGATTGATTTGTTTTTGCTTCTTCCGAAAAGTAGTTTCAATGTAACTTAAGGCTTTTATAAATTCACATGATTTATTATTAAAGAGTTTTAGCTTTGTGATGCGAAACAATATGCCATCAATTTTAGTTAAAAAAATTGTATTACTAATTAAATTGTCAATAGTTTTGTCCTTGTAAATAATCTTAATATATGAATTAACGAATTAGTTATTTTGAGTTTTGCAGCAAAAGCCAACAAAAGAAAAACATACGCAGAAACCTTTCTAATTAAGTGTTTCAATTAAAAACATTAAAGTAAACGTTTAATGTGCTAAATGCCGCTTTCAGCTCTTAAATTCAGAAAAATGTATGAAAGTTTAATAGTGTAAGAAGTATTTAGCAGATTTATTTGGATTTACTAAAAAATTAAGGGGGTGCGCAGTATAGTTGTTAGAGCGCTCGCACAAAAACTCAAACAGCTCAGATTGAAATCCCAGCAAAAGAGAACACGTGAAGTATAAAAATTTACGGTTGTTCGTAATTTTAATTTAAAACAATAAGAGTTTCCCCCTTCAAGAATCCATCCTCATGAAAGCGCTACATGGGATTTCACTCTATTCTATCTTTTTCATTAACATTAAAATACGAATGATCAGGAGAAAAGCGCCACCTCCTGGGTAGTAGTAGAAAACAGCTACCGTGTAATACTTAGTAAAGATCTTCACCACAATCAATATCGAACGACAGCTGGGGCAATTGCTGTTGGCCATTCAAAGGTGAATGTAAAATACTGGCCTTTTAGTGCTCATCAAATTAACAGCAACTTGTGCTATTTGAAAGGCGTGTAATAATAAGGGAACTCTATCATTTCCAGAAAAAATTCCGCTACAATAAACAGCATGAGTAGAAGTTTACTTCGGAGTATTGGCCTCAATAACAAAAATAAAAAGTTAAATAATACCATTTAAGTGAACCACATACATATTTCTTCGCATGCCGAAGCTCTGCTTTGCATTTTCTCAAATATTTATTAAACGCATCGTCCTAAACAATTTTACTTTTTCAACGACTTTAAGAATATTTTTGTATTATTCTTAATTTTTTTTTTTTTTGTTTTTTTTTTGTTATATATTGTTATCAATTAAACTATTTTAGCTTAAGGCCTTTTTTATATATATTTTTCCATGTTACTTTTTGTATAGTAACGTTAGTAAATTCTTGTTAGTGCTTCTTGCCTTGATACAAATAAATTTAAGGACTGTATGAGCATAGTAAGGCTTAAACTGTTTTAACTTCCATTTATGTGTTGTTTTAATTAAAAATTAATGTATTTTCATTACTAAAAGGTATTTACAATTCGATGAAATAAAATTGAAACAATTTTTTATTTAAAATTAATAAAAAAAATAAAACTTTAATTGTGGTTGCCCATAAATAAATAAAAATATAACTTTTAAGAACGTGCAATTTAAATATTAAAAAATTAAAATAAACAATTGTTGTGAATAATAAATTTCTATTGAAATAAAAGAAGCAACAATGTAATGCATGAAAATCTCATACAAAATTCACATATTGGTTTGGCAAATGCCTTTTTTTTAAAAAATAGCAAAAACTGCAATAAAATATAAATTAATAATATTTAAATATTTACCACAAAATAACTGTAATTGTTTACGATACATTTTTGTAGTAAAAACAGAAAGTGAAAGTATTTTTAAAATATTTAAAAAATTAAATGATTTCTTCTTTTTTTTTGGTACTAAATGGTCTTGGGAATTTGAAACCAATAGCTAACAAACTAATTGCCGTAATCATAAACATTTATATAGATTTATTGAGGATTTTTTTGTTTTTATAAATCTCTATGCAATATTTGCCAAATAAGCCCTTAATAAACGAATTTTATTTTTTATGATTATGGGGCTTAAGGCCTCGTTGCTCAAACTTAAACGTTGCGGATACGTAAATGTTGCGGCCGAGTTCAGCGAATGGTTTAGAATTGGTTTACAATGATACATAAAAACGAAGAAAAATTTTAAATTTATTGGATTTGCCCGCAATGCAACGTTATGTTTACGTATGAGTAATCATTTACACATAGGCTTGATAAGCAAAACTGAACATCTGTTCCGCAATGTTTACGTTTACGTTTGAGTAACGAGGCCTTTAAACTTAATTAGAACGGAGAGGGTATGTTGAGTAATTTTTGGCCTGAGTTTTTCTTTACATTTTTGGTGCATTAGACGAGTACAACTTGTAACAAATTTTTTAAATTCATATCTGAGAGGATTCTTATTGCCACACTTATATTATGCAGTTTTATCAAAACCATTTTTTAATACTCCAACTCTTCTCTTTCTGGCTCAATGTCATTTATTTTTCTAGAATATCAAAAAATCTTTTTGAAAAAGAGTATTTGAGTAGTAAAATATTTTTGGGAGTCACTAAAGGCACTAAAACCGGGCATGCTATGTTACACCTTTCACGCTCATTTTCCCTCTACCACCCAATTTTCATCAAACAATTTTTAGTGACTACAAAGTAATTCAGACCAAATTCAAAAATTTAAGATTTATCCGTTGTCAAGATATAAAAAATCCATATTTAGTTTGTATAGGGAGTACCATACCCACTTGTCTACCCTTTTTACAACTGATAATCTCTTTTGACTACAAAGTCATTCACACCAAACTCAGAAACTTTAGCTTTATTAGTTTTCAAGATATAATAAAATTAATATTTAGTTTTATGAGAGGTACAACGGCCAATTGTTTAATTCCGGCAGTTTGTAGGCCAACAGTGTTTGAGTTATTATTATTACCTAATTCAGACCCAATACTAGTGCAAGACACTGTGACCTATAAAATCTATTTTGTCCCTCTGAGTCTACTGTTTGTTAAGCAGATCAACTGCCTTTCTTATGAAAACTAGCAGGTCCGAAACTTTAGTGGTGGGTATGTATACCAATGAGACCATATGTCTGCTTAAACACATCCATCTAAATCTATCAAGAGCCGCATGTGAGCATAGTCTACAAACATCTACATCTGTGATCGCCATTCTCATCAAATGAGCTTTCACACTCTCTCACCAAGGAAATCCGTTAGGAATTTTTGGTCTGGCCTTCTATACTTTAGAACAACACACTTACTCCCAATCACAGCCTTGGTGTGCCTGAGGCCCGACTGGGCATTCCAATGCTCCAAACTTTTGCCATTCACTAATCAGATTGAAAATAGTAGAAAGCGGTGCTGCACAGCAGGCCTCCGGTCTAATATAAGGCGTCACAAATTCTCTACCAGCCAATGTTTTCGCTTCCTCGTTTCCTCTTATACCACAGTGTACAGGTACCCACAATATGTAGCTGCACTTTGTTTCTAACCGATAAACTTTGCAAACAGTATTTGACAAGTCTAGATATAATAAGATGAGAGTCAAGCGCCTTTAAGGCCCTACTGATGAAAAAAAATTAATGACCTTGGGCAAAACCAGAGTGGGCAAACAAAAAAACATTTCGCAAACCTTACCACAAAATCATAATCTTTTAATTTTTTTAAACGTATTGTACATGAGCAAAACCAAAACAAATACTTTCTAAATGAGGAAGAGCGCAAACGAAAAAAATCGCTTTTTGCTCTTGTGCTTGCTTTGTTATTCCGTTAAATTCATATAATTTGCTTTTTTTCTCTTCATCTTTTCTTTTTCTTCTCATTAATTTTTGTTGTACCTACGCAAATTTGAGTTAGTGTATTTGTAGTGCTCAAAACAAAAACAATATACAAAACTATATGGGACAATCGCTCTCACTCTTTTTGTTTTGTTTTTGTTTTACTCATTGTAAAGAACAAAAAAAATGAGATCTAACGTTTCGTTTTGTTTATTTTCCTACTCTGGGCAAAACTGGGAGACACAGGACTTCTCTTTTTTTGGACTTTTATCACTTAGTGGTGTCCGTATATGTTTTGTTTTTTTTCTTTTTGTGTTGCACTGTGTTATTGTTTTGAGCAAAATTTTATTTGAAGTCGTTGATTAAAAGCTCTTGTTGCTATTTTTAAATTTAAAACCAAATAAATAAAAATCTTTTGTTCAATACAATGCGGAATATACCATTTAATTGGTGAAACAATTTTTTTTTATTTTATTTTTTTTTAATAATATTGTGACCTATAAATACATAAATGATTTATATAAATGCATATGTATGTGTTTATGAGGAGGGAGTCTTTATTGTTGATAGAAAAAACCACTGTTACAGTGTTAATATAGTACATGAATTATTCACTGAAACTTGGTTCTTTAAACGCGTAATTAAGCTGTTTTCGGCAGGTTAACATTGGCTGCCGTTGTAGTTTTAAACTGTAGAGCGTATTTTGTGTATTTTGTAATAATTAAACAGTTTTTGCACGTTCTTGCGTTGAGTATCATGGCATTATAAAATTTTATTTTTAAACTGTTTGTAACCTGCAAGAAATTTAAGCCAAAAATTGTAAAATTAAAAAAGTTTGAAGTGTTCTAAATCAGCCAGTCTATGAAGTTGACACACTATGTATTTCACTACTTAAAGAGACTCACTGTTAAACATATAGAAGAAGTTTTTAGTTTATTTTGTTTCATACTTATACAATCCACATTTTTATTTATTCTTATCCCGCATATGATAGAGCAGAAGCATCCTAATTGATTTAGAACGAATATTAACACTTTTGTTACCCTTATCATATTTAAAATTTAGAAAAAACCCCTAAATAAAATCACAAAACTAATTTTGTTTAAAAATAAATTTTATCATAAAATCTAACATGTAGAGGCTAAAAATATATGTAAAAATATAAAATATCTATATATATATGTACCCTTTTCAATGCATATATTATTTGAAAATGATATCCTTTATGTTACAATTTTCAAATTAGCATTTTAAAGCAAATTTGTTAAATAGTTAAACGTGCCTATATTGTCATTTAATTTTGATATAAAAACCACTAATTTTTGCGTGTGTATGCATACAATCATAGTTAATTAATTATTTTACAATATAAAATTATTTTTTTATAAAATCTCTTTTTGTTTTAAATTGAATTCATATTCATAAATACATGCACATGTGAACAAAATATGTATATGAAAACACAAATTGTTTTTGCGTAAAATTTATTGATTGTGGTGTAAAATTTTAGCATATTAAATAAAGAATAAAATACTTAAAAATAAAAATAAAAAATAATAATTTAAATATTTTTAGCCACCAATAATAGCAATAATTGTAAATACTTACATACGTTATTTATAAAATTTTAAATAATTATTTTTACAATAAATTATTGTTGTTTTCAGAAAAAAATAATTTTTGTGAAGCTCTCAAAATATTTCAAAAACCAAAATATTTTAAAACTTAACTTAATAACCGAAAGGTATAAACAAAACTACTAATTTTCATTATTTTATATTTCACTTTTTTTTAGCTGAATAAAAAAATCAAACCATGTTTTAAGAAATAAAAATAAATAATAATACAAAATGTAACAAAAAAATTCTGGAGTCTATGTCAGTCTTTTTTAAGCAAAGAATAATGCAAGTTCGATTCCAACTCTTATACAAAATGACCAAGCAGTCCCGAACATTTTAGTTGCATTATTTGCCAAGAATTCAAATTTGCCGAAGAGCGTTCTCCCTCTCCTCGTGCTTAAACCTGATTTCAAATAATCACATATTCTTACGTACTATCCGTACTTCTCTGTGAGCTCATCCTCTCTTCGTTGATTGTTGAATGAATCGCATAATGCACTCTAGAGAGAATTCGTTCTTTAGCCGCACGATTTTATTATGAAAGAAACTTCTTGCGAAAGTTTTTCCGGTCACACAATGTAAATAAGTTTAAATCAAATGTCCACAAGTACTACTCCAACTTTCTCCCTTCCCATAACATATTTTCCTAGACCAGCACAATGTACTGCATGATAACTAAAAGAGAGTGTCACAACTTTGAGTTGGCATCACTGCTATATTGAACCACCAAATTTTTAAACATAACAAGTATTCCATTCGTCAAACTCAAATTATTCCATTCCATTAAAAATTTTATTTTCCGATAAAGCCCTATCATAACAAATATAAAGCGATTAAGCGATAAAATAACAAACTAATTATTTTTACCTAGTATTTTGACAGTTGATAATGGAAATTCCATTAAAGCTATATCTCAAAAGTTCGTTTTTTATTGAAGCCAACAAACAAGAAAGATTGAAGAAATTTTAAAACTGAACTAAACTTGGGCTTGTATCTAAAAAAGCGGTTGTTTTAACACAATTTTCTCTTTACAATAAGCATTTAATTTGACCATTTTTCTACATATCCATTCATATTCGTAATATTAAAAAAAGGCTAACTGGGTTATCCTACACAATAAAAATATCTTGCAAAAGTATGATAAAATAATATTTGCAAATATATTACTGCATGTATGTAAGTGTGTGTGTATGTAAATATTTTGTTAGTCAGTTTGTTCATCCATGTTATTTTTTTATATCAATTTAACAATATTTTGACACTAGTTTTTAAAACAACAAAAAAAAATTTACAATCACCACAAAAACATTCATACATATGTACATGCATTATATAAACAAGGACATTTATTGTAAATGATTGTTTCTTTTTTTTTTTTTTGTAGTGTCCTGTTTACAATATCTTCTTTTAGTAATACAAAAACAAACAAAAAGAAAAAAGAGACATTGACTTAAAGGAGAATTTAAAGCAGACAAAAGAAAATAAATTAAAAAACTAAAACAAACAATTTACACTTGCTTGAACACACATAGACAAAAAATATTTTTTTAATTAACTTTTTTGACAACAGCTTAAGAATTTGCCTTCATTTTCTTAATTTATTCTTTTTAACTCAGACATACATATTTATTTATATGTATGTTTGTTTTATATAGTAGAACAAAAAATATTTAATTGCTTACAAGTATAGTTTTGTAAAATTTGCAAGTTTTTTTAACAAACAAAACAATATTTTCTTTACAATTTGTGAATGTAATAATGAAAAAAAATAAGTAGTTGAAATAATTTCCTATAAAAATCATTTTTGTAAGAGATTTAATGATTTATTTCTTTGTTTTTTTTTTATTATTTACATACCTACTGTTCATTTCTTTTTAATTGTTTGTTGGTTTTTTTTTCATTATTTTAAATAATAAAATTATCTGGAAGTTTTGCTCTTTAAATTGAATAACACTTATTGGCTGATTCATTGCCTGTGAGGCAAATTTCGGCATTTAAAATGAAATGAAATTTCATAAATTTTTTAAGCAACTTAGAGAGAAATTTCGTTTATTATCAAATGCCATAATTTGCTCACTCATTAGTAATCGTTAATTATGACAAATATTTGGTCAGCAATTGCATTACAATTACGCATCATTCACCTGATTTGATAACTCATAACTTTATGCAGCTGCTAAACTTTAAGAAATTATAACTGCAAAAATCTGAAGGTCACAAATTGTGTAAAGGCTTTAGTACAATTGTACTTTATTTGATGGCGAATAATTTAGAAAAAAATAAAAAAAATTTGCAATGTTTTTTTTTTTTCTTTTGTTTAAAGGTATAATATAAATCTGATACTGGTGAAAAAAACCGTATTGCAAACTTTTGCCAAAAGAAAATAATAAGGAACCTCAGCTAGATTTCTCGGCCACTACAAAATGTCTAATCATTTAAAAAGTAATACCGTTTGCTTAAACGTACAAGTGTAGGCAATTTTCGATTTAAGAACTATTTCATAAACATCTTCTCCTCAGTCCCAAAGACGTCCTTTCACAAAGCAAAAAAAAACTTCTTTTTGAATTAAGAGCATTCGAATTAGAGTAAATTATTTAAATATATCGGATGGTTAAATTTTAAGGGCTCATGTTGAATATGAACCACATCTAAACGTCAAGTTTTTTACTGCATTTCATTCGACATTTCTCCATTTCAGACTAACTTAATTTGAACAATGGAAAGATACACAATCAAGCAACGCGTTAAAGACTTATTATGAACATGGGGGTTCAAATCAAAATGCATATCGTTCACTCCGTGATTTTTTCAGTGAATTTAATCGTCCTAATATACGTAAAATCGGAAAAATCGTGCAAAATATTGAGTGCATGCTCGTACTGCAGAAAATATTGCTACTGTGCGCGATAGTGTGGCTGAAGAGCAGTCTACCTCAACTCCTCATCGTGCCCAACAATTGCACCTCACACGCTCGTCGTTAATGAACATTATGATGTGGACGATGTCTGGTTTCAACTGAACAGTGCCACTTACCACCAGAGTAGGAAAATAAACAAAACTGAACGTTTGATCTCATTTTGTTTTATTCTTTACAATGAGTAAAACAAAAACAAAACAGAAACAGGGAGAACGATTGTCCCATTTAATTTTGTATATTGTTTTTGTTTTGAGTACTACAAATACACTAACTCAAATGTGCGTATGTAGAACAAAAAATGAATGAGAAGAAAAAGAAAAAAGTGCAAATTATACGAATGTAACGGAATAACAATGCAAGCACAAGGGCGAAAAGCTAATTGTTTCATTTACGCTCTTTCTCTTTTAGAGAGTATTTGTTTTGGTATTGCTCATGTAAAATACCATTAAAAAAAAATTGAAAAGTTTATGACTTTGTGGTAATGTTTTGTTTGTTTGCCCATTCTGATTACCACACAGCTAATGAAATAATGGCTCTTTTGCGCCACAAATTCAATGGCGGTGTTATCTCACGTGGTGGCAATGTCAATTGGCCAAGATTATGTGATTTGACACCATTGCACTTCTTTCTTTGGGTTTATTTGTTAGAAAAGGTGTACGTCGATAAGCCCGCCAAAATTCAAAAGCTAAAGGATGAGATCAGTCGGCACATTAAAGCCATAGAACCTCAATTATGACTTAGCGTCATCGAAATTTGGACCATCGGATGGAGGTCTGCCGCCGAGGTTACGAAGGCCATTTGGCCTATATTTTGTTCCACACCGAATTGAACCATACACAATTATCATAATAAACAAAAATGACAATAATTCCTTAAATAATTAATATTTTATTCAAAATCAATATCGACCCTTAAAATTTAACCACCCTATGGACCACCATTTTATATTTCTGATATTGTGTTCTCATGAATTGGTAGACCACAATTTTTTGACCACTTCAAAAAGGGTAACTAAAAACATTAGACGAATTTCAGCTTTTCAACAAAAAAAGTTATCTTAATTTGAAATCACCAAACTCTTGCTATACTCCATAACTTTACTTTTTCTTGCAACAAAGTGTGTAATAAGTGCAAATAATTCATATGTTTGTATGTACATAGCACAGAACAGATTGAATGTATTCACATTTGCTAAGTATTCATTCTATTCTTCTTTCTACTGATGTTGCTTTATTTACACTCTTTGTTTTTATTGATTGCGTTTTGCATACTCTTTTCTTATAATGCTGTTACCTGTTCTACAACGAATAATTTTATAGTAATAATTTTTTTTATGTGAAACAGCACAAAAAATTAAAAAAATCAAATTTGTTAGTGTTTTTCATATAAAAAGACGAACATCTTAAGCCATTCTTCTTCTACGAATAGGCTGTAAATATACATACATAAATACTTTTGAACAAAATATATTATATATTGCGTTTCGTTCAATAGGCATGTCAACCATTCATACCATTCGTTGCTTTTTTTGAGTATTAGAAGACTTTAAGAGAAAACAAGCAGTGCAATATGACAAATAAAATAAATGACAATTAACCACAATATACTCATTCTGTGTGAATGCATTCAAAGCTCATAAACAGGCAAATAAACTGTACTCTGGTACATAGTACATACATATTTATATGCAGTGTAGTATAAAGAAAATTCCATTTATTTAATTTAAGAATATTAATCATTTTAAATAAATTACATTTTTATACGGTGTAAAATAATACATTTTATTTACATAAAACTGTATTAGTATTTGGTATTTGTTTAGTTCTTATCAAATATTTATTAAATTACAGCATATTTTTATTTATTCTGTTTCATGTACAACAAATAAAATTCTATATAACAGTATGTACTATGCAAACAATCGTCGTCTTAGTTAAATAATAAGGGAAAAACAAACAATGGAATAAAAAATAAATAAAATAATAATTTTTTCGCAACCTTAAACCAAAATAATCACAACTTATAATTTTTTTAAAAGTTTCTGAAAGCAATCAATGTGTTATTTTATTAAAAAAAAAAACGAGCACTTTTAATTTTTTACTTTACTTGTATCGGTTGTATAGAAAAAAATATCTTTATTATCTTTCCTTACCATTTTTAAATTTTTCAGTTGTTACTGTTTTTAGTTAAGTGTGCGATATACTTTAAAACTATTGTTAAAATAAATAATTGTTAACTTTGTTTTCTTTATTCTCTTTATTTCAAAATATTTTAGATGGCCCACAATTACAGCCTCCACGTTTTACAACACAACCATCATCTTCAGGTTCAATAGTTAGTGAAGGACGTACAAAAATTCTACAGTGTCATGCTCTGGGTAAGTACAGTTAAAAACAAATCATAATCGTATAGTTGAAAAAAAAACAAACAAACAATAACAACAATAGGAAATGAGCCTTATTTTATAGAATCAAATAATGAAAGGTGTAAATAAAGATGGAAAAAAGGAAGTTTACTCGTAAGTGAAAAATTACACATAAAAGCAATATAATTGATAATAATCGACTATCATACTCTCTACACGATTACCACAAAAATATATAAGATTTTATTGTATTTTATATGATTTATTTAGAATAAAAAAGAGAATAATTAAAATATTTCCTTATTTATACAGTCGAACTTCGATTATTAGAGCTTGCAAACAATCGATAGTACTATCGATAGTTCTATTTTTATTAGATTATCGATGTTATTTTTTCGATAGCGATACTATCGTTAAATGTTGCATTTAATTCACTTATGCAGATTTCTCTAGCATAACCATCATCGCTTCAACAATTGCAATAGGCCAGATTTTTTCAAGTTGCAATAACTTAACTCGCACTGTACATATTTTTAATTGCATCTTTCTTATAGAAACGAGCAAAGAAAGTCGTGATAAAGGAAGCAAAAATACTGAGTTTGATACTGAAACTATACAGTTGAAAAAACTAGCAGAGGTAATTCGGAAGATTGGAAATTTTTTCTAAAGACAAAAGAAAAAAAATGAATAATGTCGGCTGTGTGCGAAAATTTACAATACTAGAGATAACACATCAAACCTTTTTGACAACCTAAAACGTGTCCATCCATCTCATAACCAACTGCCGAAATAATCAAACACCATCCAATATTTTGTTAAAGAGTCTAAAACCTATAAAAGGAATTACGAATGGAAAAAAGTACTACATATTGCTTGAATGACTTTGGTCGCCAATGATTTACAGCCATTCAGTATACTAAAGGCTACATGTTTCCGAGATTTTATTAAATGCTTAAATCCCCGCTACATGTTGCCTTCAAGAAACACTCTAAAAAAATTTGATGATGGTAAATTTGTTCAATACAACCAAGAATAAATTGCAAACTATGCTTAATGAAGTGCAAATTTGCACTATTACAACAGACTTGTGGACTTCAAGCGAAAACAATGGCTAACTTGCCGTAACGTGTCACTTTAGATGAAACTAGTTTGTTCTTCGTATGACTGTTTTGTCTATGTGCTAACAGTGAAATTTATCAATTCTAAAAGAATTCGATACTACCGATAATATCGATAGTTTTTGATCCAACTATCGAAAATATCGAATGGCGCTACTATCGATAGTTTGCCAGCTCTATCGGTTATCCGTGCCTACAGTAACCGGCGTGATATTCACCTCTGCATTGTCTGTACCAAACAATTATTATTTTTCTCTCTCATACCCGTACATCACAAACAAACATTGTTCAAATTTGGGAATTAGTATTTTTATGTCAGTTTGGTTGTTCCATATTACGAATGAAATTCTGCTATGCAGTTTACGTCTTTTCGGTTTTCAAATACTCAAAAATTATGTCTAAATCTAGCCGAACTGAAAGCCTTCTTCACATTTAAAATGTTTTTTTTGATACCTCTGAGTTAGTGTTTATGTATTTTATTTAAAAATAAATTATAATAGTGAAGTAAAATAATGGGACACTGCGCCATAGCAAGCGCATTGTACATTAAATGCTGAAGACTCGGACACAAAGAACTCTGATGAGACTACCGCAGCTGGAGTCGAAAACAATTGTTCAGTTGGGCTAGTGTACTATTCTTTCACGGACATGATTTTTCCTTTGATCACTAAAAAAGAAAGTATTCATTGCAGTTAACTTTGATCTAATTAAAGTGTTACTGACGAAACAAAAATTAATATAAAAAATTTATCACTTTTCCTGGGGCTCGACCCGAGTCTTCAGCATTTAATAAAAAAAAGTTTTTGTTTCGAGACCTTGCAAAAATACTTTGTATTAAAGGCAATACCGAGAAACTAGTACACTCTAGTACATATGTATGTATGTATGTGCATACCTTTTATTCTGACCTAAGATAGAGCATAAAAGCTGTCTCAAAAGACAAACCAAATTTCTATTGTTTGACTGAAATGACTCTTATATTGAAAATTGATATTGGAAAAAAAACTAAAAAAGAATAGGAATTTTACAACGGTAATGACTAGAAAAAATAATAATATTTTTGGTATGAAGTTTCTTTCCGGCAACAACAATAAGAACGGCAACAACCTAAAGGAAAAAAAAAGAAGCAGAAAAGAATTTTATAAAAATGTCGATTGAAAAAAAAAAACAAAAAAAAAAAAAAAACAAAATTGCAAAACTTTAAGTTGCAAGTCTTGCCAGAGGGTCTTATTGTTGTTTGGCCAGTTAGGCAGTCATATTAGTGCTGCCGCTATTAACTTAAGTTTTGTACTCAAACATCAGTTGAAATTCGTTTCAATGTGGTTGAAGTCTTTATTTACTTTTAGTTGCCTGGTATTAGTGCTTCCACTAATTTCTAAAATGTTTGCCTGGCGTCGTATTGACTGTTTACCTTCTGAGTGTGAGTTGTCTTAGTTATGTGGCCAAGCTCTACATAAATACATAAATATGTGTACTTATGTACATACATATAAAATGTCACATAAACACTTGTAAGTGTATTGTATATGGGCGCTTTATGGGTTTTAACTAAAAATCTTAAGTTCTTACACAAAAGAAGACTTTAACTTGACTTATGTGGGTATAAAAGTGTGTATATTTGCTCATAATAGTACATTAAATGGTTTCATTTCATGGCTTCATTTTATACAAAAAAAATGTTTTTTTCGCCTATTTGCTACTTCACTTATTATAGGTTTACGTTGAATTTCTACTTCTTCTCTTTTCTTAAATGACTATTTTAACCTGTTATTGAAAGGTTTTAGGTTGTAAGAAAAGTGTTCTTAGCTGTAATAGTAGGACAGAAAACGAATGCTAAAAATTGTTTATCCTAAAAGTAGACAAACATAAGTAAAACTTCTTTTAGCGCCTGAATATATACCACATAATATTATATTTTAACCTTAAAGTATGCGTAATTATAAAAGCCTAACATTAGGCTTATTTAGGTATTAATTAGGAAATAAGATATGTATTATTGACATCCATCATATTATGCATAAAGGCAAAAGTGGGATCATGTTTTTTTCACTAACAAACTGCATATCGAAACATAAAGTACATTAAGACACTCTTTTATGCTTTCTTGGGTTTTTTTGTTTTGTTTTTAATTTGAGACCAATATTCAGGGGTAAACCTCTACTAAATGGTGTGCAGTATATTAATTATATAATTATTAAGCGCCTTAGGCATGAGACAAATTGCTGTGATTTGATCATTCAAAGGCCAGTGTTATACCTTCACTCTTGAATGATCAATAGCAATTGCCTCATCGTTACATGTTGATTGTGTGGTTAGTGCCTTCGCTAAGTAGGTTTAGTAGGTTTAGCTGTTATCTACTACTTCCCAATAAGTGGCGCTTTTCTCCTGATCATTCGTTTTTTATTGACGTTGGTTAAGGTGGAATAGAGTGGAATGTCGGAGAATGTCTTGGAATAGATTTGACAAATTATTAAAAAAAATCGACACATATTTCAATAGTATTTAAAAATGTAACCATGGAAATTATAATAGAGATCTTGGCACACAACATACATACATACATAATTGGCCATTACTACCCTGTTTCAGAGTTCACGCAGCACTCATGTTGCGTGTGTTAATTATTAATCTATGAGTACCGGGGCCTATAGTTAAAGTCGACTTCGAACGACAGACCTGAGGAGCTTTTTCAAGGCAATACGTTATTCTCAGAGCTTTTGCCAGAATATTGCTAAAAAGTAATCGCCGAAAGAAGTATTTTTTATATTTCTTTTTTTTTAAGAAGTCAAAGCTGAGGTTTGAACCCGAGGCTGTCGTCGTTGAAAGCCAACACACTAACCACTAGACCACGACGTCTACAGCCCTTATAAAAATAAGTGTTGTATTGGCGTAATCGCCCATAGGCAAATAAATGTACAAAGTTAAATTTTAAATTTCTCTTTTCTAAACTGCAATATAAAATTTGGCTTATTTTTTAAGATTTTAAAACTTTTTTTTTAGACTTAAAACTTTTCAATTTCCTGTCATTCACAGGTGCTTAAAGTGGTATTCCAACCGTATTTTAAAATCGTTTTTTTTTTCTTTTTTTAATAAAAAATAAAGAAATTCGTATGTGTAATGCAGTACATATTTGTCCTATTTTTTTTTTTCTATTGTTTTCGAAAGTAATTTTGTTACGTTTTTTTGTTGTCGTGCAGTGATAAAACTCTCACACATATAAACATTTAATGAAGAAAAAATTCCTTTAGTCCAAGTTCAATTGAAGCGTACAGTAATTTTTCTGCTTCTTTCTTTTTTTATACTTTTTGGTTTAAATTAAAAATGTCACAGAAACTGAAATTGAAGGACATTAAGAGCAATACAAAGGAAATAACAAAATGGGAATCAAAGAAGAAAGAAAGAGCAACAAAAAGTAAAATAAAATTTTAAATTTGAAAAGAAATACTTGAAGATTTTTTATTTGTATTTCATATTTTAATCACTTTTCTTTGACTATCACGTGCTTGCACAACACAGTTCACTAATATGACTCTGTTCTTTAACTTTCTTCACAAATTGCCAGATTTTGTTTTCCATTCGCTCGAATTGACCTCTTCCTTATATATACTTACTTACATTTCTTTCCATTTTATTTTTATTTGCTTGCATACAATATTCATTATCAATTTTGTTGTCTTCTGTTTAAGACTGAAAAAGAAAGAAATTGTTTTTAAGTTCTTACCTGTTAAAATATCTTGGCTTTAGTCAAAGAATATAAATCATATAGAATGCGCATCTCAACAATTATCCAAATATTTTGTCAACATTTTTTCAGACGCGGGAAGGAAGGGCAAAAGGCAAAACAAAAGAAAAGAGCGTAACAAAACAACAGAAACCAAAGAGAAACTAATGTCACAGTGTATGCGCTGTGCTAATGTGTGTTTTATTTCTTTTGCATTGTTGTTTAGGTTTTTTCGTTCAGCCACAGTACATACAGTGGCGAAATTCCAACAACTATAACAAAAACATCACATAGCAAGATAGCCACAACAAAATTTTTGCACACACAACATCACAGTGTATAAGACGATAGCCACAACAAATTTTTTACTTCGTGTTTTTTTTTTTTGCTTAAGTACAGAAACGGTATCATGCTAACAACAATATTCACATACAATACAATTTATGTGTGTGTGTGTCTTATTCATTGTGAGCTGTTTTCGTTTTTTTAAATTTTAAAACTTAGAGAATAATGTTGTTGGTTCAAATATTTTTGTGTATTAAAGAATACAGTGCTCCGATACGACTATGTAAGCTAGTGTAGGGCAAAGCATATGTAATTTGTAGTTGCGCGACGGAAAATACATTAATCTACATCGAATATATAGCGCCCTATTTAATATCGTAATAAAAGTGTAGTTAGATATATATTTTTATTATTATTATTTATTTAAGCTCAACAATTGATTTTATATTTATTTGAAATAAAAGGTTAACTAAACCAAAAAATGTAATTCCAAAAATATAAAAAAATAAGTATATATTCATTAATGACAAATTTTCGAATGATAAATTGATGATTTTTCAATTATTTATAAGAAAATTCTATTTTTATTTTTAATTTATATATATATGTATGAATTATATATATGTACGTATATATACATTTTTAAAAGAAAAGACACTTTAATTTTTTTATGTTAAAAATAAATAATAATCAAGATTAAAATTATTTCTTACTTTATACTTCAAAGCATCAAAAAGTATGTATATTTTGAGGATTTTCATCTCCATAAAAAGGCTAATAAAGTAAATTTTTTTAAAGATTATTTATTGGATAAAATATCTAATTTTCTTTTTTTGGAACTTCCTTTTTCTGTAGTCCAAGAGCAATGTTTCCGAAGGAGAACCAATAATAGAAAGTCCAATACCTCTATTCTGTGTTGAGAACAAGTGTCGGCAAACTACTCTGGGGTCATTCGTTTACATGACTCAATAATAAAAGATTTTGTACCAATTTTTCGCGGTTCAGATTTAAAGACAGAAAAAGTGTTCTAATTTGTCTTGGTTGAGGGACTTTGTCATTAAGAAATATAAATCACCACCTTCCCTTAAAATTTCATTTGTTAACATAAGAATTGAATTTAGGGTGAGTTTCATTTTATTTTAAAAGAAAATACGCTTGTTTTGATCTACAAACTCCACCTTTTTTAAATATTCTAAAAAGAACTGAATATATTAATATACTTCATTGTTAATCTGAATTGCAGATCTGTAGCAATTATCTCGATAAAGGGAGCCACTATTAAGACAATCAAAAATTTTGCCATTTTTTCCATAAACTGAGCTGTTGATAAAGCCAATTCTGCGGAACATGTCTTAAATTTTGTGGTTTCAGACGTTGTTTTAATAGCAGCAGAAACAAGCCTGCTGAAAATTTGTGTGGCAAATACTACAAGCATTTTTCAAAAGTGTTAGGAAACATATGTTGCCGTGTTAGTTTTGGGCACATTTTTGTTTTTGCATTTGCTTCCATTTCTTACAATTCCCTAATTACCTGAAAGCTTGCCGTCCCATCCGGGGTTTTTATGTCACATTTCAGCCACCCATTCTGCAAAGATTTAATTGAGTGTGGGAAATCATAAAGGCAAAAAACATTTTGATCGCTTATTTCAAAAAACGGTTTTTTAGCAGATACTTTTTAAGATTGGAAAATCATTTTCGGTTAGTCGAGCCTTCATCACATATAAGGGCATAAACATTAATACCAATGCTTTTTAAAATATTTACATTTACTGTAACAATTTCACTTAAAGAATCTGCAGATAAACCATTTTGGGAAGTAAAATAATTTAGAATGATAGCTAAATGGATGCAAGCAAAAAACATATTTTAATATTTCATAATGTCTTTAAATCTGAACCTCAAAAAATTGGTATGAAATCTTTTATTATTGAGTCATGTAAACGAATCACCCCAGAGTGGTTTGCCAACACTTGTTCTCAACACAGAATAGAGGTATTGGATTTGCTGCTCCTTCGAAAGCATTGCTCTTGGACTACAGAAAAAGGAAGTTCCAAAAATAGATATTCTATCCAATAAATAATTTTTAAAAAAGTAACCTTTTTATGGAGATGAAAATCCTCAAAATATACTTTTTGATGCTTCAAAGTAAAAACTAAGAAATAATTTTAATTTTGATTATTATTTATTTATTATTTATTCTTAACATAAAAAATTGAAGTATCTTTTCTTCTAAAAATGAATATATACATACAGTTATATATTTTAAACATACAAAAATTAAAAATAAAATTTTTTCAATTTTCTTATAATTGAAAAATCATCAATTTATCATTCGAAAATTTGTCATTAATGAATATATATTTGTTTTTTTTTAAATATTTTTGGAATTACATTTTTTGGTTTAGTTAACCTTTTATTTCAAATAAACATAAGAATACTTGTTGATCTTAAATAAATAATAATAATAATAAAACATATTCTTAACTGCACTTTTATAACGATATTAAATAGGGCGCTATATATTCGATGTAGATTAATGTATTTTCCTTCGCGCAACTACAAATTAAATATGCTTTGCCCTACACTAGCTTACATAGTCGTATCGGAGCACTGTATTCTTTAATACACAAAAATATTTGAACCAACAACATTATTCTCTAAGTTTTAAAATTTAAAAAACGAAAACAGCTCACAATGAATAAGAAACACACACACATAAATTGTATTGTATGTGAATATTGTTGTTAGCATGATACCGTTTCTGTACTTAAGCAAAAAAACAAAAGACACGAAGTAAAAATTTTGTTGTGGCTATCGTCTTATACACTGTGATGTTGTGTGTGCAAAGTAAGAGAATAAACGAATTCTCTTTGCTAAGTAAGAGAGTAACAATTCTTTTTGCGGGTTCCAACATTACGACCCGCCATAAGAAATTTTACTTGTACGTGATGCACATTCTATATGATTTATATTCTTTGCTTTAGTTCATGAAGAGTTATTTTACGTTCTGTTGTATACTTATATATTCTTTTGAATGATGGCTATTTATATATATGGGCAATTTCAAATATTTTCAACATTTGTTGAAACTGAGTTCAGATGCTTATTATTTCTCCAGTTTTTCGAATTGACCAAAACGATCAAAAGGGAATGGTAGGCCACACTAGAAAACTGGGAAATTCAAAATTTCAGACCATCAGTTCTTTATCTCTAAAAGTTATGGGCACTCAAATATTGAAAAACTCAAAAACAGGCTTGAAATTTACAAGAGTTTTCTCATATTTCATCACTTTTCTACTTTTAGTTTTAAACTTCCGATGCCCACTGATATAAAATAAAGTCACTAGACTTAGTAGATATTTATACTATAAAAGTTATGCCCATACTACTATTTGGGAAAAAGTTGTACAGCAGTTCATTTTTGAAACCAAAATTTTCCGATTTTTCAATTTTCGCAGTTTTTTCTATAGCGTTTTTGCGCCGTTCAAGAAAATTGCATTTCGTCAACAGTATTTAAAAGATGGTATAATTTGCTAAAATTTGCTCCATATCACGTCGATGTCAGGCTGCTAGTTGCTGAGAACGATGACCTCAAACTTTTATAGAATTGGCGTAAATTTTTCAAAAATGACAGTTTTTCGCGCCTGACATTTGCAATCTTATTTAAAACTGGTTTATGTATTGCGTGATCTAAACTTCTTAGTAAATGGCACCTCAACGTCAAGAAGGCGTTAAAATATTTTGAAACGCAAAAATTTTATAAAGAAAATAAAAATTTTGCGAAATTTCATGATTTTGTTTCGCGTTTTTTTTAATTAATCCGTGGTTTAAAATCAATGTAAAGTATTGGAAATGAAGTGCGGCGGTGAACTAAAGATCATATATAAATACGGTTGAATTCGGTCCATATTTAGAGGGTACAGTGGCATTTTTCTTCAAACACATTTTGCTTTGTGACATCTGCAGTTATGTATAGATTCCGCCGCGATTAACAGCAAATGACAGGTTTTTTTAAGCTTGATAATAAAACCAAATAGGCATTAAAAAATTTTCATGATTTTAAATTTTACAGATCAAAAAAAAAAATCCTAACCTCAAAAATAATTCTTATATACTTTTTTTTTTTTTAAATTTGCAAGTTAAAACATTGTTTTTCTGTAAATTAGTTATGCGTTATATAAACACGTATTATAACAATCGGTGAAACATTCACATTTTTGCAAAAATTGGCCTTTTTTAATGTTAAGAAATTTTAATTTTAATTGATATTTTTTATGTATTTTATCAGTGCATTGATGAATTTTGACTGCACTGATAAATTTGAAATGAGTTTCATGCATCCATATAACATTTATTAAAATAAACCAATAAATTTAACTTTAAATTTTTTTTTAAGAGATTTTAACTTAAAACCTCCTTAACTTTCGCGCCGTTTGCAATAAATGATTAACGCGAACTGTTTTGGTATGCTAAAATATCACCCTTCACGTGACCAAAGCGTCATTCGTGTCATCCAAAAAAAAAATTTCGAAAAAAAAATATCAAAATGTCGAAAATTTTTGAAATTGCCCATATATGTATTCCTATATGTATATAAATAATATTAAATATATATTTTCCTTGCATTTCACATAGTACTGTGCTTATTTACTCCCTGTTTTTTTTTACCTTTTACCGTTGTTGATACTTAAACTGCTTTTGTTTATATTTCGTCGGTTAAATGAAGTTGATACTTTTACTTAAAAACAAGACTGAAATGCAAAAGTTTTAAAAGTCTGTCATCACGTGTTGTTGGCTGGTGACTTAAAAGCAACAAAATGAAGACAACAACGACTTATAGCAAGATAGAGACATAAAACATTAAAAACTACACAAAGCATTTAAACTATATGCTGCCTACCTTCTTGGATTAAGTCAAGGCAGCTTGAAGAAAGCTAGATACCGAATTTGCGCAGATTTAACGTGTGTATAAATGCATACTCGTATATTTAAATGGGTATCAACGTGTGACATAAAAATCATGTGATACTTTGTAGTAAGATGGAACTTATTAGTGACTGGAACCAATGTGTACTGTGTGATTTTTAATATTTCTGCGTCTGTTGATTAAAACAATTCTAATTCGTTTTATTTATATACCATGAAATATGAAAAATGTATTAGATTTTATGTACTGATCTTAAAGATGAATTCGATGCAAGTAATTTTTTTTTATTAAAATACGGATGGAATTTCATAAGATTTTCTCTTTGATTTTACGTACGTAAAGCTTACCGTTAAAGAACGGATACTTTCTATAATACATAGCACGATTCAGTGGGCAATCAACTACAAATGGATGTGCTCTGAGAGAAGTACATGTAGTCCTCAAGAACATGCAACCATCCGGAATCAAATCCCTTACTTCATCAGAGCACCTCCCATGATAGTATCGATAGAACAATGAAACGCACGCCTCATTACGCCGATGCCATTGATAAGCACCTTCGTCCTTTGCTGTACGCTGTTAAGAAGCCCCAACTGCATTGATTTAATTTTTCTAGCAGTTGTTAACGCGTAGAATACCTTAAAAACCATTACACTTTAATAAATTATTATATATTTTATACATAAAATAGTTTATCATTTGACGTATACTCGAGTTAATTGGACTAAATTGTTTATTTTAGAAATAATTTCAATGCATTTCAAAAACAGTACTGAAATTCAAAGACCTAAACCGGCACATGTATTAGTTTTGTCTTTTAGAAGCTGATCTTATTTCGTATATACTGAGATAAAAATAGCTTTCATTTAACACCACTAAAAGCTGAGTTTAGTATATCAAAGCATCTCTTAAAACACCTCTATCTTTATCCAGAAATTTTAAACAATCACTTACTCGTGCACATCAGTAATGCATGATTTTTATATGGAATGAACCGCTAAAATGCAATAGAAATGCAAATTTATTACAACCAGTAAGTAAATAGTACAAAAAAAATCAAAAATAATACCTTATCCTGTAGCATATTATCCTTTGAAAATATAATATATTATATAATAAAGAATATAATGCTTCCATTATTGCTTACAATTTTATTTATTGGTCCCAAATCTTAAAAATTTTCTGCTGGGTATATATAGAAATGGAGGCAATTTTTGGCCTACGCTTAAACGCAATTCCACCGTGAAATTGCATACAAACTAAATATTGTAAAACGAATTAAGTTCATTCCTTATATAGACAATTTCTTGTTTTATATTGCTTGGCAAAGCTGGCACAAATAATCCATTTATTTACATTGCAATAAAATATTAATACTATATTCCAATTTTTGCGAGCGTAGTGGCTAAGATCAGCAGTTCGGTGTGCTGTAACAAAACACAGTCTTTGACAGGATGAAACCCACATACTAGACTTCTGGAGAATCCGGTCTTAAATTAGGCAGATTGCAAAGAAATCAATTTAAAAAAATACGTTTTTTTAAGTAAAAAACATTTTATTTCTTTACGGTTGGGGGTTAATGTGACACCTCCTGTTCTACTTTTTCATTTATTTGAACTTTTTTCCATATATTTTTTTTTTTAACAATTTACTAATGCTACTTAAGGGATTTTTAAAGTGGTTAGTTAATCATTTTACCAAGAAAATGGAATGAACAATAGCAGTGGCAACAACAACAACAACAATTAAAATAACGTTGACTTTTAGTTGTTTAACAATATGACTGGTTGGCGGTGGTGGTGGTGGTGGTGGCAACAAATAAGTTTTACCTTGAACTGATATTTTATGTTTTTTTTTTTTTTTCAACAAAATAAAGTTAAATTTACAAAAATAAAAACATAAAAAGAGTCAACAAAAATAATACGGCTATAAATATGTATATGTTTTCCCTACCTCTTACCAATAAATATTCATTCATAGGGTAAATAAATACATCAAATTGTTTTAATGATTTAATTTTCTTCAGTGCTTGCCATGGAAAATCCTTAAATAAAACATTTGAATTTCGTGGGGTATCCTTAAAGTAAACCATTCATTAAAACTCGTTTTGTTGCATTAACTGGCATACACAGTTGTTCATTTAAAATATATGGTAAAGATTTACCAAATTCGTAACGATAAGACTGTTCATCAACAAAAAGAAATAGAAAAAATGCTAATATTTTTAAAAAGAATTTGCTGCTAAAATGTTGACTTATAATCGTAAATCAGAATCAAATTAAAGTATTTTTTTAAAAAGCTATTTAGGTCTTAAAAGTTTTTAGTTAGAGACCTTTATTATATTTAATATACGAGTGCTTACTATATAAATTGACTTGGTTGTTGAGAAAAAGTTTTAAGAATTTAAAAAAAACACAAAACCATTTCGTAATTCCAAGGCTTTAAACAAAATAGAAGAATCTCGAAAAAGTTAATAGAAATTTGCCAAGTAGAGCTGCTAAGTTGTCAAGAAAATAGTTCTAACTCCGATTCCAAACAGTGAAATTTTTAATGTTCGTCTTTAACTGCGACTCGCATTCAAACCGTAGAGCTAAGTGTAGATATATAAACGCATGTATTAAAGAAAAAGTGAGTAGCAGTGCCTACAAATCCTGCAAATAAGTGCTTAATTCTACATGAAATTAAACAGAAAAACCTCAGTAATCTAAACTTTCTAAAGAAGTTCACTAATTAGTTGCAGAGTACGCTTACGTAAAAAAAAAAAATAAAAGTGTTTCAATTAAAAAATTTGTTATATCAATGAAAAAAATTGTTAAGTTTATTACCAGTAAACAAATTAATGCTGTCAATTAAACTGATTGCAATATTTGATGTATTTTTTTTTAAGACCAATACTCAAAGGTAAACTCCTACTCATGCAGTGCATTGTATTGGAATGCGAAGATGGTTGACAGATAGTTTTTTTTTTTTTTTTTAATATTTGTATATTATGCGCCTTTTTTTTTTTTTTTTTTGTTGATTTAACAAGTTGCTGTCAATGTGTCCAGTCAAGAGCCAGTGTTATATCTTCACCCTCGAATGACCAAACAACAATTGCCTCAAAGTTGTATAAAACGTTAAAAATTTAATTAAACCAATTAAATTATTTAATCAAAACAAATTTTTTTTTTTAATTAATAACTTAATTGAAAATAGTTTCAATAATTCTTTTCTGTGTACTTAGAAAAATAATATGTTTAAAATTTTTGAAGTCTATCATAAATGGCCATTACAACCATGTGTCAGGGTTAACGGCCTATCTTCTCGCAGCACCCATGATTATCGGGACCTGCAGTTTAAAGTCGACTCCAAACGACAGACTTGAGACGCTTGTTCATGGTAATCAGTTACTCTCAGAGATTTTGCCAGAAAACTGCTAAGAGGGAGTCGCCGAAAGAAATATTTTTTCATATTTCTTTTTTTTTTTCAAGAAGTTTGAGCTGGGGTTTCAACCCGCGGCTCATGACATAGTAAGCCAACACACTAACTACAAGACCACGGTATTGTGGACCACATTACAAGAATTTCACTTGTTTTAATAAAATTATAATTTCAGTTTTAAAACTATTTGAATTTAAAAGCTCACCACTTAAACCTAAAAAAATTTACGTATAGCGTATATACAGAAGACCAATACAATTTATCAGCTAAAAATTGCTGGGCAGTTACTTACTTACTTACTTACAGCGCACATCTACCCAGCAGAAAATAGTACCTACAAGTAAGTTATTTTGTAATTGAGAAATTGTGAAGAATCACTTACTCATGCGCATCAATAATGCATGAATTTTATATGAAATGAGCCGCTAAGAATAAAAAATCAAAAATAATACATTACCGTGTAGCATTTTTGGAGCTTTAAGGTATGAATAAACAATATAATGCCTTCATTCTTGCTTACAATTTTATTTATTGCTTCCAAATTTTAAACAATTTCTGCTGGGAATACGTCGACAAAACATTTTATGACCGATGCTGTCATACATTAGATGCAAATTATTAAAAATTCTCTTAAATAACCACATAAAATAATAATTTTAAAAATGTTTTTAAATGATTTATAATGATTTTACGTAACTGATTCAACACCATAATACGAGTAAAAAGTCGACTTTAATATTATCCGCTTACATGAATTACCAATACAATCAATATGTAATATTCTCTTTAAACATTGGTACCTTTTTTCCATCACTCGTTCACTCTATATTTGTAAGTATAAAGCACATGTTGTTAAATGTCAATTCAATTGATCACAGAGCAATGGACAGATATGTACGAGTATATTGTATATGACTGGCAATCGAAATGTGTGTCATCTTGTATCTCTTGTTCATATTTATTTTATTTTATAATGGCAACAGCAGAAGCACTTACCCAGCAAACACACATGAGTTTAATTAATTTAACTGAGGAATATTTGGAAAGCATTCTCACCAGTGTCCAAAACTAACAATTTAAATCTATCAATGCATAAGATTCGTCTAATGTGAGTTAGGGAAGTTTATTATTTTACAAACTAAAAGAGATATGAAAGCAACCCAGCAGAAATTAGTGCTTACCAGTAAGCTATTTTGTAAGGGAGATATTGTTAACAATCACTTACATGTGCGCATCAATAATGCTTGATTTTTATATGAAATGAGCCGCTAAAATGCAATAGAAACTCAAATTTATTGCAACCAGTAAGCAAATATTATACAAAATCAAAAATAATACCTTACCCTATAGCATCTTTGTAAGCTATAGGGTATGAATAAACAATATAATGCTTCCATTATTGCTTACAATTTTATTTATTGCTTCCCAATTTGAAAAATTTTCTGCTGGGAATTTGTGAATTAATGTTGTGCCGATAACTCTTTAATCGGGCGGTGATAGTTTATGTTTTTAAATATCTACCGAGCAAATTTTCTATAATAGATTCTAGAAGTATTGGACATCTATATATGCGGTATAGTGCTTAAAGCGCTCGCAAAAAAACTCAAACAGCCCAGGTTCAAATCATACCGGGGGGAAAAAGGAAAATTTTAAATTTGCGGTTTTTCAAAAATTATAATTTAAAAATAAGGAGTCAAGAAACTGCTTCCTGACATTCTAGTCGATTCTACCATCAAAAACAAATGATCAGGGAAGATAACAGCTAACGTACTTAGTGAAGGCACTCACCACTCGCAATCAACATCCATCGACAGATGGGGCAATTGCTGTTGATCATTCAAGAGGGAAGGTATAACACTGGCCTTTGAGTTGACAAATTGACAACAATTTGTCCCATTGACATAAGTCGCTTAACATATATCTATCCATCTCCTCAACATTCCAATACAATGCTCAGCATGAGTAGGGATTTACTCCCCTAAATATTGGTTTAAAAAAAAGTGGCAATTTCTTGAAAACACCAAGTTTTAAAATTAAAATAATGTTTCTGTTGAAAAAAACCAACTCGTACTTTTCCAAAGTGTTTCCACCCTATCCTCTTTTGCTTATTAAGCGAATGATCAGGAGAAAACGCATTTATTGGGAATTAATAGACAGAACTAAGCAAGGATCGTAACCGACCAACAAAGATCTCCATTACATCACAAAAGACACAGTTTACATCAACAGATGCGGCAATTGCTGTTGATTATTTCAAGGGTAAAGGTATAACACTGGCCTTTAAGTGGTCAACTAACTAACAACAAGTTGTCTCATTGACATAAAGCGCTTAATAGAAACAAAATCTTTCTATCTGTCATTCCAATTCCAACTTACCCCATTTTTCATACTATTGCATCTATGTTTGTTGGTCAATGACACACATATGCACAAATCCATAAACAAGCACAAGTAAAATTAGTAATTGATTTTTCTTTTATTTTTTCTTCTATTAGCTTGGTTATAGAATGAGTTCAGATATAAAACGGGAAAAAGAGAAAACAATGGAAAATTAATTTGAAATAAATCGAATAATTACATTGTGTTTTAAAACATACATACAATTAAATTATATTATAATTAAATGTAAAAAATAATATAGTTTCGCCTTTTTTATGTTCTGACATTTTTGTTTTTTCGTTTTTTTTCACCTAAAAGAAGATGACAGGCAAACCATTAATGAATGCTTTAAATACTATTAATTTTTAGCAATAATTACAACAATAAAATTGAACTTTTAACTAAAAAAAAATACAAAAAGAGATGTTTTTTAAAATACGATTTCCATTGTAATTAAAGTCATGTAATAACTTAATACATATGTAGACTTTTTATAAAACAAATGGTCTCAATCATGGATAAAAATTTTGTAATTGAATCAATGTGCCAATTTAAAGAAATTTTTTTTTTGTCAGTGAATACACTTTTTTTCATAAATAAAAAACTTTTTCATTTGTGATAGTTACATACATTTATTTATAATATTTTGTTTTTTAAATACAGGGTGGGCAAATTTAAGGCTGGAAAGCAAATTGGCCAACAAATGATAAATTGTCAAGAATTGAAGTGTCATTTTCTGTCATTTATTTAGTAAAAGTTGTGAAATTTTAAACACGGAAGGATACACTACCATTGTTTTTGTTGAACCTTTGTGAATTGGTTGCTTAGAAACTGAACAATACCAACGTATCTCTCAACAAAATCATCTTTAGTGATGAGACCAATTGCAATTACCTAATATTGATATCAGTTACCTTTGCTTTCAGCAGGATGGCGCACATTGGGGATTTCGAGGACAAAAGTAAAATTTTCAACATGCAATATGCAGTGATATTTTGAAATTTTGGACTAAATGGGACAATCAAATCAAAAAGAATTACTCCGATCTAACTGCGATTTTTTTTTATAGCCGTTTCAGTACTTGTATGTTTTACCGAACCAACTTAATTTAAACCTAAAAATTTCAAAGCGAATATCCTTTTATTATATGAGCTAATGTTTTTCTTTTTATTTTTTATTTAAAGCAGGATATTTCAGCATACCAAAATTGGGAAAATAAACTTTGCAGAGATTGAACTTTTTTTGTGTGTTTATTTTTATGAACATATAACAAAAATCCTTTTTTTCTCCACACATTTGGACCTGCAATTTTAGCAATACTTCCCTACAGTTGGAAATCACTACTAATACATCATCTCATATATGTTTTAACAATTTGTTGCATTACACAGTACAACATTTTTCAGCCGATTGATTCACGACTCAATTCTGATAAGGCTCTTTTGTTTAACATAACTCAAGAACCACTAGTCGGATTTTGCTTAAACAAATTTAGAAATATCAAGAATTATAATTACTTTCATCTGTTTATATAACATTTCGCTACATAAGCAACAGTTTCGCAGTTATAAATAAATGTATGAAGGAGAACAAATTTTTTTTGCCTAAAAAATTAAATTTTTTTTTAATTCATAAAATATCCATAACGGTAGCTTGCTTTATTTTGATTACTTTTGTGTATTACTATATATGTAAATAAAACTAAATTTGTGATGAAATCACTAAATTTTTTAACAAATATATTTTTTTGAAACTCGACGCTGCATGACGAGATAAGCAAAGATTTGTTGCAAAATGTGGTTTTACTTATAAATTTTATGAAAAAAGCTTATGTATGCCGACGTGCTAGAGGTGAACATTTGCCAGACATCATATTCCATTATTAATTCCCATATTTATATTTTATATTGGATTCTATGAAACTGAAAGAGTTTGTCACAAAAAAAGTGTTTGTAGGCCAATTTATTTCATAACCACAAATTTGCCCACCCTATTCATATATGAGGTACTAGTGTACTTAGACCTGTAGATCTATTATACAACTGCTCACCCTATACATAATATGTAATTATATATAATGAAGCAATTAAATTTATGTTAATAAACTTTTAACACTAAAGTGTAAACAATACAATTACAGTGCACTGTAAAACTGTACACCTAATCCTATTTATACAAAATATAAATGTAAAGTATAAGAAAGTGAACTAAAAAAGACAGATTTATGGAAGTATATTAAGCATTTATCAAACCAGTTGCAAAGTTACCAATCTAAGCAACAAATAATAACAACTATCATAAGTTTTTTAAATTCCTTATTGGAATCACTATTAAATCTTTATTAATTTTTATAAGAAAAGCAGGTTTACGATCTTAAGACTTATAAAAGTTAAACAGTAGTACTTATACGAGTACACAAATACACAGACAATAATGAAAATCGATTTTAAGTAATAAATTTGTACTATCGTATATATGTACGACCAATTAAATTCTTCATCGATTTTGCCCCTATGAACAGTATTAATAGTGTCAATTTCAATTTTCGCAACGAAAAAAAAACAGAATTAAAATTTTCATTTTATATACGAGTATTAACCAAAAACATCCATACATACATACTTCCATTTACATGTTTTAATGAAAAATTTAATTACATTAACTACAAAATTAATTGAAAATGTTAAGTGATACCAGTTAACTATTTATAATTATTATGTCGATCTTAAGATCCTAAAACTGGTATTCTTTATGAGAATTAACATCCTTTAAGGAATATGTATAAACCTTAGCGGAACTGAACTATTTTACGATCCCCGCTACGAAGGTCCCATTATTCATTTTTCTACATTATCTACATTTCCTTCATCTTTTAATGAAATTCGATTATACGAATTATATGTTTTTACTCTTTCGAATGAAAATTCTTAGGATTTTTTTTTTGTAGAGTTACTTTTATGTGCCAAAATTTATAAATTCAACTTATTTCATTGATACCAATTAACTTTCTAATTGAAAAATTTCGGGTAGACATTGTTTCTCTGCTTACAAGATGACATAAACGTTATGCCATTTTGAAACCTTAAACCACAGTGACATCTACCACATTTCCAGAAATGGCAGCGATTTTATATTATTACTTTATTTTTTAACCACTTTGTATCATACTTATACTTGAAAATATTACCATCAATATTAATTGAAATCAATTTGCAATTGTACATTTTCCATTTTTACTTTTCAACTGCAGTCTATGTGTCAGCATGCATATGAGTATCTTTCTATTTATAACGATTGTTTTTATATAAGATGTGCGTCACTATAAACTGTAACACATCAAAAGTCAAATAAAAACTGACTGGAGTAAGCTAGAGTTAAAAATAAAACAGTTTTATTTTGCATTTTTATTACAGATTTATATTCTGTATTATTTTATTTAAAAATTAATTTAATTTTATAAAATTTTTTATTTTATTCATTATGCCATCCATAAGCAATGTTATAGTGTTTTCGGTGATTTTTTTGGTACCAGCTGTCCATTTATATCGAAAACTAGTAATGGTTTTAGGAACAGATGTACTCTTCTTTAGTTCTCTTTTGACCAGAGCCCAATATCTTTCAATAGGCCGCAGCTCTGGGCAGTTTGGTGGGTTAGCCTCTTTTGGAACAAAAATAACATTATTTTTATTATACCAGTCTATTGCGCTTTTACTGTAGTGACATGTTGCCAAATCTGGCCAGAAGAATGTTGATATGTTGTGCTGTCTTAGATATGGGAGCAACCTCTTTTGAAGACACTCTTTGATATAAATATCTGAGTTTATTGATCCCAATGTAACAAACGATGCACTTCTGTTGCCGCAGCTACAAATAGCCTGCCAAACTAGGAACTTTTTGGGAAATTTTGAATGTTTTTTAGTTCGGAACTCTTCAGAAACATTGCCTCTAATATCCGCTACATAAAACTCTTGGCCAGGAAGCTGCGCAAAGTCTGCAAAAACGTAAGTTTCATCATCCATTACACAACATTCAAACTTTTGAAAAAATTCTTTTTTGAGGAGTTTTGCTCTTTTTTTTGCTTCAATATTCTTCTTAGCATTTCTATCCGGAACTTTTTGGACTTTAAATGTTTTAAGGCCAGCTTTAGCTTTAACTCGGCGCACAAAACTTTCCGAACATTGCACGCGCCGGGCCACTTCGCGACCCGAAATGTTTGGAAGAGCCAGCAAAAGCTTCTCAACCTTTTTGGCTTTCGCGTCGTTCGTTACCAGTTTTGCTTTACCTGTTCCAGGCTTTCTTTTAATTTTTAGTTTTTTGTTGAACTTTTTGACCACTCTGGAAACACATTGCCTGGTCACGTGGACTTCCCTAGCAACTTTTGTATAACTCCAATATGGTTTTTTTGAATTATTTGAATAATTTTTGTATGCACTTGTCTTTGATTGTCCATTGTGAACTAACTAACAAGTCAAATTTGACAAACTGATACATTTTAAAATCTGACACATTTTTCAAAGATATTGTGATTAAGAAAAATTATTTTGATTAAAGGTGAAAAAAGTTATTAAGAAAAATGGGTGTTACACTTTATAGTGACGCACATCTTATTTCATCTTATTTTTTTATATTTTAAAGCATTATTTTCTAAGTTTCTTTCATAACTTTACCAACAGTCTAGTTGGTAACTACATGTAACAATAATAGAAACAATTGAAAAATAGTACAAATAAAATAAAAATGAAGAAAAATAGAGAAAAACAATTTTCAAAACTATTTGAAATCTAAGAAGACCAGCAATAATAACAGCAACTTCAATAATTATAATTCATATTACTACTGTTGTTGATTTATTTACAATTCTTACTGTCATTGCTGTTGCTCTTGTTAGTTCTCATTACTTTCCTTCTTTTATTATTTATAATTGTTGTGAAGTTAAAATCTTTGAAATGTTCCCGTTGTTATTGGTATGGGTGATGTTGTTGTCCATATTTGTGTGTCTTAATACCACCATTAGTTGAAATTCGTGACGGTCAGAAACACCATTTTCCATTAATTGTAAGAAATAGTATTGCTACTACTATTACACCAGCAGCAGCTGCAATAAGAACAGTGATACATATTTAGAGTCATCTGCAAAAATGTTTTACTACGAGCGTAAATTTCATTTAGATCTTGCAACTTATTTGCAAGAGGTGTTCATAAACGGAAATTCGTGATGTGTATAAACATTTACATAAGAAAGGTTTATTGTTCAATAAATTCATAATGATATGGTTTATTTGTCAAGTGAAACTGCTGCTTCATATGAAGTAGTGAGAAATGTTAATGGTGAGAGCAAAAATAAGTCTAACACGAGATTATGGACGAATAATGTCATCAGACATAGATAATGTCATGAGCATCTAAAATAATCGAGTACATATCGTCGTGCGGGAGTTTATATGCTCTATCCGCCATTTCATATTTTTTTATATATCTCGAGTTAATGATGCCCTTTTAGGTTTTCGACCCCAAATTTTCCAAATCTGCAATCCATTTTCGAATATCTCGTCTAGTTTAGGAGATAAATAGCCGAAAACGGATTGCAGATTTTAAAAATTTTGGTGTCAAAAACCTAAAGTGGCATTATATAAAATGGCGAGATATATAAAATGGCGGATAGAGCACATAAACTCCCGCACGACGATATTATTTCACTTTACGAATTAAAGTTGAAAAACCTTTCTACAAGATGGGTGGCTACTTTAAGTAGCAGCTGACCAACAACGAATTTGAATTTCTCAAGCTTGTTTGAGCCAACTAAAGCAAAATAAAAAAAAATTTTAGTCATGGTTTCATAACTCTTGGCTAAATATAGAGCCACCACCACTATACATACATACATGCATACACAATAATTGGCCCTTACAACCCTGTGTCAAGATTACGCCCTAGCTTCTCCCAGCCCTCATGTTGTGTCTGTTAATTTTTGTCAATGAGTACCGGGACCTACAGTTTAAAGTCGATTTCGAACGACAGATTTGAAAAGAGTTTTTTGCCAGAAGACTGCTGAGAGGTAGTCGCCGAAAGAAATAATTTTTCACATTTCTTTTCTTCAAGATGTCAGAGCTGAGATTTGAACCCTGCGCTAACGTCTTAGTAAGCCAACATACTAACCACTAGACCATGGAGACTACACTGTACACTTCAGACAAAAGAACAATCCGAACAAAGAATACAATAATAGTTCAATCAGCTGGTAAGGTAATTGTAATGGTTTTCTGTGTTTAAAAATGGGAAAAAATGAAAAATTGCCAGTTTTCTTCAAAACAACGCACCAAATTCAGCGAATTGAAGAATAAATTCCTTAACCATCCACCTTAGTCTGCTGATTTAGCTGCCTTGGACTTCTACCTGTTCCCAATTCTAACAAATTTCTTGCTGTCAAACGTTTTACCTCAAATGAAGGTGCTGTAGCAGTTGTAAATGATTATTTTGAGGAAAATCATTTTAATCAAGGCATAGAATTGCTAACAAAAAAGAAAAGTTGGAATATATTGAACAGTAAAATAGTTTTATTAATCTAGCGCTTGTGTTTCACAGTTCAATTAAGAATTTTCTTACAAAGCTCGTTACATATCAAAGACCCTTGGAATATGGATAAAGCTTTCTTATACATGGATAAGTTACTTTATGGAAAACGATTTAGAATTGTGAAATATTCTTCCATTCATTCATATATGAGGTACTAGAGCACTTCGACCTAAAGATATACTGTACAGCCCTCAACTTGATCGGGATTTCTACAATATCTCCTCCAGTCTCGTCGCTCTAACGAACTTTAATATGTCGACTGGTGCCAACCCCTAGAATATTCCTTCATATTTTCACACTCTCATATTAGAATAATAACAATCATATACTTTTTTGAATACTTAAACTCTTTTCAGGCCCTCTCTTCCACACACCAACAAAAAACAAAATGGTAATAAAAGTTTTAAAATCTTAAATATTTTTGTTATACTCGTATTCTCTCCCTTACCGGAAGCAACATTTTTAAAATATTTTGCATAAATGTTCCTACATTTTCTTACCCAACAATAAAATATTTCTTTTGTTTGGTGAAAACAGGATGCCATACAACTAGTCTTTACAACAGTAAAGAGAAAACATATTTTTTTTTTCTAAATTAAAATATATTATTTTGCTGTTTATTTTTCTTTTTTATTTGTTGTTTCGGTTGCTGTTGTTATTTGAAAAAGTGTTCAACAGTTACATATTTTCTTATTTTTGTTTCTTCCAAAAAAAAAAAATTAAATTTTTCCAAATATTGAAAATAAAACTATGCAATATTTAAATGGAAAAATTTTTTTATTTGTGTGGTTGAGTGACAAAACGTCTTTAATTCTTTTACTTTTCATTGGCATACAAAACTAGTCATTTTAATATACGAGTATAATTTCCCAGCTAAAATATTATTTCATACTTATATTCGGGATATATTTTTAATTGAATTCCTTCTGGTTTATTTTTGCTTTTTAAACGTATTTTATAGTTCCTCAGTTAACAGAATAAATCTTAAGGCATAGATTTTTTACTAAAATCAGTCAGTCATATAAACCTTATTCGTATATGTAAGTACGAAGGTGCTCCTCATATGTCCATGCCAATTTTTTTTTTTTTTTTTGAGAAGTTTGGTCTTAACTCATTCCTGAATGCTGATTGTAGCAAAGAAGTGCATTGTGTAGGGGGAAGGCGATCCGCATCCGCTCACAAGCTATCGAAGTATGTTAACTAAATATGAATGAAACAAGTACAAATGCTAATTTAGTGTAGGTTTATGAAATATTCTGGCTATTTTTATCTACATTGTAATAAACTTATGTCCCTGAGTCTGAATACATTGACAGAAAGTTAGGTTTTATGTTTTATGTTTATGCAATACTCGTACTATTAAACGCCCTCCCCCTACCTCTAAGAATCCCATCCTTAAGAGAGCCGCCCCTGACATTCCACCCTGTCCACGTTAGAATTATGAAACGAATGATCAGAAGAAAACTCCACCTACTGGGAAGTAATAGGCAGAACGAAGCATTTACTAAACCTTACCATTCAACTTAGCACAGGTCCTCACCACTTCACAACAAAGAATTAACATCAACATATGGAGCAATTGGTGTTGATCATATCAAGGGTGAAGGTATAATACTGACCTTTGAGTGATCAACTGACAGCTGAACTATATATCTTTAATCATTTCAATACAATGCACGCATGAGTAGTTGATGTAAACCCCTTGAGTATTGGTCTTACAAAAAAAGAAAAGAAAAATTTACTACCAAACTTAGGCATTTTTATCTTTGGACAACTGCTATGTTTCCGCCTGCACAGAAAGTAATTTATTTATTTACTAAATTGCAATACAATATTAAATTATATTCTAATTAATTATAAGCAGTAAAGCGACAAAGACCATAAGCTCGGTGTAGTGCGGCAGACCAGGGGCTTTGATGAGAATCGAACCAACAACCCTCGCATTAGCAGTCTAGCATACCACCCACCCAAAAAGTACTTCAACATTAATATTTTTATTCTTTTTTTTCAATTCGTACTATTAGTTCTATAGAAAAAGGTAAAATACACTTGTTGGGGTTTATTTGTCTGGAGAAAGTAAGCCCATCCATGATACCAGTGATATTATTTTGTCCTTGCTTTTCCTTTAATCCCTATTTGTAGGAAGTTGGGTACTTAGGCTATGGCCACTAAACACATCCTTCATATAAATTTAGTTAAATTTTAACTAAAAATTAAATTATTATTTACTAAAGTACAATACAATATTAAAGTTATATTCTACTTATTAGGAGTGGAATGGCTAAGACTATATCGAGCCTTTGGTGCAAGACCGTAGTAACTCAAAATTTTAATTTTTTGAGCTGGGTATGCAGAAATGATATTTGGGGAAATATCTATCTAAAGAAAAAAAGATTATGGTTCTATCTCTAATTATTCAGAATCTACAGCTAAAAATTCTTTATTGCCTCTATCTATGTCAAACAATATTTATTTGCAATAAAAAAGTATTTCCTTTATGATAGGAAATTTACAAACAGAAAACAAATTGCAAAAAACAATAAAGCAATAATTTTTTTAGCTTCTTCTAGGCACAAAAACACAACTGCAAATAAAATAAAAAGTTTATTTGCTATAACAATGTATTTCGAATTAATTAATAAATTTGTCGTTGATTTTGTGACAATAACGATAAGAAAAAGATGGCTGAAAACTTCAAATGCATTTTTCTTAGTTCACGATTTTTTGAATTACTACGGTATTGCACCAAAGGCTCGATATGTTTAGTGTAGTGTCACAGACCGGTTAGTGCGAGCTCACTACAAATATGCGCAACTTTCACTATATTTTTGGGCAAATAGAAACCAAACGTGGCTGAAATTATTTTTTTTCCTGTGGTCATATACTATAGATTAGGATTGACTTCAATTTTTTTAATTATTTCTTACAAGATATTGCAAACATTAGCACAATATTTCCTTCGTATGATGGTGAAGTTTCCAAAGTTTTCTGCCTGAAATTTATATCTCAAAAAGAGTTTTATTTGCACTAAAAGTTTAATTTAACAAAAATATATGTACAATATATCCCGGACTGTTTTAAGAAAGTTTTTCATACAAACAAATATATATGGCAACCATAACAACATTAACAAATATTTTTACTGATGCAAAGAAAACTTTTTTAAGAATATTTAAATGTGGGGCAAAATGAAAGAAATCAACCTATAAAAAAGTCAAATTGCAAAGATGTATTACGTAAAAGTGGAAAAGTATGAAAGTGTAACTATACATGACAGGTATACATCATTTGGTACCCAATAGATAACTTGTTTGCAAAATGCCTCATTACAAACAATATTGAAACCCAGATGTTCTACTTGTTCTCGGGGGCAAGATGCTGCTTCTTTTTTCTCCATCAAATATTGGGTAGCTGAACAATTAAAGTATCCAAGGTAAAGGCAGCAAAAAAAATAATTGGCATTGAACCATTGCCTGCGAAACTGTCATAAGCACATCACATTAGATATTGTTGGTTAATTTAATTAGAAAGCCGGCCGCAAGTTGGTTGCCCCTTTTGCTCACGATTTACTAAAAACAGCGCCGTAAAGATGTTTTAATAGAGTGGTTGACTATGTTTTACCGCAAAAAAGGCAATACTTTGTGTCGATTCATGACCTTGGATAAGACGTGGATTCAATTAATACACGAAACAAAAAAATAATTAGAGCAATAGTTTAGTCCATTTAGAGAATAAAAAATAAATGAAATGTATAACGATTTTATATTATATATGTATAATAGCACTCTCATGTCGTTTTATAAGATAAACCATAACAACAACAGAGTTTGATTATGTTATGGGCATATGAATGCCTATTGAGCATACGCGTGCATTAGTGTGCACTGTTATATACTCACGAGCAGACATATTTATGATGTTTTCACAAAGAATGATTTTCTAATTTACATTGAAAAGAAAAAGTGTAATATATATACCATATATATATATATAATATGCCATATATATATGTATATAGTTATTGTAATAGAAGTTGCTATAAATCACTAGTGAATTTTAACGTGCATATACGCAAACATACATGAAAAAGATTTTTTTCTTTATTTGTGCTTCCAAAAAAATATACCAACATTGTTAAATAAAAAATAACGCAAAAAAAAAAAAATTCTTGAAAACGTACAACAATTTGAATTTTATACCTTCAACTAAGATGTGAAATGAAAGTGAAATGGAAACTTAGAAATAAATCTGAATATACATACAAACAGGAATAAAAAATAAATTCATTTAAATATGAAATTGCCAAATAATAGGTTTTTTCAAGGTATATGAGTTTCGTGCTTATATTTGATACACAAAAAGCATCAGTTTTCTTTTTTTTACAAAGAATAGTTTTCTAAATCAAAATTTGACATAAGAGTGTAATACTTCTTAACATTTTACTAAAATGCTTGTTATAAAATTTTTCAAATAAATTACTTTCAGATAATATTCAAAATTTGTTTACATATGTATGTGTGTATGTAGTCAGTACATGCCATAAACTTACATACATACATTGGCCAATACCACCCCGATTCAGAGTTACGGCTTGGCTTCTTGCAGCACTCATGTTGTGTGTGTTAATTTTTATCCATGAGTACAGGGACCTGCAAGAGCGGATTGATATTGAAGCTACCTAAGTAGGAAAAAATATTTTTTTTTTTCAAAAACCATTCATTTCTCAACATAGTCTCCTTTTAGCTCTATACACTTAGTAAGACGATTTTCCAACTTTTTTATACCATCTGAATAATACGATTTTGGGAACTCCTCAAAATACGCATTAGTTTCGGTAATCACTTCTTCGTTTGAGATGAATCTTTTTTCTGTGAGCCATTTTTTCAAGTTTGGAAACAGGAAAAAGTCACTAGGGGCTAAGTGTGAACTATAAGGTGGATGATCAACCAATTCGAAGTGAATTTTCGTAGTTTTAGCATCGTAGCTAATGTTGTGTGAACCGGTGCATTGTCTTGAAGAAAGAGCACTTTTTTCTTGTTTAAATGTGGTCGTTTTCCCTTTATTGCATCAACCAATTGATCCAATAATGCACGATAATACTCTCCTGTGATTGTGGATCCCTTTTCAAGATAACCGATGAGCAATATTCCGTGTGCATCCCAAAATACAGTGGCCATAACCTTGCCAGCCGATTTCGCTGTCTTCGCCTTCTTCGGAGCACTTCCACCAGCTTCTACCGATTGCTTCGATTGATTTTTGGTTTCATGTGTGTAGTGGTGGACCCACGTTTCATCAGCAGTTATTAATCTACGCCAAAAATCAGCAGGATTATGCTTTATCATTTCCAAACACCGCTGTGAAGTGATCTGTCGAACTTGTTTTTGTTCATAAATTCTAACTGTCGAATTTGTAAAAAATATTTTAATTTAATTAAGCGCTTATTTGACAAGTATTCCACAGAAATTTTTATTCAAATTTTGAATAAATTTTGATCATTCCTGTATTGTATTGAATGCACCCATCACTCTCACAAGAACTTTAAAATGTAGAGTCTTTCGTTAAGCGCCACCTATCCTTAATTTAAAAGACCTCTTTATGCCAATATGTGTGGAATATAACATCATTCAAGTAGTCGCCACTGCTTCTCTGGGTAGAGCTCATCCGAAATGCCTAATTTTCCATAGTTCTGACTCATAAATCGAGCTGAATTTCACCGATAGCGGGGTTTACGTTGGCTTTGAGGACCTCAGTGGTTTGTTGCATATTTGTGGGTACTGTGATTTAAGAAAGGTAAGAAGGTCAGATGGCAAGTTAACCAAAACCTGATCAACTACAATTAACACAAGGTGCCATTTTGATACCATTACAGGACCGAACTGAACTCATGTAAGTCGGAAAAAGAACTACAGCCAATCAGAGCTGTCATAAAGTGGAGTAAAACGAGGGTGTCCAGGTTTAACAACTGCGCCACGCTATTGAAAAAGGCACCTCAATAAACTTAAACGTCTTACTGCCAGACCTGGGCAATCACAAAAAAAATGTAATTTTTTTTTATTTGAGACCAATACTCAGGGGTAAACCCCTACTAAATGCAGTGCATTGTATTAGAATTTTTGGAAAGAGCAGTACATACATATGGGCAATTTCAAAAATTTTCGACATTTTTATATTTTTTTTTTTCGAAATTTTTTTTTTGGATGACACGAATGACGCTTTGGTCACGTGAAGGGTGATATTTTAGCATACCAAAACAATTCGCGTTAATCATTTATTGCAATCGGCGCGAAAGTTATGGAGGTTTTAAGTTTTAAATTTCTTAAAAAAAATTTAAAGTCAAATTTGTTGGTTTATTTTAATAAATGTTGTATGGATGCATGAAACTCATTTCAAATTCATCAGTGCAGTCAAAATTCATCAATGCACTGATAAAATACATAAAAAATATCAATTATAATTAAAATTTCTTAATATTAAAAAACGCGAATTTTTGCAAAAATGTGAATGTTTCACCGATTGTTATAGTACGTGTTTATATAACGCATAACTAATTTACAGAAAAACAATGTTTTGACTTGCAAATTTAAAAAATTAAAAAATTATATAAGAATTATTTTTGAGGTTAGGATTTTTTTTTGATCTGTAAAATTTAAAATCATGAAAATTTTTTAATGCCTATTCGGTTTTATTATCAAGCTTAAAAAAACCTTTCATTTGGTGTCAATCGCGGCGGAATCTATACATAACTGCAGATGTCACAAAGCAAAATGTGTTTGAAGAAAAATGCCGCTGTACCCGCTAAATATGGACCGAATTCAACCGTATTTATATATTATCTTTAGTTCACCGCCGCACTCATTTCCAATACTTTACATTGATTTTAAACCACTGATTAACTAAAAAAAACGCGAAACAAAATCATGAAATTTCGCAAAAGTTTTATTTTCTTTATAAAATTTTTGCGTTTCAAATATTTTAACGCCTTCTTGACGTTGAGGTGCCATTTACTAAGAAGTTTAGATCACGCAATACATAAACCAGTTTTAAATAAGATTGCAAATGTCAGGCGCGAAAAACTGTCATTTTTGAAAAATTTACGCCAATTCTATAAAAGTTTGAGGTCATCGTTCTCAGCAACTAGCAGCCTGACATCGACGTGATATGGCGCAAATTTTAGCAAATTATACCATCTTTTAAATACTATTGACGAAATGCAATTTTCTTGAACGGCGCAAAAACGCTATAGAAAAAACTGCGAAAATTGAAAAATCGGAAAATTTTGGTTTCAAAAATGAACCGCTGTACAACTTTTTCCCAAATAGTAGTATGGGCGTAACTTTTATAGTGTAAATATCTACTAAGTCTAGTGACTTTATTTTATATCAGTGGGCATCGGAAGTTTAAAACTAAAAGTAGAAAAGTGATGAAATATTAAAAAACTCTTGTAAATTTCAAGCCTGTTTTTGAGTTTTTCAATATTTGAGTGCCCATAACTTTTAGAGATACAGAACTGATGGTCTGAAATTTTGAATTTCCCAGTTTTCTAGTGTGGCCTACCATTCCCTTTTGTCCGTTTTGGTCAATTCGAAAAACTGGAGAAATAATAAGCATCTGAACTCAGTTTCAGCAAATGTTGAAAGTTTTTGAAATTGCCCATATATATTTTTCTTAGATTGTTTATTAAGCGCCTCAGGAATGGGACAAATTGCTGTGAATTGATCACTCAAAGGCCAGTGTTATACCTTCACTCTTGAAGGTTGTATGTAGATTGCGTGATGGGTGCCTTCGCTAAGTAGGTTTAGTATGTTTAGCTGTTATCTTCTACTTCCCAATAGCTGGCGCTTTCCTCCTGGTCATTCGTTTTTTAATGACATTGGTTAAGGTGAAATAGAGTACAATGTCGGGGAGCGGTTTCTTTGTATATGTCTTCTTAATTTTCTTTTATTTTTCGCCTTTGCTGGGATTTAAACCTGGGCCGTTTGAGTTTTTGTGCGAGCGCTCTAACCACTATACCACGCACCCCCCAACTTCTACAGTGAAAGTTAAAGGGTAGACGCAACATTTCAACGTGCTTACCGTTTTAAGCTTAGTCAAAGATTGACGAGAGATCGTCATAATTTTCAGAGTCCTGCCCCGATTATATTGAGCTCAAAGAGTCCTAGAAACAGCACAGGAAGTGATGGCACTTCATCTGTTTTGTAAACTGAAGTATCTTTTTAAAGAATTTAAATAACTACTAATTTCAAAGTGTACCAATTGAACTATTTCTAAATAAGTAACAAATTTTAGAGTGGCTTAAATACTATTTTTTAACAATTGACATAAATTTAGGGTTTCCAAAAAAGTAACTTTCATAGGCATTTTCAAGTTCTTATAACACAAATCTAAAAAATACAAAATTAAAAAACTTTGCCATTCTTTTTACTCCTTTTCTTTTAATAAAATTAAGGTCAAAATTAAAATATTAAATTGGCACATTAGTTGTGGCTTATCAAATAATCTTATGAAAATAAACATCTTTAGTTCCTTTTTTCCAAATCTTCTAATTCAAATTCTATTATATATTTTCAATATTCCTTTTATTTTCAAGTTGTTTCTTTGGATTTTATTTCTTTTTTCCATCTTAAAACAAAATATACTATCATAGTGAAACAAAAGTAAAAAATATGCATTTCTATAGAGAAAAATAAAAAGAAAATTGCTTTGATTTTTCTCAATAAACCATTACTCTGGAGAACATTTTGCATTACTATTTAAATAGAAGAGGAAAAAAAATGAAAAAAAACATATAATCGTACAGTAAATGCATGTTCTTAATTTTTTTTATTCTATTTCAAGTACATTTTGTTTCTTTTTGGAAAAGTTTTAAGTTCACAGTATTAACTAAAATGTAATCTTACGAAACATAAATTGTATAAAGTTGTACTCATGTATGACATAAAAAACGAAATTCAAATGTCCAACCTTCTCTCGGAAATATTAAAGATGAAAAAAAAAAAGAATTCAAATTGCCCATAACAAAAATTTCGTAGTTATTGCAATATCGTAGTATTTTACACCATCAAATAAACTATTGTAATATCGCCGTCAGGTCCAATTGATATATTACGCGTTTTATAACTTGAATTAAATGTTAACAATTTTGTAAAATAGAAGGAAACCACTGGTTTACGTGTACCTTATTTAAAATCTTTCTAAAAAAATATAGGATTTTTAAATACCGACAAAAAAGTGCCACTATATTATAGGTGGTTTCTATTTTACCAAAAAACGACTCCAAAAACTTTTCAAAGCACACAGTAAGATTTTAAAAAATGCAATCAAAGAAATTGGTCATCCGGTTTCAGCAGAGGATTAATAACGATATCTTAAAAATCAACACAAATTAATTTTTACTCAGTCTATCACTTTAAATGCTTGATTACTTTGTATAGTGGTCCAGACATCCAATTAATATATCACGCCATTTTGTTGCCACGTCCTCATATAAACAAAAGTTTTGCGCTGCACAAGTATAACCAAACCATGGAATTTAAAAATTAATGAGTCGATCAATGCTGACATCAGCCAAGTCCCTAATACTCTGGAACACTGGTTTACCCAAAGTACATACTCTCTCTCTGTCTACATAAGCCAGGCCATTCACACAGAAAATGAAAACTAGTTTCCCCTTTCTCCAAGTGCCTATAATTGTGGCAGTACCTAAGCATTTTATGGAATATTTATCCTGGCTGCTGAGTCCCAAACCACAAATATTTCTTCAACAAAGTTCTGGGTCTTTCAATGTCATATTTTGGCTAAGGATCGACCAGTCCTTTTTTGCCCCACGATTCATGTAGATTTTCTCTTTGCTATTTTCTATTGAGTGAAAGACCCAGCCCTGCATGGTATATGTATGTTTATGGCAGTTTCACGTCTCTCTGTCATTTTGTTACCCTCAATATTACTGTCCCTTGTACAAGCAACCCGTATTGCCAGAATTTCCACATGGAAGGAACTGGTAATATCGGGAAAACATATATCCTGTCTATGTGAACTATCAGTTTAGACAGTAGTATCAAAGTTTTCCAACGGAAATGTAATCAATTTCGCAAGTGTATTCGGTACGTTGTAGTAATATTCTAACGAGGCCATAAGTTAAATTTCACTAGCGTTCAGTCTCGTACAACCCCAGGGAGCTCATAATCGCCGTCCGCGTAATAGATTATTAGGAGTTAAATGGTTAATAGCAGTCAGTGCTTCCCTTGAACACAATCTATTTGCACGGCCCGTCATTGCACCTGCAAACTAATTACATAAACTGTTAAAAAATAATTGCCAGAATATAAACCATTTTTTTGTGTTTTTTTGTTAACAGTTCTGAAATAGTTGTATTCATCGTAAAGCACCAATGAATTAAATATTTGGTTGTCATAGGACGGAAATGATACAAAGACCTGAGTAGTATTTGCTTTGCTAAAAGAGAAATATTTTAGAATATTATATTCAGCTTTTCTTAGAATTTAAAATAAATGCTAAGACTTGGGAACGAAATTCCTCTTAAAGGCAAATCTAGTACTTGAGTGTAATAATCCACTAGTGGTCATTCAATTTTGTACTTTCCTGTCTTAGTTAGTCAAAATTAAGACTTTTTATAATATGTTTGATACAAACCATGTACTTAGTAGAAGTAATTAATCTTATAGTTTTTGATTGAAATATGTTGAGAATATGAATATTTAAATTGCTTGATGTAATTTTAAAGTTAATCGCCTATCCAAAGTAATTTTCAGCTACTTTACTCGTATTGTACCTGAATAGCATTTGTTTTGCCACTATAGTGCTCATGGCAATACTTGTAACGTTTTTTCTCTTTTTAGTGGTTATATTTTAATTTCAAATATAACTTTTTAATTGTATTCTTTGTTTACTTGTATACTTCAAAAAATTTATATTTATCAAGAAATTCGGAAAGTTTCTAGTTTTCTATGCCTATTTTTTTGCTCACTGGTGTGCTTATACAAATACATGTACTATGTATCTAAAAAAAAAATTAGAAAAAAAAATCAAACATACTTATCCAAGTACTTATCGATATCAACTACTTATGTATGTACAAGAAGAACATCTGTTGTTTAATATGTTACTTATAAGGAAATAGAATTAAAAAAAATGCATATTAAATGTCTCTACACACAACAATAAATAATATAAAATATTGTATACGAGGCTAGTTATATAATTTCTTGTTAATTCTTACAAATTTTTGTTTTTGCCTTAAATTAGTCATCACAATAGAATGTGTTAGTGGTATTCCTGAAATAATTTTGGGAGAAAAAAATGTGTGAAGTTAGCTACGAAAGTTAAATTCTTTTTAAGAACAGAATTAGTTAACAGAGTAATGTTAACATTATCTGCATATGAAACATATAGTGAATCAAAACTAAAATAAATAACTAATACTAATACACTAATACAGCGTCATTGGGGACCCCTTGGAGTATCATCTCCATATAGTGTGATATACGTGCATTTTCGTATTTTTCCATAATGGCCACTGATCTTCTCCAGTCATTTTGCAAAAAAATTGAATTTTTCAAATTTAATTTTCTCAAATCCCAAAATTATTTCAGGAATACCACTAATACAGCGTCATTGGGGACCCCTTGGAGTATCATCTCCATATAGTGTGATATATGTGCATTTTCGTATTTTTCCATAATGGCCACTGATCTTCTCCAGTCATTTTGCAAAAAAATTGAATTTTTCAAATTTAATTTTCTCAAATCCCAAAATTATTTCAGGAATACCACTAACACAGCGTCATTGGGGACCCCTTGGAGTATCATCTCCATATAGTGTGATATATGTGCATTTTCGTATTTTTCCATAATGGCCACTGATCTTCTCCAGTCATTTTGCAAAAAAATTGAATTTTTCAAATTTAATTTTCTCAAATCCCAAAATTATTTCAGGAATACCACTAACACAGCGTCATTGGGGACCCCTTGGAGTATCATCTCCATATAGTGTGATATATGTGCATTTTCGTATTTTTCCATAATGGCCACTGATCTTCTCCAGTCATTTTGCAAAAAAATTGAATTTTTCAAATTTAATTTTCTCAAATCCCAAAATTATTTCAGGAATACCACTAATACAGCGTCATTGGGGACCCCTTGGAGTATCATCTCCATATAGTGTGATATATGTGCATTTTCGTATTTTTCCATAATGGCCACTGATCTTCTCCAGTCATTTTGCAAAAAAATTGAATTTTTCAAATTTAATTTTCTCAAATCCCAAAATTATTTCAGGAATACCACTAATACAGCGTCATTGGGGACCCCTTGGAGTATCATCTCCATATAGTGTGATATATGTGCATTTTCGTATTTTTCCATAATGGCCACTGATCTTCTCCAGTCATTTTGCAAAAAAATTGAATTTTTCAAATTTAATTTTCTCAAATCCCAAAATTATTTCAGGAATACCACTAATACAGCGTCATTGGGGACCCCTTGGAGTATCATCTCCATATAGTGTGATATATGTGCATTTTCGTATTTTTCCATAATGGCCACTGATCTTCTCCAGTCATTTTGCAAAAAAATTGAATTTTTCAAATTTAATTTTCTCAAATCCCAAAATTATTTCAGGAATACCACTAACACAGCGTCATTGGGGACCCCTTGGAGTATCATCTCCATATAGTGTGATATATGTGCATTTTCGTATTTTTCCATAATGGCCACTGATCTTCTCCAGTCATTTTGCAAAAAAATTGAATTTTTCAAATTTAATTTTCTCAAATCCCAAAATTATTTCAGGAATACCACTAACACAGCGTCATTGGGGACCCCTTGGAGTATCATCTCCATATAGTGTGATATATGTGCATTTTCGTATTTTTCCATAATGGCCACTGATCTTCTCCAGTCATTTTGCAAAAAAATTGAATTTTTCAAATTTAATTTTCTCAAATCCCAAAATTATTTCAGGAATACCACTAATACAGCGTCATTGGGGACCCCTTGGAGTATCATCTCCATATAGTGTGATATATGTGCATTTTCGTATTTTTCCATAATGGCCACTGATCTTCTCCAGTCATTTTGCAAAAAAATTGAATTTTTCAAATTTAATTTTCTCAAATCCCAAAATTATTTCAGGAATACCACTAATACAGCGTCATTGGGGACCCCTTGGAGTATCATCTCCATATAGTGTGATATATGTGCATTTTCGTATTTTTCCATAATGGCCACTGATCTTCTCCAGTCATTTTGCAAAAAAATTGAATTTTTCAAATTTAATTTTCTCAAATCCCAAAATTATTTCAGGAATACCACTAATACAGCGTCATTGGGGACCCCTTGGAGTATCATCTCCATATAGTGTGATATACGTGCATTTTCGTATTTTTCCATAATGGCCACTGATCTTCTCCAGTCATTTTGCAAAAAAATTGAATTTTTCAAATTTAATTTTCTCAAATCCCAAAATTATTTCAGGAATACCAGTAACACAGCGTCATTGGGGACCCCTTGGCGTATCATCTCCATATAGTGTGATATACGTGCATTTTCGTATTTTTCCATAATGGCCACTGATCTTCTCCAGTCATTTTGCAAAAAAATTGAAGTTTTCAAATTTAATTTTCTCAAATCCCAAAATTATTTCAGGAATACCACTAACACAGCGTCATTGGGGACCCCTTGGAGTATCATCTCCATATAGTGTGATATATGTGCATTTTCGTATTTTTCCATAATGGCCACTGATCTTCTCCAGTCATTTTGCAAAAAAATTGAATTTTTCAAATTTAATTTTCTCAAATCCCAAAATTATTTCAGGAATACCACTAATACAGCGTCATTGGGGACCCCTTGGAGTATCATCTCCATATAGTGTGATATATGTGCATTTTCGTATTTTTCCATAATGGCCACTGATCTTCTCCAGTCATTTTGCAAAAAAATTGAATTTTTCAAATTTAATTTTCTCAAATCCCAAAATTATTTCAGGAATACCACTAACACAGCGTCATTGGGGACCCCTTGGAGTATCATCTCCATATAGTGTGATATATGTGCATTTTCGTATTTTTCCATAATGGCCACTGATCTTCTCCAGTCATTTTGCAAAAAAATTGAATTTTTCAAATTTAATTTTCTCAAATCCCAAAATTATTTCAGGAATACCACTAACACAGCGTCATTGGGGACCCCTTGGAGTATCATCTCCATATAGTGTGATATACGTGCATTTTCGTATTTTTCCATAATGGCCACTGATCTTCTCCAGTCATTTTGCAAAAAAATTGAATTTTTCAAATTTAATTTTCTCAAATCCCAAAATTATTTCAGGAATACCACTAATACAGCGTCATTGGGGACCCCTTGGAGTATCATCTCCATATAGTGTGATATATGTGCATTTTCGTATTTTTCCATAATGGCCACTGATCTTCTCCAGTCATTTTGCAAAAAAATTGAATTTTTCAAATTTAATTTTCTCAAATCCCAAAATTATTTCAGGAATACCACTAATACAGCGTCATTGGGGACCCCTTGGAGTATCATCTCCATATAGTGTGATATATGTGCATTTTCGTATTTTTCCATAATGGCCACTGATCTTCTCCACTTATTTGGTTTTTTTTGAAAGAATTTGTTTCGGCTTTTTTTAACCTAAAACTAAATAAATATGAATTTTTTTTTTATGAGATACAAAGTGAACAATATAGCTTCCATATGGGGGTACCTTTTCTTCCTAAAATTGGAATGTGTGTCCACTAAACGCCTAATAAGTCCTGAAATACCCGTACATAGTCGCTGTTAAACTATTAACAGAGCTCTGTTAATGCAAAAAATGTGTTAGCTAAAGAAAGATGGTTTATGTCTTTGCTTTTCAAATTCGAATTTATCTTCACACACATTAGTTTTTATTATTTTAAATTTACTGATTATTTCCATATATTGATAGATAAGCTGTGATAATTCCTTTTGTCAATCTTCGTTATATATAATGTAACGCCACTTCTTTTAAAGTGTTCTTATTGCCTTATAGTTAAATTTAAGCTATTTTTTTTCTATCCAATTCTAGGCCAGTGTAGTAAATATATGTACGACCTTTTAAAGTGCAAGGTAGTAGCGTGCCATGCTATATGTTATATTTAAATAAAATAATGTGCAGGTACTCAGATTAATTTTTTTTAATACCAAAAAACAGGCACACAAAATTAAAATCGGTGAATTCATTTAATGGTTATAATAACCTTATATAATACCATTACTGAAATATAAAGATTTGGGATATTCACAAGATGTGATATTATTGCCGAATTCACAAGCTTCTGTATCGTTTCATGCTCTATTTAAAACAGTTTTTGTTTACTTGCTTGTGAACACCTGGTGTACGTTGTATCGAAAACGTCAAAAGCCACAAATAAATAAATGTACCTTCAATTTATATTTTTATTCTTCTTTGCAATAATAAGCATTCATATTACATTAATAGCATAGAAACCAATACAACTTTTTAAAAACACATGAAAAAAAATTTTAGGAGTCTATAGAATATGTAAAAGCAATAGAAAAACTAATTTATTGAACGAAGTAATTTTATCTCAAAACGACATAAATGCATACATACATACAAACATAAATGGCCTTTACAACCCTGTGTCAGGATTACGGCCTAGCTTCTCGCAGCACTCATGTTGTGTGTGTCAATTTTTATCCATGTGTACCGGGACCTACAGTTTAATGTCGTCTCCGAACGACAGATTTGAGAAGCTTTTTTATAGCAATCAACTACTTCTAGAGCTTTTGCCAGAAGACTGCTGAGAAGTAGTCGCCGAAAGAAATAATTTTTTTATATTTCTTTTTTTAAGATGTCAGAGCTGAGATTTGAACCCAGGGCCCATGTCTTAGTAAGCCAAAACACTAACCACTAGACCACGGCGACTACAAGAAATACAGAAATATAAAAATTTAAACTAATCTTAGATAAATCAAATTTTATTGATATAGTTCTGCAGAAGTTTATTAGAAAGTTCCGAAGGGTATAAAGCATACTGGTTAGAGCGATCGCATATAACTCAAAACAGCCCAGGTTCAAACACCAGCAAATATGAAAAATCTAAGAATAAAAATTTTTAGTTTTCTAGATTTTAATTTAAAAAAATAAGATTCCACCCAAGATGTCCATCTAAAGGAAATCGCCCCCTAAAATTCCACTGTCTTTCACCTGCCATCTAAAAATGATGAATGATCAGGAGAAAAAGCGGCACCTACTGGGAAGATAACAGCTACCTAGGGAAAATGCTCACCAGTTCAGAGTCAAGATGCAGCGACAAAAAACAAGTGGTGTTGACATTCAAGTATGAACAGTTTTATGGAAATATTCATATAATTTTATACATATTTTGTGGAATATTTCATATAGAATAGTTGGACTGGTCTGACTGTAGTATAATTTTGACATAATTTATAAAGGCAATACACTGCGTATGAGTTATTTGTAAAATGAATGAGAAAACTCATACGCACTCTAGTACAAGATTCATAAATTACAAAAAACTTATAAGAACAAACACACAAATACAATTTATATTTCAAATTTTAAAATTTTAATGTCTGTTGTAAATGTTCTAAAATGTTTTCAAGTAACATTTATTGCCAGACTCTATTTTTTAAACGATAACAGCAGAGAGTTTTGTATAGATCTGAATATATTTGAATTCAATACACATCTTATATTTTTTTTTGTATTATTTACATAATCTTGTAAAAGGATCAGCAAAAGCATAATTAGATCTACATAATTGAACAAACAAAGGTATATAATGACGAGAATTACGGATAGGAACATTAAATTTAATAGATTCCAAAAGAAACTGACAACAAATATTACCATTGATTAGATTCATCATAAAAGATACATTTAACATTGTGCGACGACTTTTAAGCATAGGCAATTTAATTAATGCCAGTCTGCAATTATAAGGTGGTAGATTCAAATAATTCCAACCAAGACCACGCAAACAGAACAGCAAAAATTGCTTTTGAACAGATTAAATTCGGGTGATATGACTATTGTAGTAAGGATCCCATACAAATGATCCATATTCAAGAATAGGTCTCACAAGTGAAACAAAGAGCTGCTTAGTAATGTAAGGATCAGAAAACTCCTTAGCCTTATAAATGCCTTGTTTTCTAAAAGAGCTAATAAAGTAGCCAGTTTTGATTCTACAAAGTCATTTACCGTTCTGATGTATAATGCAATTTAAGTATGAATGAAACACGGTTCTTTTTTTTTTTCAAAAAAAAATGTATGTTGATGGAACAGAAGTTGGCATAAATACATACGCCGCACAGTGGCGCCTTTTGACCTTTTTCGTTGCAAAAATCATAACTTTTAAAGTAATAAAGATATTTTAAAAATTTAAAAAGCATTTGAAAGAAGACTCCCCTAGCTTCAAAATACATGACCCGCAAGGTGATAGGCCATCCGCAACACTGTGCACAGTGTTGTCTTTTGACGTTTTTCGTTGTAATCATTATAACTTTTAAAGTAATAAAGATATTATTAAACTTTATAAAGTATTTGAAAGATAATCCCTTTAGCTTAAGAATAATTAACTGGCATGGCCGGCACAGTGCAAAAATCATAACTGTTGAAATTATCAGAACATATTTAGTGTTTAAAACGCACTTGAATTTTATCTCGTTTAGCTTCAAGAAAACCGCACCTGCATTGTAAAAGGCCCACTGCGGCACTGTGCACAGTAACACATTTCGACCTATTTTGTTGCAAAAATTTTTAATTTTAATTTTATCACTAGTTTTTTGTTTAAAATTTTTTTATGTTTTTTTCCACACACTTTTTTCACTTTGATTGTCGCTGGCTAGGTATTGAGACTAGATAACATTATTTGCACAGAATATTTGGAAATAAAGCTTTAAAAAATGTGTGTGTTTGCCGATGCCTACTACAATATTTTTTATTTTTGTTTTTTTTGCAATGTTCAGTTAAGTGCAAGATGAAATACTTATTGCTTTAAAAACATTTCTTTATAATTAGCTTAGTAGTAGGTTAGCTTTAGTAGGTTCAATTTTAACCGCTCATTCACTATGGTCCAAAATGTTAATACTTTTTAAATTAAAAACTTACTAAAAATAAATTTAGATTATTTTTTTTGTACATAAACCTTTGTCCGTTTAAATAATTCTTAAAAATCCCAACATGACACATATATTTACTTGTACTTAAGTATTTTTTTTTTGCAATTCATATGTTTTAAATTTTTTTTATTTAAAATCCCAAATTTAAACTTCTAAAATATCTTAATTTGTTCAGGAGATCGAACTTATCAAAGTGGTAACTTTTCCGAAATTTTTTACCGCTAGGGGGCGTTGTAAGCGAATGAAAACGCATAAAAAAACTAAATAATAAATTAAAGACCAATACATCTACTAAGATTGGTATACAATTTGAGTGGATCTCAGTGCTGCCCAAAATCTGTTTGAATACTTTGAAAATATATAATTTTTGTAGTAAAAATTGTTACAGTTTTATTGTTTTTTCATGTACACGGGCAAGTACGGGCACCCAATTTCAAGAAAATAAGTAAGAGTATTAAATACTTAACAACCTCTGTTTAATAGTTCCCGTCACAAACCGTCACTTTTTTGTTCTATTCTATTAAGTGTCAAAAAAGACCCAAATATCATGTGTTTGCAAAATTGCGCCTGAAAAAAAAAGTATTGGAACATACCTTTCATCTGACACCAAAAAATTAATGATTGGTTGCATAGTTTGCCTGAAATTCAATTGAAAAGATGATATATTTTTTTTAATTTAAACATTTTTTGTAAGTCCGAAAAATTGTCAGCTTTGATTGACTCTAGAATATATAATTTTTATCCGATTTCAAAAATTTTTTTTGGATTCTTAATCAGTGAGAAGTTCTCTATCAAATGTAATTATTCATTTTATCAAATTCTTCTGTCAAATTTTTGATTTTTGCAACGCTTCTAGGGAAAAGGCGCCACTGTGCGCCGTTTATTGTTTTTCCCTTTTGGGGGTAATCGAGGTGGACTATCCTGCGTCGATCCCAAAATACGTTTGACATCACGTTATTGGCTGACAAACTTACCTCGGCCTTCTTGAGAGCCGGTTAAACTTATTATTTAGACTGCTACTTAGTCTTAGAGTATTGTAATGGATCCATGTTTTATTCACAGTTAAAAGACACTGCAAAAACTCATCCGAATTGCGGTTCAACAACTCCAAACAATCTCACGCACTTTTACTCTTCAATCAGCCAACATCTGATCATGAATTTTTTCGGCTTTTTCAAGTGTATTGACCTCATCTGGCCGTCCAGATTTTTTAGTGTCATATGTACTTGTGGGACCACAACGAAAGTGAGTAAACCACTTTTTTGCCATTGAAATCGATAATGTAGAGTTTCCATAGATTTTCCTTAATTTGATTGACGGTTTTTTTTCGCAAAAATTATGTTTAATGAGCACTTGAAATTCACATTTTTCATGTTGAGCAAAATACAGGAGGTTTTATATTTTGCACAGTTGTTAAACGCAAAGTAAATGACTGAGTTTGCTTAAAATTTGATTGTAGTCTATTAACAAGTGGCACTTGATGGAAGCAACGTTGCATTTCATATAACTACGAAGAAAGTTTAAAAACTCACGGACTTATTGGCCCGTCCCTGTATATTCATGCACAATTGTAAGCCATTTTATCTAATTTTGAAAAAAAATTTTATATAAAAATACATTTCAATCAGTTCATAAGTAAATCAACTTACTTTTGGGAATGTTGTGATGTTTAAATAAATTTTTTAAATTACAATATATGCATATAAAGTTATTTTAGTTTACAGGGGTTGCCCATAATTATTTTTAATCCCAAATGTAATAACATTACTTTGGCAGAACAAAAATAATTTTGAGAACTTTTCAGTTGCATGAATTATTGGCTTGCATTTAACTCACGGTTTAGGTGTTATTGCCAAAAGAAAAACAGAAATTTTCTCGGAATTATTTCACCGCAATGTGAAACATTTTCCAGTCACTAACTAAAAGCACGTTATTTTTTCTCATTTCCATATTTTTTAATTTAAGTTTACTAACAGTGTTAAAACCAACAAAGCACGCACACTTTGCAAATTTTATACCATATTCAAGAGGATTTCGAAACCATTCACATCGAAAGTCGATTAGAAAGAGAAATAAAAGGCATATGTAATATAGTACGTTACGATAGCTGAGATTTTAGGGACTTATTACTTTGCATCGTGAAAATATACTGAAATAATATTTTACTTTTCTAACAAAAGCCTTTTTTTTGTGCTTGTTACACTTTTATGAGTAAAATATATGTATAAAGAGAAAAAGTAATATATTTTGCCACAGACATATACTCGTACGAGTACATATAAAGAGAGTTATACAACAATAAAAGTGGTTGACAAATATTGACTTTATTCTTGAATGCATTTGTCACGTCGTCAACCAAACAAACATGGAAGCAGCCAAGCAAAGTACTTCTTTACTACTACATACTACATACTACTTCACACTATGTTCATATCTATCTGTCTATTTTCTTCATTTTTTTTTTAAGTTTAATGTTTTTCTTTTTAAAGAAAAATAAACTTTTGAAAGTATTTTTCATCGTCTTTATAGCATCATAGCAAAGCAATTTGTGTGTACGAGTATATGTCACAGAATTTCACAGCTATATAGCATTTCTCTATTCATTTACACATACAAGTAGTTTTTACTGTTTTTTTAAATTAAAAAGAAATTTCTATAGATGAAAATATGGCAAAAATATAACGATAAATAAAACCGTTAGAAACAGGAAAAATATAAAGTAGCATCTAATAGGACAGCATAAGCTATAAGTAGTGGTATGTATTGGTGGCAAATTGTGTTTAATCATTTCACATGCACATACAGATACTTGCTTTTAGAATGTTTTCGTTCGCAAAGCCATTCAAGTTACTCTAGAGAAAATTGTGGTAAATGTTGAGGTCAAATGCAATTAGAATTACAATTATGCTCAAGCTAGATACAAACTAAAGTAATGCTGTATTAGAGAGCACAGCATTTTGTTCACTCACTTATTATTTAGTTTGTTAAATTAAGTTCCACAATGCTTTTTATATATTTATTGTCTGGTATGTGATAGAAATCAATTTCGAAATCGACTGAAATTTCATGTTGCTGAAACTTTTAAATTTAAAAAGATTTCAATTTCAATAAGAAAAAACATTTCAATCTACTTAAGTTTATAAATACCGCTTTCAGGAATTTTGTTCTAATTCGCAGATTTTTTAGTTTTTCTATTTGTAGCCAAAACGAACTTCTATTGTCGAATTTCTGTTCTCTATACCATTTGACAAAACTAACTTTTTTGGTAAACGTAAGTAGTTGTATTAACATTTTTTCAGTACGAAAAACAATAAAATTTCTTGATTTTACACCACTTAAATGACGAGCAATTGTCCCTGCTAGATACTGGAAATGGTCATATAAATACATAACTAGGAATACCAAAAATATACAATGAAAGCATAAATTAATTTGTTCACAAAATTTAAATTTCTCTGACGTAAACTTGAAAATATCAAGACCACTTTATTGTATCAACCAACATAACATTGTTGTACAACAGTGCGTATACTTAATATTCAATGGAAAAATATTCATCATACGCCTCCATTTGAGATGTGTTGAAAAGAAAATCTCACACTCTTTATTTATTGTTATTGTTTTGGTTTTTGTAGCTGTTTATTGTTATTTTTATTTTTATTTTAATTTATTTTTTATAACACAAAAGCATTGGAATTGAATTAAAGGAATGCATGAGTATTTATTTACAATTGCATTCAACACTTCTATCACTGGTAGTCAGTAAGTGTATATCTCTTTTAATTCTTTGCTCTTTTCGGCCTTAACATTGTATCTTATATTTTTTAATTTGTTGTATATTTATAATGTGTGTGTATTATGGTTTATCTTGATCTGTTATGTTTTTAATGTGTAATTGCCAATATTTTTTCGACACCCTACATGCTCTTATTTATATTTGTTCTTTCAAACTTTTCTCTCTATTTAAAATTTCTTATAAAATTGAATGAATTTTATATAGATATGTATATTAAATTGTTGAACTTTGCGGTGTACATCAACCAAGTATTCTAGCGCGTTTTATTTTCCGATAAAAATTAAGAAGCAACGATCGGTTTGCTAAATCTTCAATACTTTTGTTTTTGTCTTTCGCTCCATAGACTGACGGCGTAATATTAACTTTGAAGTAAAGATATATGTGAGAATATTTGCAATTGTTTAATAAAACGTGGTATAGTGCGAGAAGCTAGGCCGTAATCCTGACACAGGGTTGTAAAGCCAGTTATGTATGTATAGTGGTTTGATCGCTCGCACAAAAAATCAAACGTCCCAGGTTCCAATCCCAGTAAAGCTGAAAAATGAAAAAGTTAGTTTGCGGTGTTCTTTTCGACTTCACTATTCTTGAAAAAAAATCTAAGTGCTGGCTCGTCCTCCAGAAGATACAAGTTGGGGCGTAATTGTGTAGCAATGGTTGAGGTAGAATTAAAACACTGTCAATTTTGCACTTGAAATTTTATGTTTTATTTAAATCTATGAGCAGTAATCTTTCAATTAAAAATAATGGTTCTTTAATTTAATTTGATATATAAAAAAAAAAAACAATTTTTCTTTTTTGGCAAAGATAGAAGATTTCACACACTTATAGGCAAAGGTTTTTTTTGAAGTAACAAGAATATACAAAAGCTCATAACGTTGGCTGCAGTAGATGTGCAACGCAAACTCACCACACTATTGAGAGTGTTGCCATAAGACACTATCAATAGTGAGTGTGAGGTTAACACACCAATGGCAACAACTGGGTCGTGCCGTTGACACATCAACATACCGCCCACCTTGCCATGAATGTGCAACTGAGCCACTTAAACTAAATTATAAAGCTAACAATATAATAATAAAATGTTATTATATATAAAAATATTAATGAAATAATATATGTAGGCAATTATAAAAAGTTTCATGAAAAAAGAAAAATTAGTGATTCAACAATAATGCAATGTAATAATGAAATAAAATATAATTAAAGGGGAATAACATATAATATAATAGGTACATAGGTATATGAAAAAATTAAACAATTATAAATTCAGTTTTATGATTAAAAAAAAAAAAAAATATGAAAATTCAAAAATCATATATGTGCGTGTACATATGTAATGTGAAAATTCAAAAATCATATATGTGTATGTACATGTAAATATAATATAATATAATGTATACGCATATAATCTATTCTATATAATGAGTATAGTGAGTTGAAAAGGGTTATGTTATAAATTCTGTAACATTTCTCCGTTCGTTAATTTTCTTTAGATACCCATCCTTCACCAAAATAAGTGAACCCAAAAATTGTCTCTTGCACATAGACACAGCCAGGTTTGCCAGCAGCAGGGGCGATCAAAATTCGGCTTATCGTATCGGTCCCTAGCACGATCTGATACGTGCGACTACGATACCATTTGGTGTCTGCTGAAAACACTTCATCGTCAAACATCGCCATTTTATGAACGTCTTTGGAGGGCGTTCGCTCATAGACCCTATCCTCAACATAAAGTTCCACATAAAAGCTCTTCTTTTCATGCTCGTGGAATAGTGTTACCGTTGTTTTGCCGTTAACTATCACACATTGTAGGCGTTCTGCTTCGGTAAGGTTTATGGTCGACTTCAAAGCGTTAGGATCTATAAGAGCGCGCGTGGTAAATGTATTCTGCCTCTGCATGGGTCGAACTTTGACCATGGCTGTCATCTGAACCCACACGTGTTCCGCAGGCATGGGGTGAAGTAAACTGTTGTGAGTCTTTGAACACCGACGACATCGATCAATACATTTACATGCTTGGTGTGAATGTGACTGAGCCAGGCAGTTGTAACAGAGACTATTTTGGGCTACGACGCGAAGTTTTTCTTCTACCGGGAGAGTTAGAAATCTTGTACATTGCCTTATGGCGTGCAGGCGTTTGCAAATTGGACATAAAAATGATTCATTAAAGTTGCGTTGTGCCATATCTGTCTGTAAATAAATCAATGTTGAATTTTGAAGAAATATTAAGAGAATTGATATTGGTTTTAGCAGGAATTTTCAAATGTCATAACTGGGTAATAATACTAATTTATGAATTGGCCTAGTGATAATGTTGTTTTGGGTCCTCAAATCCGCAACTCTAACCATGCCATCCGAGCCGGTATACGTCTTTACTATACGGCCTAAACGCCATTCCGTGGGGCATGTGGGTTCACCTCTTAGGGCGACAAGATCGTTTTCCTTCAGATTGACTTTAGCTGACTTCCACTTGTTGCGTTTATGTAACTCTTTCAAATACTCTTCCTTCCACCGGCGGCATATCTCCTGGTGCAAGGCTTTAATTTTGCGCCAGCGATTCGTAATGCTCAGCGGGGAATTAAGTTCCTCAGGCTCAGCTGGGGAAAGGAGGGACGTGCCTACTAAGAAGTGACCGGGAGTAAGAGCTGACAAATCATCGCTAGTTTCAGACATAGGACCAATAGGGCGCGAATTAAGACACGCCTCAATCTTTGCTAACAGTGTTGAAAATTCTTCAAAGGTGTACTTTGATTGACCAGCTGTCTTTTTAAAGTGCGTTTTGAGACTTTTCACTCCCGCCTCCCACAGACCGCCCATGTGAGGAGCCGCAGCTGGTATAAAACGCCAATCGAGCTTTTGGTGACTATATTTTTCAACGGCAGTGTGATGCATTTCCTTTAAGTATTTTGTAAAATTTGCCTTAATCTCTCGTGATGCGCCAACAAAATTTCGACCATTGTCGGAAAATAGGCAACTCGGGCAACCACGACGGGCAATGAAACGGTCAAGGGCAGCCAAAAAGGCGGGGGTGGACAGGTCACTAACGGCTTCTAAGTGAATCGCCTTTGTGGAGAAACAGACGAAGAGACAAACGTAGCCCTTAGTGATTCGGCAATATCGACCAGTAAAACTCTTAATTTCGAAAGGGCCTGCAAAATCAATACCTGTATTGCAAAATGGGCGACTTAACGTCGTTCTCTCTTTGGGTAAAGCTGACATAATTTGAGTTTGAAATTGTTTTTTATGCAGCACACATGTTTTGCAATTATGAATGACCGTCTTTATCAAATTTTTTGCCTTTAATATCCAACACTCCTGACGAACCACATTCAGTACTAGGCGAAGACCCCCATGAAGTGTCAATTTATGGACGAATTCTACATAAAGACGAGCTAGTCTGCTATTGTATTGTAGGATAATAGGATGCCGCTCTCCATACGACAAACATGTAGCAGCAGCGAGGCGACCATTAGCGCGAATAATATCATCTTTATCCAAGAAGGGTGTAAGGGTCAACAACGGGCTGTGGGAGTCAAGTTTCTTTCCCAATTTCAAACAATTATGATCACCTTCAAAGTAATGCAGTTGAGAGAGCAAAAATAACCGCGTTCGGACAAAACGTAGTTCATTAGCCGTGATTCGAAGTGAGCTGAACTTAAGCTGTTTACGAGCTAAATTGAAAAACCGAAATATATATGCAATCACGTGATACGCCCTGGATAAGTTCGAGAAACGGTCTAGTATGTCTTCTTTTTCCGACGATCTAGCAACAAATGTCTGTGGTTTTTTTGATTCTTCAGTAGTCTCAAATTCGGAGGATCCTCCGGGCCACACGGAGCTATCTAAATTAAGCCACTTAGGACCCTGCCACCAAAGATCGTTTTCTCGTAGTTCCGACGGAGTCAGCCCCCGGGTTGCTAGATCGGCCGGGTTCTGATTAGAGGGCACGTGATGCCAATTTTTATTTCCTACTTTTTCTAGTATGGTAGCTACTCTGTTAGCCACGAAGGTTTTCCAGTTACATGGCGGTTTCCGTAGCCAGGCTAAAACTATCGTTGAATCCGACCACAAGTGTAGCGAATATGAGTTTAGGCCAAAAGCAGGGATTACATTATCTATTAAGTTGGCTAATAAAACTGCTCCGCACAACTCCAACCGAGGCAAAGACGGTTTTTTAACTGGAGCGACTTTGGTCTTACACACGAGCAACTGAGTGTGAATGCCGTTTGGAGTATTTACTCTAATGAACAACGTCGCTGCATAAGCCAATTCTGATGCGTCGCAAAACCCGTGGAATTGAATCTCACACCCTGTAGAATATTGAACCCAACGAGACAGTTTGATAGTTTCAATATCAGTATAATTTTTTACAAATATTTGCCATTTTTGTAGCGCTGCAGGTTTAATGCTCTCATCCCAGTCTATTTTGTCGAGCCACATTTGCTGCATTAAAACTTTTGCGACAATGATTATTGGAGCCAACCACCCAGCTGGATCGAACAACTTAGCTATAGTCGACAGAACTTCTCTCTTTGTATAGGAGGTTTTCATGATAATTTTTTCCGCCGTAAAGAAAAACGCATCTTCTATAGCATTCCAGTGGATCCCTAACATTTTTGCTGTGCTTTTATCATCGAGCGACAAAAAGGAAGTGGTGAGCAAATGTTCTCGAGGTAAATTTTTCAAAATCTGTTTTGAGTTCGAAGTCCATTTTCGCAGCTCAAACCCGCCCTTATCTAGAATACCAATTAATTGGTCGCGTGCCAATAAGGCGTCTGGTATTGAATGTGCTCCGACTAGGGCGTCATCGACATACATACATTCGCGTAAAATTCTAGCGCCTAATGGGAAACTTCTTTCTTCGTCCTGAGCCAACTGAAGAATTGTCCTTAGGGCTAAATAAGGGGCACAATTTACGCCGAAAGTAACTGTTTTTAACTGGTAATCATCAATTCTATCGTTTTCGGAGTTACGAAAAACAATTTTCTGAAAACGCCTATGCTCAGGAGTTACCAAAATCTGTCGGTACATTTTTGAAATGTCCGCATTAAAAACAAACTGAAAAAATCGCCATTTCAGAATTAAATTGATTATTTCAGCCTGCAGAATAGGGCCAGTGTACAAAATATCGTTTAGGCTTTTGCCATTAGCTGAGGGACTTGAGGCATTGAAAACGACTCTCAATTTTGTTGTTGTACTTTCTGGCTTGAAAACGCCATGATGTGGTAAATAATAGCCCGGACCACTATCAGCGCCTTTCAACCTTTCCATATGTCCGAGAGCTAAATATTCTTTCAGGACCTCATCATATTGAGCCTTACACTCAGGTTTGCGTAGTAATGATTTTTCATTCCTTATGAACTGACTTAAAGCAATATGTTTATTGGGACCGAGCGACAGAAGATTGTTTTTAAAGGGCAGACTGACAATATATCTTCCCTTAGAATCTCTAGTGGTAGTAGAACGATAGATTTCTTCGCATCTTTTATCGTCTTCTGATAATGAATGTTTATGAGAAACCTCTTCTAGCTCCCAGAATTTTGTCAACTGGTCGTCAATAGAGACCTTTGTTAAATAAGCCGTTCTAATATTATGAGGAGGGGTATTGTCGGTAGGACCTGTTACTATCCAACCGAAGATTGTCTCTTGAGCTACTAAAGAACCAAGAATGCCATGTTTAACGCCTCCGCGAAGTATTAAGGGATAAAGGTCACCCCCTAACAATAGATCTACCTCACCGCTTTCATAAAATCTAGGATCAGCATAATCGAGTTCTGGTAGATCAAGACCCTTTGAGGGCATAAAAGAGTGTGTTGGGACATTGCCTGTAACACGTGGAACTACAAGAGCCTGCATCTCTAGAGAAACGTTCGGATCAAAACGAGAAATTATTACGAAAGCTGCTATCCTATTTGATCTGCTGATAATATTTCCTCCTAACCCCGTAACTTCAGCTGAGACTGGAGTTGTGGGCAACTGAAGCAACCTTTGAATTTTTTCAGAAATAAAGCTTTCATCCGAACAAGGATCTATTAGAGCCCGCACTTTATATGTAGCCCCAAATTTTGTAATGTTCAACCACACCGTAGCTAACATAACTTTTTTTGAAACCGCCGTATGATGTGCCTTCACTACTTTTGAGTTACTAGAAGCATTAGTGGACTGTATCTGACTTGTTCTATTCTGAGTTTTACCTAGATCTGTGTGGACCAGACTCTCTTTATTAAGCTCTTTATGCATTAGTGTATGATGCTTTTTCTTACATTTTGAACAACCATTAGGATTACGGCACTCACTATACAAATGACCTATAGTAAGGCAGTTAAAACAAAATCGAAACTTTTTCAAAGTTGAAACACGATTTCTGTAGTCCATATTCAAAAATTTATTGCACGCGCTTATCCTATGGTTTTGCTGGCATAGTTTACATTCCATTGAGTCGACCTTTGTATGATGGGCTTTAAATTGTCTGACCTTCGCTGAGACCTGATTTGTTTGTGGGCCTTCTACATTGTTCGCCGTCATTATATCGGAAACACTTTCAAGGGCGTGAAATCTATCAGTAAGAAAACTATTTAATTCTTCCCATTTGGGAACCTCTGTTTTATTTTTCACTGATTGCTCCCAAAGGTTTAGAGTGCATTCCGAAAGTCGCGAGGAACACTGAAACACAAAAATAGGGTCCCATGATGCAATATCAACATCATATAATTTCAATACTGCTATACAATTATTAATCTCCCTTTGGAGCCTTTTTATTTCGCTGGCAGTGTCGTGTAGACACGGTGGCAAGTTAAAAAGTAGTTTAAGTTGGCCATTTACCAATACCCTTTTGTTTTCATAATGAGATTTCAAATTATTCCAAGCTATATCGAAATTTTCGCTGGTGAGGGCCACGTTTCTATTGACATCCCGGGCCTCACCATCGGTTTTTCTAAACAAATAAAATAATTTTTCCACGGAGCTAAGTCTGGTGTTATTAATATAAATAGCCGTAAACATATCCCTAAAAGTGGGCCAGGATACGTAATCCCCATGAAAAACACCTGTGTCACACGGAGGTACATTTAAAGAACTGCACATATTAGGAACCACTGACCCATCCTTTATCGATACTTTCTTACATAAATTTTCTCTCGCGGTAGACAATATATTAATACAGCTTACATAGGATTTTCTAACTTGTGGGTGCTTTGATTGAATCACTAAGAGATCTTTTTTCTTTTCTATTGTTTCTACTGTGCACTCTTCGTACGCAGACTTATATTTCTCCCAAGCCTTATCTAGCTCACTTCTTTCAAAATCAAAAGCGTCCTCTGTATATTTGGCAAAATTCTCTTCCCCTAGCATCGCTTCGAAGCCAATTAATTCCTCGGCTGAACGCAAATATTTTTCAAAAACAGACATTTTGTATCAATATTGAAAAAATCTACTATACGGCAGACCGACGAACAGATAAAAAATACCCGATGAGTAACTTTCCCCAAGTAAAACTTGATCTTAATATGTCACTGCAAAATGTGAGCAAGGAGGCGAGAAACAGAAAAAATGTACACCAGGACGAGTTACCAGAATTATGCAATCAAATTGATTAAATGAAAAGGGAAAGAAAAAAAAAATTCTCCGAGCCGCAATGGGTTAAACACAAAAGCACCACACGAGCACACAAAATTGTCTTTTATTTTCTATGACACAAAAAAAAGAGTTATCCCGGTCCACGAGTAATGGTTAATAAACAGCTACTTTTGTATAGGTTGCACGTAAGTCGCCTTGACCAAATCACACTTTTCAATTACATTCAAAATAATATTCAAATCCAGCGTTCAATAAGATCCAAAAATGACGCAAAAATTGAAAAGAAAATTGAACCACTTCAGGCAACAATTTAAAGTAATGACGCAAAAATTGAAAAGAAAATTGAACCACTTCAGGCAACAATTTAAAGTAATGACGCAAAAATTGAAAACAAAATTGAACCACTTTAGGCAATAATTTATCGTATGAAGACTAGTAGTTAACGAAGTGGTTAATAAAACGAGCCCTTTATTATTTCTTTTATCTGTTGCGTATGTTAACGCAACAACAAATTTTATTTTTTCTTCTATTCTTCAAACAGAGAAAACTGTTATAACGGGCTTCAGGTAACTGTTGATTTTTTACTTCAACAACACGTTTTAAATAAAATTTTTTTTGCAGGTCACCTTAATGGAACCACCAACTCTGAGACACTTTATGCCCGCACAAAAAAATATATTTCAAAATGTACGCACCTTTTTTCACAGCTTTTCCCGGTGAAAGGACCAAATGTTCTTTTCGACTTCACTATTCTTGAAAAAAAATCTAAGTGCTGGCTCGTCCTCCAGAAGATACAAGTTGGGGCGTAATTGTGTAGCAATGGTTGAGGTAGAATTAAAACACTGTCAATTTTGCACTTGAAATTTTATGTTTTATTTAAATCTATGAGCAGTAATCTTTCAATTAAAAATAATGGTTCTTTAATTTAATTTGATATATAAAAAAAAAAAACAATTTTTCTTTTTTGGCAAAGATAGAAGATTTCACACACTTATAGGCAAAGGTTTTTTTTGAAGTAACAAGAATATACAAAAGCTCATAACGTTGGCTGCAGTAGATGTGCAACGCAAACTCACCACACTATTGAGAGTGTTGCCATAAGACACTATCAATAGTGAGTGTGAGGTTAACACACCAATGGCAACAACTGGGTCGTGCCGTTGACACATTAACATGCGGTTTTTTCAAAATTATAATTTAAGAAAAAAAGGACCCTCCCCCCCACCTCCGCCCCTTCCAAGAAGATTGCCTACAAAGATACCGCTCACTGACATTCTACTCTATTCCCCCTTATCCAATGTCAACAAAAAAAGAATGATTAGAAGAAAAGCTCCACCTATTGGGAAGTAACAGATAACAGCTAAACCTACTTAGCGAAGACACTCACCACACAATTAACTTACGACGATGAGGCAATTACTGTTGATCATTCAAGGATGAAGGTATAACACTAGCATTTGAATGCTCAATTCACAGCAATTTGTCTCATTCCTAAAGCGCTTAATAATATAAGAAAACAAAATATATGTTCTGTTGTCAGGATGTACTATCCTTTCCAAAAATTCTAATACAATGCACTGCATTTAGTAGGGGTTTACCCCTAAGTATTGGCCTCAAGTATAAAAAAAGTAAAAATACATCAAACCAGATTAAAACGCTCTTAATGTTAACCATGAAAAATTCGAAACCCTTTCTACGAATTTTTCTTGATTATCAGCTGTATTAACACTAGAAAGACGGAAACTTTTTATATACCTACATTGCCCCAAGGCAGTCAAAATGACTGCATTGTGAAAAAATAACTAATGTGTAAAGAAATTTGTTTAAAATTAATTTTAAATATATCTTATATAATTTACAGTCATACAACAAGTTATTAGTAAGTTATTATTATCAACAAGAATGCACTGACAAGATTATCTGCCATAATGTTCCTTTTTGCGTAACCTGTTGGCCCTTTCACACCCTTGAAAACACAAGTAGATGGTGACCTTCCAGGAATACCACCTTCGGCAATTTTTCTACACACAGTACCATCGACAGCTGTTTTCAGTTTCTTTATCAGAATCTGAACTACTTAGCATCCTACAACTTCTCCTAGGCACATTGATGACACTTTCATTTTCATCGTTGGTGATCGCCTCTTCATCGCAACATAATCCGATTCCTCTTCAGATGATAGTTCCCAATTTGTTGCATCTGATTCTATATCGGAACACTCTGCACCTATGTTCCTTAGCTTTTCCAATAACTCTTCTCTTCGACATTTCTTTCATGAACTTAGGGCTCAAAAGAAATCAACTGAACAACGTGTTAGACCGACTGTCACTCCATAAAGCAGGCCGGCCCAAAGTCAAAATGTGCCTTATCAGTATTAAGAGGTAGAGAAATCGTTGGCAGCGTAATTGTTACTATCCTCAATTTCTGAATGGCAGTTATAATCGTATATGATAATAGTGTATATTTATTGTGATGAGAGAGAGAGAGTCAAAATGTCGGCAGCGTTTTTGACACTCTCTTTGGATCATTATGATTATTTGAATGGTTTCACTTGTAACTGTATATGGTATTGATGCTGATGTTTAGGTCAGAGTCGTGGATATAAAAGTAACATAACTCGCGTTCAAGGCGAATGAGATGCGTGGGCAGGCTTGGCACAAAGATTCGAATAACAAGTCACGTACGAGTAACGGTAATCAAAAAATATATAAACTGTTATACGAATTCGGAGTCGATCCGGTCATATAAGAAATTTACTAAACCCAATAATAAAAGTCATTTAATTATTTAAAATTTCCCAAGCAGTCAAAATGACTGCTTTTCGGCAATACAGGTATAACACATATATATACCGGAAATGATAGAGGGGGGGAGGCAACTACTATGATTAATAAACGCATTTATATGTTGTACAAAAAGTCACAAAATTCTGAGAAACTGTGTCTTTATATACACAATTGTTTTTCTGATTTAAATTGGAAAGCAGTCAAAATGACTTCTTTCGGCAATCTAGTGTTAATACCTGGTAAATTTCTGCTAAATTACTATGAAAGAGCTCATAAACAAACAATAAATACATATAATCTTACTAGAAGTAATTTTAGTTTTAAAATAATCTCTGGCTAAACTTTGATTACACAGTGCAACACGAAAACAAATAACCATATACGGACATCACTACAACAACAACTTTGTAAAGCATATGACGTTGACCTCGTGTGATGTACAATGCCTCGATGTGAACGTCGTGTTGCTTTTATATTGTGTACTGCGTCCCTTCATGTGTGCGCTGAGCTTACTGTTTTGCCTGTGCTGCTGCGGGTCGGTGTGTGATCACGTGAGTTGTTTATTGAGATCTTATGCTAAATTTCTTTAGTTCATTGTTTCCTTAAATTTTGCACAGTTTGCTACCTATGGACCTAAACAGGGGAAAAAAAGCTAAAAAAAAGATCGAATTTTTTAATTTTTTCTTTACAATTTTTGCCTCAGAAAGTAAATCAAAATTCCAAATGGTTTGTAAGATATAAGCCTGATAATATTTTCACTTTTTTGCAAAAATGACACGGACGCCCTTAATGTTTGGGTTCCTTTAAAAAAAATGTCATGACTTTGGGCAAAACTGGGAGATACGGGTCTTCCTCTTTTGTTTTTGGTCTCTTATCACAGTGTTACTGTAGCAAACTTGACCAGCTCATAATTGCTTGTTATTGTTAAAACTGGCATAAACCTATTCACAACTCAATTACTATGTAGGATAGTTAGATAATCAGGCTAATTGACTATAATTTTTTTATGCTTATGCTTTACTTCTATATATGTATGTTTTTAAGCTTGACATACAACTGTATTGTATCGTTTGTTGGAGTAAATGGATTTGTTGTTTTAATACTTATAGTTGTTATAGTCATCGTTAGTGTTACATATTATTGCTGTTGTTGGTATTTATTTACACTTACTTAAGCAACACTTTTCACTGTGTTGTACTTTATCTTTTCTGCCATTAAGCTCTTTGGTCTTGTGTTATTATTGTGTATTTAAGTTTCCTTAGCAAATGAAAAGCCCATAATATATCAATATCATTCGTGTCAACTGTCAATCGCTATAAATGGTAAAATTAAGTAATAAGTACATGCAAGTATATGGAAAGAAAATAAAAGTAATAGTAACAGCAACAACAATGCCAACGTCATATTATAAGCAAAAAGAGTGAGACAGATAGAAAACAAAGACAACCTAGAAAAAAAAATTGTTTGCAAACAATGTGAAAATCTTGTTAAAAGTTTTTCCCCCTCCCCTCTCTCTCTCTCTCTCTCTCTCTCTGTCTATGTTTCTTAAAATGTTGAAAAAATTATAAATGACTGATTGATGATATATTTTAATGTAATTTTTCTTTTACGCTTCCTTTATTGTTTATTTAATTCTGTGCAGACTATCAGTCTACTGTAAAAGTAATCTGTCGCTTTTGTCATTATTTGATTATAATGTTAAAACAATACTTTTGTAAGCGTGTAAAATGCCATCTGGGAAATTAGAAAAAATGTAATTTTTTTGTGCAAACCCCTGATATCTCATTGGGCTATAAAATCAATAACTATAATTACATTAACATGCATGCGTATATAAAATAAAGGAGTTTATTTTTATAATTTCTTTTATCTCTTAAAATGTTTGGTACTTGAAAAGCTTTTAAAAATTAAAACAAAAAATTATAAATTAAAATCTCATTAATTTATATTCATATTTATTCCCCTGCATAAATTAGAAAAAACATTTTAAAGTGGAATATGTAAGTGTTGTATAATTTACACTACAAGCTATTTTTTCAACTTCTATTATTTTTTATTTTTTTAATAGTTAAACCGGTGGTAACTTTGAAAACAAGAATACATTTTTAAGTATTCATTAAACAGCTCTTAATGAGCAATTACACCCTGATTTATATCACCCATTTTTTTAGTACCATTATCACCTGAGAATATTCTAAGAAAGCAATTTATGCTTAACGCTAAAATTTTATTTAAATAGTTTCATAATGAATTAGGGACGTTTTAATAATTGCAAATATCTAATATTTAAAAATGTTTCTATTATAATGCATTTTACATTTACCCTCGCATTACCAAATGATAATATTAGCATAGTAGACATAAAAGCATTACCTGTTTAATTTATTTTTCTTCTTTGCAAACAAAAAAAAAACAAAATAAGGGAAAGCAAAATCAAAATCAAAATAACCCTCAAAAAAACTTCAGCTTTTAAATGCTTTTCCTTTAACAATAATTCAATTTAAATGATTTATTAAACAGAAAACTGCTATAACATGCATCATCAAGCCAACGACCAACAACAAATGAACGTTGTGAATACTTACTCTTACAATCAACTGAATCAGCCAACCAAGCACAAAATGAATGAATGAATGAAATGAAATGAACGTATAAAAATATTTTTTATCAGAAAACGCTTTAATCAGATCAAATTTAACTGCAATGTTATTTTTTGGTAATTAAAGAAGAAATGATGTCCGTGAAGGAATAGTACACTAGCCAAACTGAACAATTGTTTTCGACTCCAGCTACGGTAGTCTCATCATTGCAGTTAAATTTGATCTGATTAAAGCGTTTTCTGATAAAAACCAAAAATTAAATTGATCACACCTCTCCTGAGATTCGAACCCGAGTCTTGGGCTCTTAACATAAAAATCGCACCCGACTATGGTGCTAAGCTCTAACCACCTCAACCACCGTCGTACATAACATTCATGTCGACTAATGTGGATAAGGTAGAATAAAGGGCAAAAACAAAATAAATTTGTAATTCTGTTTCATCCAAATAAGATGACGATTACAAGAACAGCAATGATGGTAAGAAAAGGAGAATATGATATAAACTGTTGTGTGACTTTACTTCGACTAACTCATACAAATGTATGTACATACAGTAATAATTTCAGTATGCGATTTCCAAAAAAGTGTGAGTTAAATAGTTGATGTTTAGTCTTGAATATACACGGGACACAAAGAACTCTGATGAGACTACCGTAGCTGGAGTCGAAAACAATTGTTCAGTTTGGCTAGTGTACTATTCCTTCACGGACATCATTTCTTCTTTAATTACCAAAAAATAACATTGCAGTTAAATTTGATCTGATTAAAGCGTTTTCTGATAAAAACCAAAAATTAAATTGATCACACCTCTCCTGAGATTCGAACCCGAGTCTTGGGCTCTTAGTATAAAAATATTATCAATGAATGAATAAATGAAATAACGAAGAGAGCAAATCAACATCTACAGCTGCAATAGCAAGAACATCAACATCAACACCATCATCAAAATCATTAGCATTGTGTGGGTTCAAGTACTCATACAAAATGATTACAAAATGATGCTGATGATGATGCTAAACATCATGAGAATGGCAATGAGCGGTAAGAAAAAAAAAAGTGTTTTTCTTCACACGGACAAAAGGACACATTCCATACAGAACAAAACGTAGAGGAAAAGATAGCCAGCCATCCAGACAGACAAGCTCTGGCATTAAAGCTGACAGGGTGTTGATAAACCATCGTAACGTGCCAAACAAATTTTAAAATTTTTCAGGTGCCGCAGGACGCACTTACGACAAAAAGGAAATTGCAATTTTATCAAGTATATACAACAACAACAATATTACCAAAAAATAATAGCATCAGGAGCAGTTGAGTGGTAGTATGTTCTTTGAGAATATAAAGTGGCAAATATTCATTGTTAATTAAGAGTTTGGGGATTGGAATGATATGGAAACGGCATGTGGGTGTAAAATGGAAATTTTTGCGATATTCTCAAGTGCTACATTATGGCAAAGTACTGTTAACTCAACAACGAAAGCAAATAGACAAAAGACCAGAAACACACCAACAATAACAGCAAAAGCAACAAAACAAGAACAACAACATACAAAGACTACCAAATGTCACGCACTTTCACATTATTTTGGGTTCAATGTCTGTCTCTAAGTGTTAATAACTGCAATTTTTCTGTTCAGGATTAAGACAATGCAATGTTGTGATGTTTAGTATTGTTTTTTAATTCTTTTTGTTTCTTTTTCCGGTTTATTTTCATTTTGAGTTGCAGTTTTTTTTTCCTGTTTTTTTCCTGCTTTTTTTCTGTTTATTGTTTTGCTGTTGCAACCATTATACAGTAAAACTGCATTGAAATACTGTTGACAAATACTACCGGCTCCAGAGATTTGTTTTTGCCATAATGCGGAAGAATTTTAACCGCTTGCACTGCTAGTGTCACGGCCATGGCTATTGCCATCAGTTGCTTTATTGTTTAAACAAATACTAAAAATGTTTTATAATCAAAATCAGCTAATAAAGCCCTATTCCCATTTAACTAGCATGTGATGTATAAGCGTAGTGTCGTAGTTGTAAACGGTTAAGAGCTTTAATTTATCCAGAACAATGCAAAACTCGTACTAGAGGCAGCCATTAATCATGGCAAGCAAACAGACTATTTATTTTTTTGTTTTACTTTGTACTGCATTTTGTTTAAATATTCTACTCGTATTATATCTTTGAAAATATTTATTGTTGAGATTTTTGTTTTGTAACGTTTGTATATAAAAAAGATTATTAAATGTTTTATAACTTCAATATTCTTTTTCTAATGAGTTCTGAAATAAATAAAACACAATCTGTTTTCGTTTTGAGTCCTACTCAAAGATTTATTAATTTTTACTCGTTTTTTTATGAACACAATAACAGAAAGCTGAGGTTAATTGTAAAACCATTTTTGAGTGTGTTACGTACAGTTTATAATTTGGCTTAATGCGGCGTGTGTTTCATTGTTCTATCGGTACTAACATAGCCGCTGCTCTGATGAAATAAAGGCCTTGATTCCGGACTACTCGCAACTTTCTCAGATCATATCCTTTTGTAGTCGATTTTCGAGTTAATCGTACACTGAATTATAGAGAGAGAATTCGTTTTTTAGACGAACCGTACGTTTGTGGGACAATCTGCCCACAGAATTTTTTCTTGTCAATTGTTAGTCAAATGTATAAAAACACTTCCCACTCTTCCCCATCCCACAACATATTCTCCTAGACCAAAGATGTCCAGTAGTGGCTGATATCAGCAAATTAAACTCACACTTACGCTCTTTTATTTGATCGTCAATCAACCAATAGGAAATCAGCATGTTGAGTGGGAGAGATAAACTACACTCGCAGAACTTCTGTGTCTTACATTTCGTCACTCTCACCAATGCTACTACCTTGGGCATCAAAGTCCTAGACCAACAGAAAGTGCTGCAAGAGTATAGATCGTCTCTTGAGTGCTGGCCTCAGTATGTAAAGAAATAAGCTGTTTTACGATAATGAAAGCATAAGAAAACATCGTCTAAGCGTAAGAAAACGCAATGAGGAGCGCACGAATGCATTCTTTCGATAACGTGTAACAATCAGGTTTTTATCGAAATAATGGACGAAATTGTTGAAACAATTAAAAAGTTCATTGAATTTTGTTTAAACAGGAAATAAATTATAGTCGCCTAGTGGTCTAGTGGTTAGTGTGTTGGCTTACTAAGACGATAGCGCCGGGTCAAATCTCAGATCTGGCATCATTTAAAAAAAAGGATATATAAAAAAATTATTTCTTTCGGCGACTACCTCTCAGCTATCTTCCGGCAAAAGCATTGAGAGTAACTGATTGCCACGAAAAAGCTTCTCAAATCTGTCATTCGGAGTTGACTTTAAACTGTAGGTCCCCGTACTCATGAATAAAAATTAACACACACAACATGACTACTGCGAGAAGCTAGGCCGTAACCCTGACACAGTGTTATAATATCCAATTATGTATGTATGTATGTAGTAAGAAAATTGTTATTTTGATGAAATGAATTCTTGATTCAATTAAAAGTGAATTTGAATTTAATTTTTTATTAACATTTCATTAGTAGATTTGGTAAAGTATTTCTTTCACCGTTTTAAAAATACGGAGGCTACTTTCGACATCAGAAAAATGTGATCATTGCAACGGACATAACAATTTATTTTCAAGCCCAGAACATAAATTTTAATATTTACATTACCCATAGTCACAGATTACAAGATTGCATCATCACCACCACGTGATAAAACAGCATTGAGTCTTGCTTGCTCGCATTAATTTTACTCCACTCGGAGATTGTTTGCAGATCATTTGTGAGTATTTCGTTCATATTATTTACGAGTATTAGAAAATAATTTCGTTTTAACATGTGATTGAGCAAAATTTAAGTTTTGCAAAATTGTTTAAAATGTAAGAATTTTTTTTTGTTAGTTTTAATTTCTACTGCCCTCAAGTACTTTCATGCAAAATATTTTCATTTATTTAATATGCGAATATTAAAGTCATATTTAATTTTTCATTAAATTTGCTTATTGTCTGTATTGAAATTATTGTCTGTATAGAAATATAAGTAAAAAAAGAAGTAAAAATATATTTAAAAAGTAAAAAGTAAAAAAAAAACAAATTATTCACACTCAATAAGATTTCCTTATTAAAAATTCTAAACATTGCAAGTAAATATGGTTAAAGGGAAAAAACTAAACTAAAAATAAAAACAAAAATATACGAAAATATGGAAATTAAATGGAAATTATTTCAAGTGAACGCTAAAGCGCCAACAGGTGCACAGTTTTCCACACTCCCACGATAAACCAAAAAAAAAGTTTATTTTTTATAAGAAAAAAGCACACTAGAAATATTTTTTTAATAACTAACAATACCAATGCCAACAGCAAAATTGTGTTGAACTCGCAAGCGACGAGATGAATAGTTGTTTGTCTGATAAATAGGCTGGTTGGTGTAGGAACGTTATGTGAAAGCAGTCACTATTTACGTACGGTTATACCAAATTGAAATGGCACGAATCTTATTTAACCCACTTTTATCCATTTAGCACGTATGTAGGTGAAAAATTTTGTTTATAATTTTTTGCCTTAAATATATATGTTTAGGGTGATCAAAAGAAACTTTTTTTGGGATACACTCGAAAAATGTCTATTGGCATTTGTAAAAGAATAAATTGTTTATTCATGTAATTGTTTAGCAAAAACTTTTTTGGTGTCTTTAAAATTTTATTTTTTCTATATCAAAAATGTTTCTGGTTTACAATTAATAAAAGATTTTTGGTGAATACGCGTTTGGTTTTTAAAAGGCATTCAGGTATATTCATAATATGATTCTTATCAGAATTGATATCGTCAAAAAGAATTTAATTTGGCGTCACGGAATCCAATATTATCGATTTGATATTCAAGTCAGATAAAAGTCTTCTTTTAGAGGTTTTTTTTTGAGAAGTAATTCTGAATTGAATTTAATATTTTAATAGCAGCAGAAAAATTTCTTTCAGAACACATTGAGGCAACAATATAATAATATTTAAAGCCACATTTGATTTCGTGGACCTTTATTATTAACCCTAAAATATGCATTAGCATTTTTTTCTGAATGTTACTGATAAAACAAGCAAAACATTAATTCATTTTAGGAAAAACTATGACCTTTAACTCCTATTTGTTACGGCATATTTTTGCATATTTCGTCATAAATGCATACTTTTGCATTTTTCAATTTTTTTCAGAATTGTACGGCATATTTTACAATTTTTTACATATGTTAGAAGAATTTACGTGTATAACCAAATTTTTTTTTTTTTAAATAATGACTACCTACTAGAAAGCAAAAAACAAATTAAATACAAAGCATAAAAATTTAACATTTAGGGGAATTAGCGTTTAAAAAAATTGCTTAATAATGAATTCTAAATTAAAAGTTACGTTTTTGTTAACGTTGTACCTATTGGGGAAAAATTGCAATAATTGCATGGTATAAAAAATTAAATTAAAAGTTGATTTTTGAATTAATAAATGTTCGTAGGAATATGCAGAAAATCAAGCAATCTGTGTCAAACAGACTAAATACTATATTAGTGACTACCAAGATTTAAATATTCGGTTTTGTAAAGTTTGCAATAAGCCAGTGCCAGCACAGAAAATATTAACCTTAAAACAACACAACAATTTCAACAATAATTTAAATAAATTTTTCCTCTTTTATTTTGTATTTTTGTTAGTCTGAATTTTTTAACATTTTTTTTATTTTTTTTTTTTTTTTTTGTTGTTAATTTTTGAATTAAAATTATTGCTCATTTGCGAGAAGAGCGGCATAACTAAAACAAACGATTCTAAGATAATGCATTTAAAAATTTTAATTTAGCCAAACCGTTAAGAAAAGTACAATACACTTTTGGTCGCCAGTCAGTGAAAAATAGATATAAAAATAATATTTTTAGACATGTTTTAAACTACAGTTCGTTTCGTATTATTATCAACCCAAGAAATGTGTTTTTTGAGTTACGTCACTCATCTCGTAAATGAGCCATATGTAAATATAAAGGAATTTTATCTGGTTGGTGGCTACATGTTACTTTTTATGTTTTCAAATTTTTGAAAAAATATGCGTAATTTTACATCAATATATGTATGCATTATGAGTTTTATAGAGCATGTTTTTAACGCTTAAAAGTGTTTTTTAAATGCATATTTTAGGCGCTTAAAACTAATTTTATAGAGCATATTATTGGTTGCCCTACTCATCATTATATCACAGAAACAAATTTCTCTTCGATCGTCAATTAAATTCATGCCGTTAGCTGATTGGAAATATGATCGTAAACAGAAACAGAAACAAGTGCTCAAGAGTATAATTGGGTAGAAAAAAATGTGTAAAAATCATGCCAACATTCAGTCGGCCTTCATAGAATATTTTATGTTTTAAAATTGTATTAAACTCCTTTAACTGACTGCTTTTTCACCCACATTTATAATTTGCTTTCTTTATTTGAATATAAAAGAAACTCAGCACAAGTAAGCTTTCATATCAGAAACTCAGACTAAAATTCGTGTGTAAAAAAAATTTTTTTTGTAACTAAAAAACTATTCAACTTTATGACAAAGTGCTTCATAATATAATATATCGTAATATACTACTAGACATACATACATATGCAGGTATGTATATAAATATATATAAACTGCATCCAAAAAAATAAATAAAAAGACTCACGTTTGTAAAGGTTTATAAAATTCACATGTTGTACTCGTTCACAACAAGTAATATATTATAGATTTAAGCATTCAGCCATTTAGTGGAAATGTTCACACGATAACTTTTTAGTTTTTTTTTTTTCTTTCTTTCTAACTCGTATGCAAACGTTCACAGAAGTAGAAAAATTTGAAGAACTTATACATTCTAAACTTAAGAACATTATATTTGTATGCCTTAATTTCTTTTAACACTTTTTTACAGCATACTTTTAATCTTTTTCTTCTTTCCTCTGTCGCCTTCACAAAGGGAAACTGCATTCATTCATTTGCACATCCATTCAATATTTATGGATGTGTGTGAAGATAAATTCGAATTTGAAAAGCAAAGACATAAACCATCTCTCTTTAGCTAACACATTTTTTGCGTTAACAGAGCTCTGTTAATGGTTTAACAGCGACTATGTACGGGTATTTCAGGACTTATTAGTCATTTAATGGACACACATTCCAATTTTAGGAAGAAAAGGTACTCCCATATGGAAGCTATATTGCTCACTTTGTATCTCATAAAAAAAAATTCATATTTTTTGAGTTTTAGGTTAAAAAAAAGCCGAAACAAATTCTTTCAAAAAAAACCAAATAAGTGGAGAAGATCAGTGGCCATTATGGAAAAATACGAAAATGCAGGTATATCACACTATATGGGGATGACAGTCCAAGGGGTCCCTAATGGAGCAGTATTAGTGGTATTCCTGAAATAATTTTGGGATTTGAGAAAATTTAATTTGAAAAATTCAATTTTTTTGCAAAATGACTGGAGAAGATCAGTGGCCATTATGGACAATTACGAAAATGCAGGTATATCACACTATATGGGGATGACAGTCCAAGGGGTCCCTAATGGAGCAGTATTAGTGGTATTCCTCAAATAATTTTGGGATTTGAGAAAATTTAATTTGAAAAATTCAATTTTTTTGCAAAATGACTGGAGAAGATCAATGGTCATTTTGGAAAAATACGAAAATGCAGGTATATCACACTATATGGGGATGACAGTCCAAGGGGTTCCTAATGGAGCAGTATTAGTGGTATTCCTGAAATAATTTTGGGATTTGAGAAAATTTAATTTAAAAAATTCAATTTTTTCAATTTTTGTAAAATGACTGGAGAAGATCAGTGGCCATTATGGAAAAATACGAAAATGCAGGTATATCCCACTATATGGGGATGGCAGTCCAAGGGGTCCCTAATGGAGCAGTATTAGTGGTATTCCTGAAATAATTTTGGGATTTGAGAAAATTTAATTTGAAAAATTCAACTTTTTTGCAAAATGACTGGAGAAGATCAGTGGCCATTATGGAAAAATACGAAAATGCAGGTATATCACACTATATGGGGATGACAGTCCAAGGGGTCCCTAATGGAGCAGTATTAGTGGTATTCCTGAAATAATTTTGGGATTTGAGAAAATTTAATTTGAAAAATTAACTTTTTTGCAAAATGACTGGAGAAGATCAGTGGTCATTATGGAAAAATACGAATATGCAGGTATATCACACTATATGGGGATGACAGTCCAAGGGGTCCCTAATGGAGCAGTATTAGTGGTATTCCTGAAATAATTTTGGGATTTGAGAAAATTTAATTTGAAAAATTAACTTTTTTGCAAAATGACTGGAGAAGATCAGTGGTCATTATGGAAAAATACGAATATGCAGGTATATCACACTATATGGGGATGACAGTCCAAGGGGTCCTTAATGGAGCAGTATTAGTGGTATTCCTGAAATAATTTTGGGATTTGAGAAAATTTAATTTGAAAAATTAAATTTTTTCAATTTTTGTAAAATGACTGGAGAAGATCAGTGGCCATTATCGAAAAATAAGAAATTGCAGGTATATCACACCTGTATTAATAATTTTTTAATTTAGCTTTTTTTTATACTATATTTTAGTTATTTATTTTAGTTTTGATTCACTATATGTTTCATATGCAGGTAATGTTAACATTACTCTGTTAACTAATTCTGTTGTTAAAAAGAATTTAACTTTCGTAGCTAACTTCACACAAAAATTGAATTTTTTAAATTAAATTTTCTCAAATCCCAAAATTATTTGAGGAATACCACTAATACTGCTCCATTAGGGACCCCTTGGACTGTCATCCCCATATAGTGTGATATACCTGCATTTTCGTATTTGTCCATAATGGCCACTGATCTTCTCCAGTCATTTTGCAAAAAAGTTGAATTTTTCAAATTAAATTTTCTCAAATCCCAAAATTATTTCAGGAATACCACTAATACTGCTCCATTAGGGACCCCTTGGACTGTCATCCCCATATAGTGTGATATACCTGCATTTTCGTATTTGTCCATAATGGCCACTGATCTTCTCCAGTCATTTTGCAAAAAAGTTGAATTTTTCAAATTAAATTTTCTCAAATCCCAAAATTATTTCAGGAATACCACTAATACTGCTCCATTAGGGACCCCTTGGACTGCCATCCCCATATAGTGGGATATACCTGCATTTTCGTATTTTTCCATAATGGCCACTGATCTTCTCCAGTCATTTTACAAAAATTGAAAAAATTGAATTTTTCAAATTAAATTTTCTCAAATCTCAAAATTATTTGAGGAATACCACTAATACTGCTCCATTAGGGACCCCTTGGACTGTCATCCCCATATAGTGTGGTATACCTGCATTTTTGTATTTGTCCATAATGGCCACTGATCTTCTCCAGTCATTTTGCAAAAAAGTTGAATTTTTCAAATTAAATTTTCTCAAATCCCAAAATTATTTCAGGAATACCACTAATACTGCTCCATTAGGGACCCCTTGGACTGTCATCCCCATATAGTGTGATATACCTGCATTTTCGTATTTGTCCATAATGGCCACTGATCTTCTCCAGTCATTTTACAAAAATTGAAAAAATTGAATTTTTTAAATTAAATTTTCTCAAATCCCAAAATTATTTCAGGAATACCACTAATACTGCTCCATTAGGGACCCCTTGGACTGCCATCCCCATATAGTGGGATATACCTGCATTTTCGTATTTTTCAATAATGGCCACTGATCTTCTCCAGTCATTTTGCAAAAAAATTGAATTTTTCAAATTAAATTTTCTCAAATCCCAAAATTATTTGAGGAATACCACTAATACTGCTCCATTAGGGACCCCTTGGACTGTCATCCCCATATAGTGTGATATACCTGCATTTTCGTATTTTTCCATAATGGCCACTGATCTTCTCCAGTCATTTTGCAAAAAAGTTGAATTTTTCAAATTAAATTTTCTCAAATCCTAAAATTATTTGAGGAATACCACTAATACTGCTCCATTAGGGACCCCTTGGACTGCCATCCCCATATAGTGGGATATACCTGCATTTTCGTATTTTTCCATAATGGCCACTGATCTTCTCCAGTCATTTTACAAAAATTGAAAAAATTGAATTTTTTAAATTAAATTTTCTCAAATCCCAAAATTATTTCAGGAATACCACTAATACTGCTTCATTAGGAACCCCTTGGACTGTCATCCCCGTATAGTGTGATATACCTGCATTTTCGTATTTTTCCAAAATGACCATTGATCTTCTCCAGTCATTTTGCAAAAAAATTGAATTTTTCAAATTAAATTTTCTCAAATCCTAAAATTATTTGAGGAATACCACTAATACTGCTCCATTAGGGACCCCTTGGACTGCCATCCCCATATAGTGGGATATACCTGCATTTTCGTATTTTTCCATAATGGCCACTGATCTTCTCCAGTCATTTTACAAAAATTGAAAAAATTGAATTTTTTAAATTAAATTTTCTCAAATCCCAAAATTATTTCAGGAATACCACTAATACTGCTTCATTAGGAACCCCTTGGACTATCATCCCCATATAGTGTGATATACCTGCATTTTCGTATTTGTCCATAATGGCCACTGATCTTCTCCAGTCATTTTGCAAAAAAGTTGAATTTTTCAAATTAAATTTTCTCAAATCCCAAAATTATTTGAGGAATACCACTAATACTGCTCCATTAGGGACCCCTTGGACTGTCATCCCCATATAGTGTGATATACCTGCATATTCGTATTTTTCCATAATGACCACTGATCTTCTCCAGTCATTTTGCAAAAAAGTTAATTTTTTAAATTAAATTTTCTCAAATCCCAAAATTATTTCAAGAATACCACTAATACTGCTCCATTAGGGACCCCTTGGACTGCCATCCCCATATAGTGGGATATACCTGCATTTTCGTATTTTTCCATAATGGCCACTGATCTTCTTCAGTCATTTTACAAAAATTGAAAAAATTGAATTTTTTAAATTAAATTTTCTCAAATCCCAAAATTATTTCAGGAATACCACTAATACTGCTTCATTAGGAACCCCTTGGACTGTCATCCCCATATAGTGTGATATACCTGCATTTTCGTATTTGTCCATAATGGCCACTGATCTTCTCCAGTCATTTTGCAAAAAAGTTGAATTTTTCAAATTAAATTTTCTCAAATCCCAAAATTATTTGAGGAATACCACTAATACTGCTCCATTAGGGACCCCTTGGACTGTCATCCCCATATAGTGTGATATACCTGCATTTTCTTATTTTTCCAAAATGGCCACTGATCTTCTCCAGTCATTTTACAAAAATTGAAAAAAATTGAATTTTTTAAATTAAATTTTCTCAAATCACAAAATTATTTGAGGAATACCACTAATACTGCTCCATTAGGAACCCCTTGGACTGTCATCCCCATATAGTGTGATATACCTGCATTTTCGTATTTTTCCAAAATGACCATTGATCTTCTCCAGTCATTTTGCAAAAAAATTGAATTTTTCAAATTAAATTTTCTCAAATCCCAAAATTATTTGAGGAATACCACTAATACTGCTCCATTAGGGACCCCTTGGACTGTCATCCCCATATAGTGTGATATACCTGCATTTTCGTAATTGTCCATAATGGCCACTGATCTTCTCCAGTCATTTTGCAAAAAAGTTGAATTTTTTAAATTAAATTTTCTCAAATCCCAAAATTATTTCAGGAATACCACTAATACTGCTCCATTAGGGACCCCTTGGACTGTCATCCCCATATAGTGTGATATACCTGCATTTTCGTATTTTTCCATAATGGCCACTGATCTTCTCCACTTATTTGGTTTTTTTTTGAAAGAATTTGTTTCGGCTTTTTTTTAACCTAAAACTCAAAAAATATGAATTTTTTTTTATGAGATACAAAGTGAGCAATATAGCTTCCATATGGGAGTACCTTTTCTTCCTAAAATTGGAATGTGTGTCCATTAAATGACTAATAAGTCCTGAAATACCCGTACATAGTCGCTGTTAAACCATTAACAGAGCTCTGTTAACGCAAAAAATGTGTTAGCTAAAGAGAGATGGTTTATGTCTTTGCTTTTCAAATTCGAATTTATCTTCACACACATTATTTATGGTGAAGTCACTGTATTCTTTACAGTCGCTTACTGTAGTCACCTAATGAAGACATGAATAAAAAATGTGATTTGCTAAAACTTCAACTGTGTGAGAGAATTACTCCTTCTCCCCATTTTTAACCTGTTAAATATATTGAGTTCAACTTCCATAAGGCAACTGCAGCTACTTTATGTGACTTTCCTGTTTAAGTTTTGAATGAAAGAGTCTTAATTTTTCATGTATTATATAATATGTTGGTTGAAGAAAATTTAGAAAGATAAAAAGTAAAATTGCTTAAGTTAAAACTTTTCTTTTTATAATATCTTTGTATTGTATAGTTTGTATAGTTTTTCTTAAAAATGTTCTACTTAAGCATTTAAGCATTGAAATATGATTAAACTCAGAGTACGAAATTGTTTCTTTTGTAAAGGTAAACATGGCATACGTTAAATATAAATTTTATGCGAAAACAAACTGCTATTACAGATATAGTTCTTTATGATACATAATTGGCCTTTTCAAACCCCGTTTTAGTATAACGGCCTAGCTTCTCGCAGCACAATTCTTTACCAATGAGTACCGGGGCCTACAGTTTAAAGTCGACTCCGAACGACAGATTTAAGCAGCTTGTTCATGACAACCAGTTACTCTCAAAACTTTTGCCAGAAAACTGTTAAGAGCTAAGAGGTAGTCGCCTAAAGACATATTTTTCAAATTTCTTTCAAGATGTCAGAGTTGGGGTTTGAGCCCGAAGCTTTCGTCTTACTATATACGAAATTTTTTATTTTTTTATTTGAGACCAATACTTAGGGGTAAACCCCCACTAAATGCAGTGCATTGTATTGGAATTTTTAGAAAGGACAGTACATTTATAACAGAACATACATTTTGTTTTTCTTATATTACTGTTAAGCGCCTTAGGAATGAGACAAATTGCTGTGAATTGATCATTCAAAGGCCAGTAATATACCTTCACCCTTGAATGACCAACAATAATTGCCTCATCATTGCATGTTGATTGTGTGGTGAATGTGCTTTAGCTAAGTAGGTTTAGTAGGTGTAGCTGTTATCTGCTACTTCCCACTAGGTGGCGCTTTTGTCCTGATCATTTGTTTTTTGTTGACATTGGTTAAGGTGGAATAGGGTGGAATGTTTTGGAGCGGTTTCTTTGTAATTTGCAACTTTTTATGTAATTAGTTTGCTTCATTGTATCTTCTTTGTATCACCTATAGGGTGACACAATTATAAAATGGTTGCACAGATCTTTGTTTAATTCTTTTTTTTACAGAAAATATATGAACAATTAAGCCCTATGCATAACGAAAAATTAGCATTTTGTTGACATAGAGTGTAGACGTAAAGCGCTAACCAAAGTCATACCAATGAGCTACTAAACTGTTGCTTACGATATTCTAATAATTTGTTTACGATATGCAAACCGTTTTTTTTTTTTCATTTATGGCACTCTTGAATGGTTTTCATATTTTATTTATTTCATTACTAATCATAAAGCTGACTACAGTCAGAAAATCAAAAATCTGGCTCCGTCTTGCACATGTGGAGCAAATAAGCTTTATATAGATGTATTTGGTCTTCCTTTATTTTGTGGAAAAATGTAAAATCAGGGTTGCTTTTAAAAGTACCTAACTCGGCACTGTTCTCAGAGTAAATTTCTATAAAGATGGCAGACCGTAAAAAAATTCTATGCATAAACTCTTTACTAACGAGCTGCGAAGAAAAATCAATATTCAAGTTAGCAGAATGTTAGCTAGCCACCGTGCTCATCACGCCTCTAACCTTTCATATCGGTCTTAATTATAGACATAATAAGTATACATACATATGAACCCAAACTGATTTACAAATGGTTGCATGAAAGAATGGTTGCAATGGTTATGAAAGATATATCAAATTTTGACTTCAGAAAGATTAATTCATACTCCTATAGGAGATATTCCTTACCCTGGCTAAGTGTTAAGAAACTTGAGCTTATTAAGCTCTAATGAAAAAAATGCAAAGACCTTAAAGTAATACCACAAATACACACACACACACATCTAACACCTAAACAAAATTTAATAGCTAAAATTGCACGGGGTGTTATCTTAAATTCCTTGATAGAATACTTCACAGTTTTTCATTTCGTTTTTTATCACTTTCAACAATTTGCACTGATTTCACCTGAAAGCCAAAAAAAAAATGACATGCATGCAAAGAAAAAGAAGAAAAAATGCGTATCTTTGTAAACGAGTGCAACAAAAACTTTTCAAATTGAGAGTATTTTAAAAGTTTTTGATTCAGAAAAATAGAAGAAAAAAAAACAACAAAATTGGCTTCTGCAAAAGATGCTCCTGTCAATGAATACATCACAATAGTTGTAAAAATTGACAAATAGTCAAACGGGGAAATAGCTGAACGAATAGTAAGACCTTTTGACAGACAGATCAGACAAAAGAAACAACATATATGAACATATGACAGGCAAAGAGACAAATTATGCAGCCAACGAACCAAATGGTTCTTGCCTTTGGCTCAATTCCTGGCAATTCACAGACACTAACACGCCTGAATTCAGACAAATACATAAACAAAAATAACAACACTAAAAGCAACATATGAATGAAAATGTGAACTGGTATAAACGAATGATTGGAAGGATGTATGGGTTGAATGCATAGCTTAAGGGATAAATGCCTCTGGCTGACTTTGACTATAAAAATAAATGAATGAATATATGAATAGATGGATGGATGGTTGAGTGGTTGCTTGGTTACATCTTATTCAATTCACAGTTTTTTTCTTCCGTTACGTATTTTATGTTTCATATCTGATAGAGAAATATGATTTTGGTTCATTCTTTGGTTAATTTTTTTTTATGCATTTTCTTAAGAGTTAATAAAAAGCTCTGACATAAATAAGCTAAAGAAGTAACACAACGAAAATGCACAGAGTAAGTCTTTGAAATAGAAAAAATTATGTTATTGCAGTTGCTGTTGCATTTGTTTAAGGAAAAGCTAAAGAGCACATCATATTATAAACACTCCGCAGAATTATAATCCTTTTTTTTTTCTTTAATAAATAGCTTAAAGAAAGTGTTGCCAATACCACCATATCATACCAAATATGATAAATTGCAATTTATACAGAACAAATAAAAATTAAAATCAATTAAAAATTATATTGACACAATTAAATAAAGTGAATTCAAAAGTCAATTTAAATTTTTAAAATTTTTTAAATAAAAAAGTATGTATATAAGAAGACATCAGGGGGCAAATTACGTCATTCGATATCGAGCCAAATTTTCTTACAATTTAAAAACAATTTGCATATAAATTTTCGTTCAATATCGAATGCCGTAATTTGGTTTGAATAAATAATTTTTACTTTTGAGAGCAATTTGTGGCATTTGCTATCATATTTTCAATACAAATTTATAATCAATTAAACATTTAATCTGATCAGTTAAAACAATTAATTGAAATAGTGATTAAGATCAGATAATCAGTATTTTTTTTCTGTTTATCGAAGATAATTTCGATCAGTTAAGCTAAACTGCAAAAAGGTTTCTTTTGTTTTAATGACTTGTAAATAGTTTACATGAAATGTTAAATGAAATTGTTAAAATACAATAAACATTTCAATTCCAACATGTTAACAACTTTTTTTTTAATTGTACAAATTTTTAAGTTATGCACTTGGTGATCATTTCTGAATATATGTACATCAATTTGTTTGTTTACGGCCGATTATGGTTGACAACAGTTGTAAATTAGATGTTGTATTTTTAAAATTGAGATTATGATTTACAACACCTATGTGTTGTACCATATAGTTTGACTATCGTTTACAACATTTAATTTTATATGTTGTAGACAATACGTCACAACATTTAGGTGTTGTGAACGATAATCGAGGCCTACTAATTTTATAAGTATAGGTATTTTATTGGCACATTGTTGCTAATTCATATAAAAACTAGTTTCTCGGAACTAGTAATATTATCAAAATTTTTGCGACAAAACTACTTAGTTGCCAATTAACATTTTTATGATTTTTAATGATGGATTATAGTATTCGCTCTGACATTTTGAAAAAAAGAAATATAGAAAAAAATATTTCTTTGGGCGACTACCTCTTAGCAGTCTTCCTGCAAATGTTCTGATTACCATGAAAGCGCTTTTTAAGTAGGTCGTTCGGAATGGACTTTAAACTATAGGTCCCGCTACTCATGGATAAAAATTGATGCACTTAACATGGGTGCTGCGAGAAGCTAGGCCGTAACTCTGAAACAGGGTGGTAATTGCCAACTATATATGGATGTATATCATTTCTATATTTTGTTTAATTTGATTGAAATAATTCGTGAACATTAATTAATTATTTTTAAACAGTAATTCATTTTTATCATTATTTCGAGTATTTAAGATTCTTAAAATGTTCCTGAAAAACTGCTGGGATATACGGTAGTAAACTCATAATATCTTTATGTTTTCCTTTATTCTTACTGGTCTAATGGTGGTGTATAATAGAAGTAATTTAATATTTTTGGTCTTCCTCTTTTAGGTGAAAGATCCAAAACGTGAAATTTCGAATCATCTAAAGAAGTTTTATAAATCTATCAATTCATAATAATGCTCAGGGTTGTATAAGTAATTTGCTTTTTTTATCGGTCATTAGGTAGAAAGGAATGACTCGATACCAAAAATTCATGGTATAATTTTTGACTTAGACCACTTTTATAATTAACACTAAATGAATTCCATATAATGTTAAAATTACAACCACTATCTAATGGTTCATTTTTGACAATTTCGTAAAAATTACATTGAATACATTTAGTTTAAACTAATGTGGTATGAAATAACTGATAAACTCATTTTTTTTAAATTTTGACTTAGACCACTTTCATAATTATGGGCACATATAGGTTTATTAGGGATTTATTTGCCAAGTATCACATAGAAATTTGTTAAATAAGCGTTTAATAAACCTACAAAATTTTATATGAATAGACTGTTAGTATGTAGGCAATTATTCTTGCCAACACCAGCTTGCATTCTTAAGTTTGTCACAGCAATCAATTTGGCAGTGATGGTGGTATACAAGATATCAGCAAATCTTTGCGATGCTTTCGTACCTCTGTTATAAATGAAGGAAATTTTGCTTTTCCAAAACTTTAAAAGCATATGATTAACCAGGATTTTACTGTATAAAGGGACTATAATTTAAACTTTAAATTTTAATTTAAAAACAACATTTGCTTAATAAATACTAGGAAGCAAACTATTGTATAGCTACGAATTAAAATCCTTATGTATTAAAAATAAAATTGTAATTTAATTTACAAATATTCTTTAGTAAATTTATAAATAAAAAAAATTGTTAATGATGTGGGGAGATGCGAAAATTTGTAAAACATTTTAAATATTTAAACAAAAGCTGCTGTGAAGATAGGAACTGCATTCACGTACAATTGTTGCTTGTAACACATTTAAAACCAACAATATATTGCTGCAATTGCATGCATTTGTAGTGGTAGTAATAAAACGTGTTAAGAATTTTAAATGCACATAAGAAACATAAATTCTAACAAACCAGAAGTAAACTGATGAAATTTACAAATGAAAACACAGATAAAAATAAAACGTTTAATATATAGGTTTAAGAATTTACACAGTTGTATTTAAAATTCAAATATATTGAATTTAATTATACGTACTTATTTAAGTATATAACATAAGTACATACATATTTATATATTGTTAGAAATTTTACATGCCTTTTGGTTTTTCTTTATATAAAAGCATAGACAAGGGAAATATATCACCATTGATCGATACTTATCGAAAATAGATTGGTATTCTCTCTTTTGAAAAGACTGTAGGAACGAAAAAACACTATTCTTCGCTGTCGGTGTCAGTTTTAGCAACGATGTTGTAACGACAACAACAAAAATTAGAATAACGACAGTGTGATAATTTGAAGTTTTAGTTCCTGAAATGGAGAAAAATCCAACGCATACAAAGGAGTTTTGGATAAAACAAATAATTGCTTAAATAAGAAGTTCAACGATGCGTTCATCTGATACTGAGTGATTTTTAAAGTTATTCTTAATATGTATTTTTTTAAACGGCAATCTCTAATAATAATTTCATCAGAGTGTACTAATCATAAATAGCAAAAGCGTTGAATCATAATTTGTTTGGCAGTTAAACTTTTCGTTATTTCTGTCGTTAAAAAAATACCTGCTCTCTATTACCAAAAGCGTTATAAAACAAATTTCCATACTTTTTATATTTTGGCCATAATTTAAGAAAGTACTCGTTGTGTTATGCAAAAGACATAAAATTTTTATAAGACACATTAAAAATATTAGACATTCATAGTTACTCTACTTTGCTTATCATTTTGAAATGTTATTTTAACTTTTATGAGAAAAAATATGCTCCTTTTATATAAAAAGTAATTCTGTTGCCACCACATAAAATCAAAACAAATTACCAGCAACAAAAATTTAAATTTTACCTTCTTGTTGTATAAAATTTTTATTGCAGAAATTATTTTTGAAAGCTAAGATTAATGTCTTATTAGTTTTTATTGGCGTAGTGCAATTTGAATCCTTCCTTATTATTTTAGAAAAACTAGTACATGATTAAGATACTAAATTTAAGAAAAATAAATTGTATATAAATTTTAATATTCATATAATCAAATATAATCTTTAAAAGTTATTCAATCTTTAAAATTCTTTACTTTTCACATTGAATTTTATACCTTTTTACTGTCTATTCTGTTTCATTAATTGCCGTTCTTTTCCATCCCACTTCCACTTGTATTTTATTAATTGACACATTATTTTCAATCGTGGGACAGAATAAGACTATATTTTTCAGATTCTACAGCTTTATTTACATACATATGTACTTCATTAAAAAGTTAATGATGGTTTTCACTTATTTCAATATAAATCTTTTTACTTTATGTTTTTTTTTTATAGTTTTATATTGTGATATAGTAAATCGAGCCTACATAATAAAGGATATTATTTTGTGTAACAACAGACGCCTTTCATTTGCTTAAACTTCCGTTTGCTTTCATGTTTGAAAATTAGAGTGAAAGAGCGAGAGAGAGAAAGAAACGGAGTAAAATAAACAAAAAATAAATACAAACAAATACGAGCTTATTCATTTATCTATGTACGTAGGTTGTGTAGAAAGTATATGTAAGCAATAGAGACAATTTTTTTATAGAAGTTTTAGCTTTAAATAAAAATATGTAAATTTGGTTTGTTATTTGCCATAATTGAATTCAATTCGAAGTTTTAATTTTGTTTTCTCCTATAAAAAATATTTGGCTTTTTATATTGAGAAGAATTTATCAAAATGTCTTATTTTTTAAGTTATTAAAATATAGGACCTTTCATCTATCTATCCTGATAAGGATTTATTAATTAAATTAAAAACTTAAAAAAAATATTCGTATTTTTACGAAACTTTTCAGAAATATAAAGCACTTACGAAATTCCTGCCCACGAGCTGTTATACTGTTGCTTGCGATATATTATTATTTACTCCTGATTGACTTTTGGAGTTGCTTATCAATATTAGTTTATTTATGGCTAGCCAACCAAACCCGTGATCAAGTAGAATTAAGACAAAGAGCTCTTTTGATTTCGTAACATGATCATACTGAATTTACCCAAGCTGGAAAAAAATTACATCCAGCTAAAGCTGTATACAAAATGAAGTAGAACGAAGTGGTTAAGTACTACACTAAACTACTGAAAAAAGGCACCCCAAAAATCTTCAAATGTCTGACTAGTAGACCAACAAGACAATCACAGAGAAATTGAACAGTAATGTATTTTATATAAGTAATGATGATTAAATAACAGTTCCCACCCTTAAGAGTGCTTACCGATCATCCATTAGCCCATTTAAAAGCTACGCCATATTGGCTTTGCATTGCCAAATGTCTGACTTCATCAATGCCGTTACGTTCTTAATTTCATTAGACGTTAAGCTATCCACTGGGTATTGCGAGGGTTATAAATAGAATTATAATCGAAAACTCTTATCTTCTACAGCACACAGATCCGATGGCCTCCGTCACTTCTTTCTTCTAGTTTGCTTTAAAATGTATTAATAATTTATTTTTATGAAATTAATACATATAAAAATACTATAAGAGCCACCTTTAGAAAAATCCTCATTAATCTGAGAGACCAACACATTTTTTAAAATGCTGTCACCTTTGTCCAAATTAGCTGCAGCGACGAACAGTTATGTGGGCTTCTGTTCAATGATCAACATGTGCAATCGAACTGTGCACAAACAAATAAACTTAAGGTGGCCTCTTACCAGTAACCTTTCTAGAAACTATTTTATTTCTATTATTTGACAAAGGCTTTTGGCAAGTCGGTTTTTTCTTATATCCTTTCGGTTAAATTAAGGTTCTCATTTTTTTTTTCTAGAAAATCTAGTTGGAAAAAAGATTTTTTTATAGTTTTATATTGCGTTTTTTCAGGTAAATTTATTGGAAAATATATACAGTATGATTTAGCACTCTGTCACTTCTGGCGATTCAGCATACTCAAAAGACCACTTCTCTGTTGAATAATTTCAAGCATTATAAAAATCGAAGAAACAACTTTTCTTTGTTTGCGTACCTTCTGCACCAGTGAACTAAGTGACGTAAAATTGCATACAGATGTGAATAACTGTGATGCCAACTTAAAAACAAAAACAAACAGAGAAGTTTAAATTAAAGTCTTGCTCCTGATTACATGCCTTGCCGGTCTTAAAAACGTAGCAAATCACCTTAAACAACAGCAAAATGTAGGCATATATGCAACTTTTCCTATGTTTGCAAGATTTGTAAACGTTTTTTTATTCCACGAAGAGATAAAATAACTAAGAACTAAAATATGCTAGAAAAAGCTAGATTATACTAACAAATGAGCTACATGCTAAATTGTATTTTTCCTTCGCAATGAAAAAAAATAAAATAAAAAATGCTAAATTTGCAACACTGGTGTATATCTCTATTAGATACTATTTATTTAGTACATGAGTCTGATAATCAAAATTCCCAAAAAAGTTGCTATAAGCGTGTTCAAGTAGTCATACTCTTTGGCTATCTAAATAAAAGCGATTTATTTAGTATCATTTTTTGAGACCAATACTCAGGGGTAAACCCCTACTCATTGTATTGGAATGTGAAGATATATAGATTTTTTTTTTAGTAAGCGCCTTTTGTCGATGAGACAAGTTACTGTCAATTTGATCACTCAAAGGCTAGTGTTATACTTTCACCCTTGAATGATTAACAGCAATTGTCCCATCTGTCGTTGGATGTTGATTATGAGTGGTGAGCATCTTCACTAAGTAGGTTAACTGCTATCTTCCCAAAAGGTGGCGCTGTATTCCTGATCTTTTTTGTTGATGCCAATGCCAAAGGTGGAATAGAGTGGAATGTCAAGGAGCTGTTTCTTGAGGATGAATTTCTTGGAAGGGGAACCTCTTATTTTTATTTTTTTTTAATTATAATTTTGAAAAAAAAACACAAATTTTATTATTCCTTTTTTTCATTAGCTGGGATTTGAACCTTATGTATCAATTGTCTTTGCAAGTGAACATATATTTTGTTTTCTTGTATTATTAATCCTTAGGAATGAGACAAATCGCTGTGAATTTATTACGACTTTAGGGTTTTTTGGTAATATTTTATTTAATAAGTCAGTCTAGTTTAAAATAACATAAGTCGGCAGCACCAATCTGTATTCTATTTGTAACCCATTAATTAAGGTATGGGCAGTTTGAAAACACTTTATTTAATATATTTTTTTCTACTCTACACTTTTTTCTACTTACACTCTACGTAATAATAAAGTTCCTGAATGAAAAATGCAAATGTTTATTGAAATAGCAGTATAATACCATAACACTAGTACACACTATATCCTTTGAAAAGCCGGATCAACTATTATACTATCGTTTTCTATTTAAAAATGCTTTTTTATTTTCCATTTTCCCCATTTTTTCCATAGTCTATAAAAAACTTACAGTTTTAAGGAGAGTATAAAAGAAAAAAACTCTTCCTGTATTACTGTTGATTTGGCACACAATTTGCAAAAGTGTTGCCTTCATTTGAATGCCTGGCCAACCAGACAATTGTCAATGAGTTTTGAATAGATTCTCAAACTTTTTTTTATTTCTCTTTTTTCAAACGAATATATTTATAAAAGGAAAACATACATACATACAAGTACATACACTACTGTTATATGGGTATTTGTACAGGACTGGTGATGTTTTGTATGGCCAGATCCTGCATGATACAGTACAAAATTTTTGGCTTTAGTAGAGAAAGTGCTGTTGAGGAAAATAAAAAATCTGAAATAAACAAAAAAAAAAAAGAAAAACGAAAAATTGAAAACAAATCCAACAACAACAAACATAGTTAACTAGTACTAACTGGTATTAACACTCTTGAAAAAATAGAGAAATAATAGTTATGTCTCTGTAAGCAAAATTGCAGGATATATGAACTCTTATTGGCAAAAGGATCTCATTTAAAAATATATGCATATGTGTAGAAATAAAAACGACCTTTTTTTGTTTTTTTGTACGAGTGTTTGTATACATTAATGAATGAATGTCTGTTTGTATGAATGAAAAATGTCTAAATATTACAATCAACTTGTTCATAATGGTAGGAGTACATGTGCATGTGCGTGCATATAAATATAAACAAGAAATTGAAGATATTTATCCCCTTCCATTTTTTACTCTCAATTTTATATTTCAAATAGATTTTTTTATTTAATTTCTCTTTTTGAAAGTGTCATTTTTCACTTTTTTTCTCTTTTTTGTCATTATATTCAGTCGATATATGGCTCTTTGTGGCCGAGGTCATAAGAGACAGACTCTATTTTTATATTTCATTGAGGGACATTTGCATACAATATCAATTTTTGTATTTTTATCTGTTTTTGTTTTCTAGAAAAATCAAACCTACTGGTATAAAAATATCAAATGAATGTTTGTTTGCGGTGAATTGTTAAAAACTTTAAAAAAATAAACTGATTCCGTTTGTATTGTGTACGTGTTAAGGGAATTTCCTGACTGAAAACTGATTTTAATAGATTTTATATGTAAATATTTGTGTAAAAACAAATCTCATTAAATAATGTTCTCACAGCAAAATGTTTTTAACTGGGTTTAAATGCTAACAGTTGTGGTTAAATAAATATCATAAGTGACAAAATATTTTGAAAAATAAAAAAGATAGATAATGAGGTTTTTCCCCTAAACAGCATTATGTGGAAAGTTTATAGTTTAACAAAGATACAGAGATAAGAAAAAAACGGACATAGTACAGACTCTTTTGTAAACTTTTGCCTACAACATTACAAAGTCACGCAATTTCACGAAACGTGCTCGAGTATTGAGGCAATAGCACTTGAAGTCATTTATTGACAAATCTTTTTTATCTGCTAATATCGAACCTTTGAGCAAGCGAATCTCTACCAACCCAGTCATTCTACTCCCAAAGATAGGCCACCCTTTGAAAGAACTGGAAAACAATTACATTACTCAGCATGGTACATATCGTATGTAAGCGACTATCAGATAATGTAACACCTGGGCGATCCCGACTGTGCTTGCACATGCATAGGTGCAAAGAACCAGAGGGACTGTGTTAGAGGGCTTTTTTTGTTTAAAACTAAGCATAAATGCTATACATTTAGATACCAGCCCAATAGAGAATGTGAATTCATTCTGTTACCTCGACATGATTGACTAAAATTATTTATATTTTTTACATTTACATAATTGACCATTACAAACCTGTGTCAGGGTTACGGCCTACCTTCTCGCAACACTCATGTTGTGTTTGTTAATTTTTATCCATGAATACTGGGACCTACAGTTTAAAGTCGACTCCGAACGACAAATTTGAGAAGCATTTTTATGGCAATCAATTACTACCAGAGCTTTGCCAGAATTTTTTCATATTTTTCATAATTTTTTTTTTTTTTTGCAATATGACGATTTTTTGGCGATTTCGTTGGCTATTTCTAATGAGCCATTTAAAAAAAAAAGTTTTATTTCTATTCTGGTACCTCTTTGTTTGCAATAATAAGATACTAAATTTAGAAGATAGATGCTTAGTTTCTTGGTGTAGCACAAGTAAACCAAAGTCCTGTAGTCTCTTTGTCTGAAAGCAATTCATGAAAAATACTGATTAAAAGCACTTTTGATCATTACACAAATAGCAGATAAAAACAACATTGTTGGTCAAATATTAGTACCAACTAGATTTAAAATGTAGCACATGAACGACCTAGTTCAATTGTACTACTCTTTCAATTAAAGTAAGTGAGCCGCTCTTTTCACTATGTCTCTTAGTTCACTATATCTTTTTAGGTTTTGCTTCATTCTAGTACATGTTTCTTTTGGCTATATTTCGCTCGTGACTCTTATTCAACATACATGTATCTTCCTCGTTCACTTGTCAAATACATACATACACTCTTTGGTGTTGGGTTATTATTATTCCTGGTTTATAATAGAAAGTTATATATTACCATTTAACTAAGGATTTCAGCTATCCATTGATACCATGGGCATTGTAATCAGAGGTGTCATTTGCCCAGGGTTCAATAAATAATGGTAAAAGAACGGGTTTTTTTTTTGACAAATTTTTATATTTATGGTATATATTATTTTTTTAACTAAAATTCATGTGAATGAGTAAATAAAAAATTATAAAATATCAAATAAAGTACTATATTGCGTAATTGAAATCAAATATTATTAAATTTTCTCTTTAGTTGCAATAAAAGGAAAGAAGCCGTTGAACTAGAAGATCGAACTGGTTCATCTTTGGTCTTTGAACTATAAAGAGCGCTTCCTTAAATGAACTATTAAGCCCAAATCTAGCACCAACAAATAAGATAAGAGTTGTTTTTCAATATTGTGTAATAAGTTCTACTTTTTTTTTTTAATTCAAATTTAAATTTTTTTTTAAATTTTTAATGAACTTTAGCGTTTCGAAATAAGGTTACATTTCGTGATTATCGCATAGCGATACAGTAGCTGTAGAAAACATAAAAAGCAATATGTAGAAGGTAGAAAATTATAAAAAAAAATTATTAATTTAATTTTTTAAAAGAGAATTAGAAAATTGTCCTAAGAATGAACGTAATGATTAGTTAAAACATTTTTTGCTTCGACAGTTGAATGCGATTTAAATTAAAGTGAATGAAATCTTCGAAAGTAAAAATGACATTTAAAAGAATTAAACTTTTTATCTCATTGAAAGCCTTAAAAGTGTAAACAAAATTCAAACATTGAAATCGTATTAAAATCTTATGTATGTCCGTATTAAAAAAGTTAAATTTAAAATCTGTATAGCGAAAATACGAGCATTTAATACTTTGAAATAATACTTTGAAATAAATCATATTTACCTACATATACATATGTACATGTATTGTAAATCGTTATGTATACTGTACTCTAACCTATTAAATATGTACGAGTATTTATTTAGACAAATATTAATGTGTTTATCAGCAATTTTCCAAATAATAATATTATGTTGGAGTATTTGAGTTTTTAAGCATAATTTATAAGGCTTACAATGGATAAGAAAAAATTGCAAAACTGAATCCAGGATTATTTCTATAATAAATGCAATCAAAATATATTCTATTTAATAGAATAAATGCAATTCATTTTTATTTATATTGCCCTACATTTCTGACTATTTACAGGCATTCCAACTTTTAAACAATTTTTAAAATTCACATACACGTTTCGCTAAAACTTATTGCAGATGTTGTATTTGATTTTCAATAGAATAAAAAAAGAAAAAAAAGCAATATTGTTTTGTTATTTTTTTTTTTAGAAAAATATTGAAAAAAAAAAAATAAATAAAAACATAAATATACAGTTTAATTTCCTAGGAATACAAACGTAAATTCCATATTTTTTCTGTTGTACGTTTTACTTTTTTTTTTTGTTTTGTTGAATTGCTATTCATTTATTGTGAAACGAACTAATATATATGAGAATAGAGAGGAATAGAGACAAAACAAAAAACGTAGAGAGAAAATGAAATAAATGATTGTAAAGTCGTTCATTGTTCATTTGTTCCCACAAACAATTGCGGCATTACAACAATACATGCTCGTACCTATCAAAACGTTTGTAACTGCTAGAGGGCTGTTACTTGAATAAAAGTGCAACATTCATCTATTGATTTCTTATACCTGCCAACTTTCCGATAGGGAGTCAAGTTTTTATTATGCTCGCATTTCTACATTTAAAATTGTTTTCTTGGTTCAACAATATAAGTACATATGTATGTATGTGTATATAGGCTTCTTTTAATTTTTCTTCTTATTCGTTCTTTTTTTTGTGTTTATTGTTGATAATATTGTTTTCATTTTCTTTACTTTTATTTACTTACAGGTTATCCACAACCTCAGTACAAATGGTTAAATAATGGCATACCAGTTGGTGATTTTTCATCCAGTCAATATCTCCGCATATTGAATACACACCGAGCTGATGCCGGCAGTTATAAATGCATTGCCAAAAATGATGCCGGTTCAATATTTAGTGAAAAAATTGATGTTGTCGTTGCCTGTAAGTTTTTACATATAACAAGTGCTTGTTATATATTTTGACTATTAATATTTTAAGAATATCAATTGCTTATTCACTGACAAGTGCATATTAATATTTATAAATATTGAGCATCAAGTGGTATATGTTCTGTTTCTTTAAAAATTAATGACATCAATATGCTTTCACATGAAGTAACATAAATAATCTGTATCTTTATTGAATATAGTTTTATTTCAAGTATATGTAGGTTTATATAAATTTACCAGCAGACTAAAGCCCTTGACCGAGTTTTTTTTTTTTTTTCTTTATTTGTAGATTATATCTCAACATTAATAGTTAATTAGTTAATCTTGACATAAATCTCATCTTACTTTAAACCATTTAAATAGTTATTTATTTCTAATATAAAACTGTTAGTATGTATGGCTTAAAAATATTGCAGTTTTTGTTTTTTTTTTTTTTGTATTGTTATGACAACCTAAGCAAATAATATAAGCAGGTATGTACCATTAGAATTAGTTAAAAAAATTGGTTAGACTACAATAAAAAGATCATAGTTTTAGGTTAGGCTCCTCTGGAGACAGACGCAGACGCAGACAGTCGCTCAACAAGTGTACAGACGCTGGTGGATTTGACACCAGGTCACAGACAGACAAGTCCACAGGGTCACAGACACGACCTCTAGCCGTCCCAACTATTGATACAGACAGGTGGTTTTTAGGTTGGGATAGTTCTTAGTTTCGTGCTTAGCTTGAACACCTCTAACATGAGGGTTGCTTGCTTCTGACGGTTAAACTCAAACATAACATCAGTAAATGATTCGATTATTTATTCGAATGCTTGAACTCAAACATAACATCAAGCTATGAGTTTAAATTGATTTGAAACAAAATTGTAAGTTGCTTGCACGAAATTGTTTTTATACATACATACATACATAACTGGCCTTTACAACCCCGTGTCAGGATTACGGCCTAGATTCTCGCAGCACTCATGTTGTGTGTGTAAATTTTTATCCATGAGTACCGGGACCTACAGTTTAATGTCGACTCCGAACGACAGATTTGAGAAGCTTGTTCATGGCATTTAATTACTCTCAGAGCTTTTGCCAGAAGACTGCTGAGAGGTAGTCGCCGAAAGAAATATTTTTTCATATTTATTTTTTTTTAAGATGTCGGAGCTGGGTGTCGAACCCAGGGCTCATGTCTTAGTAAGCCAACACACTAACCACTAGACCACGGCGACTACTATTTTATATGAACGAATAATTTATGAGTTGGTTTGTTTTGTTGTAGGTAGTTGTTTGAAAGATTTAAGAACAAGTTGTGAGTTGCTTACACGAAAATATTTTGTTTTGAACGATTATTTACGAAATTCAAGTAGATTCATGCAGATATTAAGTTGATACTACTATAGATCGCCAAGCGGGCGAAAAATCAACTTATGTTTTATAAACACCTAATTTGTGTGTAGTTAGCATCATAAAAGATATGAACAAGCTATTAGTCTTGGGAAAACATTTAAAAAGGATCCGTTTTCCGTAGTAAAATTTACAAGTTGCCGGGGGTATGCACCTTGCTGTGGTATAAAGGCTTACACTGCAAGGTCTCAACTGGCTAGGCTGGCGGAGATCAATAGCGCTCTAGCAGGGTCTTTCATGCAATAGAGGCAATTGACGGTCAGTAACTAAGAATTATCCCAGGGGTCAAAAACATTAACATCATCTTCAATATCGTTGTCAATTTTTATTTTTCCCCAATTTAAACTATAGTAGGCGGGCTTCGATTTTCTTACGGTTCGCGTTCTTAAAGTAAAGTCAGTTTAAAACAAATGCCTAATACACTGTTCACCTCTTCCCTCATATTTTCCTAGACCAGCACAAAGTACTATATGAGTAGAGGTCATCCCCTGAGTGCTGGCCTTAAATCATTGCAAAAATCATTTTGCACTAAAAATCAAATGTTCATGCAAGTTTAAAATGAAAACAACAGGGAACATAGAAATTAGATTGAGCTGTTGGAAAAAATGCGAAAAAAAGAACGATATATTTAAAAACAAATATAAATAATTTAGAGCTATAGGCTGTAAATGGTTCATTACATTTCTCCACATACATATTTCTCAGCCAAGTCGTTCCAATAAACTAAGCTTTACTACAAGAAACAAACGATTAACAACCAAAACTACACAGAACGAATAACGATGAGATATTTTGTCACAAAGACTTTTTCGGCGAGTATGTATTAGATTTATCAATAAAATATTTCACAAGTACCTGAAATAATATTTTCCATATTACTTTCTAAAACAATAGTTTGACTGAGTGCCACTATAAAACTGAATAAAAGAGAATTATTTTTTTTGAAGCAGTACATTTTAAAAATAGTGGGCCATAGTCATAGTCAATAAAAAAGCATACTTTAGGGGTTATAAAGTCGACTTTTTTTTAAAATACACTTTTTGTTAACCATAGACAAATTAAAACATATTTTAAAGGTAAAAGTATATTTTAAATTTAAAACATGCTGATGTTGTTTTTAAAATATTTAACATCCAACTTAAAATTCAAAAACAAAATTATAAATTAAAATTTTTTAAAAAAATAAATAATTTTGTGGTAAGTGTGTATAAAATTAAATAAAAATGTGCTCAACTCATGGAATTATAAGGTACTTTGCTACTTGGGAGAATTTGCGAGATGAAGAAAGCACAAAATTTATAGGAAAAGGTTTGTGCCTTTTTGGCTAGATGATGGCGAATTTTTGGCAGGTATAGATTTGATAAGGAAACAACACGTTTCTTACTAAGTTTAGTGGATGACGAACAACGTACAAATAGCTTACCCATTCCCATAAAAGCCTCCAAGTTTTAACAACATTGCGGTTTTTGGGAAGAAATGCCCATCAAAGCGACATTAGTAAGTAAAACGGCTATCGGCTTATTTGATGAGGTCAAAATTTTTTTAGAAAACAAAATATTTCGATTTAACTTTAAAACGCGATAAAAAACACCAACGAAAAAATATAAAAGACTGCATCTAATAAGCTCGCAGGCATTGTACTTTAAAGCAGTTTTTTTAGCTGATCTCCATGATCCCACCTATTGGAAAGTAGTAGATAATAGCTAAACCTACTGAAAACTACTTAGCGACGGCACTCGCCACACAATCAAGGCAATTGCGTTTGATCATTCAAGGGTGAAGGTATAACACTGGCCTTTGAATGATCAATTCACAGCAATCTGTCTTATTCCTAAGGCGCTTAATAATAACATAATTAATAATAATATATGTACTGTCCTTTCCAAAAATTCTAATACAATGCACAGCATTTAGTAAGGGTTTACCCCTGAGTATTGGTCTCAAATAAAAAAATAAATATGTTCTGGTAACTGTCGGTAGAATCATAAAAAATATTTACTGCACTATTGCTTTCGGACTTCATAACGTTTCCAAATAGTGCTGAACCCGTTGATGAAAAAAGAAAATTTCACCAATTGGCGTGACTTCCAAACGTAATAGGAGCCATCGATAGCACGCATGTGCGTATAAAGAATCCAGCCAAGGTAGTTGGCTGGAAATGCATTTAAAACAATTTTCATACACACATATTTCTAAGAATTAACAAAAATTTTGCTTTTTTTTAATTAGTTACATTTTTATATATATGTATGTACTCGTATTATGTGTGAATAAAAGAAATTAGTACAAACAAAAATTGATTCATAAAAGCTGCTGTTACCAATACTAAGACAGCAAAACATAAAACGCATAACTCAATAACGAAAAAAATCTTAGAGTATAAATGAATTAATTAGCAAAACAGTATAATATGTATTAAATAATAAATGAATAGATTTGTACATGAACATCGATATCACTAGAAAAAGCATGCATTCATAAAAGTGCTTTTCATATACGAATTAAATATATCTTACCGTTTCCATTTTTTTCTTTTTTATTTAAAAATTCAACAATTTAAAAAATTTTTTTTTTTTTTGGGTTTCCGTTTTAATTTTTTTTTGTATTTTGTAACAAAATGTATGAAAACGATTTCTACATTTGAGTTGGCACCCATTAAAAGCCGGTTTGATTTAAAATATACTTTTATTTTGACTATAGTTACAAACAAAATAAAAACATTTTACTAACTTAAAACTGTTTTTAAATAAAACCGACTTTTTTGTTTGACTATGACTATAGCCCAGTATTTTTACCCACAATGCATAAACCAAAAGTCATATATAAAAAGACGAATAAAACCACAAACAATTTTATACAAAATCCTGTAGGACTTATTTATTTCAAGTAATTCGCCAACACTGAAACAAAGAAGCTAGAAAATTTACTTCTTAAGCATATGATGATAATCCATTATTTTGAATGGTAATCGTTAACAGTTTGTCATATTTTTATTATAATTTTTAATATTTTAAATTTTATAAGCAAAATTATTTAAAATCTTCACGCATGTACATATGTTTTTAGTTGTAAAATGTTTGTTTTTTTTTTTTTCTTTAAAAATGTTTAGCTAGAAATATAAATAAAAATCTTTGTCGTAAAATGACATATTGTCTTTAATTGCTGTGTGGCCTTAATATAAACAATTTGCTTAAAGCATTAAGAAAAATTACACTTTTTTTATTGCTCTCAGTGTCTTAAATTTCTCATAAAAACTCTACGTACTGGAAAATATCTATGTTAGTCTGGTGACAGTGCAACTGGGTGATAAGCGAAGTGGGGAGTCACAATTGAAATAATTTGTGACATTTATTAAGTGACACTTAATTAAACAATTTTCTGGCAGTGCAATGCAGTTACTTTTTAGAAGAACAAAAGAAAAACAGACATTCCAATGAAGACAACCAATGGCTTCTCTTTTTTTAGTAATTTAAATTAAACAACAGAACAACTCAATTTTAATTGAAAGAAGAGAGAAAAATAAAACTGAAGAAAATTTATACGGAATTCTAAAGCTAATACTTAAACATAAACATAAACCTATATATAAAGCAATAAATAAAAGATGTGGACGACTGCAAGCTAAAGAGGTTATTTTCAACAATACAACAGAAACGTCTTAAATGTCTACAACTTCCATGATCAACAATTAAGTGGCAGTTACTTAAATTAATTAGTATACTTGTTGTTCTTGTCCATATATTCGTACATCTTTCAACCCCATCCGTTGACATCCGTATTTATACATGCGGACTTTATATGGAAGCAATCAGAAAAAAAAAAGTTTTATTGTATTTGTTAAATGCACGAGTAACTTTGGGTTTTAATAAAAGATTGTGAGTAACAAGTGCCCGTAGTTTAACTGCAATAACTGCCTTTAATGGTGGGAAGAGTGAAAGCAATGAATGCAATCTTCATTTGAAAAATTTGAAAAGAAATAAAATGTTAAAAATTATTGGATTATTAATAAGCTACCGTCGCAGATCGATTTATTTATTTACAAGGCAGTACAAAAACAAGTCACTTGAACAAAACATAATAGCGGGTTGTTCAATAAGAGCACTACAAAAGTTTTTTTTTTAAATAAAACAAAAACGGTTTTGGATATCAATGAAATTCTTTATTTCTGCAAAAGTACGTTCGATGCCATTATATATGGAACTCGATTTTTTTTGTATGGCCACCAGGGTCATTGTTGCAGAAGTCCAAACGCTGAACCCAATTTTCGACGGTTTTCAAGTATAAATCGGCCGTTACTACTGCAATGTCATGATCGATATTGGCATAGAGCACAGACTTGACGTAGCCCCACCTACGTAGATAACACCTTCTCCAAACTTTGTTTCAAATAAATTCATTGTGACATTGGCTGTGTGGCTTGTGGCGCCGTCCTGTTGGAACCACATGTCCTCCAAGTCAATATCATCCAATTGGGGCCAAAAATATTCAGTTATCATTAAACGGTAGCGATTCCCATTCACAGTAACATGCCGGCCTTGATCATCACCAAAGAAGTACGGCCGAATGACGACGCCGCGCCGGCCCATAAACCGCACCAAACCGTAATTTTTTCGGGGTGCAATGATGACTCATGAAGTACATGTGTATTGCTGCCTAACCAATAACGCATATTTTATTTATAGACGAAGCCATTCAGCCAGAAATGAGCCTCCGCTGAAGATGATTTTTCGATGAAAATCTGAATCATTTTCAAGTTGTTTCTCAGCCCAATACACGAATATACAACGCTTCTGGTGGTCAACCGGCTACAGTTCTTGCATCAATTTGATCTTGTAAGGATGTAGGCCAAGATCTTTTCGCAAAATTCGCCACAAGGACGTCACAAAAAAGACACGAAAAATATCTAAAAAAATTAATTGTACAAATGAGCAATTTTAAATGATTTTATTCTTTTAAAAATAACCATCAAGTTGTGCAATTGTTCGACTATTGCGTGTGAATAGACATTCGCAAATTTGTTCAATCACTCACACATCTTTACATTTGTTAAATGGTGGGTTAAACTTTTGGGTATAGATGACCCAATGGCCACCAACTATTGAGTTGTTTTTTTTTCTTTTATTTATATATGACTTTACAAAGGAACAGAAAACAGAGAAAATAAAAGAACAAACAAAGTCATGTTGATTTTACTTTATTTTATTTATACAAATGAATAAATTAAAGCGGACAAACATATGATTGAATACATGTGAGAGTAAATGAATGAATGAACATTACTGTGATGCCTGCCGTTGTAGCTGAACTGATGTAAAAAATTGGCTTTTATTTCTTAATTTATGCACAGCATATTTGAATTTTTTGTTTTATATATTTTTTTCTTCTGTCTTCTTCGTTCTTTTATAGATATGGGTACATTTAATAATACAACAGAACAACGTTTAACCGTTATTTCTGGCCATACAGCCATATTTGATTTACCAGCCATTGACTCAACACCAGTGCCCTCTGTTATGTGGCAAACAGTTGAGGGTCCTTTAAACTATAACATTAAATATGCCTACTCAAAAGCAAACCAATTGATAATTCTTAGTGCTGATGAAGCTGATCGCCAGGCATATCGTGCACGTGCCATAAACACCCAATTGGGCAAGGAGGAAAATAGTGCATTTATACACTTGAATGTAAGCGGTGATCCATATATTGAGATACCACCGGAAATTATTGTGCATCCGCAGGATATGAAATTAAAACGTGGCGAACAAGTAGCCGAATTGCAATGTATTGCAAATGCACGTCCACTGCATGAATTGGAAACCTTATGGTTTAAAGATGGCATACCCATTGAAAATGCTGAAATTGCTCATACGCTCAATGATCCGTGGAATCGTTCGTTGGCCTTACTTTCTGTTAATCTTACGCATTCCGGTGAATATACATGCCAAGTGCGTTTACGTAGCGGTGGCTATAAAACTTTAATAGCAAAAGCAAATATTGAAATTATAGAGCCACCATCTTTTTTTACACATATGCGTCAAGAAACATATGGTGAATTGGGTGCATTAGTGACACTGCCCTGTGATGTAGTGGGAGATCCCCAGCCAAATGTTACCTGGTTTAGGAATAGTGAACCAATAGATTATCAAAATGATAAGTGAGTAGCAGTCATGCAGTTTAGTCTTTTATTCTATTTTTATTACATTGAATTGTTTATTCTTAGATTTTCCATATCCGAAGATAATTCCCTGCAAATTAAACGACTTGCCATTGATGATTCTGCCATGTTTCAATGTTTTGCTGTTAATGAAGCTGGTGAAAAATCAGCATACACCTGGCTGAGAGTAAAAAGTAAGTAATGAATTTTTAATAATATTTAATCGGTTTAATTTACTGCTAATGTATCATTATAAGGGCTTTAGTAGTAAATTACTAACGTATTAATAAACAACAAAAAAGAAAACTTATTTACCATCTATTTTTTAAAACTTTTTTGGTTTTATTAAAAAAAAAAAGAAAAAAATTTAGCCTCTAATAATGGTCTGGATTATAATACTCATACTGCTATATCTACCGCTTTTACTACTACTACTACTACTAATAAAAATAATAATCTTCATATATCTGCTACTAATAATAAACAAAAAACCTCAAAAGGCATTAAACGTTTCATTAATATGCCCACAACTATAACAACTATAGTACCGACTTTATCAACAACAAAAACAGCAACAAAATCTCATAAATCTAATAAATATGTTGCGGTATTGTATGCAAAAGCTAAAACATCATTATCAACAACAATACCATCAACATCATCATCATCGTTATCATTTTATGAATTAGCATCTGCATTATCATCTTCTCCTACTCCTACTCCTACCACAAATAGGAATTTTATTATTGCAAATGCTAATCTTAGTAACAAAGTTAACAATAGCAAACACAACAGCAACAACATGGGTAATAATAATGCATACGTCAGTAATTTATTAAAACGTATTAAACGCCTGGCTCAACCACGTATATTACGTGTTAAATCTTCGCATGCTGGTGGCCTGGGTGCAGGATATAATAGACGCAATAAGGAATTTCGCTTTGGTAAATGTTTGATGGTTTCTCTATTACCTTTTTTGTTTCTTTTATTGGTGTAGTAATTTATCAGCACAAAACAATAGTAATTCAACACTTTAGTTTTTTTTTTATTTTTATTTTATTCCTTTAACTAGTGGTGAGCAATAATTTTATTCGCAATTATGTTTTTTAATTAAAAAACATTAAATTTTTAAATAGATTAAAAGTCATTTCAATTTATACCGTAGTTTTGTTTATCACTGTAGAAATTGTAAATTTTGGAATTTATTTTAATTGATTTTTAGTTGCAAACTACTCGTATATACCGCTGACATATTATATGAAAATACTTGATAAAGATTTAAAACTCCTTACATTTTAAGTGCAGTGAGTCAAAAATTTGAAGACACGCTCTGATTTTATTAAAGGTTTATCGGCGTGTTGCACACTTTTTGTTCTTCACTTTTTTCTTAACTCGCTACATACGAGTATGTTAACGTAACAAATAATTTTTTAACTCATCAAAGTTTAAATATTTAAAAATATTGCTAGAAAAGAAATAAAAATTTCTTGTTTCATTAAAGGTCAGAAACTGATTTTCTCTGTTATTATTATTCAAATGCGACCTACAAGATCTGTTGTGTCCTCTCGAGTCTACTGTGGATTTAGTACTCCTAATGCCTTCTTTATAGGGAAAGCCAATAATTCTGAAACTTGAGTGCTACATATGTCTTTCAAAGATACCTTGTACTTCTCTAAATACAGTCATCTAAATCTATCGGGAATATTTTAAAAATAAAAGGTCTGAGAGCAACTGATTACCATGAACAAGTTTTTCAAGTCCGTCATTCGGAGTCGACGTTAAACTGTAGGTCGCGGTACAAATGTATAAAAATTGACACACAATATGGGGGCTGTGCTTACATATGTACATACATAATTAGCCATTACAACCCTGTTACAGAATTACGGCCTAGCTTCTCGCAGCACCCATGTTGTGTGTGCCAATTTTTATCCAGGGAGTACCGAGACCTACAGTTTAAAGTCGACTCCGGACGACAGACTTGAAAAGCTTGTTCATGGCAATCAATTACACTCAGAGCGTCTGCCAGAAAACTGCTAAGAGGTAGTCGCCGAATGAAATATTTTTTCAAATTTCTTCTTTTCAAGATGGCCGAGCTGGGGTTTGAACCCGGAGATCTTGTCTTAGCAAGCCATATGGGTACTGTGAGATAGTTCTGTTTAAATTATTTTTGTTATGCCGTCACATTACAAATATTTCGTATGAACTGCCATATTCATAAAAAATATTTTACCTTTATTAAAGGCTTATTTGACGAATTTCTACGCCATACTTGCGAAACAAGCTATTAAAAAATTTAAAATATTGTTTTATGTATGAATACAGCAGTAAAAAATAATTTTCTTTAACTATATTTGCTGCCTTATTTAATTCATTCAACTTGTAAAATTGCAAGTGATGAATTGCCTTTGCTTCTATTTGTCGTTAGTTTTGCTTTTTATAGAATTGATTGCTGGTGATCTCAATGAACATTTGTGTTTCTTGCTGATTTTATGGTCAAAATAATAATTATTCGTTCAAATCCACAAACGACTTGAAGAAAGTTTTTAGGATGTTAAATATTCTATAAAAACGTTTGAATAAGCAAGTAAATGTGACTTAATTCGAAATTTATATACATATACATACATACATACATACATACATTGTTTTATATACATACATAGTAAATATCATTATTAATAAAGAATAATCTATACATATACTTGTTTACAGTTTTTAATTTATAAGTATTTTACTATTCCAACTCATTTTTACTTTTGTGTACGCACACATTTGTACTATTTATTTAAATTTTCAATTTTACAAACACAACACTTAAAACATTTTTTATTAATGCTTAAATTAAATATTAAATTTCAATAAATTATGTTAATATTAATTGATATAATCCACCATCTCTTTCCAAATGTGTGTACTAAGCAAAAACAGGGAAAAAAGCCCCTAATTATTTTAGATTCAACCAGCCCTAAATCAGCCGCATGCCGTAGATTGTATACATTTCAACATTTAGAGAAATTTTACCCGTAGAACAAGGTTGAATTAAAATTTAAACAATTTTGTAAGATTTATGAGAAAGAAAGATGGTCCAAATGAAATTAAGGAAGTTTAATATTCTAGCATAACATAAAGAGACAGAGAGCATATTTACTGGATATTATCCAAATAGATATGTATGTGTACGTATCCTTAAGATAAAAAGTAAAAGTAATATTTATGTTAATTACACTGATAATGATGAGTACCTTGTAATGGCTCATTTAAATGTGCATATTATATATATAGTTAAAGTTTAATTACATATAGTTACTGAGTTTGTAAAATATGTATGTACACATACATATGTGGCTTTATGATACAAAACGTGTGGCAGTACAGTAGCTGCCAAATATTTAGAAAGTTTATTTGTTATACATGACAATATAAAAATTACCACGTACAAATTGTTAATTGAAATGGGTTATATCCATACGTGTCGCAATCCATGCCAAGGGCTTTCTATAATCTGTCGTATTATAAGAAAAAAATATTACAAAAATTATATATTTTGTTTTTTGTCAGAAACGCTTTAATTAGATTAAAGTTAAATTCTATAAAGAGTTTACATTTTTGTAATTAATTCTTTGATAATTCAAGGAGAAAATTATATCCGTGAAGGAATAGCACACTAGCCGAACTGAACATATGTTTTCGACTCCAGCGACGTTTGTTTTATTTTTCTGATACCTTATTTTATACTCTGTAGGTTGCTGAATATTTTGCAACAATAAAACATAGCAATCTTTTGGAGCTTTGGGAGTAACTAAGTGCCATGAACAAGATCCTCAAGTTTGTCCTTTGGAGTCGCCATTGAAGTGTAGGTCCCGGTACTCTTGGATAAAAAGTGACATACACAACATACGTGCTGCGGGTTGTAAAGATCAACAACAGATCCTAAACAAAATATTAAAAACTGATATTAATATAGATAGTATATTATGAATTCCATATACATTATCCATATTCAAGAATAAAGTAAACTAAAGATGTTTAAAGATATTTAGCGATATAAGGATCAAATATGTCTTTAAGCCAACATATGAAAAACCAAGTAGACCATTAGCTTTGCTTACAGATAATACAATAATGAACACAAAAATAATATGATGCTAAAATCTAAGTTAAACAAATTAAAGACGTGCTTGAGTCCAGTCTTATTCAATTTTATTGCTGTAAAGCTATATTTTAAAGTGTATCAATAAGTTTAGTTGACCTTATTATTGATTAATATATAAACTTTTAATTAAGCTTTAGGTCGTTTCAATAATTATTATTTCGATATTTCGCAACTTCTCTGCGTACCTTCTTCAGGAAAAAAAATTTTCTTTTAGTGTAAGCTGTTGCGTAATTGTTGTCTTCATTAGCATGTCTTTCTTTAGACAGACAACATCGGCAATAATTTGTTAATTTATTTTTAAAATAATACTATAAGTATCGTTCACATAATACAATTAATACGAAGAACATTTTCTATCAAGTTTCTAATTAACCAACAATAGCTGTAATGCTTTTTAGTCAGTAGGGATTTTATAGTAATAATTAAAATAAGCCAAAATTATTATTTGTTATTATGGCATAATGTTACATTCCCTCTTTTAGCAAAAGTTTAATATAATGAATATATGCTCGTATAACTTTAAAATTTGTATTCCTATTTAAAAAGTCAAATATAACCTCAATTTCCAGGTATTGTTCTCCTTCACTCTATCTCACCTTTGTGTGAATTTGCCAAAGACGGCATTTGGAATTATCAAATTGTATATTGTAACTTGCAAATATGTAGTTTTTTTTACTAAAACTACTTGATTGTACTAAAAATCATACCAAAATCTGGTACACACAGCTTTAAGGAAGACAGCACACAAATTATTCTCGCTTCTCATGTCATCAATCAATATTAGTATAGTCTCTCTCTGTCTTTAGCATATTTGTTGCACAGCTGTGTACATACAAAAATTTCAGCAGTACACTGATGCATATTCCTATAAACGCATTTAATTTTTTTCTCAATTTTTGTTTTATCTTTGTTGTTCTCATCCAAAAGTAAAACTGAACTTATTAAATGAGAGGCAATTTAACGGCACGTTTTTAATGTAAACAAAATTTTTTTTCTTAGTCTTGTCGTTTGCTTTATTTATGCGATCAAATGTTTTTGGTGCTATTTTAGGTGGAATATTTCTATAAACGCAGACGTGAAAATTGCTTTAAAAAAATACCAAAAATAAAATATTATAAATTTTTGATTCTTTTAAATAAAGGTATGTTTTTAATGACAATATCTCAATTTTACGACAAAATTTTCTCATTTAATTGATAAATTTAACAGTTATAAAGATGCCCAAAGGAACTTTTTTGTCCGATCAAGAAAAGATCCAAATTAAATTTTTTCATGACCAAGGATGCTCCAATAGAGAAATTGGTCGTAAAATTAAACGTTCCGAGAGTGTGGAGCGTAATTTCTTTAAAAAAGGACAGAATTATGGTGTTCGGAAGCCTACAAAGGGAAACACAAAATTAACAAAAAGACAGATTAATCTTATAAAACAAGAAGCAACCCGTAACAAATTAAATTCTAGACAAATAAAGAACAAACTAAATCTTCCTGTGACTTTCAAACACGTTGCTCACATTTTACGAAAAGATAAAAACATAAAATGGAAGAAGCCCAAGTGTAAGCCAATGCAAATCCACAACAAAGGATCATCCACCCATTATCAATATTACTATAGAGACTGATAAATTTAAGTGCGCTTATAGGAAAATACCCCTAAAAACGGCAATTAAACTCTAAAATTAAGTTAAAAAATATAAAATGAAATACAAATAAAGTTTTTAGTTAACAATGTTTTAAATCAAGTCTTAGTTGATTTAATAAAAATATTATTTTCCCACTAAATATGTTCTTGTCTAATTTTTTCAAAATTCTTTAAAAAAAACTAATGTGCGTTTATAGAAATATGCACCAGTGTATTATCGTTAAAGAAAATGTATTCGCTAACAATAATTAAAAACTAATTTTAAAAGTATTCAAAAACTACATTAACGACATGATCAAAAATTTTTTTGCTGGAAAGCTTTATGATTTATTTCAAAAAGTCCTCAAAATTCGTATAAAAACTACAAGTTTAAAAGTTATTCAAAGTAATGGAAAAAAATCCTTTGAACTGCATTCTATTTCAAACTGAAAAACTTTTGTTGGCTCGAACATACATATATACATACATAACATACATAATTGGCCATTACAACCCTGTGTCAACATTACGGCCTAGCTTCTCTTATAAGTGAATAAAAATTCTTCGAATATTCGAATGTAATAATTCTTATTCGAATAACAACTCTGCAATTAAACCAAAATATTACATATTATAAATACGTATAGAATCATTTGGGGTGAGTGATCAAGCAATTTATACTTGCATTCGTTGAATTTTGCAATTGTTGAAATACTTTTTGTGTATTTTGTGACTTGAGCTGTCTTAAATATAATGATTTTATTAAATAAAAAATTTATTTTTTGAGATTAAATAGTACCAAAAGAAAACAGGTAAAGTTGTACCAACTTTGCATTCCCTGGTAAACCACACCACATGTGTATGTAATTTAAAAATCTTTGATTTTTTTCAAGTTTTTTATTAAAATACTACTCAAGTAATTTTCTTCATAACTAGTTAAAACGTCATTAACATAAATTACAAATTTTAGTGTGTATGTCGTAAAAGTAAGAGAAAGAGAGAGTAATTGCATTTATTATTACATATTTGGTTTTTTTTTTTGAGAATCGTAACTACTAGCCAGGGTCTCCAAATCTGGGGATTTATCTCCAATATGGGTATTACTTTCTAAGGGAAAAAAATGTTTGCCAATCTCCGGAGAATTTTTCTGTGTATAACAGTCTAATCTGCCAATGAGTTTGAAAGACGAAATTTTATTTTTAAATATTATTATACCTTATATTATCTCAAAAAAAAAAGTTTCCCTGTACCGCCACTAATATAATTTATTTGTGCAAGGAGATTTCGAAAGAAAAAGTTTTTAGCTGAAGGTAGTGATCGCCATTTTACTCGTAGTTAGGTCTTCTCGTGACAAAAACACTGAGATCGGACTGTAAATGCCTAAAATATAACAAGAAACTAAAAAATCGACCCCTATGTTAGGCAAAAAAAATATGATGAAATATCAATGTTTTTACCTCGAAAAGACCAATGTTGAGGTCAAGAGCAAAATATTAGTCTTCTAGAGACAAAAAATTTGATATATCGTACTTTAAAATAGTACTGTAAGTGCCTAAGATGTAACGTGGCAAAACCTCCTGGCAAAAATACTTTCTTTAAGACACAAAAACTTTTTTCCCTTGCAAGGTGGTACGACTAAGATGGCCGAGAGTAACAATTTGGGTAAAGGACAACATGTGTTTCTTTTTTTTTTTTGTGAGGACAATGGAATGAAAAAATACGGTTTGGGGATTTATGAGCACAAAAATTAAAAATGGGAAAAAAAGTCTTAAACAAACTGGAATCCCTACTACTAGCTTACTTTAATTTCAAGAGTATGTACATGCATTGTACATAAGAATGTCTTTTCACCATAGCTGTGTCTCTTATTACTTTTTAGCAGATTTATTATGAAAATTAAAATGAGCAACTATTTTTGTTTCTTCTTTTTAATGGTTTTTTTTTTTTCATATAAATATTTATGTACTCGTATCTCTCTCCTTCTACAATATTTGTTTGTATGTGTTTTTATATAATAAGTTTACTCATGTAATATAAAGCTTAATAAAGTTAATATTGTTATTCTTAAAAATTTGTTGTTGTTTTCTTAAAAAATTTTTTAATGTTTTTTCACCTGTTGTTGTTATACACTTCACTGAAGTTTTTTTATTATTTAATGATGCACCCGTCCTCACATACTCGTACGTACATATTTGTAAGTTATTTCTGACATTAATTCATACATACGCATAATTTTTTTAAAAAATAAATACATACGTATAAACTTAATGAACGAATGTATGTTTTTTAATATGTTAATAATGGCTGTTCATATACATTTAATTGTGTGATTATGTATAAGTACGTATGTGTATAAAATAATGTTTTTCTCTATACAGGGTGTCCGCCAGGAAGGAATTCTAATTTGTTTGTTAAAATTTTTGATGAAAGAAAAGGCAAAGGATCTTATATTGATTAATATTTTGTTTAATATTGACAGTTATGTATGGAATACAATATCAGATAAATGTCCTCCCCTGTTAGCCTCACAAATGCGAGACCTTTTGAGCAAATTTTTCATTGCATTCTCACACATTTCACGCGGTATTGCATTAATTTCATCACGAATATTTTGTTTGAGTTGCTCCAGCGTTTCTGGTTTGTTTGTGTAAACTTTGCTTCTCAGATATCCCCACAAACAGAATACTGGAGCACTAAAATCAAGGGACTGTGGAGGCCAATCAACATCATCATTACGCGAAATAACTTGTTGTGGAAAGAGGATTCGCAGTAATTCCGTTATAATTCTGGCTGTTGGCGATATTGCACCGTCTTGTTGAAAACACATGTTAGTCAAGCCTAATTAATGCAGTTGTGGCGTTAAAAAGTTTGCAATCACATCATGATATCGCACCCCTTTGACAGTTACCGTTACTCCGTTTTCAGTTTGAAAAAAGTAAGATCCAATGATTTCTTCTGACCAAATTGCACATCAGACTGTCAGTTTTAATGGATGCAAAGGTGACTGATGAATAATTTGAGGGTTTTCCATTGTCCAGAACCCATTACTCTGTTTATTCACATATCCATTCAAATGAAAATGTACCTCGCCACTTATTACGATTTTTTCACGAAAATTGGGGTTGTCATGGGCGAGCTGTAGCATTCTGTTGTTATATGTACGTCTGTGTAAATGGTCTTCTGGAAGAAGCTCTTTTGTCAAATGAATCTTCAATGGAAACAAATGCAAATCTTTGTTCAAAGTTGTGGCCAAAGTTGTTCTTTGAAGGCCAGGCTTCTGAGCACGGCATCGCATTAAGATTGATGGATTGTTTTGAACACTTTCTTGAACAACAGTAATGTTTTTAGCCGATCTTGCAGTACGTTGTGGTCCACGCGTGGGCTTATCAGTTGTAATCCCTCTTTCTCAATGTCACGTCGTCGATAATTGATTTTGATAAAATGTTTTAATGATTAAAACACGTTGGTTTACCGAATATTTTTCCATAATAAATTTGTCACATCTTTACTTTACAACTGCATATATGTGATGTCAAGACTAATGTTTACCAAAATGGCGGCAAACAAAGTGGTATACCTTCCCGGCAGACTTCCTGTATTTGCAATCTCTTCCTTTTGCAGTCCGTCATACCTTTTTTAAGCTTAAATTCTTGTGCTTATTTTAAAAGTATGTATGTATGTAGGTATGAGATGTATGTTTTTTTGGCATTTTTTTTTCTGAGCAATTATTACCCACAATCTGCAACTCCTTAAATTATGCACAATTATTTGATATTCATATCGTATGTACCTGCAAGCCCATACATCCATATGCATAAGATGTAATGTGTGTGTTTAAAAAATGTGCTTCTTCTGAACACATTTAGTCAAAGCAAAATTTTTATTCAAATTAAAATTTTTGTTTTTAATAAAAGAAAAGTTTAAAAATATTTTAAATTTAATGATGCATGACTTGCTTTATATTTAAAACCAGCATAGAAAAGAGGAAAAAAACTGAATAAACAGAAATTCCAAAATGTAACTGAAAATTCCAACATTTTCTAAAGTTTTTAAAAATTTGCAAAATGTAATTAATTTTTAAATTAATTAATTATTTTTAGTTGCCAGACTCTCCAAGGGGTCTGGAACGAAGATTGATTTTCTCTCTTTTTTTGCTTTCAAAATTAAATTAAAGCGTTTGGAATACAGTAAATTAAATAAAACATGAGTTAGAAATTTAAATAGGTACATACTTTTTTCCTAATTGCATTAAGATTTGTCAAATATGGAAAATACATACATCATTACAAACATACTTGCAAGTCTAGCAAACATAGCAAAACTAGCAGATCTGCCTACATTTAGTTGTTTGACATGGATTGCTAAGTTTTCAAGACTTGCACGAGCATTTTCAACGAAGAGTGATTACCACTGATTGTTTTTTACAATACAATAGACGCTCGTAAATTAGAACCACCGTGTGTCAGTCAAGGGTAAAGGTAAAACACTGGCCTTTGAGTGATCAACTCTCATTAACTTGTCCCATTGACATAAGGCGCTTATAATGGAACTATATCTTCTAATCAATAGGAGTCTAAAACCCTGAGTATTGGAAAAGATTCCTGTTGATCATTTTCAAAGGAGAAGATATAGCACTAGCTTTTGAGCAGGGGTTACCAAAAATTTTTTGGTTGTGTATTAGTGAGTAAGAGAGAAAAAGAAGTTAAGAGAATTTATTTGTTTACAGAAGTGATGTCCACTACTACATAAACACACTTGCGCTTGTGTATGAAGCAGAAAAAATACTCTGCTTAATTCTACCAGAAATGGGAATGTTTGAATTACTTTCATTTTATAACTTCATAATTATTTCTTTATAATTCTGAGTAAAGTTCGTAATCGATTGTCCGATAGACATGTAACCGATCTATTAAGAATAAAGGAGTACCGAGGTCACATAGATTTGAAGGAAATAATGAATAATTATTTTAGTTAAATAAAAATTATACAATAAATATGCACTTTCCATCCCTGCAATATGTTCGAGTTAAGCTAAAATCTAAAAAGAGCAAGAGTAACAATATTTCTTTTTATTATGTACGTGTTTAATTTCGATGTAAGCAGAATTTGTTTTCCTACCACGCGTTATAGGGAAAGAGATTTTTGGAAATCAATGGTTTACAGTCATAGAAAAATTATAGTAATATACGCTATTCTGACATTCATTTCATCAACATGCATACATAAAGTTATAAATGTTTAACTCTATTTAGGGCATGTTTTTTATATATTTGCTGGGAAATAAAAAATCCATTTATTCTTCTTAAAAAAAAGTTCTTTAAAAGTACAAGTATATATATAACTGGGATAAAATAAGACCTGGAAGATAAAATCTTCTACATTTATTTTTATTTAACAGTTTCGTAATTGTAGAAGTAATTTGTTGCGTTGCTTGAACAAATATATTTTAAGTCGGAAAATATTTGTATTATAATTAGGCCTTTTCCAAATTTTTTTCAACAATTGCTTAATAAAAACATCATCACTAAATAATCTACCCTTTCTAACAATTTTTAAACTTATTAAACTTCAAATCGCGATTTTCAATTTAGGGTCTAATTTTGGTTCATAACCTACTAACCAAGCTTTTAATGTTTCTAAAAAAATTGAATTTTTTTAACATAAAATATTTTTTGAGTGTATTCGATCAGTTTTTTTGAGTAAACCTGAAAAAAATTAAAGAGCGTAAGCAATACGTGTGAATGCTCTTTGCACAATTGTGCTATGAACTTGTGCTAACAGCAACTTGTCCCATTCACATAAGCGCTTAATTGAAAAAGATAAGAGAGAGAAAGAGAGAGAGAAAAAAAACTCTGCTTTGATATGATTGAAAAATTCTTTAATTTATTTTAGATGAGCTTAATTTAAGTAAATTTATAAAAAAAAAAAGAAATTTTTTTACATTTTATAAAACTGTTATTGTATTTTATAGTAACAATTGTTATTTAAACTAATTTAGGCCGTAAAATCTTAATTGAAAAAAAAGTTTTATAAATAAAACTAAAAACAACCAACCATTTTTACTCGTATTCAAGACACGTTTTATTTGCGAATAAAATTTACAACGGCAGTAACATAACAATAACGCAAACCTAAGGAAAAATTTAATGGCAATAAAGTTTTGCTTAAACAACTCCCGGAAAATGGGAAAAAAGGAAATGGTAAAAGTAATGTTTTTGTATTATTTTTGCCACTGTGTTTCCCACAGTTAAATTTGCAATTGTTCAAGCCTTTTTTCTCAAAGTTTTTATTGTAGTTTCGCTTACTTAAACGTTGCTGTTATTCATTATTTAGATTAACTTGACAACCGTGTGCCATTCTTATACTTAAGCTCCATTGATGGTCGTCTTATACAGCTTTGTTTGTGCTGGTTGTGGCAACAAGTGTTCTTGAACTTATGCCCATAACCAAGCTGGCCAATCTTCTCACAAGATAAAATGAAATAAATTACATTTGGAACACCAAGCAATCGTTGCTTGTTAGTAGCGTTTATTTAAAACTCATTGTTTTACCACCCCAACAACTCTAGCAAAGTAAGTGTCACACAGTTCCTGTTTCTCCATTCTTGTCAGGGATTTATTTTTTCTATTTTTTTTTTTCTTGCTTTGTTAAACCAAATCTGTTTTATTGTGTGACTTTATAAATGGTTTCAATGCAAACTAAAAACAATCTAAGGGAATTTGTGTTGCATTGCAAGGTATGGTTAAAGAGCATTTGATTATGAAAAAAACCACAGAGGAAAACCTTTATTCGAACGAATAAAAAATTGAATTTTTTTAAAGATTTCAGTCATAGAATTTTTCTTAATTAAATAAAAAAAGTAACTAAATCAGTTGCAGGCACTCAAAGCTAAAAAAAAATTTTTTTAAAAATTTTAAACTTTGTTTCTTTTTTAAATCTTCTTAACTATAAGGAGAAAATGATATCCGTCAAGAAACTGTACACCAGCCGAACTGAACATGTTTTCGACTTCAGCTAGGGAAGTACAATCAGAGTTCTTTGTCTTCTGTACAAATTCGAGCAAAACATCAACAACTTAACTCACAGTTTTTATAAAAATCAAATTATACGAGTTTGTCAGTTTTCATATTCTCCTTCTAATTTCCATCCTTGAATTTTTCTTCTTGTACTTGTCATTCATTCTGGATGAAGAGAATTACAACAGTTTTAGTATTGCTCCACTTCAGTTGATCAATAAAACCTGTCTGGGATTTCGGGACCATGCAAAATTATAAACTTTCAAAACTTTTCATAATATCATGAGAACTTTTATATAAACAACTAATTTTTTTTTTATTTTCTATTATTTTAATATAATTTTAGTAAACTTTTGGGGATATATACAAATTAAACCCATCAAATGAAATAAACTTAATCGGGCCTTATTATAAGAGCACTAGTTTTGAAGCAGTGCTATTAACTACTGTTTCCATGTTAATTTGGTAATTTTTTCAGTGCAAAGTATCGGTGTTTTTTACATTCAACTGGAAAATTTCTAATGTAATGCCATTCCCTACAAAGGGTGAAGCAAGTAATCTTGAAAATTATCGCCCAATAGCTGTTTGTTCAATAGTTATATAGTTATAGTTATAATCATAAATCTATACCTTGTAAGATATTAACAGCCTTGTTTATAATAAAAAATTGGCAGGTCGTTGTATACAGTGGCTAAGTTTGCCATTCCTATACGTGGAAATTCTTACTCAAACATACAAGGTATTTAATTTTTTGGTTTCTCTGCCCAATTTGCCAGTTTTTTGTCCCATATGCTAACGAGTTGCTAACTTTTCATTATACATACGGCCGTTAGAGTTTAACTAATTGCTAAGTGACCGTCAGTGTAAATACGGCTCTACTTTTCACATTTTTCTCAGAGAAATGGAGTTGGTCTATTAACCATACATACGTATATACAGAATTAGCCATTACAACCCTGTGTCAGGGTTACGGCCTAGCTTCTCAATTACTCCCAGAGCTTTTGCCAGAAGACTGCTGAGAGGTTGCCGCCGAAAGAAATAATTTTTTCGCATTTCTTTTTTTCAAGATGTCAGAGCTGAGATTTGAACCCGGCGCTATCGTCTTAGTAAGGCAATACACTAACCACTAGACCACGGCGACTACCGATTTGGCAAAATGTTTCGCTCTAGATCTAGATATGACCAAAGCATTTGATAGGTTTAACACAATATCTCTTAAAACGAGTTCGGAGTTAATTCGGAATTACTACAAGGCTCCACTTTCTCTCCTACTCTATTTGTGATGTTTTTTAACTAATTTCTGACTATCTGATTTCAAATCCTGTCTATCTTTCACAGAACCGAACCTTTTTGTGCACTACTGCACAATTCAAAATTGTTGAATTGAACTCTTCCAATTATTAAGTATTATTTAGACAAGAAAACTAATTATTTGGCTCATTTTATTTTTACATAATTTTTTCATGTTTGTTTGTTTTGTTTTGTGGCCCAGAGACAAGTGATACGAGGCTAATCTGTTAGTACGACGGTTTTTAGTTCAATTCTCATCATAGAATCTGGTCTTTCTTCACTTTATGGAAGCCTAATGATTTTTGCCAACTTACTCGTAGCTTACTATGCCTTTTAGATTTGTTTAAACTAATGCATTTTATTTAAAATATTTGTATCTTTTCCATTTTCTTTCAATTGTTTGCCACACTTCAAATACATTTATATCCATGAAATGTATACATTCGGAGTTAGACATTAGACACATAATTCCATTAAAAATAAAATAGGTTATGAAATACAGAAAACCAAAAACCAAAAAGGCTCTCATAATAAATGCTCAACACATACTTATTTTGGTCTTTTTCTGTTGCAACTATGGTCACTATGACTAAAATAATAATTCAAAGTAACTGCAGTAACACCATGAAAATAATTCTCTACAAATACAATTTGATTAAAACAAATTAAATTTTACAAAATAAATAGAAAATAAAGAGATAACAAAATTTTCACACTAAAATTTATGCTTTTGTTCTTTGTACCATTCTTTCTATCATTAATTTTATAAGCACTTGTATATAGAATAATAAATCTGTAGTAAGAGACCTTAAAAAATTGTTTTGTTTTCTTTTCTTTTTTTTCACTCGAACAAAATTTATATGTACGAGTATTTATTTTATAACAAGACTTACAATTGACGTTAAATGCACTACGATGGATATAAAAGTTAGATATCACTCTTATACTGTAAAGAAAATAGAAAATTTTAAAAAGAAATAAAAAATTATGTTCTTTGCTGCATTTTTAAAACGATTTTATCTTTCATTTCATTTAGTAATTAAAAAACAAAACATCATTATTAAGTTTTTTTTATTTTATCTACCTAGTGTGTCTGATAAAATCTGCCTCTTGATAAGGTTTAACTAATAAATGTTCTTCAATACAGATGTTGAAGAAAAAGGTTATAAATCACAAAAAAATATGTTAAAGTAGTCTTCTTTCTTCAAGACAGGCGAATTTTAATCCAGTATTTAAAAACCTTAAGAATATCGAATTCCTGGATTTACACAAATAACGTATTTGAAATTGCAACCATAAACCGTTAAAAAAAATACCAAAATTTAAAATATAAGGTCAGTTGGAATTCTAAGCTGTATTCTTAATTAATTGCTCGCAACATACCGCTCATTGAGATTCTGAGATAAATGCATTTTAATTTAGCCAAACTGATAGGAAAAGTAGAAGATAATTTTAGTCGTCACTCAGTGAAAAAAAGAGATAAAAATTTAATTAATTAATTAATTAGCTGGCCATAACAACCCGTTAACGGGTTTCGGCCTGCCTCAACACTAGTCTCCAGGCGTCTCTGCTAAGCGCACGCCTTCTCCAGTTGGTCACACCAATTGATGACAGGGCTCCATCTACCTGGTCTTTCCAACGTAAACATGGACGTCCTCTACGCCGACGTCCAGTGACCTTCGCATCGAAAACCTTTTTCGCTGGAGCAGATTCTTCCATCCGAACAACATGGCCGAGCCAGCGCAGCCGCTGGATGTTAATGCGCTGGACAACATCTACGTCGCCGAGGAGCTCATACAGCTCATAGTTGGTCCTTATGCGAAACTCATCGCCTTGCTTCAGTGGACCAAAGATCTTGCGAAGAATTTTTCTCTCAAACACTCCCAGGACCGCTGCATCGGCACAAGACAGCGTCCATGCTTCCGCACCATAGAGAAGCACCGGAAGAATAAGCGACTTGTAGAGTGTTAACTTCGTCGCACGAGAGAGGTCTCTGTTACTAAACTGCCTACCGAGACCGTAGTAGCACCTGTTGGCCAGTGTAATTCTTCGCTTGATCTCCAGACTGACATCATTCTTGCTGGTAATGGCGGTGCCAAGGTAGATGAACTCCTTGGCCACATCGAATGTATAGTTGCCGGCTGTAACCTGGGAGCCGATGCGATCAGCATCCCTACTCGTCGACAACATGTACTTCGTCTTGCTCTCATTTACCGCCAGACCCATTTTAGCAGACTCTCGTTCAATAGCATTAAAGGCTGCGGTGACATCTCGCTTGGTATGCCCAATGATGTCTATGTCGTCGGCATACGCAAGGAGCTGGACACTTTTATTAAAAATAGTGCCATTACGATGTACACCCGCCTTTCGCAGAACACTCTCCATGACGAAGTTGAAGAGGTCGCAGGATAAGGGATCGCCTTGTCTGAAACCTCGCACGGTATTAAAAGGCTCGGAGAGGTCTCTTCCTACCTTGACGGAGCTGCAGGAGTTGCTCAGCGTCATTCTGCATAGCCTTATCAGCTTAGCAGGAATACCGAGCTCAGACATTGCGGCATAAACGCGATCCCTTATTGGGCTATCGAAGGCTGCCTTATAGTCGACAAAAAGATGGTGTGTGTCGACTTGACTTTCATGGGTCTTCTCCAGGATTTGGCGCAGTGTGAATATCTGGTCAATGGTGGACTTACCAGGTCTGAAGCCGCACTGATAAGGTCCAATCAGTGAGATGGCGAATGGCTTCAGTCGTTCACACAGTACGCTCGTAAGAACCCTATATGCGATAGGGAGGAGGCTTATACCCCTGTAGTTGGTGCATATCGTGGGATCTCCCTTTTTCAGGATGGGACAGAGAGCACTAAGATTCCAATCGTTGGGCATACTTTCCTCCAGCCATACTCTGCAAATGAGCTGGTGCATGCACCTAACCAACTCATCGCCTCCATACTTGAAGAGTTCAGCTGGCAAACCATCAGGTCCAGCTGCTTTGTTGTTCTTCAGTCGCCATATGGCAACCTTGACCTCTTCATGGCTGGGGGACGGGATCTCGACGTCATCGTTAATGATTGGGTCCGGCACAGCATCTCTAGAGGCGGAATTTGTGTCGCCATCGCCCTGCAATAGATTAGAGAAGTGCTGTCTCCATAATCTTAGTGTTCCTTGTGCATCTGTAACCAGGTTACCATGTTCGTCTCTGCAGAAGGTTGCTCCGGGCTTTAAACCAGTAGTAAGACGCTTTATCTTTTTATAAAAATTTCGAGCATCATTTCTACTCCTGCATATCTCGATTTCCTCACGATCACGCCTTTCTTGCTCTCTTTTCTTCTTTCTAAATAGGCGTCTCTCTTCCCTCCTCTTTTCTCTATACGCCTCCACCGTTGCTCTTGTAGTGGTGGACTGCAATGTTCGTCTATAGGCAGCGTTCTTTGCTGCAGTGGCCTCACGGCACTCTTCATCGTACCATTGGTTTCTGCGGGGAGGACGCTCAAAACCAAGAACTGTTTCGGCAGCGCTGCGCAGGGAGTGAGCGATGTGAGACCACTGTCCACCAATACTTTCGAGAGAGGATGGGATGTAATTGAGCTCGTTAGAAAGACGATCGGAAAACGACCTGGCTGTCTCTTGTGATCGCAGCTTTTTGATGTCCAGCTTCCCTTGCACACTAGAACGTGTCGTATTCGACGCGCATATACGCAGTCGCATCTTGGCTGCGACAAGATAATGGTCCGAGTCGACATTTGGACCTCTAAATGTGCGCAGGTCTAGTATGCTGGATACATGCCTTTCATCAATCACAATGTGATCAATCTGGTTGTTGGTAGATCGATCAGGAGAGAGCCAGGTGGCCTTATGGATATCGAGATGCTGGAACCTGGTGCTACAAACTACCATGTTTCGCGCCGCAGCGAAATCGATCAGTCTCACGCCGTTCAGTGAGGTGGAATTATGAAGACTGAACTGTCCGACAGAGATAAAAATACAATTTTTAAATATGTTTTAAATTACAGTTCTTCTCACATTTCTGCATTATTAACTCGAAAAATATGTTTTTTGAGTTATGCCACTCTTCTCGCAAATGAGCGCTATGTATTTAATTTCTTATTAGCATCTGGTTATTCTCCAATTCTCTGTTAAAAAAAACCTTTAATTGTATCCTTGTTAAAATCCGGTTGCTGTTGATTATTTGCAGGGTTAAGATATAACACTGGCCTTTGAGTGATTACCAGACAGCACCTAGTCCCAGTGAAATAAGGCACTTATAACTGAACTATATAAAAAAACTGTTTAATCACCTAAACTTACCAACGTTTTATCAAACTATGGGCTTTATGAGAACAGTAGGCGTTGCAGCTGTCACTAGAAAGTCAAATTCTAATTTGATGCACAAAGGAAACAGTAGCAGCCAAAGCTTTTAAACTGTATTTGAGTCACTTTAGTTTTTGTGCTAATGTGAGGCCAAAGAATTTATGTGATTGGAAAAGTGAGAATAACTTCTACTGGGCAAAAGAGGGCATTACAATCTTTAGTTGAAATTTGAGCATGACACTGTCTATGCAAGGATTTTTATTTCGATTTTTTATACTTTTATGTTGTTCAAAAGGTATGCAGAGGATTTAATAGTAGTCCTATTAGGACTCATCAATTTTTTTTAAAACAGCCTCCTTAAACAAATTTTAAATTGAATTTAATGGCACACAATTTTGTGTTTTACAATCTTTATTTATTTCCTTTTAAAAATGATTAAATACTTAAAGCTTTATAATAAACATTTAGCTTTTTGTTGTTGAATTTAACACCAATAATAATGTTTTTATGAAGTTTTATTTAATCCAGTTCATAATAAAAGTTTCGGCATGACTGCCCCTATCAGTAATTGAAGAGCACGAGATGTTTTTGAATAATAATTTATTTTGCAAAATTGTAATAAATTTGATTTATAGCCTTACATGTCTTTTCAAAATTCCATAATAAAAAGCTAGTTTATCTTTGAGTCTAGAAATGCATTCTTTATTAGTAGATATAGACTTAATCAGTATAATAATAATTAATTAGTCTTTATCAAAATGGAAAATCAATTAAATTGATAAATAGAAAACATATTAGTCAGAACACAAAAACCAAAACTTGAAATATTTTAAAAATTACCATGGAATTATGCATGTATCATTAAATATGTATCATGATAAGCTTAATAGCAAATTGAGTACATCTACAATATTGTTGCATAAAAAGATTGATAATTTTTTGCAAAAAAATTTTAAAATTATACAAAACTAATAAATCACATAAACTGTAAGTAACATTTTATTTCTATGAATTTCAAATAATGCCACCCCAAAAGGATTTATTTATTTAAACAATTTCGTAAAATAATGTTATAGATTGGGTGAAAATGTGGAGAAAAGGAGTCTCAGAGAAGAATACGAAACAATATTTAAATCAAAAATATGCACATTACGTTCTATTTTAATAGAAGATTGTCAATTATTGGCTGAACATGACCGGTTGTTTGAGCAAATAAAATTTAATAAAATGCTTGCATAAACAAAATAATACATTTATAGATATGTATGCACATATGTTTATGTTTGTGTATGTACTTCTATGAATTTATGAATAATTTTAGAGTAATTTTCACTAAAAGTTCAACAAACTACTAGATTTTTTTCATATGGATATAGATAACAGTCACATGAATAAATTTATTTAACTGTTTATTATTTGAACTATTGCTATCAAATTAATGTTAAAAGAGTTTATATTTAGCATATGCGTGCTTGCTTATATTAATCTATTCATTATATACAGTGCATAACAATATTCATAAAACCAATTTTACTAAAATATATACTGTTCGAATAAAGGTTGTGTTATTAAATGCTGCAAATTATCAGTGAATTAAATTTTATGTAAAACTAAAAGAAAATGTATTTACGATCTGTAACAAGAATACATAATTGTTTTTCTTCTTCAAAATCTTCTTTTATAGCAGTTTTTTGCCCCCTTTTTTTCTAAGAGTGTTCGTAGTGCTCGATTAAATCGATCAAAAATAGCACAAAAATTCTTGTTTAAAGGATATAGAACAAAACAGACACTATTTATCTCAGAAACTGGACGAGATAGCCAAAAACGGATTGCAGATTTGAAAAATTTGGGAAAAAAATCTAAAATGGCATCATTAACTCGAGATGTATAAAATGACGGATAGAGCACTTAAACACTCCTCCCGCACGACGATATATAAAATTTTAAAAATTACACCAATGCGTATGAGCTATATTTGTTTTGTTATAAAGTATACGCCCTCTTATTTTTTTATGTTAACAAAACGTCTGCGGACTTTTGGCAAAAGAAAATCTAATTCAAAATATTTAATTTAATAGGACTTTCAACTATTTTTTTAAAATGTTTTATGTTTCAAATTTAGTGGGGGTCGGTATAATTTAAACTCGATTGGGCCACTTTAAATGGGTTAAAGTGAGATTTTTCAAAATTTGACGTTTGGTTTAAAATAAGGAATATCAGAATTTATTTTAGAGGAATGGTTCCTTGGGCAAAGTTTCTTATTTAATGTCAAGAATACGATTTTCCTTGTCATTTGGGCGAATTTGAAACCGACCCTGTTGGAGAATGTTAAAAAGTATTTCAAAACAAATAATATTTTTCGCCTTATTGGCAACCATACATTTCATATTATATAGTATTTCAAAACTATACAACAAAGGAAATTTTTTATCTGTACTATTGCCACATACTGTAAACAAATGAAATAATTAATAAAATATTTTTATATTGTACATACTCATACACCATATACACATCACAGTGAAATATTAAGCATGCCATACATACATATAAACTATACTACTCCTAAACAAATAACAAAAAGACAATAGAAGTTTTGCTATGCTATTAAATATTTTTCATTTCTTTTTTGTTTTTTTTTTTTTTGCTTATTTATATAAAAAAATCAAAAATCATTAGTGAAGGCGTGCTAACAAAATTTTAGCTTTTTTTAATAATAAAATGACCCGATTTTTTTAATGTCAAAGACACTTACATATGTTTCAAAACAATTCAAAATGGATTTTTTTAAACATGAGCGAGCGGTAGTAGTGCAAAATGTGGGCGTTTGATATTTTTTTATGTATCACACAAAACGAAACAGGTGCAAATATTAGTAACAAAACATTTTTATTTTTATTCAAATACTACAAAAAATACATTAATATCAGGATAATCGTTGTATCCTTTTGAAGTTGCATTTAAACTCACAACCTAGAATAAAAATATAAAAAACCCCTTAAAAGTAGTATAGTAGGCGGCATAAAAGGAGGGTATGAGATGAAAGAATGTTTTCAGAGTACAGTTTTTTTTCAACTTTTTTATAAAAAATATTGATAACGTCAGGCATGCATATTCAAGATTACGACACGCACACATACATATGTATAACCATTTTTAAAAAGGCTACTTACTGATGCATATACGTACTTATATATGCATAAAAGCAAGTAAATGTTAAACTACACCGTAAAATAACATTAATGAAGATTGTGTTCATTTCATGTTGTACAGCAAAAAATGAAGCCAATTTATACACACAAACAGGTGTGTTGTACTTATAGGGTTATAACCCAGCTAACATATTTTAGAATTTTTAAACAAATTTCAATATTTCTCAAAGTCTGCTACGGAATTAAAGGAGCAAAATATTCGCATATTTTCTTATCATAATAAAGATTTAAATATCTCTCTACTATTTCCATTTGTATTACTGAATTAATTTAAATGAATTAAAATTTATTTAAATAAATAATATATCGTCGTGCGGGAGTTTATGTGCTCTATCCGCCATTTCATATATCTTGTGTTAATGATGTCACTTTAGGTTTTCGGGTATTTATCTCAAAAACTGGACGAGATATCCGAAAATTGATTGCAGACTTGAAATTTGTGGTCGAAAACCTATAGTGGCATCATTAACTCCAGATATATAAAAAAAATGAAATGGCGGATAGAGCACATAAACTCTTGCACGACGACATGTTTTTGTGGGATGAAAATTAGTCTAGTCTGCACGACATATTTATAATTATATTTATTTAGTTCAGGGTCATTTTTAAATATAGGGAAATTTTTTTTTAGTTACTTATCACTCAATTTTCTTAGTATTACAAATTACATTTGCAAGTCTCAGTAGTCTATTGCTACAATTATTTCTTGCAAAAAATCTGTAATTTGAGTTATTGAGAAATTTTTATTAATAATACCTGACATTACAGTTCTACTCTGACTTTTACGAAGCTCATAGAATACTAAATTTATTAGGCCTTACAGAAATATTTACTCGGAATTTTGTATTAATAATTACACTATGCGACCAATGAAGACCTTTGAAAAAATGTACAGACTCGACAGTATAGGTTCGATTGTACCACCAAAGCTTAGTAAAACCTTGTACTCGGTTTGGCCAGATTGCTTACCAGTTTTTTTATGGACCTCAAAAGATTTTAAAAATTAATGCTCCACTCAAAAAAGGTGTCATCAGTTTTAGGCCAACAGCAGCTAACTCAAACTTAAGGATATTACTTACTTACTTACGGGGACTCGTAATTAATCACTAAACACTAATGACAAAATTGTAGCCATTGTAAATCTGAGCATCTTCTGTGAACATATCAATACAATCTGAATGTTTCTAGACATCTGAAATAGCTTACAAAGCTTTTTTAAATAAAACGTATTGTTGTTGTATTTACTTGGCACATTTAAATTAATTTTTTACTTTGAGTTTTCATTAGAAAGGTCAGTAGACATATATAACTATTCACCATATTCATATTTATCATTCGGAATCCTCGTAATCCTTCAGTAATGGTATGACTATGAAGTAGTCTCCAGTACCCTGGTTTTTGTCTTCTACTTCCATCTCCTTTGTCCTTTTCTGGGTCTTTAAATATAATTTTTGGGAGCCAGCAAATTTCATCCTTTACAGCATCCGAAAACCAAACAACCAAGAAAAACAACATTTAACAAATTCTAAAAAAAATATACTATATTCGTAAACATTCCTGGGAAAATAAGAAAGAAAGAAAGGTAGTTAGAAAATTTTTATCACCAAAAGTACTTAAAGCTCAAGCAGTTTTGTGAAAACAGTCTTCTAAATGCTTGCTGGGTAGGTGCATCAATACAAATAAGAGGAGTAGGTAGGAATGTACACATAACTTTAACATCATACTTTATGATTTAAATGCCTTTGTGTTGGATTTTTTATTTTTTCTGTTCTTTCAATTTAAATTTACAACCAAAAAAGAAAAATGGTATATGAAGAACAAGATATAAAAAAATAGCACAAAGCAGGACAAGTCAAAAATTATAATACATGCAATTTCCTGTAACGCAACGTTATACGGTCATTTAATATTGGTCTTTTTCTATAAGAAGGGTTGCAGTTGAGGCAATAAAATCCTACAATGCCAAAGTACACAACTTATTATTTAGGTCATTTGGAGTGAAAAAGAAAAAGTTAACAATATTGTATACAACAGAAGCCAGAGATAGAGATTAATTTTTTTGAAACTGCTTATTTAAATCTATTTCTTTAGTCAGATGTATGAAATGAATTTGTCATTTCTATTTGGAAAAGAAATTATCAATATCACATTTTTAGTACATATTACTGCCATCTGATAGCAGTCTGAACAGAGCTAAATATCGTATGTTAAAGCAGTATACATATATAAGTAAGTATGTAAATAAACAGTCCTTGTAAAAATCGTTTAAAACTTTTCGACTTATTTTAAAATATACTGAGCTCTTGCCAGTTTTAAGCTACGACTAACATAGTATTAGTTCGTGAAAGCCAATAAAACCAGCCGATTCTACAAAAATTTTATATTTAAGTGACTAAGAATTAAATTAAAATTTAGCCTAAAAAATTTTTTTTTTTATTATTTTTATGTTTACTAAGCTCCAGACCCAAGTTTTAGTTGTCTCATACCATCAGATTAGCACTGTACCCCCTATTCTACTGAATGCATTTAAACAATATTAGTAACATATTACTGGAAAATTTGTTGAATACAATTTTTCGACTAAACTTAAAACCTATTGCTAGTGCAAAGATTTGTACAGAATTACACACAATCCTTGATAAAAATCCTTGGATAATACTCTTAAAAGTTACCACTACTTTTTTATTTTCCCCTTCTACAGAAAATCTTTATTAGTTTTGAATTTTGGCACAAATTGAGGCAGTATAAATCTTAATAGCCACAAGTCCAAAGCTTTGGTAAAAACATGTATGCCAATATATACCAAAAGGTTCCGGGTTCAATTCTTAGTCAAACCATTAACGAGCGATGTCAGGTCAAAGCATTAGCCAGTAAGTGCTTATGAGTTCTGCACTATTTACTAATTCTCTATAGATCCCTTTTAGTGAAAATTGAGTGCAATCAATCAATGATTGAGAAAACTCTCTAGTCCCAGTTACGATGTTATGGGAGTTAAGAAGGAGTAATCCATGTTCAGATAAAAATTTCACACTTAAGTGTCTAAGGATTTTAATAGATTTTTAATTGGAAAAGTCTATTTTCAGAGTCTATTTGTAAAGTTTTACGACTTAATGAGAAGAGTTATTTTACAGCAAAAACCAACAAAAGCGTCGTACTTTTAGAGCTCTGACTCTGTTTTTGATCGTATTATTTTTTTTTCTTCCAGTATTTATGTTCTTAATTTTAGCTTTTATGCCTATTGTTGAACTCATAGTGAGCGATTTAAAAAAAGGCAAATAATAAAATTGCCAACGAAACAGGATGTTGCAATAAAACGAAAAAAAAACAGGAAAATAAAAAGCTTCACAATAAAGCAAATAAAATCAATTCGTCGCATTCAAAGCACGCTAGTAATCAAAGCGACCACTTTTACAAATGTAACACATGTTACAGCACAACTAAAGGAAAAGGCGTTTTACGGAAATTACTTGGTTAATGCCTGATTGATGAATAACACTGATGAATTTTTAATTTTTTTTTCCTGCTATTTTCTCTTGCATGCTACAATTTATGCTTTATGGCTGTTATTAAAGCTTTTTTTTGTAATGGTGATTACTTCAATACTGTATGTGTGTGTTTGGAAAAATTTTGTTCGTAAATCAATAAAAAATATTATTGAATATCAATAAAAAAATTATATAAATCCGGAGGTTATATAAAATATATTTGTACCTTATAACATACATACATATCATAACTTTTTTTCAAAACCGCGTAAAGTGAGAAATAAAAGTTGGCTTTTTATTAGTAAAATGTGAAGAATAAGAGCAGTAAAAGTATTAGTTACATTATTTGCATTTCAGCTGACGATAATTAGCATAAATGCTTAAAAGTAACTAAAGCATTATTAAGTTATCAAGTTTTTTTTTTTTTTTGCTTTTTATATCGATTCTAAAAATTTTCGAAAATAATGGATTAATTGTTCGTTACTTTTCATGGAGCTAATTTAAATCTCTTACATTTCTTTTATTAATACATTCAAAACTATTTTTGTACCGTGGATAGAAATTGCACACAAATAAAACAATTTAATTGGTCCAAGAATATCTCATGACTGCCTTTAAAAATTAGTTTTTTCATTTATTTTTATGCAATTAGTATGGAGCGCATAAAAAAGTTTACGTAAGTCTAAATCTGATTAGATTTTTATTTTTTTCGTCGTAGTAATAAAAAATGTATCGATTACAAAGCTGGGTAAACTTAATGTAATAAATAGGTAACAAAATCAAAAAAAGTCAACACTACGACGAGAAGAAGTAAGTTTCCAAGGAATAATAAGAAAACAATTTAAATTTGGAAATGAAATAAAGCTTAAATGGGATATCAGTAAGCCCAAAACGAAACGAAATTAGACCCCAAACGAATTCAGCCCCTTAAAAATAGAAAGCGGAATCCGTCGAAAATTCTAATTTAATGATAAAACAGAACTGGAGGGAGCTTGACGATTTTCTCCATAGAAATTGACACATAAATCTATTTTATTTTGACAGTCACAAATTCTTTCAACAATGTTACCACACTTTTATCAAATGTCCTACATTCTGTAAACAAGCACATGTTTTTTAGTTTTGGCGCAAAGAAAAAAAATCTCAGAAGAACATTTGAAGGTTTAAATAAATTAATAATTTTGTGATTTGTTAAATAAAATGAGTGATATTATATAATATTATATAATAATTGAAGTAGTGCATAAACATGATTAAATTATAAAATATAAATTCAATTCTTAGCAAAATCCGCATAAGCTTAATTTTTAATAGCTTTACACACAAGGAATGTAAAGACATTAACAGTCTATTTCACAATCTCAAGTGAGTGCGCTCTTTTTCTTGTTGGGCGAAAAAATTTGATTTTGGTTTCTCTAGATCAGAATTGTGTGCGAACAAAACGAATAAGAAAAAGAAAAGAGAAAAACGTAATGATTTTCATCAAAAACGAATTTCACAATGTCGAATACACGCGAACGCAAATGTCAAAATGAGTCACTTGCATTTTTGCTTTCGTTTGATGCAAAACACGAAATAGTTGTATACAGGACTCAATTTTTGAGGATTTTTGTTTTCCTAGATGTTTGTATATGTATCAGTTGTTTGATAAGCAAGAAGAAAACTCTTCGAAGTTTCTAACCATTCTTCAGAATTAGTATCAGTTTAAAAAAAAACCAATCATGGCACTGTATTCATATAACACACAAAAATGATTGATAAGTAAAAAAAAAATCGCACAAAAATTGGTTAGGCTGTACGTGCTGTATAATGTTTTACAAATACATATTTGCATAAATCTACTTGCATATTTATGTATGCAAGTAAATCTGTAAATTGTACCAGTAGAATAATATCTTTTTAGTTCCATATATCCGTTCTACAACAGCAGCAACTATAACTACTGTTGGTAATATTGTAGTTAAATGCCCAAAAGCGCTACTTAGGGCACAATGGTATACGTAATGAAAATATTTAATAGAACTAGACCGGTATGAATGAAAAAAATCCTCATTAAATCCGTATGAATTTTTTTTTTAAGAAAAATACATATAAACGAAAAGCCAGTGCATGTAATACAAAAAAAATTAAATGAATCATAAGCCATTGTGAATGAATGAAAGTAAAAGGAAATATTTAAAAGTCTGTATGTATGTACTCGTATATGCTCGCAAATAAAAGTTCTATATACATACATACATATCTGTTTTAAATACAGAAATATAGGTAAACAACGGCAATTGTTATGCAAATTTAATTTTCATACGAAATAACAGAAAAAAAACACCTTTAAATATAAAACAGAAGAAAAAAAGTAAAAAGAATAAAAGAAAGACTTTTAATTTTAATTTCTTCTTCTCCTGTCATTTTGTTAATTTTTTGTACATTTTCTTTGTGTTGGTATTTACTTTCACCCCAGTTGGCTTAAGGACATCGTCGACAACGTACGACGCAATAACGACAGGTAAAATAATTCGTCAACGACATTTTCAAGCAAATGTCGCCAAAATTGCGCACATGCTTTTCTTCAACCGCACATATATAAACTATGCAAACAACATTGTCAACATTCTGTTTATCATCAACAATTTTAAGGAAATATACCACAAAATATCGTGCACGAAGACTTCTGCGATGTTGTCGACACCCGTTAGTGTCATATCTTAGGGACAATTTCGTGTACAACGATTGTGCCAACTGGGACATTAGCATCATGCGTATGTGTGTAAATGAGTTTTTAAGTGAAAATTGTGGTTTTTTCATAAATTTCGACAATGGCTGAGTTAAAAAGTGTGAAGTAACCGCATTGAAATGAAATGGGCATTATTTTTTAAAGAGAACTTATTAAAAAATAAAGAAATACAGTTTGTGAAAAAAGTAAAATACAATGTTTTTTTAATTAAATTATAAATGAATGAGATGGAGGCAGAAATCTTAACAATAAAATATAAAATAGAAGTACATATGTATGTTAAATTTAAAAATTAAAATAGGAAAGAACAAAATAAAAATGAAATAAGACTTGTCCACAAAAAATGTACTCTATTTTAAATAAAAATAATTAAAGCATTTTATGTCAAATGGTGAAAAAAATGTGCTTAATTTACGAGTATCTTTAAAATACCTGCAAAAAAAGAACTTTTACTATCGTTACAAAAACAGGTTCGAGAAAAATTGTATACAAATGAACAAAAAGTAATTCTTTGCTTAAAGTATAAATTAAGTACCCAAACAAAGGAGATATGAAATGGAATTCTGCATGGAATTAAAGCCTGCGATACAGCTGGTTATGATAGTAGAATCGCCAACAGCAAACTTCTTTCTGTAAATGAAATATATTTTTGCGGAATTTATAAACAAGCTTGTAATTGTCATAGTAGGAATAATTGTATAAAATATTTTTGGTAAAGAATCTTAATAATGGAAAAAAATGAAGGCATTCTTATAAAATATGTATTTAACGAGTTTAGTTCGTCGGCGACGATCACTGAAGCACATTCCATTAAGATACATACATACATACATAACCTGGTTCAGAGTTACGGCCTAGCTTCTCGCAGCACTCATGTTGTGTGTGTTAATTTTTATCCATGAATACAGGAACCTACAGTTTAAAGTCGACTCCGAACGACAGATTTGAGAAGCTTTTTCATGGCAATCAATTACTCCCAGAGCTTTTGCCAGAAGACTGCTGAGAGGTAGCCGCCGAAAGAAATAATTTTTTTTATATTTCTTTTTTTCAAGATGTCAGAGCTGAGATTTGAACCCAGCACTATCGTCTTAGTAAGCTAACACACTAACCACTAGACCATTAAGATGGCCTTCCTTAGACAAATTTTTAATATAGAAACAAAGGCATACACAGAAAACTTGAGCGATAGATATTCAGCCGCTCAGTTTCATTCTTAACAACGACCTACTATATTACGACTTATTATTGATGTTGTTTTAACAGCTCTACTGGTAACAAAATTAATTTGTATGTGTTTGTCCGGTTGTGATAAACTGAAGGAATTAGGCCAACTTAGTTGGCCTTAGCCAGTTGAACAAGTGAACAGTGTCATTAGAGCATTAGTGACATGCAGGCAACAGTTAAGTCAAGTCATTTACGTTCGTACAAACATCACAATAATAATATAGTAAACCGCATTTTTGTATTGGTATGCTTTCAACTAAGAATGCCAAAGTGTCACTAATCGGCTGTCTCTTCCAAGAAGTCCATCTTCAAGCAACCGCTCTCTGGCATTTCCAGGAAAAAATGATCAGGAGTAGAGCGCCATCTTCTGGGAAGATAGCTGCTAACCACTTAATGAAGACGCTCACCACTTATATTTAACATCGAACAACAGATGGGGCAATTTCTGTTGATCTCTGGTCTTCGAGAGATCAAATTCACAGCAACTTGTCCCATTGATATAAAGAGCTTAACATTTATCTATATATTCAATATTCTAATACAATGAACTGCATGAGTAGGGGTTGACCCCTGAGTATTGGTCTTGAAAAAAATTTGATATAGTGGTCTAGACTGTAGAAAAATAGTGCAATGTACGAGTATTACTATAAACAATTCTGTAAAAAAAAATTACTAATTCTTTATCCCGTTTTTTAATCTAGTGTCCAGGCTTTTGTTAATCTTAATAGTTTTTACAATTCCTTAAAATATAGGCAAAAAAAAAAAGAAAACTACTTTAAAAGTATTAAATAAATAAAAAAAAATACGAAAGAAAATATGAATATGAAATTTGTACAATAGTACTACATAATACATACATACATACCTACACATACATACATATGTACATACTATTGAAGTGTATAGTTAAAAGGTAAAAAACATTTACGAAAACGATAGGCAACAAAAATTAATTTATACACAACACGCAGAAATAAATTGAAGTCTTAACTAAAGGAAAGAAAAATAAAAATAAAATAACACAATAAGATATCATATACAAAGAGCACATAAATTATTACGCGTGTTTTCATCAATGAAGTGAGAATTGAAATACGAGTACACGTTCATACACCTACTGAAAAGAATTTTACATTAATAGCAGTTTTAAGGCATTTTTATATATATAAATTCTCCTTTTTTTCTTTCTTTGTTTCATTAACACATTCTATTAGTGGCGATAACAGTAAAAATGTCTATAAATTAATAAAAAAATATGCCAGTAATTTGTGAGTTGCAAGAGGAGAAAAAATATTACAAATTTGCCAATTATTTATAACTTTCATTATATTTCTCTTCTCCATCCTTTAGGAATAATTAAACCATATTATTAAATTTATAGGCAAATGCAATGTACATACGTAAGTATGTCGTGTCTGGTGTTACGTAGAGCTTTTTGTCCATGTTGTAATAATTTTTGTTATTAATTTTAATATTGTTATAAAATGAATAATAATATTATTATGAAATTTATATTTAACCTCTGACTGTTCACCAATCAATTATGTATGACTTTAAAAAAAATAAAATTTAAATTTATGAAAAGCATGTTTGCAATGAAGACACGAAAAGGCGTCACTTCTAAAAGGGATGCAAACCAGTTTGTTTAAATTTTTTATTAATTATTTATTTACTATTATTAATATTTAATTTTATTAATTATTACGAGCCGAGTGACTAAGACCATAAGCTCAGTGTAGTGTCGCAGTCCAGAGTCTCTAGTGGGAAATGAACTCACAACACTATCGGGCTAGCACACCTACATACTACCCACTAAACTCATGTTATAAAAACCTAATTTTGTACATATTGGTCCACCAACGAATTGTACTGTCTGCAGCCCTATGTCTTCTAGTTTTAAAATGTTTTAACGTTTCCTTTTATTAAAAGTAGCAATTTTTAAGTTAGAACAAGCTGAAGTTGTTTTAACTTATTTAACATTCATAATTGGCCATTACAACCGTTTCAGGATTACGGAATAGCTTCTCGCTGCACCCATTTATGTGTGTGAACAGCTATTTACTGTTTACATAAGGAGCTATTACACATGTATTCCATTATTTCTTCTTATTAAAATCCACGCACATGTCGTTGCTCTTCTACTTTACGGTTATCACGTGTATATTTATGCTGCATGCTGCTGCCAACACTAGTGGCTGCATTTGCTATTGTTAAGAATTTAGGATATAATTTTAACCATAAATATAAAATAATAAATTTACAGCTGTATTCATAAAAAATATTGTAGTTTTATTAAGTGTTTATTTGACAAATTTCTATGCAATACTTGTCAAGTTATCCCTCAATAAATCTACAATATTTTTAATAATTTTTTTTAAATTATTATTTTTTATTAAATTTATAATTCAAAATAAAAATTTTCTTAGAATTAAAAAAAAAGCAGTTTCTTAGTTTTTTCTATGATAAGTCTAACTGAAGATGTAGATTCCTTACCCTATGTCTTGATAAAGGCAAAAACTCCTCTCGATTTGTTAACCATCAAATTTGTGTGATTAAATTCGAGTTAAGAACAGAGCTTATAAATTAAAATAGTTTCGCATTATGTTTTTAGTTATTAGGGGAGTATGTACTTAGTTGTTACTTAGAAATTCATATGCTGCACATATGGACAATTTCAATATTGAACAAGTTGAAGAAGTTGTAAATAGAATTTATAAAGGTAAATTTTAAAATTTGCATCGCTTCCCATTAAACTTAGTTTCGTCAACGTTCTTTTTCCAGTATAGTTTTTTTGCTATTTATGCAAATACCATAAACCCATAGCTTTTACACACACGAAAATTTAAATTTACTCATATAATAGATTATTGGCAATATAATGATGGGTTTGACAAAAACAAAAAATATATAAATTGTGGTTCGTTTTAAAATAAATTATTGCACGTGTAGTGCTTATAACGACACTTATAGTGTATAAAATATGTATATACTGGGGGTTAAAAATAATTCATCATAAACCGATAATTGTAATTAATAAAAAAATTTTATTGTAAGTACATGTACATACATATTCATATATCTATATACATATATAGGAAATATTAGTTATTCATATTTGTGCCCATAATTATTATAAGAATGAGTTTATCAGTTATTTCATACCACATTAGTTTGAACGAAAGTATTCAATGTAATTTTTACGAAATTGTCAAAAATTAACCATTAGATAGTGGTTGTAATTTCAACATTATATCGAATTCATTTAGTGTTAATTATGAAAGTGGTCTAAGTCAAAAATTTAAAAAAATTATATAAACAACTTGAAAATGGCACGTGGCCTTTTTTGACACGTTTCTGAACTACATACTTAATAAAATAAATGACAATCAAATTTTAATAATAACGACAATTTCATTCCGGTTTATCTAACCATATAATTCAGTTTGGCGCTTCGGAATTAATAAAATTACTGGTGGCAAATAATTTATATATTTAATCATTAGAAGATACAATAACAAGAAGAGTAAAAAATACCGCGGGCGAATCTGTCTCTTGGCTACAAATTCAATGGATGAGATTCTTGAAAAATTAACCTTATAAAATGTTTTATAAAACTTCTTTAGATGATTCTACATTTCACGTTTTGGATCTTTCACCTAAAAGAGGAAGACCAAAAATATACGGAAATATTAAATTACTTCCATTATACACCAGCATTAGACCAGCATCGGAAGAAAAACATAAAGATATTATGAGTTTACTATCGTACATCCCTCCAGTTTTTCAGGAACATTTTAAGAATCTTAAATACTCGAAATAATGATAAAAATGAATTACTTTTTAAAAATAATTAATTAATGTTATTTCAATCAAATTATTGTTTTAAATAAAACTCAAAGTTCTTTATTGCTTTAAGTCATTTATAGGACATTCAGTTAATTTTGAAAATGGTCTAAGTAAATTCAAACTTTAAAAACAATATTATCGTATGAAATTCGCACAAAATTTCATATTCATAATAAATTTCCATTAATTAAGACTAATAAAATTAAAAACTAAAATGTCGCATAATGTAAAAATATTTTTTAATTTATTCAAATGCAATTCATTAAATATCTCGAAACAAAAAATATATGACTTAGACCACTTTCATAATTATGGGCACATTTGTGTGTACATATGTGTACTATGGTTCATCGTAATAACGCCAGCATATTTAAAATTAAAAAATCTCTATAAATTAAAAAAAAAAAATTGATTCCTCTAATGAAATTTAAACACAAAATATCGTATGAAAATACATTATAACGGTATAAGTATAAAATTCTTTCTTAATTTCAACAGAATAGAACCACATTTTCATTGCCGCATAATTCAAACGGACATACTTTATTGTACTTGATAATTAATTTTATTGTAATTCTCCTTTTTATCTAAGATATTAATTTAATAATGCTTAATATTAAATTATTATTAAAGTTATATAATTAAAGTGTTTTTTGAACGATACGGCCATTTTAATTTTTCAATTTAAGTACTCGTATTCCCTTATATTTTTAAATAGCTTACTTCAATCCTTTTATATTTTGTTTAAACACGAAATTTTTACGAGAATATATATTTAAAGCTTTTATTTTCAGCTGCTGCTTCTGTGTTAATACAATATGCATTTTTTTTTTCTTCTTGCTGCAGATTTTGATTTTTTTTTTCTTGAGCATTTATTTAAATAAGACAATACGAAATATTTTTAAATATATTTCCAAAAAAAAATTAAACAAAAAATACGATGTTTTCCTTATTGTTTACAATTGTCGTTGGATTTATCACTTTTCTTCTCTGTAACAATAAGATTCTTTCTTCTCATGAAAAAGAGTTGTTGTCTTCAAGATACAAATTTATTGTTTTTCTTCTTCATACATATTTTTTGGTTTTCTTCTTACTATAAGTATATACATATATGTATGTAGATATGTATGATGTATATAAATGTATACAGTTTATAGCAAAGTTTTATAATATTTTAGTATACAAGCAGATTGGCTTTAATATTTGCTGCATTTTTAAGATAAAAACTGAAATACTACATTGTTTAAGTGTCAGCATTTAATATTGAATAACTTTAGAAATTTTATAGAAAAGTTTTAAAACTGAAAATTTTGTTTAAGTCATGAGGTTATTATGGTAAATATTTCATAATGCTCTAAAAATATATAAGTAAATATTTACTTATTATTTGTTATAGATAAACAGTTTTAGTGACAGGTATTTGTCATATTAAAACTAAAATTAATATTTTTATTTTAAGAATTGTGATAATACTTATAAACCAAAGAATATGTTGAAGTAGGTTTGTTTTAAATTAAATTAAAGAAAATTTTATCTGCTGTAGTAATAAAATACTTGAAAATTTATGTGGCTTTAAGTGAGACTACTTTAAGTGAATTTAGGTCTTTCTTAGTAGTAAATACTTATTCATCTGAAACAAAAATAAAGATATAAAATTCGATTAAATATAAAACACATGCAAATAATTTATAATTAATTAATATGTTACAGTGCTTAAGGACTTACAGCTCAAAGTTTTACAATCGCTAAGGAATAATGTTATGATTGAATTTATAACCAAACACAACAACTAGAAAACTTATGACAATGCAGAGAAAAAAAAAAACAAATTCTTATTAATGATAAACACATTAAAATCTACCGACCATCGATGACAAACTATAAAAAATAGAATAGAATATGTATGTGTGTATATGAAAATAATTAATTTATCGACAAGAAGATTACATGATTATTTTTGTAGATCGTACTACTTAAGTTTATTTCTAATTTTGATGGCGACAGTATAATGACAATGTCAATATAAATATATAGATTCGTAAGAAGACATTTTAAAAATCTGAAAAAAGTTTTAGTGGCATCATTAACTCGAGCTATATAAAATATCGGATAGAGCACATAAACTCCCACACGACGATATGTATATGCATTGGTTTAGTTTTCATTTTGTAACAACCTTATTTATAATGAACAATTAGCAGCTCGTTGTACTTAGTGGCAGAATTTGTCATTCCTATACTTTGAAATTCTTGCTCACATGAGCGAGTTCCTTAATTTGTTTGATTCCCTAACCAGTTATCAAATAGAAGGTTTGGAAAGTTTTGATAATATCAGTCTATACATACATGCATACATTAATGGCCATTACAACCCTGTGTCAGGGTTACGGCCTAGCTTCTCTCTCTTTTTATCCAGGGATACCGGGACCTACAGTTTAAAGTCGACTCCGAACGACAGATTTGAGAAGCATGGCAATCAATTACTCCCAGAACTTTTGCCAGAAGACTGCTGAGAGGTAGTCGCCGAGAGAAATATTTTTTTCATATTTCATATGTCAGAGCTGAGATTTGAACCGGACACTATCGTCTTAGTAAGCCAATACACTAACCACCACGGCGACTACATCAGTCTATAGCGTTCGATAAACTGGCCAACTTTTCATTAAATATGCATTTCATAAATTTATTATTTTTCTTTATTAATTCATTTAAAATGAATTTTAATTTTCTTTAAAAAATTTTTTATTTTCTCACAACTTCACTTTAACAAAAATTTTATATATCGTTTATTTAATGTGTCAAATCAGTTATTTAATTTTGAGCTCTTATCGTTAAAGTAATTAAGTAGCTGGTTACTTAGCTACTTTAATAGCCAGCGCATTTTGTTGTCATGTAGCCTTGAATGCATTACTTACACTCATATATTTATCAAGAGTGGTAATACATTGTCAAGGAACTGGTTTTCATCTTCAAATTATAGGATTTCAAATCTCACAAAAGTGAAAGGTTCTGATTGCAGTATATTATTATTATTATTTTAAATACTAAACTTCCATCATGCTGTAATTGGTGTTAATAATAATATATATTACATACAAACATTTTTTAATTTTTCTTAACTGTATTTCATGCTGTGTTGCATGCCACTTTATCACAACGGGACCTTATTGGACCCAAGTGTGCTTTGCCTAGGGGCGGCTGCCAATTTTAACCTAACCTTGCATGCCACTTCTTTTGCGCAGTTGTTTACGTGTTGCTTGTATATTTAATTTGAAATACTCGTATAGAGTTATGACATGCGATTAGTAAAGGATTTTTTAATATAAAAAATTTACAAAAAAAACACTTGGATAGTTAAAAATTATTTTAAAGAACAATATCATGAGTTTAAATTTTAAAGGCAAGAAACATAAAACAAAAAAAAAATTATATTTGATCTTTTTAAAGCAATGCATACATACTTACATATGTACATAATTGGCCATTACAACCCTGCGTCAGGGTTACAGCCTAGCTTCTCGCAATTTTAACGCAATAGAAGAATTTGAAAAAGCATGCAGTATTTAATAAAAGATATTATTAAGATAGTAATAGTGAGACTGAGTGCAGGATATGTATTGAGGTGAATAAGACCACTGTGATATTCTGTGGTACTGAGACTAGAACAAAGTCGACAAAAGAAATCGAGTTCCACACATAGTGACATCGAACGGGAGTACAGGAGTAAAGAATTTCATTGATATCCAAAACCGTTTCTGTTTTATTTAAAAAAAAAAAAAAACTTTTGTAGCGCTCTTATTGAAAAACCCGATAGCATACAAAATATCTTTTGGGTCGAAATATCTGCCTTTGGACAAATTACTAAATACCTTTAATAATAATAAAAGTTACTGCAGAATATGTGCTACTTAAGCTCAATATAACACAAAAAATTTAGATGCTTTCACGCTAGACTAGATTTACAAGTACATTTGCAATGGAAAATGATTACAGCTATAGTATATTTTTTTATTGGACAAAAAATAACAAGAGCATTTTTCAACTTTAAAGTAATGATTAAATACACATATTGTAGTTATTCTTATCTAATATCAAACATTTATAAACTTTAAATGCATACTGCCAAGTCTAATATTTATTTAAACATGACTACTTTGCAAAAAAGTACACATTTGTTTGTTTGTTTGTTCTGTAAAAACTTTTCTTTTAAACTTTTTTCTGAGAAGTATTAAACAACAAAAGACAGCAAATCAACAAACAGTTAAGAAAAATTCAAACAATGACGATGATAATGATAAAAATTTTCATTTGTGTTTAGTATTATTAAAGTGTTGACTTTTCTGCATATTATTTCCTTCCTGTATGTCTGTCTGTCTTTTATGTATGCCTTTAGTTTTTATAGCTTTTTCATAAATTAAGCGAAAATATTAAAATACTAGAAGGGTATGGTCACATCACATTTTAATATGCATAATGTAGAGAGCAGCTCTTCCTTTATCCATCTATTGCCAAGCTAAACATGGAAAAATCACTTTAAAAAACTAAGTATGTAATATTTTAGTTTACAATCACTCTGATGGTGGCTTACAAGTTGAAAAAAGATTAACTAAAACCACAATTTTAAGAATTTTCAAAAGGAGCAAAACCGTTGTACTCGTATATTTAACTTTAAAACATTACTAAAATAAATAGAGATCTAAAACGTCATAAATTTGTTAGAATTTTTAATTGGCTTTTTTTTATTTACTTAAGTATTATGTATTTGACAAATTTCTCTCCAAAAGTTGTCAGGTAAACCCTTCATATACTTATTTTTTCATGATATTGGGCCAGAATATTTAGTTTGAAATTAGAAAAAAAAATTTTATAAAATTAAAAAAAAAACGCGTAAATCAATTCCAAATGCAAACAACAAATAAATAAATACTTGTACAGTAGAATCTCACAAATTCGTTCAATAATTATTCCGGTATGTGATTTAAAACAATTTCTTTCGAACTTAAAATCATATGTACTTCCACAAAATCATATAAAATGTACTTGATTAATGGCAATAATCATGAAGATGATAAATAAGAACAGAATTCTAAATCTCGGTAGTTTTTTAATGTATAGCAACTTGAAAGTTCGACAACAGCTGCCATCGGAATCGATTTTCGTTATATACCAGATAATTTTTTTTTAATGAAATATGTAAATTTGTGTTAATAAAGTGAATTAAAGTACACAGAGCACACCTTTTAGTAATATTTTTTTACACAGTTATACACCTGCTGCTCACAGTTCCAATCACATTTTTAGCATGTTATATCTGGGCTGATCAGTGCCTTAAAACGGTTCTTAAAACAAATAAAATCTATAAAAACCCAATTTATTTTCTACCAATCTACTACCAAACTGTTCAATTCACTGTGTAGTTTGGTGGATCATTATAATAGGTTCGATTTTCACCAAACACACTGTTCTGAGTGCTAAAACCATTAGGTTGTGATGGGCCACTTAAACAAAAACACAACGAAAATAAAATATCCTCCTGAAAATTAATATTTTTTGTAATAATAAATTGTAAATATTTCTATTTATGTATATCACAATTCGCCTGGTATATGCTTAACATGACTATTTTACTTCTTTTTTTTATTAGTTCATAGCACTAATATGTATTTTGAGTTGTGATTTTTTTTTTTTTTTATTTTAATTATCTACTATTTTTATCTTTTTCTGTTCACACTTTAGCCTCTGCACCAGTTATGCAGCAGCCACTTCAGAATGTAACAGCTTTAGATGGCAAAGATGCTACCATTTCATGTCGTGCTATTGGTGCACCAAATCCAAATATAACGTGGATTTACAACGGTAAATCTTAATATATATGTATGAAAGCCACTTTTTTCAAATACAAATTTTACTGCCTATATTACTATATCTAAAGAATGCTTCAGTTTGCTGCGTAAGCAAAAAAAAAACACAATAAGAAAGCAAGCGAATGCACTCTTTAAATACCAGTATGTTAAAAAAATAGAAATTGTTTAGCAAAAGCTTGAACATTATAGGAATTTCGATAGCAATATGAATATTTTTATTAAATAAGATAAAAATTGTGTTTTTAAACTTACGAACTTGAACTTATGCTTAGAAAACATGGCTGACATTATAAGCGCATTATACAAAGCAACATAAAAAACATAAATATAAAGGGTGATTAAATTTTAAGGGCCGTTGTTGACTTTGATTAAATTGACCGAAAAAATCAGAAGGTGCACGATATGCATTTTGATTTAAACACCTATTTTAATAATAAGCCTGAATAACATTTAACATCGGCCCTTAAAATTTAATCACTCGATATATGTATGTACCTTTATAGTTCAGTTCAATACTTATGCATTTTTTTCTTTTTTTGATGCTAGTTTCTATATAATTCTAAAACTGTTGGACATAGTAAAAATTATGTTAAAATTATTTAAACGCAATCTTATACAGCATCTTTTGTTGTTTGGTTTTTTATAAGTCCGATAAACCGTTCTTGAATTATGATGTAATATAGAAGTGTAGTCGATTCATTAAGGGAGCAAAACTTGCCATGCCCTTTACAAGAAATCTCGGCCTGATGGAAACAAACTGAAAATACAGTTTTGCTAGTACATTAAATAGATGACGATTTTTATGCTATCAACTACTGAAAAATGCAAATCGTTTGCCATATAACTGTCTGTGGATAGTATGAAGAAGTTGCTTGTAATGCCAAAACTTGTAAATAGTGCTGACGCAAACACAACGAATACAGTTTATAACGCACTGACTGTAAAATAAACTTAGTCCCTACTTCTTAGCTAGTCGCACTTCAGTTATAATAATCCTCGAAATGCATTTTTTTTTAAATATATTATTAGCATTACATGCCAAACAAAGGGTTTGGAAGGATATAAAAAGAAATAATGGTTATTTTTACAATTTTCTTTTGGCATCACTGATTCAGGATCAAGCATTAACCTAAACTTAATTTTCTACATAACTTTAAAAATAAAGAATCATCACTAATGTTTTAACTTGTTTGCTCGCTGCGGTGCCTATATTTCTGATTATGTATAAAATTACGTACACGCCTAACTGTTAGCTGAATACAATCACATAAAATATACAATTATGGTCAAATACAAGGCTTATAAAACGAATTTTCGAATATTGTTAGGAATAAAGGGGAAAGAATTTTACATTTATATTGTATTAGTTAACTATTGGTTCGATTTTTTTTTTAATTTGAAAATTAATAATCTAGGAATAAGACAATATTTAAACTGAAAAGTAAATTACTTAATTATTTTTTCTCATAATCCTATTCATTTTCAATTCGTGTAGTAATGAGTTGGTGAACGCAAAACGAATAAACTCTTAATATAATGTATGATAACATTTTAACGCCAAACAAAATTGTGTTTTTAGTTTAACGTGTTCTTCATTCAATTTAGTAGAGTTGACAAACAACAGCTTTAATTTGCATTAAAAAGCCATTGATACAGATTAAAATTTTACCCTAAAAGACGACAGTTTTTGTGTTGAATTAGTAAACAGCTGTTTGTTTGTAAATATTCTTATCACACAGTTCGTTTATTTGCCTTTCACATTTAAAATAGAAAAATGGGTTTCGATTTTAATACCAATTTTTTTGCTAAAAACAATTAAAATTACCAACCTTGCTGAGTTTAAATCTATTTTAATTATATGCATCTAAAAATTCATTCACAACACTTAACCATTTGCCAATAGCTGACGGTTTGTCCACTACATTTTCATATTAAAAAAGCTAAATGCAATTTAAATTCAGTTGGGTTTTGTGCCTTTACATTAAAGTTAATGAATATTAGGATGGTGATAATTCACAAGTTAATTGTAATTGAGACTGATAATGGAAATTAATACTATTGTATTATCTACACCAGTGATTCTCAACTAATGTGCCGCAGCACTTTTGTGTGCCGCAAAATTCTAAAAGTGTGCCTCCAAAAATAAAAATGAAAGTTTTACATCGTGTGCTGAAATTAAAAGACGAAATGAAAATGTTTTTTGAACGAAATAAAAATTATGATTTTGTTCATTTGCTGAAAGACAAAATATGGTGTACTAAACTGGCTTACCTATTAGACATTTTTGTTATTTTTAATAAAATAAATTCTTGAACTCAACCGATAAGCTAGTGGGATTCCGAAAACAAATAAAAACTTTATGGAAGAACAAAGCTCAGAAAGGAAATTTATAAAAGTTTAAGTCAGCACCAAAAGACTGTTATAAAACTATTAAAATAATTGTTATTGACCATTTGACAAAGTTAGAGGACAGAATTCCTCGTTATTTTCCAAAATTAGATATAAAGAAATTTGATTGGGTTCGTATCCATCTCTCATAACGGATACTTCTGTGTTTGACTTAACTTTGAATAAAGAGAGTGAACTCATTTTGCTTTCCAATAGTTGAGATTTATTTTTAAAATAATTAGCAGAATCAATTAATTTATTTTGGATTAACATAATATGTGATTATCCAATGATATCCAAACAAGCTTTAAACATATTTCAATTTTCCACATTTGCTCAGTGTGTCATATTAAGTGTATAAATAATTTTTAAACTTACGAGTAAATTGTTTAAAGTGTGCCGCAACAAAAAAAAAAAAAAAAAAAAAAAAAAAAAAAAAAGATGGAGAATCACTGATTTACGCAGTAATATTTTGAGACAAATATTAATAAAAACTAAAAATAATTACTGTTTACATATGTAAAAAGAACGTTGAAAAAAACCATGCGAAATAATGAATAAATAAAATTCAATCATTATTAAATATCATGTTTAGTTAATAAAATTTTCTTTTTAGATTTATAAGTTTTTGTTTAATTTTATACAAAATAGTACAGAAACTCCAGGCATTTTGTGGAAAAACTTATATCATGTCAACAATATAAAATTATATTTCAAAATGACAGAAATCATTTAATTTTTTAAGCGACCTAATATTCTAACATATAAAATTCTCGTGTCGCAGTGTTTGTTGCCAAACTCCTCCGAAACGACTCGACCGATTTTTATGAAATATGGTATGCATATAGGGTAGGTCTGAGAATCGGTCAACATCTATTTTTCATACCTCTAAATGTTAAGGTTACCCGCTCCAAGGGGAAATTTGTGCCTCACCTAAATAACGTACCGACGAAACTAGATATGTATATCTGGGTACCGTTGAACATATATGGTTTAGGGTTTTTTTAAGAAGTACTCAGAGGGGGCGATAGAGGGAATATTTCTCCCTATCCCCAACTATAAAATTGAAGTACCGAAATTGCGGATAATCATTTATTAAAATTATTAGTAACGCAAGCATTGATTGCTCATATTAATGTTAAGTTTTGCAGTTCGGTGAAGAGTATTAAATATATTTGATATAAAAAAATGTTTCCTAGAGCAAATTTATATGGCAAAACAACGTTTGTGGAGTTAACTAGTTTAAATATAAATTTTTAAAAATATTTTTTATTTATAAAATTTTTATACCATAAATTTAATATTTTTTCTTTTTTAAGAAAAGATAGTATAGCTGATTATTGTTAAAATTTTTATTAAAAAAATATTTACAAAACAAATATTTCTTTTTCTTTCTTTTAACATTTGTTGCCTGCATTACAACTGCTACCACTATTAAAATAAAAAACTGCTAACAAAACTAAATTGAAAATATACTGAAAAAAATGTTAAATTTAATGCTAAAATAACATTAAATACAAATAACAATACAAACTTAAAATTGTATTTAATGGTTGCAATACCAAAAACATAAAAATAACTTATGAATGTGTATTGTATGTTAAATGTTGGTTGGTTTGGTTAAATGAATGGCTGGTTGGTTTGTACGACTACTACTCACTGTAATACTGTGGTTTGTTGTGTGTATGGCTTGATATCACCCACCAATTGCTTTGTGTTGGTGCAATGGTTATTAAAACTATAAACTTAACGCACAAATAAAATTTCGAAATAAAATTGTAATTTAATGTTGAACGAACATGCAACAACTATATTAAAAACATGAAACCGTAATAAAATTGTTAAATGTGCAATGAATGAATAAATTAATATTTTTGTTCATTGTTAAATTACGAATGAATGGAATATTGTCAAAAAATCTTATTAATAAACGTAAATCGTAACGCAAATGTTTTTATTGGCAACATCGGCAACATCTAACTTGCTACTGTGAAATTATGCTGATTCTGTTCTATGCGGCGCCAATTTTTAATCTGTATGCATGCTCTTGTTGGTTTTTTTTTTTTAATTTTTCTCTGTCATTAACCAACGAACCGGAATTAAAATGTTTGGTTTATATATTTCTACCATCACGGCAACTGTTATCTATTACAAAACAATCTTTAATATTCTCATCATCATTTTGGTTGGCTTTACAATCGCCAACATCATCATAACACTGTAAATTTTACGGGTACTTGATATTAACAACTACAACAACCAACATCAACAACAAAACCATGGTGGTTTGCAAATAAACATAAGTACGAACAAAAAATTCAAAATAAAAAAAAACGAAAAAACAAAAACAAAACGTGTATCCAATTTAACTCCCTTCAATATTTCAATAATACAACGAAAACTCAACACAAAAAAACCCGCGCAAAACATGGCACTCCAAAAAATTCTTTTATGAAAAATACAATGTGATATTGCCACAATTACACAACCACTATCCTCTTACAATTTTACGGTGTCCTCATCCTGGTCCTATTCTAACTACATTTACAACAACTATAATTAAAAACAGAAACACAACTTGTTGAGATTTCGAGTCGTATACAAATACTAGAATCTGGAGATTTATTAATTTCAAACGTACGCGAATCTGATGCTGGTCTTTACACATGTGTGCGTTCAAATGAGGCTGGCACTGTTAATGGTGGAGCTTATTTAAGTGTTTTGGGTAAGTACGATTATGTTTTGCATCAATTAAAATTTAAAAAAAAACATACTTACATACGTACATCAGATGTACATAATAAATAAATACAAGAACACAAATTGTACATCTCATTTTAAATTGTTGAGCATGCAAGTTTTGTAGCATATTGTATTTACTTTTAATAATCCATTATTGTCATTTTCTATTGATTTTATTTCTACATATTTCTTTTTAACTCTACATTTTAACTAACATTTAAACATTTTAAGCATTTTATGTTTTAAACAGAGTGGGTCAAAAAACTATCGCAAAACTGTACATATTAACATATGTATGTACATATGTATATTGTATCTTTAATCAGTAAATAATCACAGTTTTACATTTGCTTTATTTTTTACTTTTATAATTGTTTCTGATTTTACATAATCATAAATTCTAATAATAATAAAATAAAATAAATAAATATTTTTGTTGAATAGTATTTATATTTATTAACACTAGGTTTACGAGACGCGTCATTTTGACGCATTTCAAATTTTGTAAGGAAAAGTACAAACACCGTTTGCATTTTTATCTTATCTCTTGTATTGACTTTTATTCAATGGTCGAGATAAATATATATTGAGGTCTACTTTTTTCAAAAGTGTTGAAATATTGAAATTCTTTATGTGGTATACCTATCTCTACGGATATGCGTCAATTTGACGTGATCGTAATTTATACAAAGACAAAGCGATAAGCAACTTTTGCGCAATAAGAGAAAGAAGGGAACGCAGAATGTCAGTTGATGTTAGAGTGCGAAGAGATTTAGAAGGTTTCAGTTGCTTAGTTCGAGTATTGAAATAAAGTACTAGAATATTTTTTGAATTAGTAATATTATTGTGAAAATTTTATACTATTTTGATAAAAAGCCCTTCTGTACCATCTAAATATGTCTAGAAGAGGAAATAAAATTTTACAAAACATAGTTAGTATTTGTGAAGAGTGTTCTGGCTCTGAAGAGGATGAAAATGAAGTGATTCAAGACGAGGATGAATTCGAGATTTTGGAATCTGATGAAAGTATGCAAGCAGGGGACTCATCAGACATTGAAAAAGAAAATCATCAGAAATTTGGTCTTCGCAGAAAAAGGATGCGTATCCTATCCTCCGAGAATGAGACAAGTATTAGGAGATCGTCCCAAAATTCGGAGGCAGTCTGTGATACAGAAATAGCGGTCGGTGGAACAACTTGGACGAAATTGAAAGTGGGCGGATCTAGTGGCCGCTATCCTTTCCACACAATCTTCAAAGACATCGCTGGACCTACTGGCTACGCAAAACGCAATGTGATGGAAGGTAACGTAAGCATTGCTTTTCATTTGATTATAATCAAAAAGATGATAGAACATATAAAAAGTTGTACTGAAGAAGAAGCAGGTCGTGTTTTGAAAGGAGATTGGAAGATTTCAACCACAAAGTTGCTTGCTTTTATTGGGATTTTGTACGCTAGGGGAGCGTATGAAGCAAATTCGCTGAATGCTTTTTATTTGTGGTCCAAAGAATGGGGACCTGCTTTTTTTTCTAATACAATGTCCAGAGATGATTTCATGCAAATTCTTCGATTTGTCCGATTTGATAAAAAAAACGGAACGATCTAGACGTTTACGCACCGACAAATTTGCAATGATATCGGAAATATGGAATCAATTTATATACAATAGCCAATGCTGTTATAAACCTCATGAAAATATTTCAATAGACGAGCAACTGTTCCCTACAAAAGCCCGCTGCAAATTCACTCAATACATGCCAAATAAGCCTCACAAATTTGGGATAAAATTTTGGTTGGCAGTAGATGTGCAATCTAAATACGTTATAAATGGGATTCCTTACCTAGGGAAGGATGAAACGCGAAATTCAACACCGTTGGGCGAATTTGTAGTTATGAAGTTAGCGGAACCATATCTTCATCACGGAAGAAATATAACTACGGATAATTTTTTCACCAGTTTTCCTCTAGCTGAAAAATTAGTTGCAAAAGGAACCAGTTTAGTTGGAACTATTCGAGCCAACAAGAGAGAACTTCCAAAGCCAGCAAAAATCAAGAAAGATAAAATGAAGTTGTATTCTTCAGAACATTATAAATCAGGAAACTGCATACTTACTATATATAATAGTAAGCCAAATCTAAAGGTGCTGTTACTAAGTACTAAGCACACTTTTATAAAAATAAAAGACAATAAAAAACATACACCGGAAACAATAGCTTATTACAATAAGACAAAGTTCGGAGTCGACGTAGTGGATCAAATGGCTCGCAAATATACCAGCAAATCAGCATCTTTTCGATGGCCTCTCCAGGTCTTTTTTAACATCTTAGATTTAGCGGCAATTAACGCATGGATATTATACACAGAGTGTACAGGGTCAAAACTATCCAGAAAGGAGTTTCTATTTCAGTTGGCCAAAGAACTTACAGAAGGAGAAAAGAAAAAATCCAACAACATAGATTATAATCACCCATTACCTAGTACTTCGGGAGAACGTAGGACTTGCCAAATTGGCTTTTGCAAAAGAAACAGAAGCAATAACATCTGTAAAATATGTCAAAAGGTTGTTTGCGGAAAATGTACAAACAAAATTGAGTATTTGTGTCAAAAATGTGCAAAATAAATGTCAAATATTGAAATAATCTGTAATAAAACTATTGAATAATAAAACCTTTCTATAAATATATATCTCACATTTTCATTTGTTTCTTATAGTATATAATTACATTATTTTCTAAGTGTTGGTGTATGTATTCGTCTCTGCGTCAAATTGACGCGTGTTCGTAGAGATAGGTATATCAGAAACGTCAGTAAACCTAGTGTTAATATTATTTCTCGAAATATTTTATTAATTTCCTTGAGACAAAAAGTAACCAAAATGAGAAAAAAGTCCACATATACACATTGAAGAAAAAAGTAATCAATTTTGGTTAAAAATAACCAAAACGGCAACACTGCTCGTAAGGTCTATGAAGGAGGTAGACAATTTGATGACAAGCAGTCACTAATTCAGGCCATTAAGGATGTTTGGAATGAAATTTCGTTGGATTACATCAATTCTCTTTATCTGTCAATGAAAACCCGTATATTTGAAGTTATTAAAAACAAAGGGGGTTATACCCATTACTAATAGTATATATATAATATAATAAAAGCATAATTTTAAAACATACTTGTTCGCTTTAAATACTAATAAATGCTTTAATAATTAATAATAATAATCGATACAATACTAACCATGAAAAGATGGAAGCCAGAAGACGCCAATTCTTCAATTGCTGGATGCCTACTTTGGAAAAAGGTGAGTGTTTTCACAGTGCAACTGATTGATAATCTAGAAAATAAAAAGCCCTTTTCAGAGCTAAAAATATTTTCAAAAAGAGATAAAATAAAAAAACTAGTTTTGAGCTGCAAAAACTGTGTACTTGGTGTGGAAAACAAATAGCCCTTTTCAAAATATTTCCAAATAAAATTAAAACTTTTTTCTTGGACTACTCTTTAAATGATGACTAGTTGTAATTCTTCCATTTCATTTAAAAATATTAGTTTTATTAATTTGTTATATTCATTTAAGTTATGTACTTCAGAGCAATTAAATATATAAATATATTTTATATTTAAAATATTATAAGCAAACTTATTTTTACTCAAAGAATTTCTTAAAAACTATCACAAACAATACAGAGGTATTGTGCATGGTAAACATAATTATTGTGATCAAAAATTAGATATTTCAACATTATTTTCGCATATTCAGCAGCGGCAAATATTGCATCAAGATAAAGCTATAAAACAAATTAAAATTGCTTTAAGAAATCCTTAACACTGTTGCTCTTGTTGGACCAGTTGGAGTTGGTAGAAGTCTAGTTCTGAGAGCAATTCAAGAACATTTTCTTATGCATTGAATACATATGTAAGAGATGAAGCGGAGATTCTTCCATTAAGCAACAACCCAAACATGTACTGTTATTTCATGTATTCAATTTAAATACTATGCTTACTGTGGAAGCATATGCGACAGAAAAAAAAATTGCTACAAGACTTGCCCAATTGTAAAATAGTAAATTTCAAAAGCTTTACGCAAAACGAAGTAAAAGATTGTATAAAACGTGAAGCTCAAATTGAAAATATTTCATTAACAAAAAACAATTATGACGAAATTGTTAACACAATAGATCCTTTCAAATCCGGCTGTAAAAATGTTAATGCTAAAGTTTTAATGTATGGCACAATAAAATCCAAAGATTATAATTAAATTAGATGACTACATATTTATAAAGTTTTTGTTTTTCTTTATAATAACATTTAAAAGACTGTCTTATTTATATTGTTGGAGCTCCTGTAATTGAAACAATTTATAAATAATTTTTTATGTAATTTATTTAAAATTTTAAACTGTAACATTATATTGCTATCCTCCAATCAAATTCCAAAGGAATATAATGAATAAAATTGTATTGTTTGTAATTTAAAACCCTTTGGTTGTTTTTCTTTCTTTTGAATCGTTAACAATGTGTTACAGATGATAAGTATGGTGGCTCATTTTTATACAATAAAGAAATGATAATTCTACGGAAAAAAGGATTTCATATACTATGTTTTATAATATAATATTAAACGATTAGATTTCATATTATCTCTTTTAAATGGTATTATTTTCCGTTAGCTTATTTTAGATATTTTATTTATGTTTGCTTTATACTTAGAAAGTTTTTTTAGCGCTTTATTTTTTATGTGAAATATAAAAATTTCTCTGTCATAGCAAAATATGTACATATTGATGACTGTCTATATTAAAACTGATACATTTAGTCCGTAAAATAAAACTTTTAATTCCTATTTTAATAAAACATTTTTATTATTTCATAATAAATTTAAAAGCAATTAAAGTAAAAATTGATGAATTGTTTTTATGACTTTGAACAAAATATTTAACTTTTCTTTTTATCCTTTCATTAAATTCTGTACAGTTTCTATGTTGACTAAAGAATAAGCTTAAAGATAAATATCTGAAATCAGTGGCTTTAAAGCAATTGCTAGAACACACATATTACATAAATATAAAAGCTGGGGACAAATTACAGCATTCGATATCGAACGAAATTTCTATGTAAATTGTTTTAAAATTGTATGAAATTTCGTTCAATATTGACTGCCGTAATTTGCCCTCAGGAAACATACACTTTCCAATTAAAAAATTTTAATTTTGTATGGAAATCACAATTTTTATCATTTCACTTTTCTCAATAAATTGTGAACAAAATCAAAATATACGAGTATTATTGTTGAGAAGTTTTCGATTCTTTTAAACTCAATCGGATATTTGATGGAACTCGATTTCGGTCGAAATTGAAATTGAATAATGTTTCAAGTTGCTTTAACTTCCAAAACTTTTCAGATTTGGAATTCCTTTTTAACTCATTACCTTAATGACTATAGCCACTACATCTTTGATTATTACAATTATAAAATAATTAAAGCAGATATTTCTTATAGTATGACTTTGAAAGTACAAACGGTTTCAATTTCGAACATATCGTCGTGCGGGAGTTTAAGTGCTCTATACGCCATTTTTTAATCTCAAGTTAATGATGCTAATTTAGGTGTTTGACACCAACATTTTTAAAATATGCAATCCGTTTTCGGCTACTTATCTCCGAAACATGATGAGATATCAGAAAACGGATTACAGATTTGAAAAATTTGGGGTCGAAAACCTAAAACCTATTAACTCGAGATATATAAAAAATATGAAATGGCGGATAGAGCACTTAAAATCCCACACGACGATATGTACATATTGAACCGTTTTAAAGTTGTTTCTTGTGACGTCCAAGAACAAATTTTACTCTCAAAGTTTTATAAATAATATAAAGGAACCGCGCAGTACATAATCTTTTTATTTGGTTTATGATTTAATAAAGTTTATTTAAAAATTACATTTGAATATATTATGTAAAGGTAAGAACTTTCTTTGAGAGGTAAGAGTATAATTTTAAAAATTTTTTATAGGCAAAAATTTTATATGAAAAAATTAGGTTTTTTTTAACTACGGGATGCATTACGCTTCTGCATGTATGTCGCTTTGGGATTTCAAAGACAATGCACATACTAAGTACATAGCTAACTATCACTTAATTCACATCATGATTTTTTTTCATGATTTAGTTGCATGACATTGCACATGACTTTTTTTTCTTGTGAGCGAGAGTTGTAGAAAATTTAGAGGGGCTAAAAGAGAATCGAGAATTCTGTTTTTTTAGTTTTGTATGTACATAAATTAAAAAAAAGGATTAAAAAAAAATCTGAGAAAAAAAAAGAAAATCTGAGGAACATAAAAGAAGTCAAATGTGATGATGTGGAATAAGGAGTTGGTGGAGAGCGCTTGATACTGCAGTAATAGTAGTAGTTGATTTTAAAGAAAAGATGCATGTTTTAAAAAGCATGATGTGAATGCCAGAGGATTTTGGAAGATTCTTCAAAGAAGTATAAAAGATAGTCATGCTTCTAAAAAATCATGATATGAATTGCGTGCATGGTTATCATTATTTGATACCAATTTCGGCGATGAAACATATGGTTGAATAATCAATAATAAATTTTTAGTTTGGCATTAAATTAATACCTATTTTTAATAAAAATTATGTTGAAAAGAAATGTTGTTTTTAAATTTCTACATCATAATTACGTTCCATATCATAATTATTGCATATCTTAACACAGTTTTATATACTTTAATATCCATTTAATTCTATTCTTCAGATTTCTTTTGTTATAAAAGCCTTACAAATTTTAGTTTTTGGCAAAATAAGTATATGAACCATACTGCGAGAAAACAAATTAAAATTTAAAATTTTTCTGAAACACTCTAAAACAATACAACTAAAATGACCATGGAAAATTGTTTAGAAAAACTATGTTTTAAAAACTGCTATATGTAATTAAAATTAGTCTCATGCAGAGAGAGATCTGACAATAATGATTATAATACACAGACAATTCGTACATATGTATATACATAAGTACATAATATGTATGTTTGTATATGTTATTATAGTTTGCAATTATAACCAGGGCGAAATATTAATAATAAAAATAATTTCAAAAAAGACTTTTTAGGACAATGGTAGAAGAAATGCTGCTTCGCTGGAGAATGTTTTGTTTTTGTTTTGATTGCCTTACAAAATATTGTGTGAATATTAAAGTTATTTAAACATTTTTTAAAGAAAAGACAAAATTGTGTTGCAATTGTAATATGAATTCATCATAAGAAAAACTTTATTGTGTAGAATTTTGTTATACACTGCGTTCCATATGAATAAATGCAGTGTTGTAGCAATCAATTTAAGTTTGTTGCTCTCAAGATAATTCATGGAGAGAATTTTGTTGTACTTTTTATCAGAGTAGGAAAATAAACAAAACTGAACGTTTGATCTCATTTTGTTGTGTTCTTTACATTGAGTAAAACAAAAATAAAACAGAAACGGTGAGAAAGATTGTCCCATTTAATTTTGTATATTGTTTTTGTTTTGAGTACTACAAATACACTAACTCAAATGTGCGTAGGTATAACAAAAAATGAGTGAGAAGAAAAAGGAAAGAAGATGAGAAACAGAAAAGAAGAAGAGAAAAAAGAGCAAGTTATACGAATGTAACCGAATAACAAAGCAAGCACAAGAGCGAAAAGCTAATTGTTTCATTTGCGCTCTTTCTCATTTAGAAAGTATTTGTTTTGGTTTTGCTCATGTACAATACCATTAAAAAATATTTGAAAAGTGTATGACTTTGTTGTAACGTTTGCGAAATGTTTTGTTTGTTTGCCCACTCTGCTTTTTATTAAAGGTTTGACAATTGAGAAAAAGAGTGTGAAGAAAGAACACTCGAAAAAGTTCCGTTAGATTTTATCTGTGCATGTTTTTGTAATTTGAAAAAAAAAATTGTTTTATTTTTGCGTCACTTGAATAGGTGCATTGATTAAAATGTCATTGTATAGTCGCTTGTTTGAACTCTAACTTGAAAATTGTTAATCGTTTTTTTAAAATTAAGAATAAGAGGGTTTTTCTATAAGTTTAAATTGAAAGTGGGCCGCGGTAATTCTTTAACAGGGGAAGAGTGGGCTAGAATAGATATCTATAACGATCAAGGTCTGTCTGGCAGTGAAATTTCCAAAAAAAATTATTAAAAATGGTAACGTTGTATAGAACTTCCAAATGTATACAAATATATTAGGAACATTCTTGAATATGTTTAAACCCAGCTGGCTCTGTCTTAAAGATATCCTCGAGAATGGGTGCACGTCAATTGTCTATCCTGCACGACGCATACACGACACCCAGAACAATTCGTTAACGATATTTTCAAACAAATGTCGCAAAAATCGTGGACGACTGGTTGAGCGACAATGTCACTGAGGTTGTCGTCGACCGCACACTGTATTAGCAATACAAACATGTTGTCATTTTTCTGTTTATCATCGACAACTTCAAGGAAATAGACCACAAAATGTTGTGTACGAACACCTCCGCGATGTTGTCGACAACCCTTAGTGACATGTCTTGGAGAAATCCTTGACATGTACGACGATTGTGCCGTGCCAACTGGGTATAAAAACAAAATTCGCGTATAAAAATCAAGTATTTGTGTTTAAAATTATAAAAAAAAATCAAAAATTGTATATGGAGTTGTTATTGTTTTTTCCATGCCTGCATTTCTGTAAAAGAATGCATTTTAGAAAAAAAAAACTCAAATAAAATGTAACATTTGTTTGTATTTTTAATTTTTGCTGTTGATTTTTGCTTCCAATAGACACAAATTATTATAAATAGATACTTAAACAAAATGTTCAAAAAAGCATCACTGAGCAGTGTGCCAATTTTATTTGTGGAGTAAGCAAGTGTTAGGACCAGTTTCAGATTTGTGTACGTTTAATAACAATAAATCATCAGACTCCATACTTTGTGGGCTAAATTTAAAAATCTCAACAAGTTACATACAAACGACTATTTTTTTTATTTTTCACTATAATTGTTGTTGATGATACTCGTATGCATGCATGTAGGTATATTGTTAGTTATGAGCTAAATACATATCCCATTGTAAACATTCATTAAAAAGTTGTTTTTGGTAAAACACCATGTGGTGCGCGATTATTATTCGGTGTTTATAATATGGTTGAAGGATTAAAGTGGTGCATGGGAAGCAGATTTCAAATGTGTAAAGTTGCTAACATTTTGCACATACTCGTATGTATGTACTCTACTCGTACTCTATTCTTTTCCCTTTTCCTTATTTATGGGCTTATTAACGAGAATTTCCATTATAATTGCGATGATGTTGATATTGTTTTTGTTGTTGTTAATATCAAGTATTCCTTAATTTGGTAGCGTTATGATAATGTTGGCAATTGCAATGCAAATCCAATGATAATATAATAACAATAATAAGGATTTTAAACAATAATGACGGCGGCAAAGTTGGAATCAATTTGGGTATTTTATGCTTTTTCATTCATAATAGACTATGACGTCGTGTTTGTGGAGTAGCATGTAAAACAGACATTTTATTTCCGGTTCTTTGATTATAACATACATATAAGCCTGTAAATAGAAAAGAAAGAGTATTATTATAACAACATACTGATTAATTTTTGACCACTAATGCATACCAAATAAGTTTATACGTTTGGATAAAACTATCAAATACATATCTGGTTGAATTAACATTTTTTCCTTTTATTTATTTATATTTTTGTTTTTGATCAATTTTGTAAATGTCGCTGTTAAAATTTTTATCATCTGAATTTGTACTGTTACGTATGTATATGTATGCAGTTATAAACAATATTTCGTATAATTATAATTTACTAATCACTAACTAAAAACACATTGAACATTAAACAATTTACATCATAATACTCGTATTTAGTTTGAATTTTAAATGTTGCATGTGGACACAACATTAAATTATAATTTTTATTTGGAAGTATAAAAGTGATACTGTACACACAAAAAATTAATGTCAGTAATACCCAGAAAACATGAAAATAAACACTTAAAAACAATGTTTTACCCGATTATCTGTATTTTGAAATTAGACCTCCATACTTGCTGAGTATAAACTATCTTACATTTTTTAATACACAGTATAAATAATACATATGCATGTACAGGGTGTCGGCCGGGAAGGTATACTACTCTGTTTAAAAATGTATCTTATATTGAAAAATGTTTTATTTAATATCGGCAACTATATATGTAATACAATATCAGATAAATGTCCGCCTGTGGTGGTGGTGTGGTTTGTTTGCATAAACCTTGCTTTTCAGATATCCCCACAAAAAGAAGTCCGAAACAGTCAAATCAGGCGACCGTGGAGGCCTATAAACATCACAATTCCTTCAAATAACTTGCTGTGGAAAGAGATCTCGTAGTAATTCCATTGTAATCAGGGCTGTATGCGATGTGGCATCGTCTTGTGGTAACCACATGCTAGTCAAGCCCAAAACATGCAGTTGTGACGTTAAAAAGTTTTTAATCATATTACGATATCGTTCCTCGTTGAAAGTTACCGTTACGCCGTTTTCAGCTTCTAAAAAGTAACGTCCAATGATTCTTCCTGACCAAATTGTACACCAGACTGTTACTTTTAATGGATGCAAAGGTGACTGATAAATAATTTGAGGGTTTTCCATTGCCCAGAACCGACTACTCTGTTTATTCAAATATCCATTCAAATGAAAATTTGCCTAGTCAAAATTTCATGTAACGTTCTCATCGTTATAGTAATCGATTATTGATTTTGATAAAATGTTTCAACCATTAAAACACGTTGGTTTACCGAAAATTAAATACAATAAATATATTACAAAGTAGTATACCTCCCGGGCGGATGCCAGGATATTTTGATTTAAATAGTGATGACTTTCTTATCCTCCATACCGCCATATATAATAATAGTTTATTTATTGTTTTTAAATAGTTTCTTAGTTCTTTGAAGCCTCAGCCATCAATATCTATCAATGAAAACTTTGTTTTAGAGAACATTTTATAACATTTGGTTGATCTTCTTCTTATGATCAAGGAACAAACAGTATTACAATATCAATATTAAGATACACAGAGGGAAAAAAGGCGTTCTAAAATTGTTAACAAAGCGTATCAAATTAAGAACGTATCGTGAACAATATTTTGTTAGCTTTCGGTATCAAATCAAGCTTAATTCGTTAATAAAATAAGAACAAACGGCACATAATACCATAAGTTAATAAATCAAGAACAACCGGTAGTAAAATCGTGAACAATTGTATAAAAATACCATAAGTTAATAAATTAAGAACGATCTGTTATTACATTACAAATAACCTATCGACTTATCGAATCATGAACGATATGGTATCACAGTAAAATCATATTGGTATATGGCAAACTTTTGTATTGTTTGTTAGTTTTTTTTTATTAAAGCTTTGTGTGGAAGTGTCATCCGAAAATGTAATTAATTTTATTTACTTATTTTCCTTCAAAATCTCTGCTTATACGGAGGAGCTAAGTGTGGATGACAAGAACAAGAAAAGATTTTTTCAATTAATTGATATGAAAAGCATTTTTGATATGTTAAAAAATAAATGAACAAAAAAAAAAAATAAATAAAAAAAGCAATAAAAAATATAATTAACCGCTTTCTAGGTGCTAGTTTTACATTCAAAAGTTTGCGGTACTTAAAAAATTAGGATTTAAAGAAGTTATTCTTCCACTCGGACTTCGAATTAAGGTTAGATGTTTCTATAGAAAAAACTGAGGTATTATTACGTTTTATATAGTTTGGGTACGTTAATGCATTTTTTCTTTTTTTTTTTTTGTTTTTAGTATTAGTTAGGAATTGACGATGAGACTCTATCAGTTCAACTTTCAAGAAACCGGAATTAGGAATATATGTATGTATTTTTGGAAATATATAATTAATATACATATATATAAATATAAATTTATAACTTTAGATAGTAGGAAATTATTATTTCCGTATGATGAAATTGAAGTGGGGAATGGAGATACAACTTTAGATTACAACAGATTAAAAGCATTTAATTTAAAAATGACTGCAACTAAGTTTCTTTTAACACTAAATCCATCACTTCATGTGTTATACTAAGGAGTTAATACAAAATGTTTTAACCACCATTTTCAGCCAAATGAAGAAGTTGGTTTCCTTAAAGGTAAAACTGATTTCAGAATTTGTGAGTACCCTATTGCATTTGTACCCAGTATATAAAATTGAAAATTCTATTTTCGAGTTAAGTATATATAAATTTGTTCAACAAGTTATCAATTTTAAAGTAAGGGAATTATGCATATATATACTTTATGTAAATATATATCAACATTTTTTTTATTATATATAGATTTTATTTAATAAACAGTGTAATATAATTTTTTTTTTGTGTTTTAATTGTTAGGACTTAATGGGTTATTTTTTTGTAGATAAAATAATAACAAGTCGTTCACAAAATAAGAAAAATTGGTAACAAGAAGGGAACAGTGTGTTATCAAAACAATAACGATTGGTAATAAAGTGATACCGAGTTGTTATTGAAATATTGATGCCAACTGTTAACGAAGTAAGCACAAACGGACTTAACTCAATTTCAATACCAAATGGTATCAATTTCAATACCAAATGGTATCAATTTCGGTAGTTTTCTACCGCTTTTTTTCTGAGTGTAATTTTTGGAAAAACATAACGGCGCAACTTACATAAAACTAAGTCCAGTAACTATACCAAATTAGTACCATACAATGAGGAGTAAAAGTGAGAGCAATTATGTATGAATTTTGCATTTCTAAATAGTCGCCGAGGTCTAGGGGTTAGTGTGTTGGATTACTAAAACGATAGCGCTGGGTTCAAATCTCAGCTCTGATATCTTTAAAAAAAGAAATATGAAAAGATTATTTCTTTCGGCAACTGCCTCTCAGCAGCCTTCTGGCAAAAGCTCTGGGAGTAATAGATTGATAAGGCGTCTCAAATCTGTCGTTCGGAATCGACTTTAAACTGTAGATCCCGGTACTCATGGATAAAAATTAACACACACAACATGAGTGCTGCGAGAAGCTAGGCCGTATCTCTGAAACAGGGTTGTAATGGCCAGTTATGTAGATGTAGGTATCATGCCCACCTATTATTATTTCTTTCAAAGTTACTCGGAAATACAAATTGAGAAGGTAATATTTATCACTTCTATTTATGTTCAACTCCCTTGTTAAAGGTTAAGGCAAGAAAGCTTCCCGCTAAATTAATTAATTCATTGTCATTCAATTGTTGTAATTTATTTTCCAAATTTAACTTGGAAATATAAAAAAAATAACATACAGGAACAATTCTTGAAAGTTTTAATTTAAAATGTCAGTATGCAAAAGAAAGTAACAAAAATAAAAAATAAAACTGAATAAAATAGGGAAAGAGGTATAATAAATCCATTTCATTTACATATCGTCGCAAGAATTAAAGAACGCTGTAACTGACAAAACATTTAATGTTCACCAGAGCCAAAAACCTATCTGAAAGTAGAACAAAGACACTGGTATTTTTCAAAACGCCGACGGCGTAAGTGAATTTCTTTTCATCGTAGATATCTGGGACTGGGACCAATCCACACGTATTTTTTTCTTCTGATAACAATGATGCAAAAAACGTAGTTTCGATTTTTTGTCAGTTACAGCGTTCTTCAATTCTTGCGACGATATGTACATGCATGTAGGCTCTCTTGGAAAGAGACATAAAAACTTGTACAAGAACAAAACTTTTCATCTCAATGACTTCTGGTGTTTAATATTTTTTCTTCTAGTTGTCGATGAACTTTTTTTCCCCCAATACTAAAGGATTGCACTTTTTCTTAATCCTATACTTACATATACTATTTATTAAGAGAATGATGCACAACATCACCAATATGAGTTAAGTGAAGAAAAACAAACTTTAAAACTATTATTAGAACTTTATAAAAGTGTTTTACAAAATAACATTCTTTAAAAGTTACCAGTACACAAACGTACTCGTACATACATATTATAAGTTTCAACAGGAGTAGACTGTATTTTATTGCTTTAAAAAAGCTAAGCAGAGAAAAAATTAAATGTAAAAAAGTTCGAGTTCAACAATTTTAAACTTGTTCTCACATTTTCTACAGTAACTTTTGTCACTTTAAGAATATCCCTTAATAATCAGTCTAACACGCATACACATTTGTTACACCATACACACACTGACAGAAATTCATTTCCGACAAATGTTTTATATACAGTTTTTTATATATATTTTTTTATTTAGTTTTTGTCATTCAACCAATAGTTTAGAGTTTAGTTTTATTGTAATAATTTTGTGCTTTTTAAGTTTTCTTTCGTTTTCTTACGTCTTTTCTAAAGAAATAAAAAAAAAATCCTTACTAATCGCATGCCATGACTCTGTGTAAGTGTTACATATTAAATACATAAGAAACACGCAAACAACAATACAAAATAAAAAAGTAAAAAGTTGCATGCAACACAACTTGAAACATATTGCTTGAAAACAGTTAAAAGAGTACATACTTTAATAATTTGTTGAAGTGATACTTTCTACACTGTTTCCAAGGCTAGTCTTAAGTACTAAATAATATCAAATTATATCGAGAAACTTTTGAGATCTTACATTATAGGGATATATTGATACAATTTTTAGTATACTCTGATTACTTAAAAGTATTCTTTTTGTGTCTAATGCAGAAATTACCAATTTGAAATTTACAATTCAATTCAATTTTTTATTTCCGTGAAATATTTGTATACAATATTTTTCTTCTTAAAATAATATACATACATACATATATACATACATATATATTTGGCCATTACAACCCTAGCTTCTCGCAGCAGACATGTTGTATGTGTTAATTTTTATCCCATCTGGGATCTACAGTTCAAAGACGAACTTCGAACGGTAGACTTGAGAAGCTTCTTCATGGCAATCATTTTCTCTCAGAGCTTTTGCCAGAAGACTGTCGCTGAAAGAAATATTTGCTTTATATTTTTTTCAAGATGTCAGAGCTGGAGTGTTTAGATCGGGAGTATCTAGAATAAAAACTAGTAGTCAACTTATTTTAATTTATTGCAACAAGCTTAATATTAGCATTTGCAGTCAGTCTTGCCATTGAAGGAACAAAGGAAGTTAACAAATTAGTTTCATCCCTTTCGGAGCACAAGTTCGTGGTTAAAACTTCCAAATGACTGAATAAGGAACCGGTTGGACTCCACAAGGGTTTGAGTGGGACCATACACCGAAAAACACAAAAGTACCGTTATCTAAAAAACTGTACTTAGAAAAAAATAATAAAAGCGTTTTTCGTGCTCAGGAGGTCCCAATTAACTAGTCTAGGCATGTGGCGTTCTTGGTATTTTTTGGCTGTAAACCAGTGTAATTGGTTCTAAACAATGTGGAGTTTCCCGATGTGGCATCGCTCTTTTAGCCCAAATAAGTCCTGCTTAAAATATTACAGCAAGGAAAACTAATTTAAATATCAATAGACAGACCTTTTTAGAAAGGGATATAGAACACCTATGAGAACATTAGCCTTATTTATTACCAATTGTATACATACATACATAACTGACCTTTATATCCCTGTGTCAGGATTACGGACTAGCTTCTCGCAGCACTCATGTAGTGTGTTCTAATTTTTATCAGTGAGTAGGAGGACCTATAGTTTAATGTCGACTCCGAACGACAGACTTGAGAAGCTTGTTCATGGCAATCATTTGCTCTCAGAGCTTTTGTCAGAAGTCTGCTAAGAGGCAGTCGGTGAAAGAAACATTTTTTTTATATTTCTTTGGTTCAAGATGTCAGAGTCGGGGGCTTCAACCGGAGCTACCATCTTAGTAGGCCAATACACTAACCACTAGACCACGGCGACTACGACTACCTAATGTATATGATCTCTAAATTCCTTCTTTTAGTCAAGTATTACATCCAGGTATTTGACGCTTTTCACCCATTGAACTTTCGCATTTTTTATTTTATTTTATGTAGCCTTGAGGAAAAAAACATAGTCTCTGTTTCCTATTTACATTAATCATAAAATTTAATTTAAAAACTTAACGTTTCTAAACTTACTTTTGAGCAGAGAAATGTTAGAAGTGAAATGTATATTTTTAGTTTTAGTACCTTACTGTAAAATATTGATTTTAATAAATGCATTCTGTTCTTTTTACATAAACACAGGTAAGTACGTATGTATGTACAGTCATTTATGTACACTATTTCTTATCGAAAGTATAATCACCATTTGTATACTGACAACTGAAAAATTACATTCTGACATCACCAGTGTGTATTCTCACAAATTTTGTACAAAAAACCATATTTTGTAGCAGTTTGATAAAACCTAACTATCGCATTGGGTGTTCAGATGATGTATGAATAATAGAAAAATAAATTAAATTAAAAATTGACATCCGTTTTAAAATTTAAACAAAAAAGTACTTTTTTATTTATAAAATGAAGAAAGCCAATTGACTAAAAACTCTGTTGTATTATTTGCTGCAGAAAAAAAAAATAAAAACATTATTTGTCTAAAAAATACACAAAACAGATAAAATTATAAATGCACGTAAAGAATTCTTCAAGCTTAAGGTCTATTTTTAAATAAAAGTCTTTTATTTAATTATCGATATTTCGCTACTTCTGCGTGTAGCGTCTTCAGGAATTATTTATTTATAAATTATTTTCAAAAATTTTTTTGAATTTATATGTAGATATTTTCTGTATTTGAAATTTTAAAATAATTTATAAATAAATAATTCCTGAAGACGCTACACGCAGAAGTAGCGAAATATCGATAATTAAATAAAAGACTTTTATTTAAAAATAGACCTTAAGCTTGAATAATTCTTAACATTAATTAATAAAGGTCGAAAAACCAGAATTAAAAATTATTATAAATGCACTATACATGTCTATATAATACTGTGTTATTATTGTTTTGAAATAAATTCAAAATTACTTACATACATATATTATTGGCCATTACAAATCTGCGTCCGGGTTACGGCCTAGCTTCTTGCAGCACCCAGTTTGTATGTGTCAATTTTTTATCCATGAGTACAGTCGAATTCGAACGACAGACTTGAGAGAAACTTGTTCATGGCAATCAGTTACTCTCGGAGCATTTGCCAGAGGACTGTTAAGATTAATTATAATTAAAAACTGCTTTTCATTTTTTCAAGTACTCAAAAACAAAAATATTTGTCCAGTCTATGGAAAATTCTTTATTATGTAAAGATTCAATACTGATTGCAATTCCAATTTGGAATTCAGAAAATCTATAATATCAGGTGGGCAATATAATAGCTTGAGTTTAAAAATGCAATAAAACAAAAACAGCTTGAAATTTTGCCGAATTAATTTTTTTGTTGTAGAGTACAATTGTTCTCGTTAGAAATGGAATATTTTTTTTTTTATGTATATAGCTGCCGCGCTGGTCTTACAGTACTCCATTCGATTGAACCAATTTGCACATTTTCTAGTAAATGGAGTCGTATCTCGGCAATGGAATCACGAATGTTAACCTTCAATTGGTCAATTGTTTCTAGATTGTCGGCATAACACTTGTCTTTAATGCCTCACAGAAAATAGACGAACGGTGTCAAATCGCTACGTTTTGGCGGCTAATTGACATCACCACTTCGGCTAATTAAACGGCCAATTTGACTCAATGAATTGATTGTGGCATGATATGTGTGGCAAGTTGAACCATCCTTCTCAAACCAAACATCGTTCACATCAATACCATTGATCGTAATGGTTGCGCTGTCCTCAATTACAAAGAAATATGGACCAAGCCGTGCCAAGCAGACACTCGTAATGACTGCATTTGGTGTCTGTAAGACCACATGTGGTTTTCTAAGCCATCAACATGGCAATTTTGTTTCTTAAGTTCCCACCAAAATGAATATGAGCTTCATCCGAAAATATGATTTTATTTTAAGGCAAAATCGACATCATCGTGCACTTTCTCGTTGGCCCATTTAACCAAGCACAAACGAAGTGGATGGTCATGCGGCTTCCACTCCACTGTGGTCGGAAATTTCATTTCGTTGGCCAAAAATCAAAATGTTTAAACTCACGATATATTTTTTTGTTTTTGAAATCTAATAGTCAACATTCCAAAACAACCAAAAATTAATTTTGTTGTTGTAATATGCAATTCACCGTTATTCGGTGAGTCATCAAAGTTGAATTTGTTTGCTTCATTTGTGAACAGAATTGCGTTCGGTGGTTTATAGTGTTTACTTCAATTGTTTGTTAAAGCTGAGAACAAAGCGTGTTAAATAAATGTTTAAATGGAAAACGAAGGTGATGGTAAGTTTATTCATTTAGTAAAATATAATACTTAAAAATTGGATACTCAAAAAAATAAAATAACTTTTTCCAAAAGTCTTGAGCATTTTGGAATAAATTTTTTTTTTAAGTTTGAGTAAGCTTAACACATTTTGTTTAGGAGTGTTAAGCATAAGATTAAAAACCAAACTATGTACTTTGAAGTGTTTAGTTTTTGAAAATGTTTATCTCGATTTGCGGTTTTTTGCGGTTTTTGAGTAATTTCATTTTTCAGTCGTCATTTGTTTACAGAATTCAGCAGTTTTTGATATTTGGTTGACCCAGCAGAAGAAAGGAAAAAATAAGGACGCACTAATAAATTATTTTATACAAAAATGTGGAGCCGATAAAGTATAGTATATTTTTGTAAGAATCGTATTTTTCTCATTTAGAACTAAAAAAAAAAAATAATAAAAACTCAGAAAGAAAAGAAAAAAATATTTTATGTAAAAATTTTTTTTTTTTAATTTTAATTCTAAATGTTGATAATTTAAAAAAGAATTAATTATTTCATACAAAACACTTAAAATATACTGCAAATTCAAATTCCAGTTAAAAATTCCGTTATTTTAAGTTTTAATAGTTTTGGCCAAGAAAAGTGATGTTTCCGACCATAGTGCACTCCTGAACCAATTGAACTTTGAAAGACGGAATATAATTTTTTTTTTTACAAAAAAAATCTCAAATGGCTAAATTTTACTGAAGTATTGTTTTCATCAATTTAACTAGTTTTTAATGACTTGCAGATATGAGGAATTTCTTAAACTATTTCAAACCCTATTTTATAATGAAATATTGCTCATGTTAATGCTTTTAAAACAATTTAAGTTATTTACTTCAAAACAGCACAACGCACATACTCCAGAATTTTCCTAAAAAGGAAAACTTCCCTATTACTATTTTGAATTTACTAAAAATTACTTTATAATTTAACCTATATACTCGTAAAACAACCTGTTAACACAACTCTAAATAAGTTTTTCATGTGTATAAATAAATTTCATATATCGGGTGCTTCATGAATTGGTTTAAATTTGAACCACCGGTTATTTAAAATCTGGCAATACTTATGCCATTCAATTCTGTCACGAAATTTAGTATATTATCTCCACTGAACGAAGTTAAACTTTTCGAAGGAATCTCATTTTCATCTTGGTGGGTACGCTACTCAGCAAAATTTCCCTATTTGGGGTTCAGAAATTTAACACGTGGTTTTATAGTAACTAATTTACCCATCACTAAATGTTTGGTGCCGCTTGTGGGGCGAAGGTATTATCGAAACAATTATTACTTCATTACCATTTTTGTTTTATTGCATTTTTAAATTTAAACTTTTAGATGGCCCACCTATTACTGAAAGCAATATACTGCTTAACAGGGTTTTGTTGTATTAAATAAATTATTAATTTTCCCCTTACATAGTATACTGAATAGCATTTATACTGCGTTAGTCTTCATTACTAGTACTAATGTGAACTGGCACACACTTAAAACTTAACTAAGAGGGTTGCTTTTTATGGCTTAATGAGTTCAAGGAAATGGTAACGTATTTGTAATTAATTTTAAAAACAAAATATAAAAAAACACGATTATTATATAAAACCGTAATAAATAAAATATTGATAAAATTCCTGGTAATTCCATGACATAAATACTCTCTGAACTGTTTTTCATATTGTTAATATCATACAATTTTATTTAAATAGCCAGGTAAATACATAAGCAGACATAACCTCCTCATATATACATTGTGTATAAACCAATATGTATGTATGAATGTCTGTACATTATATGTTTTATAATATTACCAATATTGATTACAGTTATATGCATTTAAATAATATTAATTAAACACTAACGATTTATAATAAAATTGTTTTGTAACCTCGGGTATGTTTTAGCCAATGCCAACGATATTGCAGGTTTTATTTGTCTGCATGCACATACAATATATAAAATGCAGTTTAAAATAAACCAAAATACAGAATGTGTATTCTTTTCATTTTGTCGGCCTATTATTTATACCACAAACAAAAGTCTATTATATCCAGGCCTAGGTTTTGGTATTTGCGTAAATGACATAAAATTTATAAATTTTATAAAAGCGTGGAAGTAATGGGAGACAAAAAGTGTTTGTGTTTTTAGAGAGTTGCAACAAGTGCTTAGTTTTATGCCACCTTCATAATCATTGTCCCAATTTTATATTCTCGTATATCGCAAAAGGAAAAAAGGGGTAAGGTCATTGTCTGGAGTAATATTCGTATATCTTTAGATCCATAACTTACACTTTTTTTATTTCATTTAATTTAGTGTCTATGAATTTAAAATTCCTACAGACTATTTAAGTTAATATGTACCTATACATATAAATATTGTTATTATTAAATTTAGACGCAGTACAATTGCAAGACACTACGACCTTTAATTACGATCTGTTGGGTGTTTTCAAATCTACTGCTTGTTCAGTAGACCTACTGCTTTTGTAATGGTCATGTGCTTCAGAGAGATCATTTGCCTCCCTAAACACATTCATCTAAAAATATCCAGAAGACCACAATTACACAATATGTGTTCCAATCTTGATGATGCCTGTCAGTCCAATACACAAACATCTACATCTATTATCGCCATTACTTGTAAATTCACTCTCACACTATAATAACCAGTAAGAAAATTCTGCTCTAGCCCAACTCAAATAACCGGTATGGCTTTTATTAATGTTTGATTAAAATTCGAAATGCGATAAGAAAACCCCAAATTGCCTCTATATTTACTTTGATTTTTGCATGTCATACGAATAGTTAAAGGTAAAATTTCTGAATTTAGTCCGAATAACTCCATGACCAATGCAAATCCTCACTTAAAAATTGGGCGGAATTAGACAAGTGAGCGCGGTACTTCCCATACAAACTAAATATTAATTTTCGGTATCTAGAGAATGTAGTCGTGGTTAATGTCTTGGCTTATTAAGATGATAGCGCCGGGTTCAGATCTCGGCTCTGAAATCTAGAAAAAAAGAAATATGGAAAAATTATTTCTTTCGGCGACTACCTCTCAGAAGTATTCTGGCAAAAGCTCTGGAAGTAACTGATTGCCATGAAAAAGCTTCTAAAATCTGTCGTTCGAAGTTGACTTTACACTGTAGGTCCTGGTACTCATGGATACAAATTAACACACACAACATGAGTGCTGTGAGAAGGTAGGCTGTAACCCTGACACAGGGTTGTAATTGCCAATTATGTATATATATATCTAGAGAACAGCTAAAGGTAAAGTTTCTAAATTTGGTTTGAATGACTTCACAATAAATTTTCAATCACAAATCAATGTAAATCTTCAGTCGCAAAGTAAGCGATATTTGTATATCTTGAAAATGGTTAAGCTCAAATTTTTGAATTTGCTCTGAATAACGTCATGGTCAAGGCAAATCATCAGACAGAAAGGGAGCATGATGTTTTTTGTATATCTTGAGTACGGCTAAAGTTCATTCCTTATATAGAAAATCTTTTAATTTATTTTGCCTGGCAAAGCCGGCACAGAGTCCGCTAGTATTATGTAAAATTACACCTCTCAAATGTGACGTCCATTTAAACATTTTTTCTAAAAAAAAGGAATTCATTTTATATAAATTAATTGGTCAACATTCAGAGGTTAAACATAAATTTTATAATAATAATAATTTTATTCAATAAAAAATAACGAAATAAACACATTTCGCCACACCAGACATATTTGCATAAGACTTAAATAACTGAGGGTTTAATATATTAACAAGTATGAAGGATTTATAATGAACATTAAAAATATTGCTAAAATTTGTAAAATTCTTCTCATTCTTTATTCAATTATGCATGTTTGCTTGCGGAGAAAATAAATGCGTTAATTCATTATACATAACAAATTATATACATACATACATATATGTACTTGTATAACAAAAAATGTAAAATATCTTAATGTTGGTCAAAATTTTATTTTCTCTTAACATACGAGTACTTGTTCAGTATAATTTTTTAATATTATTTTATGCATTTGTATACTTTATCGGCTAAGGCCTTTTGTACGTTTAATTTTTTCTTATCTGCTAAAACATTTGTTCTACTCTTAATTTATATTTGCGTGTTTGATGTGAATTAAGTATTGCAAGTTTTGGTTCCTTTAATTACTCTTACTTTAGTGTTCATTTAATACAAGTATGTCATATATTTTATATATTAAATTTTTAACAAAAGCATAAATAAAAAAGAAAATCAGGTTATAAACTTTTTTTTAAACATAAAAGTATTTAAAAAGCAAAGATAATAAAGCATAACAAATCCATATTTTGTGTGGTTTGGTTTCTCTTTAAAAATTTCAATGCAAAAAAATTAAAAGAAGTTATTGTTTACTCGTAAAAGTCAGTATAGGGATGCTCACGAAAAAATACATCTATGTTTTTTTCGATGCGATGCATCGTCTACTGATCGATGTTTACGATGCATCAATGAGTTTCGGGCATTCCTAATGCTATGTTCACACGACAATATGCACCACTTGGTTCGCTCTCTGAACCACGATTGTGAAACTCATCGTTCAGGCGCCTGTTTTATTTTTTAACATAATATATATATATAATATTATTATTGTTTTGCTTTTTTTTTGTTCTGTTAGTTAGTTCAGATAAAGTAGCGATAAATTGTTATCAAAATTAGAGATAATAGCACATTCTTCCAGGTTCGCAACAAGATTCAAAATGAAACAGGATGGTTCACTCTCACAATTTTTTATGGCGAATCTACTTGTTTCAAATAGATTCGGCCCTGAACGGCGAATGTGAGAGCAAACCTTGATATTTGCTATTTGTGTGAACATGGTATAAGCCAGAATATTGTATAAGTACATACAGTTAAACATGATTATGACGAATCTCAAAGAATCTCAAATTCAGTTTGTTATAGAAGTACTTCACTAGCCGTTTATACACTAAAAATCAATTTTTTTTTTACGAGTTGATATGCCGTGTTCGTTTTCATATAAAATAAGCGGGTTTGTAGAAGATATCTTTACGCGGATTTTTGTATAACTGAAGTGATAATATAACAAAAAAATTAGTTTTTTTTTTTAATAAATGAATAATGGCTTATTTCGTCAGTGAAGGCTTCTGCACATTTCTTATAATTCTAGTGTGTAATTTGTAAAATAAATTTACTCGAAATTATTCATTGGGATAACGAAAAACTGTATATTATAAACTGCTATTTCTGTATCTTTATATAAAACTACAAAATGCTTGCTACTGCAGCGGACACTACCAAATAGTTATAATAAATCTTATTCATAGTTCATAACTAAGACAGCAACTGCTCTGAAATGAAATGCAATCCTGCTTATTGACATGTAGAGAAGGTAAAATGTCGATAATATTCTAAACGATATAACGGGTTTTTTTGTAGAGTGACATAAGTTTAAATCATAATAAAGCAATGAAATATAAATTTAATATCAATATAACGGGCTTTATTGAACAGAAAATTTTATGAAATTAATGTTTAAATATAATTTCTGCCATGTGGCCGCCACGGCTGGCGTGTAGAAAGAGCAATCTGGGACACCAATTTTCAACAACTTTTCGCAACATTTGCGAAAAAGCAACTATCAGCTGTTAGGTGGGTGGGTCCAATAAAGCAGTTATGCCAACTCAAAGTTGTGACACTCTATAAAAAACACTATTTATACCTATACACTCGTAGTATATATGTAAGTACAATATATTTATTTGTTGATAATTTTCTGTTTGTTATGTTTTTTAATTCCCAGTTTTCTTCTTTTTAAAAGAGTTTTAATTTTATTTTCTTGCTTTTATTTCACAATTTTTTTTAACACACTGTCGAAAAAAATCTGCAATTTGCATTTAAAATTAAACATATCGTCTTGCGGGAGTTTAAGTGCTCTATACGCCATTTTTTAAATCTCGAGTTAATGATGCTAATTTAGGTTTTTGACACAAAAATTTTTAAAATCTACTAACCGTTTTCGGCTATTTATCTTCGAAACTTGACGAGATATCCTAAAACGGATTACAGATTTGATAAATTTGGGGTCGAAAACCTAAAGTGGCATCATTAACTCGAGATATATAAAAAATATAAAATGGCGGATAGATCACTTAAACTCCCGCACGATGATATAGAATACGAGTATATGTATTTAAAATTTAACGCCATGTCAGAAAGCAGAAGAATTATTAATAAGTTACTTTTGAAATTCTTTGCATTTGAATTTTTTTTATTCATTATTATGTAAATGCAATTAACACTTGAAATTTCATTCGTTTTACTCTATTTAGAACTGCTTATGATTTATGTCTCTATTTGTAAAATGCGTGCTTTCAATTTTAATTTTTCATTTTTTCTGCTTTTAAAACAGTACACGAAGATTATTTACAGGACGTAAACAGGACTCTAGATCTGTTTAATAATTACATATGTATGTATATAAAACATATTCCATTCCTTAATTTATGCTGTAATACCTACTTTACTACTATAAATATGTAAAGCAGCAGTCGTTCTTATTATGAAAAGCATATTCATGACTGTAATGTTGATATTTGTTGCTGGTGAAGCCTATAAAAACACACACGCATACCGTTTTGGTGTAATTATTGTACGTGCAGTGTATGTTATATATAAAGTATCCTTTACTTAAATTTAAAGGCATAATGTCCGTTATGATGAAAATATTAATGTGGGTTGTATAACAAGTGAGAAGCCTCAATAATCCAAGAAATTTAAATTAACGGAATGACATACACGACCAACATAATGATATAGTTAATTCCCACACATACATACGTTTATATGTATGTGCTTGTGTATCGGAATGGAACAAAGAGTGTTGAAAGTAGACAATGAATAGTAGCAATATGGAGAAAATGTTTAGTTTCTATGAAGATAACTTTTCTTACAAAATTATTATTTATAAATGTTTACTATATGAGTCTTCATATCCCAATAAATGAAAGCAGGCAAGATATTATAACAACAATTATTACGATAAACAATAACTAGATCTTATGTTAGTAATTAGTAATTCGAAATCACTAATCTAACTGTCAAATACTAGCTGTCAAATGATTATTTCGTATGCCTGAACACTGAAAATAACGTTGTGAATTAACTGGATGCCTGAAAATAGTATTACATATACAAATACTTCAAAACAACAGAACATAGGCGATAATTTTTTTACAAACTGTTAAATTAATTCGAATTAAAATTAAAATTGTTTTAATTAGAACATAATTCTGAAAATTTCTCAATTTTTTTTTTTAAATTTTAGTTTTTGAAAGATTTTAAATAGCTCAATAGCTTATACCTTTGTCATTTTTCGGTCGATTTTCTTCTGGTTGGTGTTAGTTCTTGCGTAGAAGTATTATCTTGACGTACATGAAGAGAAACCAGATGTTTTTTCGACGATTTGTACTTTTCCATCGGCACAGAAGCACTGTAAAATATGATTTTTTTGAAATTGTGTCATATTTTCATCAATATATTTTGAACCGCTTTACAGATCAAAAATCCAGTTATACACGTTTGTTCGTCATCTCAATACCTTCCATTTAGTACCAAGAACGACCCAATAGGACATATATATCTCGAGATATAATTTGTCAAGTGAAAAAAGGTCGAAAAAATGAGAAATGGACCATATCTCAAAAACTGTTTCATAAAAAAAATTTTAACCTTGATTTTTGAATTCAGCGGAAGAAAATACATAAGAAAAATCACATCTCATCAAATGTACATTTTTAGTGTAAACCAGTGTTATTTATGTATAATATATGTATTAAAGTAGTGTTTATATTTTTCAAACTGCTATTAAAGGAAAACTTGGTTTTAAAATTTTTATTTTAAAATAATTATTATACATCTAAGTACAGCTCTTCTCGTATAGCGCAATGAGAACGTTGAAGCAAAATAACGCGTTATGTAAATCAGGTCATACAATGCTTGAAGGTTTTCTGCATGTTATTAAATTTTCAATTTCATTATATGAAAATACATTGAGAAAGTACCGCGTTATACAAGAGATACCTGTTGATACGTATTAGCAATATTAAAAAAATGATGAAGGTTACTGAAAAAGCACCATTAGCCTTAATTTAACTTGAGCTATATAATAGATTTTAAATATAACAATTTAATTGATGCTTTTATTTTCATTTATAATTGATAGTTTAAATAGATTAATATGAAGGCATTATCTTTTAATTGCTGATGTATTTACAACTTTTAAGATAAAGCCTTGCGTAATAATACTGCCTTTTTATAAATGAATTCCTAATTAATAATACTCGTAAATAAGCGCTTAGATCAATTTAAAGGGATTAATAATAAATTATTTAAATTTAACAAAAACAAATCCTCTTATAAAACACTTTAGAAGATTAACGACTACTTGTTATATACAAAAAACGTTACATTAATGAACTTTAAATAACATCGAAGTTCGTACAAGTACACTGCCGATCACTTGAATAGGTTTAATAATTTTTGCTCTTATATTTTAATTTTTCTTCATATAAACTTTAGGAGAATCATTTTTTTTTTCACTTAAATTAAGAGATATTATGAATAATCATATTTTAGGAAGAAAAGAATAAAGGTACAATAAATAAAAATTTGTTATTTTTTGATTTTACTTCAAAATGCTGCGAAAACAGGTGTAGATTTTGGGTCACTTGAATAGGTTTACTAGGAATAAAATTAGTTTGCTTTTGACCATCGACAGTATAATTTAAATTTTAAATATTTGTGAGTTACTGCAATAATATTTTATATATTTTACGTAAAATGGGGCGTAGCAAGGGATTAACTGAAGAAGGAAGAGGTAAAATTAAAGCATTCAATGAAACTGGCTTAAGCCATAGGAATATCGACAAAAAATTGATCGCAGCCAGAATGTTGTAAGTAATTTTTTAAGAAATCTGTCCGATTAGTATAAAAACATGAAAGGGCTGACGAAAAAAGCCACAACAGAAGCGGACAGAAGAGTTAATGTAAGAGCTGCCTCAAATTTGAGCGATTCTGCTGCAAAAATTAGACAAAAATTGGGTATCACAGCTATCATAGGCACTGTAAGATGTGTTATTCGACGTTCTGAACATTTAAGGAGATTAAAAATTAAAAAAAAAACATCTTTTATTGCTGCTCGTAAAGCGACACGGTCTCATTTTTCACGAGAACACATGAACGATAAAAATGAGTGGTATCGTGTTGCCTTCTCAGACGAAAAAAATGTTTAACTTGGAGGGTCCGGATGGATACAACTACTATTTCCACGACCAACATAAGGAGGAACGCTACCTTAGTCGTTTCGTCTCTGTGAGGGAAGTGTAATGGTGTGGGGGCGATTTCATATTATGGTACATTTGTGCTTCAATTCCTCACATCAAAAATGAACGCGAATAATTACAAAACAGTACTTGAGAAGGTGTTTCCATATTTTTCTACTATTTTTAGATATTTAAACAAAATAATGCCCCGATACCCAATGCCAGGTTTGTAAAAGTGTGGATTTAAAGCAAAAATGTCGATATGTTGATGGGGCCACTATATTCCCCTGTCTTAAATATTATAGAAAATGTATGGGGCTTGCTTTCTCGCAAAGTCTACGAGTCCGGCAGACAATACGAAACCAAATAGGCTTTCATTGGAGGAATTAAAAAAGCTTGGTCCAAAAATTTTGTTATCATGAATTGAAAACCTTTATAGCTCCCTCCCAAATGGTATTCTTGAAGTTATATCGAATAAAGGTGGATATACTCCTTAAAAAATCATCAAGCATTGTAAGAAATCTTAAAAAATTAAAAAAGTTTTACAAAAAAATCATTTTCTTCTTTAATTTTTTAAATTGATGAGAGTGAACCTATTCAAATGACCCAAAAAATTGTGCTGAAAATCATATTCGTTTTGGGAAAAAAATTACTAAAATTCAGTTATTAATTATTGAAACAATTTTTTTTATTGTAAACACACATAATCTAATATTTTACCATTTTAGAAAATAATATAACTAAAAACTTAATTACTTTTAGAAAAAAATTAATTTGAATGTAATGAAAATAGTAAACCTATTCAAGTGAGCGGCAGTGTATATAAATTGTACCCCCTACTTACTACTACTACTTCTACTATACAATCAAGTTTAATTGTTTAAGTTTAAATTCTTTGCTCCTTTATTTAACTGCTTTTTTTCTTTTATTTTATAAAGAAGTACATCCATACATATGTATGTATGAAGGCATGTTTTCAATATCTTAATCTCTTTTTTTTTTTTTTTTTTTTTTTTTCAAAGTTTATTTAAACAAATTTTTTGTATACTTAAACTATAAATAAACAAGTAGTGTTAATATAACTTATTATACATAGTCCCATATTCGGGCTCTCGAGTATATTATATATACATATATTAATTTTACAACATGTTTTCTAATTAAATATCTTTTGTATGTATGTGCAATATATACATATGTACAATGATTATAATGTTGTGTAATGGAAAAAAAATGTTGAAAAAATCCGCACTTCTGTATTACAAAAAAAAAAGGTTATGATAAAAGTATAGTCAAGCGATAAAAAAAAGTTATCAGTTAAGCCACCAATATCGTTTTTTGTTTAAGTTCGGAATTATATTTTTATCCTTAGAATATATATTTGTACTGAATCTACAATTGTCGATTGTTAGTTCGTTGCAGTGTATTGTCTTGTCATTGGCTCTTCTATATATATGGTATAATATAGGAATGCCTCTTTGGTTCTGGATAAATCCTTTACTGTCGAGATATATAAAGGCCTCAGGTGGTACATATCCACTCTGCAGTGTCTTGTATATATATTCTTCATTAACATAGTACGGCGCCATAATAAGATTATTTTCTGGACATTGAGAGCTTTTGATTACATGATCACGTATTAGATGAATAATAAAATTGTCAATCCTACTTATCTTAGCGACGTTGTAAAGTTTTTCGTTAGATATATATTTCACATATTCACTTTCGGGGGATCTATAAAGTGTTGTGCACGCTCGTAGACATTTTCTTTCTAAAACTCTGATTTTTTCCATGTATGACGGTGATATATTAAACCATATTTGACAACCATATGTCAAAATTGGCCGAATCAAAGATTGATACAAAATTATCTTTACCCTTGCGTTAACGTATTTTGAATAAAAGAGTGTTTTGTACATAAAAAAAAACCATTTCTTGCTTTTCTGACTTGTAAGTTTACATGAACATTGAAATATAAAAATTTATCAAGGTGAATACCCAAATATTTTACTACTTCTTTATTATGAATACATATATCCGAATTTGATTTTATACCAAAGTTTTTCCATCTAGTTCGAATGTTGTAGTTACACTTTCCTACTGGAGGTCGGAAAAGTATAGTCTCGCACTTGTTGTTATTAATTTTCATTTTCCAATCAGAGGCATATTTTTCCACTATGTTGAAATAAATTTGTAATTTATCATTAATTTTTTCAATCTTGTCATCAGCATGAAAGACAATTATATCATCAGCAAAACCGATAATATTATCGATTTTCTCTAATAGATCGAAAATAAATATATTAAAAAGTATTGGGGAATTTACAGTGCCCTGTTGGAGACCATTAACAATAGTATATTTGTTTGTACTGATTTGTTCCTTATTGTACACAAAAAAGGATTTGTTATTTAATATCTTAATCTCTTTAACACAAGTGAAGAGCAACTAATTGAGAATGAAATTCAAAGAAAAACTTACTAATTGCCGACTGTTAAAAAGACATTAATTTGGTGGCTTATATTAGAAAACAACTAACTTTGAGTGGTTGTTTTTTTTTTTTTTTGCTGAAACGATTTGGTAAAAACTTGTAGAAATTAAAAGGGATAATAATTGTTTTAAATTAATATAATTTTTAAATTCAACTCGCAATATTTGGCATATGCACACAAATAATAATACACGAAACCTAAAAGGGGAGGTTACAATCCTTCATTGGAAACTTTAGGAACTTTAAGTGAACAACAATTAACGCTTTAAAACAAGAATAAAGCAAAGCAGAGCTTTAAACACATCAAATCGTACAAAATGTTAAAACATGAAAAGTTAAATTATGCAAAATGGAGTCCTCAGCGAGAGGTTAATTTTCTTAATTTTAAGAATCTCAAACGAGTGGAATGGCACAATGGCAAAACTACTATCCTAACTTCTTAAAAACTAAACATCATTGATTAATTTTTTCTTAACTCATGAAATATTAGTTTTGTACTGCATGGTGATAATAAACCTATAGTTACAAATAGTTTCGCCACGCTCCACAGTGCTTTGGCCCATTAACAAAAATCAAAATTATTTATCACTCGTAATCTAACAAATGGGTATATTCCAGATTTCGGTTCTTTTTTGAAAATGAAAATTTTTCTGAATCTCCATAATACCAAAATTGAATTAAATTGTAATTACCAATAGATGGTGCGTTAAGTAGATAATGTAAAAATGAATTTGTACAGCATAAATAACTCTGATAAGACCTACGTAGCGGGGGTCAAAAACTAGTTCAATTCTGCTAATGTTTATACATATTCCTTAACGGATATTATTTTTCTCTCAGCGAATGTTTTTCCTGCCAATTATGATATTAGTAAGTTTAAATCAAATGTCCACAAACATTACTCCTTCTTTCCTTCTTCCCATAATATATTTTCCTAAACCAGCACAATGTACGGCATGAGTAGGAGTCGTCCCCTAAGTGCTGGCCTTAATAATAAAAAAAGGAGTAGCGAAATACTATGCACCAAATAAAAGAACATTAAAGCTTAAATACATCTACTTTTTTCGACGAGGCTTTTAATGTTTTACTTTTAATTCCTTTAAACTTCCGGCCCTTATAAAATGCATAAAATACCAACATTATTTTCAAGCTCAGTACAGTGGTGGTGGTTGATTGTAAGAGACAAACAATTGTTTAGCATAACAACCCGAAACAACAAGTAGCGGCGTTTAAAAGCGCAAACTAAAATTGTTTTGCACTTTTTTTCTTGTTGCGGTTAAAGTTATTCAAAAAATATCATTCATTCCTTGTTCTTTTTTTTATTGTTTTTTATATATTGTTATCTGCAATCTTTATTACGGTATCTGAATTTAAGATTTTAACACTTGAAATGTTCTCAGGAGTACATGATATATATGCCTGTAGTATTTGCATGCATGTAAAACAAGGGGAATGGAAATACATAAATATAAAAAGACAAACAAATTCTTGTAAAATATGGAGAATGTGTTTTAATTACAAATTCAAGAGTGCATGATGAAATCTTTTTTTATTTGTTTTATTCCCCTAGAGTTCTGTACTTAAACTTTTAAAATTTCTTATTTTTGTTCTTTACTTTCTACACACATGTTTGTTAAGTGCATAACTTGCAGTTCTAATCGCTCTATTCAAAACTAATTGCAAGCCTTGAAATTAAAACAACAGATACATTTATTTAAAGGAAAAATGGAAAGAAAAATGTGTAAAAATTTCTATCTTTTTTTTTCTTAAAAAATTAAAGATAACGAAAACAAAATGAATTGAAAAGGAAAGCAAAAACATAAATGTAATAAAAGCAAATGAAGTTATTCTTCCTTTTAAATAGATTATATTTGCTTGAATTTAGTGGAATTTAAATTTAAAAATTACAGAAAAATTAAAAAAAATTTTGAGTAATTTTTTGTTTTCCTACTTATTAGATTGATGGCCAGTTTCCGATTAAATGTCCGATATAAAAAGTTAACTTTATGCTAACCATCAAATTATATGTTAAGGGAAATCCTATCATCCCAAAAACTTCAACGTTGACTTTTATGTTAAAGCTTAAAAGCAATTTATCTGTCTAATAACATCCAACCTTTACTATTTTTTGTAATGTTATTATTATTTATTTATTTACTAAGTAAAACACAATACGTACAATATTAAATTATACCCTAGTTATTATTACGAGCGGGTTCGGTGGAAATCGAACCCATTAGACCACTGGGGCATCCAGTGTAACTTGTAAGAATTATTAGTTGATGGCTTATTATAATTTAAATTAATTACAGCCTTACTTATAATAAAAAGTTAGCAGATCGCTGTACGTAGTAGCTAAGTTTGCCATTCCTATACGAAGAAATTCATACTAAAACTTACGAGTTTTCGAATGTTTTGGATTCTCTAACCAGCTACCAAATAAAAGGTGTGGAAAGTTTCAATAATATCAGTTTATAACGGGTGATTAACTTGCCAGTTTTTTGTCCTATGTGCTAACGAGTTGCTAACTTTTCATTATAAACACGGCCGTTAAATTCTAATTCTTAGTTGATTCAGTGAAATGTTTAATTAATTTTTCTGCTTAATTTAAAAAATATTTGGCAATTAACAACAACAAATCACACAAAAATACGTTCGATTAATCATAATCGGGTTGTTTTTCTTTTTAAAAAATCAAAAGATCATAAGAGTAATTTCAAATGTTTTTAATACTTTCTTAATTGATTTAATATAAATTTTAATTGATTTTTGTGTTCAATTTTATTAACGTTTTAATTGATTTAATGAAAATTTTAATTGATTTTGTTTTCAATTAAATATTTATTCAATTATTACTGGCGATCGTATAAGATGTAGCCTTTTCGTGTATTCTGGGATTATGATTTTCTTGTGAAATTCGTAACTATCAAACCGAATAAAATGGTAAATATACAAGAGTTTAATAAAAAACTTTCAACGCAATCATATCTGGAGCTTAAAGAACTGAATTAAATTACACAATGTGAACTTTTTGTCTGTTACCAGATTTTATTACTCATGTTTCAAACACATTGAATACTACAAGCTACAGACTACAATCTATCAGAACTATGATACATGTATGCACCCGACAACATTGCTACAAGACTACACGACCACCGTTGTAGCTGTAGATAACATATTTTGCCTGCGTAAATGTAAAAGTTGCTTTGTAAAAGCAATACAGTGGCTTAGTGGTAGAGCGCTCGAACAAAAACTCACACGACCAAGGTTCAATCCCAGCGAAGGACAAGATTATAAAAAATAAAAATTTGCTGTTTTCTAAAATTACAATTTAAATTAAAAATTAAATTTAAAAAATAAGAAAAATAAGACCATCTGCGAGAAACCGCTCCCTGACATTTGTAATCTATTCCACCAGAAACCAATGATCAGGAGTACAGCGCCACCTGCTATGAAGATAACAGCTAATCTACTGAAGACGCTCACCATTCTTTAAAGATCCACCGACAGATGAGACAATTGCTGTTTGATCATTCGAGGGTGAAGGTATAACACTGGCTCTGGATTGGACAAATAGACAGCAACTTGTTTCATCAATAAAAAAGCTCAAAATATACAAAAATCTGTGAAAAAAAAAAAAAAAATACTAAAAACAAGAAGAAGAAGAGCAATCGGCTTATATATTAGATGTTAATTACGTTGCTGCAGTCTTGAAATTAATTAAATAGAAAACGATATTTGTCGTAAGCCGCATTTGTAGTTGTGTATTCGGAAGTCAGTAGTCTTGAATGTGTTTAAAGCAAAATTTAAAAATTAAAGTATTGCCGGGTATAAAAATTTAATATGCATATCGTCGCAAGAATTAAAGAACGCAATAAATGACAAAACATTTAATGTTCACAAGACACTGGTATTTTTCAAAATACAGACGGCGTAAGTGAATTTCTATTCATCATAGAAATATGGGACCGGGACTAATCGATGCGTATATTTTTCTAATAAAAAATATGCAAAAAAACGTATTTTCGATTTTTTGTCAGTTACACCGTTCTTTAATACTTGCGGTGATATGTTTTTATTAAATTAATGTATTTTTGGGAAATTTCTATAAACAGAAGACATGACTTTGCGCCCTTCTTCTACATACAAACTTTAAATATGTACATTTTCGTATTTCTCCTTCCACGTATTTTCTAAAAAAGGTGTACAATGTTTTTTCTTCACGTTTTGCTCACTATAAGCATAAGTGTTTATATTACAATTTATTCTTAAATGAAATTTTATGATATTACGAACAAGGTGATTAAAACCATTTGGCTCGGGGTAGTAAATTATTTAGAACTCATTACACCAGCACTATCGAACTAGCACACTAACCACTAATCAATTGGAGCACCCGTATAAACCCTATTTATTTTTATTTTGTATATTTATTGAAATAATTTTATCATAGCACAACAAGATATAAATCTTATAAGTGAGAGTACTATGTAAGGAATCAAACATTTATAAAAAATTAAATGAAATAAATATTAATTAAACAAATATTTTGAATAAAATAATAATCCATGTAATAAAACAAAAGAAATGAACAAAAGATACTCAACTATGAAAATATATAGTAAAAACTATTAATTTATTATTTTCATGGTAAATTTGATTAAACTTGCCCTGCTATATAATTTCGTTAGAAGGACTCATGTTGTAATAGATTTGTTTATTTTTTTTAAATATTTTTCTCATACTTTGTAAGTGAAATTTCACGGTAGAGCAATTCTTTTCAACACTTAGTAAATTAGTCTTTGAGTAAAAATTTTTTCTCAAGTTTTATTTACCTAAAGCCAAAAGCCCTTTTCTTTAACTGGCTAAAAGAGAAACTTTTTCTTTTTATTTTACGTTAACAAGCTTCTTTCATTTAATTGCACTTTAAATTAAAATATTTTAAAAGTTCTCACAACAAAACGGCTGCATGAAAGAAAAACAGAGAACTTAATGTAACACTGTAACTTTTCTAAGGTGGTATTAAGTGGGAGAATGAGTCGAATTAAACAATGAGTTTTCAACAAACTTTACTAAAAACCAGCGATTGTTTTGCAGTGCAAGTGTAGAATATTTAATTTACTTTTGTTGGCGGTGGTATAAAAAGAACTGGGACACTTGTTGCTGTAACAATCCAACTACGCTATAATACAAGACAAATATACCAAGGGGTTTAAGACTAAGAATTCTGCCTGCAAATTATGTAAATCTAAACAAATGACATGAACGTTCATAAAACTACAATACAATTAGTCAGCAATAGTCTTTAATGAAAAACAAATGGATTTGTTTTATTTAATTGCCATTAATATTCATTTATTCGTGTTCGCTGTTGCTTTATTGTAGCGGTTGTGAATTTTTTTAAGAAGTTTTGTATTTTGTTAGAGGTTTCCTGAAGTTTTTTTAATGCAATAATCCATTTAAAAAATCCTTTCAATAATTATTATATTCTTCAAGATTATTACAAAAGTAAAATCTAGCTTAACAAGCTTTAAAGAAAAATTGAATAAAAAAAATTTTGTATAATTTACAAATTTTTGAAAATATTTACGAGATGTAAAGTCTGCTCTTTAGTAATTATGGAATAATTTTCTGGAAATTCCTTTTTTTGAATTGAATATAATCTATTATTCTGGGAAGATAACAGCTAACCTACTGCAGACACTCGTCATTCACATTCATTCAACATCTATCGACAGATGGGGCTATTGCTGTTGATCATTCAAATGTGAACATAACACTGGACTTTGAGTGGTCAAAAACGCGCATAATAATAAAAAAAATCTATCTATGTCTGTACTTATCTTCAAATTCCAATACAATGCGCTGTATGTATCTTCTAAAAAATTACTAGGGATGCTAATGAAGGACACCCAAAAATTGTAAAATAAAAGATCATCATATAAAAAGGTGTCCTCAGTTTTTGGCCAACAGCTAACTCAAACTAAAGAAATATGTTTGGCAATAATGTAGTGAAGACTCTACTGAATAAATTTTAAAATATTTTTTGTGCAACAATTTTTTTTTTACTTTTTTTAGCATAACTTACAGGGACTCGTAATTTTTCACTAACAATATATGACAATATTGTAGCCCTTGTAAATCTGAACAACTTTCGTGAACATATCAATACAATCTGAACGTGTCTAGGCATTCAAAATAGCTTACAAAGACCAACTTGTACCCTAAAAATTTTTTTTTTCACTATTTTTTTTAAATTTTAAAAAACAAAATTCAAAAAAAAAGTTAAAATTATTTTAAAAAATAGTGAAAAATAAAATTTTTAGGGTACAAATTGGTCTTTGTAATCTACTTTGTAGTCTTCACTACATTATTGCCGAACATAGTTAAGCAGTATCATAAAGTTTGAGTTAGCTGTTGGCCCAAAACTGAGGACACCTTTTTTTTGAGTGATGCAGTGATTTTCGAAATCCTTTGAGGTCCATAAAAAAAATTGGTTTTCAGTCTGACCAAAAAGAGTACACAGCTTTACTAAGTTTTGGTAGTACAATCGAACCTACATTGTGGAGTTCGTGTATTTTTTGTTGCACTATGTTATTAGAGGTTTTATTTAATCTGCTCCATACATCTTATGCCGCTTGAACTTTTAAACTTTCATTAATTTTTACGAGTTTAAGACGTATAAGTGGCAAGGAATACCCCTTTTGTGTCTCCTAATTTATAATGAATATGAATGACCTGTTAAAATTTAATTATTATTAGTAGGCAATTACAGTGCGAGCTCGATTTTCGCAATCCCCATTGACGCAACACCCCGATTAGCACAACAGGCAAATTGTTTACATTACAGTCTTTATAAGTGCAACGATTTTCAAAAATCAGTCTCAATAAGACCAACACTATTTTTTTTAAATATATTTACAACGATTTCTGTTTGTATTTCTTGTTCAGAAACGTAGTTTTATAAAAGTAATCATATTTAATCAAAGAATCCCATTTCAATAGCATTTCTCCCACGTTAGTGCTGTCCCAAACACGTTTTAAAACACAAATACAAACGCATCAGTTTTCTGTTTTGTAGCATATGTATGTTTACACAGATGCGTAGGCTAACATATTTGTATAATTTCACTTTTTAAAACAAAAAATTGCTCGCTACGCCAATGTTTCAACAAAAAGACTGTTTTTTAACAGTTAGTCTTTTGATTTTTAATAAAAAAATTGTTTTTTACAATTTATTTCTTTTTATTAAAAATGGGGTATTTTCAAGTACAATAAAATGTGATCGATATTTGCAACTTTTTCTGTAATTGCAACAGGCCAGATTTTTTCAAGTTGCGAAAATCGATCTCGCACTGTATATTATTTGCTAAAAATAATTGTAATACCATTCATATACACATATAGTCGTGCGGGAGTTTATGTACTCCATCCGTCCTTTTAATATTTTATATATATCTTTAGTTATTGACGTCACTTTAAGTTTTTGACCCCAAATTTTTCAAAATTGCAATCCGTTTTTGGATATCTCGTCCAGTTTCGGAGATAAATAGCCGAAAACGGATTGGAGATTTTAAAAATGTTGCTGACAAAACCTAAAGTGACATCAATAACTGGAGATATATAAAATGGCGGATAGAGCACATAAACTACTGCACGACGATATGTACATAATCATCTTGTAACAAATATATGATTAGTAATTGATTACGATTAAAGTTTATTAGAAACTAATCAGGAATACTTGAGACTACAAAAAATAATATTCGAGGTATGGAGCTTTGAAATGGAATAAAACAAAGATTATTTTTTTATATTTGACATGAAATATACCTTATTCGAGAGATAATATTTTGGCATTATGATTTAAATATGACCACCATAGTAGGACGTAGTTTAATCAGGTCCAATTTTTAAAGATTTTTTCCAACTTTTACGGCTGTATATTGGCACTAACGCGGCGAATGTTTTCTTCCAAGTGGTCAATCCTTTCGAGCTTATTGGAGTAGATTAGTGGCTTCACGTATTCCCACAGAAAATGGTCCAACGGAGTTAAATCGTACGATTTTGAAGCCCAATTCACAAGCTCTACACATCATGGTTGTTCAATTGATAAACGAAAAATCAGTAATAAATCCTGACACAGGGATGTAAGACCAATTATGAATGTATATATGTATCCATTCAAATAAATATGAGCTTCATCGCTAAACAAATTAACTAATGAAAAACGGTTAACCAGTTTTTCTTTACAAAATTGAATCTAAAGAAAGACGAAATTAAATAGCTCATTTGCGAGAAGAGTAGCATAACTCAAAAAATGTGTCTTTTGAGTTATTAATGCAGAAATATGAAGCGAACTGTAATCTAAAACATATCTAAAAATTGTGTTTTTATCTCCTTTTTTCACTGAGTGGAGACCAAAATGTCTTGTACTTTTCCTATACATTAAGGATAAATTAAAATCTTTAAATACATTTATCTCAGAATCGCTTTTTTTGAGTTATGCCACTCTTCTCGCAAATGAGCGATATGGAGTTTTTAAAAATCTATATTTTCTTAAAGTCTGGTGCTTTGAGTACTCTGCTCGAACACGAGGATTTTCGGTTTTCAATAAATACAGCAGGAATTGCCAGATACATGCGCAGATATCGCTTAAATTAATTGTCTAGATTTTATTTTTATCAGAGTGGGCAAACAAACAAAACATTTCGCAAAAGTTACAACAAAGTCATACACTTTTCAAAATTTTTTTAATGGTATTGTACGTGAGCAAAACCAAAACAAATACTTTCTAAATTAGAAAGAGCGCAAATGAAACAATTAGCTTTTCGCTCTTGTGCTTGCTTTGTTATTCCATTACATTCATATAATTTGCTCTTTTTTCTCTTCTTCTTTTCTTTTTCTCTTCTTCTATCCTTTTTCTTCTCATTGATTTTTTGTTGTACCTACGCACATTTAAGTTAGTGTATTTGTAGTACTCAAAACAAAAACAATATACAAAATTAAATGGGACAATCGATCTCACTGTTTCTGTTTTATTTTTGTTTTACTCATTGTAGAATACAACAAAATGAGATCAAACGTTCAGTTTTGTTTATTTTCCTACTCTGATTTTTATTTCAATAATATATGTAATACTTCTGTTAAGTTGCGACAACCTGTATAACAGAATATGTTAAATATTAATTGAGACTTCTTGTACATTATGAAGCCTGTGCCTATATTTAAAAAAAAACATTGCTGTATAATATGCAAATTATAAAAAAATTACATACAAGATACACGTCGTTGTTGATATAATTAAATAATAATTCTTCTAGCAAACTTTATTTACAAGTGTATACTATCTTTGCTATTTACTAAATATTTTTTTAACATCACATGTAATTGTTAAACTTTTAAATTTAATTTTAGTGATATTATCTCAACTTATACAGGAGCTTGAAATTTTTATGGCGTAAAACTGATTAAAAATTCTAATTATGTACTAAATTTTTAAAAGTCTTCTGTAAAATATGGCTTTAGTTTTAATGACTTCAACTTTATCTATTAAGATTTCTATTAAAACTTCTAAGAGTGCCATTGAAATTCATATGTAGTAGTATGTTAAGTGTTGCTTTTGTTAAGTATGACATTTTTTCCCATAGCAGTGTATTTATATAAATTTAACATTCAAATGATTAACCGTTACAACAAAAGTTTGTAATTAAAAGGTAGGGAAAAGGAAGTGATTTAACTTTAATATTATCAAATAAATTAAAGCATCATTTTTATGTCTACTAGAAAAGCATTTTGCCAGAATTAAATTAAAAATATTTTTGGTTTCACTTAAACGTCTTTTTATGATTATAAGAAATTTTCTAAACGTTTTTGTAATTTAAAATCCAATTTAACAAACGTGATAGCTTTCAAACTAAACACATACAAAATATGTATCGCTAAATAAAAGCATTCATTATTTGCAGTAATAATGTTGCGATTAGCTTGAAAAAGTATAAAATATCTATATGGTTAAGTCAAGTGCGTTTTCCATTTCAATAATTTGTCGTATTGCTCTTGCTTTACCATCAGCATCATTAACAGTAGAAAAAGTAAAATAAATTTCTAACTTTGGCGGTACACATTGTACTTTATATTGTATTTTCATATAGAGTGTTTTTTATAGTTACACAAGTTTAAATTATAATAAACCAATGAAATATATTTTCATATCAAAGAAACGAACTTTATTGGATAGAAATTTTATGATACGAGCATTAAAGTTTAAACATGATACCGGAGTCATGGCTGGCCGGTACAAGGTTTGATTTGGAACTCCAAGTTTCCAAAATTTTTTGCAATATATAAGGCCGTATTTCTTCAATTACATTTTGAATATTGATTTCCAGCTTTTCAATTGTGTCTGATTTATCGACGTAAACAACTCAGTTTTTGTTAACCCTAAAAGAGAATTATCGAAATGGGTTAAGTGACACGATAAAAATATCATATGAAATTATTCTTTCATCAAAAGTTTCGTTAAGTAAATCAATTGTAGCGCGCACTGTGTGGCATGTAACTTTATCCTGTTGGAAACATACACCATCAAGATAAATATCTGCTGTTTGAAGTACGAAAAAATTTCTAATCATTTCCCTATACCTGACCATTAACATTAATACACTGACCATTATGGTGTTTGAAGGTTTATGGACCAATGACTCTGTCAGCCCATAAAGCTCAACAAACTTTAATTTTCTGTGGATATATTATCATTTCTTTAAAAGTTGTGGATTATTTCTACAACAACTGCGTCAATTCTGCTTATTTATACATACATACATACATACATACATAACTGGCCTTTACAACCCTGTGTCAGGATTACGGCCTAGCTTCTCGCAGCACTCATGTTGTGTGTGTCAATTTTTATCCATAAGTACCGGGACCTACAGTTTAAAGTCGACTCCGAACGACAGACTTAAGAAACTTGTTTATTGCAATCAGTTACTCTCAGAGCTTTTGCCAGAAGAGTGCTGAGAGGTAGTCGCCGAAAGAAATATTTTTTTCATATTTCTTTTTTTGAAGATATCAGAGCTTGGTGTCGAACCCAGGGCTCATGTCTTAGTAAGCCAACACACTAACCACTAGATCACGGCGACTAATTACTACTACTACTTCTGCTTATTTATGTATTCACTTAATCAAGAATCTACTTCCATAGAGAACAAAATTTTGAATAAAAATTCATAATAAATTTCAATTTGTGGAGCTTCAGCCAATTCGTCCAGCTGAAGATCGTTTGGGTTTGTTTCTTGCACAAGTTTAATATTTAAAGCTTTTAAGCCAAAATCTGTTTGCAGAATCTTCCATATAGTGGATGGAGACAATCGCAATTGCTGCGAATGGCGACTCATTGGCTGATTTAGATCTTTTTCGATGCTTTTCTGTTCAGCGTCGTCAGCTTCTTTAGATCGTCATTATCAGTAATAGTACTCGTGGTCCATTGTTAATCAAATTTGCTGCCGTAAAGGACGAAGAGCATGATTAGGTTAACGAACAGAACCATAATTTCGAATAATAAATAAATAAAATTCTAAAATTTGCAAGCTTTGCTCTGAAATAAATTTATTCTTAATGAAACGTCAAATGAAACTAAAGGGAAACCAAATAGCAGCTAACACTGCTTTAGCTGCTATTTGCAGAGTTAAAGCTGTGAACCTCTAAAAAACCTTCTTGTATTCATATTCTAATCATACAAAGAGGCTCATTTAGCGAACAATAATAATTTTAAAGATGATATCGTCGATGGAATTAAAGAACGCTGTAACTGTTAAATGTTCACCAGAGCCAAAAAACCTGTATGAAAGTAGAACAAATACACTGGAATTTTTCATTTCGTATACGGCGTAAGTGAATTTATTTTCATCGTAGAAATCTGTGACCGGTACCAATCGATGCGTATTTTTTTTTTTCTGATAAAAATGATGCAAAAAACGATTTTTGTCAGTTACAGCGTTCTTTGATTCCATTGACGATATTATTCTTCGCTTGCAATGCAACAAAAATACTACTAAATTATTAAGATTTCATTATTTTTATAATTCTTAATACTAAAGTTCTTTTAATATTTCATACGAAATATTCTATTGCGGCTTATAATACTTCATACAAAAAAAAAAAAAATCATTCTATCAAATTATTTAGTGTAGGGTAGAAAAGGAAATTATTGTTTGTTTCGTCTCATACATTTATAAGTGTAGCGCATTTGGCAGCAGTTAATGAATTTTTATTTTATAGGAATATACATATAAAAAAGTTTAATTGATTTAATTGACTTTTATTATTATTTTTTTTTTGTGTAAATTATTACTGACTTTTATTCAAATTTACCACAATCTCATTTAAATTTTAAGCCTTCAATTACTTTTACTGTTTTAACCAAAAATTCTTAAAAATAAATAAAAAATATTAAGAACAGGGATATAATAAAAAACAGCTGCCTGCCAAGGCTATATAGTTAATAGTTAAAACAATATACATTGCTGATAAAGTAAAAAAACGAACATTTTTTAGTGGCAATAAGATGTTAATTTTCATATTTCATTTAATCAATTGTGCTTTCATAAGACAAAAAATAATAAAAAACTTAAAGGAACAGTGTTTCAATATTTACAAAAATAATAGTTTGTATGTCCGTCCATTCCCTTTTCTTTTTTTTTAATAAACTTAACCACGACTCTTTATTTCTTTGTCATAGCAAATACTGTCAGAAGTAGAGTTTTTTGTGTGTTCAAGTTGCCACATATATGTTTGGTCCATGCCAACTCTTAAACTCATACAATAGTCATGCTTGTATACATGCGTTATATTTAGGTTTGAGTTTTATATTCATTCAGTGTTTTTCTTAGAAAAAAACGAACTGATTTTTCTTGACACACATATTCACAGAAATTGTCATTTGGTCAGTCATGTGACAACTCAACAGTTAAAAGGGACGAATTATATTTTTTCCCCTCAACTTCAAAAAGAATAAAAAGGATGAAAAACGGAAAAACTTTTCTGTTTTTTTTTTTATTTAATAGAAAACGATAGTGCAAAAGTTTAGTTGACTTTTCAAAATATATAAGTATTATGTAGCAATAACAGCCTGGCATTATATTGTTATTTCAATAAATATTTGCATATTCATTGAGGAATAAATTATGACGTAGGGTGTTTCACAAATTTGTAAATATTTCAAATAAGTTTTCTTTAAAAAAAAATAACAGTTTGCCTTACACATAAAAAAAAAAATAAAATAAAATTGTAGGTGGTACAAAACAAATTATGCAAAATCATCTTGGGTAATGGGTTTCTTTATGCTAATAATTTGGAAACTTAGTTGAATGATAGTAAATCTTTAGGTTTGTCAGCGAAATTTTTTTTTAATCTTTTTGCGAGAAGGTCTCACATCGAAAAGTGTGAAACAAATATTCCATCGCTCTCGATTTGTGAGTAGGGTATTCAAACGATTAATCGTTAATCGATTAATCGAACAATTGTGTTCAAATAATTGCTCGAACAATTAAAAATAGTCAAATTTCGAATAACGAATAACTCGAATAATTTCCTACGATTAATCGATTAATCCATATAAAAAAATACTTTATTTATAGAAATAATAAATGGTATTAATAAACTTTCTAAGTGTTTTAAAATATTTAATAAATCTAATGAAAAACAAAAGAAATTGCAAACATATGTTGTGCTGCAAGAAAAGAAAAAGAAATTCGTCTTGTACATGCTGTAAAGCATCGATGGTCGTCCTTATCTTCCATGATTGAAAATTTTCTTCGTATTTGTAAATACGTAAATTACGCTCTATCTGATTTTGGTTTGAGGACTTTTACAGGTATGGAAATTAAAGTTTTATCAAAATTGAATAAAGCCCTTAAACCACTTGATGTCGCTATTACTATTATTAATACAATGGAAAATGCAAACAATCCTTTTTTAAATTAGTTATTAGAAAGGCTTAAGATTCGAATAAATAAAAGACGTGTAAAACTACTTTGTACACCTATTTTATATCTAAATTTTAGTACATTTTCACTTTTTCAAAGTGTTGCACAAAATCTGAAACAAAAGATTTTGCAAACAAATTGTTTTTGAGAATGTTTTTTAGAAAATACGGAACAAAATGTGTCAGATGATTATGTCAGATTACAGAAGATTTAATTGAAATAAACGAAAATAATCGATTATCACAATTAAATGAAGCAATTAAAAGTGTACAAAATTTCAAAAAACCTAAAAGAGGCTGCAATCATTTAATGGATGATTTCTTATATTTAGAAAAAAATAAAAACAGAACCGAAAAATTATATATTCTTTTCCATGCACTTCTCTCAATTTCTCCAACATCTACAATTAGCGAGAGAGTCTTCTCAAAATCGAGTTTTATTAAAACTAAAGAAAACCATCGGTTGAGAGCTAAACTAAATTACTAAATATAAATAACATTACAAGACTATTTTAATAGAAGTGCATAATTTTTTTAACTAATTTTTAACTCATAATATGAATTATTTTTAATTACTTACTTATTTAATATTTTTATTGCATACAAAGTAGTAAATTATTACTTTTATATATTAAATCGTTATATATATGATCTCAAATATTAAAATTAATTAATGAATTATTTATGGTTTAGTTTTCCAACAATATGTTTGTGCACTATAGTTAACTATAGTTAATGAATTTTTAAAAAGTTATTACATTACAATGTTTTTGGTTATTTATATTTGTTTTTTTTAATAAAATGTTTTAAAAATCCACAAAATTGGTATGTTATTTATATATAAAACAAAATGCGATTAATCGAACAATTTTGAAATTTTATTCGATTAATCGATCAAGAAAAAAACCCGAAGAATTACTCACTCGATTAATCGACCAAAAAAAAGTCGAATAATTGAATACCCTATTTGTGAGTAAAAAGTGTTTCTATTATATTATATTTTGGCCAAAGCAACCCGTTAATGGATTTCGGCTTACTTCAGCACTAGTGTATAGAAGCCTCTGGCGGCCTTATCAATTAATCATTGGTTCTTTCAACGTAAACAGGGTCGTCCTCTACGCCGATCCCCAGTTATCTTCACACCAACAACTTTCCTCGTTGGAACAAATTCTTCTATCAGAACAATATGTCCCAGCCAGTGTAGCCGCTGGAAGTTACTGCGCTTGACAACGCCCATATTGCCGAAGAGTCTATACAACTCATAGTTGGTTCTAATGCGAAATTTATCGCCATGTCTGTGAAGGTCAAAGATCATATGATCATAGAATTATTCTTTCGAACATTTCCAGGACCGCTGCATCGGCAGAAGAATAAGCAATTTGTAGAGTGTTAATTTCGTCGCACGGGAGAGGTTTCTGTTATTAAATTGCCTACCGAGAGCGTAGTAGCACCTGTTGGCCAGTGTGATTCTTCACTTCATCTCTAGACTGATATCATTCTTGCTAGTAATGGAGGTGCCAAGGTAGATGAGCTCGGGGATCACATTGAATGTATAGTGGCTGGCTGTAACCTGGGAGCCGATACGTTAAATGTTCCTATTCGTAGTCAACATGTACTTCCTCTTGCTCTTATTTACCGCTAAACCCATTTTAGAAGACTCCCATTAAATAGCATTAATGGCTGCACTGATATCTCGCTTGGTATGAACAATGATATCTATGTCGCTGAACACTTTTGTTAAAAATAGTACCATTACGATGCACACCCGCCTTTCGCAGAACACTCTCTATGACGAAATTAAAGAGAGCGCAGGACAAAGGATCATCGTGTCTAAAGCCTCGCACGGTATAAAAAACTTGGAGAGGTCATTTGAAGATACAAACGTTATATATAGTTAAAGATAAAACTATATAAACACTTCATTTATTTTTGCTCAAAACATTTGGTACTGCCTTCGTAGTTAATGCCATCCAGTTTTGCTCTAATATTGTGCCTATTATTAACAAATTATATCAAAAATTTGTTTATAGTTTATTTTTATATCAAGATAACGAGTATTTAAAATAAGAATTCTAACATGTGACATTTGGATGACACAACTAAACTGTTTTCTCAGTGTAGAAACTTTTCAGACAACTTTTGCGCAATCTATGTAACAATTTATATTATTGTTTTGTTTGGTTTTTCTTCCTCTCTATAGTTAAAAAAGTATTTGTAGCAGTCGGAAGTTTAAGTAAATATAAAGTGTCTGTTGTGACATAAAATAATATCCTTTATTATAAAGCCTTCATACCCTATAATATGACAATATAAAACTACTCGTACAATCCAAATAAAAAAAATAAGAAAGAAAACAGCTAAAGGAAATAGAACAGATTTATTTTGTAGTTGTAACCCCTCATTAACTTTTCCATGAAATAAATGAGAATAATGAGGAGAATATTTACGGCATTACATTTGAAAATAGTGTTTCAATTAATAAAATACGAATGAATGAAATAAAATGGATGAAAAGGAAATTACTTAGTTTAAATAGACAGAAAAAAAAGAAAAGCCCAGTTGAATAATAAGAAACATAAATGAAGATGTTTAGAAACGAATCATATTACAATGAAATATTTGTACTCTTCAATCTTTTGTTAGAACACAGCTGATCTATTGTAGTTAGTAGTTGATTAGCAGCGTTAAACTGGTCTACAAAAATTAATACATTTAAAGAAAATATTTAGTTACATTAGACAAATATTTCACGAAAATAAGGGAAACTAATATTTTATGGAAACATTATTTAAATATTTTATTTTGTGTAAATATTTCTGCACATTTTAATACTTATTTATAATTTATTGCTTTAAATTAGGACGAATTGTCTCATTTATTTTGAGCAATCTATTTAAATTGTGCCCATTCCAGTAAGACGATTGGGCCCTTTCTTTTTATGTTAATGCAAAATTGCGTTTTTTTTAACCACGGCTGCTTCAGTAGTTTACAGGTAGTATGCTAGACAAAAACAATATCCAATTAATGAATACAAAAGAGTGATATAAAAGAGGAATGTGGTCAGTAACCTGTGTGTATCTCCGTAAGACAAACAATTTTAAATAATTGTTTATTTATATGAAAAGTGCTCAAAATTAATTGAAAAATTGTGTGATTTGTAACGACACGTTTACGCTGGTTGCTGCGGTAGTTCAGCGGTGTCCAGTGGTTACATAAATAAGAGCACAATTGTGTTTTTTCTTTCTTTAACAATCGTATTTAATTTTTATTTAATAATATTTTCTTAATCTAGTTAATTCTAACAAAATACAAAATGACCAGGGGCGTTCGAACGTTCGTTTCAAGGATGGTTGACTTGGTGTCCTCACTATATCTCCGATTCAATTTGTGTTGCTAAGGACGGCACCATTAGCAACCCTACTCAAATCCTGATGACTTTCCTGTCCATGTCCGGTTGTCACACACGTAGATGGATATGAAGTAATACAATTAATATTGTTAGGGCTGTACGCCACAAACAATATTAATGAAATACCAGTGCGCCAGTCAAATCGGTGCAAAAGAACAACCATCAATATTGTTAAGGAGTGGAACCCATTAACAAGACTGATTCCTACCAATCCGTATATCTGTGGTCCTAATACTACCAATATTGTTAAGGATGGACACCGTTAAAAAGATTGCCCGGTATTAGTCCACTGAGGTCAAAAAGTAATAAAGTGAACCACAATCTATATTGTTAAGGATTGAAACCCATTAACAATATTGTTCACTCACTATCCAGGGAGTAAAAGAAATCAACAGTCAATATTGTTACGGATGGCCACCACTAACAATACTGATCACTCACTGTCCGGCAAATAATAAAATGAAAACAACAATCACTATTAACAATACTGATCGCTTACTGTCCAATAAAACAACAATCCATATTGTTAAGGATGAACACCATTAACAATATCGATCCTTACCGTTCAACAGTCTGTCAACCACTCACTCTCTGCTACTTATGTTCTGCCTTTTATAGCCAGTCGTTGTGGTGAGAATAATAACAATAATATCATGGTGAAATTACTTACAAGGTGGTGGCAGGTGAATATAGTACAAAAACAACAGGGAATTTGTTTTTGTTTTTTCAGCTCTTTAATGTCAAAAGCAGGTATGGTGAATTAAAAAAGCACATGTCAGAAGTGTGTGTGTGTATTTTTAACAACATACATGTCTCTACACCAAAACAAAAACAGGAATACACACAAAGCAAAATGTAAACAAAACATAAATATAAACAAAACTTTTGACAGGAGCGGTATGACCAAAAAAAAACCCAGCTGGGTTGGCAACACCACCTTGTAAGTAATTCCACCATGAATAATATGATATCCATTGTTGCCAATTTGACGTTTTTCCCGTCAAATCTGACGTTTTTGCAATGCCAATTACGGGAAAAAATGGTCTTTAGCGGTTAGCGTGTAATCTGGAGTTCTTTACAGCGCTTTAGCGTTTTTTTAGAGTTTTTTCCAAAGTTGAATTATATGGTATAAGTAAAAAAAATGCAACATGTATTTGTATGTATTTGAGAGTCGAATAACGGTTAATAGTATAAGTACAAAGCAAAAATCTAAAACGTAAAGTTTAAATCTATTTCAAATGAAAGTAAAGTGTTGTGTTGAAGATAAGAAGGCAGAAAAAGAAAAAAATCAAAAAAGTAAGTACATGACAAAAAGGATAAAATTGTTACAACATAAATTATATGAATGTATGTAATTTTAAAACTTACATTTAAATTGAATTTCCTTTGAATAGTATCCACAGTATCCGCAGTATCCACAAAAATTTCGCAACGAATGGCTGGACCATTATAAGCTAAAAGGATGGCTAACAAAAAATGAAAAAGGTCCGATAAAATTTTTGCAAGTATTGTAAATGTTTAATTAATCACGGAAAAATATAAAAAAACATAAAACCGCAGCCTCTTTAACAGGTTCATGTTGGCGGAAACTTGACTTACAACCCGTGATAGTTGAAAGCTCCAAAAAGCAGGAAATTGCATTGAACGTTTTGTCACTTCCTTGATCCAAAGCAGACGTTCAAAGAGTGTTTACCCAAATCAACCTAGTTAACACTAAACTACGAAAAAGGCTAATAACCAGTACAGTCAATGATGTGCTTCGAGTAAGGTAAATTTACTTTTAACGCATTTATTTAAAATTATATAAATTTTATTTTAAGAATTCTCAAAAAGCTAAATAAATTTAAAAAATATATATATTTCTAAATCTTTCCAATAAGACTGGTTTACACTAAAAATGTACATTTGATGAGATGTGATTTTTCTTATGTATTTTCTTCCGCTGAATTCAAAAATCGCGGTTAAAATTTTTTTTATGGAACAGTTTTTGAGATATGGTCCATTTCTAATTTTTTCGACCTTTTTTCACTTGACAAATTATATCTCGAGATAGATATGTCCTATTGGGTCGTTCTTGGTACCATATGGAAGGTATTAAGATGACGAACAAACGTGTATAACTGGATTTTTGATCTGTAAAGTGGTTTAAAATATATTGATGAAAATATGACACATTTTCAAAAAAATCATATTTTACAGTGCTTCTGTGCCGATGGAAAAGTACAAATCGTCGAAAAAACATTTGGTTTCTCTTCATGTACGTGAAGATGATACTTCTACGCAAGAACTAACACCAACCAGAACAAAATCGACCGAAAAATGACAAAGGTATAAGCTATTGAGTGAAACAATCAAATCCCATATTTTTCGAATATTTTATTTTTTTTTACAATTTATTGGGTTTAAACCAGGGGTGCCCAAAAGTTTCTTATGGAAGAGTAAACACCAATACATTTAAAGAAAAACTAATTTTTATTTAATATTTTTTGTTGTAAAAACCAATACATACAAAGAAAAAAGAAAACAAATATTTCATATTTTTTTTGTTGTAATTGTGGTTGTCGTGTGCCAGGATGAAAACAAAACGTATGTATTTTTCTTTATGAAAGATTTTGTAGCCTTATTAATTTATTACAATTACTTATGTTTTTGATAGAAAAATAAAATATAAACAGCTTTTCAGGATTTCTAAAAACAATGTCAGTAAATACAGTACAGAATATTTAAATTAAATGAAATAATAAAAATTAACGATACAGGTAGTTTTGGTACATTTTAAGAAACAGTTTGGTAGGATTTTTATTTATACTGAGCAACCCTGGTCAAAGAAGAGTATACAAAGTTGTTTATGTTTTTCGTATTGCTAGTGCTGAGTGCTGTATGTGTGTCTTAAAATACACAGCCTATAGCTAAGAGCATTTACAAAAACAAATGAGCACCAAGAGTATAGGGCTTGGGCACCCTTGGTTTAAACCATTTTAATACATACGTCAATCATACGCCACAATGGCCTAATACATTCAATATGAGTATCACAACTGGAAAATATTTTGGATTGTTTCACTCAATAGCTTATACCTTTGTCATTTTTCGGTCGATTTTCTTCTGGTTAATGTTAGTTCTTGCGTAGAAGTATCATCTTGACGTACATGAAGAGAAACCAGATGTTTTTTCGACGATTTGTACTTTTCCATCGGCATAGAAGCACTGCAAAATATGATTTTTTTGAAATTGTGTCATATTTTCATCAATATATTTTGAAACGCTTTACAGATCAAAAATCCAGTTATACATGTTTGTTCGTCATCTCAATACCTTCCATTTGGTACCAAGAACGACCCAATAGGACATATCTATCTCCAGATATAATTTGTCAAGTGAAAAAAGGTCGAAAAAATGAGAAATGGACCATATCTCAAAAACTGTTCCATAAAAAAATTTTAAACCTTGATTTTTGAATTCAGCGGAAGAAAATACATAAGAAAAATCACATCTCATCAAATGTACATGAAAAAAAATTTCATTTTGTAAACTAGTGTAATTAAAGGAAAATGAAAAAACTAATTACATAATTTCTTTAAAAAGTTTTAAAAAGCAATTTATTAAATTTTGTGGTTTTTTATTTTTATTCAATAAAATTTTTGAATATTGATTTAATACATTTTTGCAATGTAATTTTTTGTAAACGAATTCAATTTTAATTACAGATACGGTCTCAAACTTATGTTTGATTATGAATTTCCAAAATATGTTCTAAGCGAAGTAGGTACAATGGCCACTTATTAACAAAATGCTGAAGACTGGCACTATATTTTTGAAAATACCTAATTTTGTTTGTAAATGATTAAAAACAATTCAATAAAAAATACATATGTGGAATTATTTAAATTTTATTTTACCAGCTATTTTTATTTAACGTAAATTCAATTTTTTCATATTATTTATTTGACGGTTATCTGACGGTTTTATAAAAAATTAATTTAGCGATTTCTAGCGATTATTAAACCCCAATTTGACGGGAAATTGTGAAAATATTTTGGCAACACTGATGATATCAACGTACAACTCACCACGCTGAGAGAACACAAACAAGCAACACTATGCAACAGAGAGTTAAAATAAAGTAAAAATAAATAGGAAAATAAGAGACGATGGAATGTGACCACCGTTATGTCTGAAGAAATAACATAAGAAATACAGTAACTAATTCTAAATAATATTGTATTTATGATACCTATTATTGAAAATAAAATTAAGTACAGTCAATTCAAAAGAATAAAAAATAACAAAGAATAATATCGTATACTAAACTCCTTCATAAATAAAATCAATGTGTGGAGATGAAGCCGGATTGTGGGCCCAAAAACAAGGCTTCCGACTTTTGCTCGTCACAGATTTTTTCAAATTTTTGCCTTTTGAAACAGGCAGCAGATTAGAAAATAATCCGGCGTATAATCAATATTTAATGTAAATTAAAAATAACGTATACGCAACTCTGTATTAAGAATATTTACAAACTATTTTTATTAACGATACACAATGCGATACTTCATAATCGAATATTTTATAATACTCGTACCAAGAATCTACCAAATGTATGAAAAGAAAAAACTAAAACTAGTACGTTTGCATCACGGATAATAGAGGTAATCGCGGTTAATCGAAAGTTAGGGGGTTCGTGGTATAGTCGTTAGAGCGCTCGCACAAAAACTCAATCGGCACAGGTTCAAATCCCAGCTAAGGTGAAAAAATAAAAAAAATTTGTTTGGGGTTTTTTCAAAATTAGAATTCAAAAATAAGAGGTATTGGCCTCAATAATAAAATTGAGTTTGGTCTCAATTATAAAAAAAAAACAATTTAAAAACATTGCAGAAAAAAAAAAAAAAATAGACTGGTTAAACGGATTATGGATATTCGAGGCCTGCTGTATATAAAAACGTTATAAAGTGTAAATAAAAGCTTTAGTGTGTTGGGTTACTAAGAAAAGAGCTACGAGTTCAAATCCCAGCTCTAAAATCTTGAAAAACAATATTTCTTTCGGCGTTTACCTCTTAAGGCGGGTTTAGACAGTTATACTTTACGTACGTAAAATCAAAGAGAAAATATTATGAAACTCTATCCGTATTTTAAAAATGAGAGTAAAAATCTTACGACCTTTAAGCGGTTGGTAAAATACCAAAACAAAGTAAAATGAAAACATAAAATGCACTTACACATGCACACACAAACAAAAAAATAGAATAAAAATGCATCCTTGATCTAGTGAAGTGTGATGGTTTTTTAAAAATTTCAAAAAACAAAGAGAGCCGTACGACTATCAAATTGTCATTCGTATTTTCTCTCAATACGATTATCAAGTTTAGCGATACTACTCATTCTCTTCTACATAAAAATTTGACATGGACTTGTATTACCGTCTTAACGTGCCTTTAGCAGTTTTCTGGCAAAAGCTCTGAAAATAACTGATTGCCATGAACAAGCTTCTCAAATCTTTCGTTCGGAGTCGACTTTAAACTGTAGGCCTCCGGTAATCATATATAAAAATTGACGTACTAAATAAGAATGCTGTGAGAAACTGGACCATAACCCTGAAACAGGGTTGTAATAGCCAATTATTTACGTATGTATGTGAGCCTTTCCAATAAAGGTCAAAATAATTTTAATTTTTTTTTAAAGTAATAGGGGACAGAAAAAGTGAGGGTGTAGGATTTGGTATCCAGTGCAGATCTAAAACCTAAGGTGATGTTGGTATTTAGTAGCATTAAAACGCACTGTTGTTCAGTGTAATTTTAATGATTGCATAGGAAATAACAAAAGCTTTAAAAAGCTTTTTTTTATAAATATTTATAACTTTAAAATTTAAATAAGTTATTAAAGATGTTATTGCTGGTAATTTGCTAAGATAGCATGTGATTCTAATAAAATGGTACTTTATCACCATGAAATTATGTTTTTAAATAATTTTTTTTTAACCAAAATACAATGTTGACAAAGTTTATCAGGGAAAAATCATGCAAATATTTAAAATGTTTTTTACGACCTTATAAAACTTTTATGTTGCCACATTAATGTTTTAGATGAGTTTGTTCTTTTTATAAATAACTAGCTGAAGCCGATGTGCTTCGCTACCCCCTCGTTATATACATATTACAATACAAGTATTTTGTATAGCAAACATTATTAGTGGTGTAAGTAAGTATCTGAATTAAAAGGGAAGGGGGCGGTGAAGTGGGCGTGGTTCATAGTTATATGACGACGTTAACAGTATTAAGAGCAATATATTACCAAATAAAAAAAAATAATACAAATTTCTACATAGAGCAAAAAGTTTAAAATTTTCAAACAAAACTTGGTGTCAAAAGGGGTGTGAGAGAGGGCGTGGAGTAATAAATTATTATTTATACTTCGCCTGGAGTATAATGTGTATACAATTTGAAGTAAATGTTTTAAAAACTATATGGGGGCAATTACATAATTTAAAAAAAGTGGGCGTAAAAGTAGGCGTGGTCGAAAAAAAAGTACCCTATTAATCATGTCAGAGTCCCAGTTAAATACTGTGAAAATTTCAGGAAGATCGGTCCAGAGGTTTGATCTCCTATAAGGTACAAACAAACAAACAAACAAACAAATAAACAAACAAACAAATAAACAAACACACATTCAATTTTATATATTTAGATATTAAAATTATTGAATTTTATTTGGTAAAGGTTGTCCCAACCATATCTGTCTTTATAGAATAGAAATGAATGAAAGAATTCTATAAACAATTCAATTTTTCATTTGTGAAATACTTCTATTATTTTCTCTTTAATAAGTTTCTTTTTTTTTCTTCTCGTATAGAAAATATTAAAATCGATTTAAAACAACTGAAGTAGTAATAAATCTCTTGACAATATGACGATGTAAGTTAGTCATGCTTTTAACTGAAGTGTAAGTAACTCACTTCATATCTATGGAATTACTTAAGCAGATGGTTGCTGAGCTTTAAAACTATAAAATCTTTTCTTAACAGCCTCATATTAGTATATTATTTTAGTGCAGCTTCGAGGTAAATAAAACCATTATTTTACCCTTTTTTATTTTTATAACGAAGAGATGATAAAGAAAAAGCTAAGAGTACTCCTGATAGAAAACAAAGATTTAAAAGAAGAACATGTGAGAACGGTTGTTCAGACACAGCAAGCCACTCCAGAAGATCACTAGAGAAGCGCTGTGCCTATATTCTGAGCCAGAGTCTCTGAAGTTAAGGGCAAAGGCATAGTGTATGCTTCATTGCCTCCTATCTCAGGTTTTCTTTCATCACCACATATCCTATAGAAGTCAAAGAGGGCATTTACTGCTTTTTCTTTTCTTGACAAGTTTTTTTTTTAAATGGAGGTATTCTTAAGAAAAACTTTATCGTATAAATGTGCTCTTTTAAATCCTGTTATGATCCTCTATATGAAGGTTTTACATAAGGCAGTTAAAAAGAAAAAGGAATACATCTGTCTTTTCAGAGAAAATATGCAATGACAGCCATCTTTCTATACTCAGTTCAACTCAAGTCAATACATTTTGACTTAAAATACTTATGTACAGCGGACTAGATGGTATTTAACCCTTTTTTCTTACGCTATTTTTTTATCTTTTCTTTTTTACTCTTCCATCTGTGAATTTCATACGTTTATATTTCTTCCTTAATTTTAATATATTTCCCTTTACAAATTTATTCTGCATGCATGTTTAAAATTTTTACCACGTTTTTATTAGACTGCCACTGAAGACACATTCATTCAAATATGTATGTTTGGGCTTTCAAAGTGCAGCAGCATTACTTCGTTGCAGTAGGATTCCTATACATATGCTCTTTTAGACATCCATTCCTTTCTTGTTTTTTTTTTTGTACTTTTATTTTATTTTTGATCGTTTCTATACCGAATGCCTTATACAACAAAACTTAAACTATTAAGAAAATTTTATTTGAAAAATCTTCTAATGAATATAGAAATTTATAAATGAAATAAAAAGTTTTTTTTTTTTTTTATAAAATCGTAAACAACTTATATTAATAGATACGAGCACAGGCAACACTTGAGTGCTTAAAAGATGAGTTTAACTTAAACATCCTTATGTTTCGTTTCAGCGGTTTTGCTATGTTGCTAAATTTAGAAATTTTATATGGACGGTTTTACATTTTAGTAAAAAGAAAATGCATAATAAGTAAGAAGAAATTGTTGGTAATATTTATTTAAATTTATTAAATGGAATATTGCCTCAGTTGGATTCATAAAAAAACGTAGAATAACATCTTTTGATTTTGCTTCCTTCAGCTTAGAAAGAATTAAACTTTTTTTAATCATATAGGTAGGACATTTTTAATTTTTTTTAGTAAAGCATTCGTAAAGAGTATCACACGATTCACAATGAAATTTGTAGTTGAAATCTTACTTGAGCTGTAAATGTGGCCGCTCATACATGAGCGTCCAATAGCATTCTATGAAACCACAGTACATGCATAAACGGCTATTACAACTCTTTTTCGGAGTTACGGCCTATCTTCTTACAGCACCTATATTGTGTGTGTTTCAATTTTAGTCCATGAGTACCGATATCGTCGAATCCAAAGGATAGACTTGAGAAGCTTGTTCATGGCAATCACTTACTAGGAGAGCTTTTATCAGAAGACTGCTAAAGAAATATTTTTTTATATTTCTTTTTTTTTTATTCAAAATATCACAGCTGGAGTTTGAATCCGGAGCTCTAGACTTACCGAGCCAATGTAGTGTACATATTGGACTACGGCGACCGCATGTATCCATGTTGGGATATTCATCATATCTAGTTCGTTAGATTGAGGAATTTGAGGGTGTCTCCCAAAAGCATTGTGATCAAATGGACGTAGAAAATCAGAAGCATATGTTTCGATTTTCACAGGAAGCTGCAAAACATAATTTTGTATCATGAATTTGGCACACAGGAAAGTTAGTTAGCAAATTCTATGATTATTTCAAATCAAAATATAAGAAATTTGAAGAAAGAAAAAATTTTCCGGATTGTTTATATTTATATTTGTGCAGGTTAAGAATTAGGACTCAACCCTACATTCATAGAATGGCCGTATAATCAGGTAATATTGACAAATAAAATGCCAATATATACAATTGTTCGAAGTCTTATACCATCAAATAAGATTACTTTTATCACCATCTCAGCATGGTTTTTGTCTCGAGGAAGATCAACAATCACTAGTATTATAGAATTTACATCTCACATAAACTGCAATGGCCCTTAAACTGATTTTGTTTCCATAAATCTCTATAAGGCTTTTGATAAGGTTAACCATAATCTACTTTTACTATAGGTAGATGCGATTTGATTATCTAATAACTTTACAATTTTGATAGATGGTGTATTGGTATAAGGGTTTAGATACCAATCTAATATAAATATACGGGCTAAAAATTAGAAGTAATTGTACTTACTGCAGCAACAAATTAGAGAAGGGATAAAATAGGTATATTTTATAAATAATTTTTATTCACAGATGTATGTATTTTCTTTATTATATATAAAAATTCCAAATTAGAAGTAGTAGTAGATATTCCAGTAGATAAGTAGATTGTAAATTAGAGTAATGTAGTAAATGTAATATAATATATTGTAAATGTAGTGTAGGGTAGATTAAATTTAAATTAGTTGTAGTTGTTGTTATGTTAAGGTTGTCGTCGCTGTTTATGATGTGTTAACGATGGTAAGTAAGTAAGTAAGTAAGTAATAAATTCTATAAGCAAAGAAGACAATAGCCAAACCAAAATAAAACACTCGCTGCAATTACAACGAGTGTAAGTATACAGCCATGACAACCTTTTTAGATATAAGAAATTATTATCCAAATAATAATAAGCAAATACTTTTTTCAAGCTCAATGTCAAGTTTATTTTCAATTTAACAATCAATATTTCGATATCCTTCGGATATCATCTTCAGGATTTCTAAAAATATAATAATAAATATAAACAGATAAAAATACACTGAAACCACTGTTCTAATAAGAAAATATCAGTAACAAAAACAATTATAAAAATACCGATCATATAACAATTTACAAAATGTAAACAAACTCAAAACATCAGTAATAAAAATAAAACAACAATTCACATAGGATAAAAATATACACCAAAAAGAACTTACAAAAATTATATAAACAACAAATTTAAAATTAATGTATATGGGTATCACTGCACCGACGTTATCACATTACATATTATACTAATTATTGCTAATATTTCCCCTATTTATTATATATCTATAACTATGAGCACAATTCTCGGTGTCTGTTTTGTAGTTCATTCTCCTCTCTTTTGGTGTATTTATTATATGTAACATCTCCAAAGTAAACCGTTTTTTATATATATTTTCTCTCTGTAATATTTGCACCTTCTCCAAATCTGGTGTATGATTATTATCTGCACAGTGGTTCGCAAGTGCTGTTTTTTGAGTACTTAATTTGTCTCTATTTTTAAAATCCGATTTGTGTCCTGCCATTCTGGTTCTTAGTTTATTTTTCGTTGTACCGACATACATTTGATTGCATTTGGTTTTACCATCTCCCAGACAATTTATTCTGTATATTACGTTATATTTATCCATTGTCTCCAGCTTTGATTTAGTGTCGGTAAATAGTCGTCTGATAGTATTATTTGATGCTTGAGCAATTTTAAATCTATTCTTGTCCAAAATATTCGTATTCGTCAATCTTTCCGAAAATCCAGGAACATATATCACAGATTTATACACTTTTTCAGTTTTCTCCTGTTCTACCAGTCGTCCTTTATTTTCTCTAAATTTAGCTATAAGTTTGTCAATGGTATTTCTAGGGAAGTCATTTTTCCTTAAAATCTCTATCACTTTCCGAATATTCTGTAAATGGAATATTTCATCGCTGATAGAAAGCACCCGTTTAATAAAGTTCATGGCAGTATTCATAATCATATATTTAGGCTGGCTCGAATTAAAATTTATGAGTCTGCCGGATGCTGTTGGCTTTTGATACCAATCAATTTTTAGTATCCCCTTGTCTCTTATAACCAGCGCATCAAGGTAGGGCAATTTTCCATCAATCTCGTCCTCCATGGTTAATTTTATGTTTTTATTAAAACTATTTAGTTTAGTCAGGATTCCATCTATTGCACTTGTTTTAGCGATTACAAAAAGGTCGTCTACATACTTAATTACTAATTTAGGTTTTTCATCCAAATCGTCCAAACATGTTTTTAATAGTTCCTCCATAACAATGTCCGCAACAACAGGCGAAAGCGGCGAACCCATTGGTAATCCTCTGCATTGGGTATAACATTTGTCCTTATATTTAAAATATCTATTATCCTTCACACAAAATTTTAAAATTTTTAGAAAGAGGTCTTGCGGTATATTCGTATACCCTTCTATTTCACCCCACTTACTCTCTATCAATCTAATAGCATAGTCCACTGGAATACTAGGGAAAAGTGACACCACGTCAAATGAAACCATCTTCTCGTCCTCATCTATTGTACTATTGTTAACCTTATTTCTAAATTGCACAGAATCCTTAATATTAAAATTTGAATTTTCCGTCAGCCTGTTTAAAACACTATGTCTACCATTACATTTCTGATAAGATGCAGAAAAACGGGTATAATACCGAGATTTTTAAACAATTTGACAAAAAATGTTAAGATAATTTTTGACGACAAAAGCTTGGCGAATAGTAGTATTAATAGGGCGTTAAATAATATATTGGACAATTTTCATCGGAAACTTTTAAATCTTTTGATTAAAGCGAAACATGATACCCTGAAAGATACAAAATTACAAATTGAGAGGCAGAAAGAGGTGATAAATGAAAGTTTGACAACGGAGGAACAGAATATATTCTGGAAAAGTGAAGATATTATATATAAAAAGGCTAGTTATGAAATTAAACAAAGACACAAAAATAAATATGAACGATTGAAACATGAACAAAATGATGAACTTGAAATCAAATTGAATAAAGGTTGGTTTATTAATAAGACAAAGGTAGATATACCTAAAGCTTCCCAGTGGCTTCTATCACTGGGTGAGAAATTTGCCATTCCAACAGAAAAGAAAGAATTCCCCCTATTTAAGATGATAGCTGACGTAGAGGACTGTATCCAAACTATAGAGGATAAGGAAGAGCAAGAGACAGCAAGGACAAAATTCACATCAATGTTAGAGGATCATATGAACAAAAAATGTCTATCAAGACGAGAACGTTTCATACTAAGAACAGTTCATCAGACAAGAAGTTTTCTTCGCAATAATAAGAATATTGCTATACTGAAGGCGGACAAGGGAAATGTCACGGTTGCAATGGAACATCAGAACTATGAGAGTAAAATGGATAGAATCGTAAACGACATTAAGACATATAGAAGAATAAGAAAGGATCCAACATCAACATTACAGACAAAGAATAACAGCCTTGTGGATGAATTATTTGCATGCAGAAATATATCCGAGATAGAACGTAAGAGATTAAAAAGTGACGTGGCATGTGCTCCGAGAATTTATGGACTACCTAAGATACACAAAGAAGACTGCCCATTACGCCCTATTTGTTCATCTATTAACTCACCCTCCGAAAAACTGGGCAAGTACGTGAAAAATATTTTAAACAGGCTGACGGAAAATTCAAATTTTAATATTAAGGATTCTGTGCAATTTAGAAATAAGGTTAACAATAGTACAATAGATGAGGACGAGAAGATGGTTTCATTTGACGTGGTGTCACTTTTTCCTAGTATTCCAGTGGACTATGCTATCAGATTGATAGAGAGTAAGTGGGGTGAAATAGAAGGGTATACGAATATACCGCAAGACCTCTTTCTAAAAATTTTAAAATTTTGTGTGAAGGATAATAGATATTTTAAATATAAGGACAAATGTTATACCCAATGCAGAGGATTACCAATGGGTTCGCCGCTTTCGCCTGTTGTTGCGGACATTGTTATGGAGGAACTATTAAAAACATGTTTGGACGATTTGGATGAAAAACCTAAATTAGTAATTAAGTATGTAGACGACCTTTTTGTAATCGCTAAAACAAGTGCAATAGATGGAATCCTGACTAAACTAAATAGTTTTAATAAAAACATAAAATTAACCATGGAGGACGAGATTGATGGAAAATTGCCCTACCTTGATGCGCTGGTTATAAGAGACAAGGGGATACTAAAAATTGATTGGTATCAAAAGCCAACAGCATCCGGCAGACTCATAAATTTTAATTCGAGCCAGCCTAAATATATGATTATGAATACTGCCATGAACTTTATTAAACGGGTGCTTTCTATCAGCGATGAAATATTCCATTTACAGAATATTCGGAAAGTGATAGAGATTTTAAGGAAAAATGACTTCCCTAGAAATACCATTGACAAACTTATAGCTAAATTTAGAGAAAATAAAGGACGACTGGTAGAACAGGAGAAAACTGAAAAAGTGTATAAATCTGTGATATATGTTCCTGGATTTTCGGAAAGATTGACGAATACGAATATTTTGGACAAGAATAGATTTAAAATTGCTCAAGCATCAAATAATACTATCAGACGACTATTTACCGACACTAAATCAAAGCTGGAGACAATGGATAAATATAACGTAATATACAGAATAAATTGTCTGGGAGATGGTAAAACCAAATGCAATCAAATGTATGTCGGTACAACGAAAAATAAACTAAGAACCAGAATGGCAGGACACAAATCGGATTTTAAAAATAGAGACAAATTAAGTACTCAAAAAACAGCACTTGCGAACCACTGTGCAGATAATAATCATACACCAGATTTGGAGAAGGTGCAAATATTACAGAGAGAAAATATATATAAAAAACGGTTTACTTTGGAGATGTTACATATAATAAATACACCAAAAGAGAGGAGAATGAACTACAAAACAGACACCGAGAATTGTGCTCATAGTTATAGATATATAATAAATAGGGGAAATATTAGCAATAATTAGTATAATATGTAATGTGATAACGTCGGTGCAGTGATACCCATATACATTAATTTTAAATTTGTTGTTTATATAATTTTTGTAAGTTCTTTTTGGTGTATATTTTTATCCTATGTGAATTGTTGTTTTATTTTTATTACTGATGTTTTGAGTTTGTTTACATTTTGTAAATTGTTATATGATCGGTATTTTTATAATTGTTTTTGTTACTGATATTTTCTTATTAGAACAGTGGTTTCAGTGTATTTTTATCTGTTTATATTTATTATTATATTTTTAGAAATCCTGAAGATGATATCCGAAGGATATCGAAATATTGATTGTTAAATTGAAAATAAACTTGACATTGAGCTTGAAAAAAGTATTTGCTTATTATTATTTGGATAATTTGGAAACAGGTCGAACAATTATATAATTTTTCTGAATTGATTTATAAGAAATTATATTTAAGATATGAAATTAAAATAAACGTACCTTTGAAGGAGGTACGTTTTATGTTTAATAAAGCGTTGGGGAACAGAATTTGATGGCACTTACATAACTAAACGTCTATTCATATCCGTAATGCAGCCAATATAGAATACTTGACGGTTAATTGGGATTCCCAATACAATGCTTACATTTAAATATTGGATTCTGTTCAAAAATATTTTCTATATTTTTGTCTTCATAATCTTAGATGAAATCTTTACTTAAACCACAGAGTATACAGTGATGAAACAAATGACAGCGCTAAAAGTAAAAATCAGCTGTTATTAATTTTACTTTCACTCAAACACAACAATTATATGCACAAACTTTCTATCTCTTTTTTTATAAAGGGCAGTAAACTTTTTGTGTTGATTTTGTTACTTTTGTTAGAGTTTTGTTACTGTATACATATTTACCATCCGCCGTACAGTAGTCGCCTGGCTACAGACGCTAAAAAGCCTACAAACAGCTTCCAACCTGACATTTTTTTTAAATCTTATTCCCCACAATATAAATTCATAACATCCTTTGGGTATGACACTTGCCAATATTTTTAATAAACAATTTCTATTGTATAAACCACTTTATCTCAAAACTTATATGTCAAACGTAATCAGTTTTGATCCTATCAGGAGAATTTGTATGGAGATGAATAAATTTAAATCTAAAAGAATGGTGATATTTTACGAGTATATTAATTCAAATTGTTATCGTTGTGACTGATTTTAATTTTTTTTTAAATACAGTTATACCCCGATTATCGGGCTTTCGTGGGACCGGCACTAGTACAGAGAATCGAAATACACGGTTAATAGATGTTAAAATATACAAAAATTTATTTATTTTTATTTAAAAATTCGATTTATGTAACTAGAGATTCAAATTACCATATATTTTCATACAAAACATACAAATCGTCATAGAGAATGCAAAACGAAAAAAAGGGGAACCACCGGATGTAGATTTACATAATAAAAAACATATTAATGCTGCACGGTTAAAATATATAAAGCACGGTTAACAGAATTATAATTCTAAAGCACGGATAATAGAGGGACAAAATAAAAAGAACCACATGCCGGTTAATAGATGTAACTGATTAATAGTGGCCCGGTTAATCGAGGTTTAACTGTACTTGAATGTTTGTTTTGTTTTAAATAATTAAAAAAATAATTATCTGGACTCAAATTTCAGAGACATTTATTAGAAGAGTGGAGAAGCTGCTGCTTCAACTTGGTTTCAAGAGTCATACACCAGTAGATGAATATGTATATATGGCTGCACTTGTAATTGTGCAGATATAATTCTATAGACCATTACTCGGTACTTTAGTAGAACAAATAAATACATTTTAGGTCCAGACGTCCCTAATCAACCTGGTTGATAATAACAATATGACTTATAAGCTTATGGTCTTTACACTAAATGTGTATATCAATTAGTGATTACTTTTCCGTATAAAACGCCAAGTCATAAAAAAGTTTGTGAATTATGATCATTTTGTAAAACTACTCATATTTTTCTAAAGAAGAAAATAAAAAAACAAGAAATAAAACCAAATTTTTCCCTGAACTATATTTAAAGTCTTTTCACTGAACGTTCATAATAAATTTTTTGCTTAACATTTCCTTTAAAAAACAACTCAGGCAACAACTTTTCTTTTAATGTTCTTCATATTTTTTTTAACGGTTTGATGTGTATTTATGCATTAATGCTCATTATTTGGCTTATTTATGCTTGAGCTTTTTCCTTTTTTTTTTTTTCTTGGTTATTTATATTTTAATTCTATAAGAAAAACCCATTGACTTGGCAAAAAAAAAGAAAAAAAAAGAAAGAAAGAAAGAAAACCTAAATGATGAACCAAATGTGTTTCATTTAATTAGAAAAGAAGGAAAATGAATGAACTGTGAATTGAATAAGATGTAACCGAAATGAACTAACCAAGCAACCATTCAGCCATTCATTCATTCATTTGTACCATCTTCTTACAAACATAAATTTGTGCTATCTTTCTAGCAATACTTTTGTATACTCACTAATTCTATGCATAGATTTTTGGCTGTTATGTTCACTATTGTTAGTTATTGTATGAGTAGGTATGTGTTTGTATGTGTGTTAGAAAACTATGAATTTTCCGAAATAGAAATACAAGCAATAACAACATAGTTTGTTAGTAAGTTTGCTTTTTTGCCTGCCAAACATATTGTTTCTTTACGGAATGCTTCTCTGATCAGAGTTAGTCTTTCAAATAATTCAACAACAATTCGTCGACTTTTCTGTTTCCTTGCTTGCCAATTTTACTAAATATGTATTTGGGTTATTCATTGACACGAGAATCTTTTGTAAGAGTATTGTTTGTTACTTACTTTTCTGGCAGAGGGAGAAAAAGAAAGAAAATGTTCTTAAAACACTTTTAATTGGGGAAAGGATATGTAGCTGCACAAGGATAAGCATTATGCATATATTTATTGTTTGTCATTTAATCAAAATTAGTTTCATTTGAAATTGGTAGAGTAGAATTCTTTCAGATAATACAATTCTTGTTTGGATTTAAAATTCATTGAATTCAATTCAATATGTGCAACATAAAAGTATTCTTAAGATGATATTCCTTACTTTAAGATATTGAGTATTATTTGATTTCACTGGTCTATAATAAGCTAATGTTTAATTAAATTTATAAAAACTTAAGTGCAGGTAAATGTTTAGGATACTTAAAATATTATATCAATATGATATGAATGCTTTTAAATTATTTTGTTTAGTTTTTTAATATACTAAATGGAATATAATTCTCATTTAGTTTATAATTTTTTGAAAATAAGAGTTAATAGTTTTATTACCATCTTTGGGAAAAAGATATATATAGTGTTAATAATAAAAGTAGTCCAAATCAAAAATTTAAAGACATGAAATTAAATTAAAACATAACTTGAAAATGGAACCTGACCCTGTTTGACTCGTTTCTTAAATACAAGATAAGAAAATAAATGACAATCAAATAATAACATTATAGAGAGAATTCGTTCTTTAGACGCACCGCTTGTTTATGGAACAATCTTCCGGCGAATGTTTTTCCTGTCAGTTACCATAAGTAAGTAGGCTTAAATCAAATGCCCACAAGCACAACTCCTTCTTTCCGTAACATATTTTCCTAGACCAGCACAATGTACTGTATGAGTAGGGACCGTTCCTAGTAAAAATACAAAAAAAAAAAACGAAAAATTTAATTCAGAATTATCTAATTCGGTTGGACTCCTAGGAACTGTGCTTGTCTGGATACCTAGTAGCTACGATTTTAAATAACTGTGTTTGGTATAATTATATATACATACATACATCAGGTATATTTATATATACATACACAATTGTGCCTTAGCTAAACTCACATAGACATATTCTTACGCTCTTGCTTTCAGTCGTCACTGATTTATTGTTTGCAATGAGAACAAAACAGTCCACAATCCACAAAAATATTTTTTATTATAAATGCATTTGTAAATTCAATACCTTATTTATCATAGAACATTTAAAAATAAAGTTTTTCAGCGACATTTTCATTATTTTTATAAAATTGTTAATAAATTGAATGAAAAAAACAAAATTTAAAAAAATTTTTTTGTTAAAAAATGAAAAGTACTTTTTATTTCTTTATAGTAGAGTAGTATTTATAAATTTTTCTTAAAGTTATTAAATTTTTAGATGAAATATTACATACAAATTTTATTTAAAAAAATTCATACAGTTGCTGACACTGCTACTTACACGTTTAGCAGTGTAATTCTCATTTTCTCACCAACACAACCACATTTCTACTTTTGCACAGGCCTGATATACATACTTAATTACCCATCTGTCTCTTGACAGCAAATTCTATGAAGGAGTTTCTTGAAAAATTAACCTTCTAAAATGATCTTAAAAGATTAAAACTAAAAATATATGGAAATATAAATCTACTTCCTTCATAAACCTCCATTAGATCAGTAACATAATGATATTATGTGTGTATTCGAATATATCCCTCCAGTCAATTTTTTTTCGAACATTTTTATAATTTTATATACATACATACAAACATACATACATACATACATACATACATACATACATACATACATACATACATACATACATACATACATACATACATACATACATACATACATACATACATACATACATACATACATACATACATACATACATACATACATACATACATACATACATACATACATACATACATACATACATACATACATACATACATACATACATACATACATACATACATACATACATACATACATACATACATACATACATACATACATACATACATACATACATACATACATACATACATACATACATACATACATACATATGGGGGGACACTGAAACCCCTACAGGGCGCGTCCCCAGGTGGCGAATAGGGGAAAGCCTCCCAGATATGGGTGGTAGGAGGGAAATCAAATACCTCCCGCGGACCAAACAGTTGGAATGGAACCCGCCAAAAGGCATTAAGATCTAGACCAGTACGATCTTAATTATGGTATTTCTGGAGAGAAACTATTTGGAATAGACGAACCCTGGGCCGACAGTTAATGTATTCTAGGACCTGAGTATACAGGGGTGAAACTCTGTGGAAATGGCTCCTGGGCTAATGCATTATCTGCCTCCTCCTTTTAAAACTTGGCAAGTCTCAAAGTGCGATCGAAAATCGTCATTATTAAGTTAATGGTACAGGCTCGGATGTAAATTTTCCCGGCTAACGCGGATTCAGCTCTGAATCTGGTATCTCATAAGGATAGCAGATCAACTCTTGCATGGCCTCCCTCGAAGAAAGATAACCATGGAATCTAAACGCGACTGCACATTCGATTTAGACAGCGGCTTTGAGTTTGGACACGAAGACAAGATGAATACACAAGAAAATTTATTAAAGGAAATTGAAGCTAGTGGGGCCAAAAACAGCCCATTTGAAAGAAGCAGTAAATTGGCACGATCACCGGTGCGGAAACTGCCACAGTTAAGTTCTATTGAGAAAACCGACCTCCTGAATAAGCAGGGGAAAATAGATCCAGGTTCTGCGATGGAAGTTTCTCAGATTATAGACAGGAGAAATTTTGAGAAGTTAGGAGAAAAAATTTCTAAGCTGGTGGATTTCTTTAAAGGCAGAAGCAATATTCATAAGGAAATTGTAGGGATGGCTAGGGAGATGCAGGTTCTCTATATGCAGATATGCAGTGATGGTTCTAGTAACCTACCAGGCATCTCAGGAGTGAAGCCTACCGCAGATAAGGGGACAAATACTGATATAATATTCAGTTCTCTAATGAAGGATCAGATTCAGGAAACTCCTTTGCGTAAAAGAACTGCAGATAATCTAAGCTCAAAAGGAAATAAGAAAAAGAGGAATAAAAGTGACTTGATTACCAGTCCAAAAAATAATGTGTATGCTGCTCCTTCCCTTGAGACTAAAACATCTGCGGAAACTGATCTAAAGGATGGGGCTAACACGCAGGCTGAGGAGTGGCACAAGATAAGAAAGAAGCAGAGGAAGACTAAATCACAGCTACCTCATCGCTCAGTGCGACCTGATGCTTTGATTATTACGGCTAGTGGAGACAAATCCCACAGCGAGATCTTAAAGCAGGTCAAAAAAGATTCTAAGCTTGTTGAGTTGGGGCAAGATGTTACGACTATACACAAGACAGGGAAAGGTGATCTCCTACTTAAGCTTAGTAGGTCCAGTCACGAGAATGTTGAGAAATATAGAATTGCAGTTAAAGAGGTCCTTGGAGAGGCTGCAGAAGTGAAATCTCTAAAACAAGAAATTTTTCTTGAAATCAAGGACTTAGATGAAATCACTACGAAGGAGGATGTCCAAAATGCGCTTACAAATTTTGGCGATGAGTTTAAGAGTCTGCAATCATTTACTGTAAGATCTCTCAGGAGAGCATACGGAGGCACGCAGACTGCAACAATTGGTATGAGTGCACCCCTAGCGAAGACGCTTTTAGAAGCTAGGAAAATTAAAATCGGATGGGTGGTTTGTCGCATAAGACAGAAGGCTCCTGGGAAGTGTTTCAGATGTCTTCAATATGGACATAAGGCAGAAAAATGTCAAAGTACACGTGACTTTAGCAATTGTTGCTTTAAGTGTGTAGAAAGTGGACACAAGATGAGAGTATGTCCCAGTGAACATTCGATGTGTCTTATATGCAGTGGCAATGGGGATGGAAATATTCACCGTACAGGATCATCCAGTTGTCCTAAATACAGGGAGGCGCTTGAACGGCAGACATATCGATTATGAAGTTTTTGCAATTAAATTTAAAACATTGTGATGCGGCTCAGTCACAAAGTGTAGTGGACTTGGATATAGACGTGGCATTTCTCAATGAGCCATATAAAACCGAGGTATCCCCAGACTGGACAACTGATTCTACACATGGATCAGCTATATGGTCAACCAAAGGTACTCCGCTGAGTCAGACATTAATGGGCAGGAGTGATGGTTTTGCCCGTGCAACGTTAGGAGGTATTACAATGTACTGCTGTTATATTCCTCCAAGATATTCTTTGGACGAATTTAAATCAATCCTGGACCATCTAGTTGCTGATGCTCAGGGACGAAGGGAGTTTTTAATAGCTGGCGATTTTAATGCATGGGCAAAAGAGTGGGGATGTCGAAATACAAACGCTATAGGAAAGGTCTTATTGGAATCATTTGCTGCTTTGGATGTATGCTTACTGAATGTTGGAAATAACCCAACGTTTATAGGACATGGAGGTAGTTCAGTCATAGATATAGCCTTTGTTAGTCCGGACCTACTGCATCGCACATCCTGGAAATTGGTTAACATCTATACGCATAGTGACCATCTTGCTATTGTCATGGAGATATTGGATAGTCATGAAATAGTAGCTTCACGAAATCATAATAGAGTGATTGGCTGGAAAACGAATATTTTTGATAAGGATATGTTTGTTTTATGTATGGAAGATGTAAAACTGGAAGGTAGTGCAGAGCAAATGGCAAAGCAACTGATTGACTCCGTCACTTACGCGTGCAATATGTCATTGGAGAAAAGAAAACCAGGTATGAATAAAAATTCTGTTTATTGGTGGAATACACGTATTGCTGAAATTAGGAAAGGATGTATTCGAGCAAGACGTAGATATATTCGAACCCGTGGTAGAGCGGAAAATGAAGAATATCATGCGATATATAGAAGAAGAAAAAAGGAACTAAAGTTAGCTATCCGCCAAAGCAAGCGGTCCTGTTTTCTTGACGTATGCGATGAACTTGAGAATAATCCCTTTGGGTTGGCGTATAAGATAGTAACGAAAAAGTTAAAAACAGCCAAATCATCTTCTCCAAATGGCGCCAGTGTATTGAATGAGATAGTATCTCATTTATTTCCTCAACAGAGTAGGCCATCATGGCTAAACAACACTACAACGTTGGAAGAAACCTTTGCTCCGGTAACTTGCGAAGAAGTCCTGGAAATTTGCAAAAGGTTAAGGATAAATAAAGCCCCAGAACTGGATGGAATACCAAACCTTGTTGTGAAGGAGGCTGTATATTGTTGTGCTGATGAGGTACTAAGGCTGATAAACTGTTGCCTAAAAGAAGGAAAATTTCCGACCATGTGGAAACGGCAAAGACTTGTTCTGCTTCCAAAAGAAAAGAAACCTTTGGATGAGCCATCTTCTTACCGACCGCTTTGTATGATAGATACATTTGGCAAGCTTCTAGAGAGTGTTATCTGTGTTAGACTCCAGGAGAGTGTGGATATAGCTGGTGGCCTTTCTGAGACACAATTTGGATTTAGGAAGTCACGCTCTACTGTGGATGCGATAAACTTGGTTGTGGAAACAGCCAAGAGAGTAACTCGGCGTAGACCTTACGGAAATTCATACTGCGTAGTCGTAACCCTTGATGTTAAAAATGCATTTAACACAGCGAATTGGGAAAAGATAATACTCAGTCTTCAGCGACTAAACATACCACGCTATTTGATCGCTATAATTCAGGACTATTTTCGTCAGCGGGTACTTATCTATGATACTGATGGTGGCTCAAAACAGTACCATGTTACCGGAGGAGTTCCACAGGGTTCTGTTTTAGGACCCTTGTTATGGAATATTATGTATGATGGCATATTACGGCTCCAGTTACCCAGTACGGTCAAGATTGTTGGTTTTGCGGATGATATAGCGCTTGTGGTAGTGGCAGATAACATCGGGGAAGCCGAAGCGACAACTAATTGCAGTGTGCAAATTGTAAAGGCATGGTTGGCCTCCAATGGTCTTGCTCTAGCGGAACATAAAACTGAAGCTATCTTAATTACTAGCCGAAAAGTTAAGGAATATATAAATATACGAGTTGGTGACTGTACAATTACGAGTAAGGATACTCTAAAGTACTTAGGAGTAGTGATTGATAACCGATTGTCCTTTAAACATCATATTGAATATGTGGAAGAAAAGGCAAGTAAAACATGTAAGGCGCTTGCCAGAATAATGCCTAATACAAGAGGACCAAAATTTCTTAGACGGAAAATGCTAGCAGCGGTAGTCGTAAGCATAATTCTCTATGCTGCTCCAATTTGGGCAGATTGCTTGAAATACAAATCTTATCGCAATAAAATAGGATCGGTATATAGACTTACTGCCTTGAGAGTATGCTGTGCCTACAGGACCGTCTCCGACGAGGCAGCATTTGTAATTTCGGGTATGATCCTCGTTGACATTTTGGCCAGAGAATCTAGGATGGTACATAGCAAAGAGTATACACCAGCCGAGGCAAGGGACAAAAGTATACAAGATTGGCAGAGAAGGTGGTCGAACACAACCAAGGGGCGGTGGACATATAATCTGATTCCTAATTTGAATGAGTGGCTTAAACGCGCCCATGGTGATATAGACTATTACCTGTGTCAATTTTTGACTGGTCATGGACCATATAAGCAATATTTACATCGCTTTGGACTTTGTAGTTCACCGCTCTGTCCACATTGCGATTGTGCTGTACAGGATGCCAGGCATGTGTTTTTCGAGTGCCGAAGATATGGAGTGTTTAGAGGTAATTTGGAAAGGGAAATTGGCTCAATGGTTGGAATGGAGAATATCATGAATCTTATGATGTCCTCGGAAGTACTATGGAACAAAATTACTACATATATGAAATTGGTTCTTAAGGAACTTTGTAGGCTTTCTCAGACTGTAGAATAAATACAGTTATGCTCGATCCAATGAGGAAATGCTTGACGGCGGTGCCATTGGACTGAGTTGGTGTATTGAGGTGTTTTAACGGGTTATTAAAGTCCCGTACAACGTCTTTCGATTATTTCACCTCGTTAAAAAAAAAAAAACATACATACATACATACATACATACATACATACATAATTGGCCACTACAACCCTATGTCAGGGTTACGGCCTAGCTTCTCGCAGCACTCATGTTGTGTGTGTTAATTATTTTTATCCATGAGTACCCGGACCTACAGTTTAAAGTCGACTCGGAACGACAGATTTGAGAAGCTTTTTCATGGCAATCAATTACTCCCAGAGCTGTTGCCAGAAGACTACTGAGAGGTAGTCGCCGAAATAAATAATTTTTTCATATTTCACACTAACCACTAGACCACAGCGACTACTAATTAATTTATTACTAATCTAATTTTATATACTCCAAATAATGATAAAAACGGACTGGCTATCTTACACCGCAGACGTCATAGGGGTATGTTAATTCTCATTAAAAGAATACCAGTTTGTGGATTTTAATAGTAGATCCAGAAACTGATTCCAATCAGGAAATAAATAATTGTAAACTAAGTTTTCACTAGCTCTAAACAAAGGCTGTGGATAATATAAAGTTTACTAAAACACTTTAGTTAGCTAATTAAACATTGAAGTTCGGATTCTTTTATCGTTTTCTTTTATAATCAAATTCATTTATGGAAATTTTAACTCATTTTATTTTTTCTTTTAAATTTTCTTGTTTTTTTCTGTTCTTTTCTTTTAAACAAACTTTCTTAAAGAAACCAACAAGTTTTAAGAAATGTCATTCAATTCAAAACATTTTTATTCTAGCAAAGTTACATCTTTGACGTTCAACTCAACTCCTTAAAAATGCTTTACAATAAGAAAAAAAGAAAATATATTTCTTTTTTTTTTTCTTTAGCTTTAACATATTGACGGCATTTTTTTTTTCTTTTGCTTTTTTTTTCTATATGAATATCAAACGACTTTCTTTTTAATTTAAAGCCTTATTAGTCAACAACAATGAATACTCTGCCTCTACTTTGAATACTAAATGTGCGTGTAAAATAATAAATGAATTTCGTATTTTTTTAGAACTAAAGAAGAAAAAGAAAGTGAAATAATTTTCAAAGAATTCAAAAGAATTAAAAAAAAAACTCTATAATATGTTAGCAGAATAGTCAGGTATAAGACGAAAAATTGTATTCACTTACATGGTACATAAAATGTAAAAATAATGAAAGGTAGCACGAGTAAAGGCCTATCCATCTCTCCTTTTCCTCTCTTTCCATCAGTATGCCCATCAAACTCCCTTTCCATTCCACAAAAGGTTCTGATCCCATCAGTCCCCTGCTGGTAAATTTCTTCTCTATTTCTTTCCTGTGCATACCTACATGACCTGGGATCCAGCAAAAGCTGACTTTATTTTCCTTGGCCAGTCAATTTCACAGGAGTCTAGTGCTTGGATGGTAGCCTGACTATCAGATAGTATAGCTATTACCCGCCCTGTGTATCCTTCAGTGTTGTCAGATTAGGGGATTTATCCCCAATGTGGGAATTTTCTTTCGAAATGGGAATAGAAATTTTATTTGGCAATGGGGATTTGATTGGGAATAATCGACAAGTTTTTGCAACGTGTGCCTTTAGTTTTATTTTCGTTTCTTTTCATATAAATAAAAACATCTCCACACCATTTTCACCGATTTTAATGGTTTTTATTGCAGAGGAATTCAGTATTAGAGGGTCTTCATATAGTTAAACTACTTCTTTCGGAGATAAACAAAATAATTTTAAGTGCTGAAGGCTCGGGTTCGAGTCCCAGGAAAAGTGGTCAATTTTTTAAATTTATTTTTGTTCCGTCAGAGACGCTTTAATTAGATCAAAGTTAACTACAATGAATTTTTTGGTAATCAATTTCTGACGGAACAAAAATTAATTAAAAAAATTGATCACTTTTCCTGGGGCTCGAACCCGAGTCTCCAGCACTTAATATACATTGCGCTCGGTTATGGCGCTGCGCTCTAAACACCACGGCTACAGTCGTACATATCATCGATGTCGACTAATATAGATAAGGTGGAATAAAAAGGGCAAACACAAAATAAATTGTAAATTCTGTTTCATCCAAATAAGATGACAATTACAAGAACAGCAATGATGGTAAGAAAAGGAGAATATGATAAAAACTGTTGTGTGACTTTACTTCGACTAACTCATACAAGTGTATGTACATACATGTGAAAGAATATAATTTCAGTATGCGATTTCCAAAAAAAAAAGTGTGAGTTAAATAGTTGATGTTTGGTCTTGAATATGCACAGGACACAAAGAACTCTGATGAGACTACCGTAGCTGGAGTCGAAAACAATTGTTCAGTTTGGCTAGTGTACTATTCCTTCACGGACATCATTTCTTCTTTGATTACCAAAAAATATTCATTGCAGTTAACTTTGATCTAAATAAAGCGTTTCTGATGGAACAAAAGATTTCTAGTTTCGTCCGACCGCAAATTACTATGGTTCAGGACATCGATTTAGAACTGATGGTACAATTGATGCCCTGTACTATACAAATATTTTAAACGACATCATGATGTTTCTCTGGGGATTTTTGGAGATGAACTAATAAGGATTTTGGGGATTTTTGGAGATATGAATTTTGAAATCGGGAATAAAAATTGAAAAATATCTGTCAACCCTGGTATCCTTTGTCTAGGTTGAATTGAGTGTATCTTTTAATAACACAAACCTGAGCCTGGAAAATACTTCGTCACAGGGTTAAGCACTTTCACTTCTGTGCAGTCTTCAGTCTTAAACTCATTTGTATACCACAGAATAGTTCTTTTCTTAAAAGAGTATGTAGCCTCTAAACTTCTCCATTCACTCTTATTACTCATTTCAATCCAAAATCGCTTTTATAGGTCATAGTGTTTTGGGGGGTCGTGGCATACTGGTAGAACGCTTGCTCAGAAACTCACACGACCAAGGTTCAATTCCAGCGAAGGACAATATTATAAAAATAAATATTTGCGGTTTTCTAAAATTACAATTTAAATTAAAAATTAAATTTAAATAAAATAAGAGGTTCCCCCCCCCTCCAGCAAGACCATCTGCAAGAAACCGCCCCCTGACATTTCTAATCTATTCCACCTGAAACCAATGATCAGGAGTACAGCGCCACCTTCTGGGAAGATAACAACTAATCTACTGAAGACGCTCACCATTCACATGTAAACATCCACCGACAGATGAGGCCATTGCTGTTTGATCATTTGAGGGTGAAGGTATAACACTGGCTCTTGAGTGGACAAATTACCAGCAACTTGTTTCATCAACAAAATAAAAGGCGCAAAAAAATACAAAATCTATGAAAAAAAAATCTATCAACCATCTTCACATTCCAATACAATGCACACTGCATAAGTAGGGGTTTACCCCTGAGTATTGGTCTTAAAAAAAAAAAAAAAAAAAAAAAATTAAATTCAGTGAAGAGTCAAAGATTGAGGTGCCAACCAATCGGCTGGCTAAGGTCAGTTTACCTCCCTAAAAGTCTAGTGTTTAACCTATCCCCCACCATTCTATTAGCGGTCTCTATGGCTTTATTGCCCACTACAATATGCAGTGGGTCTAAAGTAGACCCTGCAGTATAGCCGTGGGACAGGTTCTAATCGCCCCAGTTATTCTCATCCACGCAAGTCTTTGTATTTTTTTCAGCTTGATCTGATTTAAACTCAGATTGATCTTTCCTGCGCAGAAAATAGCCCCATACATATGTCACAATTCTTCCGAACATCATGGTACACATCGAGTACAGTATTTTTTCGTCAAGCTTTCTACATACCATTAGGGCATGTCTGGCCTTTATCGATATAAATAAGCCTTTTATGAACGTATTTTATTTTTGGTTATTTATTTTTATTACCAAGTATTTCCTTTTTCTTCTTTAATTATTTTATTCCTGGGGATTTATTCTGTAATTCTCTTAAGCTAAAATGCTAAAATTTTAGATTATTGAAACAGGCTAGGCGTTAGAATATATAAAATTAAAAACTTTAAAGGTAATAGGCATGAAGTTTTTAAATTACATTAAGCGTTCAAGAATTCTATTTGTAGATAAAAAGTCCTAAATCAAGTTTATAAATTTTTAGCGATAGAGTTTTAGCTTAGGAGAGTTACAGAATAAGGTCTCTGCTTTGTTTCCTTTCATATTTTCGTATTTAAATTTAATTTTGGAAATCTGTGAACATACATACATAACTGGCCATTATCACTCTGTTTCAGAGTAACAGCCTAGCTTCTAGCATTTTGTAAATCTCCCTTTGTTTTTTTTTTGTGCAGTCCTTACACTTGAAGCAATGGCAATAACTTTTGTATCAGATATAAACAATTTTGTACTTCTGACAATAAAATATTATTGTGAAGGCTGTTTACACGATTGCAAAATGCCTGGCTATGTTTTTTCTTTTGTTGCTGTGAGTTGTAATGGAATTTTCGTGGGGAATTGTACTGCCAGAAGATTGTTAAATCTGACAATTGTTTAAATAAAGCATTACCAATAAAGTGTACCTATAAGTACACATCCCTTTCACAGCGCTTAGTGAATCCTAATAAAGGTTTTGCTGCCTTTTAAACAACTCATGCCAAAAATATTTAAACAACCTTACAAATTATCAAAATAATTATCGTTTAAATTTAAAAATGTCAAACAAATTTTTGTAGCTCCTCTTTTCTTTCTTTACAATTTATTTAAAATGAAAAAGCAATTTTTTTTTACACATAAGCAGATATGCTTATTAAAACTCGAAATGTGTTATATGATTGTTAGAAATAAGAGGAGGGAAAATAAAACAAAATAAAAGTGTACCAAAATTAAACGGAAATTAATTTAAAGTTCACAGCACCAACAACAGGTGTACAGTTTTCTACATTCCCATTCATAAACAAAAATTATATTTTGTTTAATTAAAAATTTCAACGCTTAGTTTTTCTCCGAATTTAATCAGTGCTTGATAAAAAAAAAACAAATTATGTATTTGCAAAAAGACATAAATTTTAATGTGTGTCTGTGTTTGTGTGTGTGTGGTTATATGTAGGGTGTTATAAAGTCAACTACAGGTTTCTCAGAAGTCCTTTTTATATAAATAAATATATATAAGCACACAAATCCAATAATTGTACCATTGCATGTGCATGTACATATTAATATAAGTAAGTTCTATGGCATATGGTATTTTGCACATGCTTGTATATGTGTTGCTGCAGAATTATACACACATGGTTACAAGTGAAAGTAAATGTTTGAAAGTGTGAGATTTTTTTAGTTCTTATTTAAGAATAACTGAGTTTTCTTTTATATAAAAAAAGTACAGTTGCAGGCATTTAAACAGATATTTAGAAGAGTTCTTTAATATTTTCCACATTTATAGTGAGTAATAAAACCCACTAAAAGAACAGGTCGGCGGTAAGTTGAAGGAATTGTGCAGTGATGAACAAGCCAAATACAACACATATCTCTTTCAATGAACTGATTGGAAAATTGTAAGTAAAAAATACAAGAATTTATAGAAATTCAAGCTCGAATATTAAGTATTCTATCAAACAAAAATACGTAATTGGCCATTACAACCCTGTTTCAGAGTTACCTCCTAGCTCCTTGCAGCACCGATGTTGTGTGTACTAATTTTTATCCATGAGTACCGGGACCTATAGCTTAAGGTCGTCTCCGAACGACAGACTTGAGAAGCTTGTTCATGGCAATCACTTAAACTCAGAGTTTTCGCCAGAAGACTGTTAGGAGGTAGCCAGGAAAAGAAATATTTTTTATTCTATCAGTTAAACAAATTTTATAATAAAACTTACTTAAATACAATACATTTATTTCAATTGGATTAAGAAGAAGTGGATACTAACTTCTAACGTAACTTATGTTTACGTAGCATAGAATACAACCACCCCTCATATATTTTATATGAAAGCAAACTAAAGTATGCATTCTTTTATATTTTTTAAAATATCCCTTGCTAATTTGCACTCACGTGACACAGAAATAAATGCACTCACCTACATACATTCTTAATAGATAAAATAACTGGTTTAAATACGATATTATTCGTACCATTTTAGCACTGGAATGTAAACTTTTATAACTACTACTCTATAGTACACTTGCCAGCCTAACTCCTTACTGAACTTAGCGTTGCAGTGTTGTTTTTGTTTATTGAAAAAAATAAATATATTTTTCTTTATATTGGAAGCGTGGAAAACTGTACACCTGTTGGTGCTGTGAACTTTTATATAATTTCCTTTTAATTTTGGTGACTGTTTTTTTTATTTTTTTTATTTTTATTATTTTTTTTTTTTTTTTGAATTTTTGTTTTGAGCAGTCGTATCTTTACAGATGTTTACAGTTTAAAATAAGAGAAACTGCTTGAGTGTGAAAAATATATAAATTTTTCATCATTTGCATGTATTTAAATTAATTAACATAAACAGTTTGGAGAGAAAGAGAGGTTATGACATTTGTTTGACATTTTAAAGCTTCAACTACTATATAATTTATCGCGAAATTTAAATAAATAAATTTAGTTTTAGGCGCCTAGATGCACATTGGGTGTTTGTTTATAATTTTTGATTAAATAAAAGGGAATGGATCTTATACTAAGAAATTTTTTATTTAGTGTCTGACATCTTGAAAAAAGAAATATGAAAAAATTATTTCTTTCGGCGACTACCTCTTAGCAGTCTTCTGGCAAAAGCTCTGGGAGTAATTGATTGCCATGAAAAAGCTTCTCAAGTCTATCGTTCGGAGTCAACATTAACACGTTCGCCACTCAGCGTCACATATATGTGACGTTGGAGTTTTCGTAAAAACTCATGTCACATATATGGGTCGCATTATTACCAAAATCTCTTAATCTTATATTCATGATAGTTTTTACTGAAAGTGCAAAAAATATGTGAGTGGTGAACGTGTTAAACTGTAGGTCCCGGTACTCATGGATAAAAATTTACACAAACAACATGAGTGCTGCGACAAGCTAGGCCGTAACCCTGACACAGTGTTGTAATGGCCAATTATGTATGTACGTATGTAATTATGTATGTAAAAATGATAATTTAACAAAGTTTAATTTATTAAATTTTATTTATTTATTTGATTAAGTTCATTAATTTCACAGTAAATGAATAAAAGTTATTAAGTAAAATTATAAAAGTTATTTTGAGGTAAATGGCAACCAACACTCGATTAAGAGAACAACGTATAACAGCGTATCGACCGATTAATCCAACTGACTACTGACGACTAACTTCTCGCAACCTTTTCTATATAGTAACAGCTTTACACGTCACTCTATCTTTACATGTATGAAATAGAATATCAGATAAATGTCAACCTCTGTTAGCTTTACAAATACGAGCCGTTTTGGAAACATTTTTCATTAAATTCTCACACATTTTACGCGGTATTCCATTAATTTCATCACGAATAATTTGTTTGAGTTGCTCCAGTGTTTTTGGTTTGTTTGCATAAATCTTGCTCTTCAGATATCCCCACAAAAAGAAGTCCGGACCAGACAAATCAAGGGACGGTGAAGGCCAATCAACATCACCATTCCTTTAAATAACTTATTGTGAAAAGATGTCTCTCAGTAATTCCATTGTAATCCTGGCCCAAAGCGTGCAGTTGTGACGTTAAAAAGTTTTCAATCATATCAGGCTATCGCTTCCCATTGACAGTTACCGTTACACAGTTTTCAGTTTCAAAGAAGTAAGGACCAATGATTCCTCCTGACCAAATTGCACACCAGACTGACACTTTCAATGGATGCAAAGGAGACTGATGAATAATTTGAGGGTTTTCCATTGCCCAGAATCGATTATTCTGTTTATTCACATATATATTCAAATGAATGTATGATTTTTTCATGAAAGTCGGTGTTGTCATGTGTGAGCTGTAACATACTATTAAAAGAAGCTCTTGTGTCAACTGAATCTTCCATGGAAACAAATAAAAATCTTTGTGTAAAATTGTGGCCAAAGTTGTTCTTTGAAGACAAAGATCCTGAGGTTAATGGATTGCTTTGAACACATTCCTGAACAGCAGTAATGTTTTCAGCCGATAATGCCTATCAGCTACAGTCCCTCTTTCTTCGAAATTATTTACTACACGGTAAATAGTCTGTTTTGTTGGCACGTTGTTTCTCCCAAAAATTTCACGTAACTTTCTCATCGTCACAGTAATCCATGATTGATTTCGATGATAAAATTTTTTAATGATAAAAAACACTTAGGTTTATCGAATATTTTCCCATTATAAATTTGCCACGTCTCTACTTCACGACTGCCAAATATAAACTGTCAAGACTAATGTTTACCAAAATGACGGCAAAACAAAGTAGTACACCTTAAACGGTGGACACCCTGTAAATAGCATGATCTTCCCTTAAGCATAAAGCTAACTTGTAGTTTAAAGTATACTTGTAAAATCTAAGAACAAAATGTCTGAAAGCATTGTAAGGGGAGTTGTCATAACAGTCTCAAGTATTTTTATTCTGTTATAATTTCATTATATATTTTAACTATTCATCCATAGAGAAATTAAATAGGTAAAATCGTTCTATAAAAAGTTCATGAAATCAAGCACAACTAGTTCTACTTTGGTGACCAGCAATAAATTTAACACGAGGACTTAAAAGAATGGAAGTTATTCGAAGGCATAAGAAGCTCAGTGATTTCATTTTTCTTTTTGATAGGTATTTATCATTAGCCATAGGGACTTGTTTTGAATAGAATTATTGAAACGAAAAACTTTGTACCTGCTCTTAATTATTACTACATTCATGACATTTGTAAAATACATTCTTGCATGTTGCCACAAACAATCAATAGGGCAAGCAGTCTATTTAAAGCTAAACAAATAGGGTTCTAGTACCGCAAGCTATTGAATTCAAAAACAAAATTCAAAAAAATAAAAATTCAAAACTAGAACAGAAGCAATGTCAGCTTTCAGCAATAAGAGTAACAACTATATTACACACACTTTTTACGTATTTTCGCTTAAGGTGCTGGGTTATTAATGCTTTGCTATAAAGTGGCACCCACATACGCATTGCATTGCAGTTTTCATATTTTTTCCCCTTACAAATAAATATTTGGCTTATTAGGTTTGCAAAAAAAAAAAAAGTTAAGCAAACAAATCAACAAATGTTATTCAAACTACTGACAAAATTGCAATTTCCCTTTGTCCTGAGTGTATTCTGTGGCACCTAAAAAATTGAAAAATTTGTTTGTCATGCTACGGCAAGCTATTAACACCCTACACTGTCTATACCTTGATTTGTTTGTATTTCTTACTGTTGTTTCCGTTCATTTATTTTTTGGTAAATCTTCTTTGCTGCTCATTTAATGATCTCATTCCCTTTCTCGCATTCATCATCATTTTGTATGATGGTTATGATGTTTTTTTTGCCTAATAATGTTACAGGTACAATGATTTGCCCTCTATCCATTTTTTTCATTCATTCATTCATGTATTCACTGTTTATACTTTCCTACGTCAGCTTAATAATTCTTTGTTTGGCTGGTTACTTGGACGGAATGTTAAAATAATGAAAGAAAAAAAATGTTTATTGGCTGAATGATGTGCGAGTAAGTTTTACTAGTACTTTATTTAATAATTTATTAATTAATAATCTGTTAAAATTAAACTACTGTGTTATGTTTTTCTCTTCGAAATGATGATTTTCGTTAAATAAAAAAAAAAAAAACAAAAAACAAAAATTGGCTTTGAAACAGAAAGTCTGATTTACCAAAGTACAACAAGTCAATTAGTGCTGCTTTACACAAATTTAGATTGATTCATTAAGTCTTTAGATTTAATAATAGAAAGCAATCAAAAATTAATGTTTTTTCTTCTTCTTCTTCTTCTTCTTCTTCTTCTTCTTCCTCTCCCTTTCTTTCTTTTTCTGACACAAAAATCTTCAATCTTCTTAGAAACAAAAAACTAGTTTTAAATTTTACATATACACTCAGAGAAAAAAATAATACGGTAAGAAACTATAGAACTTTAAGTTGGCATCACTTTTTTAACTGGTGGCCATTTTGTCAGCTGTCAAGTGATTAATATTTAGTTTGGTTTGCCATTTAATCATGAACAGGTTGACAAAAGAACAACGCTTGCAAATCGTGCAAATGTATTTCGAAAATAATGGTTCAGTTTGCGAAGTTTACCGCAAGCTCCGTCCATTTTATGGTCGACATAATCGTCCATCAGAGCAATTAATTCGGTTAACCATGGATCGTTTTCGCACTACGTTTACTCTATGTGATAATATGCATCCGCAGAGACGTCGAACAGTGCGCACCGAAGAAACAATTGCCGCAGTAGAGCAAAGTGTTGAAGAGAACCCGAATGAATCGATTCGCCACCGTGCATAGCAATTGGAGCTTTGTCCATGAACTTTATGGAAGATTTTGCGCAAAAATATTGGCTTGCGACCTTACAAGATCCAGCTTGTGCAAGAATTAAAACCGCGAGACCATGCAATGCGTCGTGATTTTGGTGTATGGGCCGAAAATGAGATTGATCTCGATGCTGATTTTCATCGCAAAATTTTGTTCAGTGATGAGGCTCATTTTTGGTTGAATGGCTACGTCAACAAGCAAAATTGCCGCATTTGGAGTGAAGAGAATCCACACGAGACCCTTGAGACGCCATTACATCCACAAAAACTGACTGTTTGGTGTGCTCTATGGGCTGGTGGAGTCATTGGGCCATACTTCTTCCGAAATAATGCTGGAGAGTCAGTTACCGTTAATGGAGACCGGTATAGAGCCATGATAACCGACTATTTTGTTCCCGAATTGGATGGCATGAATGTGGATGAGTTGTGGTTCCAACAAGACGGCGCTACATGCCACACAGCACACGTCACAATCGATTTATTGAAGGAAACATTCGATGAGCGCATAATTTCGCGGAATGGACCTGTCAATTGGCCACCAAGATCGTGTGATTTGACACCATTGGATTATTTTCTTTGGAGATATGTGAAGTCGCTCGTCTACGCCAACAAACCAGAAACGTTAGGGGACTTGGAAGCCAACATTCGTGGCTTTATTGCCTACATACGGCCCCATATGCTCGAAAAAGTGGTTGAAAATTGGACCTGTAGAATTGGCTTTATTAAAGCTAGCCGCGGCGGCCACATGCCCGAAATCATTTTTAAACATTAATGGCATAAAATTATCCTTCCAATAAAGCCAAATTGATGGACATTAAAACGATTTTCTTGTGTTTTATTTCAATTCGAAGTTCTATACCTCTAAAAAAACACCGTGTATTTCGTCGTGCGAGAATCTGCTATTTCATATATCTCGAGTTAAGTCCGCTTGTGCTTACTTCTTTAACGGTTGGTATCAATATTTCAATAACAAGTCGATATCACTTTACTACAAACCGTTATTGTTTTGATAACACACTGTTCCTTTCTTGTTACCAAATTTTCTTATTTTATTAACGCACTGTTCTTACTTTCATACCGTAACTGTATTTTTATCAGTTTTGTTCTTAATTAAATTAATACACTTTATTAATTTTATTCATAAAAAAATCAATTGTGTTTAAATACACACAGCTTTTCCAAACAGAAATTCATTAATATTTTTACCTTTTTTTAATTTAAAAATACAAAAAAGTGAAAATTCAATATTCGGTATTTTTATTTCTGATTGACTGATAATTAAGTTACAAAAAAGTGGCAGAAGATTACTTATTACTACAGTCAGTGTAAAATAACGAACAAACACAAAAGAAGCGCTAAAAATAATAACACTACACTACAGCAATCAGTCATTTTTAATTTTTTCATACATTTTATAAAAAAAAAACGTTTCTAATATTTTAACACTTTTCCTCTATTTTTTTATTTATTGCATTTCCATTTGTTTTTACATCTGTTGGTACTATTGCTTATATTCATTTTATTTTATTTTATACGAGCAAACTGTAACTTATTACTTAATTTTGCCATTTATAGCGATTGACAGCTGACATGAATAATATTGATGTATGTGCCCTTCGTATAATATGCAGTTACTCAAACACAAACACACATGACGTAAAAAAATAATGTAATACTGGACTACAACTCTCGAAAAAAACAATTTAACAGAGTATTAAATAATGCTCAGAGTAAAACATTGAAAAGTGGTGCTTAAGAGAGTCTGTAAATAAATATCAACCAACATCGTAATAACTATGAGTTTGACAATAACAAGCATATACACGTACTTACACATCCATATGCTGTAATATTTGTGAAGCTGCAAAACAAAAAAAAAAAAAAAAAAACAAAAAACAAAAAAAAAAAAAACAAAAAAAAAAAAAAATTCAAACAGTCAATATAACAACATTGTATTGTTTTTTTATTAAGCGAAAGATAGAGAGTATAAAAAAGATATAAAAAACAATTGACTAAAGTAGTGTTAAATGAAATTGTAAATAAAAATGCTCATGAATTTATTAAATTTGTTTTTTGTTATAAAGAAAAACAGTAAAAAACAAATCAATTTAAATAAAAATAACGGTAAAATAAATTAAAAACAAATGAAATCAATCAAAACCACAATAATGGAGTAATAATACTCGTACTTGTTAATACGTGTGAGTAGAGGCAATGGGCCAATACACACCAGATGAATATTTCCAGCAACAATTTTTCTGCATTAAATGTGTACGTATACACAGCTGTGTATGTGTTAGTGATTTTGTTTTATTTGATTGCACGCATGAAACAGATATTCTACAGGTATCTCTTTTACTTTTCTACAGATATTCTACAACGATCGATGAATGATTTCATGCGTGCAATCAAATAAAACAAAATCACTAACACATACTCATACACAGCCGTGTATATGTAGACATTTAATGCAGACAAATTTTTGATTGAAATATTCATCTGGTGTGAATTGTCCCAATTAGTGGTAAATTCTTAACATATTATGGCTTGCGTAGGCGTATGAAAAATAATTTATTTATGATAACAAGTATACGCTTAAGGGTACTACAGAGTTAATGCAATAATTGTTTGTGATGGATGACGATGGCACAGCACATACAAAAATTTTCAATATTTTACTTTTAAAGTAGTAATTAAAGTAGTAATTTTATAATTATATTTATATTTTACAAATATAAAAAAAAATTTTTATTCTAAAACTTTCATCACAGAAAAAGAAAAATTTAAGCTACAATTTAAGCCACTTAAGCACCTCTGGCATATGTACTTACATTTAGGGCGGAATACGTTATAGCTAAAATTATATAGAGCTCATCGAGTTGATTTAAGCTTTAAAACTTAAAATCCATGACGTGATTATTGCTTATTAGATTTTTATTTGCCTAAAATTTATAATTAAATAATAGGTGAGTATAACTCTTAATAAAGTTTCGAGACCTGTAGCAGTTATAAACCAAACCATTTTTTCTTTTACCAATACAATTGAGGAAGTACTTAAAACTTAAATTAATTCCTTTACAAATTTGTGGAAATCAAGTTGTGATAATACGAATAACAACATAGACAAAGACTATATTTACATTCTTAGATGTCGTTGAAAAAACTGTTAAAACTGTATTTGGCTTATATTCTCTAATATTTTCTGGCATTATATATTTAGGACTTTTAATGGAATATCATACATACACACATAATTGGCCATTACAATCCTGTTTCGGAACTACTTTAAGTTCTCGCAGCACTCACATTGTGTGTGTCAATTTTTATCCAAGAGTATCGCGACCTACAGTTTAAAGTCGACTCCGAACAATAGACTTGAGAAGCTTGTTCATGGCAATCAGTTACTCTAAGTAACTTTGGTAGTCACCCAAAGCAGTATGTCTTCATGTCAGAACTATGGTTTAAACCCGGAGCTAATGTCTATTAAGCCAACACACTAACCACTAGACTACACCCAAAAAAAAACCGCATATCCATTTGAAAGTTTTTTCTTATCAAATCCACATTTAGTGAAAATATATAAAATTTGATAAGAAAAATATCAATCTAACGTGAAAAACGTTAAATTAACGTGTTTTAATGTTAGATTGATCTTTTTAACGTTAGATTGATAGTAAAAATATCAAATTGATATTATAATGTTTTACATTGTCATATCAATTCGTAATATCAAATTAATGTCAATATCACTTCTACAAGAACATATATCAATTTTACATTTGAAAATGTAATTGATCAATTTCACATCAAAATTGATAACAAAAATGTGAAATTGATATTAATTCTTTATAATGTGATATGAAAACATTACACCTTTTTATATTTCTCCGAAATGTATTGCTCTATTTCAGTGGTCGGCAAAATTGAAAATGAAGGTGTTGTAGTAAGAGTACGATAATGTACAAATGTGTTTGTTTACTCTAAGAGAACCTGTCGATTTCAAGATTATGGAAAAAACTGAGTAGCATCTTAAAACGGTGTTGTGAATCGCTCATAATAAAAAAATATTAATATTAATTTAAAAGTGTTAAATTAAAAAAAAATGGATAACATACGAGAAATTGTATATATATATATCCGAAAAAGAAGTGGCTGATTTATTAAATCAACAAAGTGAAGAAACAATTTTCACATTACCGGACGAAGTCGACCCAGAAACTGTGGCCAATGAGGGTAACAGAAAATCAATGGATTTACTCGAGAAGTTCAATTTAAAAAACGCGTTTGATGCTCTTAATGGTAAGTAATATAATATTTAATTATTTTATTAAAATATTGTTAATAGCAATGTTAAAAATAATTGTCTCATCATGCTGCTCTTAATACGAAAATGTGTGAAGTTATTGATATGAATACATATATTTTTTATATAAAAATGTACAATAGATATGCACATTTTGATACTAAAAATGTGAAATTGATATGAAATCATATATTTTTAATATTCTTTTTATTTTATTTCAAAAGCTTGTGGTTGTATGTACGACCGTCTTAGATACATTAATAAGGACGATTTGAATGCGGTTTTTCCTGAGACTTACAATATTGGTTTGAAAGCAGAGCTGAGGGTAAAGATATCTATTTGGAAATTAAAGAATGTTAAATTGTTAATGTTAGTATCGAACAATACTAAATTTTTTTTTAAAATCTAATCTAGTTTCCTAAGAACGATATTACCACCGTAAACTGTCATTCAAAAGTTCTGCGATGGGTCCAAACCCAAGATTTTGGTTCCAATACAACAACGTCTTGTAAAACAAATGTTACTGGCTAAACGGTAAGTGTTTTTTTGGAAGATCGTGAATAATTTAAATAATTTTATAAAATATTGTTTGTTTCCATCTAAAGCCGCTCCTTGATATTCTCAAGCAAACAAAGGTTGGAGATGGAATTTTAAAAAATTATGCAGGCGAGAAAAAAACATAAGACAACAGGAAAAAATTATTGAACTGTATAGTTGAATTCTATTACGATGTCACCAAGAATAAGTACGCTATTCCTCGCAGTCCGCAAGTTGAGCAAATGGCTAATGAAATAGTTTTCGTTTTTCCTTCAGAAACAAAAGAAATATATTACGTTTCACGAAAAGATGCAAAAAAGAGGAATCCTACGGGATTATTGTTCAATAGGTTTGTTTAAAGTTTTATTTCTTTTTTTCATTTTTGAGAGAGAAATAGAAACCTCTAAAAAGGAAAAGATTTCTAATCCAACTAGTCCCACACCGGAGATGTTGTCCATACAGAATAAAATGAAAATTATGTAGAACGACGAAATAGATTCAATAAATTTATGGCATAAAACGTTTGCATTACGCAGCTCTGACACCAAAGCTTCAGCTACTTTGCATTTAATTCTTGATGGGTGGCCATTTTTTAAGCAGTCAGGCGCAGAAAAATGTGTAAGTTTATTGCTCTATGTGAATTATCCAGTAATAAATATTTAAATTATAATCACGTTCTAAGAACAAGTTTTTTTAAATATTAAATTTAAAATTATTCACAGGTGTGCCTATTCATTTGTATTCTATATCAGGTGGAACTACTCTCATAAGAATCAAAGAATTTTAAGTTTTTTTTTTATTTAAATATAAGTTATTTTTAAAAAATTTACAATAAAACATATTTCTAATTATTTCAACAAATTATTGTTTAATTTAAATAAAGAAATATATGAAATATAAGAAATATATATATGTGTGGGTTTGTATGTGAGTATATAAAAAAATTACATATAATATGAATTCCACATTAAATCGTATCAAATTGATATTTTTTCATATCAAATTAAGATTTTATTCATATCAAAATGATATTTTCACATATCAAATGAACATTAAAATAGCGTCAATTTGACATTAAATCATATCATTTTGATATTTTATTCATATAAAATTAACATTAATCTTATTAATATTACAATTTACATTTCACATTAAAATTATCAATTTTACATGTTTTCGTATCAAATCCAAATATCAAATTGATATTGCTTCAATATCAAAATTGATAATTTTCTTGTTGGGCGTATTTTGTAGCGTAAAATTATCAATTTTACTGTGGTTTCTTACAATTTTTTGGTTTAGTGTACGACATCTATATTCATCTTTCTTTATTTCATGTAGTGCGTCATGTAGTTCGGGTCATTTAGTATTTATTTCTTATATAAAAAATATATGCCATTTCGCAGACGTATTGTTTCTTAAGATTCTGTTGTATCTTGCGAACTCTAGTTTAAAAAATCTAACATCGAAAAGAACTTTTCACTTTAGAACAATTTTTGTTCTATACTAAACTGGTCACAAAGAACGCATTGTAAACTATGCAGACTAATGGTTAAAACTACTGAAGAATCTGAATTAATTGATTTTTAATTTTTTATATAAAAATATTTATTTATAAAAGTTAAGAATGTTTGCTGTTTAACGAATGAATAAAATCTAACATAATTTTTTTAAAATAAAAATTATTTTTTTTAACTAAAAAATAAATGAATATGTGATTAAAAAAAATACAAATTTAAAGAAGTAAAAATGTAACAAGTAGCAAACCCCACACTTCTTTATATGAGTTTTTATGTAACCAATTAACCTGTAAGCCATTTACTAAAATTTGAGCTAAATTAGGGAACACTTTTTCGTCGGGTGGGATTTTATGTGCTCTATCCCCCATTTTATATATCTCGAGGTTTTTGAAACCAAAATTTTTAAAATCTTCTATCCGTTTGCGGCTATTTATCTCCGAAGCTGTACGAGATATCTGAAAACGGATTGCAGGCTTGAAAAATTTGGGGTCGAAAACCTAAAGTGACATCAGTAACTCGAGATATATAAAAAATATGAAAAATATGAATAGAGTACATAAACTCCCGCACGACGTTTTCTTTTCTATTGTCGACTAGACAAAGTTTATAATGATGGGATATTCTTGACATTCCACTTATTCTACCTGTCGTCAAAAATCGAATGATCAGGCGAAAAAAGACAACCTATGGGTAGTAGTATATAACAGCGACCTACATAGTGAAGACCTTCACCACAATCAACATCCAACGACAGATGGGACAATTGCTGTTGATCATTAAAGGGTGAAGGCCTTTGAGTGATCAAGATGACAGCAATATGTTTCTTTCGTAAGGCGCGTAATATCTATCTATCGATCATTACAAAAATTCCAGTACTATGCATAGCACGAGTAGGGGCTTACTCTCCTGAGTACTGTGACAAATTACGGCATTCGATATAGATCGAAATTTGTATGAAAATTCTTTGAGAATTGTATGAAATTTCGCTCGATATTGAATGTCGTAATAGCCCCCTGGTCTCAGTTAAAATAAAAAATAACTTCACTTCTTTAAACATTAAATATATGGTTTAAGCAAAGTTTTAAAAAGAATTTTAGTTGTAATATTTCATTTTAAGTAACATTTATTTTAAAAGGACACGGTAAGTGTAGGTTAGGTAGTAGTTTTTCTGCTATTATTCTTTCTAGAACTCTTTCCTTTTCAAAAGCCAAATTTAATTCAAATATATTAATGGCATTCTTCTCGTCTCATTGCACTTGTTTTTTAATTACTTTGTTTTCTTAAATATATAAGAATTTCAAAGCTGGCTGCAATAGAACAATTGTAATATTTTAGGTTAATTTCCTGTTTTTTTTTCCTTTCACAATATTCGTATATAGTCGTATATTTGTAAATGCCTTCAATAGTATTTATTTTTCTGTTTGTTTTTGTTTCTCTTTTCATAAGACGTGTTTACAAAATTGTATAAACTTTAGAAAAGTTTACATCCTTATAAAGCAAAAAATTTTTCTTTAGATATTTTTTAAATTCTTCGAAAAGAATTTCAAATACTATAAATACTTGTACACTTGCAACGACTACATAACACTTCCAATATTGACTTTTTCAAAAAAGTTTCTTGGCTCAATCTTTTTTAATATTTTTCTATTTCTCTCTCTATCTCTCTCTTTTTGTCTCTCTTTGTACATATTTGTTGACCCCAACAATTTTCTTTAACTTTTCTGAGTATGTGTATAAATGCTTTTAAGAAGAGTATAAATAAAAGTATCAATATGTCATAGTGCTGGAAAATTCTTTAATACACATACTCGGCGTATGTATAAAATTGCTGCACTATATGAGCCGTTAAAAAGTTTCTCGTCATTATCAAGAAAGTCGTGAAAAAAAATTGAACTTTAAAGTGTAGAAAATAGACTGAAAGATCTGAAGAAATAAATAGAAGAGTGGCAGTTTTGTATAGCGAAATAGTTTGGTTGGCTGGTTAAATGACTAGTAGGTTGGCTGGTTTGTTGACTTGTTGTTTAGTTGACAACGTGACAAGTGCATTCACAAATAAAGTCAATATTTCTCAAGCAATTTTATTCTGTAAAAATTAGTATTGCAGAGCAAAAAAATATTGAAAGGAATTGATAGCTTATCTCTGCTTATGGTTCTTTTTTTTTAATTTTTTATTTTACCGATAAAACCAAAAATAATAAAAAAAAGTTTAAAAATGAAGAAAATACTTTGAGCTTCAACAACAACATAATTTCATTATGTTTTCTACACTTTTAAGTAATAAATTTGTAACACTCTGCATTGTTTATGGTTGACTTTTCAACCTGCATGTTTTGAAAAGAAATAAGCAATGGTAGAGTTTCTATAAGTTTCGATGTTGAAATTTTATGTAAAAATATGTAGCCAAAAAAAAAAAAAATTTGCGATACTCATAGTCACTAGATTTTATACATTTTCATTTACAAAATCAATATTTAAAAAAAAAAATGTATGTATAGTGTTCAAAGTAAAAAAAAAAAAAAAAACAAACCCGCAAAGAAATATTTAATACAAGTATCAGCAACTACAAAGGAAACATCAATTTTAAGTGGATTAATCAATGAGTGTACCTTTAACATATACAAATAACACGCAAACACTTGGCTAATAACAATTGAGTTTTATAAAAAAGCATTATAAAAAAATATTTTATAATTAAATTTTGAAATTCTCTATTAGCTCACAAACTCTATACAATTTAGCATTGTAGATTTCATTTCGTTTTTTCCATTCCTTAATTTGTTTTTTGGAATATATTGAAACTAAGACGGCAAGTTATCAAGAAAAGAAAATATTTTTAATGATGACAGAACTGCAATATTTAAAAATTTCTGTATAAATTTGTATTTAAAAATACAAATAACTGGTGAGTACAGCGCAAGAAACTAATTTGTACTTCCAAATAAGTGTACAAATTATAGACATGCACAGTTTCAACTGTTTGTGCAGGTTTGTGTGTGATAACTGATGTCAGTGAGTATAGGTGAGTAGTTTTGTATTTCTGTTATAGGTTTTTATTGTTTTTATTTGTAGCAGTTATAGTGTGAGTGGATAAAGAGTAAATGAGAGTAACACATTTGTTTTTCTATGTTTCGCACAAGCTAATACTTGTAGATAATATTAAAATACAATAAGTAGCTTATTGTACGATGCAAATAAAAATTCGTATTGTATGGACATACATACATCCATATATACTAATGTACTAATGTATGTATGTATGTATGCATTATAAAAATTGTACTAAAAAATAGTCTCAAAAAATCTTATTAAATTTTATTATTTTTTACATACATACGAGTACATACATAATTGGGCATTACAACCTTGTGTCAGGAATACGGCCTAGCTTCTCACAGAATTCATGCTGTGTGTTATTTTAATCCATGAGTACCGGGATCTACAGTTTAAAATCGATTCCGAACGAGAGATTTGAGACGCTTTTTCATTGCAATCAATTACTCTCGGAGCTTTTGGCAGGATACTGCTGAGGGGAAGTCGCCGAGAGAAATAATTTTTTCATATTTTTTTTTCAAGATGTCAGAGCCGAGATTTGAACCCAGCGCTTTCGTCTTAGTAAGCCAACAAACTAACCACTAGACCACGGTGACTACTTTTATTATTTTTTACTTTATATTAAAATATTTTATATGAATATATAATTGATAATGACTAACTTATATGTTTATTTATAAAACGACAAAAAAAACTTAAACAAATTATCCTTATAAACAAAACAATAACAAAAAGTACTAAATAAACTTAGTTTTCTATAGGACAAAAATACATATGTACGTATAGGTTACTACATATTAGTTTATGAATTTAGATTAACGAATAAAATTTTATTAAAAGATTTTTCATATCTTTTAAAAATTCTTGTTTCTGTCAACGGAAAAGGTAAAATTACAATATTTTTTACCTAAAAAGACGGTATACATATCGTCGATGGAATTAAGTGTTTACCAGAGCCAAAAAACTTGTATGAAAGTAGAACAAACACACTCGTATTTTTAAAAACACAGACGGCGTAAGTGAATTTATTTATTTTAATCGTAGAAATCTGGGACCGGGACCAATCGATAAAAATGATGCAAAAAACGTATTTTCGATTTTTTGTCAGTTACAGCGTTCCTTAAGTTCATCGACGATATTCATGTATCCGGAAAAACGATACTTATAAATGTACCAAAGAAATTATATTTAAAGCCGGTAACATTGGCTCATTATATATAAATTCGAATACATTTTTGTGCACTGTACAGTGTCACACACCATAAAATTTTTTGAAAAAAATTGTTTTTTAATTGACCTGAAACAAAGAAAAAAATAAAATTCCCTAAAAATAACTTTTTCATTTTTATTTATATAAGTTTTTTCCGTCGTGTTTTTTTCCATTCCACTTCATGTTTTTCATAGCATTTGCAAAGAATTTTGCACTTATTTGTTGCAAAAGTAAGGTGTGCGTCACTATAAAGTGTAACACCCATTTTTCTTAATAACTTTTTTCACCTTTAATCAAAATTATTTTTCTTAATCACAATATCTTTGAAAAATGTGTCAGATTTTAAAATGTATCAGTTTGTCAAATTTGACTTGTTAGTTAGTTCACAATGGATAATCAAAGACAAGTGCATACAAAAATTATTCAAATAATTCAAAAAAACCATATTGGAGTTATACAAAAGTTGCTAGGGAAGTCCACGTGACCAGGCATATGTTTCCAGAGTGGTCAAAAAGTTCAACAAAGACCTAAAAATTGAAAGAAAGCTTGGAACAGGTAAAGCAAAACTGGTAACGAACGACGCGAAAGCCAAAAAGGTTGAGAAGCTTTTGATGGCTCTTCCAAACATTTCTGGTCGCGAAGTGGCCCGGCGCGTGCAATGTTCGGAAAGTTTTGTGCGCCGAGTTAAAGCTAAAGCTGGCCTTAAAACATTTAAAGTCCAAAAAGTTCCGGATAGAAATGCAAAGGAGAATATTGAAGCAAAAAAAAGAGCAAAACTCCTCAAAAAAGAATTTTTTTAAAAGTTCGAATGTTGTGTAAAGGGTGATGAAACTTACGTTTTTGCAGACTTTGCGCAGCTTTCTGGCTAAGAGTTTTATGTAGCGGATAGTAGAGGCAATGTTTCTGAAGAGTTCCGAACTAAAAAACTATCAAAATTTCCCAAAAAGTTCCTAGTTTGGCAGGCTATTTGTAGCTGCGGCAACAGAAGTGCATCGTTTGTTACATTGGGATCAATAAACTCAGATATTTATATCAAAGAGTGTCTTCAAAAGAGGTTGCTCCCATTTCTAAGACAGCACAACATATCAACATTCTTCTGGCCAGATTTGGCAACATGTTACTACAGTAAAAGCGCCATAGACTGGTATAATAAAAATAATGTTATTTTTGTTCCAAAAGAGGCTAACCCACCAAACTGCCCAGAGCTGCGGCCTATTGAAAGATATTGGGCTCTAGTCAAAAGAGAACTAAAGAAGAGTACATCTGTTCCCAAAACCATTACTAGTTTTCGATATAAATGCACAGCTGGTACCAAAAAAATCACCGAAAACACTATAACATTGCTTATGGATGGCATAATGAATAAAATAAAAAATTTTATAAAATTAAATTAATTTTTAAATAAAATAATACAGAATATAAATCTGTAATAAAAATGCAAAATAAAACTGTTTTATTTTCAAATCTAGCTTACTCCAGTCAGTTTTTATTTGACTTTTGATGTGTTACAGTTTATAGTGACGCACATCTTATATGAAAGTTATTTAGATGTTGGGATAGTTGATAACTGCTTTATTTTAAAATAAACCGTTTGGGATTTTTCGGTTTATATTTATGAATTTCTGTAAACTATTACACAACACGTTTGTGTCCTATTTGTTAATTTTTTAGTGGAATGAAACATCGTTTTTTTACACATACATATTTATTATTATATATTATTTCTAAATCTCATACGTGACGTATGATTATTATTTATTTTATATTAAAAATATCTCATACGCCTAGTAGTACGGAGAAAAAGTAAATGGTTGTGTTTGAAAAAAAGAAGTTTTCATAAAACCGGAATTCGAATTCTACGAAAACAAAAACTGTTTCGACTTGTTGTAATAGGGTTGTAGAACGATTCGTTATAATAGGGTAAATATAGCCAGTTTTGACATTAAACGTTGAGTCAGAGAGTGTGGCAGAAAAATAAATCAGTAAGTATGTTACTAATAACTTTAGGTTAAGGTGATATATTAAATTTGTTAAAAATAATAATAAAATGCTGTACTCTTCATAGAAAAGAATACATCATTATATAATGTATATATACTTATGTATATACGAACATTCAAAAAAATTTAGGGAAGATGTTCTATTTAAAAAATTTTGTTTAAAATTGGTTTAATTAAAAAAAGTATTCTAAATAATGGCCTGCATTATAGTTAATTGAGACCTTTTTCAGTTTAGCTATTTAGTTTTGCAAAAATATATTTTTTAATTTTGTGTTTCTTAAAAAATACCGAAAGTTGTCATAAAAGAAACAAAATTACAATTATCTCTAATAGCTATAAGACTCTAATTTAATTAATTTAATTGTTAATCTTTATTTTATGTAATTTGTTTTTCAGAAGCATTCACTACTCTACACCAGATGTTGCAGGCTAAGCAGTTTATATCGATTAATATTCCTATAGGAATGTTTTATTTATGTTCTATTGTATTTAAATACTTACCAAATAGACTTATCTAATCAACTTGAATTATGCAAGCAAACGATAAATTGAATTGCACACAATAGATTTGCTTCCGAATTTCATTTTAAATGTTTGATTATGCTGCTTGAAAAAGTATTGGCTGCCAAAGGTGATATTTTAGAAGATTTGCACGAGTTTTTGCCAATTTTTGTACGAGATAAATTACATTCAAGAAAGCCTGTAATTAATATAAACAAAATAATTATCTAAAATTTAAGTATATATGGTAGTAGCATTAAATTAATAGTATTGTGTTTAAATATTGAATAAATATTTCTTACTTATATCGGGTGGTTACATTTTAAGGGCAGATTTTGAATGTGAACCACACCTAACCGTCAAGTTGTTTTCTGCATTTCATTTGGCATTTCTCAATTTCAGAGTAACTCAATTTGAATCATGGAAAGATACCCAATCGAGAAACGCGTTATAGTTATTCAGGCTTATTATGAAAATTGGCATTCAAATCAAAATGCATATCGTCTAAATGGGCGTGCAATCGGAAAAATCTTGCAAAAATTTGAGCAAACGGCGTCTGTAGGAGATGTAAAAACACCAATGAAAATATTGCTGCTGTTCGCGATAGTCCGGCTGAAGAACCGCCCACCTCAACTCGTCGTCGTGCCCAACAATTGCAACTCTCACGCTCATCGTTGATGAACATTATGATGTGGACGATATGTGGTTTCAACAGGACGATGCCGCTTTGCACACAGCTAACGAAAAATTCACGTAATAACGATGTCAATTGGTCGCCAAGATCATGTGATTTGACACCGTTTGACTTCTGGCTTAAGCTACCCATACATTTGTGATTTGTGACTGTGATTTGTTCGGTTGTCATTTCTCCACACACTATAAAAGATCGCAATAAGTTTAAATGTCAACAACAAGACATCACTTTTATTTTTCCAAATGGCATTTTTATTTTGTAAAATTTTAATGAATTCTAACAAAAATTGTTTGCTAGCCGTCTCCGCAACCACAAAAAATATTTTCACTTTTCGTATTTTTATTTTAATTCTACCGAAATGAATATTTTGGTGTTTTATTGTGAACCAATTTAAAAATTTTTTCAAATGTTCGCGCACAACCCCATACACTTTGTTACAAATCACAAAAAATTGACAAATTTCAAATTATTGTGATTTGCTGTCATACAGTTTCATTAACCTGTAAAAAGACGTCGAACACAACAAACCATAGCCACAAATCACTAGTGTGTGGCCACCTTTAGGTGTTATTTGAAATTAAAGGTGTACGTCGATAAGCCAGCAACAAATCAAGAGGTAAAGGATGACATAATTTGGTACATTAACGGCATGGAACCTCAATTATGCCTCAGCGTCATCGAAAATTTGAACCATCGGATGAAGGAGTGCCGCCGAAGTCGCTGCGGCCATTTGGTAGATATTTTGTTCCATACATAATTAAACCATACCAAGTTATCATAATAAAAAGAAATGACAATAATTTTCTAAATAATTTGTGTTTTATTCAAAATCAATATCGGCCCATAAAATTTAACCATCCTTTATTTTTTTTCTATTAAAAATATAGAAGGTTATGGTAGAAAAACTAAGAATTTTGGAAAAATAAGCAACAAAATTGTTGTGAGAGTTCTTAACGAAATTAAGAAAAAAGTAATGCACTCTCAAATTGTTAAAAAGAGTAAAATAATATTTTTAGTTATTTATTTTTTATTATTCAGTTGTTTCCCCATAGTAACCAGTAGAGTAACCAGTATGAATGAAGTGAATACTGACTGTTTGAATAAAAAAATTTGATCACATGAACTTCAATAATATAATAATTTAAGCATTGAATCATTAAAATCAAAATATATTTTTCATATATATTGGAAGAGTTAAAAATCTCTTTAACACCTTAAGTTATAGAAAAGGGTAATACATATATTCGTATATATATATATGCTATAAATTTAGTTACACTTTTTGTTTTATTTTGCTTAAGACTATGAAAAATTGTTCAAAGTTGTTCAAAACTTTCTACAGAGGGAATAAAATGAACTTGTAATGAAATACAAAAAGAAAAGTTCATACCAAGAGTGTATTAGTTTTTCAAACTATTTTAATAGAAATGCAAAGTGTACTCCAGAGTAAAAGTTGTTATTGAGAAAAATCAAACTTAATTTTTTTTAATTTTTTTTACTTTACATTTATTTGTGTAGTGTTTGTTCTTTATTTCAAAGTTATAAAATCTTAAAAAATTACCCACAGCAAAAAATATAAGACAAATATATATCGAAAAGAAAACTAAATATTGTAAATATTCGACTACAATTTGAATTTAAAAGAAGTAACGAGACAACAAAAATAAGCAGAAAATTCATTATTTGGCAATATTACATTCGAAGAAATTTCCATTTTTATTTCACTTTTTCTTTTTTGCTTGTCTTTCATTTACTTTCAGTTTTCATTTTGATTGTTATTGGCACACAATGGATATCATTCCAGTTTTTTTCGTCTTTTGAAATGCTTTTCTCACAATTGTAATATTTTTTTCTTAGAATGTTTACATTAAAATTCACTAGTGATTCATACAATTTCTTTTACATTTACATTTATTTGGTAAATTGGGCTAAATTTTATTTTTTTTAAGACATACAAAGGAAAAATATTTATTCACCAAAATTTTGCTTTTATGTTGCACATACGAGTGTTGCTGAGTGCAAGAGAAGCTTAAATCCATACAAAAATTTTAAATACTGGTAAAATTTCAATGAATTTATTGCCTATTAAAATATTTTTTGAATGTAAAATTAAAATAAAATTACTTTTACGTTTTAGTTTCAGTTTCAGTTTACGTATCAGTATCTCATTTTTTTACCTTAAAAAAATTTTCTTAAATCGTTGTTTGGGTATATAAAAGCTAGGACCTAATTGGGCAAATAGATATTTGATAACAAATTTGAAGTATTTCTTTGCCATAATGTGAACATAATGTGATATTTTAGGTGTGCCAACAAGTTTTTGTATTAAACTAAAACCATTTGCGAGTGTTTCATTGTTCTATCGGTACTACCATGGAAGGTTCAAATACTCATCGGCTCCGCCCCTACTAATACAGTCCATTGTAAGGAAATTGGAAAGACAATTTTATTTTTTGAGCGCCTTATGCCCCAACTATCGACAGTTTATTGTGTATTTTGTGAAGTGGTGAGGATTTTCACTAAGTAGTTGTTGGTAGGTTTTGATCCTTGCTTAGTTCTGCCTCGCACTTTCCAGTAGATGGCATTTTCTGCAGATCATTCATTTGATAGATCAAAAGTGGATAAAGTGGAATGTCATGAGGCGGCTTTCTTCAACGAAGAATTCTTGGTGGTTAGGGGAAACCTCTTATATATATATTTTTACTTAATTAAAACTTTGAAATGTCGCACAAATTATTTGTTCTTTATTTTCTCCAGTGCTACGACTCAAACATGAGCTGCTTTGTGTTGTAAGCCAACGCTCTAACTAACTACTACCCTTTTATGAAATAAAGGCCTCTATTCCGAATAATCACAATTATTAACATACCACACGTACCTCTCTTAAAGCACATCCTTTTGTCGATTAAATCGCACAACGCATTTAGCCGCACTGTTCGTTTATGAAACAGTCTTTCCGTGAGAGATTTTCCTGTCAATTACGATGTCAGTTTGTTTATACAGAAAGGATGATAATTAGAAAAAAAATTGCAATGATGGAGAAACAAAAGGAAAATATATATAATACTAAAACGAGAAAACAAAGAACGAGTTCTGTTCAGCTGGTGTACAACTCCTTCATGGATGTCGCTTTCTGTTAGTTTATGGTAAATTAATGCACTTTAATACGAAATAAAACTAAAATTAAAATTAAAATGTGTGATAAAAGAAAGCTGGAAGTTGTTTTTCCCCAGAAACTTTTCATATAATGGATGTTGATAACTATCCCAACATATGTTTTTTGTTTAAACTCCAGCTCTGCATATTAAACAAAAATAAATATGAAAAATATTTCTTTCGGCGACTGCCTGTTAGCATTCTTCTAGCAAAAATTCTAAGAGTAACTGATTGCCATGAACAAGTTTATCTTCTTCTGTCGTGTGATGTCGACTTTAAACTGTATGGCTCGGTACTCATGGATAAAAATGGGCATACACAATGTGAATGCTGCGAGAAGCTAGGTAGCTCCGAAACAGGGTTGTAATGGCAAATTTTGTATGAATGAGTAAAATAATTATCGAAATCTTTATATATGGAGTGTTTTTTTAGAGGAGTAGTAAAAAAATTTACTTTAAAACACTGGTAATTACAAGTAAAATGAAATAGTAAATCAAACCAACCCACAAATAATTTTTCTTCCAAAGCTTGTAGCATAAGAGTTTTATTTTTTTATCTCAAACGATATATTTTTTTAAAAATAATTCTAAAGACGTATTTGCTAATGTGATTGACAGATTATTTTGAAAAGCTATTCTTTATGATTTTCTTTACTTATCAGTATTAAAACAATACATTTAGAATCATAAGAAATTGCACTCTAAATTCTTAGCAATAACAAGTAATAAGAAAATAATCGCGTATCTGTCGATTTTGTTGCTTTTCACTACATACTCAGACAACAATTGATGATTGGCATTAAGAAAAAAATAAATAAAAGTTTCGGTTTAATTTTGCACAGATTTTTATTGCTCTCAATAAAGTTATAAGAAACCAAATAACTGGAACACTGTTTTTTTTTTCTTTAAAAGATAAAAAATTTTGTGTATTTTATAAACAACAACTGTAGCAAAACAAGTTCATAAAAAATATATATTTGTAAATCTTTTACTTACCAACCACAATGTATGAAAACTTGGTTTTTTTTTTTGTTTTTTTTTTGTTTTTTTTTTTTTTTTTTTTGTTAAGCCAGAGTATAAAGTGTGTTGAAACTAAAAGGCTTATTGTTGCAGAATTGTTCAACAAAAACGGAAGGCATACCATAATGTTGGCTGTCTAATATTATTCCACCCTGATTTCTACAAAACAATGTATAAAATATAAAAAGAATTCTATTAAGCAAAATTTAGGATAAAAATTAAAAAAAAATTGTTTTCCATATATTGTACGAAAAATAAGCATTATACGTATTAGAGACCTGCAATGAATGTGAAAAAATCTAAAATTGTGGACATGCTTTTAAATGACTCAATGTTGTGCTCTCACTCATCATTCACAATCTGTAAAAATGTGGATATCTCTTTAACAGACTAAATAGTTTACCAAATTCATATTTTACTGCATCCATTTAATGTGAGTGAGTGAGTCATAATCACAGTAACTCAAAACAACAATGAATACAACATTCTTAACAGTATGCATTCACTGTGCTGTAGTTGTGTTTTTGTTGTTTTTTCATACATAGTTTAACATTCCTAAAAAAGAGCAAAGCAGAGGCAACATACATAGTATGTATGTATGTATGTATTTACATTTTAAACATATTCTCTCTCTCACTGACGACAGAATTTGTCAAAGCAGTCTTTGTACAAAAGGCGTCTGGCAAGAAAACGAAAATAAATTTCTTAATGAGTGCTAGTTTTTTAAGTGGATGTATATTTTTTTCAGTGAATTCATACTTTTTATTTGGTGGTCTCTTTTGTTTTTTTATTGATATGCTGTATGGTGTGTACTACACAAGCTGTTATGAGTGATACATTATTGAATGACATTTTCTTCCTCTGTTACTCACATTCTTTATTTAGTGTGTGGATACATAAAGTATTGTAACAGTGTTAAGCTGCATTCACTGTATGTTAAAGAGATGAATTGAGTCATGCAGGTCTCTAATACGTATAATTTCGTTTCCATAAAAACTTTAAACGGTTAACGAAGACAACTAAAATATGAATGTGATTGTATTGCAGAATTGACAACTTAATTTAATTGAATTAAGTAAAGAAACATTTTTATTCACAATAAACTTAAAACAACATTTTCAATTTCATATACGAAATTAGGCGCGGTTCACGTTATAAAAATATTTCATTTTAAAACTTGTATTTGTGGGAAAGTATAGAAAAAACTATTGCACGTGATATAGTCTTATGGTGCATTCTGATATTCACTTTTTTTCGGTTATTCATAAATGTCAAACCGAATTTAGTGGTAAAAAGTCTTAATAAAGAAACTTTTGTTGTATTGCATTTACATCTGTAGTGTGATACAGAATCGTTTAACGATTTTTTTTCTATTAAAAATTGAAATCGGTTTTGTTGTTTAACTAACGATAATCCGATTCAGTAACTTCTCGTTAACATTTGGAGTAAAAAATATAAATCAAGTGACATCTCATCATTTCTTGTTAAAAAACAACATTATTAGTGATTCAAAAACTGAACTATTACCGGTGTCCGCCGGGAAAATATACTACTTTGTTTTGCCACCATTTTGGTAAGCAATAGTCTTAGATGTCGTGGAGTAGAGGCATACCAAATTTATAATGGTAAACAAACGTGTTTTAATTGTTAAAACATTTTATCAAAATCAATCATCGATTACTGTGACGTTGAGAATGTTACGTGAAATTTTTGAGAGAAACAATGAAGAAAAAGGGACTGTATCTGATAGGAACACCCTTAAATTATTCATCAGTCACCTTTGCATCCATTGAAAGTGACAGTCTGGTGTGCAATTTGGTCAGGAGGAATCATTGGACCTTACTTCTTTGAAACTGAAAACGGCGTAACGGTATCTGTCAATGGGTAGCGATATCGTAATATGATTAAAAACTTTTTAACGCCACTACTGCATGCTTTGAGCTTGACTAGCATGTGGTTCCAACAAGATGGTGACTCATCGCATACAGCCAGGATTACAATGGAATTACTGCGAGACCTATTTTCATAACTAATTATTTCAAGGAATAGTGATGCTAATTGGCCTCCACGGTCGTCTGATTTGACTGCTCCGGACTTTTTTTTGTGGGGATATCTAAAAAGCACGGTTTTGCAAACAAACCAGAAACGCTGGAGCAACTCAAACAAAATATTTGTGATGAAATTAATGAAACACCGCGTAAAATATTAAATTTTAAATTTCCCGGCCAATTTTCGAAAACATTATTTTGTTTTAATATCTTCGAATTCAACTTACGTGTTTTGAAGTTGTAATTTTGTGAATGTGGATATTTCACTATATTTGCTGTTCAAAAAGACACTTAACGAAGTGATTGGAAAAAACTAAAACCATTTCAGTACTCTATGGGCTTCACAAAAACAGAATTGCTATGTCAGAACCCCTGCTTATTTTTACTCTATCACAGAGTTATATAAAACAAAAATGAAATTTTATATCTACTTAAAATATTTTAATTTAAAGATTTAAAATACAAAATAAAAATAAAGCCACAGCTTTCTACAAATCTTAGTATGTACTTTATATCATTTAGTATGCTTTCTGTATGCCTCGACCTTTTCGTTTGTAGTCGTGCAATTCAAAACTAGTAGACTCGTATACCCTTTCGACGTTTACTGATTTTCAACAGTTTTTTTTTACTGAAGTCTTGTTTCGTAAATCTTTTTTAAATTTCTTAATAGGGAGACATATTATTTTGAAAATTTCTTTAAAATATTTCTTTTTTTTTAACGAAAATAATTAATTTTAAAAATCATATAGTTTTTAAACTTGAAATAGTGTATATAATTTTGTTTCGTTTTTATTATAATAAATTAATGCATTTTATAAGCATTCTTATATATAAAAAAGTGACTTTCTGTACTTCTTAACCATATACACCTAAACTGTGCATTACAAATTTTTACGTCCGAGGATATTCTTAAAAAAAGCCACCCAAAATATACATGATGTTTTATTTTCTAGTAAACAAATTTACTTTCTGTATTTGTTTTCACACATTGCAAAAGAAAATTTTGTGTTTTCTTTAAATTGTCTCTTGTAGTAGAAGAACATATTCTATTCATATAATATAATAATAAAATGCTGCATTTTTTATAGTTTAATTTTTGTAGTTAAAGGTAAACTTTAGAACTAAACTTTGCTTCTTTTAGGTTTTCTTGTCGCCACAAGCCATTGTACGAGTTTCTTGTTGCACCTGTCATAGTAAAACTTTACTACTTACTTATAATCAACGTTATTGTTGTTTTAGTTTTTATTATAATTTTTTTCGTCTTTATGAAAATCCCATAAGTAGAATAAGTGATTTGTTTAAAAACATGAGAGTGAAAGTAAAAGTAAGAAAAACTTGAGATTTTTTTAAAGGTAATAAGATACAGGCAGAATATACGCTGTAACTCAGTCCATCTGGAGTTTTAAGGCCTGGGCAATAAAAGTGATAATAAACAATTTAAAAACTTAATCTTGGCTATATGTTTTGGATACCAACTTAAAGAAGTTAAAAAGTTTGAACACTATGGATTGATTTGTAAATTTTGTTAAATACTAATACTCTACTCTGCAGTGCATTGTGCTGGTATAGGAAAATATGAGGGAAAGCGGAAAGAGTGTGTACCTTTGACTTGGAATTACTAGTATTGTATCTGATGTCAATCAGAAAAAAACAAAGGTCCTAATTTAAAAATTCGAAATGCAAGAAAATCGGTTTCTGTTAATTGATTATTCAATGGCCAGTGTTACACCTTTACCACTAACCGTGGTCTAGTGGTTAGAGTGAGCCCAGGGTTCAAACCCCTTCTCTGACGTCTTGAAAAATAGAAATATAGAAAAAAATATTACTTTATTACTTTCGGCAACTACCTCTTAGCAGTCTTTTGGCAAAAGCTCTGAGAGTAACGGATTGCCATTAATAAGGTTCTCAAGTCTGTCGTTCGCAGTCGACTTTAAACTGTAAGTCCCGGTACTCTTGGATACAAATTAACACACACAATATGGGTGATGCAAGAATCTAGGTCATAACCCTGACACAGGGTTGTAATGGCCAATTATGTAGCACGCATAGTAAAGTTTAATTTAAGGAAGGAATAAAAGATGAAAATGCTACTAAATATGATGTTGTTGTTGTCCTCAAAACCAGTTGAATCCTTGCAGTGTAATACTATGCAACACAATTAACGTCAAAATTAACACGTTCGCGGACGTGAATGTTATAGCATTCATTTTCATACTGATGCAAAATGACGTGAATGCTATAGCATTCAAATTTTAAAGCCAATTTTTATTCATTTAATTTTATACAATCTTAAGTTTTTGTAATTAATACACATTCAAAATAATGACCAATTGGTTCATTAGATACTTTCGTATATATATATGTATATAACGGTTAAAATACGATGTTCTGACTACTCTTATAATATATATCTAATTAGATTTCGGATATTACAACTAGTTTCAAAAATAATTGCCTGTATATTTTTGCAGCTCCCTAAAATTTTTTGCGTCAGCGAACGTGTTAATTCTCATGACCGCCTCCCTAATATTTACATTACGCATAGTCACAGATGACAAAAAGCTACCAACCTTTACGCTTATGCATGAGAAAATAGCATTGAAAATTTCGAGCATTAAATTCGACCTTATTCGTACGACCTCACTCGTAGATTGTCTACAAGTAGTGAGTTAGCGTGTCATACTACTCCAAAAGGCTACTACTCTCATCAAATTAATATGAGTGACAAATTTTGCTGTGACCTGCGGAAGAATAGGTATAATTTGAAGTTATAAAAGAAGATCATTCAAAGCATCATAAATATTAGTTTTTAGAAGGTATTAAAAAATTGTGTACTCATTAACTTATCTGTTCTTAAAATACTTTTGATCAAAAATTAGTCATGTAACATTAGATAAATTTCAGTCTTTTTTAATAGAAATTTAATTTAAACGCTACCTGTATTAAAATATTACTTGTAACTTGCCCGGTACTTGTGCAAAAGAAGAATGCTGATAATGCATATCACTAATCAATGCTCGATTAAAGAGTCAAACTAAATGTTGACTTTTATATATATTGAGAATGGTTAATGTTCAGTCCTATATTTTGGGCGGAAAAGCAGGCATGGGGTCCGCTAGTCTTGTATAAAAATACTTCATTAGCGATGTTATTTTATTTGCTTCATTTTTGTGATTATATATTGCCTACCTTAGGGCTTTTAATACAACTAAGTTATATAATAAACTTTAAGGCTAAATAATTATTTACTTTCAGGTTTAATCGGAAAAAGTTTAGTTCTTATTTGGAACATCTTTCAATAAATAGGTTTCTTGTCTTGTCCCTTTAGGGATTATTTGAAGTACATTATTTATTTGATAACTTACAAAAGAAAAGAAAAATTTAATGCAAAAGAAATAAATATAACTAAACAGGTAACAAACAAAACTTATTTATATTCTTGAATGCAGAAAACCAATCTATACTACTGTACAAAGTTATTTGGTAAAGTTAAACATATTAGTAAGGGAATGCTAATATTGAATATACAAACTATTTAAAAAGGAAGTTTTAATACCCAAAAAGTACTACATATAAATAAGGAAGTACCCTACGTGTCATAAAACATAAAAGAAAATGTTGCAGTAGCATCAGTGTAAGCAGAATTGATTTAACTAGTCTGGCAGTCAGCTGGTACACAGTAAAAATACGTTTGGTAACATTAAATTTTTGTTTTTCTTCTTTTATCAGAAACTTTTCTTGATTCACTAAATTGTTTAGTTTTATTGTTTATTTTATTGATATTGTTTGACTCGAAGAAATTTAATAAAAAAAAAGTTATAATTATATTTTCTGCTTCATTATCCTGACAAAAAGTTCACTGTTATGATTTTTTCCTCTCTTGGTATAGTTGCTTGAAACAAAAACACTCCTCGTAAATGTAAACAAATAACAATTGCTACCGTTTTACCTCTACTCTCATATTATTTTTTATACTCTTCACCACCACAAATTATGCTGAGAATTTTTTTTATTTTTATATTCAAACAAAGTTATTTTTTATAATACTGTACATACATACTTCGAGAATAATGTTGCAGAATTTTTTTTTGTTGTTCATCCATAACTACTGAACCTGTAATGGCCGCTGGGTGTAATTATACTTCAACCGAAAAATTTAATGGAGATAAATATAAAAAATTTAATTTTTTTTTATTAATTTTATTAACATTGACAATATTTACATATTTATTTTATTAAACACAGTTTTTGTTCAGTTCTTATTTGATTAAGGACACATACATAGTCATTAGTAAAGTATCTGTTATTAAATAAATATTTAACCAGCATTAAACAAATATCAATACAATTAATACTGTATAGTAATCAATAAACTTGTAGAACATTTTTTTGTTTGTTTGTTAAAGAGCAATTGTCTTTACAAACTCTATTAAATTAACATCTACACATACTTATAGACATACAATGTTTGCTTAATTATTAAGCAATTGCTTCTATTGTGCCATTTTTATTTGCTATACCAATTAAATATTTTTCAAAAGAATGAACACAAAACAATAGAATGGATATAAAATACTATATACATTATTGGGGGATTCAAATGGTCGTTTTAAAGTCATATATCATAAAAAAATAAAACGAAAAACTATGATTGCTGTGAACAATTCGTCATAGCTTATTATATTATTTTTCATTTTATTTTTTTGATTCTATTTATTATTTTTTATTTTTCAATTTATGACAAAATGATAAACATAGGTTGAAAAGTCTTATTGTTTTATGACATTTTTATTTAAAGCCCAACAAAAAATTTTTTAAACTATTTTAAAATTTTATGATATTACGAGAATAGGACACCGTTTGAATACCCCAATTGTATTTTATTTATTTTCTGTAACATATGAAACATTTCATGAACGTCTTAATTATATTTACTTTAATTTTTATAAATAAAAACCCATAAAACATTTTTAAAATTCCTAGGATTAAGCCAAATGCCACAAATTCTAAAATATGCTCAAGAAGTTATCTGTTGAGTTAATCGAGTTTTTGTAGACGTTTGCAAAATATTGCATAAACGAAAAAAATCTTATAAAGAAAATAAAATATATTAGAGGAGTTCACAAGCTTTTGTATCGTTGTATGCTGTATTGAAAACAGTTTTTGTTTACTTGCTTATAAACACCTAGTGTATCATTGTATTCATATACAGTGAAATCACATAAGAAGAAGAAAATCGCTATACACAATAAAATAAATGTATATTTAATATCTATTTTTTACCACTTTATTAACATTAATTTAATTTCTATATTTATGTGCGCATTTTTCTTTTTTTTATAAGTTTGCTGCTGAAAATAAATAATTTTTTTTTTGTATTTTTATTCTTCTTTTCAATAATAGGCATTCACTTTACATTAAAAGCATAGAAACCAATACAACTTTTTAAAAACACATGAAAAACAATTGGATGAGTGTATAGAAATTTTTCATGAAAATTACCAACAACAAGCATACACTGTTGTAGTCTAAAACAATGAAACAACGATACAAGGGTCTTGTGAATTCTTCAATTGTCAATACATTCATGGTATCTTATATTGATCATACTTTTTGTTTAAACACGTAGAGCATTATAAGCGTTAAAAACTAAATAAGAGAAGCTATAGATTAAAATCAACCATCGACCCAAGAATAGGATCATCTGGCATAATAAAAACCTATTGTGATGCCGAACCAGAGAGTGACCATCACAATAGCAGTACTATAAACTGCTAAATACCAAGACAACTTCGATAATAAAGCGATGCACATAGCCCACCAGAATATCTAGTAGTGAGCTTGTATCTATAAGATACTATCCGAGGATCCTCTGTCGAAGAATCGAAAGTAACAGTATTCTTTGCCAAACAAAATAAAATAAGAAATTTTTTACATAAGCAATGAACTTTAGCCATTCTCAAGATATACAAAAATTGTAAGGGAGGTATCAGGCTCAATTGTTGAAATCCGCTCTCTTTCTGATTAACGATTTGCCTTGATCATGATGTCATACAGTCGCCGTTGTCTAGTGATTAGTGTGTTGGCTTCCTAAAACGAAAGCTCAGCGTTCGAACCCTAGCTCTGACATCTTAAACAACACAAAAGAAATATGAAAAAAAAAATATTTCTTTCGGCGACTATCTCTTAGCAGTCTTCTGGCAAAAACTCTAAGAGTAATTGACTGCCATCAAAAGCTTCTTAAGTCTGTTGTTCAGAGTCGTCTTTAAACTTTTCATATTAAATTCAAAAGTGTTAGCTTTAACCATTCTAAAAATATATACAAAAATCAATATCTTGTTTGTATGGGAGGTGCCACGCCCACTTGCCTAAATTCTGTCGTCTTGAATTTTCATTGATGGTGAAGTCATCCAAAACAAATTCAGAGACTTTACCTTTAACCATTTTCCAGATACGCCGAAATTAATATTTTGTTTGTATATGTATTAACACGTTCTCTTACAAGGCAGCTGGTAATTTCAAAGGATTACTTTAACGTCTACTGCCACGCCGAATACGAATAAAGTTTAATTGTTGTACTTTGGATTCATCGAAAAATTCCATTTCAACAGATAAACGTATATGAACTCTTTTTATAGGTTTTTTTTATTTATTATAAATTTTTTACAAACATTTTAAAAGTCAAAAGGAATTTTGCAATCGCTTGACTACAACTAAACGAAGACAACTGAAATAAGTTGTGATTCATAATGCAAAAAAGTTGAGTTATGTTGTTCTGGAGCATACATTTACTAACTGTTGCTGCATTAATAGAAAAAAATCTATTTGAAATTAATTGAAAACTAATGCTAAACGCAGTTGGTTTTTTCGTGTAAATTAAATTCAAATTTTTTAACAAAAAATTAAACAAAAATAATTACAACTAAAATATTAAATGTGAAAATTAAAACAATTTAAATCACAAAAATTTATCAATTGTTTATTCTAAAAATGTAAATAAATATTTTCCATAAATAAAATAAAAAAGTATTTACATTCCGGACTCTACAGGCATTAGGGTGGCTCATTACATAATGGGTATAAAAAAAGGCCTCCACATTTACATGAATAACTTTAAATTTATGCCCGTACTCATAAAACATATAATAGATTTATTAAGGGTTTATTTGACTAATTTTTATGCAAAACATGTCAAATAAACCCTTAATAAACCTGCAATATTTTTTATGAATACGGGGCATTAAATTCTATTTAAATTTATTTTATTCAATACAAAGAGCAGTTCTTTTTCTCTCTGATTTCACTGAAAAATCTTATCAAGTCTGTCGTTTGGAGTCGACATGATTCATACAACATGGGTGCTGCTAGAAGACCGTAAATCTGAAACATGGCTGTGATGCCCAATTATGCATGTATGTATGCTGTTTTTCATTAAATTTATGCAGAATTTTTAAAATACTTGAAACTAAAGTCTAAAAAAAAAACTGACCCATCCTAATATACACAAGTATATACTACATATGTTTTAATTATTTATTACAAACTAAATAATACAGTTATTTAATTTATTTATTATTCATATTTAAATTCCATTTTTATTACACTTCATTTATTTAATTTCACTAAAGGTCGTTGCTTTTATTTTAATAGAAAATATGAGTGTTTTATTTCTGATTTATGATTATTTAACATTATTTGGTCTATTATTTACTTTTACATACTAACCTCCATTATAATAATTTATTCAAAACTAAAAGTTTTTTTTTAAATCAGTTGTCCAGTAATTATTTTTTATAGTGACAACCACAAATAAATATTGTATTATTGAAATATTTTCATATTTTAATTTTAAATACATTTTATATTTAATTTTATTTATTTTTAATAATAAGCGAATGTTTTCTATTTAATTTAATCATAATATTTGATAAAATTAATAAAAGAAATTGAATGCTAAACTACACATGCTTCAATTAAACGAGAGAATCAATTATTTAGGATTAATAACGAAAAGTAAATAATTTGATTTAAGTTATATAGTTATTTATTTTTTGCTTCGGGGTTTTTTTTTGTATTTTTTTGACAAAACCTAAATGGAAAACTTTCTTAAATTGTTAAATTTAATGATTTTTTACTAGCAACTATTCCAGTTGAAAGTTTAAACATTTGTTCTTAAGTGTTAAAACAGTTGTCGAATTCACAAGACCCTTGTATCGTTGTTTTAGACTACAACAGTGTATGCTCATACAATTGTTTTTTATATGCTTTTAAAAAGTTGTATTGGTTTCTATGATATTAATGTAAAGTGAATGCCTATTATTGAAAAGAAGAATACAAATTTATTTAAAAGAGAAAGATAAGGAAGTATATTAATGTAGAAATGAAATTAATGTTGATAAAGTGATAAAAATATAAATTAAAAATACATTTCGTCGTGCGGGAGTTCAAGTGCCCTTTTATATTTCTCGAGTTAATGATGCCACTTTAGGTTTTTGACACCAAAATTTTTAAAATCTGCAATCCGTTTTAGGCTATTTATCTTCGAAACTGAACAAGATATCCAAAAACAAATTGCAAACTTGAAAAATTTGGGGTCGAAAACCTAAATATATAAAAAATATAAAAGGGCGTATAGAGCACTTAAACTCCCGCACGACGATTTATTTATTTGTGAATAGCGATTTTCTTCTTCTTACGTGATTTTTGACGTTTTCGATACAACGTACATGAATACAATGATACACTTGCCAAGAGTTTTATATTTCTACACAATAAATTTGCTCTGCATTGGAACAATTAATAAATTTAGAAATACAACGTTTTGGTTCCCATAATTTTCTGCTATTAAAAGATATGAAAACCAATATTGGCACACGTTTAAAAATGTCTGCCATTAATAATGTTTATTTAGAAGTAAAGGCAGAAGAATTAATATTTCACGACTACTTTAGAGGGATTAATTCAACAAATTTCAATGTATTTTGAAATACAATCTTAAACGTGTGCAAAACAATCATACTCGTATGACTTTATTTTTAGAATTTTCACTTTCTTAAATGAAATTATACATGAGTGAGTATATAATTTAAGGCGTTTAGGAGACAGACATTTGAGATTTGAATATTTTATTTTAAGCTCAATACTTTGGTATGAATAGCGAAAACTTTCTTCTGCTATCTCTGCCTTGACAGTCGTAAAGATTTTTTCATTTGCACATAAATTTTTGGCAAATCCATAAAACGTTGTTGTTTTAATAATAAAAATGCCACATTATTGAAAACGTTACATAAATTTAATTCCAATTTTATTTTGTTGTTATTTAAAGTGAAAAAAATTCTTTTAATAATTTAAAAAAAAATATTTTTAACATATATCATGATAAATATTATTATAATTTTCCTATTATTGTTGTTTATTTTTAATAACTGGAAAGAAAATTATGACGAAGGTCTATTAATAAGGTCAACTCAATTCTCAGGCTAATTTAATTAATTGTTAAACTCATTAGTATATTATTATTTAAGTGGCGTTTCAATTTTTTATCATCATACTTTCTTAACAAAACATGAATTCTGATAAATAAATTCAAAAATCTACATGCATTGTTCATTTGTAAGTCGATTTATAGTTAAATTATAGACCAAAGTGAATATTTTTAGCAATAACATGTTACACGAAAACAGTTTAGTTGAAAAAAACAGTGCTGCAACAAGAAAATTGCTAAGAAATTATCAGATATTAATTTAGCCATATTTTTCTTTCATTTTTTTGTTAACATGCTTGACAGCAACATGTTACGTGAAAACAGCTGAGCTGCCAAAAATATAATACATTAATAAAATTGCTAAAATATCACTCATTTAGTGACGCTACAAAACTATCTGATTGAATTATTCAAAATATTCTTCTTTAATTTTAGTCCATTCGCAAAATTGGCGGTGCATATGATTGTTACATACATATGTACATAATTGCCACTTACCACCTTGTGTCACGGTTACGGCCTAGCTTTTCGCAGCAGCCAAGCGTGTGTGTCAGTTTGCCTCCATGAGTACCAGGACCTGGAACTTAATGTCGACTCTGAACGACAGATTTTAGAAGCTTGTTCATGGCAATCAGTTACTCTGAGAGCTTTTGAAGAAGACTGCTAAGAGGTAGTCGCGAAATATTTTTGTATTCTTCTTTCTTTCACATGATTGTTGCTGGACTTTAATTCATTTTTTTTTTCACGTGACCAGTATTCAGGCGATGACGACTCATGCAATACATTGGATTACAAAAAAAAAAAAAAAAAAAGACGGAGTAGTGCTTGTGAAGATTTGATTTGAACTTGTTTATAAAAAATAATTTTTAATCATGGCTATTCGAAAACAAGTGCTTCGGTTCGTTACTATCAAATTAAGCTTAGGACGAAGATGGTTTGTAAGAGAGATAAGTAACAGCCTGTTCATAGAACACGAATGGTTTTTGACATTCGTCTTTTTGTATGTGAAAGAACAATAAAAACACTCAAATTTATTAGTGTTTCTCATATAAAAAGACAAATGTCAAAAACCATTCGTGTTCTTTGAACAGGCTGTAACAGTTTTTCTTACGGACGAGTTTCCAGTTTAAGGTAAAACATTTTTGACACAAAAAGCGGTTTCTTGACTGCGTATTAGTGCTGGTAAAGTATTAAGTTATGGGTCCCGAGTATCGAATATTTGTACTTTTTTTTGGGTACTCAATACTTAAAATACTTCGAAGTTGTACGGAATATTCAAATTTTAACGACAAAAACAAAATTCTGCCTAAAAACACAATACTTTAGGGAAATTGTTTTCTCGTAGAAATCAAATCCGTTAAATTATTATTCAATAATATTGAGTGCCCAAATAAAAGTACTCAATATTATCGAGTAATCAAAAGTAGCAAAATTTGACAGCACTACTACATGTCAATAATACAATAGAACTATGAATCACAGATTATCGTGGGGAATTAGGCGAACAATTTTCCACACTGTATTTGGTCCTGAAGTTCTTGCAGTTATTCTTTCATATACTGACTTGCAAACCTCCATTCTTATTAATTTGTTAAGAATTCGTTCATGTGCCTTATTGCTTCTCTGTATGTTTTATGGTGTAGAGCATAAATATACCATTAGAAAAAAAAATATTTTTTTGGCTTTTTTGGCTTTGTAATAAATTTAAATAAATAGAAAAGTTATAATTTCTTTCTTCAAAATTCGATTTATTTTTTGCATCTGTCGGTGCTGATATTGTACGTCGCTCAACACAAATGTAAATTTCTAAACAACTACTTACCTTACGATGTAGAGTTTAGAAAATTGTAACGCAAGTAATCGTATGAATGAATCTAAAAATTCGAGCAAAAACTATGGAATAAACTGGTAGAAATTTAGTTTCAGGCAAAGTATACAAGAAAACATATTTTTTAATTGTAAAGATATTTGTTTTTTTTTTTTTTTTTTTGAAAAACAAAATATTTTTCTCTTGTTAAGATTAAACAAACATACAAATAATCATGAAATTAAGAAGCAATTTCCAATATTTAAAATTTGTTTTCGATGTACACAAATTAATGAGGAATTATTTGTTCGTATTTTAAACAGGCTTTTAATTTGATAAATTATATCGAAATGATTATAAACGATATTATAAAGCGATTTCTTCTTTCCCTTACTCCAATCATTTTCTATTTTCTAATAAATAGAAAGCAATTCTGCAAAAATTCAAAACAGAAAAAAAAACAATATTTTTCAAAAGTTGTAGAATAAATTGTTCTGAAAGAAATTGTTTTCTTCTACAGCTATTGTTGTACGAGTAGAAGCAAACAAATTAATTTTATGGAAATTCAATAGGCTTAGAGGCTGCTATTAATTCATTTATCCATTGATTAATTTTCTTCAAGTATAAAAATGTTAATGGAGAAAATTTTAAACAAAAAAATTTTCTTTTTTTAAATATTAAATGTAGAATTAAAGCCACAAAGATAAATATGTGACCAGGGAATATTTAAATCATTTATGGATTAATTTTTTATTTCTTATTTTTCTTTTTCTTTTACATTTTAATACAATATTAAAAGTGTCTAGACCAAGGACTTGAATTTGTTTATTTTAAGTAAAATGTTAAAACGAAAAATATTTTTGTGGCAATTTGTTAAAGGATTTTATTCATTTATGTACGAGTATATATGATAATGCCGAAAAAGAAATATAAAGAAAAAGATTTGTGACATCTAACACTGAGTTAACAAAGTTGTGTAGGCTTTGCAAAATTTTTAGGTTTGTTTTGTGCACATTGCTGTGAATATTCAAATCTGACAAATTGCAAAGAAATGTTAAACTTTTAAATCTCTTTTTTTGTTTTTGGTTTTTTATGTAAACAAACAACTACAACAACGTTTCTCAAACAGGACTAAATTCGTAAACAAAATAAAACAAACGATTAAGGCTCTAAAGACGTCTTAAAAAATTATAATAAAAGTCTACTTAAGAATAAAATTATAATTATATTTTTAAAATTGACATAAAACTTAAAATCTCTTTAAAACCATTTTTAAATATTTAAATCTTAATAAAAAAAATATATATTTTTAAAATTAATGAAAAGGACTTTGTGGAATAGAACATGTAAGGCCATAAACGCTTGGATATGTTTGAATATATGTTTAAAAATGAGGCATAAGCTGAAATACCAATTTTCACAAATTTTTCTTAGTATAGGCAACCGTATTTCGCTGATTTCAAACATCTTTGATTTATCGACTTAGACACGCGGAAAAAAATAATTCAATTTCTATTTATTGTTTCGATTACTTCAAATAAATGTTTAGTCGATTATAGGACTATTTTACAAGAATACAAAGTTAATCATTTAAATGATAGCCAATTTCTTAAATACAGTTTTAATTGATTCAATCAAAATTTTAATTGATTTTAAAACCCTACTAAATACTGTGCATTGTAATGGACTTTTTGTGGAAAGGACATGACATTTTTGATATTTTGCTTTCATATATTATTAAACGATTTAGGAATGAGATATATTACTGTGAATTGATTATTCAAAAGCTAGTGTTATAACTTCTCCCTTGAATGATCAACAGCAATTGCCTCATAGTTACATGTTGATTGTGGTAAGTGCCTTAGCTAAGAACGTCTTAGCTGTTATCTGATACTTCCCAATAGGTGGAGGTTTTTCTCCGGATCGTTCGTTTTTTTTTTTCTCTCGTTTTTTTGTTAAACAATGGTTAAGGTGGAATAGAGTGGAATGCCATGGAGCGGGTTGTTTTATATATGAACGTGTTCTTTAATTAAAATCTTGATTAATATGATAAATGCGGGTATTGGTATGAAACCAATTAAAAATTTAATTAATAAAACAAATATTTTAGTTGAAATTAAAAGTTTGTTTGAGTAAAATAATTGCTGCTCGCTCTAAGTGGCAAGTGATTTCGTCGTGTTGAAACCATATGTCACCAAATTAATGCCAGCTAACTAAGATACAAACAAATTTCTAATCATGTTCCTATGCCGTCTATCATTGACGGAAATATTTGGATCTTCATCGTTTTGGAAGCCAGTGACTTCATTAGCCGATAAAGCATACCAAACTGTAATTTTCTGTGGATGTAATGGTATTTCCACTAAAGCATGAGATTTATCCTCAATGTGGGTTTCATTGGAGAACAAAATTTTGGATTCGGAATTCGATATTTTTATTTTTTATTTGAGACCAATACTCAGCAGTAAACCAATACTAAATGCTGTGCATTGTATTGGAATATTTGGAAAGGACAGTACATATTAATTTTTTCTTATATTATTATTAAGCACCTTAGGAATGAAACAAATTGCTGTGAATTGATCATTCAAAGGCCAGTGTTATATCTTCACCCTTCAATGATCAACAGCAATTGCCTCATCGTTGCATATTAATTGTGTGGTGAGTGCCTTCGCTGAGTAGGTTTAGCTGTTGTCTGCTACATCCCAATAGGTTGCGCTTTTTCTCCTGATCACTCGTTTTTTGTTGATTGGTTAAGGTGAAATAGAGTGGCATGACGGGGAGCTGTTTCTTTACAGAAGGGGGCTGGGGCGACCTCTTATTTTTAAATTATAATTTTGAAAAAACCGCAAACTAACTTTTTAATTTTTCACCTTTGCTGGGATTTTGAACCCGTTTGAGTTTTTGTGCGAGCGCTCTAACCAAAATACCACGCACCACGCACATATACGAACAAGTGCGTCTAGAAAACAAATTCATTCTGTTATTTATCGTATGATTCATTAAACAATCAGCTACAAAATTTTGTTATCTGTTCGAGATAAAAGTAGTTGTATGTAAGGATGTGTTATTGTTTGGAATTAAAATAGTTAAAACACCGAAACGAACACTACATTGCGCCAATTCTCTAATGAATCGATAGATTTGGATGCCCTACCGTCATTGATAAGCACTGTCGCTCTTGTCCGTACGCGATCGAGAAGACTTAAGGTAGAATTAGCAGAACGTTCATGTAACGTAACGCAACGTACGTGGGTTTGTAGCATATGAAAACAATGCAAATGATTATCCAAAATAAATGTCAAGTTGACGGAACGGAACAGCCTGTATAAAGTAGAATTTCTCAACGTTTTTACGTGACATTTGTATAACAGTGATGCACTTTTTGTTTGTTTTATATTATGGGGGTAATTTTACTTTTTTCTTGGTACTATTTTTAATTTCTAAACACCAATTTAAAACATTTTTTAAACATATCCAATATTAAAAATATCCAAAAATTAAAAAAAAATCTTTAAAGAATTAAGTACACTTCCTTTTTATGGGAAAGTTTAAAATTGTTATTTAATAACGAAAGAATAAAATTTTGTTTTTCTTTTTTACACATACATATGTACGTACAAAATACATATATAAAATGAAAGTGTTTGATCTTATGGCTCACTGTACCCGGTAGAATTGAGTGAAAATATATTTTAATTTATTTCTATGCATGTGTATTAGTGTGTCCCAAAAAAAATTTTTTTTAGGGATCAAGCTTATTTTGAACCACTATGAGGCAAAGTATTTTTGAGAATTGTTTCAGATTTTTCAGAAGTGGTATATACTTACACAGGTATCTCTATAATAAAACATTAATTACACGGTGCTACAAATGAGCAACTTTTTTTTATACTTGGAAAGTGACCTAGTGTAAGTTGTAGGTCTTATTGAGTAGATCATAAATCCATTTTTAAAAGTTCGGAAACACCCTCAAATTTCGGAGTTATTCCGAAAAAACTATTTTCGGGTAGGTTTGAGTACTTATGAACACGTAACTCAGTTGATTTTAATCCGATTTTAAAGTTTTAAACGGTTTCGGAAAGAAGAAATATGTGCCTTTTTAAGTATGTACACATTTTGGTATATATATTAAATTTTTGCAGTGTTATTTTTAATTATATCTGATTTTAATTTTATTTTTTCTACATTTTTTAAATTTGGCGCCATTTTTTAAAATTAGATTGTTTAGAAACATACCCTTATGTATATATTTCATTAAAGCTAATTTAGTTGTGAGTTAAACGAGCTACTAATAAATAAAATCGAGTAAAAAAAAAAAAGTTATTAAGGTTTTTCAAAAGTTAAAAATTTTGTTTTTACAAATATGTATTGATTAAGATACCAAGTACATTTTCTTTATTTTTTAGTCTTATGATTATGAATAAATAATTTTGCCACCATTACACCTCAAATTGCGATACATGAATCAGTTCGTGAAACGCCTGGATAGGGAAAGCGATGCCTTTTTACACTTAACATCAGTTTTCCACAGAATAAGTGAAGCAAAAATAAAAGAAGGTACAAATCCTTATTGATTTCTAAACATAATTGTATTATTTTTTTATTTTTGTTGGACCTCAAATCCGCAAAATCATGCTTGACGAAGAATTCGCAATGAAATTATATGTGTAGAAAAAATAGCATGGAGAACCTTTATTAGTTTATGTGAAAATTTTTTGGGAAATGAAAAAAGTGAAAATTATATTGATGTAGTAAATAAATTTCTTGAGGCTTATATACAAATGGGATGCAGAATGTCCATTAAAGTTCATTTTCTGCATGCACATTTAGATTTCAATAAATGATTTCAAATTACTGCTGGTCACTTAAGCGAGAAACAGACGATTTGATGTACAAGCGAAAGAGGTCTAGCAAGCACTTTTAATCAAATATTCAAAATTACTAAATAATTTGAATACTGTTATTTTAAAATATTTATATAATCATATCATTAAAATACTAAAAAATAAAGAAAATGCAGTATCTTGATCAATACATATTTGTAAAAGCAAAATTTTCACTTTTGAAAAACCTTAGTAACTTTTTTATTTTTTACTCGATTTTATTTGTTAGTAGCTCGTTTAACTCACAACTAAATTAGCTTTAATGAAATATATACATAAGGGTATGTTTCTAAACAATCTAATTTAAAAAAATGGCGCGAAAGTTAAAAAATGTAGAAAAAATAAAATTAAAATCAGATATAATTAAAAATAACACTGCAAAAATTTAATATATATACCAAAATGTGTACATACTTAAAAAGGCACATATTTCTTCTTTCCGAAACCGTTTAAAAATTTAAAATCGGATTAAAATCAACTGAGTTACGTGTTCATAAGTACTCGAACCTACCCGAAAATAGTTTTTTCGGAATAACTCCGAAATTTGAGGGTGTTTCCGAACTTTTAAAAATGGATTTATGATCTACTCAATAAGGCCTACAACGTACACTAGGTCACTTTCCAAGTATATTTTCACTGTAGCACCGTGTTATCAATATGTATGGTATGTATGTAATTTCATATATGTATGTAATATATTCACATATTTTAAAATTATATACGTATATCAAATTTTAAATTATTTGTGTATAAATACTTGAAATACAGTTTTGATACTATTTACACTCTTTGGTACTAATTCTATATTTTTTAGAACTATTTTTTATTTTATAATAAAAAATCAAATTTATGTACTTATGTCAAAAATATATGACACGTTTTTAATTGTTCTATAATTGCACAGACGTACCAACCGTACGTTCCGTTACATTACAGCTACATCAACGTTTGGCTAACCAGGCGTTTAAAATAGACTTTGAAGCTCCGGCTTATACAAGTGTTTTGTATTCCTACTTAACTTGAACAATGAAAGCATTCAAATCTAGGCTTTTCTCAGTTCTATGAACGATGAAGAATTGATTGATTTGAATTTTCTTCAGTGTTTCCCTGTACAGTGGCTGTAGCTTCTTCAGTGCGCATTGTTTGGTGTCTGGTGGCATGCATTTTATCAGCATGAGTTATTGTATTTCGTAATAGTACATAATCCAAATTAATGGCTCTGCAGAACGATTATGTATGTCATGAAATGAACGAAGTGCACGATAAGTTTGACTAACAGATTATTGATAAAAAAAGTTCAAGCGTTACTTTAGTGTAGGTAAATCTTTAATGAAATATCTAGCCAATCTTAATAAAAAGTAATTATTAGTTTTAGTAGACCTTTTTATAACCACCCTTTACTTACTGCCATTACTGTACGTTTGTTGGTGCTAATTTGACAAGTATTTGTATAATCACTTTTTTTGCTTGTTCTTTCTGTTTGTTCTTTCAGTATTTACAAAAATAAAAAAAAAATATTAGAAAAAATTAAAATCAAATAACATAAATGAAAAGCCGACAAAACAAATTAAAAACTTTATTTAAAATGTGAAGAAAATTAAATTTTTGTTTTGTGTAAATAAACGGTAGACAAGCTTTAAGCATCTGCATAAGGTATTACGAGTACCCTTAACCATCCTACTCAACCAATGGAAAAAATTAAATAAAGTAAGTTAAACTGACCCCCAAACATATTATTTCTTTAATTTTTTACTGAAATTATTCTGCTCCTCAGTACACTGAGTCTGTCACTGCATGCGAAACTGTGTGTTGCCCAAGTTAATATAAAAAGGCTATTAAAAAATAATTTATCCCAATGTCAATACAAATCATAATCTTTTTTGAAATATTTTTGTTTACTTCAGTTGCTTTCATTTTATAAAGTTTATTTGAACATTTTTTTGCAGACGAATGGCAAATAAAAATACAGCAATTTAATGGATATTTAAATAAGGTTTTTTTATTTTTCTTTCAAATACGGGTATTAAAATTTATTAAAATTCTAATTAAAAATGAATGTAATCCATAATTTTTAATAAAATTTTAAGGAGAGTAAATACATGTTATGCTTATGTATGTATGTAAGTATATAAAACTCCTATTACAGTTTTTCCTAATTTTTGTTTGTTTCTTATTTTTGTTAATATAACAAAATTATAGTGAAAATTTAACATACTTTTAGTCGCACTTAAATCTTTATTTACGTATATTTCTATACTAAAAAAGAGTATAATAATTATTATTACTTAATTAAAACTTGTGGAAATCTAGAGTCATCAAGTACAAGTGTCTTTCAAATCACGCCAAGTAACTGGGTATGATTAAGTAAGTATTAGAAGTGACGTGAATATTTAAAGACGATAATCGTGTTAAAAGGTCATGATGGCTTATTATACCTGTATCCGAATGTTTGATAAACGATATCTTACTCAGTAATAAGAGCGACACTCACATATGGAGCAATGGCTTGGTGGCGGTTTCCGAAGAAGGTAACGATCATTAGGCTACTTGCCAGGATCCACAAATCCACTTACATAGGCGTAACAGTGCCAATACGTACTTGCAAAAATACGTACTTGCAAAAGCCTTTAACGTGGTGCTGCATTTACTTTCGCATTCTTCAGCAACGTCCAATTGAACTACATGCCCTTCTTAATTATTGTATTCCCTAATCTGAATTGAATAGGCTTTCCACGTGAGTATTCCTGCACGATCGGAATGGAAACTAAGGTAGCATTTCACATGATTTCAACACTAAAGTCTAAAGAAATGGTTCTAAGATGAACTGTGGTGGTATTGGATATGATATGTTTTATTGAAGGAAAATTAACGAATGTCGGTGAATGTTAAATGTGAGTGGTGAGCATCTTCACTAAGCAAGTTAGTTATTATCTTCCCACAAGGTGGCTCTGTACTACTCCTGATCATTCTGGAAATATGAGGGAGGGGTTTCTTTAAGATGGACTTATTTTTAAATATAATTTTCGAAAAACCGCACATTTTAATTTTTTTAATTTTTCTTCTTCGCTGGGATTTGAACCCTGGCCGTTTAAGTTTCTGTGCGAGCACTCTAGCCGCTATACCACGACACCTCGTCATTGCTGCTATTCTCTCTCCTTACATTTAGTTCATATATTACTAATTCGGGGCTAGTGTCGGAATGCAGTGATACACTTAACGTCATCTCACTGGGAGGATTCTAAGTTAGATTGTGAGTCATTGTGGGTTTGAAGAGAATGAAAGTGCGGTTGAATTGGCTGGGAGAGGTTCTACCATAACGGTTTCCCATCTTATCCCGAAAGCATATTCAATAAAGTCTTTAAAGAAAGGTAATTTCAGCTTCTTCTTTAGGGAGGTAAATGCCAGGGTAAGGACAATTAACTACTGCAGGATTTTGAGGCTAATTTGGTCTGTTTTTGATATCAGAAGTATTAGATCCTTGTTGTGTCACAAAAGCAGATTACAGGACTCTGGCAGATTATCAACCATGCCTACCGGATGGATATTCAAGAAGGACGAGAATATACATAATATATGAAATGTATTGCTTTGGGGATAAGCATGTCTCTATGGTCATTTCGTCTCTGCTTAAGAGACTCGTCAGGAGACTTTTTCCCAAAGGTGTTAACCAAAAATACAAATACTTATATTCAAATAGTTATAAACTAAATGCGAATCACATTTAGTATATAAATACCAAACAAAAGTATTTACAAAGCAATACATTTCTATTTTTTAAAAAATTGAAATTCTGTTCTTCCTGTTCACCACATTGCTTATCCCCAAAGCAATACATTTCATATATTATGTATATTAAATGTATTTGCCTATATGGCGAAAAATATTTTTTGTTTTTAATAGAAGGACGAGAATATTAAAAACTTTCTTAAACTTTGCCTGATGCGTTCGGTTTGGGGTTTCTACAGGATATCCTAGAGATATTAAATACTGATCCGGGAGATATACTCAGATACCTCAATTCTGATTGTAGTTAAGAGTGCTGTGGATGCTGTAACGGATGCTAATTGTTATTCGTGTAAGTGGCCACTTAACGAATCAACAATGCTAAATGTGTATTATGTGTGTTTCTTACAAACATTAAGACTAACACTCACACTATCACTCATTGCTCCAAGTAGGAATTGACTTTAACAAAACGTGTTTCTTATATTACTTGTTTTATTTTAATTTTGTTTCAAATTTTTTTTTTTAATAAAACATTACTTTTAAAGAACCAAATTTGTTATTACACACAAAAAAAAAAAACAATCCCTAAACAATGCACGGCATGAATTCTTTATTAACTCTACTCGTATGTGTCTCCAAATTGTTTATGGTAAAAACAAAAAAAGTGACACAGTGGAGTATCATGCAGATAAAAGACTAAACCGAACTTGAGTAGTGCTGTTTTTATTTTCACTTCTTGACAATTTAAGTCACATACTTGCATCACTTGTATATTAATTTGTCGAGTTAATAGTTGAATGCGTTTAAGTACGTTTTCGTGGCAAAAAAAAAGAAAAAACAGCTTCAACATAATTATTGTTGTTGAGGTTGCAGCAACTGACTTGTTTAACTAATGGTGTTTATAATACATGAGTTCTTATAAATTTGTTTTTTTTCTTTTTTAACAATGTATGGCTTGTGTATGTGTTGTAAATTTCAGTATGCAAATCACATGCACACTAATTCTCCAGTGTATTTATTACTTATAAGTAGTAACATACGAGTACCAAACCAGCACGCTACTGCAGTGCAAAACAGCTTTTACCAGTTGACGCAGTTTAAAATGTGCCAAATTACACTGTTTTAATATGGTGACTGAAAAATTTGTGGCAAAGTTGAATGAGGTATTAATTGTTTGGCAAAACAAAAATTAAGAAAATGATTTTTAAATTGTAAACATAAACTTAGGATTACAGATATCAAATTTTTTTTAAATATACACTTACGTTAGGGTACTATTATTGTTTTTTTTTATTTTTATTAGAGACCAATACTCAGGGGTAAACCTCTACTAAATTCAATGCATTGTATTGAAATTTTTTGGAAAGAACAGTACATACACATATTTATTTTTTTTATTATTATTAAGCGCCTTAGGAATGAGATAAATGGCTATGAATTGATTATTCAAAGGCCAGTGCTATACCTTCACCCTTGAATGATCAACAGCAATTGCCTCATCGTTGCATGTTAGTTGTTATCTGCTACTTCCCAATAGGTGGCGCTTTTTTCCTGATCGTTTGTTTTTTGTTGACATTAGTTAAGGTGGCATAGAGTGGAATATCGAGGAGCGGTTTCTTTGTAGACAGTCTTCATGGAGGGGGGGGGGGCTTTAATTTTTAAATTATAATTTTGAAAAAATCGCAAACTAACTTTTTTATTTTTCCCCTTTACTAGGATTTGAACCTGGGCCGTTTGAGTTTTTTTGAGAGCGCTCTAACCACTATACCATCACTCCCCAAATATAAAAATATATTCCCAGGTATTGGTACATTGTGCTCTCCTTCTACTTTCTTATTGTTTTCAGTTGATTTTCAGCTATGGGACTATTGAATGGTTACTACTTTTGGTTAATATGCAGACTAGTTTATCATGAAAATAATACACATGCAAATTGCTGGCGTGGCAACAATATGTACTCGTATATGCTACAGGGGAATACATTATGTTACAAATATCAGTAGTTTTAAGATTTTCCTGAATTCCATTTTCTTGTTCTGCTCCTGACACATTCATTGTTTTTTTCTTCTTATATTTGGTTTTGGGGTCTATTTGTAAAACAAATGCAAGTACTCGTTAAAAACAACGATCAAGTTTCTCTTAAACGTTTTCATACGATGTCATGCATGCTATGCTTGACAGAAAAGAAAACCAACTATTGTTTTAAGCTACTTGTTAAGACATAAGTAAGACATGTTATGGGTTACAACTTCTTAGGGTGGGTATACACACATCCATATACAAACATATGGATATGTTTTTGTTAACTTTTTGCAGCATTGTTTTCCTGTTGCTGCTGGCAACATTCTGCAACTGTTGATATGTTCACTTATATTTTATAAAATAATTCACCAGTAATCTTAAGAATATTTGTTAGTTTGTTAATTAATAGCATTTGGTTACACAGTGCAACCGGAAAAAAATAACCATATACGAACGATTAATCAAGGGACGCACTGGAGTGTGTGATGCGGTGCGTGATCGCCTGAGATTTGATTGATTGAGATTTTAGGTAAATTTTTGTAGTTCATGGTTTCCTTAAATTTTTAACGATTTGCTACCTAAGGACCTAAACACGGGGAAAAAAGGTAAAAAAGATCAAATTTTTGTTAATGCTTTTTGCGATTTTGGTCCTGAAGTTTTTTGTTTTTATATGTTCAAAACGAAATTCCGAGCGGTTTGTAAGAGATAAGCCTCAGAAAATTATCGCTTTCTTTGTAAAAATGACACTGAGACACAGAGGCCCCAAATGTTTAGGGGCCCAAAAAAAAAATTTCATGATTTTGAGAAAAAACTGGGAGACACGGGTCTTCTTTTTTTTTTGGTCTTTTATCACGTAGTGGTGTCCGTATATGGTTATATTCCATGAGTTGAAAAATTACACACAGTCGGGATATAGAAATATTCTGAAAATAATATTTTTTATTTAGGTTTTTTTCCTTTTTTTTTTCAACGATAATTCTATTTTGATGTTAAAAATTCAACATAAAAATCCCTTCCATCGTCACATGCTTCCATTGTGTTTTTCTTAACAATGTGCTAATTTTCCAACTAAAAAAAAGAGCAAAAAAAAAGAACTAAAAAAAGGGTTCTGCCAGAATTATGTTGTCGAGCAATAAATTAAAACCACAAAAATTTTAAGCTTTTTTTTAAACAGAATTTATTTTTTACACGAATTTTTTACAGAAAATAAGGAATTAAATAAAAAAGAAGTGGCCAAAGAAAACCAAGCAAAGAGAGCCAAATAAAATAAATTTTTACTAAAAAACAAACGAAAAAACTTGATAAAAATAATTAAAAGTAAAAGACTAAAGTGAATAGTCCTGAAAAAAAAAAATAAACAAATAATCCTGGAAAATATGCAAAGTGATAATGAAATCCACAAAAACACTAATTCGTGATTGTGTTGATTTGAAGTTTTTACATTCAAAGAAGAGAAAAATTGTATAATTATACTTTAACAAGATTTTTTATTATGAACTTAAATACGATATTTTATTAAAGACCTCAAGCATTTGTATTTTAAATCTCTTTCACAAAAATAAATAAAATTTTTTCCGATCATATAATTAAAGCCATTTAACAAATTTTAAATAAAAATTTTTATTGATAATATTTTACACATTTTATTATTGGTTGCCAGCAGCTCGATAATGTAAAATAATATTAGTTTTCTAGTGGTTAGTGTGTGTCATTTTTTTCCATAAATACCGGGATCTATAGTTTAAAGTCGACTCCGAACGACAGACTTGAGAAGCTTTTTCATGGCAATCAGTTACTCTCCCAGCATTTGCTAGAAGATTGCTAAGAGGTAGTCGTCGAAAGAAATATTTTTTTTATATTTCTTCTTTTTAAGATGTCAAAGCTGAGGTTTGAACCTGGAGCTATCGTCTTAACAAGCCAACACACTAACCGCTAGACCACAGCGACTACAGTCATAGGAGCAGTCAGGAGTCATAAATGGTTAAAATTACTATGTGAATATTCACCCCTATCGTGAATAAGCAGTAAAATTTTACTTCCCATGACATTTCTATTCACCTCGAATAACGAAATACTATCGTGAATCCTCTAAACTAAAGAAAGGTAGCAGTTTCTAGTGAATGGAGAACAAATTTTTTTTTGCTTCATTTCATTGATTTTTTTAACGGCTCCTTGTTGCACTTTTGCACATCATGTACCCAGCGTTAAAAGAAAATTTACTTTATTTTATAATTAATTAAATAATATATTACTTTAGAATTAATTACTTTTGGAATCAGGAGGTAATTTCATGTAGCACACAAGTAAATAATAATTATCATGTGTATTCACACATCTTCAGAATAAGGAATATATTGTTCTACATTTTATTAAAAAAATTCGTTATTTCTCGTTTTTCCTTCAAAGTATTAATAAATAATAAATTTATTCATTACAAATAATGAATTCTAATACTAATTACGTTGGAACATTAAAAACATTTATTACTTTCATAGGACATGATTTGTGTTAAGTGTAATGGTTTCCGGAATCAATATTATACATTCCATTTCCCGCTGGGTTAATAAAGAATCTGACGTCGGAGGTGTTAACTATTTAATTAACTCATTACACACTTCAATTGCTTCATCATATGTACTCATAGTGGGGATTTGCTGGTTCTTTCAGAATAACATTCTTATAATCATGATTTGATTCACCGAACTTTTTTTTTTTTTTTTTTATAGTTATAGTTTTATTTACAATCTATCCGAAGATAATAAGTAAATTTTATAAAATAAGCAGTAACAGTTATTGTCGAACTCCAATGAGAACAACAATATACAAAAATATAATGTATGTAATAAATATACTTAGTATACAATTATCTACGAAATGGCAAGTCCAATATATGATTTCTCTTTAGTCTTCTCGTTTCATTAGTGTCATCTAATAACATTATTGCCAAAGGATTGCGATGATTACTTAGCCTCTCTAAATAATTGGCGGTATAATTATTAATTTCTTCCTTAACTAGCGGAATTGATAAATCATCATGAATAGTTTTGTTAGATACAAACCATAACTTTGTATATAATAATTTTATTTTCAAGGCTGAGTTTAGACTTCGGACCTAGTAACCAATATAGGCGTTTGAGTTTTAGATTAAGGTGTTGCTTTTTAGCTTTTATGTGGTTTTTCCATGTAAGTCTACGATCTATGTGTAGTCCTAGATATTTGACTGTGTCATTATGCGGAATAAAACGGTTGTTAATATGAACACGAGTGCAATTTCCTTGACAAAAAGCAAATGTTACATGCGACGATTTTTCTGTGTTGACTTTTATCTTCCATTTATTTAACCAGTTTCCTAGTTCATCTAGCTCTCTTTGAAGATATGTTGATGCTACATCCGAGTCTGTGTTGGAAGCTAGTATTGCAGTATCATCAGCGTATGTTGCAACTAGTATATTATCCAGTACAGGCATATCTGATGTAAATATTGTATATAAGATTGGCCCCAATACACTACCTTGAGGAACACCAGCTTTAACATTATAGATTTTAGAAGATTCTCCATTGACCTTAACATAATAATACCTTTCACTAACATATGATTTCAGTACAAGATAAAAGTGTGTTGGAAGTAGTTTTTTAAGTTTATATAATAGTCCAGCATGCCAGACTTTATCAAATGCCTGTTGTACATCCAAGAATATACCTGAATAATATCTTTTGTTTTCTAAGGAATCACGTGTAAAATTTACTATACGATGGCATTGTTCCGGTGTGCCATGCTTGTGTCTAAATCCGAATTGATACTCCGGTATTATGTTTTGTTTTTCTAGTACAGGTAACATTCTTTTCAAAAATATCTTTTCAAATATTTTGGAGAATATGACTAGCAGACTTATCGGGCGATATGATGTTACAACATTTTCAGGCTTTCCGGGTTTTGGGATCATTACCATTTCAGCGCACTTCCATTGGGAAGGAAAATGATTTAGTCTTAAAGTCTGTTCGGCACCATAAACCGTTTTCGTCTTTAATAGGGGTATTTTTCTTGATTGGACGCTTTAGATATTTAGTTGCATTCCATAAATAATGTTCATCATATCTAGTAACGTTTAGATTTTTAACAAAATTTCCTATTTGTTCATTTTTTATTTCCAATAGCCGATGTTTAAGGTCCTTTGTGGCTTTATTTAATACTCGTTTGTCAATGGGGTTTCTGCTCATTTGCCAAATTCTTCTTAATCTTCTTTTATTTTGGATCATTGTTCTAATTTCTGGAGTTACGTGAATCTGGTTTTGGTTATTGTAAGTTTCAGGTGATGGTGTTGATAAAAATCCGGCCTCGTGAATTAGATTAATAAAAGTTTCAGAAGCATCATCTAATTCTAATGCTGACTTTAATGATACATTGAGGTTGATTGCTCTTTCTAACCAGGCTCTAAATAAATGTAGATCAGTTTTATTATTAAGGATTATATATCTTTTTAAACGGCTTTGTAAAAGGGAATTAAAATCAAGAATAATTGGGGAGTGATCAGAGCTTAAATCGTTGCAATCAGTTATTTGAAGTAAATTACTAGATATACCGGAATATACAACAAAATCCAATAAATCTGGTATTTACGATAAGTCTGTAGGCCAATATGTGGGTCTACCGGTAGATAAAATTGAATAGTTATTGGTTATGATACAATTAAAGAGTTCTCTGCCCTTAGGGTTTATTAGCCTGGAACCCCACCAATGATGTTTAGCGTTAAAGTCGCCTCCAACTATAAATCTCGGACCAAGTTTTCTAAAGAAATCTTGATATTCTTGAGATTTTACTGAAAATCTTGGTGGAAAATAAATAGAGCTTATGGACATGGGGGTTGAGTCACAAAAAATTTTTATGCAAGCAGCTTGTAGGCTTGGTTGTCTTATTTCGTCAGTGAGATCGTAATTAATAGATGATTTTATTAATATAGCTGCTCCGCCATGTGCTCTATCATTTGGATGATTGGCTTTTATTATATCAAAACCTTTTATTTTAAAAAAAGATCTGTCTGTGAAATGCGTCTCCGATACAAGGAGAATATCTATAAAATTTGTTCTAAGAAATACTTCTACCTCTTCTGCATGGTTGGAAAGACCGTTGGCATTCCATATCGCAATTCTAATATTTAATTGCATAATTTTGATATTTTTTTTTTTTTTTTTTTTTTTTTTTTTTTTTTTTGGTGAGAGGGGAAATGCATTTACGCACTTAGGTGGTTTTTGCCACCCGTCGTGCCGGACTCCACGCAGTTATTGCGTGCCTACCGGCTAAAACCCCTCTCTATATCACCCGGCTCCATCCTGGGACCGTCAATTTATGACATTACTTCAGGATGGAGCCTTATATTCCGGTCCATTTGGACCCTACGGTGCCACCGACCTTGCAAGGTCTCTCTCCTTCCGGCGAAGGATCCCCCTCGCAAAAAAGGCGATCCTTCTCCATGCAGCAAGGTTTCCTAACATGACTCCCGTGATGGTATTGGGAGTCAAGATGCCGAGATCCCTCTCCAGTGCACGCCTCTCCAACATCCACTTCTCACACTCAAAGAAAGTGTGGAAAGCGGAGTCGGATTGTGCTCCACAGTAGACGCATGTGGGACTTACGGCCTTTCCTATTTTAAACAGGAAAGACCGAAAGTGCCCATGGCCCGTCAGAAACTGCGTGAGGTAGTAATCTACCTCACCGTGCTGACGATTTAGCCAAGCGTCCACTTGAGGGACAAGGGCGTAAGTCCACCTTCCGCGTGTCTCAGTATCCCACCGTAACTGCCAGTCACGGAGGGACTGAGACCTTGCCACAGATTGTGCTCTTTCTCTTCCAATTTCGCCCTTGTGTTGGTGGACGAATTGTCGCTCCCTGGCGAGGAGGTCTATGGGTATGACCCCGGCGACCACCAAGACAGCCGGCTCCGATACCGTGCGGTAGGAGCACGCTATGCGGAGCGCTGCTCTCCGTTGCACTGCCGCCATGCGCTTTCGGTACTTTTCGACCCTGAGCGCATCAGCCCAGACTTCAGCTCCATACAACATCACAGACTCGGCGGTTCTCAGCAGCAAACGTCTTTTACAGGGAAGAGGGCCCCCAACGTTGGCCATTACCCTGCTCAACAACGTCACTACTGAGGCCGCTTTGTCTGCTCTGCTGGATATTTCGCTCCAGAAGGTTAGTCTGTTGTCCAAACTAACCCCCAGGTAGCGAACGGCATTCTTCGTCTGGACTGTAACCTCTCCTACCTGCATGCTTCTAATGAGCGGGATGCGCTTCTTAGTAAGAAGCACTATCTCGGTCTTAGTCAGTGCCAACTCCAACCCGTGGTCACTCAGCCAGAGAGTAACTCGACGCATAACCTGGTTGAGTCGCAGTTGGGCCGCATCGACATCTTTGGCAATAATTACTGCCGCGATGTCGTCTGCGTAACCAACCAGGAATGTCCCTTCGGGCATCTCCATACGTAGAATCCCGTCATATGTATAGTTCCATATGTCGGGTCCCAGTATGGATCCCTGGGCCGCCCCTGCCGAGAAGACTTTCGTCTCTCGGCCATCCTCCGTGTCATAGAGAATGGATCGATCTTTCAAGTAATCTCCCATGATACGCAGGAGGTACCCTGGGAGCCTGAAATCTCTCTCCATCGCGTATAACGCGTCCTGCCAGCGGACAGAGTTAAACGCGTTTTTCACATCCAGTGTGACCAGCAAACATACGGGACGTGAAAAGTGGTTTCCACGTTCCGTGCTCCTACCTGCATTAACTACCTCCTGGATAGCCGCCACAGTCGACCTGCCCCTTCGAAAGCCGTACTGTCTTTCGGAGAGGTCGCCTGCCGCTACTACTGCAGCCTGCAGACGTGGGCGAAGAAGCTTCTCCAGGAGTTTCCCCGCGTTATCAAGCAGGCATAGTGGTCTGTATGACCCAGGAGCGCCGACTGGTCCCTTGCCCTTGTCAATAAGTACAAGTTTAGCCATCTTCCAGCGGGAGGGAAACACCCCGGCCTTTAGACAGGCGTTGTACATATTGAGCAAGAGCTCTGGATGACTCCGTGACACGGCTTTCAGCACCTCTGCTGGTAGACCATCAGGACCTGGTGCCTTCCCGCTGCGCAAACAACGAGTGGCACACTCCAGTTCCTCCAAGGTGAAAGGCGGGATTTCCGTTTCTTCCGTGACCGATGTTCTATCGACCACTGGATGATCCGGAAAAAGGGCTTCCACTATGGGCCGAATAGTATCCGCATTCAGAGAAGCGTTTGGCTTAAACGCCCTCAATTTGCGGAGCACTATTTTATAGCCCAACCCCCATGGATCCCTATTTAGGTCCTCCGTTAAGTCCTTCCAGCATCGGCGCTTACTTCTTTGGATGGCGCGGCGAAGATCTTTTTTCGCCGCCTTATACTCTTCGGCTTTTCGGGCTGCGTCATCTGCGTTTCCATTAGCGCGTTGAGCCAGCCGTCTACGACGTAGACAAACATGCCTCAGATCCGCAATTTCGGTCGTCCACCAGTAAGCAGGACTTCTCCCTTCGTTCGGACCCCTCCTCGGTACAGCGCTTTGACAGGCCTGATGTATAAGACTCATGGTTGAGTCCACAAGTACATCAGCCCTCTCAACAGGCGGAAGATCATTACGGATCCCCTCTGTGGTCATACGTCCCCGTTCTAGGGCTAGAGACAAAGCTTCAACGTCCATCCTAGCGGCATTCCACTTAGCTGGTCCATGATGTTGGATGGACCGAGCTGGCGCAATATCACGCACACGGAATGTGATATATTGATGATCGCTGGCCGTAAAGATAATTTTGATATTAAAAGGGTCATCATGTTTATTAATTTATTAGTTTGCTCTATTTGGTTTTCGATTAATTTTTCGATTTTTTCAAAAGGGTTGTTAATTGTGTTTAATTGCTGTGGATTCCGTAATGTTTCAGAGTATGTAAAAGTATTGCTTTGTTGGTTGGTGTTGTTATTAATATTTTGGTTTAATCTGTTTGGGTAATCTTCACTATTAAATATATGTTGGCTGTTTCTCTCTCTTCTGTATAAATTATTGTTTTGTAACCTTCTTTTTAATATTTGTTTGTGTACTGTACAGCCTTTGTAATTTGCTGGATGGTTTTGCAGGCAGTTAGCACAGCGTGGAGGTGTTTCATTATTTTTTATACAATCAATAGTTAGATGTCCTAGTCCGCATTTTACACATTTTACCTCTTTCCGACAGTAAGTTTTAGTATGTCCGAATTCTTGGCACCTATGACATTGTACAAGGTCATTTGTCTTTTTTGGTGGTTCAATGTTCACAATGGCGTTATTTATTTGTCTAATACTATAGACATTTTTGTTATTCAGATCAGGTTCCAAATCAACAAAAAACATTGGAAGGGGATTTTTTGTTATTTTACTAATTATGTTGGTAACATTTCGAACTTTATGACCATTCTTTTCAATGTCGTATTTAATATTCATGATTGGAGTTGAATGATGTAAGTTTTCTATGACTACTCTATATGATCTCTCTTGTTTTAATTGATAAGTATGAAATTTAATTTTTTTGTCATTTAAATATGTTACAATTATTCTATATGATTTTACAGTTTTTGTCATTAATCTAATCTGACCATCTTTAAGTGATTTGTATTGAAATTCAGAAGAAGGAATTATTTTAGAAAAAGAATTAATCATTGCTCCAATATCCGCAACATATGGTATATATATTGGTGGAGGTTTTGGTTCATTATTATTGTTTTCATTATTATTTCTTTCGTTGTTTTCTTCATTTTCTGTATCAGTTTCTTCATAATCAAGACTGGCAAAACGATTATTATTTTGGGAGCCAGAAATATGTGAACTTACTATATTTGTTTTTGTTTGTTTTGATGTACTAGCATCGTTGTTGTTTAACATCGGAATGTTGTTTATATTCAAAAATGCACTTGCATTTGGTGATACACTTACGTTGTTTTTGTTGACATTCTTTAGTTCAGTTAAGTTATTGTTTTCAATATTTTTTCTTTTGTTTTTAAATAATTTAGGACTCTTACTTCGACGTCGTGTTTTCATTATAGGCGAAGTGACTACCTGCCAGCTTATATCATTATCATCACTTGTATCACTACTTTCATCCATGATGAAGGTAGTGTTTTTGTTATTGTTCTTTTACAAGACAATGTTTTTTTTATTATGATTATTATTACTGTATTTATTATGATATTAAACTTTGAAGCTAGAATTTTTCTTTCTTCTTTTTAGTTTTTATATGTGCATGCGATCACGGTCACAGACAGACTGATTCACCGAACTTGCCGTTGTTTTCTAAACATCCTTCTTCAGTGCTACTGTTTGCTTTCTGATAAGCTTTTGACTTGGTTTTACTCTCTTTCCGCCGCTCATTTCTTTCTTTATAATTGTAGAGCTTTCTATGTGATATATATGTTTTGATCGTCTAAAATTTGTTCAGTTCTGTAACCTTTTTAATTGAAAGTTCAGCCACGTGAAATTCTTTTGAAAGTTTTATTATTTTGCATTCTGCTTGTGAATAAATCCCTGTCGCAAATGAAGTAAAAATGTAAAATAAAAAATACAAGAAAGCTAATATAGACAAAAAATCAAGCGGCCAAGTTTGAAATTCCAGCGAAGAAGAAAAACGAAAAAAAAAAATTTGCGGTTTTTAAAAATTATAATTTAAAAATAAAAGGAAATTTAAGTGGTTTTCAACATTAGACCGTGAGTCTATAAATATGGAATACCTAATAATGTGTTTTAATACTTCATATAAAAAATTCTGTTTTATTTAAATTTTCATTTGGTGTTCAAAATTTCAATTTTCTTTTTTATACTGAAATAAATACGATTATTAATTTACACCATCTGGTGTTTTAGAAATAATTTGAATTTTAATTATCCAAAGCCAAAAATTGTAAAATAATTTACATAAATATCGTAATAGAGTATGTATGCTTTTTTATTCTGCTTTTGGTTGACATTTTCTAAAACCAAAATTTAATCAAATTTAAAATTCTGTGATTAAATATTTATGTTTATGGTCAATAAAAACTCAATGTAATAAAGTGCCTTAAATGGGTTAATTGTTATTTAATTACATAAAAAAAACTTTATTATAATCACATTAAATTTAATTAACTTATTTGTTTTTTTTTTCTTTTTAAATAAATTTATAATAGAATTTTAAGGTTTTTGCAGCATATACTCGTACATATTTACACACATAAAAATTTAGAAATAAATATTTTAAAAGGGTGTAACAAAAAAAAAAGTATGAACTGTAACGAAACAGAAGTAGCTCTGTAATAAAAAGCATTTTTAATAAAACTTAACAAATGTTTAATTAATAAACTTTTTTCAAGTACTTTTAAAAAGCTAAATGTATTTCTTTGTATTGTATTTATGCTCGTATTTATGTGTATATGGGTAATTTCATTGTTACGTATACGACCATAATATTCAGTTGTTTTGTGTTAAAATTAAAAAATGTATGTTTAAAAACTTTTAATAATAGATATGCTCTGAATTGACATGATTTCTTTTCGAAATAATAATGACAAAAGCTATTACGGATGTCTCCCTACTAATTTCAGGTTGTACAAAATTATGACTTTAACTATGAATTCTAAGAAACCTTTGCAAAAGGTTAGGTCAGATTAAAGTCAGGGTTATGAAGTCTTCAAAAAGTATTTTTAATTTTATCTCCAACCGATTACAATTTTTCGACTTCAACTTCTACTACAACTTAGATGCTTATTGTACATATATGGGCACTAGACTTGTGTAGTACATGAACGATCTAGTTCAATAGTGGTATTCTTTCAATTGAACTAAATCAGCCGCTCTTTTCAATGAGCTCCCTTAGTTTAGTATGTCTTTTTAGGTTTTGTTTCATTAAAGTAGATGTTTTTTTTTTCTATATTTTACTCATGAATCTCTCTCAACGTATTTCTTTCTCGCTTATTTGTCATATACATGCATATCCCTCTACGTGGGATAAACACTTTGTTGTGATGTAGAGGCTTACATTGAAAAGGCTCAATTGGATAAGCTGGCGGAGAGCAATAGCTAAGTAACTAAGAAGTATCCTAGGAGCTGGGTCGAAAACAACAACAACAATATCATCTTTATTGTCATCTTTTATTTATCCTCTAGTTTAAACTTTACTGTACGGCATCTTGGGGTTTAATGCTATTGGACTTCTTCGTGGTGAAGGCATAATACTGGTCATTGAATAATCAATCAACAGCAAATGCGGTTGGCATTCTTAAAGTAGGATCTTTGTTTTTTTCTGACAGTTATCAGATATGATATCAGTAAGTTTAAATAAAAGGTCCACACCCTGTGATATTATAGGTAATGAGAAGGTGGATGGACTTGCTAGAAGCGCCTCTGCGGAAGGGGAGTCTGTTGCTTTCTGCTCTGATGTTCACTACCCTATGACTGTAATTAGAGAAGGGATATCGAAGTTTTTCCTTGGAAAAGCACAGAACAGATGGAGTTCCATTACTTGCTGTGCTGTTTCTAGAACACTTTGGTCTCGGTATAACCGGGGCAAGACTATAGAAATCTTGGGGATTCCTCGTCAGTCTTTGTCCAGGCTTATTGCGGTGTATACGGGTCACGCAGAGGTTAGATCTGCCCTTTAATCAGCACTGCAGAATGGCGGGAATACTTCTGAGAGGAAGAGTATAGGTCGTTTTCTTTGTGATTGTCCAGGTTTGGGTAGCTTAGCACAGTGTGCGAACCTAGATCGTCTTGTTCTATTACACTTTATACACAGCTCTGCTTAGTTGTAGTTCTTTTCCTATTTGGTATCAAAACCGCACTTTGTGCTAATTATTGTTGTATCCAACATTTGTAAAAAAATCACAAACGAAAAAGGTTATACTCCTACGATTATATTCTTTTATATAATAATAGAATACTTGAGTTATAAAGGGCTTTTGTACAATACTAGTTAGGTGATCCATCTTTTCATACCATGGATTCTTCAATCGATTGTACCGTTTGGTAATATTTTAAAAAAGAATGGCAAAAATCGGGTTTTGTATGGCAATTTCACATGCTGTCTTACACTTTGGAATTGTAGGAAAATTTCAATTTATGTTTTCTAATAGAAAATTATATCACCGTTTAACTAAGAATCTCGACTGTCTATTGATACCCTGGGCATTTTAATCGAAGGCCTCATTTAGCCAGGGTACCTGAAAAAATTGTAAAAAGACGGTTTTTTTAGACAAATTGTGAAATTCATGGTATATATTATTTATTAAACTAAAATTAATATAATATATATTATATATATTGCAGAATCGAACCTTAATATTTATAGATGTTCCTCGTTGCTTCTGCTGAACTAGAAGATCAAACTAGTTCATTTTTGCTCTTTGAACTAAAAAGAGCGCTCACTTAAATGAAGTCTAATTAGCATATTCTTATATTTTATAAGTCTATAAATTGCAGAACGAATTTTAGCAAGTGCAATAGCTATATTGGTACCTTTAATATCCTCGTGTTCACAAATCCACACAAGTGTGGCTACTTATATTAAATGTCTCGAAATCTGACTTATATATATATTACTTTGGATAAATAGGTGTTTGTTTATACCTGTCCATTATACTCCGACAGCCATTATTTCAGCCTGTATCATAAATCGCCAAAAATATGGCCAAGTCCAAAAAGATCTAAAGAGACTACCGTAGCTGGAGTTGACGACAAGTTATATTCGGCTGATATACAATTCCTTAACCAATTTCCTTCTTTGATTTATTACTCATTGTAAACATAAACTAAATTCATTTAATAGAATATAGTTTTCATGTAAATAAGACCTTTTGTGACAAAACAAAATTAATTTTTGTTTTGTTTTTGTGAATGTTTCCTTTGAGTGGAATTGCCCATATATGTATATAAATACAGAAAAAAAAAGTTTTAATTACAATTTTATATATTATGCATATAAGACACTTCATTATTTAACTAAAATTTGTTTTATTGGAATAATTAATCATGTGTAAATAAAATAATTAATTGTATATTGTCGTCAATGAAATAGAGAGTTTTTCTTTTTGTTTCTCGGGGTGTTTACTTTCAAATCAATTAATAGTAAAGACAATGTGAAATGCTTTTTAAACCATAAATTATTTACACGGGGTAAAGGAACTGGACTGAAAACTACTTACAACTTTACAAGGATGTGTATTTTATATAATACTCGTATATTGATTACCAGAAGGACTATAAAAAAAACTAACGACTCAATTGGGAGTACAAACATGGAAAAACAAAATAGCAGTTATGCTAGATTTTCTACGTCTACAAGTCTTGAAAGAGTGATTGCCGCAACTTTGATGCAAATATTTCTAATAAAAGTAAAAAGTGTTTTTGGTAAAAATAAATCAGAATTCAAGTTACAAAACTTCAAAAACCGAAATATTTAATGAAATGCAGAAAAAAATTAAAAAGAATTTTTTTTTTTGGCTTTGTAATGCCAATGTTGTTTAAATAATAAAATCTCTGAATTAGATTAAATGGCTCCATTATAAGGATTTGTGTATTCACAAACATCATTAAACCCAAGCACTAAAATCGCTACTTTTTAAGCACATGTACAGAATCACTGAGCAAGGCTTCCGCCTGAAATATAAATAAATTTTTTGTTTGTTTGTTTGTTTGTTTGTTTGTAAGACCAATACTCAGGGGTTTTCATCCGTACTCATACGTGCATTGTATTGGAATGATTGAAGATATATAGTTCATAGTATAGTCGCCGTGGTCTTGTGGTTAGTGTGTTTTAAATCTCAGCTCTGACATCTTGAAAAAAAATATGAAAAAATTATTTCTTTTGGAGACTACCTCTTAGCAGTCTTCTGGCAAAAGCTCTGGGAGTAATTGATTGCCATGAAAAAACTGTAGGTCCCGATACTTATGGGTAAAAATTAATACACACAGCATGAGTACTATACAATACTGTGAGAAGCTAGGCCGTAACTCTGAAATGGCCAGTTATGAATGTATGTATGTATACAGTTCATATTCATAGTTCTTTGTTTCAATGGGGCAAGTTGATGTAAGTAAGTTGATCACTTAAAGGCCAGTTTTATACCTTCATCCTTGAAATGATCAACAGCAATTGCTCCATCTGTTGATGTTAATTCTTTGGTGTGAAGTGGTGAGGACATTTGCTAAGTTGAACGGTAAGTTTTAATCCTTTCATTGTTTTGCCTATTACTTCCCAGTAAGTGGCGCTTTCTCCTGATCATTTGTTTCATAATCCAAAGCTAGACAGGGTGGAATGTCAGTAGGCGGGTATCTTAAGGATTGGATTCTTATAGGTGGGGGGGAAATGAACTTTTCATATTTTTTTTAAATAAAACTCCGAAACCCGCACAAAAATGTTTCTTTTTTAATTTTTCTTCAGTACTGGGACTCGAACCTGGCCTGCTGGTTTGTAAACGAGCGCTGTAACAACTGCACTACGCCACCCCATATTTGTTTTTATGTTTTGTTTTTATTTAAGACCAATACTCAGTGGTAAACCCCTACTAAATGCTGTGCATTGTATTGGAATTTTTTGGAAAGGAGAGTACATACTTATTATTAAGCGCCTTAGGAATGAGACAAATTGCTGTGAATTGATCGTTCACAGGCCAATTTTATACCCTTGACTGATTAACAGTAATTGCTTCATCGTTGCATGTTGATTGTGTGGTGAGTGCCTTCGCTAAGTAGGTTTAGCTGTTATCTGCTACTTCCCAAAGCATTTATAATCTGTCACAATTTTGCGGTCGAAATTGTCGTATATAAGATGCGGGAAAATCTAGACTGAACGAAAAATACTTATATCATTTCCATATCTTCTTCAATTACTTTTGTTTTTGCTACGTTGATATCGTAACCGGTCAATATTTTGTTGTATTTATAAGATACATCTCTCGCCAATTTTACGCGGCATTTAGAATTCCTTAATGGGTATTACTGGACATCTGTTCTATCTTACTCCTCTTTTGTCTCTTAATCGACTGATAACATCTTTCTGTTTTAAAGCTTGAACACAGAATAACGATTCTCTTGTAAATATTTCAAACGGTTTTGTCTTCTTTCATATTTTATCATCATGAAGTTGCATAGTTATGCCTTCTGCTTTTAACTGTGGACTAGTGTAATTTCCGTTGTTCTAAACTAATGTGTGTATCTAGTTTTCTAGAAGTGTTAAAATGCTTCAGATTTCTGAATTAATAATTTAATGTCCGGACAGAAAACTAAAACATCGCTATATTGGCTTTATTAGCTTTGTTTTTCTGTTTTTATGAGCGATGTCGCATCCCTAATCACGTATGTATGTAGTCTTTGGTAATATTGTAAAATAGAAAATAAAACAAACAAAAGAATTTATTTATTTAATTTTTTTATCTTTATAGGGATATTTTTTGGCCCAATTTTTTTCTTTTTTTGTTGCTTAATGTAAAAAAATAAAATCCTGATGTTCCATTTCTAAATATTTGTTATGCTGGAACATAATAACTAAATTTGGTTCTGTACCGACCTATATATTCTCTATATAATACAGCTTTGCTTTTATGCAAAATATGTTTTTGTGTATCGTGATGAAAAATTCATATATAAATTGAAAAAAAAAATAAAATAAAGAGAAAGAAAAGTAAAATATGTGATAAATAAAACTGCAAAATTTTTCTATTAAAAAACACCGACAGTTTTAAAAGAAAAAACATACCCATGACACAAATTTAAAATTAAAAATAGTTTCAAAGCAAATAAAAAAGATGTGTTTACTAAAGAGAACAAGAGAGAGAGACAGAGATATAGAAAAAAGCTTAAATTTAAAAAAGTAAAGTTATTAAATCTGCACTAATAAGGTTTAGAGTAAAAATGTCATACCATGCCATGCATAGTTTTCAGCTTTTAAATTTTATTTTTTTTTATGTGAATAAAGTTTGAGGACAAATTTCATTATTAATGAAATACTCGTAGTTTTTAAATCACCAACTCAATTATCACACCTTTTTTTCTGTTTGTTTTCTAGTTTTTTACTAGTGGTGCCTGTAATAAACCATTAGAACATCATTAAAAAATATACTTTTTCTCTAATTACGCTGCACCCACAATTTAACAAAAACAAAAACTTAAACGCATTTGCTGCAGCATATTTCTCTTTTCTTTCATAATGAACTTCTGACACAGCAAATAATAGTATTTGAGCGCTGAAATGAGCGGAATATATAAAAGAAGAAGTAAAGACACAGTACAGTACAAAGGAAACTGTATAAGTAGAAGAAAAAACAAATTCATACATAATATGGTATTCATAATATAGTGAATAACTTGGAATTTTTTATCATTAAATTATTTAAAGAAACATCAAAGAAAATTTAATTTCAATAGTTTTAGGACGAGTAACATTGTAAAGGATTTTTCAATAAGAGCGCTACAAAAGTTTTTTTAAATAAAACAAAAACGGTTTTGGATATCAATGAAATTCTTTATTCCTGTAAAACTACGTTTGATGCCATTATGTGTGGAACTCTATTTCCTTTGCATTCCCACCACAGGCACGCTTGCAGAAGTCCAGACGCTGAACCCAATTTTCGACGGTTTTCAAGCATAAATCGACCGATACTGCTGCAATTTCACGTTCGATATTCGTACGAAATTCATCATTCGTCACTGGCTTGTTGGCATAGACCATAGACTTGACGTAGCCCCCCTTTTGAAAAGCGACAAAAGGACAGCAGAATAATTACTGATTTTTTTGTTTTTTTTTTGTTTTCAGCTCAGAACCTTTTATTACAACACTGTTGGATCCTGAGGACTCTATGTAAGATGCGAGTTTAATCTAAAGTTAAAATCACCTAAAAGTTCTGAGCAGAGTTCAAATCTTGCTACCAAGGCAACGGAGTGTCCTAGAAGATGTTGCCGCTAAGTGGTATTTGGATGCGGCTCCTTTTAAAATGCACTTGACGGCTACAACTCAGAGCTAAATTGCAACAATAGAGAGGCTATTACAAACAATTAAACAGTGAGGCTTGGAATTGCCATCATATATTAATCGGTATGAAGATCATCGTCATTTATGGCACTGGATTTGTGTTATTATTTGCTGATCAAGGGTCCTATTCTGTAATTCTTTTAAACTAAAATGCTAAAATTTTGAGTTTTTAAAACAGGCTGGGCATTAAAATATATAAAATTAAAAATTTTAGAGAAAACAGGTATGAAGCTTTTCAATTTCAGTACGTGTTCCAGAATTGTATTCGTAGCCAAAAAGTCCTAAATCAAGTTTATAAATTTTTAGCGATAGAGTTTTAGCTTGAGAGAGTTACAGAATAAGGCCTCAGTATGTTAATATATTACCTAAAATACAGCACTGGACTTTATCAAATTCTAAGGAAAGCAGAAGTAAGAAAATTGTGTGCATTATTATAATTTCCAAAAGTACTATGCCCAGGTTGTGCTCTAAAATATTCACGAATGAAGATCCTTGTGATCACCTCAGCTTGATAAAAAAAACTAACTAGCAAAGCACTAAAAACGTTCCCTGCCTCTGCATAGTTTCACTAACGTAAGTGGTGTTTTTTTCAAACCGAATATAAATATTCCAAAAATTTTTTTGTTTATATCCGCTTATATAAGCGGTTAATTTTAAAACTGCTTAAAAATAAATAAATATAAAATAAATAAAATATAAAAATGCTGCCAAGTTGGATTTTTTTCATCTTGACGTTATCTTTTTAAAATTCTATGACATTCATAATTAAAAAAAAGAATAAACGTTGTAAATATGGCTGAGGCGAAGGAATGTAATTATTTTTATATTGTTTGAATTGTTTTTAAAAAAATAATTACATATCTTTTTATAAAAATTGTGAGCAATGCCCAATTTAATTTCTTAAGCACTTATGTCGTTTTGTAGAAGCAGTTTATCTAAGCGGCTATAGATATCGAAAAAAAACACCACTGAAGTTTAAGTATTTGTCTGGTAACTTGAATCTCTCAAAGCTCATATTTTTTAGAACAATAAGAGCAAATTTAAACCCAACACCTTCCCGCATAGAAGGAAAGCGTGAATAACAAATTCATATTTTTTTGGGGGATTTTTCTTTCAAAAAAAAGCTGAAGTGAGGAAAAAATTTTGTAAATGCGAAGCATAAACTTTTATCATTTTTTCAAGTACAATTTAAAAGGAGATAAAGCGATACGTGTTAGCAGTATTAAAAAATAAAAAATTGCGAAAAAAAATATTTTCTTTTTATATAAATTGATATATAAAACTATTTTTCTTTAGTTATGTCACTTCTGTTCGCTATTATTTCTCTACTATAGTTTAGACTTTCACAAAAACCAAGTAATTTTTTTTATTTTATTTGTAGAACTTTCCCAATAAATAAGCGATTGGGTGAAAACGTGTAAAATAAAAAATAATAGAACGATACCATTTTCAAAATTTGACGACACATTTTCTAGACAATGCTTTTGAATTGTTTTTTTTTTTTTGTAACAAATAAGAAAAAAATTTCAGTTGATAAAAAAAGTGTATTATTTTGTGTTTATACACTTAAAAAAAGATATATTATATATTTATTTAATATTATAGCAATAAAGTAGTAAATTTCCTAAAAAAAATTATACCTTTCCATAGGTAAAAAAAATACACAGGAAATATAATAATTATTTAACATTAAAAAACAAAAAATATTTTATACATTCAATATAATAGGAAATGTATTTCTTATGGGAAGAAGCATGTCTCTATGGCCATTTTGTCGTCGCTTAAGAGACTCAAAACTATAAATCATTATGTTCAAAATGTTATAGACTAAATGAGAATCATATACCATTTAGTATAAAAAAATTAAATAAAAGGATTTACAAAGCAATACATTTCTGTTTTTTTCAAAAAATTCAAACTTTAATTACCAGCTTTGGATAAAGCCTCCTGACGAGTCTCGTAAACAGAGATGAAATGGCCATAGAGACATGCTTATGTTCATAAAGAATACTTTTCATATTTAATATAAAACATATTTAATATTAAATGATAACACTTATTTATACATTGTAGTTCATTAGATAAGACCCAGCACACTTAAAATAAAAATAAAAAAAATTAAAAAAAAATTAATAAAAAAAGTAATTGATTCTTTAAAGACAATTAAATACAAAATCATAATGATAGGATTATGCATTATAATGATTGTCTTCTCTTTTTGAATATAAAATTCTTCATTAATTTGTTGGTTCAAGGGAATAGAACAACAAAGCGGAGCATACACTTACAGTCAGGCCTCGATTACCCGTGGTCCGGTAAACCGGTAACCCCGATTAACCGTGATGGCTAAAGATCAGTCTATTGCTTTTTACTTGCAATGTTTTCAAATTGACTGCTTCGATTAACCGTGATTACCTCTATTATCCGTGATGAAAACTGAAAATTCCCTTGTGTGCATATGATGAGTCAGAAGCATTTACAAGTGATTAGTTTAATTTTGAAATTTGAGGAGTGCGGGTGGTTAGATCTAAATATTTTTAGTATGGCGTCGTTACTAGTGGTAATAAGGCAAAAAAAAAATGTAAATATTGAAGATAAAGTTAAAATAATTGATGAGCATTCAAAAAATGGTTGGAATACAGACAGCTTATAGCATTGCTGTATTAAATTAATTTTTTTAATGTAAATATGTATGCACACCAAGTTCACTTGTTAAATAATAAAAATATTAAAAAAAATCTCTATAATCAAAATTTTTATTATAATTAATATCAAAATCGATTATCCGTAATGCTTCTGTTCTCGACCATCACGGATAATCGAGGCCCGACTCTATTAGTACTGCTACTTATAAATTGTCGTCCCTTTACGTCTATTGTTTCTTATTGTAAACCTACCAATGAAACCCAGCAAGTATGGTACTATAGTGGTGCACATCCACACATCCAAATAAATCTACTAAGAACACCATAATCATCTGTGATTTTTATTCTCTCTATATGCGCTCTCTCATTAAGAAAACCGGCCAAACGTTACCTTATCAAAACTTATTTAAAATTAATGTATGAGTTGACATATTTTTAATTTGCATTCAAAAAAGATGTTGTCTAATTAATAGGGCATCGAAGCACTAGAAGGTATCTATACACCTAGAACTTTGATTAAACTGTAGCAGTTCTGGATTATGCCACCTTGACTAGCCATTGTAAGTCTGGGCATACACTAGTTTTCATTCACGTATTTTGGAAAATATTTGCGAATGCATTTTTTTATTTTTAATTTAAGTTTTAAGTTTAAATTTAAATATTGAAAATTTTTTTTCTTTTAATGATTTTTTGAGAGTCTTTAATAAAATATGAAAACACTAAATTTGCCAATGGCTAACTATACACCTTTTTAAACCATATAAACAAGCTAAGTCCCACAAAAATTAAACTAATTTTGTTAATAAAGCATTTACAACTTGTGGGAATTGTTAGTGAAAAGAGTTATTTGTTTTTCTCTCTTCTTTTTTCTGAGTGTATAATATAGCCCGTAGAGGAAGTGATGTGTTTCTTGTAAAACAATACTAAGTTGTGCTGCTGCTGTTTACATGGTGACAAACACAAGTTCTTGTTTAACTTCATTTTATAATCGCATCTGTAGAAATATTTTTATTTTATTATGATTTTTATTACATAAATACTTTTGGGGCAAAAAAATAGGGCAATAAGGAATTTTTAAGAAGCTGTGAAAGTGAATAATTTTTTTTTTCAAATTGAAGTTGAATCTCTCTTATACATGTTCTACATAATACTCGTACTCGTATATATAAATTTCTTGTGTCTTTTCTATCCTTAGTTTGTCCTGAATTATCTTTAAATTTTAAACACATCAACCGCAGTTCTTAAGATTATATCTGCATTAATAGCACAGTCTAAGAGTCTAAAGAAACGGTCATAAGATATGCATAAACATGAAATCTTTTAATAATAATGCTGCATTATAAAGGCAATAAGGTAACCGTCTCAGAATTAGTTAGAAGCAGTAAAAATAGAACAGTTTCAGTACAAAGCAGCCATGTGTTACAAATACGTTAATTGAAATCAAAAATTCTTATAAAAATATTTAATTTCAAAGGAACCTACAATACATAATATGTCATTAAGAAAGTCAAAGAAGATTAATAAGAAGATTTAATATTTTTATTTATTTATGTATTTATTTTACTCAACCTATGAAATAATATCTTACAGGTTATTTCATAAAATTAGTATTTTAATTACACCAGTAATTAAATATCCCGCTTTAATGATTCAAGAATTTATTTAAACATCTTCTTATTGCTGCATAATGCAATGAGTAGTGAATTAGATGGTAATGGGTGTTAAAATCTTTAAAAACAGATTTTAAATTGGATTTGAAATTTGTGCACACCTTTAGGAGATAGATTTTATAATGTTGAAAATGTTAAGAGTTACAAAAATTCTGTAGGCGGAATATATAACAAATTTCTTAAATTATTTTTTTACTTTTTTAATTTTATACGAAGCCTGATCAATAAGTTCGTGACTTTTCGAATTTCACTCGTAGTTATATGAAATGCAACACTGCTTCCATCAAGTACCAGCTGTTAATAGAATACTGTCAAATTTTGAGCACATTCCGTCATCTACTTTGCGTTTAACAGCTGTTCAAAACATACAACCTCGTATATATAAAAAAATGGAAAAACGTGTACTTCGAATGTTCGTTAAATATTATTTTTTTGCAAAAAAAAAAAACAGCAATCAAACCAAGGAAAAGTTTCATAAATACAATGAGGGCTCTGCACCATCGATCTTAATGGTAAAAAAATTGGTTTACTGGCTTTGGTTGTCAATACACTTAAAAATAAAGAAAAATTCACGAAAAACAATAAACGACGAATACTATGCCCACTAATTGGACCTATTTTACCTTTAGGGGGGGAGGCGTGGTATAGTGGTAGAGCGCTTGCACAGAAACTCACACGAAATTTGCGGTTTTCTAAAATTATAATTAAAATTAGAAATTAAATTAAAAAAAAAAAAAAAATAAGAGGTTCCCCCCACCTCTTCAATAAATCCATCTTCAAGAAATCGCTCCCTGACATTTCCAATCAATTCCACCAAAAACCAATGATCAGTGCCACCTTCTGGGAAGATAACAGCTAATCTACTGAAGACGCTCACCATTCACATTCAACATCCACCGACAGATGAGGCAATTGCTGTTGATCATTCAAGGGTGAAGGTATTTATAACACTGGTCCTTGAGTGGTCAAATTGACAGCAACTTGTCCAATCAAAAAAAAAAAATCTATCTATCAACTATCTTCACATTCTAATAAAATGCACTGCATGAGTAAGGGTTTACCCCTGCGTATTGATCTTTAAAAAAAATATAAAAAAAGGCAATTTTTCATCAAGATAGTGCACTGATTTAGTGTCAATGGCAAAATTATATGATTTGGATTACGAATTGATACTTCATCCGCTATTTCCAAAGCTAAAACAATGACTTGATGAAATTTTTAATCAAACAAATGCCTATTTTATTGACATCGAAAAAACTTTTTTTTTTAAAGGGATATAAAAATTGGAGAGCTGATAAAAGATTATGTTGAAAAATATATTTTTTTTTTTTGCAAAAAAACTGTATTCATTTAAAATGCCATGGAATTATTGTTCCATGCTCCCAAATTTATTCGTGTTCCATGGTTAACCACCCATCATCAATTTTATTTCGTAAAATTTGGAATTGAGCGTTAAAAACAATCAGTTTAATCAGGATGTAATTATTTTACTGTGAAGACCAGTTCATTAAAAGTAATTTGTTAAGCTACTTGATTATTAGCAATATACAAAGTAATCCCGCAGCAAGAATGAAAAGCTTCTTCAGGTTTAATAAACAAACATATTAAGGTGCTTAAAAAAATTCAATTATATAAAATATAAATTTTTGTTTAATGTTTTAAAAATATTTGTATTTTATAAACTAGTAAAACAAAACAAACTACCAGAGGTTTTATATATATTTTCTTTTAAAAATGTTGTTCTTTTATATCTGTCGAGAATAAATGTTAAACACACCCTTTACCACTGCCTGCATGCATCATAGCTTTAGACAGCAAATAGTTGAAGCAAAAGGTAAAGAATAAAATATTTAATTGTTGATGTTGAATGGTAGCGGCAAATAAGTTTAAAAACAATCCACTGCTTTAAGGGCAAAAACAAATTAATTGCCAATTGCAAAAAGCTTAACAATCTGGTAATGAAATTCTTTATTGCTTTTGTCGACTTCTCTTTCTTTTTAAGCCAGGGGCTATAGAACTGATGCAAAAGTCAGAATAATTGTGTTGTCTTTTAATAATAAATATCATAAAAAACACTGAAGAAGAATTTAGATTAAAATTAAATTTAAAAAATCTGATTTAATTAATTTTATTCAGATTTATCACCAAGATTTTTTAAAATTGAACGATAGTTAAAATCATACAAAAAATTTTCTGAATCATATATGAATCGAACTTCGAGCGAGTTCCCACTATGAAGCAATAGATGTTTGACACAATAAGCGTTTTATTCATTAATTTATCAAATGCAGCATTATTACTAGTAGAATATGCTGAAAACTCATGGCAGTTATTCTTTTATAGTTTTCGTTTACAAACCTGCTTACAAGTAAGAGAAAGCCTTACCGCTTCTTAACTACTTGTTCACTTGCCTCGTTACTTTACTGTATTCTCTTATTATCGCATGAACACTCGTTTACCTTTTAAAATATACCACTCGTGCTTCACAATATGCACAAGAAAATTTATTATTTAAAATGCTTTTACACTATTCTACAAGTCTTAAGATTTTTATTGGATTTTGTCGAAACAAAATCTAATGGTTTTTGGTCTGATTGTCAAAAAATCAAACGTAAAATGTTTTGTATTACATTTTGCTTTTACACTATAACATTTCAAATAAAATGGAAACAACAGCTGTTTGTGTTTTTCTCTTTCTCCAACGATGGACATGTTGATACGGCAATATGTGTTTTATTAATATTTCATAATAAAAGCCATATTTAATTATTTTTTACAACAAATATTTGTAATTTATTTTATGTTAAAGAGAAAGAACTTCAAATGTTAATTATATTTTGTATTTTTGTAGTTATTTAATAAAAAAGGAATAAGCAAAATTATGGCGAATAATTTCCAGTTTTCCAACCCTGATTTTTTCTTATATTTGTGTAAAAAAGCAACTCTGGTAAAATGAAAAATCTAATGGTTTAGAAAAATTTCTAAAAATGATGAGAGCCATACGACTGTAAAATTTCTATTCGTATTTTTTGACAATTCATTACATATTGTTTTCACACTATTATACTTTTTCGTTTTATTTGAGTTTTTGACATCTGGTTATACTTAGTGGGATAGTGTAAAACCACCTTTAATAACAGCTGGTAAATAAAAGGCATGACAATCAAAGCATGAACGAATCGTGAATGGTTGAAATGATTACGACACAGTTTCAGCTTTCAGATTACGATCATTTAGGTTTCGCCCATCTTACGTTAAAAGGGGCACATGTCAAATAAAAACATTCTCTTTACATAAATTAATATTTATTTTTATTAACACAAAATTTAAACAGAGCATTTTAAGGATGAAAAAACCATATGAGATTTTTGAATAAATTTAATATTTATATAATAATATACATGCATACATATACGAGTATGTATTTCTACTTCTATGGTGTGTACATACATAAATTTTTTTAAATACACATTCTGTTAAAATTTTTTTTACTGTTTGTTTGATCATTTATTTTTCATTACAATATACAGAGTAGGTATATTGTATTCGAACAGATGTTTGTAACACGTTAAATGTTTGCTCAAACGACAGGCCCTAACACACTGCTTTGGTCAATTAAAATATGAACAAATGTTGTTCTTTATTAGATAAATACTTAAAAAAGAAAATAAGTCTTGTCGGATTCATTTTGGAAATTGATTATCAAATTGAATACAGCCTGCGCTGCAGCTGTTATTTCAAACAACCATTAATCTTATGTGAGAAAAACTTGAAAGCAAAAACTTGAACATCTGGCTACACTGTTAAGAAAAACATTTCAGCCCTTTAGCTGTCCTTAAAGGCGGGTTTAGACGGTAATACTTTACGTACGTAAAATAAAATAGAAAATATTATGAAAATCCATCCGTAGTTTTAAAATGAGAGTAAATTTCTTACGACAGATTTTTTACGTTTACACTGTTCGTAAAATACCAAAACAAAGTAAAATGAAAAATAAAATAAAATGAACATACACATGCGCATAAAATTTACATCCATTGTGAATACAAAATGTACATAAACAAACAAAGAGATAAAAATACATCCCTGATCTAATGAAATGTGACTGTTTTTTTTTTTAAATTTCAGAAAACAAAGAGAGACGTACGACCGTCAAATTTTCATCCGTATTTGCTCTCAATGCCACACAGTCTCATTATATATCGAGTTTACACGATAAAATTCATTCGCTTCTACACAAAAAATTGACATGTCGTATGACTTGTATTACCGTTAAATCCCCCTTAAGCACAAATCAACTAACAAACATACATGCAAACACACATATATTTTTATTACAAAGCTTTACTAAAACCATCACGGAACAAATGCATAATAAGAATAGAATCTGAAGTTTTATTGTCCCTCTATAGCACTTAAATTTTAATACTAAATACTTTATTCATCATATTCTTACATAAGACAAATATAGTTTATGTTTTAACTCTAAAGTTAATGTTGTGCCTACGATAGTTGACCTTTATTTCACTTTAGTATTAAATTTTTATTGCTGAATTATTCTCTCTCAAACAAAACACGAAAGTACTAAAAGTCAGTGAATAAAACGTATGTCAAGTTATGTAGTGCTTGTGTATTTGTTTTGGTGAGAATTTTTTAGAATTTTTACATTCGCAATAGACAATACAGTACAGTGTTATAATGTATGTGTCTGACCATAACTTTCTATCGTTTGTTTTTATTTTTTAATTTCTATTGAAATTAAGAAACCATATGCAATTTCAAATTACAGACGATTTAAAAATAAAAAAGGGAAAACAACACTAAACTGTGTGTAAAATATATTAATTGAGGATTTTATTACAACAATTTTATTCCTTTGAAAATAATAAAATGAAAAGTAATAAAAAAATTGCTTGCTGTGCAAATTTAAAATGGAAATTAAATTCGTATTTTTTTTTATTCTTTTTTGTGGAAATATGTATATTTTTAATAAATTCTACTCTCAATCTCCCCTTGAAATATCATCTCCTTTACAATACTGTTTGGCTATTATTGCCTAATAATTTGATATATCTGTTTTCAGATTATTTTTTTTTATTTATTCTGCAAACAATTTATTGGAATTCATTAAAAATCTATTTTCTATTCTCTGTAATGAAACGAGTGTTGTGAATTTTTGTTTTATTATTTTTTCCAACAATCGATTATTATTTTAATTTTTTATAGAATTTATTGCTTAAAAAACCTACACTTTTGGTATTTTTTATTTTTTATTTTGAGTTTTATTTCATGAAACTAATGCTTAAAGCCAATAAAACAAAGTTTTACCAGTAACTACAACTTGTATTGAAAGTTATTCAAGTATTTTATTGAACATTATAAGATAAAGATATTAGTTTTTACATAATATTAAAAACTCATATAGAATGGGGGACAAAGATTGCAGCAAGAGTTTATAAAATGGTGTTCACTAAGTTTTTATTTTTATTTCAGAAAGACGACAAACATATTACTAAAATTATTATTTGTATTGACATGAGTAATGCCGGATCTATTATTTTCATTAAAACTGCAATATATCATACATATACGGGGAGTCCCAGAACTAAACTTTGGCTTCTCTTTTTGGACTTGGATTTTTGTGAATTGAATTTGTTGATTACCGGCAACTTTCTTACTTTCTTTTTGTTTTATTTTATTGTTTTATTTGCACGCGTTACGCGATACGTCGTTTAGTATCTTCGTCTCACTAACTCAAGGCGAATATGTCCACTCTCCATCATCAATAATTTTACACATAAAATTGAAAATCTACCAAGAGTTTGTGCGAACATAACATAGGAACTAAGTAAACTGGGTTAGCAAACATCGGGTTACTTTTAATTAATGTTTTAATCGGTTTAAAATTTTAGCGCCAATTAATTTTTTAATTGTACCAATTAATGTATTTGATTAAAAAATTTCTGAATTTATAAATAAAAGTTTAATTCGTCCAATTAAATATTTAATTGAAAATTTTTTTGGAAATTAATAAAAATTTTAATTGATACAAATTATTTTCAAAAAGTTCGACACTAATAATTTTTTAATTGATATTATTAATATTGTTTGTAGAGGTAAAACCAGTAAACAATTTAATTGGTAGTACAAATTTGTTAATTTAAATTGATTTTAAATTTTTTCTGTGTGAGGTTTTTTTTTTATTTTACATTTTTCTAGAAACCTTAAGGCAATTGCGTCATTACTTTTGACTGTGGTTCTAGAAATGTTATTTAGGGTTACGGTTCCAAAGCGTAAATAAACACAAATAATAAACATTAACCACAATAACCGAAACATGGTTTTGCCAAATTTCTAGGTTTTTCTTGAATGCCCATAATTTTCAAACTGCATGGGATAGATTTTTTTTCTGATTTTTTTCATGATGATTAAAATTAATCCTATCACCCCGTTTCGGCTTGACGTTGATGTACTGGAACACCCTGTATAGATAAGTGTTACCAAACTTAGGTTTAATATTTGTATGTCTTTGAAAAGAAAATTTCTGTGGGATCAATTGCACGAATTACAATCATAATAAATTTCGTTTAAAGTGCATCCGAAATGTAAAATTTTTCATGAGTATGGCTCATAAATCAGGCTGTATTAGGCCAATGGCATTGGTTATTTTCACTTTACGTACAGTTTATTCGTATCTATATAGCTTCGAATTAAAAAACTTACCCAATTGCATGTTCCTGGTGGACAGTTCTTGGATGTTTGTTCGTGCAGAAAATTCAATGTGACATGAGTAGTGCGGCATGTAGCGCCATTCTGATGAAAACACATGTGGGTCATCTAACTTAACCCAAAAGACGTTGGTAAACATCGACCGATGGTGCTCGTCATTTAAGGTACTTATACTCAAAAAATTATCGACCGGTGAAGCTGACAATCTAAAATCTGTCTTTTTCGTGTCTTTTTTGTGGTGCATTTGACGCTCTTGGATCTCATATGGGTTGGTAGATTAGGACCTGGCCTTCTTTTATGTGAGATTTTGTAGAAGCTGCATAGAAAAATGTTTTTAAAGCAAGATTAGAAAACAGCAAAACCTCATATTAAAATACGAGTAATATGCACTTTAGTTTTATTTTAAATCTTTAAAACTTAAAATGATTTTTTAAAATTTTCAAAAACCTTTTTTACATTATTTAATATGAAGTGTATTTATTTCCAATAATAATATTTAAGGATTTAATATTTTTATAAAACATCTATGCTCTTTTCCCCTTTCGAAAATTTATTGATTTCTTTATGTTTCGCATTTTTTATTTCAATTTAACAAAAATTTTAATTTTATTTTTATTTTTATGACCATTAAATTGAAAAATCGTAAAAAATGTGTTTTATGCTTCAAACTATTTTTTAAAGTTTTGTTTTTCTTAAAAACACAAGAAAGTTTTTTTCAAAATATTTTTGCCATTTGAGTTATAAAAATAAAAAGCATATACTTTTTTTTAAAAAATACCCCTATTGCTATACTTTTGCATTTATTAAGCCATAAATATAATAAAAATAAAAAAAATAAAAATGAAAAACAAATTTATTGCCGTAACTGAATATAAAACGCTCTCATAAAGATCTGCTTATATTGGAAATTTATTAGAAAATAATCAGAATCATAGAAATTTATTATTTTCTATAGAAATTCAAAGGAAACTACGTAATGCAATAAAGCGAAATGCAATGGTAAAAAGTAAAAGTGAAATCTAAAATAAACTGCATTTATATGCTGAAAAGAGAATCTTAAAAGAATTGTAGACATTAGTAAAGAAAAGAAAAAAAAAAACAACAATTTTCTAGATCATAAAATAAGTAATTGAAATATTTAATTTTTTTTTTTTTTTTTGAAAAATTATTTAATAAGATTTTTTCATTATTTTATAATTTCTGAGGAAAGCAAGCAAAATGCGTACTTGTTTTCTTTTTCACAAATATTGTTTAAAGTGAAAAACTGTAGATTGGGATTATTTGTATATTATGTGCCGCAAGTTTAGATGCATGTTTAATGCAACGTGAGTTTGTTTAGTGTATGGTGGCATAAGGTAGTTTAACGTAAAGTATAGTTTTCTTCTACACTTTTAAATTTTTTTCTGTTTCACTCTATTGAACTTCATTCTATATCACCCTATTCCTCCTTGATGTTTTTTAATTTGTTAAATTATTTTATTCATTGTTCTATAATCTAATCCAAGATATCGTATTATTAGCTATTTCCATCTATTCTGCTGAATTAAGCGCTAATCTACGAATACATTTCGCTACTATACTAAGCACTATATGCTGTTCTGTTCCATCTGCCAAGAGCATGATAAAAGACTCTACCATACCCTAAAATCTCTGGTGTAGGTTACCTAATGTGACATGCGCTATATAGAGAGATGGACCCAAAGGAAGAGGAGAGGTTACTTACTTCTTGACTCAGTTCCTCTCGGGCCATGGTTTTTTCCGAAAATATTTGTACCGAATGAGCAAAGTGGCTTACACCTTGACGACGATGCAGAACTACTGCATCAAATGGCAGGATGAAAGAAATGTGCTGCGGGGGCGAGTCGGGGATTCCAATCCCGATGAAATAGTGTATAAGATGCTTGAATACGAGAGCCTATAGAGCTCCATATGGAACTACGTACAGCTAATACTGCAAAAACAAAATAGGGATCTGGAAGTATTTCAGCAAGATGAGATGAGAGGACGAGCTGGTAGAATGGTACTGGCTTCATTTCCGTCCTTATGAGGATGTCACTCTGGGCCTTCCGGAAGTAATGCAGAAAGCGGTTCCTGGAAGGTATTCTCACCAGAGGAGGAGGAGAGATTGTTTTGGTGAATTAACCACACGAAGCAGCTGGTGATGATCAGCCGTAAATGTGAAGACATTTTAAACCCTATTTCACACGCAAAAAAAAAAATATCTAATGCGACATCGGCTGAGTGGAACCTAGGGTCGTCCTGTTGTAACCCCATGTCACTAGTGTTTAGATTTTTTTTTTTTTTGCGTGTGGGGCTAAAAAAAGAAAACTAATCACTGACCTTTAGCGCTAGCCTTTGACAGTAAAGGACTGGCCAAAGTCGTTCTCCGAAAAATATAGACGGCAGACGCCGCCAGCTCTAAATTCAAGGTATATAGTAAGTTTTTTGGAATCCATTTGATAACTGTGTTTATTCAAGTACCTATTTATTCAGAAATGGGCTTTATCGCAAAAGATAATTTGTCGATGAATTTTTTATTTTTTTTTTTTTTGGTTGCTCAAACAGAACACTCATTTTAAAAAACAAAATAATTTTTTATTTGTACGTGTTTTTGAATGCAAAATCCATCCATGGTGATATGCCAAACTAGACTCAATAAGTGATAACTAAATTCATCGTTTTCAACTATCAAAGCAAGGAAGTTTAGAAAACTTTATAATCTACGCACTCTTCGATACTCAGCTTGATTTATTCTAATCTATTCTGCTCTACTCTGTTTTTCCCTTCTTCTCTTTAACCTTTTCTTTTCTACTCTGTACTGTTCTTTTCTAATCCATTCTCCTGTATACCATTCTATTTTAATCTACTCTACTTTATGCTACTCTTTTGTAACTTATTTTATCATACTCAAATTAACTCTTCTTTTTTTTTTTTTTTGCTCTAATCTACTCGTATACTCAATTTTATTCTTGCCTCTTAAGTGTTACATTATTCTCACTAACAACCACTTTCACTTAAACTTATCTTTTCATTTTAAAGTTTCTTTTTAAAAACTTTGTATTAATAATTTTAATGCTTCTTTACTTTACTTTACTTTAGTCCAACGAATTTTTTATTTAAAAACAAATTTAAACTTTAAGCTTTGACCTACTAATTCCTTATAACCCCACAATTTTTAATATTTTAAGAAAACATACAGTTTTTGACACACAGACTTTGTACGTGGTTTTCGTTTCTAAGCATTTATTTTAAAGGCATGAGTGTTGCAACATATGCATTTGCTCGTATACAGTATTAAAAGTTACAAAGTCAAAAACAAAATCTGCAAAATAGCCATCAATAATGCAGAAAGCATGGAATTCTTACAAAAAATGACAAAATTTATAAGAGAAAAAAGAAAAAAAAATTCACTTTTCTTAGTCTACCTAATTCGACTATATATTGAAATTTTTTTTATTTAATAAAATAAGATTTAATATCTTACCTTACAATTAGTTAGATATGTTGTTGTTGCTTTTTAAGAACCCTCAAATCAACAAATAAGAATAATTTTAATATACCGTCGAATTCTGCAAAATAAATTTTTTGATTGAAAAAAAACAAATATATCAAAAAACGTAATTTTTAATTAATGTCTCTAATACATTTACAATACATATATTTAAAAAAATTATATACTGATAAAACATAAAATTTTAAAAATATTATTATATTTCTTGTTGTTGGTGGAACAATCTTCCGGCGAATGTTCTTCCTATCAGTTACAAATAGACTAAAAGCAAATTAAATTCCTCCTTCATCCTTCCCATAACACATTTGTCTAACATTAATAAATAATATATAAAAAAATTAAAAATAATTACCTGACCATCTGCATTTAAAAATAAAACCAAAGAAAAAATAAACTGCAACTAAAACGCTATCAAATTTAAAATTTATTTCAAAACAAAATTTTTATGAGGAAAACATAACAATTTACCTCTTGATTTTGTTACTTTTACCATATATGTGCTTGTATACGAGTATATAGACACACTGTTTTTGTATATTTGACGGCAAAAACGCCAATTAAAAAACCAAAACTATTTTATTTTATATATATAATCCAAAACCATTTTACTATGTACTAATTAGTAAACGATCAAAATGTTAAAAACCATCAACTAAAATAAAAATAAAAAAAAAAACACAAACACACTGATTTAGTAAGAGCAACGTTATAAAACAATAAATAAAAAATATAATTATAACTGATGATATCCATCTTTTTTTCTACATCAAGTAAAATGGCAAAAAATGTTAAAAGTTATTTAAATCTCTACAGCAGAGGGCTGCAAAAGTAAATGTTACCTTTCTAGCCGTTTAGAAAAAATACTTAAATTAATAAGTATTCTAATTGATAACAAAATAATAAACTACTTAACATTACTTAATGTATAAGACTATAAAAACATTATACAAACAGAGCTCACAAGAAATTTGTAAAAATTATCTGAAACAGAGCAGGACGGAATTCAAATTTAAGTAAAACAGAACCTTGTATTGCGAATATTCTTATACGTAATGTGTATGAAGGAAACGACTCTTTTTAATATAGACACTTAAACAAGAAGTAGCTTTTAGTATGCTGAACACGGTTGTCTTTTTACATTTATCTTCACTAAATGAAATGAATCGATTTACGCGTTGGGATATATAGAAAATTTATTTCCAAAACAAAGACAATTGATCAGATATTCTACGAAAATGAAAACAAAAAACACATGTTTTCAGTTGAAACTCATTTTCATTTTAGTGGGTACATTAATAAACAAAAGGGCCTCTATTTGGGGCTCAGAAAACCTCATGGGGGCCTACAGAAGCTAATGCAACCATTACGAGTTCTTTGTCTCCACTTGAAGAGGACAACGTAGCCCTTTCAGTCAATGTTTACACCTATTGCATCATGTTAACCGATTTTTTGTACCAGCTCAGAACAATATTTAAGCTAACAACTTTTTTTCTCTTCATTATACACTAGATGAAAATTATTCTGACATGAAATGTGTACGTATACACAGATAATGCTAATAAAAAACCATTCTCTTCTCCTTTCTGGCCTTTAAACAACCACAATTAATTTGGTATGAATAGGGTCCATTCTAAATGTAATGGACGCCACGCCGCGTATACGCAATACGTGTATTTTTTTTTAATATTACTCATACGCACAGTAACCATGTTTGTATTGAAAAGAGAAATTGATCAATTATAAAAAGGTATAAATATTATGATTATAAAAAGAAAAAATTGTATTTATTAAAAAAACTTAACTGCTGTATTTACAAACTCACCGTGGCTTAGTGGTCTGAACCTCCGGGTTCAAAACCAACCTCTGAAATCTTGAAAAAAAGAAATATGAAAAAAATATATTTCTTTCGGTCACTATCTCTTAACAGTCTTTTGGCAAACGTTCTAAGAATACTGATTGCCATGAACAAGTCTGTAGTTCGGAGTGCACTTCAAACTGTAGATCCCTGCGAGAAGATAGGCCGTAGCCCTAAAACAGGGTTATAATGGCCAATTATATATGTAATGTTTGTCTAAAAGCTAAAAATTAATTAAGTATGTAAAAAATTATAACATTGTGCCTAAAATTTGTATCTACTTTTGTATTAAATAATTTACCTTTTCCTTCAGATTTTGTGTCATAATTCACCCATAGTGCAGTTTGTCCTAAAAAAAAAACTCGTTGGCAGTAATAAATAAAATCACAGTCACAGCAACAATTGGACAATAAAAACATCTTCGCTTATAAAAAATTTATTGAGGTTTGACCTCTTTTTTCAATCCAACAAAAACATACATATTTCATGTATGAATAGACGGTTAAATTTGTCCATGTGTGTGTGCGTGGGAGAGAGAAATAAAAAGTTCAGTAGTTTAGACCAAAAGAAACATGCAATATTTGCTGACCATTTGTTAAGCAATTGTTAAATACAAATAAACACATACATACATGCATCCATACATACGTATGTACATACATTTACTAGTAGCAATGTGTACGTGGTTAAGCACACATGTTAACATAGCATTGAAATATTTACATCTGTGACAGAGTAACACTACTATAACTATACATGTATGCGTATAGGAAAGTGAGAAAGAGTAAATATTTGCGTTTAAGCAAAAGAATAATAAAAAAAAACGTTGCTGTTGTTTTGAAGCAAATTTCATTTCTTTCAAACAATTTGATACTTTTTCTATTTCCTAGTAATTCTTCAGTACGAGCGAAAAGGAAAAAAAAGAAATAAGAATTCGAAGCTATACTCCGCTTGTTTTTTAAATTCGTTTTTTATGGTTCTTGTTTTTGTTTTTTATTTCTAAACAACAGCAACATTTTTTCTGTACATTTTTCGGTTCTTTTTTTCTTCACTTAAAAATATTTTCAAAAACACAAATAGTCAATCGAAAAGAGAGCTGAGAGATGAGCAACAATGGTAAACACTACAAATAACCTCAACAACAAGTCAACTAGTACTACAAAAAAACTCAACAATGGAAAAAAGTACAGGAAAGTAAAAGTGGCACCAATTAGGGACAACAAAAACTTTGTATATTGATTAAATAACTAACTTTACCATAACAGGAAATCCAAATAAAAAACACATACAAAAATTTAAAAGAGAAAAATGCTATTTCAAATCTAAATCAACAACCACAATTAACGTAAATATTGGCAACAGCAAAAGTTGTTCAGTAACAATTAGTGCAAAAAAACAAAAATCAAGTAAAAATCACACCCCCAATCGCTTTTCAGAGGTTAAAAAAGCAAAACACTTTGAAAGTCTTCATAAACAAGTGGATTAAAAAACATTCAGCAAACAACTCACTATAGACTTCAAATAATTTTACAACAAAGTCAAGGGATTTTTTGCTGTTTTTTTTATATTTTGCAGTCAAAGCTAACTTTAAAATTCCCAAAAAAAAATTTAAGTTTTATTTCTTCGAATGCCCAGCTTTTTATGAAGTTAGGTAAACTTATAACCTGAGGAAACATAATAACTTTAAATAAATTGAAGTTATTTTCAAATCAAAAAAAAAAAGCCTCCGCTTGATATTCTATACACCTTTGATCTATCTTTCAAGTGAATGATCAGGATAAAGGACGACCTACTGGGAAGAAATAGGCCGAACCAAGCAAGGATCAAAAAACCTACCATCAAGCCAAGATTCTCACCAGTTCACAACAAAAAACAAAAACTAACATTAACAGATGGGTCAATTTATATTTTTCGGGCCTAATAAATTTTGTGGAACCATCTCTCTTTTTTTTTTTTTGTTACTTTGGTGGGCTTATGAGCTCTTATGTGAACATTTCGCAAACTGCCTCTGATAAGAAACAATTTGTGAAATTAAAGAATAAGGATACAAATTTAAGGGTAAGCTCTTCCAAAAGGGCTGTTTTAAAAGCATATAAAGTAGTTGGGATTAATTATAGATCAGTTTTCAAAATGGTTGACGGCTAAGCGTAAAGTTCTGATAAGGAACATACTTTTCTCGGATCAAACTCGAAAAGTAAGAGGTAGAGCATATTTTTGCGGCAATTTAGGACGATAATTAAGTAATACAAAGCACAAAAGAGGCGCCATCTATTAATTTTCAAAGTTAATGGATGGAAAGGAGTATAAAATCCTTAACCAAAAATTATTTGTTTTTTACTTTTTGGTCAAAACATGGTTGGAAGTAAATGGGTGTCAGCTTCGAAAAAAGTGCTATTGGTGGCAAAAGGTTGAAAATACCAATACTCATACTGTATAAATTACACTGAAACTTTTTCTCTCAAAGTTCGTTTTGCTACGGACAGAATGATATTTGCTTTAGCAGTTGAATTCAGATTATTGGATGTTACACTACTGCGAGTAGCAGAGCGTATTGAATGATGAAGTGTACCTGCAACAGCCGAAAATTTTGGAAGACAAAAGTGTTCCCAAAAAAATGAAAAAATGAAACAAGAAGACAATGAATTTATATAAAATACTAGCCTACTAAATAAATTCACAGTAACTGTAACCGATAGCAAGATATACTCCGTACAAATGCAATAGTTACTTTTGCGAGGCCCGTCCATTTTCCTACTGATGATTTTTATTGACTACGAAACCAATCACACCAAATTCGGAAATTAAGCTTCAACAGGAGATACACGCCAACGAGTCCACTCCAGGATATACAAAAATCAGTAGTAAGTTTGTATGGGAGTTACAACGCCGAGGTCCAATTATGAAAAAAAATTAGCTTTCTAAACTTTCGGTGGTTGAAGCAATCTATGATTTATTATATATAATGACGTTGATAATTTACTTCTCACTACAAGCAAATAAGACGACATAGCAAAACACAGAGAATAATTTATATTATGGGTAACGGCCTCGTTTAATACAGGGTGTTTTTTTAGAGGTATAGAACTTCGAATTGAAATAAAACAAAAGAAAATCGTTTTAATGTCCATCAATTTGGCTTTATTGGAAGGATCATTTTATGCCATTAATGTTTAAATATGATTTCGGACATGTGGCCGCCGCGGCTAGCTCGAATAAAGCCAATTCTACAGGTCCAATTTGCAACCACTTTTTCGAGCATATGGGGCCGTATGTTCGCAATAACGCCACGAATGTTGGCTTCCAAGTCCCCTAACGTTTCTGGTTTGTTGGCGTAGACGAGCGACTTCACATATCCCCTAAGAAAATAATCCAATGGTGTCAAATCACACGATCTTGGTGGCCAATTCCGCGAAATTATGCGCTCATCGAATGTTTCCTTCAATAAATCGATTGTGACGTGCGCTGTGTGGCATGTAGCGCCGTCTTGTTGGAACCACATTTCATCCACATTCATGCATCCAATTCGGGAACAAAATAGTCGGTTATCATGGCTCTATACCGGTCTCCATTAACGGTAACTGACTCTCCAGCATTATTTCGGAAGAAGTATGGCCCAATGACTCCACCAGCCCATAGAGCACACCAAACAGTCAGTTTTTGTGGATGTAATGGCGTCTCAAGGGTCTCATGTGGATTCTCTTCACTCCAAATGCGGCAGTTTTGCTTGTTGACGTAGCCATTCAACCAAAAATGAGCCTCATCACTGAACAAAATTTTGCGATGAAAATCAGCATCGAGATCAATCTCATTTTCGGCCCATACACCAAAATCACGACGCATTGCATGGTCTCGCGGCTTTAATTCTTGCACAAGCTGGATCTTGTAAGGTTGCAAGCCAAGATCTTTGCGCAAAATCTTCCATAAAGTTGATGGACAAAGCTCCAATTGCTGTGCACGGTGGCGAATCGATTCATTCGGGTTTTCTTCAACACTTTGCTCTACAGCGGCAATTTTTTCTTCGGTGCGCACTGTTCGACGTCTTTGCGGATGCGTATTATCACATAGAGTAAACGTAGTGCGAAAGCGATCCATGGTTAACCGAATTAATTGCTCTGATGGACGATTATGTCGACCATAAAATGGACGGAGCTTGCGGTAAACTTCGCGAACTGAACCATTATTTTCGAAATAAATTTGCACGATTTGCAAGCGTTGTTCTTTTGTCAACCTGTTCATGATGAAATGGCAAACCAAACTAAATATTATGACAAAATGGCCGCCAGTTAAAAAAGTGATGCCAACTTAAAGTTCTATACCTCAATAAAAAACACCCTTTACGTCCTAGACATTGATTTCGAAAGGGAAAAGACTGATAGTTCACTTATTTTAGGGCATTGTAAATAAATCGATGTATTACGTGGTATAGTGAGTAGAGCGTGTGCATAGAAACTCAAATCCCAGCGAAGGAGACAAAAAAAAAAATAAAAAAAAATAAAAAAAAAGTTTGCGGTTTTTCAAAAATTATAATTTAAAAAATAAGAGGTCCCCCCCTCACAAAGAAGTCCATCCTCACGAAAAACGCTCTTTGACATTTCCAGTCTATTCCACCAAGAAAACGAATGATCAGGAGTATAGTGCCACCTTTTGGGATGATAACAGCTAATCTACATAAAAGATGCTCACCACTCACATTCAACATCCAAATGGGGCAATTGCTGTTGATCATTCAAAGGTGAAGGTATAACACTGGCCTTTGAGTGATCAAATTGGCAGCAATATGTTTCATTGACATAAGGCGATCAACATCTAGCTGTCTATTTATATCTAGGTATACATATATTCAACATTCCAATACAATGAACTGTAGTTAGTAGAGGTTTAACCCTGAGTATTAGTCTAAAATAAAAAAAAAAAAATTATAGTAGACCAAATTCTCGTGCTTAATCAGGGCCTTAAATTGGTTGTGACAACAATGTTTGCAAGGAATCTTATTCTCAACAATACTAATACATAGTTAGTGAATTTATATCTGTGGCAATTTTGAAGAGTAGCTTAAGTCGACATAAGAGAGAACTGAGTTAAGGAGTTTGGGGCATTACAGAAGCAAAGGCGCTTAAATGTTTTTAGTCCGTTTTGAAAAATTATATTTTTTATCAATGCTATGTACGTTTACTTTTTAGTTTTTTAAATCAATAATGCATTTAACAAAACAACTTATGTACACATAGATTTGTTTACATATTCAGATTTTCGATTTATCATATAACTTATATTTACATTAGTTTTTTTAAAAAAATGTGATTCTTGTATACAGTTATCTTAAGTGAATGTAAGTTCTTGAATAAATCCTCTTATGTTTACTTAAAACTACACAATACGTACTTTTTATTTCAACAGAAGCGCTTAAGTGACTTAAGGACCTGTCCAACGCAGATTTCAGTTTCGAAAAAGCGCTTAAGTAGAAAAGGCGTAAAATCTTCTAAAATCAACCATATTTTTTTAAAATGTTCATCCTTCTTCTCTAATGAACATGGTACCATTATATTAACTCATAAATTATTCGCAAAAAACATACAGAATAAAAATTACACAAAATTGGAGATATCCCAAAACTTCAATTTTCGACTTAAGCTACTCTTCCATATTGCCACAGATATATTAGGCTCTTGTTACGCAGTCTGATGTACTTATACTTCTAAACCAGTGAAAAATACAATCCCCAACATGACATTAAACACCTTTTAGGAGTTAAAAGTTTCAAGAAAGAAATGTGAATATGTAGACATTGGCTGAGGCGATAATTCTGGCTGCTGATAATTCTATACTGGCTACGCATGTATATAAGGGAGAGTAGTTTTTTCATGGCAATCCGTAAATTAACAGTAATGTAGCTGAGTATGGCGCCTTGATTGTGAGACTTTTCATCAATTGGAACAAATAGTCTGTATTGAACATTTGCTAAATAATAAACCAATTTTTTAAAATCCCAATTAAACTCAGTTCTTTACATCAAATAAAGCACTTGCAGTGCATGCAAGTTCTTTCTCAAATAAAATTCTAAAATTGAATGCTTTGTTTATGTTTTAAGAATGTAATTACGAAATTAGTCTGGTTTTAATGATCCAAAAACTATGCATTAATCTAACAATACAACAATTACTTTCACTTCTTTACTCATCTTACAATTTTTGTTAATCAAATTTGTTTGCACGCCAATTAAGAAACAAAGAAATATAAATTCTTATTCCTTCCAAAAGCTTCAAAAATTACTTGCAGTATTACTGACATAACAAATGCTTTATGAAAAATTATAGAGAATAGCAATGAAAAAAGAAAATCTTGATGTTTTTCTCTTTTATTCTCTACACCGAAAAAAATAGAAATTCGATTACAATTAATAAATTTGTATTAGATTTGTAAATTTGTGCTGGTTTTGCTCTTACAATTAATATTAATGAAATCAATTAAAAAGTTAGTAATTTAAAATTTTTTTAATTGTATCAATTAAAATATTAATTGTATTTACCAAAGAAAGCATATGCAAAAATATTTGTATTTATATAATTTGATTAAAAAATTAATTCTATTAGCTAAAAAATCAATTGAGAAGTTAACATTTTAATTATAATTTTTCTGCAAAAAAACTTTCAGTGCACACGATTACTTTCTGTTTTTATTTACAACTGTGCAAAACTATCATCAGCAGACAAAAAAATAAACTTTACAACTGCTTCTTTATGATTGTGTTCAATAATCGATAATGAATTTTAAAACCTTGCAATCAGAGACAGGCAGCCAGTCACGCAGACACAGACACACAAATATGTAGTTTGTAAAAGAAACAATTATTAGCATTTCGAAAATTAGAATTGAAATTTTACTGCGAATGGCTTTTGTAAAATAATTTGTTCAGTTAAATTTCAGTAATTTGCTTTTGTGAAGAAATTTATTGAAATTTAATTATTGATGTTTGTGGGGAGATGTTGGGATTGGCCAACAGCTAAATGAACATTTGAAGAAGAATTAAGAGATATTTCTCATTTTGAAAAACTTTGAGAGCACAAATGATTTAAAGTAAAAGCCTTAATAAACATTATTAAGTAATTTTCTTTTAGAAATTATGAAAGTAGCAGTCATTTTAAATTTGTTAGTGGTTAACCACAATGCTTTTCACAAGAGAAACCAAACGTATCTGAGTCCTTTTCTTTTTTCTTGTTTTTTTTTAAGTAAGCAGTAATTAATTTTAAACAATTTATAAAAATATTATAATTCGTGAACATCTAAAATAAATATCATGTAGAATCTACATTGTAGATATACAATTAATAATAATAATAAATATTTTTTCATTATAATAGAAAAAAATTTACATATTTTAAGGCGTTCTCTTTTAAAATATTGTTTTTCCAAAATAAAAAAAAATAAAAATAAAATTTAAATAATCAATAAATATTGAAAAAAAAACATATTTTAACATCAAGTGTTATCTATTACAAGTTACAAAAACAAAGTTTTTGAACTCAAGTGAATGAGCAAAAACCATGTTATTAACGATTGAAAATTTTCAATGAATACACTATTTATGTATCAGAAAACTTTACTTGCTAAATAACAATATTCACACATTATTCAACATCCTTAAAACTTGCCTGTGCAGTCAAATAATCAAACTTGTTTATGTGCAAATATTCACTGCCTGAATTTATTCTATCTCTTCGTATCAGCTTATGAATTTAATTAATTTTGCTTTCATACCAATTATTTTTTTTTAATAAATAAATGAATGAAAAGTAAATTTTTCAAAGTATATTCACGCAGCAAGAGCGTGATAATAAAAAAAGTTTCGAAAATTTTTGTTTTTGTTAAGCACAGGCAATGACAGCGATCAATATAGAAATGACATCTATTGTACGGCCAGAGCAAAGTTTTTCAATAAATAGACATTAAGCTTAGTCTAATATCATGTAGTTAAATTTTAAGGGCCGATGTTGAGTGTGAACCTCACTTAAACGTCAAGTTTTTTCTGCACTTCTTTTGACATTTCTCAATTTCTCACTAACTCAACTTGAACCACGGAAAGTAACATTGCAATCGAGCAATGCTTTAAAGTTATTCATTTATTGTTATGAAAATGGGCTTTCAAATTAAAATGCATATCGTGCACTTTGTGATTTTTTCGGTCAATTTAATCGTCCAAATGTGTGTACAATCGAAAAAATGGGAAATTGCACCTCTTACTATCGTCTTTGTTGAACATTATGCATAAAGACTTGCATTTACACTCTTACAAGGTGCAATTGACTGAGGAACTAAAGCCTCTTGACCATTCCAAACGTTGTCAATGGTGCGAATGGTGGCAAGAAATGGCAACAGTGGATGACCAATTTTTGAAGAAAATTATCTTCAGTGTTGAGGTACATTTTCACCTCAGTGGATTCATCAATAAGCAGAATTGCAGCATTTGGGCGAATGACAATCCAAGAGCGATTGTCGAAAAACCAATGCACCCACAAAGAGTGCCTGTTTGGTGTGGGTTATAGGCTGGCGGCTATATCGGGCCGTATTTTTTCCAAAATGAGGCCGACCAGGTGGTTACTGTGAATGGTATTCGATATCATGAGATTATAACGAACTTTTTATGGTCCGAATTGGAAGATTTGGATGTGAACGATATGTGGTTTGAACAGGACGATGCCACTTGCCACACAACTAGCAAAACAATGGCTCTTTTGGGCGACAAATTCAAGGGACGTGTTATCTCATGTGGTGGTGATTTTACGCCGTTGGACTTGTTTCTTTGATGTTATTTGAAAGAAAAGGTGTACGTCAATTAGCCAGCAACAATTAAACAGCTAAATGAGGAGATAATTCGGCACACTAACGGCATAGAACCTCAATTATGCCTCAGCGTCATCGATGGATATGGATATTTTGCTCCATACTTAATTGAACCATACCAAATTATCATAATAAGAAAAAATGTCAATAATTTCCTAAATAATTTGTGTTTTATTCAAAATCAACATTGGCATTTAAAATTTAACCACCTTTTACTTTTATTCAACAGCAATGCCGTTTAATCCAACGTTATGAAAAAAAATTTCGATTACACAACTAGCAAGCAAAGAGTTTTATAAAGTGATTACAACTTGTTCGAATATTGAGTTTTGTTTTATGGTTAAATGTGAGTTTGAATGATTGCATATCATGAATAAATGACAAGAAATAATTAATGAAGGAAATGAAATGGGAAACAAACATGTTGGATCATATTCATAACTTCTACTCAAGTGATGATTTGAGGAATATGAATCATATTCCTCATAATGATTATGCAGTTCTCTGGTATGTATATATATACTAATATGTAGGGAGAGTAGAAATCAGAGAACAGTTTGCTTGCCTGTTTATGAGCATTCACACAAAATGACTATACTGTTGCCAATTCACACTATCTTATTTAAACAATACAAGACAATACAATAAAATAGTGAATTTACGAGTCACATGTATTGTATTGCTTGTTTTCTCTTAAAGTCATCTAACACTCAAAAAAGCAACGAATACATAACAAATAGAGTGAGATCATTCGTTGCACTATATGTGACCTCATCATTAAAAATGAGTATGAAAAGGGCTATCAACAAAAACAAAGAGTGTGTATAAAATAACAACAGTAGAAATTGATGACGAATGTATAGTAAAAGTAACGAATGTATCAATACTTAGCAAACGAAAATACATTTATTCTGTTCTTCGGTATAAATTAAAAACAAACTTTAAAAAAACATGTATGTTGCGTAAACCGAAAACATGTGAACTAGAACTGAAGAACTTTTTCAAAGACAAGTAGTACTTAACTGCGCCAATTTATTTAAATTTCTATAATCAACGAAATTAAGTTAATGATCAAAATGATCAAAAAAATAGCAAAAGCTTCACTCATTTTAAAATTATACAAACTGAAATTTCATTCAATTTCAGTCATTCGTTTTCGGTTTATATCTAGAGTATGCCCGTTAAAATAAAGAAAAACAGTCATTTTAAAAGGAATTTCAGTAGATTATAAAAAAACAACTTTTTTCTTTTACATTTCATAGTTCACTTTGTCACAGCGCCTTTAGCTTTTCTATTTTATTTTGCTTTTTTAAATCTGCTTTCCTTTTATATGAATCTAATCTACTCTTTGGCAAATTTTACAAAGGTAAGTTTGAAACTGCCACTAGTGATATACGTTTTGTAAAGAGGCAATAAAGCAATAAAAAACAACAGCTGCTTATACATATATTTGCTTTTTATTGCATATATTCTTTTCCCTTCTTTAGAAGGAAATTTAGATTTTCTTTGAAAATACCAACACCACTGTTGCAATACAAACGTTTAATGGTAAATTTTTTTAATTGTTATTGATCGTATTTCTTTTTTAGTTCCTCCTCTCATAGTTATGGGTGATAAATAGCAGACATGAAAGTGGCTTTTTTCTCTAAATGATAAACTTTAGTTAACAGTCAATAAGGAGTGTTATTTGCAGGAGAGGTATAACCAGAAATTAATCCAAATATGAACGTTTAAGTACATGCAACTTTAAAGTAGTGTTTGAATGTGTACAGCCATATACATATTTAGACGCAATACAAATGCTATTGTGTGACTGTGGCTATAAGTAAGTATTACAATACAGTAACAATCGAAGAACAGGCAAGACAGTGATTTGCTTAAATATGATCTTCTGGCTGCCTGAATGGCTAAAGGATTTTGTGATAAAGTAAGAGGATTTTGGATGGACTTTATAATGATTTGAAGAAAAAGTAAAACTAACGTGCAAAAAACAAAACATTTTCCAATAAGAAACAGCACAAATGTTACTATTACACTAATTACAACATTTAGGTAAATAAATTATTTGCATCAAACAAAAAGCTGTTTGCTAAAACAAAGCGATTTTAGAGCAAACAATAATTTGATCAAACAAAGTCACAGTATTACTGCCAGAGTAAAATATTTTAAAAAATACTCGTATATAGAAAATAATTTTTTTTTCTAAATCTATATATTTATAAAACGACTTTGAATCTATAAAACGACTTTACTACCTTAAATTATTCTAAAAAGTAGCTGTACCAGTGATGAAGGAAGAACCCCGACAGGCACCGGTTTATGCCATGACTAAATCGATCAAGCACTTGTTGGGATTTAAAATTCTTTTATTAGGATTTTTTTGTTTTTTTATAATGAAGAAAACATTTTTTAAATAAAGTAAGGCTGACCACTCACGAACAGTTGAATCTGACAGTTAAAACTGTACATATGTGAGTAATAACTGACAGTTCAACCCAACTGTTTAGTTTAACTGAGAAATTTAAAATTTTTATGTTTTTAACTGACAGTTTCAACTGAAGTGAACTTGTTTGGGGGTTCAACTGTAGCGTTCTCAGTTCAATTTGTGTCGAGCGAGAGTGCGTATCATGTCGCGTAAACGAAACCCAGTGATAGTTGATTTTATTGCAATATATAGATATGAGCCTTGACTATGGCAAGTTTAATCTAGCGAGTACCATGATGGCGCCAAAAAAGCTCCTGCCTACAACAAGCTGGCGAAGAAGTTACAAGACGTAGAACCTGACGCGCGGAAAAGAAATATGTCTTATGAAAAATAAACAGCTTAAAATCCGCTTTTCGCAAAGAAAAAAGAATCCATGTTAAAAACTTAAATATTGAACTGCACGTGTGTGTACATCTTAGTTCACAGTTAAGTCTGTCAGTTATAACTGAACAGTTGAAACTGACAGTTACAGTACGTGAGTGGCCGGTTTAATACTGAAATGCGTAGAAAAAAATCTTCAAAACAAGTGACAAAATCTAAATATTATATAGAGTGAAGTATACTCGTATAACATAAACAGTTACGCCTTCGTTTTGAAATAAAATGAACGTGACATTGCAGTATAATTATTATCAATGGTAAGCGGCAGCATTTAGCATTTGTCATATCACTTCCTGTGTACTCGTGTAGGACATTCTGTCTCTATTGTTTCATAGAAAAAAATTTTCATTAAATTGTAGTAAGAGAAGAATAATCATTTCTCATGAAATCAATTATTTGGAATACTGTCAAGGTGATGCCTATAGAATCTTATGATGTTCATCTTTTTTATTGCTAGAATTTTGACTGTATGACACTTCTTTTTACAGTTTTGTAAACAAGAGAACTGTTTAAAAACAAATTAAAGAATTTTTGTTTAGAGTAACGTTTTTTTTTTTTTTATTTAAAGTTGTTGAAGTACATACTTTGGCACATTTATTCAAATGGTTTTTTATTTGCTGACAAAAACTTTAATCTTTTCATTCCTTTTACACTTTCATGTCTTAATTTGTGTTTTAATTTAGTACACAGCAAAGTAGGTGGGATATTAATTTTTTTTTTAATTATTTTCTCATCAAGTCCAACAATTTGTTGGTTTTTCGCTGAAAAAACAAGTTCTAACAAATTTTTTATTCTTGTAGTACAAGTTTCGAAACTTCAAGATTTTAGTTCTTGTTTGCAAATTAAGAAATATTTTGTATTTTTTCTAAGATATCAGGAACTTTACATTTCTTAAGGTTTAGCAAGACTTTATTTAACCCATTCACTGCCAAGTCTAAATTAGTCATTCTCATTGCCACTTATATTTTAAGTGTTCTAGCTTTTTTCTTGGTAAGAGCACATATAATGTCATGCATAATCATTTACAAGCCTAAACCAAAGAAGGATATACTGGTCGTTGCCAATGGGAAGGCAACAGGACTCGAAATTTTTTTTCGTATTTGCGTACGTTTTAGTCAAAAAACAAGTTAGAAATCGAGCAGCTGGATGTAATGTAAATGCAAGGAAACGAGACACAAATTTTTGTTAATTGACAAAACTGATTATGGATTACAGTGTCTCAGAAGGTAAAGGGATAATGTTATGGCATAAGCATGACACCATTCCAAAGCGAAGTATACTCGTTTCACTATAATTTTTTAATTTTTCTTTCAAATAAATGCAAATGCAAAAAAGACATACTACATATTTTACATATGCTTACATGTATGTGTATATAGTAAGTAAGTAAGTACAACCACATATGAAATGAATAAGAAGACTATGAACATATCCATTACTCGCATACTTTTACACTTTACTCATCCATCATGATACACAAAAAAAATGTAAATGTGCAGGCTTCAGCATTAAGAAGAAGGAAATCAAAACCAAACACACACACACATACATGCTCTTTTATAATTACTTTTGTTTTCTATTCACAGTTGTTGCTGCTCTGTTTTTGTTTTTCCTCAGAGTGCGAGTACAAGTTTTATTCTTTCATGCTAGAGAGTACAAGTGTGAGTTAAGCACACTCTTGTTCGTCTAATTAAGTTCGTCATTTACTCAACGAACCATAAAGCTCATGCCCTTAAGACTTAAGTTGAGTTGTATATAAAAGTTTTTTCTTTTGCTTGTGTACTTATTGTAAATATTTTTTAAGTAAAACTTCCTCCTCTACCGTCTTCAATGAATACCACTCGGTACAGTTTTTTTATCTGTATCTTAAGAAAGATGTTTCACTCTTTCTTCTTAATTATCATTTATTGCTGGCAGAGTATTTTAACATTAAAAATGTAAAGAAAAAACTTTAAATTTTTTATCTTGTTTTTCTGCTTTTATGTGCGTGCATTTGATTTGTCTATTCATTAAAATGCAGGTGTGAATTAGTTCTTTTGCTCGATTAAGTAGCTCAAATGAAATATGTTTTTATTTTTTTTTTCCTGTTTCTTTTTTATTTTTTTTATTTTAAAATTGTTAGAATTATTATTACATTTGTTATTATTTTTTGCTTTCACTTACCTGGGATTTGTATAGTTAATGTGCTGCTATATCGTAATTAAGTTCAATCTAAAAATAATTAGAAAAAAGAATGTAATAATTGTAAGAATAACTTGTTTTTATTGTCGATGATAATATGTAAGAAATAAAAATTATGAAAATGAAATTATCACCTACTTTCACAAAAAGACGGTGAAGTTTATTGCTTAAGGACTTTATACACTTATTTTACACCCTATAATATAATTCGTATTTGAAAAATATAAAAAAAAACAAAAAAATTTAAAATTTGACATATTGGCTTTATATACGAGTATGTACAAACGTCGTCGCTTGTAAGGAATTTATTTTTTTAAAGGTAAACGTAAACGTTGCGGATCAGCTGTTCCGTTTTGCTTACCAAACCTATGTGTAAATGAATACTCATACGTAAACGTAACGTTGCGTTGCCGATGAATCCAATAAATTCAACACTTTTCTACGTCTTTACGTATTAGCTGTATACAAATATTAAACCAAAACAAATAAAATACAAAAAAAAAGCGAAAACAAAGCTGCACAGAAATATTTTATTGTTTCAATTTAAATATACAATATGGATGACGAGAAACTTGTAGTATTAGAGCAGGAAAGATAATTTTTATATAATAAATTCCATGCAGATTATAAGAAGCCGGAAAAGAAGAAAGCGGCTTGGAAAGAGAATGCTATGAGTTTTGCACGTAAATATGTACATATATTTTTTATTATAACTTAATAATAGTATGTAATAGCAGAAAACTTTTTGTTTAAGATGAGCTATGTTCAAAGAGTTGGACCTCTCTTCAAGACCGCTACGCCAAAGAAAAGCGGTTGTGTGTCACTTCGTCTGGAAGTAGTGCTGCCTCATGTAAGCCTCAGTGGCATCTTTTTCCTATGATGTACTTTCTCACCCCATATGTTACACGCCGACCGTAAGTACGACTGAAATTTCCATTGCTGTTCGTAAAACTAACCTTTCGGTATATCATAATTTTATGTGTAGTATGAGGAGTTCTACCAACGTTTTGGAGTTGTCATCGTCATTGATCTAACACCTGTCATTGATCTAACAGCGGGCTTAACTAATTTTGATTTAAAAAATGTATCTAGCGAAGTACCGGCGTATACTACAAAAAAACGAAAGCGAAATCTTGATGAGGCGGATTCGCTTTTTCCTGAAGGTTTAGACGCATTTAAAAAGTATGCGAAGAAGATAATTTAAAAGATATATTGTCAGACAATGAAGAGTTAAAAAGGGTTATTAAAATGATTTTATTCATTATTGGAGACATGAGCCCAGCAAAGCAATCAAGGGCTATTCAAAGGTTGACTTCTGTAATTATGGAGATAAGGCTAGAGCCCGAAACTTAGTTAAATTTAAAGGTCATTCCACCGACGTGTACGACGCTTTCTCTTTAAATTTTTATTTTTACCTCTCTCAAGGCTACGACTCAGCGATTTCACTGAATTAATTGATTTGTTTGTCAAATAAGTATCTAAAGTTTATAATTCTAATGAGTTTACCGAACGGTCAAATGTTAAAGTTTTAGTCTTAATTCAAACATTTTATTTTAAAGTGTTGTAAATAAATATAGGAGTACTCATAAGTCAGCATATGGCAATCAAAAGGTTTCTTTTATTTCGTTCATTTTAATAAATCAGACACCACATGGTTTTTGAGGGGACAAATTATCTAAATTATATTGTAATGTATTAAATAATCAGTTATGACCTAATTTGATTTTCACTTTTTCAACCGATTTTATATTAAAAATAATTTAAAAAATGCAACATTTTTTATAAGTTGAGAGAGAATAAAATTAGAGAGCAGCACTTTTAATAGAAAGGAAAATACCATAAGTTTCTCTGAGTAAATAGATATATAAAACAATATTAAAGATTGTATTAAAGATTTTAAAAATCAAAGGAATATAATTTTTATGAGGTTGCCTTGTTATAATTCCGAAATCAATTTTAAAAATTTAAATGATGTAAGCAAGTCACAGTTTTGCTATTTTAAAATTATTTTTAATTAAATTGTAGATTTTAATTCCAAAAAAAATAAACCAGAGTTTATCTTTTCCAATACATGAACTCACTGTTCCCCGAATTCTTTTGTTAAGTTACAATATAGAAATATAAAAAAGCAAAATTAAAAAACTAAAATTCAGTAAAACAACAGCAATAAAAACAACATTATATAATCCCTTCGAACGATTTACAAAAGCACACATTGTAAGTACAATGAGAATGGCAGAAGAGTAAAGCGAAAACGTGCTAAAAACCAGTTAAAAACATTATGTAATAGCATACACTAGTTAGACATTCAACCAAACCAACTTGCAAATATAACAACAAATACGTACCAAAAAAAAAATCTGATGATAACAAATGGTTATATTCCGCATAGCATAACAGTTGACAGGTGAATTAAAAATCCCTCCAAGGAATACAAGATGACACAAGTGAAGAAGATGGTGGTTAAGATAGCGTAAATAGTTTTATTTGGCTGCTGTCAGTAACTTTATAGCAGTGATGTCCACTACTACATAAACACACTTGCGCTTGTGTATGAAGCAGAGAAAAGACTCTGCTTACTTCTACCAGAAATGGGAATGTTCGAATTACTTTCTGTTTATAACTTCATAAATATTTCTTCATAATTTTGAGTAAAGTACATAATCGATTGTCCGATAGACATGTGACCGATCTTTTAAGAATAAAGGAGTACCGAGGTCACATAAATTTGGAGGAAATAATGAATAATTATTTCAGTTAAATAAAAATGATACAAAAAATATGCACTATCCAACCCTGCACTATGTTGGAGAGAAGCTAAAATCTTAAAAGAGCAAGAGTAACAATATTTCTTTTTATTATGTACGTGTTTGACTTCGACGCAAGCAGAATTTGTTTTCCTATCACGGGTGATAGGGAAAGAGAATTTTGGACATCACTGCTTTATAGTCATCTCAGGTAACAATATAATGATCATCAACAACGGCAGTATGTTTACAATTATTTACAAGGTTTTATTTTATTTCAGTCGTTTAGCAAAAAAATAGCTTTAAAGACATACACGCGCAAATATTTTAATATATATTTTAAGCTTCCTAAGAAAGGTAACTTAAGGACAAAAGCAGGTTTAGATGTTTTGTGACGGTTATGGTATAAAAATAATTGATTAATTGAATATAGAAATAAAATAGTTTTTTTTAATTATTTTTGAATAATTTAATGTGACTACTGTTATCCCAGTTGCCTAGTAGTGTTGGGTTGTTTAGTTCTTTTGAGTGAGAGCTCTTTTTAGTTCAGCTAACTTCAATGAACTAGGTCGCTCTTTTAGTTCAATAGCTCATTTAGTTCAATATTTTCATTTGAATGATATTAAACTTTTTTTCCACTGTTACTAATTCGACAGTAAAAAATTAATATAATTCCCTTTTATATTGCTTCTACAATTATCATAATAATCGTTAAATTTACAAAAATGTAACGTCCTATAAAGTTTCTGGCAGCTACGTATATTAATTGCATCTGGCATTACCAATTAGTATGTACCTTCAACATGAAATGTCAAAGAATAAAAAAGATTTAAGAAAGAAAGAGAACGAACTAATTAGAAAGATGAGCGAAAAGACGTGGATTCACAAGAAAGAAAGAAAGAAACATGAACTACTGAGCTAAAAGAGAATATTGTAATGAACGGCTCTTTTAGCTCACTTGAGTGAATAGTTCAGTTGAACTAGTTCGTTCATGAGCTACACAACTCTATTGTCTAGTGGCTAGTGTGTTAAATTGCTTGTACGAGGGCAGTAGATACGATTCCCATCAGAGACCCTAGTATGCAGCACTACACTGAACTTATGGCCTTAGTTACGGCGCTTATGATAATTAATTATAATATAATTATTTATTCATTTATTTCAATACATTGGAAGCCTATAAGGCCAATAATACACGTATTTATAGAACATTTTTAAAAACTAAAAATCCTCTTAAGAGTAACTAAATTACCTCTTAATGAACCATAATAAATCTCAAGGCAGTAATTAATCTTCGATAAAAGCAAAGCATGAGTCAGACGATAACTAATATGTTCAGGAGTATAAGAGTAAAAAGTATATAATCTTCTTAATATGAAAGAGATTTGATTAGATACAAAATTTATATGTTGTTTAGCCTTGAATCTAGAATAATACCAAATCATTTAAGAGTATCAACATAATAAATTATATGATTTCTAACATATATACTAGGATAAGTAAAATGTTGAGAAGTTAAGTGAAAATAGATAGCATGAGTTTTTGTAGAATTTATATCCAAGTAATTTTGTTCTATCCAGTTACATATAGTTCTTAAATATTTATTTATTGTATAATAATTACCCAATTCACAAAATGTTATAGTTGTCGTAGATCGGTAGAAACTATGACAAACTACAACTATTGTACATAATGTTGTTGGTAATTTTCATGTCAAAAACTACTACAACATGTACCACAATTTTTCCTATGTTTCCGAAATATCGTATCAATACACCAGAGTTGGAAAACTTATTTTTATTTTTTTTAATTTATTTTATAACTATAATTTACAACAATATAACATTTTTGAATTGGGTAAATATAAAAAATATATAAATAAATAATATTAATTTGTTACTATTGTCGTTGTTTTTATCATTGTTTTATTTCTCTTCCCTATTAGCCAAAACGGATAATATTCATACATACATAAAACTTATAGCCTGGCACATGTTGATCTATACAACATAATAACAAGTGTCAGTCACATCATGCAATTGCTATGTTATGTTATGCAGTTCAATGTACAAGAATAGCATATTAAGACAATGTAATATATGTTCAAGTCAAACCCATGCAGTGTTTTATAGTCATTTTGTACATATTAACATGTGAAATTAACATGTCAACACATGTCACATTGTTTTTAATGAAGAATTCCGATCATTTATTTGAATTATTATACCTATAAAATAAAACTGCACACAGAGTTCGTAATGCAATATTGTTTCATATTTCATATTTCTAATAAAAGTTTTGTGATTATTGTCGAATACTCGTATTGTATTGTAAATATAATAAAATATTATTGCTAAATATGAATAAAAAATAAATAAGAGCTAATGCTAGCAGATTAACTCAACATTTATATTAGTTTTATTATTAAACCAATATTGTGTTGTACAATTTTACAAACTCCAGTTATATGTAATAAGTACATATAAACTTAAAACCGAATGATGTAGAGAATATTTGTATAACAGTGATACGAGAAGCTAGGCCGTGATCCTGAAACAGGGTTGTAAGAGTCAATTATGTATGTATGTGTATGTATTAAAACCATTTAGCATAGAAACTAGTCATACACATGGTATGATGATTTTGTAATGACATGGCATGAAACTGTGTTTGAGACGACATGACATAGCATAACAATAATAATGATATTTTTAAACAAAATGTTTTTTAGTTTTGCAGTACTTTAATAAGAAATATTTTTTTTTATTCTTTATATTTAAGTTAAAACACTTTAATTTTGCTAACCCACTTAATATAAAGACTTGCGAATTGGTAAACATTTCTCCTTCAATTAATTATAACACTTAAAGTTAATGTACCTAAAAAATTTAAGTGTGAAAGTATAAACAGTATACTCGTGCATATACATATATACATACTTATACAAACTAATATATTGTAGTATATTCCTGCATGTATGGATTTTATTGCAAATAAAGCCATAGAGAAGCTTAAAATTAATTCAAAATTCGCCGTTATTCTATAAATATGCACACATCATGTGTGTTATGTTTGCTTTAAATGTATTTTCTCTCTGGTGCTCTTACACATACATATATGCATACAAGCCATTGTTTATAAACAATATAGTGTTGTTGCATGAGAATGTCATCACATAACCAAAAATCAAATAGAAAATCGAACCAAAGTCAATAATTATTAGAGTATGGAAGGAGCATAGTAGCGATTATGAGTTCTAATGAGATGCCATTAAATAACAAAATAACCACCACACTGTGATATTTGCCAACCTAACGATCAAACAGTATGGTTTGCATGTTTGATTGTCAATATATGAAGTTGTTACGCTATAACGAAACAAAATATACTGTAAAAAATAGTTTTCTCATTTTAGGCAAAAGAGAAAGTGACCAATACAAATGTAAAAGGGAGAAGTAAAGACAGAGTCACATAGAATCTGTCATACGTTATATTTTGCCTTTTTCAACGGACAGCAGCGTACGTACGCAAACATTGAGTATGCATTTGCTACAATGAGTACTTTAAAGAAAGTTAATTTAATTTTAATTTCTGTTTCTGTAGCTTAATTAATTTAAAATTTTTTAATTAAATTTTCATTCTTGTACTTTTTTTGGTTTTCATTTATTTTTGAATCAAAACAAAAATCAGCTGATACCTGTTAAGCTACTTGGCGTATGATAAGTGTTAAAATATGCCCAACTTTATACATTGCGTTAATGAAGAAGTATCCCATGAAACAAAGCTCATAAGAAAACATGTATTTTAACTTACTTATCACTTGAAAAAGACAGTGTGTGGAACGATTTTAAAGGTGTAGTCACCAATTTTTTTTACGGAACATTTGTTGTTGCTGCAGTATTATTTACTCATTTCAGAACTTTGTGTATAAAATAAGTGCTGTTAAATTTAATTGGGTAAAGGTATAACACTGGCCTTTGAATGATCAATTCACAGCAATTTGTCTTATTCCTAAATGCGCTTAATGCTGAGCGACCACGGGATGGAGTTGGCTCCGAGTTAGACCGAGATAGTGCTTCCTACTAAGAAGCGCATTCTGCTCATCAGAGACATGCAGGTAGGGGATGTTTTAGTCTACTTTTTGGTTAGTTTGGACCACAGACTAACCTCGGTGCGACCTCGGTGGTGACCTTGTTGAGCAGGGTGATGGCTAACATTGGTGGTCTTCCCTGTAAAAGACTTTTGTTGCTGAGCACCGTCGACCCTGTTGTCTTGTAGGGATCTGAGGTCTGGGCTAATGCGCTCGGAGTTGAAAAAAACCAAAAGCGCATGGCGGCAGTGCAAAAGAGAGCAGCGCTCCACTTAGCATGCTCCTACCGCACGGTATCGGATCTGACTGTCTAGGGGGTGTCGGGGTCATACCTATCGACCTCCTCGCCAGGCAGCGACAATTCGTCGACCAAAACAAGGGCGAAATTGGAAACGAAGGCGCCCAATCTGTGGCAAGTTCTAGGTCCCTCCGTGGCTGGCAATTACGGTGGGATACTGAAACACGCGGAAGGTGGACTTACGGCCTTATCACTCAAGTTGACGCTTAGATAAATCGTCAGCACGGTGAGGTAGATTTCTATCTCATGCAATTGTTGATGGGACATGGGTACTTTCGGTCTGTCCTATTTAAAATGGGAAGGGCTGTAAGTCCCACGCACGTCTACTGTGGATGTCGGAAAGGCGTGCACTGTTGAGGGATCTTGGCACCTTGACCCTTAATACCATCACGGGCGTCATATTAAGAAACTCAGCCGCATGGAGAAGGATCATCTCTTTTGTGAGGGTTATCCTCCGCCGGAGGGAGAGAGACCTTGCAAGGTCGGTGGCACCTTAATGTCCAAATAGACCGGAATATAAGATTCCATCCTGAAGCAATGTCATAAATTGACGGTTCCAGGATGGAGTCAGGTGATATAGAGAGGGGTTTTATCCGGTAGGCACGCAATAACTGTGTGGAGTCCGGCACGACGGGTGGCAAAAACCACCTAAGTGCGTAAATGCATTTTCCCTCTCACCAAGAAAAAAAGGCGGTTAATAATAATAATATATTATAAGAAAAAATATGTACTGTCCTTTTCATAAAATTCCAATACAATGCAGAGCATCACTAGGGGTTTTAACCGTGAGTCTTGGTCTCAATAAAAAAAAATATACAGTTTCCGACCTGCAAATTCAGCGTAAGTAGAAGTTACAGAAAAAAAAACAAAATTAAATTTGAATAACATTCTTTAATATTCCTTTTTTTCGTTAGCTTTTAGATTGAATAAATCGATCCTTAAGTACTTTTTAGACATAATTAAGCCCAAAGTGGAAGAGTCCAAAAGATGTTAAATACGAGTACACTAAACTTGACAACAACAATGGGCAAAGTGATATAAATATTTTTTTATTATTTAAAAATAGTTTTTATGAAGTTTATTAAAAAACATTTTTAGTCTGCGTTTACAATCTAGCCAGAAATTGAATGACACACAGCCGAAATTTTTAGAAGAGAGGACCAAAAAGTGCAACCATGGCGTATTGATTGACATACCAGCTCTAGTTACTTTTTTTTAGACAAATTGTGAAGATAATTATTATTTTTATCTCAATTTCATACAAATTGTTTTTGTTTTCATACTTTTTACTTTAGTGTTTTTGACAGTTCTTTATCCTAAGCAATCAATCAATTGACAGAAGTCTGTTAAAAAAAAAGCATTTAAGTACAAAAAGTCAAACATTTTTTGAGCCACCCTCGTGTTTGTGTGTGCCAGTATATAAGATTTTGTTTTGAAGTATTTTTCCAATTCCATTAAGTTTAAAAAAAAATTTTTAGCGGTATGGTTTTGTGTGGGTTCTTAAAAGCATTACAATTATGTATTTTGTTTTTCTAATATCCTGTTTACATATACAAACATATAGTGTATACTCTCTCCTATACAAATACATTTACCCAACAGACTATATGTAATTTAGCATAAATGGTACATGTTTTTAAACATTAAGTGGTCGATATTAGTTATTGTTTTTGAAGCATTTTCAGTTTGATGCCATTGCATATGTAAGGATGTGTTATATGATAATATTATATTGTAATTTATTTACAATCATCATGCATTTGTTGCGGGATTTTAGAATATATTTGTATACAATTTTTTGTTTATGTTTTATTTTGGCTGGTTTGCAGTTTTAGTTTTGCGGTCTATTGTTGTTGAGCTCAACAAAATCAAAAAGAAAAAAAAATAATAACTTTATTTCAAAATTTCCAATAACTTTGTTTAATATTTTCATATTACAATATTGTGCCAAAATATTCAGCAAAAGGAACTCTAAAAGCCCGAATACAAAATTTTGGCAATGTGGCAAATCAGTTTATTTAAATATTATTACTTTATTGTAGAAGGATTAACTTTAAAATTGAAAATCCAAAATAGATAAGAAAATAAAGTTTTAAATTTTTTTCTCTTTTGTTTTATATTTTGTTTTTTTGTTGCTTCATAAGATGTAAAAGGAGAAGTTTAATAATAAACCATGAGATATTCGGCAAAGTTCTTTTTAGTAACTCTGCGCCAATTAACTGACTTCAATAAACTTATAGGAAAGTGCAACTATATGTGGTTGCAGAGATATTCATTTTTTGGATTCAAAAGTAACGTTAATGACTTCTCTATTATACATTAACTATAGGTTGGCTGATAAATTTTTCTACATTAAGAAACTGGAATAACAATTTTTTGTAATGCATGGAATTTATTGAATCTTTTTTATTTGAAAACCCATAGCTTTATATTAAAAATACGTTTATTTAGTCTCAAGCATAATTGAATTCGTATGTCCGTCCTGCTTGTTGATTCAGGTACGACGTGATAACAAAAAATTGTTAATTATTGCTCGAAAAGTTGAGTCTAAAATTGCAGCTATTGTCGCTAGTATAGTTCATCCACATTTGTCGGTTTCGATTTGTACACTTCCTTTTTACAATAACCCTACAAGAAAAAGAGCGGTGGAGTAAGGTCAGGTGACTCGCAGTGTCTGCTTTTGGGCATAATTACTCCTTGATAGTACTAATAATTAAAATGTCAGGTGACCTGTAGAGATAGTGAAGGATTGAGTTTCTTGAAGTTAGGAAATATTTCGCTTCATTGGGCCGTAACCGGCAAAACTATTTACCAGTCTTATAGTGATCCATCCTTTCGGAGGATCATACAATGCGAGATAGTGGCCTGCAATCTACATTCTTTTCCATGTCTTAATTTTCCATTTTTATTAAATCTAAAGGTTAATATACAAAACCAAAAAAACAAAAATTCCAAATGACTTACCTATGAAAATAAGAATTACAGGTTTTTTTCTTTTTGGTTAATCCTTTTAAATTTATTAGTTTTAAGCACTTTTTAGTTTCCAAATGCTCCAACGTTATGAAATTATTATGTGCTGAAGACTCGAGTTCGAGCCTCATGAAAAGTGATAAATTTTGTTAATTAACATTTGTTTCGTCAGATCTAATTAAAGCGTTCCTGACGAATCAAAAGTTAATTTAAAAAATTTATCACTTTTCCTGAGGCTCGAACTCGAGTCTTCAGCACATAATATGCAAAGCGCTTGCTTATGGCGCTGCAGTCTAACCACCACTACTACAGTCGTACATGTGGTCGAAGTCGACTAATGTGGATAAAATGGAATAAGAGGGCAAAAACAAAAATAAATTGTAATTCTGTTTCATCCAAATAATGCTTTAGGCACAATTGGAGCGAACGACGTATTTCGCCCAACACGGCGACGTCGCAGGTAAAAAATCGCCGCGTATATTCGTCGTATGAGGCACAATAACGAGGAAAAAATAATTTGTTTAATGTTTGTTTTTTCGTATACGATAGTGTAAAAAAGTGGAAAAAAGTTCATCAGAAATTAAACATTAACAACAACTCAACTAAATGGTTTTTTATAGCTATTTTTGTTTTGTTTTTTTCATTTTAAATGTTAATAAGTCAAAATTGAACAATTTTTAAAGTAAGAAGTAACTTTATTTACTGAAACACATAAATTTTGTAAAAATATGGCCACCTTGTACTGTTTTGTTCGCCGTTCGCCGGCGTATGAAATAGAAATAAATCTATTTGAGTTCGCGGCTTCGGACGAAATTTTCGCCGTCACCCTGATTGTGCCAATTACCATATACACAAATGAGTTTTATTTTTGGCGACGAATAGTCGCCACGAAAAATACCTCGTTCGCTCCAATTGTGCCTAAAGAATAAGATGACAATTACTAAAACTGCAATGGTGGTGAGAAAAGGAGAATATGATAGAAACTGTTGTGTGACTTTACTTCGACTAACTCATGCAAGTGTATGTACCCAGTCAGCATTTTTGGCCAACTTTGAGTCTTTTTTGACTCCTCAGGGCGATTAAACTAGTCACTTCTGATCTCAGTTTTGAGTCGAAAATGAATGTTTTGTCGGGAGAAAATTGTACCCTTGCCGCGACTCCGCTGAACGAATCATTTATGACTCCCCTGAACGAGTCATTTGTGACTCCGCACACTAAACGATTACGATTCATGTTTGAGGCTTTTTGCAATCATTTGAAGATCAATTGCGAGTATAATACGATTTTGATTTTTCTGAATCATTTTGAATTTATATTGCTGATCATATGAGATTCAATTTTAACTTCGAGTTTTACTTATCTTTTTATTATCTTTACAATAATAAAAAAACTGTATTTTGTTTAAAAATGTATAGAAAAAACCAAATTCATAATATTTTAATACCTTAAGTGCGCAACCGCACCACAAGCTCAATTGAAGGAATTCTTTTTTATATGTATATTATGCGCCTTTTTATTGATGAGACAAGTTTCTTGTGGAATAGACTGGAATGTAAGGAGCGATTTCTTGAAGATGGACTTCTCGGAGGGGGAACCTCTTATTTTTTAAAATTTTAATTTAGAAATACCGCAAACTTAGTTGGCAAAATTTCTGAGAACGCCGTGGAATAGATAAATTCAGATTCTCACCCACACTTCAACTAACAGAGCGATAGTACATTGCGATTTTAGACAGTACATTGCGTTCATACACAGGCCTTGACCTATCGATCGATTATGACGTTCGTATTCATCCCGTAGTGCTCGAATATATTCCAAATTTAAATCAGCACTTTTGTAGGAAAAAATTTAACTATTTCTACGCCATCTTATGTTGTTTAAAGATCCAAATTTGGAAATTATAAAACCTTTTACAAAATGAATTACCCTTGAGCTGACAGCTTTGCTACACTGGCGGCTTAGAAACCGCTAAATGCATAACCCGATATAATTAAAGTTAAATCTATTATAAAATCCCGTATTATAGTGTGGGACCTAAAAATATATAGAAAAGTTATTGGGCATTTTATTTAAAGAGGTATCTGTTCAATATGGTGGGTGGATGATACAGTTAAACCTTTTCGTTTCTTTTATTTTCCTTTCATTTTTATTTGCCTGCAAATGACACGTTTGCTTTGTTTTTGTCCTTTATTAAATTTGAACTTTTGTTATATTCCTATTGTTCTCCATTACTTGTAAGGAACTTTTATGTCAAGTTGTCTAAGTTACGGCTGTGTATATCAAGTTGATGTCTAATTGTTCAAATGTTGCATGGCATTGTTGTTTTCTGATTTCTTCTTGGTATCTAAGGGCATTTATATCCTTTATTTTCTGTTTTTTTTTATCCGCAATATTAGAGAGGCCCTTGAAATCGTAAAATAAAAATTTAAAAGAACACAATAATATTTTTATTGCTTTAAGATTGAAGTTTCTAATGGTTTCTTGTCATTTCATAATAAATATCGTGTGTTTGCAAACAGGACTCACCTCAAACTTTCTTATCATTTGATAATAAATATCGTGTGTTTGCAAACAGGACTCACCTCAAACTTGAAAATTAGAAGCAAAAACTAATTCGTGTTCCACAGCTCAGTGTGGTGTATAGAAAATTAAGAGCCACTCATCGTTATAAAGATTGTCAGTCAATCACATTGCAGTCATACGACAAATTTTGTAATTTTTCATATACATCTCTACCGTGTCTGTCTTGATTTTCAGCGGTGGTGCACAAAAACAAAAACAAGAAAAAAACAAAAATCAACGTATTTGTCAGTTTGTTAGTTTTGGTTTTTCGGCTTGTTGGCTTCTTAAAGTCTTTCAGGAATCCGTAAACATTTCCGGTGTTTTCTATGCCTATTTTTATTTTCATTTTCTTCTTTTTTTAAATAAAAGTTCTGGAGCTCTCACAGAAGCAATTAGAGTAGGGCTTGTTGAATTTGTCTGATTTTTTTGTCTTTTATCCAGTTAATTTGCAATTGGATACGAGTCCCTTCTTTTGAAATTAACCCAGAACACTCATTTAATCATAATTAACTTGTATTCTCTTAATATAGAATAAATAAGAAAAATATATGAAAAACAAACTTCTAATCAACTCACTTTTTGAAAAAAATAAGAAATTAGGAATGTGGGAAGAACTTTTTTTCATTTTTTTTTCTGTTGTAATTGTAGCTGCTGTTGTGAGTTCTATACAATGTTGGATATGAATGACAGTAAAAACAAGGATTTTTTTATCTCGCCAACAAGTGAAAGGGATTTAAAAAAAAACTTATTTGCTACGAGTTTATCACATTGAAGGGGTTTCCTTTTCTGCCCTTTTCTACTTCTTCATAATTTACACATACATAGAAAAAGTTTTTGCCGGAAAATATTCAATTAAAATCTGGTATCATTTAAAATTCCCACTTAATTTTTTTAATTGAAAAAAAAAAATAAATAGAAATGTTTGTGCGTATGTTTTTTTATTTTAGTAATTACAAATAAAATTGTAATTGTATCAATTAAAATTTTAATTGACTTTTTTTTCAAAGAAAAACAAATATCACTAATCTGTTTTTGATTGTAGTAATACTGTTTGTAAGGTCAAAACTAGGACAGAAGTTGAGTAATCCCAACAGAAATTAGTGCTTACCATTAAGCTATTTTGTAAGGGAGAAATTGTAAACAATTACTTACTCGTGCTCATCAATAATGCATGATTTTTATATGAAACGAGCCGCTAAAATGCAAGAGAAACGCAAATTTATTGCAACCAGTAAGCAAATATTATACAAAATCAAAAATAATACCTTATCCTATAGCATCTTTAGAAGCTTTAAGGTATGAATAAACAATATAATGCTTCTATTATTGCTTACAATTTTATTTATTGCTTCCAAATTTGAAAAATTTTCTGCTAGGATAGTACTAATTCAGAACACATTTGTAAATCCATAAGAATTTTATATTATTTCTGTGTAGATTTTATTACAAATTCTTAAACTTGACAATTACTTAAGGGACTATTACAAAGTATAGTTCGAATTTTTGGTTTAAAAATTAAAATTAATTTTTTAATAGTGATCATATGGTTAAAGCTGCATCTATTGATTTCGCTGTTACATACATATATACATATCTGTGGACATTTGACAAAACGTCTTCTCTCTAAATCAACAACTTTTCAGTAGAACAAAAAAACAGTTAAAAAGGCTAATAGAAGTTATTGCTTAGAAAATTAAAGAAATCTTGAACTTGGATATTATGCACAAACACTTAACGAACATTATGCAACTTTTTTTCCCTCTAGAAGCAATAGTTTTTTTTAAAACGACAAAAAATTAATTTAAGACTTTTTGTTAAATAGATTTTAAAGAAAAAAATTAGCTTCCACCATACAAGTCTTTTTGTCAAAATTTTTTTGATTAAATTTGAAAATTATTTTAGTCGCTTAAGTCAAGACAAGTTGTTTTGTTAAAATGGAATACGAAAAAAAGGATGAAAGAAGTTGATCTGGAAAATATATTTCGGTTTTATTAAAAAAAATACTTCTATTTTTCTCTACAATATGAAAATAATTAAAAAAATAATAATAAAAATTAAATTAAATTTTTTATAGACATTCAATTTTTCAAATTATTCTTAATTCTCTGAAAGAAGTCGTTTTGCCCAATTGAAATTGGGGGAAAGTCTGAAAGAGGTTGATTAGTCAACTACATATCTTGCGTTCCAAAGGTCGTAGAAATACGGGGATTAAGGCAAAAGAAGGACAAGGAAATTCTATATTTACTATAAAAATCTTGGGAAATTGTCTTATTTCGAGAGAAGACGTTTTTTTAAAATTCCACAGATATATATTTTATTGTACATAATTGACCATTTCTACACTTTTCAGATTTACAATCTTATTTCTTATAAAACCAATAATGTGGGCGACAACTTTTATCCAAGAGTTTTGGGACTTTCAGTCTAAAGTCGAATCCGAACTACAGATTTAAGACACTTGTTTATGGCAATTAGCTACTGTCAGAGCTTTTGCCAGAAGACTACTACGAAGTGATCACCTATGAAATATTTTTTATATATCTTTATTTCAAGATGTCAGAAGTTCATCTTCACGAAACCGCTCTCTAACATTTCCAGTCTATTCCACCAAGAAAACGAATGATCAGGAGTACAGCGCGACCTTCAGGGATTGCTGTTGATCATTCAAAGGTGAAAGTATAAAATTAGCCTTCGAGTGATCAAATTGACAGCAATTTGTTCCATTGACATAAGGCGCTTAACATCACATCGTCACATCTATCTATGTATATCTATATATTCAACATTCCAATACAATGCACTGCATTTAGTAGAAGTTTACCCCTGAGTATTGGTGTTAAAAAAAAATTCAGAAACCAGAGCTCTTGTCTAGTAAGGCAACGCACTACATATTAGACTACGGCTGTTATTTTTGATAAGTCACCATAAACTGATATAGCGTTTAACAGCACGTGATATATGAGCTTTAAGGCACTGAAAACTGAAGTCGAGGCCCATTTCTAAGAGAAAGTGAACACCGGTAAACAAAATGATCCAATTTGGAAAAAGCAACCAATATATGCTATTTACTAAAGAATTTTTTATGGCGTCATCATGCTCGCATTTTTACATGTCTTGGAGAATAACATTAGCCACCTGTTAAATGAGAGCTTTAGACATGCATATATTGATAAATTCCTTCTTCTTCTTTCGATCTTAATTGTATGATCTGAATTGCAAATAACATATGGTTTTAACTGGACGGTTCTACATGCGATATTGTTGCTGCCTCATTTGACTTTCTGCTCGAGGAATGTAAATACTTGCCCATCTCAACTAATTGGTCAACGAGGTTGTATTACCTCACCTTGTATGGTTCTCTTCAGTGGCAGTTCTATGCGAATAAGCCACAAGCAACAGTGGCTCGTTGCCATTTGTCCAACATAGCATCATTTATATGTGGAAGTAATGGAAAATTTAACATTTAGTAAGCGTGCCACCCAGCAAAGTAACGACCTAATTAACATTTTTTCCAACTATAAATCCACAAAATTATATTAAATTATAGTTATGGTTTAGCGAATTATTTACGTTTTCATATTTTGCCATTCATCTTTCAACCACAGTCAACATATTGTTACGAAAACATAATTTTATAAAGCAAAATCATCATTACAGTCTTTTAAAGTAGGTTTTGCTATTATTATTACAAACACAAATATATTAGGAACATTCTCAAAAATGTTTATAAAATTATAAATCATTACATAAACAAATATACATGTAGAGGAAAAATGTATATAAAACACACAAACACAAATACATGTTGGTTTAAAATGTATATGAAAATTATATAAAATTAATAATTAAAGGCCTCGTTACTCAAACGTAAACGTAAACGTTACGGAACAGCTGTTCAGTTTTGCTTATCAAGCCTATGTGTAAATGATTACTCATACGTAAACGTAACGTAAAAGCATGCATCACCTTTTCACACAACAAATAACACAGTTCAAAAAAATAATTTTTTTTTTGTTGCTTTTGACAAGAACTGATTTAACTTTCATTTGGGGCTCAGTTTTTCAGTTCTTCTTTTTAAGACCTGCACTTTTTATGCAATCCTTAACAGTCTAGCTGCTGTGCAATGAGTTGAAATTATAACGATATCTCATACATTTTATATACAGAAATTTCAAAAGAGCACCTATAGTAATTCGAATATCCAATATAAATCTAAATAACCCAACCCCAAAGCTATATCAACAGTAAAAACCCTATTCCAAAATCTTGCTCATTATAATAAAAAAAAATTATTGTAGGCTGGTGTAAATTTATTTTATTTCGTTCGAAAGAAATGTTGACTATGTTGTTCCGTACATGAATCAAAATGTTGACAGAAACTTGTTGCAATTAGAAAAAATGTTGATATGTAGATTTTACATGTTTTTCGCAGCAAGAACAGAGTACTACTTTTGAAACATTTTTTCACAAACATTTCGTATGAAACATTTTTATATGCAATTTGACAGCTTTTCGTACGAAATGTTGAACTCAGTACCAGGCTTTAAAAATGAAATTGTTGTTGTATAATTATGTAAAAACTAATACATAAAAACAATCGGAAATTACTAGAATAAAACATTAGAACTATAAATAGGGCTACACATTAAGGTTTACAGTCAGTAGTTAGTTGTATTTTAAACGTTATAGAGTGTTAATAAAGCTTTAAAACGAAAAGTAACGGTGTTTTAGTTTACAAATATCGAACCCTTGAATAATAAAACGAATTATAAAGTACAATTCGTAACAATATAAAGATTTTTTAATTAAAAAATACATACGAGTATACGCAACAAATTTTATTGCTGGGTCTTAAGTAGTCTTTCACTTATATGTATGGTTAAAGTAGGCGTGGTGTTACATTTTGTATAATTGTCAACAACTAGCCCATGTATACACTTATCATTATGTGTAGGTATATTTGTATATGATTAGTGTTTACCGAGCTATTAAGATTTTACTAATTTTCCTATTCCACTTTTAACAATACCCGTTTTTGAGATAGATATCGGACATATCGTCGTGCGGGTGTTTAAGTGTTCTATGTGCCAAAAATGCATTTTGAGAAAATCGATCAAAAATATCACAAAAAATTTTGTTTTAAAGAATATATAACAAAGCAGACACTATTTATCTCCGAAACTGGACGGGATAGCCGAAAACAGATTGCAGGTTTCAAAGATTTGGGTTCGAAAACCTAAAGTGGCATCATTGACTCGAGATGTATAAAATGACGGATAGAGCACTTAAACGATATATAAACTTTGGTGATCGGTCAAGCGGTTTAAAAGTTATTATACGTTACAGAAACGATAAAAATAAGAGTAATATCTTTTCTCTATAATATTTATATTAAATTTTTTGACACATATTTGTAAACAAACTTTTTTTTATTAAATACTGGTTAAATTTTTTCATCAAATATTTGATACAAAATCTGCTCAATGTGACCGTTATTATTAATCAACAATTTTAGAAAATTTAAATTAACATTTCAATTAATCTTTAACATGAAAATTCATAGTTCTTAAACGTCTCATTGACAGTCAATTAAGACTAATAAAAATGCAAGAACAGCAACATATGCATGGATGGTTATTTAAATTAAGATCAGAATAGTAGTCTAAAAGAGATATGCTTGTATATGCAAATATGTACATTCAGATGTATATTCATAAATGCAATATATTTTTGTTATGTACTTACCCAGTAAGCAGACTGGCAGGATTTTAAATGGCATATAACTTTACTTCCATAGTTTTCTAAATCAGTAAATGCTTAAAAGTGAACTGAAAATAAATGAATGAAAAAATAAACTTAAATATTTTCCATTCTAGTCTATACATGAATCGGTTACAAAACTTAACTTTTGTATTCATTAAAAATATTTTGGTATGTGATGGAATACTGTTTTGATCGAAATTGAAATCAATTAAAATTTCAAGATGCTATAACTGCCAAATCTAAAAAGATTTGGAATTCTTTTTTTACTAGTAACTAAAATGACGATTAAAACTACTTCTGAGATTATTTAAATTTTAAAATAATTAAAACAGACAAGTTTCATAACACTTTGAAAATACAAACGTTTTCAATTTCGATCAAATTCTGAAATTTAGCAGCTAAGAAATCAATAATCCTCAACTTATAAAGCATTTTGACTCTGCTATATAAAACTAATTAATTTCTAACTCCATGATTATTACTGTATGGCCCTAAATCTCAGATATGTTGGCTGTCCATTCAAATAATTCAAAATTTTTTTAACACTTATGATTTTATTATAAATGGAAATTACAGTTTGATTTTCTTAAAACTATTACTATTTTAAGACACAAAAAAATAATTGTTTTCATGGGAAAACATACTTTTTCTTGTTGCATGTACATACATATGTATGTATTGTATTGTATGTATAAGAAAATATACAGAAAAAGTTTAAATATTTAAATTAAATGGGGGCAATAAGTTGCATGTTAAAAATTTTGAATTCATATTAATACACACAATTAAATACAAACACAAATATTTTAACAGACAAACAAGTCCCAGCAAACGTATAAAATTGAAAATATTTCAACAAAATAGGGGTATTTTAGAATACAAGCGCTTGATTATAAGAAATTAAAAAATAATTATTTTGATAGAAATAAAACTCTCTCTTTCTTTCCGTCTCTTTCTCTCTCTCTCTCTCTCTCTCTCTCTCTCTCTCTCTCATACACATTACCAAAATACAGAATTTTTTAAATAATCGTAAATAGTACCCGCCTAGAAAAAAAGTTTGAGATAGAAAAAGATTAAAAAACAGAGTATGACATTGTATTATTTTTATGCAATATTTTAATACTTTTGTAAAGAAAAAAAAACTCCATTGGTCTCTACAATAATCAAATATTTTTGACCGGGCACTGCCGACTCAATGGTCATTTAAATAAAATGGGAATCGTTTCTAATAGTTTGTGCAGATTCTTTGATGAGACAATCGTTTTATCAGAACACATACTGTTTGTTTGTGAATCCTACATGTCATTTTAGCTGTTTGTTGTAAGTTACTGGAAATAATGTAAAATGAGTAACTATTTTTGTGACTACAATAATATTTGGCAGTACTGCCTCGCATGAACTGTCAAAACCATTCGCATTTTGAAGTGGCACAGGTTTTGTAGAAAATAGGATGTAGATTATAGGATTTAAAAAAAAAATTGGCTTTTATGTCAATAGAAAATATAACTTTGGATATTTAAAGTCGTATACTAATTAAATCTCTTGACTTTAATTTCAGCTCAGCTTTTGTCCTTTCAAAAAAATCAATAATTTTTTACCCTGCCTTTGTATATGAAAATACTTTCATTAAAGCACCGTATACGTACGAGTATTATAAATAAAAACTCAAAAACAAACAAACAAATACAAAACTTAATAAAAATTTGGTTGTGATAGCCTTTTGATACTTTTGTGAAAGTACTTTCCTTTATGTTTAAGGATCAAGTCAATTTTTAAAAATTTAATTGAAATTCTAAAAATCTTTACTAATTTCTGTTTTTTTTTTTTGCTTTGATAGTTTTTATGTTCCATTTAATTTAATATTTTAATATTTGCTACACAGCTTTTCAAGGCGAATTAAATACAAAGTGTGATAAGTCATTAGTCGCCGTGGTGTAGTGATCAGTGTTTTCGCTTACTAAGACGAAGGCTCTGTGTTCGAACCCCAGCGACTAACTCTTAGCAGTCTTCTGACAAAAACTCATGAACAAGCTTATCAAGTCTGTCGTTCGGAGTAGACTTTAAACTGTAGGTCCCTGTAGTCATGGATAAAAATTAACACACACAATATGGGTGCGAGAAACAAGGCTGTAACCCTAAAACAGGGTTGTAATAGCCAATTATGTATGTATGTATGTGATTAGTCACTCAGCTGTTTATTCATTGTTGCTGGTGGTTGAAATTGTCCGAATGTATGCAGTATATTGAAGTGGGAGCTATCAAAACGAATTTCATTGTTGTGTTCGTTGGAAAATTTCTCGGACCTCTTCTAAGTGAATAAGATTGCTTTTATGTTTTCTTATTTCTAACATTCACATACAGAGAGTTTTTTACTCACAAATCGAGGAACGAGAACTCCTTGCAAAAGGATAGAGAAACGAGAAGTATTTGAAATATTGCTTAAAATCATCTCCAAGCTAAAGAAGTTGAGAAAAACAATTTATAAAATTTGTGTTTTCGTATTAAATTAAAATTATTGAGTACTAAGAAAGAAGTCCTAGAAAAAAAAATCTCACAGCAGAATTTTTTTCTATGGGGCCATTTGACACACCTAGTTAACTTGTACAAACAACTGCTGCTCTGAAAGATGGAATTGTTGACAAATGTGGTTCAAAGTTTTGTGATAAGAATGGACGTCTTTCAGCGCGTTAGAGGTAGAAATTTGGCAGATATCATATTCGTTATGAATGCCCATACTTCTACTATTTTACATTTGCAGCAATAAAATTGAATTTGTCAAAAGTAAAAGATCTAACCTAAAATTTGCCTACCCTTTCTTTTAAGTTTTATTAAAATATAGATAAATATTAAGAGCTAATTATACAGGGTGTCCCAGAACTCAACGTCAAGCCGAAATTTTGTAATTTTGGTGAACAAAAATCGGGTTACTTGAGTAAAAAACACTCGTTTTTTTTAGTATAAAACTAACAAGTATTGTATCATTTTGCAATCCTGATTAAATGCGCAAACTCTTAATGACACTTGCCAAGGCGCTTTAGTACATTTTTTAAAGGAGGTCCTTTCAAAGTTGACAAATATTGAAAATTTTTTGATTCATAGTTTAACAAATAATCTTAATTCTAGAAAACTTGAGGCAATTGCGTCATTATTTTTGACTGTGGTTCTAGAAATGTTATTTAGGATTATGGTTAAAAAGCTTAAATCAACAAGAATAATAAAAATTAACCAGAATAAACGAAAAATTGTTACAGTTTGACAAAATTTCTAGGGTTTTTTGTTTTTGAGTTCTGGGTTACCATTTTAAACTTCAGTAACTTAAATCGAATTTAAATTCAAGCTTAAAATGTTTGTCTCTAATTTTTTTTAACAAATCACTAGACCAATACATTTTAAACTTTTAACTTTGGGTTTGCTGGTGTTAGCTCAGAAGCCACAGCTGGTAAAGAGAATAAAAACAAAAACTTTTTTAAAGTATTTTTTCTCCTAAATATTTGAAAAATTCTAAACTTGTTATTAAATAAAGTGTTTAAAATGTTTCTCTTAAGTTGTTATTGTTGTTGAAAAAAATAAAACATTTTCCAAAGAGTAATTAAGTATTTATATTGACTTAAATGCTTAAAAAAAGGAAAAAGAAAACATATCCGCGTTTAAAATGATTTCAAGTAAAATGAATTCTATCTTATATTTTGCATTTTAAATTTTCTCATATTTTATTTAAACAAACACATTACTTGTAAAGGAAAATTTTAAATATAAAAAAATGAATATGCTTTAAAAAAAACATCTCAAAAAATAAAATAAAAATTAATTAAATGTTTAAATAAAATAATAATCTAAAGTTACGTTTACATTTGTCAAATATTTGAAAAACAAAAAAAACGCAATCACAATCAGTAATATAAAATGCACTCTATTTCAGTTTTTAAATAATTCCTTAACAAAGGCTTAAATACAACAACATTTTTGTGTAAAGTGATTCCATTAAATATTGGTTACGCGGTTTCATAAAATATTTGTCAAATCGTTGTGCGGGAGTTTATGTGCTCTTTACGCCATTTTTTATATCTCGAGTTAATGATGAAACTTTAGGTTTTTGACACCGAAATCTGAAACGGATTGCAGACTTGAAAAATTTGGGGTTGAAAACCTAAAGTGGCATCATTAACTCGTATTATATAAAAAATATGAAATGGCGGATAGAGCACATAAACTCCCGCATGACGAAATGTGAACTTAACCTTTAGAGGTAGACACTGGAGGTTTACTCTACAAAGGTTTACATCAGCAAAAAGAAAATTAAGTTCAACTAAAAAAAAAGTTCAACAGATAGTTCTAAGAATTTCGTACCCTGCATGAGTAAACATAGTGACTGTGGATTGAAAGTGAATATTTGACTCGCTTTGGGTTGCATTACAAGCTAGGCAGTTGCGAAGTTTTCCAACTCCTCAACAAACATACATTGTAGTCATAAATTATTTTACGGATATCTCTTGACGATACAAGATACATATACCCAATTCACAAAATGTTATATTGTTGTAGATTATAGTTAAATGTTGTAGATTATAGTTAAATAAATATATAAAAAAAAATAAAAAAAAAGTTTTCCAACTCTGGTGTATTAATACAACATTTCGGAAACATAGGAAAAATTGTCGTACATGTTGTAGTAGTTTTTGACATGGAAATTACCAACAACATTATGTACAATAGTTGTAGTTTGTCATAGTTTCTACCGATCTACGACAACTATAACATTTTGTGAATTGAGTAATAGTATCGTATAGACTTGGTCTTTTGCCTATAGCTTGCTGCTAATGCGCACGTTCTTATTTTACATATTATATTTATGTAAGTAAGTATTTATAAAAGTAAGTAAAGAATGCCTATATCCTAGTGCCTTTCGAAAGGGTCAGCATATTTCTAAAATGTTAAGAGCCCTAAAATATATTTGGCTTTAAGAGGAATTTAAACAACAAAAGTCATTACTCTTTATTTTTTAATAAAACCAATAATAATTTCTAAGAAAACATAATAATCGATTGTATAATTAAAAGAAATATTTTTAACGTTTTAAATAAAAGAGAACAATACATGATTTTATCTATTTTTGCTCTCAAATACGAGCAAATGGACTTCTTCCTATCAATAGCAAAACAGGTAAATATTAAAAATAGTTTAAAGTGCGAGCTCGATTTGCGCAACTCCTTTCACAACAGGCTACTAATTTACATTACATTCTTTATAGCTGCAACTATTTTTAAAAATTAATCTCGTATCAATAAGTTTAGTTGACCTTATTATTGATTAATATATAAATTTTTAATTAAGCTTTAGGTCGGTTAGATAATTATTATTTCGATATTTCGCTACTTTACAGCGTAGCTTCTTCAGGAAATATTTATTAATCGACCTAAAGTTTAATTAAAATTTTATATATTAAAAATTAAGCTCTCATTTTTATTGCTTTCTTTATGTATATTTTCCGTAATTTAGGGATTATTTTTACCAAAAGAATACCATCTTCAAAACATTTCTTACTTGCTAGTCCGCAACAAGTTTTTACTGTTTCTTAAATATATACGTATGTTCGAGGACCGTACAACTGAAATGATGAATTTTCATTTCTTTCTAAAAATATTTATTTCTTCATCAATATCTATTTTGTCCCCTAACTAATGGGTGTTTTTTATTGAGGTATAGAACTTTAAGTTGGCATCAACTGACGGCCATTTTGTCAGCTGTCAAGTGATTAATATTTAGTTTGGTTTGCCATTTCATCATGAACAGGTTGACAAAAGAACAACGCTTGCAAATCGTGCAAATTTATTTCGAAAATAATGGTTCAGTTCGCGAAGTTTACCGCAAGCTCCGTCCATTTTATGGTCGACATAATCGTCCATCAGAGCAATTAATTCGGTTAACCATGGATCGTTTTCGCACTACGTTTACTCTATGTGATAATACGCATCCGCAGAGACGTCGAACAGTGCGCACCGAAGAAACAATTGCCGCTGTAGAGCAAAGTGTTGAAGAGAACCCGAATGAATCGATTCGCCACCGTGCAAAGCAATTGGAGCTTTATCCATCAACTTTATGGAAGATTTTGCGCAAAGATCTTGGCTTGCGACCTTACAAGATCCAGCTTGTGCAAGAATTAAAGCCGCGAGACCATGCAATGCGTCGTGATTTTGGTGTATGGGCCGAAAATGAGATTGATCTCGATGCTGATTTTCATCGCAAAATTTTGTTCAGTGATGAGGCTCACTTTTGGTTGAATGGCTACGTCAACAAGCAAAATTGCCGCATTTGGACCACAGCTGTGAATTACGACAATTTTTGTATGTTGCTTCACGCTAGCGCTACATAACTTCAAGCTATTACTCTTTATTAACCGTAAGATCATATCGCAAGAGCTCATGATGTACTACACCATTGTGATCGACGAAAACAGTGAGCAAAACCTTCATATTACGTCGACCTTGCCTAGTTGCTTTATATACAATCATTCTTTATATACCCATAACTTGTCATCAGTTACTGATTCCCATCAAATGTTTAATGAACTTCGTTGCCACAAGTTTTCTGCCCAAAATTTGCGAAAAAATTGTATGGCATGGGCTAAACCAAAATGCGGTCATCTTCTGCAACTTCTGTAACAGTTATACGACGATTCTCCCCTTTTTATCATTTTGACTTTTTTTTATGTTATGAAACACAGGACGAGCGTCGTCAGTGAGCTCTTCTAGGCCTTCTTCGAAAGGCTCATACCGCTTGTAAACATTTTTCTGACTTATAGTATAATCACCATACACCACTCTCAACATTTCAAGTAGTTTTAAACACTTAATTCCATTTTTTACACAGATTCCTAAATTCATTATTTTCCGAAACAGAAAAACGCCGAATACAAGCGAAGATCATATGTTCGAGACAAATGAGCTAACAAAACGAAATCGCTAATTGAATGCACATATTATGACTAATTTTAGAATGCAACTTTTCAATAGGCCTTGTTTGACCATATATTTGCAGTCACTCAACTTACGATTTTTCTTTATGCAGAAGCGTCGTTAAAGAGTTTTAAAAAAATATGTATAGAATTCGTCATTGACAGTTTTTGTCGAATATAATTTTTTAATAGCATTCTGGAGAAAATCTTCCAGTCAAAAATATCTTCTTACAACGACAGACTGAGCGTCCTTGTAGTCAAGATTATTGCACAAGATTTTTGCGACATGTATTTGTACAAGTCGTTGAGGATTTGCATTAAGTGTCGACTACTCGAGAATGTCATAAAGTCTAGTCCCACTGGGTAAGATTAAAATTTTAGAACATTTTCATTATTTCTTTGAAAAAGTTGTTTGTTTTTTAATAAATAATTTGTTATAAAAAAATATTCCATAAGAAATAAAATTTTTTGAGATTTAAATATATTAACCAGTGGTTGATTATTGCAAATTTTCGGTATTTGCAACAGGCCAAATTTTTTCAAGTTGCGAAAATCGAGCTCACACTGTAATTATGGAAAAACCGTATTTTCTTTTGTCGATTTCAATTTCGATTGTGTTTCTGATTTTCCATTTCTAATTGAAGTTTCATTTTCTTTTTTGATATCAATTCTATTCTATTAAAAACATCAATAATAGAAACGACAAATGCATTCAGTTTTTGCTGTTTCTAAGAAATCTTTTCTCCTTTTATAATTTCAATATATTTAATTTCTTTCTTTATTTTTCTTTTTATTAGTTTGTAAGATATTAAATTTGTTTTCTAATTTGTTATCTATTAAATATAAATTGAATGTTATTTTTTCATTTTTGCAATTAATTAAACTAAAGTTTTGGGCTTTTATAACCTTTGGTGAGATTGATTCACTATGAAATTTTAAAAAGCAATGGTTTGGCATTGTGTCAGTTGCTTAAATAGCTTTTAGTTTTTAAATTACAATATCATTTAGGTAATTTTCCCTTCATCAATTAATTAATTAATATTTAATTTAATTATTTGCATTAAGTAAAAAGAGATGAAAAATTAAGGGTAAATTAAATTAAATGCATGTACAGTAGAGTAGAGGTATAAAAAATCTGAGATATAAACAGTGTTGTGTGGGAAATAAGTTGAAAAATATTTCACAAACCTTGTTTCGGTGAGAAACGGAGTATAAACAAGAACGCAATGAATCCTGTAATCTTACTTGAAATATTTATTCTTAATCAGGTTGTAGAAAAAAGCAATAATTTCTTATAGTGTAGCTTTAAAGACGATTTAAAACAACACGCTAACATTTTAAAGCTATTATAATCTTCCCAAATAAACCGATTTTAAACAATATAAATAACTAATTTTCTAATCTGGAATGGTTAATAAAAAAAATTAAAGTATTTATTTATGTAGTTTAATTAATGATGATAATGTTAGTATTTTGGTTTGATATATCGTCGTGCGGGAGTTTAAGTGCTCTATCCGCCATTTCATATTTTTTATATATCTCGAGTTAATGATGCCCCAAATTTTTCGAATCTGTAATCCGCTTTAGGATATCTCGTCAAGTTTCGGGGATAAATAGCCGAAAACGGATTACAGATTTTAAAAATTTTGGTGTAAAAAACATAAATTAGCATCATTAACTCGAGATTTAAAAAATGGCGTATAGAGCACTTAAACTCCCTCACGACGATATGATGGGGATTTAATATGAAAAATTGTTAGAGTAGACTTGTAAAAATCATTACCTTAATTTGTTTCACAGGAAATCAAGGACTATTAGTAACCAAAAACAATAGAATTTGTAATGCAGAAATTATTTAAGAATTACTATTTACACTCTGACTACAAAGTTACATACCAAGCCACACAGATGGACATTCTCTATTAAGTAAGTGTTCAGGTGTGTTAATGTGTGTTAAGGTGTTAAAAGTGTCAGTTTAAAGTTTAAACAAAGGAAGCAAATTTACAAATTACTTATATGCATGACATGCCCACACTAAAAACCCTATCAATGCCGAAATATCTACGTACATACACCTGTAACAACCAGAGTAATGAATTGAAAGCAAAACTAGTGAAATATGTAGAAAAACCAATTAAACCAATGAATCCATTAAAGCTGCTGAACAAAAACATTAAAATTAGTTTATTTGACAATTCACATGATTTTTTCAAAAGATTTTTTAGGAATTTTCGGAGTTACCTTTTAGACAAATTTATATAGGGTCTTCTAAAAGGGGCTTCCAATCTTGTACGGTTGGTAATGGCTATATTTTTGAAGCTTTTAAGTTAGTGGCCATTTATTCAGTTTGTTTTCCAAAATTACGGTGATATGTAGGTACAAAAACAAAAGGTGTGCTCCGTTCGGGCAATGTAAAAATAAATTTTAACCTACAAATCATCTTCAGATATGAGACCCATTTCTTAATAAATGGCAGCGTAAATAAACACAATTGTCGAATTTGGCACGATACCAATTCACATGAATTGCCAAAATAAATTGACCATGAAATCGCCAAACTTCGACAAAAAAGTCGTCAAAATCGTCGAATTGATTACTTCAAATCGTCAAAAAATCACCAACGAAATATAAATAAAAAATACAATTTTTTTACGGATTTTAACCAATATATTTCTACATGGCAACACATCTGGCTGGGGATCGAATATTTTATTTGGTTTTGTGGCAGTGTCGTCAGATTAGAGGATTTATCCCCAAAATGGGGATTTGTTTTTTCTTAAATGGGGATACAAAAATTCATTTGGGGATGGGGATTTTATTGAGAATAACTGACAAGTTTTCGGCGATTTTTAATTTTTTTTTTTCTTCTTTTTTTATACAAAAGTATGAGTTTATAAGGAAGACTTGCTTTATTATATAAATAAAAACACCCTATACCATTATGTTTCCGCCATCATTTTTAATAGATTTTATTGCAGAGGAATTCAGTATTAAAGGGTCTTTTTATAGTTAAATTACTTCATTCTCTATATTCCAACTCTCCACAAGATAACGACCCGAAACACACATTAAATCCAACAAAAGGTTGGTTTAAAAATAATAACATTGAAATTTTAAGATTTAAATCCAATTGAAAATTTATGGCAAATTGTCGAAGGAGCTCTTCAAGGAAAAAACATTTCAATCGAAACGTTTCAAAGACTTGTGGACTCAATGACAAAACGCTGCTTGGAGTTTATTTAAAACAGTGTTCGAAAATAAACTGTACATTATTATATGTACGGTTTACAAATCCAAGAACGGTATTTATTTTTTTAGTGTTTGTGTATTTCTACACAACCAGAATAAGTTGTTCTGTTTTTTGTTTTAAAACAGTACAGTTTTAGTGTTTGTATACATTTTAGTTTAGTGATCTTGGGTTATTTTTCAACAAATTTCAAAATATTTTCTTTTTTTGCATTTTTTATCAATCAGTTTAAAATAAAAAAATTTAAAAAAAAATTACAACAAAAAAAAAAATATTTTTCCTTTGTTTTTTTTCTATAGGTTAAGAACAGTATATTCGTTATGTAGAAAATTCAAAAATATTATAATGTTTTTTGTTTGTTTTGAATTTCCTACACAAACACTTTTAGTGTTTCTGTACATAATGTTCTACAGTACAGAACACTAAAGTACGTTTTATAAGGTAAATTTTCGAACACTGATTTAAAATATGGATAATTCCACTAACTACAGAGGTTAATAAATAGCAATCGAAAAGAATAATTTGGTTTAAATAATAAAAAAAGTTTCTTCTAGGCCTTCAAATTTGGTGAATTTATTATTTTTTTTTTTTTTTTTATTTTTTTTTTTTTTTTTGGCCAGACAAAATTAGTTCATTTTAACAACATTTTTCAATACATGGTTTTAAATTTTGATCTGAAGTTTTGTATTTTTCGTATTACTTTCGAAATTGGGGATAAAAACTGAAAACTATCTGACAGCCCTATTTTGGCAAAACTGAAAACAGCATTTCTAGAATGATCAGTTTTATCTTGATTTTTTTCTTTTTTTCTTGGCTATTATAGAATTTAAGTTTCGTTCACATATGATAAGTTTTTATTTGTTTGTTTTTTATTACACTCCAACGTCGAACTTATTTCGAGTATAGTAACGCAGGCCATTAGGTTTCATTTCGAACGCACATAAAATAACTTTGAATAGCAAATCTGTATTATTGAAATCAGAGTTGGGTTTATTGCATTGAATTTATAATGCATTATCGCTTCCACTACCACTAAACGACTTAGTATTAATGCAGCAATATTCCAGCCACCACTAAATGCTGATGGAAATAATTAACCACTAAATAAAACCATTTTAGTGGTAGTGGAAATTTAGTGCATTGAATAAAATAAATTTAGTGGTAGTGGAAATTTATTGCATTAAAAAAAACAAATTTAGTGATAGTGGAAATTTATTGCATTAAAAAAACAAATTTAGTGGTAGTGGAAATTTATTGCATTAAAAAAAACAAATTTAGTGGTAGTGGAAATTTATTGCATTAAAAAAAAACAAATTTAGTGGTAGTGGAAATTTATTGCATTAAAAAAAATAAATTTAGTGGTAGTGGAAATTTATTGCATTAAAAAAAACAAATTTAGTGGTAGTGGAAATTTATTGCATTAAAAAAAACAAATTTAGTGGTAGTGGAAATTTAGTGCATTAAAAAAAACAAATTTAGTGGTAATGGAAATTTAGTGCATTGAATAAAACAAATTTAGTGGTAGTGGAAATTTAGTGCATTAAAAAAAACAAATTTAGTGGTAATGGAAACTTAGTGCATTGAATACAACAAATTTAGTGGTAGTGAAAATTTAGTGCACTAAATGAATCGATTTTAGTGGTAATGGAAATTTAGTGCACTAATTCTGAATGATTAGCGGCTGGCAATATTGACAGTCCGCGCCATTAAAATCTTACCTATGGTGAACTGAATAATTTATTACATTTGAAAGTACTAAAATTCTTATTAAAACAATAACAACAATTATTTACTTTATACAGGCGGACTTAGTAAATTAAGAAAATAACATTCACTACAATTTATTTTGACATTGACTTAAGCTATGTATGCATATATTAATTTTATATTCATATATGAAGGTATATTAAAACGATAGTGGAACTGAGGTAGTGGAACTAAATTTCCATTCCACTATAGTGCCAATGGAGTTATATTCCATTACCATTAATTATTCAAAATTAGTGCACTAAATTTCCACTACCACTAAAATCGATATATTTAATGCACTAAATTTCCATTGCCACTAAAATTTTTATATTTAATGCACTAAATTTCCACTACCACAAATTTTTTTTTTTAATGCAATAAATTTCCACTACCACTAAATTTGTTTTTTTTAATGCAATAAATTTCCACTACCACTAAATTTATTTTATTCAATGCACTAAATTTCCACTACCACTAAATTCGTTTTATTTAATGCATTAAATTTCCACTACCACTAAACATAAGAGGCGATAATGCACTATTTTTACCACTACCACTAAATTTAGTGGAAAATTAAATCTAATGCAATAAACCCAACTCTGATTGAAATATATATACCTATACAAGAAAAAAATGTACTCAAAATAATCAAATTTTTTTTTAGTTTAGGGTCTTCAAATTCATTAATATTTCGCTACTACATCTTCTGTAGCGATGACGATGATTAAAATTTGTATATACAAAAATATTTTGTGTTCTGAAAATAAGTATTTTATAAAAAAAAATTACTTAAGGGCGAAAAAGTAATTTCCTTAAAATTCAGATTATTTTTAAAAATGCTGAATATTTTTCCAAAGTTTCTGGCATTGCTGGCGAAGAAGATCAAAGAAAAAAGAAGCAAAATACGTTTATGAAGGAAAAGAAAACACAACAACTAACTTTGAATGAATGTTTTTATTATTTTTTTTTTTTTGCTATTGCTAAACATTTGTTGTTTTTTATTTAAAATACCAAGCAGCAAAACAAAATCATTACAATAATTTTACACATGTAAAGTATTCATTCTATCACTGTTTTTCAATGTTACTGCTTTTCTTTTTTATTTCCATGTTTATTTGAGTAAATTTTTTGTTCCTAATATATCTTCTTGTTGTTGTTTTTAATACATGCACTTACTTTTGAGCATATTTTCTTGTAGTTTGTTTTGTTGTTGTTTTATAATACGTATACATAGGGAGTACTTGAAATTTTGTTTGTTTACGAAGAGTGATTAAGGAAATGTACAATAAAGCAATAAAACCCAAAAAATGCAATTTCTTCTTTTGGTTTGTCTATTTTATAAGTACATAGGTATGAATGTACAAATGCTTGTAATTTTTCTTTTAATTGTTCACAATACACTGTAAATATTTATGGATATACCTAGATACATTTTTTTTAAATATTATAAATTTTTGCGAACTAGTTTAGGCAAAACTGAAAAACTATTCCAAGTACTTTTGAACCGCACCGCATAACATCTGCTTTTCTTATTTTAAAACACTTGTAACAACTAATTTTGAGACTGTTTTATCAATACCGGTCTCCATACTTAACTGAGTGTTTTTTATTACTACATGAGTGAGAGTAAAAAAAATTGCATTTTTCCATGTGATAAAACGTTAATTTGTGGTGAAATTTTAAAATAAATAGAAAATAATCCTATAAGGATTTGAAAAAGGTAGTATCGGATATTAAAAGTAAGAATATGATTTCAGAATAAAATCGAATATCGAATACCCTTTTGGGGTATTTTTTCAACATTCTAGAAAATTTTTCCAATTATAATTTCTAACAATGTGACATGAAAACTACCACCCCACTAAGAGTACGTTCTTAATACCTACTATGTACCTATATTAACTAAAGCCTTACTCTCCTTTTTTATACTTTCAGTTTAGCGTCGAAAACAGTTTACACTAATGTGGTTCACACCATATATTCAAAATTATGGTTGTTCAAAGAGAAAAGTAAAGAGATTTTTTTTTCATTCGGCAGTATATTTTTAAACCTATGCAAAACCGATTACACTTCAGCTCTTGAGCGCCCATATGCTCTGCCAAGCGTTACAGACCAACATATATTAGAGCCTTAATGAAAAGCTATCTGTCAAAACTTCTCATGCCCATTCAAAATGTATGAGAGCAACCCAAATAGCGCGGCGCTATTGCTTTGCAATTGGAAAACTCATTTCTGACAATGCGTAAAAAAGTGGTTAGTTGCAGAACAACTGTTTTTTTTACAATTTTATCTGTCACTTTGTTAAGTAATGACATTTCAGTGGATTTCAGATAATTTTATGATTTTATTTCTCTTTATTGTTGTTATTTTAGAGGTTTTTTATCAAACAAGGTTGACACAATATTGACGCTTTTATTTCAGTTGTTCAATACAGCGATAATGGTAAGCGCAAAATTACGTTGCGCTTTACGCTGAGTTAGAACAATAATTACAAAAAAAAAAACAATGAAAGGAATTGTTTTTTTCAATTTGGCTGTACACTTTTATATGTAAAACCACTATACATTTTTTTATTCAGCAGTTGAAAATTCATAAAATTGATTTAGAGTTTTTTGACTACGAACATAATTCTGAAGCGAGTATTGTGATTTTAAAATCTTTGACTTTTTATATTTCAAGGCCCAGAGTGTTTTAAAATCATAAAATTTTAGCATTTTAGCTTAAGAGAATTACAGAGTAGGTCTCGCATTAAAATAGAGGGCCCACACCCTACAGACAAAATACAATAAAATACAGAAAGCTAATTTCGTAATTTTATAGTTAATATTCATTCTATGTAATGAATTATTCGAAGTCTTGTCACACACATTACGTGGTTTCTCTGTCATATTCTTCTTTTCTTTACCATCATTGTGTTTTTGTAATTGCCATCAGAATTACAACGATTTTTGATTTGCCTATTTTCTCATGATGATATTTATGTACGACCACATCCGTCGCTTAAAGCAGTGGAAAACAAATTTTTTGTATCCGAGTAATGTCTATGACAAAAGTTCGACCAACTCATTACAAGTATATAGAATAATAATATAATTCCAAAACCCGAAAAATTATTGATATTTTTTTTTTCAATTAACTTATTAATTGGATATTAAATTTGTTTTGATTAATAATTTAATTGGTTTAATTAACTTTTTAATGTTTTATACAAATTTATTGTAATACCTTTAATTAATATTACAATCAGCTTAATTGATAGCATTAATTTGTTTACTGGTGGGAAAATGAAAAATTTTTTAATTGAAACACGTTTTTATTTTTTTCTGTGTTAAAAGTGTGAGTTAAATAGTTTTTTTGTCAGGAGTATGAAGAAATCACAAGCGGAAGACGAAAACATGTTCAGTTCATCTGAATTAATTGAGAAATTATTGCAAATGTAATCTATGATATCATAAATTTCAGTATTGATATAATAAAGGCTACAAGTATTTTTCTGATAGACACCACGAAAAAAGATAGTTCAGTGTCATGAAATCCAATATTACGTTACAAAAAAATGTTTGCCTTATAAACTAAAATCAACTTTTGAATGGAAATGAATTTGAAATAGCAGATAAGAAAATAATTTTAATTTTAAGCTGAAAATGCATGTATCTTGTAGGAAAACAGCCAACCACATAAAAGTTTTTTTTTTATAAACTTTCTAGGATATACAGTTTTAGAGAAAAGTTAACTGTGAGGAACTCTTATCATAACAGTCCAACAACTAAACTTAGTCTGATACAAACAGGAATTAAAGCGTCAATGTACGTACTTATGTATATACGTACATGCACACATATGGCAAAACATCCTTAGAAAGCACGTGTTATCTTATTCCACTCCAGCTGCTACAACTTTTGGCAGTGCTATCGCATCTTGTGAGTTAACAATTTGTTGCTTTTCACTTTAGTTGAAATAAAAATACACGTGCGTCTGCAAACTCTCAAAGGACATGTCACTCAATCTCTGTTTTAAAGGATTATGCGCAGTTTCATTTGGACTGCAACAAGTGTTGAGTGCTTATCGTTAAGTTACAAACTGTGATTTTAACTGCTGGCAGTCACCTAAAAGTCATATATGTACCTATAATTAGAAAAAGGAGTATGACTCTCCTTCTCCAGTGTTTTGTTACTTATGCAACAAGTATTTCGTATTTCCTTTACCTTTTACTTTAATTGTTTCAACATTTTTATGTAAAAAATGATTGCATGTCGTATGTATGTATATGCATACTTACCTCAGTTTATCATCATGAATTAGATTTCTTTAAAAGTAACGTCCTTAATTTATATTTTCTTAGCTGGTCTTACCTTAATTTTAGAATCATGTTGTCAATTCGGATAGTTTTGACATAAAAGGTAATTGAAATGAATATCAAAGTAGAAGCATCAAAGAGAAACAAATGTGATTTACTTAATAGATATTGTTAGAGATAAAAAAAACGAAATAAAAAATTGAAATAAATTCGAGAAGGAGAGCAGGAAACAAGATTACAAAACGTACAAACCCGTATTCATTATGTGGTATCAGATATTTAAAAACAATTTAAAATTAAAAATGGACTGATTCAAGTTAAAAAACCGGCGGAATATATCTTAACCAGTTGCGTGAAATCCAACTTATAAACGATATTTTAAGAGCTATTTGGTATAGACGGTCCCACTGTTTCTCTCAAATACTGGCTTAAAAGCAGTTTAAGGCATTCTTAAAAGATAGGAAAGTGTGTACTATTTCGGCAATACAAAATTTTTATGTAAACGATTTTTTCTGTAGCAACAGGATTAGGTGTACTATTAGGTGTGTTTCTTTACTTTTTGGGAAAATTTCGGTAAATAGAGAGTAAACAACAATTTCTTTCAATAAGTGACAAATTTACCCAAAAGTACGGGAACGCTAAAAAGCAAATATTTTACCCATTCACATAAAAATATGAAAAAACACAACTTTATGTCACACACATACGTGTGAACGTGCACTTTCGCAAAAAATAAACGACAATAATTCGACTTATACACGTTAACTAAGCCAAAGAAAAACTTTTTTATATAAATATTGAATTAAATTATACTATAAGCCCTTCACTGCAGATTTATAAATATTTTTTAATTCAACTTTTGAAATTTTGTTTAGTTTTCTGAACCTTCATTTTTGTATTATTTTTTAAATAGCTGATTATTTGTTTACTTGCACAAACTAGCTCGAAGAAAAAGTACGGTCTATTTCGTGCATAAAGAAGAAGAATGTTACTTTCTCAAAATTTCTCTCATTTACTCATATTTTGTTTACGGGAACTCTTTTTGGTAAAATTGGGATCCCGCAGGCGCCCAATATGGAGTAAAGAAACAGATAATATTTTTCAATGGTTATTACTGCAAAATTAATTAGTTAATATTTTAAAAACCTCTTTGCTAAATTTAAAGTGACAATGTTATTTTAAATTACACATTCTGATTTCAAGCTCAGAACTGTACTGTCAATAGTTTTGATGCTTTTCCAAGTTATTGAATGCAAGTTATATTCAAATTTTTCGTAATAATTCACTTACATTTGTAGCGCGATTCAATAACATATTTTTAGGATAATCACATTGTTTTCAACAGTAAACAAAAGAATTGTCGATATTGCTATTCATTATCTTTTGTTTTCGATAGTCCCAATAGCTATTGTCTTAAACTAACGACAAAAATTTTCATGGTATTTATTCAGTTGGAAAATCGTAAAATTTTTTATTCTGAGATTTTGTAGAGAGATGTGTCTACGCTATTAACTAGTTTGTTTGAGAACCATTTTTGTATGCTTTTATATCCAAAGAAACTAAAAGTTTGTAACTTTGCTTTTACTTTCTATCCATTTTAATTACCAATTACCCAAAAACTGGCTGATTTTATACGGTGTTGCCCCATTATAGTAATTTAAACATAAAGAAAACCAGAGTTGTCGGCTGTCTCCAAAGTGTACTTAGTGAATCATATAATCGTTACTGCCAACCAGAGTAGGAAAATAAACAAAACGAAACATTTGATCTCATTTTGTTTTGTTCTTTACAATGAGTAAAACAAAAACAAAAACAGTGAGAACGATTGTCCCTTTTGTTTTTGTATATTGTTTTTGTTTGTGAGCACTACAAATATACTAACTCAAATGTGCGTAGGTAGAACAACAAATGAATGAGAAGAAAAAGAAAAGAAGAAGAGAAAAAAGAGCAAATTATACGAATGTAACGGAATAACAAAGCAAGCACAAGAGCGAAAAGCGAATTGTTTTATTTGCGCTCTTTCTCATTTATAAAGTATTTATTTTGGTTTTGCTCATATGCAATATGAATAAAAAAAATTTGAAAAGTTTATGACTTTGTAGAAACGTTTGCGAAATGTTTTGTTTGTTTGCCCAGTCTGCTGCAAACAATAAAAATTGTCGACTTCTTTTGCTAATATCGTATTGTTAAAAGTTACTGAATCGCGGTACTGAAGAAAGTCTCATAAGATTTGAAATCTTGCTCAAAATCTAGTACGTCTGCATTTCATTCTTATTATGGCAGTTAGGGAGAGTTCATAGTAATACATACATAATTGACCATTACAATCCTTTTTCAGGGATACGACCTAGCTTCTCCTAGCACCCACCGACTTGAAACAATCATTTACCGTCAGAGCTTTTGCCAGAACACTGCTAAGAGGTAGTTTTTTTCAAGATCTCAGAGCTGGGATTTGAACAAAGAGCTCTCGTCACAAATTTAGTTTATTTAAGTTTTCCATTAAAGCGTTAATGATAAAGACTGAATAACGCTCCAGTTTGGGTTGGTCTATTAAAAAACGAACACAAACTTTAAAGTGTTGTCAGAAACAATATTTCGTTTACTATTAAAATTCGTGCCTTTTATTGCCATTTATTTTTTATTCTTTTTATTTCTTATTGAGTACTAAACATATATTTCCTTTCTCCTGGAATATTTCCTAAATTTAAGTTTCCTTCCATTTTTCAATAAAAAAAAAAAAAAAAAAAAAAACAAAAACTAAAATGGCAAAACGTAACTGGTTAAATTTTTGCTGACACTTTGAAGTTTGTTTCAATTACATTTTATGTCAAAACTATCAAAGTCGACAACGTGATTTAAAAATTACAATAAAACCAACCAACAGCATACAAATGAGAGACTTTACCTTCTATGAAATCTAATGCAGCATTTACCAGTTTGTTATGTGCAATTAAAACATTTCTTATAATCGTTTGCAAGGAAATGTTGCAACGGACTGAAACGAAAAGAACTTGTTGCTTTATGGCATACACGACACGCTAAGAAAAGGGAATCAGTCCTTTTCTACCTATTTGACTTCTAAACACTCAACACTTGTTGCATGCCATGGAAAAACTGCGCATAATCTTCACAAACAGTGATTGAGTGAGTTTTATATTTTGAGTTTATGCAGACACAAGCAAAATATCCTTTTACCAATAATATAAACAAAAACAAAAATTATGCAGATTGTTAACTCAGTATAGATGATAATATTGTTGTAACGCAAGGAGTGAGGAAACACAACACGTGCCTTTAATGCTGCTTCAGCACACATTACTTCTTTGGCGATTAAATTCCTGTTTGCAACATTTTGACTTTATTTTGTGTCCTCTTATCATAAAACTTTTTGTCAGGCATTGTTTTCTGAACGTGTGCATATCCTAGAAAGTTTAAGGAAAAACTTTTCTGCCGTGAGTTTTTATTACATATTAAAATAAAATTAATTTTAATGCCGAATAAGCCGTAATATAAAATTATATTCATTTCATCATGTTATATTTTCAAAATTCACATACACTTTAGAGCCAAAGTTTTTCCACTTACGGTACGAGTATATAAGATATGAATGTATGTAAACGCATATCAAAAGTTGTAAATGTTGGCCAATTTTTAAATTTTCTTGATATAACATTATGATAATGATAATGAGTTGTTTAACATAATTTGTAATTCAATTCAATTTCAGCCTATACGAGTGCGATACTATTCATGTGTGTGTTAATGGTATAATGAAATGATATATGAAGAGGTGGCAAAAGTTGTAAAGTTTTAATTGGCTAACTTTTGTAATTACATCTGTAACCTCATATACATAGATATGTTCAGCATGTACATACATGTAGGTTTGCATATATAAGAATGTACTTTTAAATGTTAACATACAAGCATAGGTAAGTACGTATTGTTATTTTGCTTATCAAAATTACTCCGCGTTTATAATTTTGATTTTCCATATATTCTAATTTATAATTATCTATAAAGTAAATGGAATTCATTAATTAATATTTGTTTAATATACTTTCTTTCTTAATGTTTAAGGTTTTAAGTAAACATGCAGAGAGACTTGGCCTGCCCTTTAACCTACACTGCAGAAAATGCGGGGATACTTCTGAGAGTAAGACAGTAGTTCACTTTCTTTGTGACTGACAAGGTCTGGCAGCCAGATGTTTTTTGGTGTGCTTTTTTTCGCAATGTGCGAACCTAGACCCCTTTGCTTCACTTCATTTATATGCAGCTCTGGTTGGCTGTGGCTCTTTTCCCATTTTGGGTGAATTCAGTTTGGTCCTGCAATGATTTCAAAACGGCAACTTGGACTTGCTCACGTTTCCGATTAACTAGCCATTTGACCTACCTACCTACCTAGCTAAGGACTTTATATCTTAATATGAAGCTTTACAGTAGACCAAGAAATGGCTTCTTTAAATACATTTTAAGCTCAAAACCAAAGAAATGAAATTTTTTTTCTTTTTAAGCGCTTTACAAATTAAACGAGACAAGTTGCTGTCTATTTGATCACTCAAAGATGTTATACCTTCTCCCGTGAATGATCAACAGCACTTGCTCCATCTGTCGCAGCATGTTGACTCTGAACTGGTAAGTTCAGTAAGAAGAAAGTGGAATGTCAGGGCGAGGTTTACTATAGATGGACTTGGATGGATGGAAGGGGGAATCTCTTATATTTTTCAATTAAAATCTAGAAGAACCGTAAATTTCTTTAATTTTTCACTTTTGTTGGGTATTGAACTTAAGCTGTATGCTAGCAATCTAATCAATATGCCAAGAACTCCTTTAATAACAGCTGATTTTTACTTTACAGCTGTGATTTGCTTCATCTCTGTATGTATACACTGTGGTACTAACCATTCTTCATTTAATTACCAACGCAAATTTTGCAGTGCTAGCAACCATGGCGTATTGGTTATAAGTGGCGCTGACAAACCAGTTGAGCTACTTTTTGTTGACAATTTGTAAAGAGAGTTGTCAATTTTTTCTTTGTTTTATATAAATTGTTATTACCTTCACACTTTTTGCTTTGGTTTTTTTTTGACATCATCAAAAGGCAATGTTGTTTTTGTTACTGTTTTACTTGTTGCAATCTCAAAGGCATCTAATGATAAGTGCGTCGTCTTTATGTTAATGGTCATATGTATGTACTTCAAAAATATCAAATTAGGAACGAAACGACAACAACATATAACAACAATTAAAACTACAACCCTGACTGGAATAGGGCCTATTAGTTTCTTCTAGACATATTACTTCATCCAAGTGATTTTGTCATTTGAATTTTTTTTTTTTTTAAGACCAATACTCAGGGGTAAACCCCTACTCATGCAGTGCATTGTATTGGAATGTGAAGATGGTTGATAGGTTTTTTTTTTTTTTTGTTTTTTTTTTTCATAAAAATTTGTATATATTGCGCCTTTTATTGTTGATGAAACAAGTTGCTGAAAATTTGTCCACTCAAGAGCCAGTGTTATACCTTCACCCTCGAATGATTAGACAGCAATTGCCTCATCTGTCGGTGGATGTTTACCTGTGAATGGTGAGCGTCTTCAGTAGATTAGCTGTTGTCTTCCCAGAAGGTGGTTTGGTTTCTGGTGGAATGGATTAGGGGGCGATTTCTTGCAGATGGTCTTGCTGGAGGGGGGAGGAACTCTTTTTTTCTTAAATTTAATTTTTAATTTAAATTGTAATTTTTAGAAAGTCGCAAATTTTTATTTTTATAATTTTGTCCTTCGCTGGGATTGAACCTTGGTCGTGTGAGTTTCTGTGCGAGCGCTCTACCACTATGCCACGACCCCCCAAATTATTACATTATAATTTATTTATTATTACACTATAAAACTGCCCTCATACATAAATTGGATTTTATTTGACGAAAAGCTAGAATATTCAAAAGTACACAAATTATGACGATAAATTACATATTTATAGAGTGTTTCACAATATAAAAAAAGAGTGCTTAAACTCCTTGTCTAAGCATAAGAGAACTCAGTAAGAAGCCGAATTAAGGTAGAAGTCCATAGCATGCGTTACGTCCTTACCAGCAGTTACAATGTATGTCAGCTCTTCAACTCTTAACGCATCTAAGAGTTAAAATTTTTTTAACTTCTATACGTTAAATGCGTTGCCAAATTAGCCAGTAACTTGTTTTATAAAAATTTCTTATTTTAATATTTTTTGACAGACGTGCGAAACACACAATTTGTGCGACGCAAGTTATGTATTTCTACCTTTAAACATAACTTCGAATGACATCCTGTTAATGTTCAGAATCTAATTCACATATTTCAGAGATGATTTTTTTAATAATTTTAAACTTTACCTTCGCATTTTTAAATTTACTTTTATAAAAAATTTTATTTAAAATTTTAAGTATAACAGCCTGTTTCTAGAACACGAATGGTTTCTGACATTCGTCTTTTTATATGTGAAACACTAACAAGAACACTCAAATTTGTTAGTGTTTCTCATATAAAAAGACGAATGTCAAATACCATTCGTGTTCTAGAAACAGGCTGTAAAACTAAAAAAATTCTTACAATACATATTACCAACTGTCAAAAAAAATATATAAAGAGAACTAAAATCATTAATGAAAGACTTATAAAGCACCAATTTAGGGCTTTTTGTTATTTTGTAACTCGACCCAAAAATTTGGAATTTAAAACATCATACGAGTATGATAATGATAAGAATGTATTTAATTTTCTGCAAAGTATAAAATTTATTAGATACGATGGCTCGAGAGAGAGAGAGAGACTCGAGTTTAAGCCAAAGGATTTGTTAATTAATTTGGACAACTAATTTTAAGGGAGTTTAAATGTCATATGGCATTAGATGTTGTTGAATACTAATTTGGTTTGTGGATTGTTATAAAGGAAACAAGTAATATAATACATCTTCTATATTTCAAATTAAAACATCTCAATGTACATCCTATATAGGTACCTATAATTATTTTCTTTTTTTAATTTTCACTTAAAGCTAAAAGAAGTCTAATGCCCGTATTCATAAAAAATAAAATAGTTTTATTATTTGCTTATTTGACAATTACTCCATAGAAATATGTCAAATAAGCACTATAATTGAAACCAATTTGTTAATGCCTATTTTTTCATTTACATTTCTATTGAGTGTAAAAATATTTTTATACCTATGGTTTTACCACGTTTTATAAACGAGATAAAACGATTTTTTTTTCAAATTGGATTTCACCACGATTTGTTTTAATGGCTTGGCATCCCTAGAAGTATAAACAGCACTCATTTAAACTGCCGCCTGTTTATTATAAGCAACAACAAAAGAAAACACTCAATTAAGAAGGGAAACACTCATTGGTAAAACAGACATAAATTCAGTTGTAATTTGTGTTTCATTGTGAGAATAACGTGGACGAGTAAATGGCGGCTAACGGTTAATGAAAAGTTGTTTATAAGAAAAAATAAAGCACAACCAATTTTATTTCTCTCAACAATTGAAAAAGTGTTAAGAAAAATTGCCACACTAATAATTAAAAATTCCTATAAAAGAGATAAAACCAACAAATTATTAAAAATATTTAAAATAACGCAAAAAAGAAGAATAAAAATTACAAAGAATGTGCATTCTGGGTTTATTTGTGTTTGCCTAAATATTGTGTCACTACTCTGACAACAACCACAAGTACAAGATTAAAAGTAAAACAACAATAACAAAAAAAAAGTTGAAAAACTACTTTTTGTAAAAAGTGACTACAAGCATTTCAAGTATTAATCATAAGAAAGCGAGGAAATGAAAATTAAATCGTTAAATAAGAAAATTTAAAAGAAAAACAAAATTGGTTTAAAATGTTACTTATAAATTAATAGTTTTAAACAGAATTTAAACAAAAATTGGCTAAAATAACAAAAAAAATTAATTAAAATCCAAAGAAGAAATAAGAAAAACGAAATCTTTTTTTTGCCATTTACCCACTACTATTATTCGTTTGTTTGCCTTCTTTTTTACATTGTTGTTGCCTGGCTTTAATTGTGTGTTGTCTTCTATTGTTACCTTTTTCGTTTTCTTATTTTGTTGTTTTTCTGATCTTCTTTGTTAGTAAAAGAAATAATTAATTTGAGCGCGAGGCAGGTGTGTTTTTAAGTGAGAGCAAGAGCGTAAATATAAAGAAAAAAAAAAAAGTATAAAAATTAAAAGATCGTTTTTAAATTTGTGCAACTCTTTTACTCTATAATTATTGCAGTGTGTTAGTGCATGTATGTTTTGTTTGATCAAATGAGTTGAAAACAAAATAAATCATAAATGGAAAGAAGAATCATTAAACTGCAATAATAAATAAGAAAATAATAAAAAAAATTAATTAAAATAATTAAGAAGTACATGTGTTTTTATTTAAATTTTTATCCTCCTCTGAATTACATTAATTTTTTCAAATGTAATGGAGGAACTTGAAAAGCGATCAATGGCCGTCAAGGTGAATTCTTTAAAAAGCTGCCATAACTCCAAGTGTTCATCATCACCATCAAAAGTATCAACAAGAACAACAACCAAAATGTTGCCCATATTATCAAAGATTAATTTGTGGATTATATTAAAAATCTTTGTGGTGCTGCTACTTCAAACCGCCAGCTGTCATTCTATAGGTAAGCAAGCAAAACATTTTATTATTGTGTGTGTGCGTTTTTTCATTATTAATAAGAATTTTAATTTTAATGCCTGAAATTTCAGTCATTTTCGTATGCACACATCAATTTATCAGGAAAAAAATTTGAGCATGTAATTTAATTTTTTGTTTGTTTCTGGTTTTAAATTCCCTACTTGTTTTCTTGAGATTTTTTATGCAACTCAAGTAGTGAAACTATAATAAGAAGTGAGATGCCAGATTTTTTTAAATAGTTATCTTCACTTTGCATATGTTTTTTGTAAGCCAGTGTTTAAGTGGTTATTTTTATAATTTTAACTTCCGGGATTTATGAGTAAAGTTACTCTTTTTGGTTCTGTATATAACTTAAAATATTATTTTTAATTCTATACACATTGAAGCACTGAACGTTAAACAATTTTAAAACTTCCTAAGCCAAGTAACGCCACATTTTGCCGGGCTGTCAAAAATACTTGTTGTCTGTCATTGCCATTAAAAAACACGTCTTTTCTGTTGATCAACTCTTATTGATCCTTCATAAATTCTTTGTTCAAATAAGAATTAACTGTTTCGCAGTATGTTAGCAGCTGATAATGTATAAATACCCTCCAAATTCACGAAACACTCAACATAACTTTAATTGCTATTACTGGATGGATTTTAATGTTTTTTGATTTGCTTTCTACTTCTTAAGTTTTATTTCAAGAACAATTTGACCTTAATAAGTGCACTAGATTCCAAAGATTCTTATTTTTATTTTTAAATTAAAAAAGCATTATTACACGGTAAATATAAAATTAGGAGTTTGTTATGTAAACAAACTGCAACTAAAGTTTCTTTATTTTTCAATTGTGGAATTTATCTATAACTACTAAATTTTAATACATTATGTCGTATATATTAAACATTTTGATAATTAAAAGGAAAATTATTTACAATTAATGGAGCTCTAAAGCAATACATTTTTTATTTAAAAATTACAAAAAATTATTTTTCTAGCATACGATATGCTGGACACCCGGGTTCAAGACCTAGAATTTTTTAAAAATAATTTTGTTTAGTCAGAAGCGCTTTAATAAGATCAAAGTTAAATTCTATAAAGAATGTTATATAAACGCACTAGATTTTGAGCAACATTTGAAATCTAATTGATAAGATTTTGTGCAGATGTGACTGCACTATTAAACGAAATCCATTTCTTCTTTCAAAATATAAAACTGGCAACGTCATTGTCTAGATATTTCTGCATTTTGTTTATTTGTTTACGTTTTAAAATGGAAAAAACAATCTCATTCATTTGACGACGATTTATCGCACATGTCTTAAAAACTTTTTGTTGTGTTTTAAATAAAAAATAAACAATGCAATTATATATAGTTGAAATATAAATAAAAATAAATAACAATAAAAACAGAATATTTTCACAGAAAATGGAACATTTTAGCCGTTATTTGTTTATTTTTTCTTCACACTCTCATAACAACTGGGTTATTTTCTGAAGTGTTAAGTTCACACTGATGCTTGCGACAAACAGACAGGCAGACAGACAAATAAAAAACTATTTCTGTAAAGTATTTTTAATCATAACGATAATCCAGGCCCTGATAATCCAGGCCCGATTGTATTATTATTACTTATTATAAATAATCTGCAATTTATTAAATTTTACTTACAATTTTATCTCTTGAAAGAAATTTTTTTAGTGTTTTTTATTTTGTACTTTAAGTTTTTCTCTTAAAATATTAAACATTTTATTAATAAATTAATAAATTAAGTTTTCTAAATAAGGGAATTAAAGAAAACAGATTTTGACATTTGGCTGTAAACAGCTATTATTTTGTGGGTCATGTGAACCTACCTTGTTATGGTTGTATTATGATTTTATTGCTTCAAACAGCTCTTGGTATACCTTCCTTTCCGTTATAAAAATATTATTGTATTGCGCCTTTTTTATTTTATTTTTTTTTAATTAATGTGAACTTGTCTGTTATTTTTTAAAATATAATTTTGCTGCCACAATAGCTAATTTAGTCAGTTCTTGATTTTCAAGAAATTAATTTATAATGAATTATTTAATATTTTTTTTATTTTTAAAGCATAAAAAATTCTATGACTGTATAAATAAATCTGTTTTTCTTTTTACAAATTTGTTGGCTTTTTATTGATAAAGTGTTTGTATTGATTGTATCGTGCTTGTGTGTTTCAATTAATGTTTTTGTATGCGAAACATATTTTTTCTTTTTATTTCCAAATATTTGTGTGTGTGTCTTTAAAGCATTTTAATATTTAATTTTATTGAGAAAAACTTACGCAAATATTTAAGCATTTTGTTTTCATTTCTTTAAATTTGACGGCCATGTTAAATCTGAATATAAACATTCAATTTCAATTTAAAATATTGAAAACAAATTAATAGTGGTAATCACTTTGCGAGGCAAACGCTCTAGCAAGCTTTGCAAACCAAACAAAATACATTTTGTTATTAAGGGTACTCACGAAGAGCCATGCAAACTATGCAGAGTGTGTAAAAACACATCATATTTTTTCAATGCAACAACAAAATATATACATTCGCCATTTGAGTCGGTAAGTCCGGCAGCACCAGGTCAAATAAATACTTAAAAAAAATACAATTAATTATAAAAGGTCGCTCACGATCTATAGCCATTTGCCCAGCAAATTTGCTTTAATGTAGTTTGCACAGATTCAATCGTGAGTACCCTTATTGTTTTACACGGTTTGCTAACACTTGCAAGAGTTTTTGCAAAGAAGAGTGACTACCGCTAATATAAATTTATGGAGAAAATGTATTTTTATAATTTAAAATAAATTAAAGCGATTGTTAAAAAATATTGAAAAATAATTAATCTATTGAGTAAGCATCAATCAATTATAAAAAGAAAAAATCTTGTTTTGTTAAACTTAAAAATGACAACTTTAACGTACTCGTACACTCGTCTCACTTAAAGTCTTCACCCATCGAATTGCAGACTTTGGCCACTGTCGTTTAATATGCAATATATTCTCAAACGAAAATCGATAACAAAATTCTTAACTAATAATTTTATATTTTTCCCTCGTTTAATTGCCCTACATTTTATTAAATATAAAAACATTTTTATAAATTCATATATTTTTTTTTGGGTTTCTAATTTGCATTTTAAATTTATTTTACAAAAAAATACCCCATTTATTTAAACGACTAATTGGCTATCAATTAAATAATAAGAAAGGAAATTAAGAGAAATTGCAAGACAGCAACTTAAATGACCAGAACAAGCAAGACTAAACGAAGAAAGAAATTGTTGATTTTAAGTAACGAGGGCTATTGTTACAAGTTTTGTTTTCTTTTTAATAGTCTTTTAACTAAATAAACAATTTTAATATGAATTAATGAAATGAAATATTGAAATCAAGATCCATTTGCAAAATTTCATTCACATTTTCAGAAACTGTTCAACCAGAAGCGCAGTAGTTTCTTACTACGAGTCAAAAAAATCTTGGCTTACAGATCTTGTAGCATAAACTCCGTACATTTACCGAATTTATTTGGCGTAAAACAGTGCTTTCAGGGTTTTTTTGTGTCTCATCCCCAAATTCATACCTAAAATGATATTCGTGATATTTTATATTTGTTTAATAAATTATTTAAAAACTAACTTTCATCAACTTTAAATTTTTTATAGCCGAAAATCTCCAATAATCATGTTCTGCACCAGTTCCGGTAGTTCTTTAAACGGCTTTGATGCTTAATAGGAAAAAATATTTTCACAAAGTAGGCAATGCTAGAACATGCATCTTTGCCCTAGATTCCGACCAATTCACAAAAGGCACCTTTCTTTTCTGTGACTCATAAAACTTTTCGGCACGTTTTTCCAGGGACCGTAAATAATGATTATTGTTCGTTTTTTTAAATCAAAAAATCAATCACTTAGAACATACATAAGGAACAATTTTTTGCACCATTATTATTATTTTTTAACAATCTTTGCATATCCGTCATGATTTTAAAATTTTTGATTTTTAAAGTTTTCTTCAATGGTAATGATTATTTTTGAGTAATATTGATAAAAATCAGCCATAATCATTATTTTTGAGCAAAAGAAATAAAACTCAAAATAATCATTATTTATGATTTTTATTTTTTTCGCTCAAAATAAAACTCACTTTTAATTTACGACTTTATATATGATGTATGAAAAAAATAATTATATAATTTTTGTGCAAGAAAATGATATATAAAATAACAAAATGAACAAGCATTTCTTAATACTTTTTTCTTTTATTAGTTCTGACCAAATTTTTAATGTAAAAAACCTCAAAAAAAAGTCATACATTGAAAGTGAGTTTTATTTTGAGCGAAAAAAATAAAAATCATAAATAATGATTATTTTTGAGTTTTATTTCTTTTGCTCAAAAATAATGATTATGGCTGATTTTTATTAATATTACTCAAAAATAATCATTACCATTGAAGAAAATCTTTAAAACTCACAATATAATCATTATTGTGTAATTTTTATTATAAAACTTATAATGATTACGGTCCCTGCGTTTTTCATTTGAAATAACAGGTTTTACTATATTGGCAATTGAACCAACATCTATCTGTTCTATTGGGTGGGTTGCAGCAAAGGTTAGGTAAAAATATTTATAATTTTTAAAAGAATTAAGATTATCGCAAAAACATTTAGGCATATAGAGCAGTAAGGTTTTCAAGTACAAAAACCAATTTTTTCTACTTTTAAACGTAAAACTTTGTGGATGTGTGCTTAGTTCTGCTTTAAAGTCATATCGTAATTTCATTACTTCCAGTGATAAATATGCTGAGTCTGTTTTCATCGTATTTTCTCAATGTTATCTTCAACGTTCAGCATAGATAACAGCTTCGGTTTTAATATTCTGAAAGCTAAGGATAGGGGGAGTGGCGTAGTATAGTGGTTAGAGAGCTCGCTTACAATACCAAGCAGCCAAGGTTCGAGCCCCAGCACTGGAGAATATGAAAAATATTTGTGCGGCATTTTCAAAGCTTTAAATTAAATTAATATATAGAGGTTCCCATCCCACTGCCAAAGAGGTCCATCCCATAGAAATCAGCCCCTAACATTCCACTTTAAACACCTTTGCGCCATAAAATGAATGATCAGGAGAAAACGCCACCTACTGGGTCAACAGGCAGAACTAAAAGCAAAACTTAATAGAAAAAAAAGGATCCATTAATCCATCTTTCATTCCAATACAATGCTGCCCAGCATGAGTAGGGGTCTTATCCTCTTCTTAACTGCTTATCTTTTATGCTTACCTCCTTACTGTATTCTCATAAGAATACTAGTATTAGGATCTTAGGCTATTAAATTTCATACAATAAGTATAATAAAGATCCATTAAAATATTCGAATTTAATTCGAAAATGTATAATAATTATAAATTTGCTGGCCAGAGCACATAACCCATTACTGATTAAAAATTGGTAATAAAAGGGTAAATTGTAAAATAGATATGAAATTCCGGTTACTTAGAATATGGTAACACTTACATTGAAAAATATGTTGAATTTGAATAAATTTCAACAAATAGTTGAATTTGAAAAAAAACTTACCTACTTACGTGAATTTTTTCGTATAAGCTTCCAGCACCCTTTTCATTGCTCTAGAAATCTAAGTTCAAACGATTCATTTCACATAATATTGGCGATATAAGTAATAAGTATAATCGGTATTCTTTATTACACATTATTCTATAAAAATTTGCGCTGTCTTTTCCACCTCTGCTAACGTGACTATCGAAATGTTAAAAAATCGTACTAAAAAATCCAATATTAAATCCCTAAGATTTAAATCAAAATTAAGTTTATCCACATTGCGCAAAGATTCCGAAAATCCTCTTAAATATATATTACGATGCCCAAAATATCTCCAGAGTAAATATTAAAAAAAACAAAAAAAAAAAAAACACAAAAATCGCCTTAACTGGCAACTGTGGTCTACAAAGAGTTAAAAGTTTTACCAAACCTGTACTCTGTATAAAAGACTATCAGTCCTCCATCTTCAAAGTTTCAAACACGGTACGTCTAATTCACCAGCTCTACTTAAAGCAACTTTACATCAAGTGCTTAAATATTTAAAATTGTTGCGCGAAATGTTAACTTATATTATAGGCTTACTCTATATATGTATGTATGTATGTATGTACATATCGCTCTTTGGCGAGAAGAGTGGCATAACATAGCAAATGAGCGATATGTATATACTTAACGCAATTGATAGTTATATTTTAAAATACTGGGTACATATACAATAGCTTTTGTTTACGCTACATGCTAGTCAGTCACCTTTAAAACTGTGTTTAAATTATTAAAGAAAATACTTTAAAAAATAATTATTTGTAAGTACGTGTTCATTGTTTTCTTCTATAAATCTTAATATATTTACTTATATAAGTATAAATAGCTACCCTCGTATTAAAAAGTACATATAGTACGAGTATATATATATAGGCAAAAGCTCATTGACATATACAATTATTGAATGTTTTATATGAATAATGTTGGTTGTTATGACTTAATTTTTCCATTTTGCTTTCTTCACAAACAAAGACGAACTCCTTCAATACGAATACAAGAACAAGCATACAAAACACATTCATATGGGAATTAATGAATGAATCACTTATTTGGTCCATTATTAGTTTATATGTTATGTTTGTATTTAAGTTCAACAACAAGTGAACTTAAATGGCTTTAAGGCTCTTAGAGTGGCTGTCTGTCTGTCTGCACAGTCATCTTCAGTAATAAAACTGGAGCATAAATCATTTTCTACAAAAATATGCAATAAAAATTGACTGTATAAATGCAAAAAAGAAATTAATTAAACAAAAAAAAAAAAAACTTTTTTATTTCCACAATTTTATTATTCTACAATATATTGCATATATAATGAGGAAAAGAACAAGAAGTTAAACAAAAAAAAAAAAAAAAACATAATAAAAAAGAAATTAAAAATTAAATATTTTAATTCAGCGGGAGCAATTAGATGAATGACAAATTTTTAAAATCATACACAAACACACACAAACAAAGATATACAATTTTAATAAATATTCAACACAGATTCCCACAAACATAACTCAGTTACTGAAGGAAGAGTAGAGTAAGTAAAAACGAAAGTAAAATATAAAATAAAAAATTTTTTTTTACTTTAATATTCGTAAAAAAATGCTCCAAAAAATATTTGTTGTTAAAAACATTTTCATAAAAGTAATTAAATATTTAAAATGCCACAATGTTTTACAAGAAATCTTTTCTTTTAATTGTTTTCATGCTGCTTTCAAATTTTTACTTTCGCAACATGCAAAGTAATCTGCACATAATCCTCATAGAGTAGGTATTCACGGTCTGTTGCAGACGTTTTTAAATAATAAAACTAAAAAATAAAAACAAACACACACAAAGTATTGAATAGAATTGGAACAACATTAATATTTTTTCGTTTTTAAATAGGGTTTATTGGCAAGAGTTACGTGACTTTGTATTTTTAAGGCAGTAGCTTGTCAAATTTCTATTATTGGGCGAGTCTAAACATGTTTACTGCCACGACAATTTTCAGAACCCTAGTCGAAAATGAAAATTTGTCTTAATCACATTATATTACTACGAGATAACTTGTAGTTGGTGGTAGAGTTATCCCGCAGTTGGTAGTGTGTGTATTAAGCACTCTGGGTTTTTAATTTGTTTTTGAAAAATAGTAATTTCTTTAAATTTATTACATACATACATATATAATTGGCAATAACAACCCTTTTTCAGGGCAACCGTCTGACGCCGACTCTGAACGGCAAACTGCAGAAGCTTGTTCACGGCATTCAGTTCAGAGCTGTTGACAGAAGACTTCTAAGAGATAGTCGCCGAAAGAAATATATTTCAATATTTCTTACTTTTAAGATGTCATAACTGGGGTTTGAACCCGGAGCTCTTGTCTAGTAAGCAAACACACTAACCTTTAGACTACGGTGACTACATACAGAACAAGTAATTGTTTTTAATAATATTTTAATCATAAAATCGAATCCTGTTTGTTTGAGCGCAATACTACGAACTGCACCCATCGCGTGTTTTATATGTTCTGGTCTTGAAATTGATGATAATCTGACATGCAATGATCATGTTAATTATGCCCCGGGGAGGAATTTTTCTATGTTAAGGAATTTGTGGAGAACACAATACTTTACTCCACTAAGGGTGCGCTTCCTGCTCGCTAACACTTACTCCGTTCTTGTGTTATTATATGGTTTTGAAGTATTTGCTTCGTTTGACTGTGCTAGCTTAAAAAAGGTGTGGAATGCTATTATAAGATATGGTTTTGGGTTATCGAAGTACGATCATATTTGATCTTTTCGAAGGATACTCTATGATGTATCATTTGGCAACTTACTGAAGATAAGGGTTTTAATATGTCTTTATAAAATAGTTAACGCTAATGAACCGAATTACCTTTTCGAGTGATTGTCATTTATTCGCTCTCAGAGATTAAGTGATCTTCTTCAGTTAAGATATCTTTCTCTAATATTTGAATGGCAATTCTACATCTTTTCTATTCGTCTTTGTAATTTATTACCCACAGGCGCAAAATAGAAATGTATTTATATCACAACCCTGTTTTTTTTATTTGCTTACATTTTAGTTGCCTTTTGTGTCCAATTATACTCTTGAACGTTCAGACAAAATTGGATTTTTTAATTAAAAAGCGATGCCGCCTCGTTATTTTGGTTTGTTTCATACAAATTTTATGGGCCTGAGACATTTTAACAGCTAGAAAAAGCTTTCCACTTTTATTTCGGGATGGCAGTTATACGAGTAATTTTTGTTAAATAATAAAGACTAATAATGATAGTAAAATATATCATTGTTCCTACTCTTTTAGTTGGAATTTTATTAAACATTAAAGGTTGTAAGCGTTCATAAAAATATAGGTTTACGAAGGGCTTACTTGACAAATTTCTATGCAATACTTGCCAAATAATCCCTTAATGTAACTGCAATATTTTATATGCATACTGGCGTAAAACTATAAGGCTTATTTTAATATAATTATCAATTATTAAAAGGATTTTGTCTTTCAATTAATCCTTAATTCTTCAACACATCAAATGTTCGAAGAGGTGTTCTCAAATCTGTCGTTCGCAGGCGACTTTAAACTGTAGGTCTCGGTACTCATGGATAAAAATTAAAACACACACAACATGAGTGCTGCGAGAAGCTAGGCCGTAACCCTGACACAGGTTTGTAATGACCAATTATGTATGTATGTATGTATGTATGTATGTATGTTCACTTTTATGGACATTTGCCGATAAATGATTTCATAACAGAGGCATGTCATCAACCTTTTTTTTTTCAACACATCAATACATAAAAAAGGCAGAGCAAAACAAATAAAAAAACAATAACATTTACTCCTCTATACGAGTAATAACAAAGTTGTTTGTAAACATTGCTAGCGAAATAAAAACCAAGTATGACTTTAACTTTTATTTCTTTTTTTCTATTCGTTTTTGTCAACAACAATAACAATTTTAACAAATACATACTTGTAATAATCCCATATAATTGAGTATTGACATACATATACACATATGAGCACATACATGCACACGTATGTACATGCATGTAATGGAGAAATAGACATTCACTTACCACAGCAATAAAATATACAAATTTTACTAATCGCCCGCCGTTTGCTAGTCATTTGGTGTTATTCATACACTTAAATAAACATTTAATAGCTCAACAATGGTCTCAATAGAATAATTATGTTTTTCAATTAACCAAGAAAACATTTTTAAAATGATTTGCAAAATGAATTAAAAAGAAAAAAAAAACGGTAATAACATGTTAAATAATAATTCCTTTTTTTATTGTTGTTGTGTGTGCTTTATTAAATACGAGTGCATAGTGCCCGTACAGAGGAGGTAGAGCACACAACTAAAATGACCCAATTTATGTTAAAATGAAAAAGTAAAATTCATTACAATAAACAAAATGTTGTAAAACAGATTTTTTGTTTGTCTTTATGTTTGTTATTTTATGTAAAATAATTAATGTCATGTTTTAATTTTAAAACACAAACAAACTTAATAACACATTTTAATTCGTGTACAACTTTGTCTCTTTAAGAATTTTACAAAAAAGAGAATTTTTTTTGTACAAACAAAAATTATGTTGTCAACTCATTGCTTAAAAGAAAAAGTAATTCATTTTTCATATAACAATTACATAGAACACAACGAAATGTTAAATAATTTTTATTACAACCCGAGCAACTTAAACAAATGCTCCGTGCAGTATAGCTCTCTGTTTGGCAGACTTATGACATACACTACTTATCAGTATCACAATGAAGTCGTCTGTGTCATTTATTAAAATAAATATAATTTTTTTTTTAATAAAATATGGAGCATAACGTTCATAATTTATTATTTAAATATCATTTTGTAGCAAAATTTCACAGACACAATTTTACAAAATAGGGGAAAAAAAGTATTTAGTCGGCACCATTTCCAAGGATACCCAGCAGCAAATAGTGCTTACCAGATATTTTCTAAGGGAGAAATTGTAAACAATCACTTTCTCGTGCCCATCAATAATGCATGATTTTTGTATGAAGTGAGCCGCTAAAATGCATTAGAAATGCAAATTTATGGCATCCAGTAAGTAAAAGGTACAAAAAATCAAAAATAATACCTTATCCTGTAGCATATTTGGAAGCTTTAATGTATAGAATGCAATACAATGCTTCCATTATTGCTTACAATTTGATTTATTGCTTCCAAATCTTAAACATTTTCTGCTGGGTATAAAAACGATTTACAGACGTATTAAAAACAAAATTATTTCAGCTTTATGAGTAATATACACGTTAGCTAATGAGCACTTTACTGTTAAAAAATGATTATTAAAGCAACAAGCGCACACATTAAAGTACAGTGAACTCGTGATAACGTGAACTAATTTTTATCCAGCCACTGCACATTTTCAAGATTGTTCACGATTTCAAATGTCAAACTTTGAACATTCAATTTACCATCAGAAATTATGTTTTGGTAAAAAAATTTTAAACTAAATGATTAAACAGAATACGACTGCAACTTTAAGAAAAAAAAACGACTCTCAGAGAAAACATGCCCATACCAACAACCACCCCAACAACAAAAAACAAATGCATTGGTTTACAAAATGTATGAAATTTACTAAAGCTGAAAAAATTTGGGTCCAGTGTTGCCACAGCTTTTATTATTTCGTAACCAAACTTTAATAAAAAAGTAACCAAATTGGAAAAAAAGTAACCAAAAATATTAAAACCATTCGTAAAACAATTTTTTGCTTTTTTTCAGTTTAACGTTCGCATTTAAATTTACCAAAATTGATCAATTAGTTTACTAGAATGTGTAAAAAATTACTAACAAAAAATAATGCTACATGTTTCAGATTAAATTAAAATATGTATTGGGGTTCAAAACGGCACCTTGTGCTAATTGTGGTTGATCACGTTTTTTGGATTAACTGGCCACTTGACCTACCTTGATCACGTATTGTATTGTAATATGTTTTAAAGGAACTGTATCAATGGTTTTAAGAATTGTGCTGGACTTCAGTCTGACATTAACAAACCATTGTAAAATACGTACAAAGAACTATTTGTGGATGACGACGCTTCCCGAGAAAATAAACAACTATTTCATATATGTATAGCACATGTACTATATTTATTATTCCTTTAAAATATGCTATACTTGTTAAATAGAAACTATATTTTTTAAACACATTTGAACATTTTGAGCAAGTGGACATTTTAATCAGAATATTACATTTCAAGCAGTTTTCCTTTCATTAGTCGATTATACGGATACTACGCTAGTCAAAAAAGTATCACAGAAGTGTACCAACATAGTTATATATTGTGTCTTTAAACAATAAATAATCACAGTTTTACATCTGTTATATTTTTTACATCTACAATTGTCTTTAACTCTATGATACCATATATCCTAATAATAAACATTAAAGGAAATAAATATGTTTGTTGAAGAGTATTTATATTTATTAATACTTCTAGTATTCCTCTAAATATTTAATTTTTTCTTTGAGAAAAAAATAACCAAAATAAGAAAAAAGTCCACATGTACACATTGAAAAAAAAAGTAACCAATTTTGGTTAAAAATAACCAAAACGGCAACACTGTTTGGGTCTAACAATGAGAGCATAAGAAAAACCGCTGTCAAAATAAATTTCCATTTCCATTTCACGACTGCATTCTCCAGCGTTTTTATGTGTTAATTTCTATAAAAAAAAAACGTAATGCCCCAGTTCTGTTTAATCATTAATATTTGAAGTTTATTGATTAAAGAATAAAAATTTTTGAGATTTTCCAATTAAAAGTTTGAAGTGTTTATCTTCACGGCCCACGTTCGAATCCCAGCAAAGGTGAAAAATGAAGAGGAAAATGTTTTCGGTGTTTGGTAATTTTAATTTAAAAAATAAGAGGTAACTCCCCCTCCAAAAAGTCCATCTACAAAGAAACCGCTCCCCCTGGCATTCCACTCTATTCCACCTTCACCATTGGCAATAAAAAGATGAATAATTAGAAAAAAAGCGCCACCTACTGGCAAGTAGTAGATAACACCTATCATCTACTTAGCTAAGGTTCTCACCACAAGCAACATGCAACAATGGGACAATTGCTGTTGATCATTCAAGGGTGAAGGTATAACACTGGCCTTTGAATGACCAATTGACAGTAACTTGTCCCCTACCTAAAGCGGCTAATAAAAATATAATAATAAGAAAAAAAATGTACTTTCCATTCCACAAGAATTCCAATACAATACACAGCATTACTAGAGGTTTACCCCTGAGTATTGGTCTTAAAAAAAAACGTTTTATAGCTTTCACATTTCGTTTCAGAATAGTCTGTATAAAAAAATGTTCACATTTCTCAGGAGTTCACCCTATCTAGTGTTCACGTTCTCGCTAGTTGACTGTATTGTATTTTGCATAGTACAGCAACACATCAAATTTATATCTTCAAACTTCAGTTCAGTGGTGTTGTGAAGAAGAAAGAACAAATGATTTTTGGCCGCAAAACATTTCATAATTTGTCACTTTTTTATCCGTTTTTTCTTAAGGAAATTAGTTTTATTTTAAATTAAAATTTGCTTTTTTATAAACAAGTTCGAAGACATCTTTTTTTTCTCATTTTGATATTTTTCTTCTGTTCCTTATTAATTAGCTTCCCCTATCTTAATCTTTTCAATTAATCCTTCACTAGAGAAGTGTATGAGCACAGAATATTTGTTTCATAATTAGCGAGAGATGGTAAGAAACAGAGTAGAGTAACTCTACTAGAGTGTAATGGTATGCACACACATACTACTACACACATATGAATTTGTGCAGTTGTTTTAAACTTTAATAAGTAAATTAATTTGAAATTTATTATTTATTGTGTTGTTGTCACTGTCATTAAAACTGACGTCGACAAGAAATTTCATAAAAATGTCAACCAGTTGATTGAGCATGTTAAGGGCTAGGATAACGAAAAGGAAGAAGAAAAAAAAAATTAACACACAATTCTTAGGGTTTCTAGGAGAGGGTTTACATAAAAAAAATATTTTTATTACAAGTAAATTTTTTAAACATTGCAATTAAAAAAGTGTATGGAAAAGGAAAAAAAATATATAAAAATAATTTTTTATTTTATTTTAAAAGTTTATAAAATTCATGAAAAAATAAAAATAAATATGATTGGGGTTATTGCACCAGAAACTTATTATTAGCTAGCGAAATAACATTCGTTTTTTTGAAAAACTGGTCTACAAGTAATAGGTTTTATATTTTCTTTAAATTTTCTAAATATGCAATAAAAAAGTTTATTATTAAAACAACATTTTTATAAATATAATTAAAGTTTTAAATATTCTTGAAAAGTTACTTTTCATTTTATTCAAAAGTAGTTTTAGGTGTAGAAAAAAAAATATTATTTAACTTAACGTTTAACGCCATTATCTTATTTACACCCTGTTGTTCAACAACAGTCACCTTAAACTTGATAAACAAACTTAGAAAACCAGGCAAAAAAAAGGAAAAAAAATATAAAGAAAGGAAGCCATTTTCCGCAATGCAATAAAAGGTTCTGTTTAGGGGAACGATGGCGAACTAATAATTTGGAAAGATAATGAATTTGTTTGCTTATTAAAACAAAAATTGGAACGACTAAGATTTATTTATCTTTGCAAAAACACTCGATTTAAATTTAACTCTAATCAGTTTACAGCACATACTCGATTATAACTTTCATTTATTTATATGTATATGTAAGTGAATCAGATCCTAAATCTACATGCCGGCAAATATCTTTCAGTGGACAATGTAACGCCAGTTCAGTAACTACTGAAAGGTGACAATCATCAGTAGGAAAATTACTAGTCATTGTCAAACTAAGCATACTGTCTTAGATAAAGGAGGTAATACACACATGCAAGTGGTGTACATTGTTTGTTATTAAGATTGCCAGTCAGCTATATTACATTCATAAGAAAAGTTTCTTGTAATGTTTGCAAAAAGTAATTTTTTCTTTCTATTATGCCTGTTTTACCTTGAGGTATGGTGGTGCTCTATGGTGGTATACTAAAAGGTGTAAAAATATTTGCCTGCTTGTTAGTAATGGTATTGCGGCCGGTTGACTGGTAGTTAAAAGTCTTTCAAACAATCCTCAACATTTCCGGTGCTTAAAATTTCTGCTACTCTTGTTTTATTTCTTTAAATGAAGACCCTTATGGAGCTTTTAATGGCAATTACATAAAAACAACGAGTAGAGCACGGTTTGTTTATCCTCAAGTCTGTCTTTTGTTTTTGCATTCAGTTAGAGGTAATTTAGTGTCTCTTTGGGCAAAGATTCATACCACCATACATAGACACACGCACCGACTTGTATTTTTATTCATGATTATATTGTGCTTTCTTAGTACAGAGAAAGAAAATTAAAAAGAAAAAGAAAAATAAACAAAAGCAGTAACTCTAAAATAACTTGAATTGTCCGCCATTTTTTTATTTTTTTTTATTTTTTTGCATATTTTAGGTGCTTTTGTTGCAATGATTTTTGTTTATATGACATTTAAAATTGTTGTTGTTGGTTTTGTAGTCTTACTAATTGTTAAAAAGACATTCATTATTGTTCTGTTTTTCATAAGAAAATCACGTTTTCCCCCCTTTTTGCTTTTCATATGTGCATACCTTTTAACAACGGCTGAGATAAAATAATAATACATACACACGACACACACACATGTACACAAATATATAATTGCGTTTAATTGTGTGCATGGAGAGATTGAAATTTTTATTTCTTTTATAGGGTATATGAATTTTTTTGTGCTCCAGGTGTATACAGTGTGGCTTGTAATATTGGCGGAGGTTTTTGTAAAATTTCAGAAGAACAGTATTTTAATGAAACAGAAATAATTTGGAGCCGGCCCCTGTAACGCGGTAGATACGTTTCTAAAAATTTATATATTATACGAAATATAAAAATAAATAATCTAAATAAAACTAAAACATAAGATCACTAAGTATAGGAGTATAGCGAAACTGAGTATAATTCTGAAACATTTTGAAGCTCTTGTCACTGAGGCCATTTCATTTCAGTTTATCTCAATCATTGTACCTTCTTAGCATGGTTTTCGCAAGGGTTATTCTGCTGTGTCTGATTTGCTTCAGTTTTTTCTCTCGTTATACATAAATGGATTAGCAACTAACACAGTGCAACACGAAAAAAAATAACAATATACGGATACCGCTATGTGATAAAAGACCAAAAAGACCAGTTTTTGACCAGGAAATTATTTTTTTGCAGCCTCCAAAAATTTGGGGCATCGGTGTCATTTTTGCAAAACAGTGATCATTTTCTTATATTTTGCAAACATTTCGGAATTTTGCTTTACTTCTTGAGGCAAAGTTGTAGCTCTTGTTATGAAAAACCAAAAATTGTGAAACAAAAAAAAAAAAAAACAAAAAAAAAAATTCACCTTCAAGACCAAAATCGCAAAAATACATACATACATAACTGGCCAACACACTAACCACTAGACCACGGCGACTACAAAATCGCAAAAAGCCCCTAAAAAATTCGATCTTTTTTACCTTTTTTCCCCTGTTTAGGTCTCGTCCAAAATTTAAGAAACAAGTTTACCTAAGATCTCAATAAATATATTTCTAAGCCATATGAACTTCCTAGGAATGATTCTTAACTCCGTTCGTGTCGGTTTTATATTATGTCCCTTGATGTTTGTGCTGAGCTTACTATTTTGCCTGTGCTGCTGCGGTCGGTGCGTGATCGCGTGGATAGGGCGAATATTATAATATTTTGTTCTTTGGTAAGACCCATTCTATAGTATGACTCCGTAGTTTGGGATCCAAAATATAATATGTAGGTATGTTAATACGATTGACTCGGCATAGAAAAAACGTTTATTTTATTTTCGGCGTCTACGTGAAAGTTCTTATTAATTCCGTCTTATACTAGTAAACCATTTTTAATTAGGTTACTTTTGTTAAAAAGTAGACGTTCTGTACTTAGTACTGTGTTTGTGATTAATGTGAATTCTGATTTCTGTATATAAAGATAGCAAGTTTGTGTTTCTTTCGGGGCTCTCAGGTTCTATAATTTTTTGCAAGTTGATTTTGCTCTTACAAATTTTACTGGGAAGTAGCAAATAACAGCTAAACTTACTTAGCGAAGACACTTACCACACAATCAACATGCAACTTTAAGGCAATTGCTGTTAATCATTCAAGGGTAAAGGTAAAGGTAAACACTGGCCTTTGAATGATCAATTCACAGCAATTTGTCTCATTCGTAAGGCGCTTAATAGTAATAAAAAAAAAAAAATTCCAAAAATTCCAGTACAGTGCACTGCATTTAATAGGGGCTTACCCCTGAGTATTGTCCTTAAATAAAAAAAAATTATGTGTTAATTTTAACTCACTGTATAATGTAACTGATATCTTATATAATATGTATAACGATCATGTATAATTTTGTATATTTTGTATTTTGTTTATATCAATAAATAAACTAATGATTTTGGTGTCTGTAGTTTATTTATTATCCCTTTAGTTACGCATACTAACTTGGCCTTCATTTCCTATTAAACGCACTAAATCGTTGTTGTGTTAGAGTAGGAAAGATGTTTTCAGATTATTTGCTCCACTTATTAGACAGTGGCCTGTTGGAAACCATACTCGCCGAAAGAGTAAGATTATGGCAGAGACCGTTCGCTAAAAGAAAAAATTCTGAAATTAGCACAGTTATTAAAAAAAGTTAAAAGAAATTCCTACTTGTTAAAATTAAACGAATTAACATATCTAAAGCTAAAAACGTATGGTACGGATGGGATCGTTTTGTTATGTTTCACACTGTTTATGCATAAGGAGCCCGTATATAACATTTGAAAGTTGATTAAGTGCCATCACAGTATAGTACTTTGTTAGCTATATTAAGTAAATACAAGCCTCACAACCTTCCACAAGACATTTAAATTATTGCAATTGTTTTTCTTATTTAACATCAAACGTTCTTTCTTTAATTTTAGGAATGGATAACAAGAAAATAAATCAAACCACTTTGTTTGTAAAATATTGGCGCATTTTCTTATCTAGTTATTGGTCATACTTTTATATTCATGACATCATCATACTCGTAATCATTTGCTTTTCATTAATAATTTGTAACAAACAATCACTCCGCCTCTTCTTCTACTTATTTGCCTTTTAAAAGGTGTTGCCATAGCATTGAGAGAATACTTGTACTATGAACACCTCTTTTTATATATAAATTTTTTGTTCTGAAAAATTTATTTCTAAGAAGAAAAAGAAAAACACTCTAACAAGGTATCGAAGATATAAAAACATACGAATTATTATTCTAAAACCAACTTAGCTTTTTTAAGAGGCTAAACAAGTCACAGAAGAACTGTTGAGTTCTAAGACAACTAGGGAACTAACACACAATTCTATACAACACTGAAAAACACTTTTTAGACATTTCAGTATTACGAGTACATACAAGATTCCTATTGATATTACTCGTATTTTAAGCTGAATTTGTTTTGTTTTTTTAATTTCGCTACAACTCGACACTTACGAAAACAACACCCAATTTTAATAAAAATAATTTCACAACAGTAACACTACTCCTACTGCACGCCATTATGGAATTTATTTTATTTTTATTAATGCCCTTGCCCAACATTAATTTTGTTTAGCCACCTCTTTTCGTTTTCTGTTGTGGCTGTTGTTGTTTGATTTTATAAATATTTTAACAGTTATTTTGTTTTCATTTTTCATCACATTTCTTTTGTATCATATTTTATAATTTCTAAATTGTTACCAACAAAACAACAACCGCCACAACAATACCTTACAGCTTGACTTTGTTTCGTTTTTTTTTTTGTTTTGACTTTCCTAACAAAACAAAAAAGTCACATTTTATTACCTTCTCTTATCACTTTTATTAATATTAAATCGATATTTTTACAAAAAAAAGTAACACATAATGATTCGAATACTAATACTGTATAAGAAAGAAAAAAACATTCTTAATTTGGTATATGGAAGTTAATAAAATTATGAAAAATTATTTATTTAATAATAAAGGTTTTAAAAATTACTATTTTTTTACCGATTTGAATTTATTTAAAAGCAATAAAAATAAAGCACTTTAAAGCTACTAAAAAGACCATGTTTTGTGCAAATGGAAAAATATAACCAGGAAGTTCTATTACAGTTAGATTTGATTCTGTTTTCAACTGCTATCGATAATAATAATATAATCGTATTGTTTTTAACAGTAAATATTCGAGGGGGCCAGTTTGCTATTCGTTAGAAGCTAATTACGTTATGCGCAAGAGCCAATACCAGCTCTTGTCGTAAACTAACAAAAATAAGTATTATCATTGAAATATAAAAAAAGAGTTTTCGACAATCGCTAAAGTGTGTTTATTGTATCACTTACGGCTATATGAAATAAAAAATAAATAAAGTAGACTTGAAGTCTTTATTTGCCATACAAATTTTGATTTAAAGTCTACTTTAATTTTTTTTTTTTTTTTGCAAACGAGCAAACAACAAACATTTTAAAATTTTTTTTTCGAATGCCGTGAATTTAAAAGTAACTGAATCGCGTTACATACATACATAATTGTCCATCACAACCCTGTGACAGAGATACGGTCTAGCTTCTCACAGCACCGATATTGTGTGTGTTAATTTTTTTATCCATGAGTAGCGAGACCTACAGTTTAACGTCGACTCCAAACGACAGACTTGAGAAGCTTGTTCATGTCGTGTTGGTGACATTAAATAAACATTAAGGTGTCTTTTTCTACTATACATTAGTACCCAGTTGTTAAGTAGTTAACACTCCTAACTTTTCCCTTTGCAACCCTTCCCCCTTTCATAGTCTACTAGAAGTAGAACTTTACAAAGCCTCAAACCCTTCTTGCACAAGAATATTGATCACCTTGTCTTTATTGCTTTTTCTCGCTCAATGTGCTCTCCCAAACTCCTCTTCCTATTACACAAAAGGCTTGTGGCCCAATCAAGTTTGTCCACCAATCCATTTCTTTGAATTTCGACATTAACCGGAGTCGATTTAATATTGAAGAAGCCAAAAGCTCCGTAGCAGCTTGACAGTATGGATATTACCTGGCTACAGAACGATTAGCAGCCTATTCAATGATCAGAATTTATTGCATCCACAACTGTATTACTGGAGTTTCTGTCGACAGCCCTTAATCATCATTTAATGTTATTTTACTGACAACTACGAGTACTTATGAACATTTTCATTTCTCTTTAGAATTTAGAATTGTCTATAACATTCCTAAAAAGTTAAAACAGAACCTGATGAAATTTTCATTTCAAAAATTAATTGTTGTCTGCCATATGTGGGGATCATTTATTAAAACATTAGTAACAAAAAAAAATTAACGTTGTGAAGCAGCTATTAGAGACTAAATTATTTCAAACCAAAATGGCATATGTGTAATAGAGACTCACCCTTTTCGTATAGCTTAGTTTAGAAACAACCCTGCAGGCAATTCAGTTAACTTTTAATTAATTTAAAACTAACTATTTCTCAAGTAGTGGTGGTTGACACTTGGATTACTTTTATATGAAAACAACTAACTATTTTAATGTGTGTGAAGATAAATTCGAATTTGAAAAGCAAAGACATAAACCATCTTTCTTTAGCTAACACATTTTTTGCGTTAACAGAGCTCTGTTAATAGTTTAACAGCGACTATGTACGGGTATTTCAGGACTTATTAGGCGTTTAATGGACACACATTCCAATTTTAGGAAGAAAAGGTACCCCCATATGGAAGCTATATTGTTCACTTTGTATCTCATAAAAAAAAAATTCATATTTATTTAGTTTTAGGTTAAAAAAAAGCCGAAACAAATTCTTTCAAAAAAAACCAAATAAGTGGAGAAGATCAGTGGCCATTATGGAAAAATACGAAAATGCACATATATCACACTATATGGAGATGATACTCCAAGGGGTCCCCAATGACGCTGTATTAGTGGTATTCCTGAAATAATTTTGGGATTTGAGAAAATTAAATTTGAAAAATTCAATTTTTTTGCAAAATGACTGGAGAAGATCAGTGGCCATTATGGAAAAATACGAAAATGCACATATATCACACTATATGGAGATGATACTCCAAGGGGTCCCCAATGACGCTGTATTAGTGGTATTCCTGAAATAATTTTGGGATTTGAGAAAATTAAATTTGAAAAATTCAATTTTTTTGCAAAATGACTGGAGAAGATCAGTGGCCATTATGGAAAAATACGAAAATGCACATATATCACACTATATGGAGATGATACTCCAAGGGGTCCCCAATGACGCTGTGTTAGTGGTATTCCTGAAATAATTTTGGGATTTGAGAAAATTAAATTTGAAAAATTCAATTTTTTTGCAAAATGACTGGAGAAGATCAGTGGCCATTATGGAAAAATACGAAAATGCACATATATCACACTATATGGCGATGATAGTCCAAGGGGTCCCCAATGACGCTGTATTAGTGGTATTCCTGAAATAATTTTTGGATTTGAGAAAATTAAATTTGAAAAATTCAATTTTTTTGCAAAATCACTGGAGAAGATCAGTGGCCATTATGGAAAAATACGAAAATGCACATATATCACACTATATGGAGATGATACTCCAAGGGGTCCCCAATGACGCTGTGTTAGTGGTATTCCTGAAATAATTTTGGGATTTGAGAAAATTAAATTTGAAAAATTCAATTTTTTTGCAAAATGACTGGAGAAAATCAGTGGCCATTATGGAAAAATACGAAAATGCACATATATCACACTATATGGAGATGATACTCCAAGGGGTCCCCAATGACGCTGTGTTAGTGGTATTCCTGAAATAATTTTGGGATTTGAGAAAATTAAATTTGAAAAATTCAATTTTTTTGCAAAATGACTGGAGAAGATCAGTGGCCATTATGGAAAAATACGAAAATGCACATATATCACACTATATGGAGATGATACTCCAAGGGGTCCCCAATGACGCTGTGTTAGTGGTATTCCTGAAATAATTTTGGGATTTGAGAAAATTAAATTTGATTTGGCCACTGATCTTCTCCAGTCATTTTGCAAAAAAATTGAATTTTTCAAATTTAATTTTCTCAAATCCCAAAATTATTTCAGGAATACCACTAACACAGCGTCATTGGGGACCCCTTGGAGTATCATCTCCATATAGTGTGATATATGTGCATTTTCGTATTTTTCCATAATGGCCACTGATCTTCTCCAGTCATTTTGCAAAAAAATTGAATTTTTCAAATTTAATTTTCTCAAATCCCAAAATTATTTCAGGAATACCACTAATACAGCGTCATTGGGGACCCCTTGGAGTATCATCTCCATATAGTGTGATATATGTGCATTTTCGTATTTTTCCATAATGGCCACTGATCTTCTCCACTTATTTGGTTTTTTTTGAAAGAATTTGTTTCGGCTTTTTTTTAACCTAAAACTAAATAAATATGAATTTATTTTTTATGAGATACAAAGTGAACAATATAGCTTCCATATGGGGGTACCTTTTCTTCCTAAAATTGGAATGTGTGTCCATTAAACGCCTAATAAGTCCTGAAATACCCGTACATAGTCGCTGTTAAACTATTAACAGAGCTCTGTTAACGCAAAAAATGTGTTAGCTAAAGAAAGATGGTTTATGTCTTTGCTTTTCAAATTCGAATTTATCTTCACACACATACTATTTTAACATTGCGATTTCCTAGGAAGTAGTCAATTGTCCGACTCTGCATTACTTTCAATTAACTTTAAACTTAAAGTTAACTTTTTGTAGCTAGCTATAAACACTTTGATTTTGGTAAGTTCTGGATTACAATGTACTTAGCTTATAGTCAGCCCATAAAAGTGAATTATAAGTTAGCTTTATTTGTAGTCGACTACAAATTTGCTGGCAGGGAACTTTCAACTGATCACATCAGTGCTATAAGACTTTCCACGTACTTATTGTATTAGAAATAGCAATTTTTGTCTTTCATTAGAAAGTTAAAGGATAGCGAATAAAAAACAAATAACAATAATGAGATAATTCATAAATAATCTTTTAATTTTTTCTTTTACTTCAGACAATTCTTTTCTCTAAAATGTTCCCCTTAAAGCGATTGAGGCAACAAAGAAAAAGTGTTAAAAATATTGTTTCAATAGAACAAAACTAAACACTGCAGATCCCTTAATTAGGAGAAAACTGAATGAAAGAAAAAAATGAAAATGGGAAATACTGTAAAAAAACAACAATGACAAGAAAACTTGACACTCACATTCAGTTATTTGACTCACTTCATTTATACAACACTGAAAAGCCGTTACGTTAACAATTCTAAAACAAAACAAAAAACAAAAAAACCAGAATGATAAAAGAAAATAAAAAAGAAATTAAGTAAAAAGGATAAAAATATTGTTCATGTTTCATTACCAGACTACACATTTAAAATAGAAAAACAGTAAACAGTAAGAGTTTGAAAAAGAGTGTGAAAGAGAGAGAGGGTTAGTTGCAGACATTATGTTGATTACTGTTTTGCTGACTTTTGTTGTTTTAACTATTTTTCCCCTTATTTTTATTTATTTCGTTTTATTTTGAGGTTAACCAACACATTTAACCCACACATGCATAATTAAGAGGTCATCAAATTATTTTTATAGTATGTGTGTTGCACCGGATTTGTGCAAATGTCTGTAAAGAATAAATGTAATAGTTCAGTACCATACCCTCTTTATTGAGCCATCCTCTATAATATCAATTTTTTAATTGCATTAAGTATCTATGCCCACTTACCCTACGAACTGTGTGTTTGTTTTACAACAATAATTAGAACAGAGATAGCAGTTTATAAATTAATGGGGCATGTTCTGAAACCTGAATTCGAGTGAAAATAAAATCGAGTTTTTTCTTTAAAAACAAATAAAACTGAATTCCACAAATTATTCTGTACTTTTGATAAAGAAAGATGTTACTGTAATGCTTCATTATGCCCATAAATTAAAAAAAAAGTTGTAAGTTTTAAAATTATAGAAGTTTCATCAAAATCGTTTCTCAGAACATACGTGATTTGTTTAATTTGACATAAGTATCAACACTTCTAGGCCAAAGTTGATTGATAAAAAAAAAAAAAAAAAAAAAAAAACAAACATTGTTACTATTAAATATCAAGATTTCAACTCCATATTAAAGCTGAGTAGTGAAACTAAATAATACTTCGGTGATTCTTACTTTAGAGCAATTGCCCCGTCTGTCGCTCCATGTTGACTCTGAATTGGTGAGCATCTTCGCTAGGTAGCTGTTATCTTCCCAGTAGTTGGCGCTTTTTCTCCTGATTATTCGCAGGCAAAAGAGTGAGTGGCATATCAGGGGGTGGTTTCCTATTGATGTACTTTATTTTCTTTGACATGTTGTGATATCTTGTATGGTCTTTGTAGGATGTATATTTTTTCGACTTTATACAATAACTGTGATTCCGTTTTTTTAATTCAATCTAAATTCATGCTTTGCTGTAATTTACCCAAAACTTGTTTTAGACACACTTTATTTTGCCTTTTTGTTCATATCTTCATTAAAATATTTTTAAATAAATTTTCTATTTCCCGCGCACGTACATACATATGTACATGCTACGATGGATATCAACTGCTTCTGCTACTGTTTAGCGTCTAAAAGCATTTTTAAATACTCATTAAAACTTACCTGATTGTTTTTAATTTCTTTCATCAAAAATAATTTTTAATTAAATTTTGTTTCTTTTTCTTTATCGCACACAAAAGAAGAACATCTCCACTGATTTGTTTTTGTTTCTTTTGTTGAAATAATTGTTTTTAAAGTGGACGATATAATTATGATCCATAAATTAAACGGAAATAAAAAAGAAAAAACAAAAACATTTTTATCAAATCAAAGTTTATGTTTGAGTGACGAAATTCTCATTAATTTTGTATGAATATTTAAAGTATTTTTTGCTTTTTTGTAATTCTAATTTAATGTGTTGCAGGCATATTGAAAGAGCCACTATCTAAAAAAAAAGACTATCAATCACCACATTAGCGCAAGTAAAGGTCAGCAATACATAAAAAGAATACTTTGTTCAAACCCTATGCAAATAATATTGTTTAAATAACTCTATTTAATAGTAAAATTATTTTGTCAATGCAGAGAGTTTATTTTTGTTATTTTAATACATTGGATAGGGGTTTTCGAAAAGGAATAACATTTTTAATAGTGTGGGAATTGATTTGCGGATTTGTATGTTTAACAAATAGAATGAAATCAAGATTTAATACTTTCTTCTTGGTCACTGTCATAATAAGCAGAATTTTAAGTAAAAATCATCATCGGTATCAAACAAAGGCTTCAAAAAAGTTATAATTAAGATGCCGTAGTATCCAATGTAATTGTTAAGACATCCTACTGGGATTGTAGCATGAAAAATAATGGCGATCGTTATAATTATATAGTCGTTAAGACTTAGTTATGGGCAGTTAACAGTCACAAAAAAGCATCATAAATCATTATGTTAGCTGGTCAGCTGGGGGGTGCGTGGTATAGTGGTTAGAGCGCTCGCACAAAAACTCAAACGGTCCAGGTTCGAAACCCAGCAAAAGTGAAAAATGAAAAAGTAAATTTGCGGTTTTTTTTAAATTAATATTATAATGAATATAATTTTAATAAATTATAAAATTATTTATATTTATTTAAAAATAAGAGGTCCGTCCCACCCCCCTCCAAGAAGTCCATCTACAAAGTAACCGCTCCCTGACGTTCCATTCTATTCCACCTTAACCTCTGACAACGAAAAACGAATGATGAGGAGAAAAGCGCCACCTATTGCTAAGTAGCTGACAACGGCTCAAAACCTACTTAGCGAAGGCACTCACCGCAATCAACATGCAACGATGGGGCAATTGCTGTTGGTCATTCAAGGGTGAAGATATAACACTGGCCTTTGAATAATCAATTCACAGCAATTTGTTTCATTCCTAAGGCGCATAATATAATAAGAAAACAAAATATATTTTCTGTTGTCATAATGTACGGTCCTTTCCACGAAAATTTCAATACAACGCACAGCATTTAGTAGGGATTTACCCCTGAGTAAAAAAAAGTGCTGAAACTAAATGGGTTCTTCAAATTAGTTTGACAATTTGTGTACAAAAATGCAAATACTTCAATCTAGTACTTATGAAACAATTTTGTAACATCTCGTTTTCCCAAATTATATTTTGCATTTACTATGCTTACACTAGAACCCTATTTTGTGGCCCTTAATTTATGTATTTTTCTAAAATTATTACAATAACACAGCAAAGTAATTTCATTTTAATATGTTGGTTTACTGTCTCATGCGGAATTTTGACAAAAATAAAATATTACACAAAACTATTGATAATGTTTGAAATAAATTTTGTATTTGGTAGGGAGGAGAAGCTTAACAACAATAGACCACAAAACTAAAACTGTAAACCAGCACAGAGATGCAAGAAAAAACAAAAGCAATGTTTAACAATATATTTTAAAAAGCCGCAACAAATGCATGATCCTAAATAAATTACAATAAAATATCATATTACACATCCCCGCTCACATAAGCGCTAAAACAACAGCATCAAATAAAATCGAAAAATATGTGCAGTTTATGCTAAATTTTGTGTTGTGTGCATATGCCTGCATGTATATATACATATGTATATATACATAAGTATGTATCGGAGAGTATAGTTTTAAGCAGGAAATTGGAAAAAAAAGAACTGAAATCTGTAATGCATTTTAAAAACCCATAACAAACCGTGTCCAAAAATTTTTAAAAACGAAGTAACATGTGCAACAATGCACCGAAAAAAAAAAATCACGCGTAAAAAAGAAAAACAAAATCAAAAAAGACTCAAGTGCCCGCAACAATAACAATTTTAAAATATTTAAAAATATATGAAAAATTTTTTAAACATTGCTTGCATATGGCTTGCGTATACTCGTATGTGTGTAAATAATTGTTTTATACAACGTCAACCTGTCCGTACCATTATATCACTTACATATATGCAAATACATATAGAGTATATTCACCACAACTCACCAAACTATCGTAGTTTATTCACTTTGTTTACAACAATATTGCTATTATTTTTTATGAAGGATATTACAACAATGCGCGTTAGTTTTCTGTTTGCGTTTTATATTCGTGACACACTCACACTCAACTATGCAAACCACGTTGTTTGCTCGTTAGGATGCTAAATGTCACAGTATGGGTATTTTGTTATTTAATGCAATCGCTGAACAAACTTTCTCTCTTTCTCTTTCTCTCCCTCTTTTTCTTTGTTTTATAAAATCATGACTTTTTGGTTCGATTTGCATTTTTGGTTATTTGCTGTTATTTTGGAACAACATAATATTGTTTATAAACAATAATATGTATGTGTAAGCATACAATACAAGACACACAATATATGTATATATGTATACGTTTGTATTTACATTTGTTATGTGCAAAACAGGGATTTTAAGCAACAGACTAGCGTTAGTTAGCGTTAGCAGAGATTTATTGCATTTCCACACTAAGAAGCTATGAACAAACATTATTATATGTTTCAATTAAACAAATTAATTGTATTGAGTAAAAATTTAATTGAGATTTTTCTTCAAAAATAAATAGTTAATAAATTTTTTATCAAAGAAAAACAAAAATAAAGAAGTACAATTTTTGCTTTTTGTAAGTGGAAAATAATTGCTTGAGGGGCAATTTAGTGCTCTGAAATTGTTTCTACTATTATAAGCAATTGTTTATAAAATTAGTAAAGCAGAAGCTTAGAAGAGAAATGCAAAATTTAAAAAATTACAGAAAAACCTATTTGTTAAACAGAAGACTTCGACTCATTAAATTTTCAAACTTGACAACAAAATTTTTGATTGTCTTGACATGACTGAAAAAAGCAGACCAACTTTTTTTTTAAGTACAATTATAATATGAGATGAATTCCAAAACCGTTTTTTTACCAAAGTATGACGATATGGTTACGAATCCAAAAAAATATGTTGCACATTCTATTTAAATTACAGTTCATGTCATCTTTTTTATGAACTATGTATTTAACAACTTCACTAATTGTCAGTTTTAATTTATTTTGTATTTACAAAAATACTTTTAATTAATAAATAGTTCGATTTAACAAAACTTAATTAGAGTCTATGTTTGTTGTGTTTGTTGTTTGATTAATTAATGTATTTTTTTTAAATTCTTTAAATCATCAAACACACATTCATACATAAACATATTGAATCATAATGATTTAAAGCAATGTAACAGGGAAATTTCAAATATTTAATGAAATGAATATTCTCTGTTATTAAAATGTGAAATAGAAAAATTTTATGAAATTTTATTTAATTTTTTTTAATATTTAAACAATAAAACACTGAATATATTTGTTGCAGTGTCAAAGGTTTCTATTCTAGATATTGGTTTTAAACAAGTTGCCAGTGCATCTCGTTGAAAACTCTGTCGTCAGTTGTATACTTTCAAAAGTAACTCTGATTTTAATATTTCTCTATCAAATTACATTATTAAATTGTTTGTACATTAATAATACATATATACATGAATACATAAATGACCATTACCACCCTGTTTCAGAGTTACGGCCTAGTTGCTCTCAGCACTCATGTTGTGTGTGTTAATTTTTATCCATGAGTACCCACACCTACATTTCAAAGTCGACTCCGAACGACAGATTTGAGTAGCTTTTTCCTGGCAATAATAATTTTTTCATATATCTTTTTTCAAGATATCAGAGCTGATATTTGAACCCGGCGCTATCGTCTTAGTAATACAACAAACTTATCACTTTTATGCAAAGGAACCGTAAGTTCGAGCCTCTTAGTTTTACAGTATAGTACAGAAATTTACACAATTTTTCGTTAAATATTCAGCCCAATTATAAATAAAAATTCCACATTTAGGTTTTTCCCTTTGAACTTTTACAATCAAATTTATATGAAAAAAAAATGGAAGAAATTTGAGGTAATAGAGTTTTGTTTTAACACCAATGAGTTGCAAGAAAATATTTTTTTTATCAAATATAATACTTGAAATGTTACATTTTAAATATCAATTCATTAACACCATCTAGTGGCAAAAACCTTAAATACTTTATATGACCCAGCTGAAGTCATTACTGGAATAGATTACATCTGTGTAAAAGAAAAAGATTGCAACTATTTAATTTTTATTGAAAGGGACGACTTTTACAAAAAAAGCTCCTATTTTTTTATTAAGGCCACCACTCAGATGATGACTCCTACAAATGCAGTACATTGAGATGGTCTAGAAAAAAATGAGTGAAAGGGGGAAAGAGGGTATGGACCTTTGTTTTAAACTTACTAATATCATATCTAGTGTCACTTAGCAAAAACAAAGGTCCTACTTTAAAATGAGAACCCCAAGGAAATCGGTTGCTGTTGATTGATTATTCAATGGCCAGTGGTTTACCTTTACCAATTACCGCAATTATCCTCAAGAAGTCCGCAGAGTAAAATTTAAATTAGGGAAGGAATAAAATATAATGATATTGGAGATGATGTTGTTGTTGTTCTCCTTGATTTAGCCCCTGGGATAATTCTTTCTGGCATGGTAGACCCTGCCAGAGAGCTATTGCTCTCCGCCAGCTTAGCCAGTTGAGGCCTTGCAGTGTAAGCCTCTACACCACGTTAAGGTGATTATCTAACGTAGATTATCTGCTTTTGGCGATTGTGATTCACTTTTATTTTACAAAATACTATTTTTCTATCTCATCCACTATATATAATGCTTTTGCAAACTAACGATCTTCCAAAATAAAAATCTAGTTAATTAATTTAATCAATTTTAAACCTTGATTAAAATTATTTATAAAGTTTAATTTTCATGTAAAATGTTTAACTCTGTTTGACCTTTTATAAAATGTATGCCATAGTATGTCTGCTTTAAATTAATTTTTTTTTCGTTTTGTTCTTTTATAATCGTACATAGACTGTGTTCAAAGATCCACCATTTTTTTTTTTATTTTTTTTATGTTCAATTAGGCCAAATTATGCATTTAAAATTATTTTTAATTCACAATTAAAAACAAAAAGGAAATATTTCTTTAGCCCGCAGTTTATTTCTTCTAAGAAAAAAAAAAACCACAAGACTATATTTCAATAAGCACAGGTCAACTTTAGGGTTCAAATTTGACTTATATGAGTGTAAGAAAAATATATGGGAATAAAAAATTTTATATGTATTAAAAATATCTGTATGTACGAGTACATGCGTATGTATGTATGTGTAGAAAAAATAATTAAAAAATTTGGAATGTTTGCAGACTGAGCCTGAGCTAGTCAAAGTGTATGCATGTCAGTAAATATTGTGTGGGATCTGCTTATCAAGATTGCGTCTACTTCTCTTATTTCTTTTTATGACACAAACTAATCATCATGTATTTTTCTTTTTTTTTACTAAGTTTTAGATTTTTCTTTAAAAGTTTTAGTTAAAAACTTGTAGACTTTTCAAAGATTTTGTTTAAGTTAAGCACAAATGAAAAAACTACAAGTTTACAGTGTTGGTTATTATTGGTTATCCGTTTGAGTTCTCATTATCACACAAAATGTTTTTTGCATATGTGCTGCACTGTCAAATTTTCCATACGTAATATTTCTTTTATTAAATTGATTTTACCATGAAAATGAGCCTAACAGGCACATATTACAATATAGTAATAGGGTAATTCAGACGAAGAGGATTTATATATTCCAAATTAATACACATGAAACAGATTTTCCAATATCCATATCCATTTTTAATTACAAATGTAATTAATTGTTTTTCTTTTTTTTTAATAAAATGTTTTTTTACTTGAAAATATTTCAATTAAAATATTAATCGGTGTTCTTTAAAATTTTCAATTAATGTTTTAGTTAATACAATTAATTTTTTTAATTGAAGCACATAAATAAATAGAAATGCTTGTGAGAATGTTTTATTATTTTGTTTAAAAGTAAAATTATTTGTCACAGCACACACAGCAAAAGTAATCTATAATTTAATTAGTAGTGCTAACGTAGTACAAAGTTTTTAATTGAAATCGATTTTCTATTTTCTCAGTGTAAATAATTGCTAAAGCAATGGAAAGTGAGTGACTAAATTGGCATTGGATTCTAATTTCATTAAAAGTATCATAGCTAAATAAGTATTTAAAAAAAAGTACGTATGTAAAAAGAAAAAATTGCTATTTATGTGTTTCAAATAAGGAAATTAATTGTATTAATTAAGAAGTTAATTGGGAAAAATGAAATGAAATCATAAAACATTTTTTTCCAATTGTTTCTGCAACAATTTCTTTAGTTTTAATGGCAGTTTAGACTGTACGACTTTAAGTATGTCAAATCAGAGAATCTAAAAACTATGAATCGTTCGAACGTACTTGCTCTCAATATATGTATGTAGTGTTCACACTATTAGTGTGACAATAGTGTACTTCTACACCCAAACTAGACAATTCATACCACTTTTTTTAAAGGATAAACCCTCCTTTACTAGGGGCTGATATTGTAGGGCAAAGATAATAAAATTTGCTTTTGGTATCTGTTTTGAGGGAGTTTTTATCAGTCATAACTGAAGGATTCCGGAGTACGAATGCACTTATCTTCATAGGCTATATCGAGCTCTGAAGCACTACATAATCTACTCTCTAATATATAACACATACATACACTTAGTGGTTTTATACTTCTGGCTGAGCTAACAGAATACTAATACCAGGTCGGTCTTAAGCAATTACACTATTTTGCGTAGAATTTTGTATTTGGATTGTTTGGGGCTGTAGTCGCCGTGGTCTAGTGGTTAGTGTGTTGGCTTACCAAGCCATGAGTCCTGGGTTCGACTCCAGGCTCCGACATCTTCAAAAAAAAAAAAAAAAAATATGAAAAAAATATTTCTTTCGGCGACTACCTCTCAGCAGTCTTCTGGCAAAAGCTCTGAGAGTAACTAATTGCCATGAACAAGCTTCTCAAGTCTGTCGTTCGGAGTCGACATTAAACTGTAGGTCCCGGTACTCATGGATAAAAATTGACACACACAACATGAGTGCTGCGAGAAGCTAGGCGGTAATCCTGACACAGGGTTGTAAAGGCCAGTTATGGATGTATGTATGTATTGTTTGGGGCTTCAAACTTTATTCCAATGCCTGCTTGTTTAAAATTCATTAATTTTACCTGAATTTGTGTGGTGGTGGTCTCATAATTACCATCCATAATAGATATAAAGTCTAACATGAAAATAAAACATATATGTATTTGTTAATCATAAAAGTATTTTGTTTACGTTATTTTTTATACTTGAAAGATAAATCAATTGATTTCCATTGTGATTTTCGCTTTCAACAAAAAAAGTTACGCAGACGATGATTCACTACATTGAAATGCTTTCAAAACTTTTTCCATTTGGTTTTGGTGCTTTTGAAATTTTTGTCTTCCTTTTGCTTCTTTCAAACATTTAAACCTTTATCCATCATCTTTTCAACTGCCATCAGTTCGTTTCATTTGTCTTGTTTGTTCTATTATTGGCATTATTTTTTACGGTCTTCTTCATCTGAAAAACAAAATATAAAAACAGTGTGTTAATGAACATTGTGGTGTATTGATCCAGTTGATATGATATTAACAACTGAAACTTCTTTATTAAAAATAATGCACTTACAAGTAATTATAGTATAACTTAAACTAAAGCTTTTTAACGAAAGTATCTAACATATGTAAACATATTTAATATGACTTAAGATATGCAACACTCCCCCACTTATGTTAAATGTGTAAGTGTGGAATATTAGTTATTTATTATAAAGTACATATATTTATATATATATATGTATAGTTGTATACTAAATTAATTTAAAAAGTTCACTGAGTTAAAAAAAAAAAAAATAAAATATACGTACATATTTTATATATCTATGTGTAAGTATATATTGCATACACATACATATAGTATGTATAGGTATGAAGTTACAATTTTTCTTTATTTATTCTTATTTATTTTAGATCTTAATACCATTTGATATTCATTTTCTTTTCTTGCATCTACTTTGTCACAATTCTGTTTGTGAACATTTCCATTATTAATATTTTGTGACTCTTCAATTGCTGCACTCATTGGATCTCCACCTGAAGCAGATGGTAACTCTGATGACACAACATCTTTATCAACATTTTGGTCTTGTTCTATTCCTGCTCTAATTTGATCTGTATGTCTTTTTATTATCCTACCAGTCTGTAAAACACACTGATACGATCGCGGACCATTTTTCTCCTTAATAGTAGCAGGGGACCAATCCCTTTTATTTACATTTGAATAATCTCTAATAAAAACATTTTGACCTTTTTCAAAAGAGACAGATCTTTTACCTTTATAATTAGTAATACTTTTCATTTGCTGATTTATTATGCTGTCTTTAATAAGAGGAGGCTTAATGAGATCAAATCGTGTCCTAATCGATCTTCCAAGAAAAATTTTAGCTGGACTCTCTTCCGTAGAACCATGTCTAGTGTTTCTATAGTCCATTAAAAATCTATTTAAAATCAAATCAATATTTTCACTACTATTAGAGTTCAAATTCGTATAAATTGATTTTTTTAGAGTTTTAACAAAATTTTCAGCCTGGCCATTGGTAGCCGGATGACCAGGAGCTGTCAGTACATGTTTTATTTTATTTTTGGAGAGAAAACATTTAAACTCATCAGATATAAACTGTCTACCATTATCACTAACTAAGGTGTTAGGTATACCAAAGCGACAAAAAACTTCCCTTAACTTTGTAATTACAAAACTTGAAGTAATTTCCTTTGTCTTAAAAACTTCTACCCATTTAGAGTAAGAATCAACGATTACTAAAAAATGATAATTCTTGATAGGACCTGCAAAATCTATGTGGATCCTCTGCCAAACAGAGTTTGTAGGGCTCCATGGTATTAAGATACTTTTTTCGGGACTAGCTACAAGTTTCTGACAAGAATTACAAGATTTTACCAATTTTTCAATTTCACTGTCAAGATTTGGCCACCAGACAAATGATCTAGCCAATGCTTTAGTTTTCACAATGCCAAAGTGAGATTCATGAAATAGTTGAAGTATTGACTTTCTTAGTTTCTCAGGTATTATAACTCTATAACCCCATAACAAACAATCATGATCTACAGTCAGCTCATAATCCTTAATAGTAAACGCCTTGAATTCATTGCCTTTTAATTCTCTAACTTTACCCATTCGAACAAATTCGCAAACTTTAGACAGAACAGGATCACGCCTGGTTTCTCTTGCTATGTCCCTAAAATCAAGATTTAACGAATTTTCCTTTTCAATACAATTTACAAAAGTGCTATCATCAGATTCAGTACTGCTCTTAATTTTTAATTGAGGCATTCGTGATAAATTGTCAGCCTCATTGAGATCACCTTTTATAAATTCAATATTATAATTAAATCCTGAAAGAATAAATGCCCATCTTTGAACACGCGCAGCTGCCATTACTGGCAAACCTTTATTCTGACCAAATATAGAAACTAAAGATTTATGATCAGTCCTCAATGTAAAAACATTTCCAATCAGATATTGTTTTAGTTCTGTAACACAAAAAACAATAGCCAATGCTTCTTTTTCATGTGTGCTATATTTTTGCTCAGCTTTAGATAAAGCTCTTGAAACAAATGCCACTGGTCTAAGGTTATTATCAGGAAATTTATGCGAAAGTACACCAGCTATGGCACAATCTGAAGCATCTGTTGTAAGAAAAATGGGTAATTTAGGGTTAAAATGAACTAAAATTTTATCTGAAGTGATTTCCATCTTAACCTTATCATACGCAATTTGACATTCTTCAGACCAACTAAACTCAACATTTTTCTGCAGCAATCTATACAAAGGAATCATAATTTTAGCAAAATTGTTAATAAATTTGGCATAATAATTTACCATGCCTACAAAAGCACGTAATTCAGAGATATTTTTAGGAACTGGGGCATTTAATACCGATCTTATTCTTTCTCTATTTTTCCTAAGACCAAATTTATCAATGGTAAAACCAAGATAAGAAATTTGATTTTTAAAAAATTCACATTTAGACAAATTAAGTTTCAATCCGGCCTGTAATAATTTATTCAAAACCGACTTTAAATTCCTAATGTGTTCCATCAAGTCTCTACCTGATACCGTAATATCATCTTGATAAACGACAACAAACGGTATACCTTGTAACAAATTTTCCATCGTTTTTTGGAATATAGCAGCAGCAGGCTTGATACCAAAGGGTAAACGTTTCATTTTCAAGGTGCCCATATGTGTCGACCAAGTACACAGAAGCTGTGATTTTTCGTCAAGAATCAGTTGATTATATGCATTCGACAAATCAAGTTTTGAGAAAAGTTGACCTCCTTGAAGAGAAGCAAAGATTTCATCTATCAAGGGCAACGGATATTTAAAATCAGAAAGATGCTTGTTTATCGTAATTTTGTAGTCGCCACAAATTCTTATCTCGCCATTCGGTTTCAAAATTGGTACTAATGGTGTACCCCATTCCGAATGATCAACACGCTCTAATACACCATTTTCAATTAATTGTCTCAAATTATTTTCTACTTTACCTTTCCAGGCTAAAGGTACTGGACATGGTCTACAAAAAACTGGTTTTGCATCCTTATTCACAGATAAAGAAATTTCCCCAAATCTATAAGCTCCCAAACCACTACTATAAACTTCATTAAATTCATTCTTGATTTGATCAGATATAAAAGAATATTGCTCAACATCGACTGAGTTTATCTGGACAAGTTCAAAATTAAAAGTGCGCAAAAAATTTCTACCAAACAAAGGACTATTACTGTTATCTGTCACAACAAGTTTCACTTTTCTTCTAGTTCCTCCCAACTCAATGATCTCATCATATTCTCCTAATATTTTAATTTTATTTCCATTAAAATCTACAAATGGATCACTACAAGGTTTAAGATCTATCTTCTTACCCAATTTCTTAATAAAATGTTTAGATACCAAACTGCACGGAGCGCCAGAGTCACAAACCACCTCAAATGGAATTCCATCTATTTTAACTGTAACTTTGTATAAAGCAGTTGAAATGCCACAATTTTTAGAATTATTAATACTAAAAATAGAAAAATTATATAAATTATCGTCGTCTAAACTTTCACTATCAATATCAGATTCAGATACATAATTTACAAAACCTTCTTTATTTTTACAAACGGACGCTAAGTGTCCAATTTTTTTACAAAAATTGCATCTGCTTTTCTTATATCTGCATTCTGCTGACTTATGGTTTCTCCAACCACAATGAAAACAGACCTTTGATGATTTTGCCTGACTTGATGTTTGTTGATGTTTGTTTTTATTAAAATACTCGTTGTTTTGTTTGTTTTTTTTGTTGATGTTGAACTTAAATTTTTCACTCTTAATGTTAGCAACTTGCATTTCAGTATTTTCTCTTGATATCAACTTCATCTCCATAATAAGCGCCTTTCTTAAAGCTTCTTCTAAAGTTATTTTTTTATCTTCTTCACACAGTCTCTCAAATATTTTGTCATTAATACCCATGATAAAGCGATCGATAACAAAAGCATTTAAATTGTCACCAAATTTGCATAAGAGTGCAAGTTTTTTTACTCTTGCGAACCAATCTGCTACAGTTTCATTTTCTTTTTGTTTTGCTTCGTGAAAGCTTTTACGCTCACGAAATATAATAGCTGGTGGAGTATAATGAGTTTTAAGCAAACTGCACAGCTCTTTGTAAGTTTTAGAAACTGGTGCAATTGGACTGCATAAATTATGTAGTGTTTCATACGCCGCTGTTCCAATCGACTTCAACAAAGTTGCTTTTTTAGCATTCTCCTCTGTACAATTGACCTCTGCTAAATGAATGTCAAATTTTTCTTTCCACAATAGCCAAGATTCGTTGCGGGGGGAAAAATGAGGAATATTGGTTGGATTGTATACCATAACAGTATTATTTGGTACATTATTTGGCATATTTACCCCTTTTTTATAAGTATATGATATGTAGGAGTAACTGTATATGAAACTTTTTTTTTTTTTTTTTAGTTTTCTTTCACTTCTTGCAGGAAATATTCTTTCTGCTAATTTTACTTTTATGTATATATGTATATGAGACTTTTTGTTTTCCGTTTTCTTTTACTTCTTGCAGGAAATATTCTTTCTGCTAATTTTACTTTTATGTATATATGTATATGAGTCTTTTTGTTTTCCGTTTTCTTTCACTTCTTGCAGGAAATATTCTTTCTGCTAATTTTACTTTTATGTATATATGTATATGAGTTTAATGTTATTTTAAGGTGTATGTACACTTTGCCTTTTTTTTTTATAATATTTTATGTTCAATAATATTCTATTGATATATGTAAATGTTATTTTTTTTTTTTTTTATCACTTTGTGTATTTACACTAATTGCAAAAAAAAATGTTTATATATATTTTTTTTTTTTTTTATTTTAACTTTCTTTTTTGTGTATTTACACAAATCGTATTTACGATATTTTTTTAGCCTCGTCGCCAATTGTGGTGTATTGATCCAGTTGATATGATATTAACAACTGAAACTTCTTTATTAAAAATAATGCACTTACAAGTAATTATAGTATAACTTAAACTAAAGCTTTTTAACGAAAGTATCTAACATATGTAAACATATTTAATATGACTTAAGATATGCAACAAACATAATAAAGTAGAAAAAGAATACACTCAAAACGTTAATTGAAGTTTTTATTAAAAAAAAAAATGCAGAAATCCTTTCGTTTCTTTTTTCTTTTTAAGAAGAAGACGCAAAGGCAAATAAAAATACATGTGCTCAAAGACCACCAAGCCCACTGGCACGCCACACGCATATGCTTAAAAAATGAGCAGATATACGAAAAATGGTTAAAACTTATAAGAAAGAGGAAGAGAATAAGAAAAATTGTTTCATTTATAAACAGGGTGCAAACGCATATACAGGAAATAACTTCTTATGAATTTTTTCTTTATTTTGTTTCACATAATGTGTCATTTTTCTAAACAATCCCCATTAACAAAAACCAATTTTTTTTAGTTAATTGGCAATAATTAAATGTTACTATATATATACTTAAATAAAAGATAAAAAAATAAAAAAGAGGAAAAGATAAACAACAGTTGTTTTGCAACTAACTTCACACCTTTCCACGTTGTCAAAATTGGATTTCCCAAATATGTACAAAGTACTGGAGACTCGATATCTAAACTGGTCTTATACATTTTATATGGACATGAGAATTTTTAAGAGATAGTTTGAGCTTGACGCTCTGCTTAAATTTTGGGCTGGTCTGTAAGGTAAAACTTTAAATTATAAAGTAGAATCCAATAAATATCTCACTCTGTATATAAACCTACTCGTATAATTATGAATATGTCAATATACATATGGGCGCATATAATATTTGATTGCAATAAATGCAAAACCGGAAACAGGTTGCATGCCTTTTAAATTTTTTTTTTCTGTTTAACCTCAATCAGATAATTTTTCTCTTTTTTATTTTTGAGGGATGTCAATACACAAGTTTCCTGATCTTTGTATATCAAAAGCTTTAGATTTTAAAATACGACATACATATCTGCTGAATATACACTTAAAAGTTTCTTTTATTCTCTTCTTTTTTTAACAAACTTTGCATTCTACGAGTATTCATTTTAAATCTTTTCCATTTTAATTTTTATTTCTCCCTACTTTTCTTGTTGCAGTTGGTTTGTTTATTATCTCGACGACATCGGGTAAAAAAATAAACTTTTTTTTTACTGCTTTTAGTTTTAATAAAAAAATTTTTAATAAAACTTAAGTTTTTCGTTTTCCCTTCCTTTTTACTACTTTCAACATGTTTTAACTCAGTGCTAATTTAAATAGAACCATTATATAAGTATTATGTAAATGTTGGTTGGTTAGTTGTTGGGAGTATGAGGGTCTGAGGTTTTTCTTCTTAGCAAAAACGCTTTGTTCGACGTGTGCTTTAAAATCATACAAAATAAAATCATTTTGAAATGAATTGTGTTTTGTTTTGTTTTGTAATATTCATACCCATCTGTTTTGAATTTTTGTGGATTGTAATTTTTAAGAACCAAATTAAAATGAAATAATAAACAAGGGGTTCAACTTTGATTTCTATCAACACAACGTTTATACAGTAGCGATGATACTTGGAAATATTAGATAACAGAGGTTCTCTAACTGTTTTTGAATAATACAAGATTTGTTTTTATGTCTTTTTTTTAATTTGTATGTTATTGTTTGGTAATTAATAAATTTTTTCTTCTTTTTCCAGGTAAGATCATATTTTTAACGGGATATATTTGTTCCTTCAGCAATAAATTAAATTAACGGATAAGAATTAAAAAAAAAGAATTAAAAAAATTATTTTAAAAAATGTAAACACCTGCCGCTATATCTGTAAGTATAATGCAAATTTCGCAGGGACTTAATATACGAGCTATTTATAATCAAATATTTATCGACTTAATAAACTTATTGTCGTGCGGGAGTTTATATGCTCTATCCGCCAATTCATATTTTTTATATATATCGAATTGATAATGCCGCTTTAGATTTTCGACCCCAATATTTTCAAGTTTGTAATCCGTTTTCGGATATCTCGTCCAGTATTGGAGATAAATAGCCGAAAACCGATTGCAGATGTTAAAAATTTTTGTGTCAAAAACCTAAAGTGGCATCATTAACTCGAGATATATAAAACGGCAGATAGAGCACATAAACTCCCGCACGACGTTATGTTGATAAACGACTAAACACTTGCTAAAACTTCGAAAAACAGCTAGATTTGTGTCAAAGTATTTTTGTAAATATTTAGGCGTTTTTTAATAAGACAGATTGAGTATTTTTTTCTTTTTTCATTAAGCGGTTGTTTTTACGTTAAACAGAATGGCGATGAGACAAGTTGCTGTCAATTCAGCACTAAGGCCAGTGTTATACCTTAAACCTTGAATGATAGACAGCAATTGTCGTATCATACATACATAACTGGCCTTTATAACCCTGTGTAAGGATTATGGCCTAGCTTCTCGCAGCACTCATGTTGTGTGTGTCAATTTTTATTCACGAGTACCGGGACCTACAGTTTAATGTCGACTCCGAACGACAGATTTGAGAAGTTTGTTCATGCCAATCAGTTACTCTCAGAGCTTTTGCCAGAAGTCTGCTAAGAGGTAGTCGCCGAAAGAAATATATTTTTTTAAATATATCTCTGCTTTAAGTTGTCATAGCCGGAACTTGAACCGGAGCTCTCGTCTTAGTAAGCCAACACACTAGACCACCTATCTGTCTTTAAATATACGACGCCTCGATGTGGACTGTGTATTGTGAAGTGGTGAGGATCTCTGCTTATGCGGGTAGCTGTCATCTACTACTTCCCAGTAGGTGGCGCTTTCTCCTGGTTATTCGTTTTGATGCCAATGACAATGATAAGCTGGATAAAGTAAAATGTCAGTGGGCGGCTCCTTATGGAAATGAATTTTCATTTTTTAAGTAAAACCGCAAAAACCGCAATTTTTTTGTTCTTCATTTTCTTCTTTGCTGGGATTTGAACCTGTGCTATTTTGTATTGGAAGCGAGAACTCTTAACGCTACACTACGTCACCCCAGTAGGATTTGCATGTTATTCAAGAAAAATATTACTTTTTTTAATTCTTCTTTTATTTTAACAATTTGAGGAAAAAATCCAAAATATAAATGCCAAAAAGTGCATTAGAGCTGCATTTCAAATTCAGAATTGATTTTCTGTATATTAATTGGCAGATAAAATAATATAAAATTTAAAAAAAACTCTACTAACTCCTTGCCAAACTTGACGGCATGCCTATTAGCAGTTCTTTGGAGTTGTTAAATTTTGGTTGTAACTATTCGGCTGATGATCTTCTGCAAGCTTTAAAAACATTCGATATCGAACGAAATTTCTATGTAAATTGTTTTAAAATTGTATGAAATTTCGCTCGATTTGGAATGCCGTAATTTGCCCCCCAGTATTTTTTACATACTGAAAAAAAAAACTTCGGGTTAACATACTTAAAACGAATATATGAAGTATCTGAGCAAAAAACTGATCCAAGTGAATTTTGACCCCTCTTCGTAATTCAAATTAAACCATTATGTCAGTTCTGCAAAGATAAGAATAAAAAAATTTCTCGCAGCAATCCTCTTGTTTGTTGGCCGAAGATCTCAAAATCAATTGCCTCACCAGATAGGAGGAACTCATTATAATTAATTTCATTTAGCCCCTTCAGATACACAGCATTGTAACTTTTTTTTTAATTTTTCTTTAACAAAAGTGAAATCTAATTGTGATTCCTCTCAAAAAACTTTTTTTTTGTGCAATAATGAGACGGTTTCTTTATAAAATATTTAATCAACACTTCTCTGAATTTGAAAAATTGTGATAAAGATTAAAAAAATTTATGTTCGTTATAGCAGTACATTTTACATGAATTATACTGGAAATATCCTTCGAAAGATCTTACAGTACTCTTTCTGACTGAGTTTATTACCTGAAAACTGGCTTTCCTTTTAAGGCAACTCTTGAATTTCTTACTCGCATAGTTCAAACTCAGATTCTTGTTGTGCTCAACAACACCCTCAAAACCAGAAAAGTATTGTATTCCAGGTAGTTTTTATTTGGTCACACCATGTTATAATATTTTCTAATTGAAATATTAATTTATTTGCTTTTGTTTCCATTTTGTTTGTTTTTTTTTTTTTTTTTTTGGTTATTAAAGTCTAATATTTACTTAAGAGTCGTGGATTCAATTCCTTTGGGCTTGTACCCTAACGCCGACAACAAAACAATGAAAAACATTTTTTTTCAGGACAAAGACCTCAAAGCATTGAGTAACAGTGTATTTGCTCATGTGCTTTGGGAAACCCATGTTTTGTTTCAATTTAACATTTTTTTTTATATATTTTTTTAAGGCTTAACTATAATGTAGTGTAAATGATTAAAACACTACTGCGTAAACAACTACTTGTGATAGATAAAAATAATAACGTTGTTCATGTTGATGATGATGATGATGACGACGATGATGATAATTATGACGATATAATCACTCAACTGCTAACCAAAATTCATCACCTCTATTCCTCTCTGTGTTTTCTTTTACTCTTTTGGGACGCAATTGTTACATTATGCAGAACGTAACCATATTCTGTATTTGGTTTGGTCAGGTTCCTGCTCTTTGTAAAGCTGATTTGGTTGGTTGACTGGCTGGCAGGCTGCTTCATATTAAGTAATGGTTTTAACTGGTTTTCAGCACGTTTTTGTTTTGTTTTGTTTTCTTATGTATTTTCCTGTCTGCCATGTGTGTACGCAGATAAAAGTTGTTAAGAGATCATCTTTGTCTTGCTGATTTGGTCTATAAAAGAAAAAGACAAATTAACGTTTTTGTTTTATATTAAAAAAAGGCTATGAGAACGAAAAATAAAAAAAAAATGTAATAAAAAATTTTAAAGGGATTGAAAAACAAATCTTGATTTTATGGTTTAAAGAATACTTATGGAACTTTATAACACAACACGTTCATAATCTTTTCTAAGGCATGATGAATGGGATTTCTATCCAAAATTAATTTTTTTTTTGTTAAAATTTTTAAAAACACTCATAATCGATACTATTCAGATGCCTGGTTGCTTTATATCATTGAATATAAAGCATATAAGCAGGCAAATGAAACTGTTTTTGGAGTCCATGAGAGACAAATTCATCATAAAATACGAGTATATGGCCCCGTCTCTTTTGGCGGCGAGTATAGACATCGAATGAATTATGAAGTGAATTAACTCTGGGCTGGCATTTATATCGTTGGATGCATAAAAGTACAATGTGCATATGAGTAAAGACAATTCCGAGGATAGGCGCAAAAGAGCATTACTGAAAAACCCATGAAAGAATCAGATTGAAAACTTTCTTTGAAGACCTTAGGGGAAAAATTTACAAAAACCGCTTTGAATTCCCATTCAATTCAGTTTAAAGATCAAAGAGTTATACTGTAGTTTTTAAAGCAGAAGATAATCAAAACTTCTCTTTCTGTCAATATAATTCAAAGTTTTTTTTAACCATGTTTAGGAACAAATGCAACGCATCTAAAAAATTACCATATAGAGGAAGAAAAAAGGCTTTAATCAAAAAGTTTTCTAAGTAATAAAACTGTTTTAATACCATTGTTTAGTGTTCAAATAGAACTATAATTTTAAATCTTTTTATTTTATTTTTATATTCTAAAATGATATAAACAAGTGTCATAAAACATTTCCCTCCCAGACATTTCTTTCTCATGCACATGTACTTGGGGAAAAATTATATACTTTTTTTATTCTCTCAGACTGCCTTTTTTAGTTGCATGAACGTACAACAATAACTTAAATAAGTATAATAATAATGACTTATTCTTTACTTTTTTTATTAAGTAAGTAAAACCCTATAATTTCCAAATAAAATAAAATAAAATGAAAAAAAAAAACAGTAGAAAGATAAAACACATATATTTTAATAGCGATAGTTTAAGGTAGTCAAACTGAAGCCTAGTCTCAAGACAATAAATTTTTACTGAAAGATTATGCAGTGGTTAAAGAATATAGAAAAAATACGAAGATAAACTTGTTAATAAAACTACCTGGAAAAACAACAAGTCAAACCGAGTAGCAGGTACCTTACAACGATTGAAGACTTTAACTTAAAATATTTATGTTTCCAAATTTGACGCGATCTTAACTTAGGTTAGTGAAGAAGATATATAAGATATATAAGAAAACTTTACTAAGAGAGTTATGGTCTGATTGTGTTTCCTTCACATAAGCAAAAAAAAAAAAAAAAAAACCTGAAGTCCTACCTAGAAAGTGGAAGAAAGCAAATATGATAAGTAAAAAGAATGAGAATAACCAACCAACAAAACCCAAAATCATTGGGTTCTCTAAAGAACTCTATAATAATTAAATGTGGCAATTAAGGGTTGTGGAACTATGACTTAGGGCTCTTGTTATAAACTCAGAACAAACGAGGAACACAATCAACAATAACTTTATTGCACAAAGGTGTGGGGTGCGTGGTGTAGTGGTTAGAGCGCTAGCACAAAAACATAAACAATCTAGGTTCAAATCCCAGCAAAGGTGAAAAATTTATAAGTTAGATTGCGGTTTTCAAAATTAGAATTTAAAAATAAAAGGTTCCCCCCCCCCCTCAACAAGAAGACCTTCTACAAAGAAACCGCTTCCCGACATTCTACTCTATGCCACCTTAACCAATGTCAACAAAAAAAATCCAATGATCAGGAGAAAAGCGCCACCTATTGGGAAGTAGCAGATAACAGATAAACCTATTTAGTGAAGGCACTCACCACACAATCGACATGGAACGATGAGGCAATTGCTGTTGGTCATTCAAGGGTGAAGGTATAACACTGGCCTTTGATTGATCAATTCACAGCAATTTGTCTCATTCCTAAAAAGGCGCTTAATAATAATATAATTAATAATAATATATGTACTGCCCATTCCAAAAATTCCAATATAATGTACAGCATTTAGTAGGGGTTTACCCCTGAGTATTGGTCTCAATAAAAAAAAACGAAAAAAGAAAACACAGTAACATCGCAACTACCACTTGACCACTTCTTGGTTGTGGTTACTAACCATCACATTCTACCGCCCATTACACTTAGGCAACACAATAAATACATTGTCCACAGATTACTTCTCTTCTTCTTATATATCCTCGACCAAAAATCCGACGTGCTGATGTTATATTTACCCACTATCTATTTACTCTTACTAGTAATCATATCTAGAAACTTAAAAAGTTCTTACTTTCTGGGCGAGGTTTGCTCACTATGTAGTGTAGCCCTAAATTGCAAATTTGACATTGAGCGTTCAATTTATCCCAGATATACTTATGTGTGTAAACAATGAAGTCTGCTGGTCTATATTTTTATCAGTTCTTGACTGATATAGGATTTCTATACGTTGGTTAGGTTAGGTTAAAATTGACAGCTGTCTTCAGGCAAAGCATACTTGGGTTCTATAAAGTCCAGATGTGATACCACTATATTCACTTAACATGTCTATAATCGTTGGCCATTCTCCAACCAAGCTGATAATCTTACGAAAATGTGAATTTTATTCAAATCACCTCCATTTAAACAGGATCTGTCGATGAATTCAGGTCACCCAAATGCGGTCCAATGCGGGATAATGACAGAGAAAATGTTTCATTGATTCCTCTTCTTCCTCGTTATTAAAGCTTCTACAGGAGTCATTGTGAGGTATTTTCAACCTCCGGGCGTATGTACCTATAGTCCAATGATCCGCTATCACTGCTATAGGATTACTGAGATGGACTGGGTGTAGATTTATTGAGAATTTCGTTTTACCCATATCCATGTTGAGTCAGATTTGTCTCGTCATTAAGCGAGTAGGTTCATTGAATTTCTATAATAAATATATCCCACAATTTTGTCAAGTTTCACCCATGAAAATTCACTACTCTTTATTTTCTTATGATTGGGTTTTCTAATTACAGAATCTCCACTGCTGACAGCTTACACTTTCTATTTCTTTCTTTCTCTCGGTATGTCCTTCCAAACTCCTCACTGCAGCTATATTTCTGGTAACTTAATATAACTTCTGAATATCTATATACCCATCAATGCTTTACAATACTGCTTTTGAGTCTATTTCCAAAAAAGTTAAGTGCTCAAGGAGCGACTTAACTCTGGAATATTAGATGCCTTAGAAAATGCATTAATTAAATACTGTGTTGGAGAGCATGTTGCCGAAAACCTTCCAAAATTTTTTATAATTGTCAAGGTGCCCAAAAGATTCAGTAGTTTTTTGACGACATTAATAGTTTTGAACGCATCTAAAAATGTTTTTTGACACTCAATTTTAGACATGATTTATTAGTTTTAAGATGGTAACCTCTTGCTTTCCTATAGTATACCTCGTACCCTTTTGTGTAGGGTATAAAATTCATGAGAAAAAGTAAAGTATTTTTTTCTTCTTCTTATTGTTGCATGTAAAAAATGCTGGAATTATGCCCTAAATGATGACGATGCATTGTTTATACCAATTATGGAAAAATTATATTCTGTTTTATTCTTTTCCCCTTCGTTTCTTTAACGCTAAGCTAATAATTTAAATGATAATTATGATGTACATATTCCCAAATGATCATCATGATCAACATAATAAATAACGAAAGAATAATAATAAAGTCTACACTGATGGTAAATATGGAAAAAAAAAGTAGACGGAACTGGTTTGCTACAAATATTTTTATAAAACAATAACAACAACGTTAACAACATGACAAAAACAACAGCAAATAACTATTCTGAGTGTTTAAAACAAAACAAATGAATGTACACAGACAACCGGAATAATAGACCGGCAAGTTAAACAACAACGATTTTCAGTAAATAAAAGTTAAAAAAAAACTAAAAACTAAAAAAATTTACTTTTTTCTGTTGCCTATTATTAAGGAAAATTGCTGGCGATAGATAAATAAATTCACTTTGTTAATGCTTTGCTTAAGCGAAAATACTCGTATGTGTGTTTGTTGCATGCATGTGTGTATGTACTGAGTAACTTTTCTACAAAATAGAACGAAATTGTAGCACTTGTTTTGTAAATTTAATATTTTCATTGTTACTGATTTAAAAAAGAAACAGGACGTTAACTTAAAAAAATTAAGACATTCATTCTCTCTTTTTGAATGTATATTTTTTGATTATAAAGAAACCAATTCTTATTTACACAAAAAAAATTCACATAAAACGTAAAAACGAATTAGTTGGAACTCAAAATTTGTAGTGCAAAACAGACATTAGAACAATTAAAAAATTAATTGCAAACATTCGCGGGAATGTCATGACTTTTCTATAAAGTGTCTTAGTATTAATGCCAGACTTGATTTAAATTTAAGAATTTTTTAGTATTTAGATTTTAATTTTTTCATTAAATCATCAAGTACAAAAGATAGGCTTATTTATAAAATATAGTGCTTACCTGTAATTTATTTTGTAAGGGAGAAATTGTAAACAATCACTTACTCATGAGCAAAAACAATGCATGACTTTTATATGAAATGAGCCGCTAAAATACAATAGAAATGCAAATTTATTGCAGCCAGTAAGCAAGTAGTAGAAAAAATCAAAAATAATACCTTATCCTGTAGCATATTTGGAAGCTTTAATGTATAAAAACGATATAATGCTTTTATTTATTACTTCCAAACGTAAGGAATTATTTAAGCTCAAGGTAAATTTTTAAATAAAAATCTTTTACTTGATTATCGGTTTTTCGCTACTCCTGCGTGATCCGTCTTCAGGAATTATTTATTTTATTATTTTTTTTAATTTTTTTATTTTATTTATTTTTTAATTAAGTAAGCTCGAAAAACCAGAATTAAAAATTACTTCCAAATCTTAAAAATTTTCTGCTGAGCCTAGCTGGCACATTACGCATTATTTTGTCGAACTTTATATGACTTTTCGGCATAACCTTGGCTTAGTTTCGTTGATACAGCGTGTAATTTCTTCTTTCACGCATGTGTGGGCTTGTGACATAGATCTTGGATTTCAAATAACCCCATAAGAAGAAATATAATGGTGCTAAATCACATTATCTGGGTAACCAATTCTGATTATCGAAAAGAAAATGTTTTATGCAGTAATTAAATTGTTTTGTTGGTTGTATGGCATGTCGCACCGTCTGTTGAACCCACAAGTTGTCCCCATCGATATCATCTATTGTAATTTCGGTAGAAAGAACTGTTTTATCATTTCGCGATGTCGAGCACTAGTTGCTACTTGACCAGCCTTATTTTCAAAAAACTATACTCCAATGAAGCCTTCTGCCTGAAAATGTGACCATCGATTTGAAAATCTCAAACTTTTATTGTTTTTAAAATATTACCCAATTATGCAGGAACGTTGTTGTTCTTGTATTGTATAGCACTCTATTTTTACTAGCCCTAAACTCTCAGCTCTCAATTTGTCTTGATTTGATAACATATGTGTCGAATTCACTAGACCTTTATATCGTTGTTTTAGAGTACCACAGTGTAAGCTTGTTGTTGGTAATGCTTATGAATAATTTCGTTACACTCATTCAATGCTTCATGCTATTAATGTAAAGTGAATGCCTATTATTGGGAAGAAATTTATTTAGAAGAAAAAGATAACTGCGTACAAAAATATCGAAAAGAAAATATTGTTGATATGGTATTGTTGGTGAAAATATAAATGAGATTTATTTATTTAAAAATAAGTAGTACTTTTCTTCTTCTTATTTGATTTTTAATGTTTTCTATACAGCTATTATGAATGATACACTAGGTGTTCACAAGCATGTACGATACACAAAAACTGTTTTCATTAGAACATATAAGCATACAGAATAGTGCTGTCAAGTTCTGCTACATTTCATTACACGATAGTATTGATTACTTTCATTTGAGTACTCAATACTACCCAATACTTTTAACAGATTTTTTTTTTTATTAACTTATGGTATTTTTGCAGAACATGTTAACCACTTCTTTAAGGTTTTGGCAGTCTGGGTCAATTACTAACCGTATTGCATTAAAATTCTCATTCATAATTGCAATGCAACAAAACAGATACTTGTTGACTTTGATTTCAAAGTAAAGTATTTCAAGGTTTGATAAGCAAGCAATTGTTGCTCAATTCTAATGAGCGACAGCATTCAAGTAAATTTCATTTAAGGTTTTAAAGATAATATTAGTTCAAGTTAAATTTTCACCATCTAAAAAAAACATAAAAGAGCATTTGAAATTTAAGGAATGCGTAGACTTTACTTATTGTTTGTTTATTAAAACTGTATAAGAAAATCGTCAAAATGATTATAAGTTGTTGTAAAATCTGGCAGCCTTGTTTACAACCTGTTCTAGGCATACATGATGAAAGAGATACAAAAGAAAAAAAAAATGATAAATTTTCATTGAAACCAACTGTTTCACTAAAATCTTTGCCTGCATTAAGACAATATGAGGAACAAAAAAAAAAAAAAACCAACAGCAACAGCGACAGCAACAACGGCTCATATATTGATACTGAGATAATAATATTGATGACAAAACGATTTATTTTTTTTATTGGATGACAACATGTGCTTAAAACAATAACAGAGCAACTTTATTATCAACTTTCAATGCTGTTGTCTGTCTGTCACATACAAAATTTTGTTGAAAAAAAGAAAAAAAGAAAAAGATTCACTTGTGCAACATAATGTGGACCATATACTGTTCTATTAATATATTCGACTTGCTGGAATTAAAAAAGCATATAGAGCTTAAGTGTTCAACGAACCGACACGATTGATTGATTTTGGATTGTTGAAAATCACAATTGAATTGTTCTGCATATTTATTGTTATTTTTAAGAAGGTTGCAAAATATATATATTTTAAAAATGGAGTTTTTTTTTCGCCAGCTTAAATTTTAAGGAAAGGAAGAAAAGAACTCGATTTTTGGCTAACAATTGGTCTGTTAATCTTACTTGCATGCATAATATAGAGAAAACAACAGATTGTTTCACTCAAACCGACAAGCTTAACAAACGCTGGTACCCCCCCATACACAGAAAATGAATATTAAGGAAGCATAACGGTAACAATAACTACAATAAAAACAAAATGTTTTTGCAATTTTTTTTATAAACATGTACGCTTGAGTGTGTATGTGTGTGCTTAAAAAAATATTTAATGTTTTTTTTTCTTTTTTATTTTAATGAATCCTTTCTTTTATCATAAAAACTATAAAAAAATATGCATTTTTTATATAAAAAGTATAAAAATTACAATCTTTGCTGGTTTTTTATGACATTTTTATAAAACTTTCAGAGAAAGAGAGATATAGAAAATAACGCACATAAAATTTAATTGTTTTCTACAATTTTACTTTACTTCCGTTTAGACAAAGAAAACCGTTATTTTCATTATAAATATTGTTTTGCATATGCGAGTGTATTAAACTCGTTCGTTCTCTCTTCTCACTCTTTCTGTGTGGAGGTAACAAATGCAATTGTACGCGTATATAATATACATGTGTATGTATGTGTGACTGTATGCCTGTACTATTATAGTATTTGGTAGGAGAGAAGAAAAATGTAAAGACAACAAGCACAAGAAAAATTTTACACATTAAATATGTTTCCAACATCCTACCAAACTCGAATTCTATTGTTATTGTCATTGTTTTGTTTCTGTTTCTGTTTTTTTTTCTTTTAGTGATATACGAGACAACCAAAATGTGCTTTAACAGGAAGTTTAAAGCACATAAAATTTCTTTGAAAATAGAAAAAATATGCTTTGAAGTGAAAAGCAAATGTATTTCTTATAATTTTTGCAAAATTTAAAACCTGCCACAGACTCTGTTAAAATGGATCAAAGCTTTGTAAGAACATTGTTTTTAAAACACCACAGTAAATTGTTTATTTCTTAAGTAATTGATAAACAGTTTTCTGTTATGAATTTGATGTTCTGGTGTGTGAAGATTTGTGTTATAAACTTCATGTGAGAAAAAAAGGATTTCTTTGGAAGACCGCCACAAACATGAATTTTATAAGGTGAGCAATTCTTATCACATCTTACTTCTGAAGGATGAAAGTGCTTTTCTATTTAAACTAAGCAGGCTCTCATTGAACACTTGGAGAAAATATTAAAATCGTTTTACTGGACTCTATTTCAATATACAAATAAGGTTTAATCAATGAAAAAATTTATTGTATTAAATAAAAAATAAATTGGAAAATTTAAATGTTGTCAATTAATTTTTTAATTAAATTTTTTTTTTTTTGTGAACGAATTCTTACTATAAAGAAGCAAAAACGACTCTCAGAGAAAACATGACGAAATTATAAAGGTAAGGGCAAGGTACAATAATACAAAAACAACAGGGAATTTCGTATTTGCTTCTGCCTCTTGAAATGTAAAAAAAATCCATACTTTTGTACAAACAATAAAAAAGAAAAAAAAAAGAAAAAAAAAAATTAAATAAAAAATATTAAAAAGCAAAGTAAAATCAAAAAAATATAATTTTTATTGATAAAGAAAAATATTCTACAATCAAATGTAAGGCTGTGTACGAAAAACAAACAAATCAAATCAAACCAGAAAAAAATTAAAAAAAAACTTTAAAGAAAAACAGAAAGATTTTGACACATTCAGATTTAATAGGCTTGTTCTTCAACACCACCTGTAAAATTTCGTCATGAAAAGATCGTAAGAAAAATCGCTGTTCGAGGACAAAAGATTTTGTTTGCCCTATGATGCCTTACTTACGTTGCGTTAAAAAAATTAGAAAATTTAATTTACTTTATTTCTTAAAATTCATTTTATTTTTTTATTTAGTACATGTGCTTTACACTCCAATGGTTTGATATCGACTTAACAAAAATACAAAAAATTTATAAAACGTTATGCAGATTGTTTAACTTCGGTCTGTAACAAACCTTTTTTATAAATAGAGTTTAAATGAGTGTCGCGATTAGCGGTTATTACAATATTTGTGTTTTTTGTTGGTTTAAATATAACAATAGAATAAAATGTAATATCTGTATGACTACATATTAACTAGAAAAAATAATTAAACAGTGTGTAAGACCCAGTAGGAAATTTATTGTGGATTAAGAATCAACAATCGCTGTCAAATAAAAATAGATTATATATCACGACTGCATTCTGCAGCGTTTTTAAGTGTCAATTTGTATGAAAAAAAAAAACCTCAAACGTCTAGAAATTCAATTTTTAGATTTAAAGGTATATTTTCTCTACGACTGCAACCTGCTCTACTTTGATTGCATTTTTTATGCGGCACAAACATAAATTTCAAATTAAGCAAAAGAGAAAAAATACCGTAAAATATAAAATTTTCCTTCCGGGAATAATGACGTAGATTATCAAAACGTATTCTACACTCATCAGGCATTTGTTTTTAATATAAATTTTAATTTTCATTTTCACACATGCATTTTATAATAAAAATTTAAGCACCTTCATAAAAAATGAATGGAATTTTAACTTGAGAAAACGATAAAAAAAGAAAACAAATAAGTAAAAGGACAGAGATTTTTTCCTGAAACAATAAAGACATTGAAAGTAATAAAAGCATATAAAATAACAAAAGAAAGATGATCAAGACTAAAGGGCTGTAGGACTGTGATGCTTATGTTTCTGTGCTCAAATGAATTAAACGTGACATTGCAACACATTCGTAGCAGCATTGCAACCAGCAGTATTGTGAAACTGTAATATAAACTGGCTGTATGCATTTCATCATACTCGTATACATACACTTGCACATGTGCTGCTGCCTTAAAGGCGCTTGCCATCAAAAGGAAATTGAAACAAAATAAAGGGACTAAATTTTCTGTTATAAAAATCATATTACATGGCCTATTAAATAAAAATCAATCAATTATTTTATAGTTAAAAGAATATAAAGGATGTTCAGAACAACAATTGTATTGTGAGTAGAATTGGTATTTTGTGACTGCACTAAAAACAATCGTTTTTTTGTCAAGAAAAAAAGATTTGTTTTAAGTTCTTAGTTTTTTTTTTCAAAGGAAACTTGAGTTGAATTTCGTATAACGAGAACAAATAAAACACTTAAAATTAACTTTTTAATGCATTTTTCTAATTGTGAAAAAAGTCTTTTAGATTAACAACCTATTTCAGAATGTCGTAGAAAAAAAATCATTAAACGAAAGAAAAATTTTTTGGGTTTCTTTATACCATCAGATTCATTTAGCACGTACCTTGTTAGGTATTTTAAAAATAAATGTATAGTTTTTTTGGCGTTACATATTAATTTTCCAAAAAAGAATATTAAAAAAAATTTTTATTCCCTTTAAAAAAATGTTATCCTGATCTTAAAAAATTTATTGTAAAATTGTTCTTTTTTGTGATTTTCTGTTTTGTATGTATGTTACATAGATACGGATGTACATACATATTTCCCTGATAAATTGTAGCGAATTTATAGTTTTCAGTGATTTGGCAACCATATTCGTTTTTTTTTTCGTTCTTACAATGTATCAGGATTGTTTTTTTTTTTTGAAATTTCTTTATTCATTCACCAATCTTTTTGTAATAAAGCAAATATGTAAATGCATGTGAGAAGAAAATTCTTAACATTTTTTTCCTGAAACATTCATACATGTGTATGTGCACCTATGCATATTTACTCACCTTTTTTTACTCTTCCATACTCTTACATTTACCTCATCCATCATTATTTTATAAAAGAAACATGGCGAGTGAAAGAGAAAGAGAGAGAGACAGAAAATATGCTGGCATTTTAAACACAATAGCTTTTCTGTTTACAACTCTCTTCTAAACATTTCTTGGTCTTTTTTGCTTTCCAGTTAAAAAGAGAAAAAAAAAACAAAACTGATTGTCATTTTACTTTCTTCTCCTCCACTTGGTAATGAATGTATGAATATTTTTATTTAAAAGAGAGTGAGAAAACTTAGTTGTAATGTATGTGTATGTGTGTGTATGCCTGTAAGTTAAGCACACTTCTGTGTCTGTTTAATTAAGACTGTCATTTACTCAACCATGAAAATGTGATTCGTGCATGCTTGCCACTGATTTGAACTCATACCCCTCTTAAAACTTCAGTTAAATGTAAAGAGAAAGATGTTGCACAAACGTTTTTTTATTTTTGGAGCATGTGTGCATACCTTTAGTAAAACTTCCACCATTGGTTGGTGCTATAAATGCCACTTATTTAAACTCCAGCTACTGCTACTTGAAGAAAATCTTCTTTTTCAGTTACTTTTTCTTTGTACTTCGTATCCGTTTCTATATTTTTGTACAAAAATATTTTATTTTTTCCTTTACTGAGAGCCCCATTATTATTCATATAACAGAAAAGCATCAGCAGCAACAAAAACAATTTTAATGTGTGCGTATCATCATCCATCGTACATTTGATTTATCCATTAGTTAGCAGCTGTGAATTTATTTTTTTTTTTTGTTTTCTGTTTTTTTGTTTTTTCATTTTAAGCTCGATTAAGTGCCTCAAGAGCCATGAATTTTTCTTCGCTCAGTATTTTCTTTTTCGTTGTCTGTTATTTTTGTTTTTTTGTTGGGTTTTGAATTTTCAAAGACTTTTAAAAATATCTTTTTATTCTTTATCTCAGTTTAGTTATAAAGCGAAAAAATGTTTATTTTTTAATGAAAATAATTGTTCGTGGGAAAGTGTAATTTAATTGTTGTTGTTGCTTTTGATAACAAAACAGTGAATAAAAGAAAAAAAAATTACAGGCATCAGTTAACTTGAAATAATAAAAAATATAGTATTTCAGTTTTACACTCTACATATACAGGGTGGTAAAATTTGAGGTTAGGAAGTAAATTGGCTGCCAAATGATGAAATGTCAATAATTGAGCAACCATCCTGTGTCATTCTTTTTAGTAAAAAGTTGAGAAATTTTAACCACTATTGCTTGAAAACTGAACAAAACCATGTTGGAAACCGCAAACTCATCTTTAGTGATGAGGCCATGATAACATCAGTGACCTTAGGTTTCTGAAAGACGGCGCCACAAGACAAGGTACAAGTGCTGAGACCTCTTGAAAGTGTTAATTTTTTTTTTATAAGTGTTTCGTAGTCTCTTCCTGTTATTCCAAGAAACCTTTTCGTTGTTGCTTCATTTTCTTATATTTAAAATCATATCCAATTATTACAAATTCGTTAAATAACTGGCGTTTTTTTTTTTTGTGGACATTTTTTAATTCATTCGTATTCTTTATCTACTCGTATTTGTTTCTTTAAGTGTAATTTTGAAAATGTTATTCAAAGTCAAGTTGAGATCTCTTGTGAAAAAAGGAGAGTGCAATTATAAGAGTTATTCATTACATTCTTACAACAACAACAATAGTATCAAAAACGATAACTAAATTTAATGATAAATAGAGAAAAATAGAGAGGGAAACTACTCGTATAAAAAACAATATTCATGATGACATGATGCCATTAAACTTGAGCATTTTTGTTTGTGTTGCCTTATGTACGCGGGAAAACTTCTTGATTTTTCCCAACAAATAACACAAAAAAAAAAACGACAGACAGCTAGAAGTTACAACAGAGGGTGTAGTTTTTTTACTCACTCACAAAAACAAAAAAACAAAGTTGAAGTAGTAGGCACTGTTGAATAAAAAAGAGAATAAAACCTGTTAACTCTTAAGGCTGTTTTTTCTTTTATTTTTTTTGTGTTTTCTTTTTTCTCAAATTTAAAAGTTTAATCAAAGGGCAAAATAAAATAAAAAATGTCATTATTATTGTTGTTGTTAAAGGCTTTTTAGCTGCAGGCGAGAAAACAATGCAAGAGCATAACAGAATACCAGTGTTGGTAAAAGTGGTATGAAAGGAAAAAAAAATTTATATAAAAGGGGAATAAAAAATGCTTTAATAACTTGTTTGCCAATAAACCCGTTTTAATCAATTGCAATTTGTTTTTGTGATTATTATTGTCCTCAAGACTTGTTTTAACAATTTATAGAATCAAATTGTGGTTGTGCTGTGTTTGGTTTGTGTCAATGATGGTAACGTTTATGAAAGATCTTTATATACTCACTTTGGTCGAATGTTGGTTGCATGACCATTTGACCATATACACTAAAAAAAAGTATTAAAATTAAATTAACAGCAATTGTTTGCCGGAACAACATTAAGATATGATATATAGATCGATTGCAAACAATTAAAACCATACTGAGACTACCGTAGCTGGAGTCGAGAACAATTGTTCAGTTTGGTTAGTGTACTATTCCTTCACGGACATCATTTCTCCTTTAACTCCCAAAAAATATTCATTGCAGTTAACTTTGATTTTATTAAAGCGTTTCTGACGAAACGAAAACCATACTTTTTTATCATATCGTCGTACTGGAGCTTATGTGCTCTATCCGCCATTTTATATATCTCGAGTTATTGATACCACTTTAGGTTTTTGACACCAAAATTTTTAAAATCTGCAATCCGTTTTCGGCTATTTATCTCCGAAACTGGACGAGATATCCGATAACAAATTCTGGTTTGAAAAATTTGGGGTCAAAAACCTAAAGTGGCATCAATAACTGGAGATACATATCGTCGCAAGAATTTAAGAACGCTGTAACTGACAAAAAATCGAAAGTACGTTTTTTGCATCATTTTTATCAAAAAAAAAAAAAAAATACGCGTCGATTGGTGCCCGTCCCAGATTTCTACGATGAAAATAAATTCACTTACACCGTATGCGTTTAAAAAATACCAGTGTCTTTGTTCTACTTTCATACTGGTTTTTTGGCTCTGGTGAATATTTAAGGTTTTGTCAGTTACAGCGTTCTTTAATTCCATCGACGATATATAAAAAATATGAAATTTCTTAAACTTACTTTAGTAATGTATGCATTTTGTACGAAAATTTCAGACTGCTGTTTCTGACAATATTCATGTATGTATCGGTCAATATTTGACTAATTAATTACCAAAATGTTAAAATTTATTGCACAAATTCTCTGTTATATAATACACAGAAAAAGTTGAGAACTGATTGCAATTACGAAAACAGCACATTCAAATAATTTTTGTTTAAACGAAATTGTTGAAACAATTAAAAAGTTGATTGAATTGTTATTTTAATTAACATACATACATAATTGGCCATTACAACCCTGTGTCAAGGTAACGGTCTAGCTTCTCGCAGCACTCCTGTTGTGTGTGTTAATTTGTATCCATGAGTACCGGGACCTACAGTTTAAAGTCGACTCCGAAAGATAGATTTGAGAAGCTTTTTCATGGCAATAAGTTACACGAAACACATTAATATTATGTCTTGAATATCATTTATCGCATAAATCTTGACGTATCGAATAATACATGATACATATAATTTACCAGTCGAAAAATCCATGCATTTTATCTGATACAAAAAGGCAAAACTAATTCGCTACAATTGTAAATCAAAACATACTAAGGAATCCCTTTACAATGAATTATCTATTTATTTTATCTGGATATATGAACCCATTACAAAAGAAAATTCTCGGATTGTACAAAACAGCGTGTAAATATTTGATAATGATATTCAGTTCCGTGCCATCTAAAAGACTTTGTTCAAAGGCTTCGTGTATGTTAACATGGCAGAGATGTCATATATAAATATAAGAATAAGTATAGACTAGAATATATAAAAACGTATGATTTCTATATAGACTGAATTAAAAGCAACATTTTTATTTTATCAAAGTTTTTTTAATTTTATCAAAGTAATAAATTTTCATATTTCCCAAAGAATTGGTATTATTTTATAAGCCTCAACCTCTTTAATCATATTTTCATCTGATCTCTTCTAATTTTTTCCAGTTCTTTAGTCTCTCACTTCAAAGGTGTTTCAATTGAAATAGAGTATAAAATACCCAAACATAACGAAATCAATCAGGTGTTCCTTTAGTGTTGTCATTAGTTACAACATTACCCTTCATTAAGTGTAAAAAATTCTTCAAAAATTTAATACTGTGTAATTATTTCTAGATATGTGTCATATAAAGTAAAAAACAAAAATTAAATTTATTTTGCAATAACAGTGTAGGGTATAACATAGTCCGGCTTACTTGTATATATTTTTTTCCTTTTACCTCTTTGATTTGTTTTAAAAAAGCTTTTTATAAAAGATAAGAAATCCTTTGATCGTCTGGTATTAATATTTTTACCTTGGAATGCTGCTAAGCTCTTGTTCACTAACTCTCTCTCTCTCTAGCTCTCTTCGTCTTTTATGCGTAAGTTTATGTAGCAATTTTTGCTACACATACTCATATGTGTGTATGCATGTTGTGTTTTCTTTATTAAAATTCCTTTAAGGTTTTGGTATATGTGTACCTGAGTGTTAGTTATTGGTCGAGCTGTGATAAAAGTTTTTTTTTTTTTTTGTAAAAAGAAAAGTTCAACTTAAATTGCTGCAAGTTATGTTGCAAACCGCCTTGATGTTAGTTGTTGTTGCTGTGATTTAAATAACAGCCTTGCATAATTTTATTAAAAGTGTTTGTTTGCGCGTTATATGTATAAACGAGTGTTTGTGCTTTTTAGTGTAGCAATAACAGTTATTTCAACAAATAGTTTTTTTTTTAACCACTCGTATATGCATGGAAATATTCGAATACTAACACACTAAAGCAAACCTTTTTTTATAACTTTTCTTAGTGTGTGCGTGTTTTGAATTCTGCGTGTTGTTCATATGGTTGGCCAATTTAATTGATCCTCAAAATAAAGTGTTAGAAAAATGCATTCACTTCTCCCGCAAAATTTACAAAAAAAAAAAGAACTTCATTTGCCTTTTGGATGAAATGCAAAGCTTTTTTGTTCTTTAAATCGATTATTTATGAATACGTTTATGACTTTATGGTGAATATTTGTATGGTGAACGCTATCACCTATTAAAAACAAAAACCTATTTCTTAGAAATCCAATAGATTTTTTTAACACATTCGAGGCCTTTATTCCCTGTACATAAGTTTTTAATATAATACAGCTTTAGTTATTTGTCATCTATTACTAGCCTACTGACGAATATTGCACAAGTGAAGTTTAATAGTGGATATGTGAGTTCTGGTATGCTCACAGCAGCACAAATGACTTCTGTCATATTACAAAAATATGGATTTTGACCACACGAATTTGGATAATAAAATTTTGAAAGATAATATGGCGTTGACTTATTGTTCCTTAAATATTTGGATATCAGAATTAGAGCTACGTATGTGTACACTTGGTTTCGTGACCGCATGAATGCAACATGGACCACGTCGAAGCTCTCTTAAATGTCCATCAGTCGAATTTTTTACTCGTACTAGCTTTACAGTTGTTTAGCAACTGTGAAAGAAAACATATTTCTAAAACCTATCACCAACAATGAGTTTCTACAGTTGCATTTGCAACAACCTATTAATAAAGTGGAACAGTTGGCCAGTAATACTTTATGCAATGCACACGACTTTCTTCAAAAGTTTAAAATTGTTACACTGTTTTCATATAAAATAGTTTTTTAATTAAAAAATGCATTAAAATTCTTTAGCAAAGAACGAACTTAGTTAGTTGATTCAGGTTGCAGTCAGTACTAATACATATATGAAATCCGTTACTAAAACTACAATTTATTACTTTTTAATTCTACCTTTTGTTTCCAGACTAAATTAATAGACGTCTTTGTCAATAAAAACCATTATTGTGAGGGCCCTAATAAATTTGTTTATCTAGAGAAATTAAACATAGCAAGCTCTTGACCGATTTTACAAGATTTCAACTTTTATTCGAATTAAAGCCAATTGACCATCGTATGGACCAGCAATTCGGCGAATGAGCTGAAGCATAAATTAACATTTAATTTCCATTAAAATTTTCGGTTCAATGTATGTGTATGTAAGTACATAAAATTGTCACACTTGCAGTCAGGATTATTCACCAGTTTTTGGTGTAACATCCTAACAGACCCATATGGCCTTAATAGCGCTGATAAACAGAAAGATACTGTCAATATTACTGTTCTTTGTTGTCTGTAAAGTCATTTGTCTATGTCGGTAAACAAGAGACAGTTGAACATTTGAAAGTCAACAGTCGCAGAGCTATTGGCAAAATACGACCATGTGTGCTTTAGAAATTGATGTTCCAAATCACACCAGCCGTGTCATAAAATTTAAACCCCGTAAAACATTTCTTTGTTGTGTACGAGTATTTGTAATGGAAACACTCTTTATAATTAAAATTCAGGAATTTCTTCTTCTTTAAAGTTCAACTGAATGATTTGAACTTTAAAAAACAAAACAAAAAAATATATTCTTTCAAGAAAAGTTTTTAAAAGAACAATAAATGTTCTTCTACCTGTTTGTGTATCAAATGATTATGACTTTTCTGGTTTAAAAATCATAATTGTTTGGAAACCAACAACTGGAATAAGGAGTCAATTAAGAGATTTTTTTTTTCATTTGATCAGCTTTAAATCTGCTATTGATGATGGTTATGGTTACAGATAATTGTAATTGAATGAAGATGAAAACCAAAAGAACATTAAGGGATTTTATTGTGATAATTATTGCTGTTGTTGTTGTTGTTGTTGTTGTTGTTGTTGTTGTTGTATTTTTCGTTGTTCTAAATTTTATGCCACAAAGAAGATTACAAACAAGTAATTTTCGGCTTGCATGTAAGCACTGAAATGGCAACCAACATTATGAACATCACTTTAAAATACCAGGTAGATTTTTTTGCCTCCGTTTATAATGTTTTTTTTTCACCTATACCTAGTGCTGACTACTGAAAGTACAACATGCCACAAACAGGTTTGACTTTCTTCCCACTGTAATTGGCTGTGGGAAGAAAGGAAAAAATATTATTATTTTTAAGATTTACTCACATAAAGCCCTTTTGAAAATATGGGCAGTTGTAATCAGAAGAAAAATTTTATTTTTGTTTTCAATTGATTACTAAAGATTGCCACTTGCAGGCAGCAACAAATATTCCATATGTTTGGGCAGTGCCATAAAAGTGTGTAATGCTTTGTTTAGTCGAACAATGTTGTCTGGGGTTTATGCTTTAATGCAATACCATGTGCTTATAATACTGCTGCGTACTCATTGTAAAGCACATTGCAGAATAAGCGAATGTAATTTTTGGATTTGTTTTAGTTTTTGGTTTAACACTGCACTCTGGCATGCTTGTAAACCTGCGGTCACATTAGGTAAATATTTGACGAAAAAGCGTAACCACTATTTTTTGGATAAATTTTATGAAGAAATTTCGTTTTGTGCGAACATTTTTTTTAATTATTAAAAAAGAAATTTTTTTTATAAGAAATAATCATTCGATTAACCAAATTTGGAGCAACAAAAACCAAAAATCAAATGTTTTTTCTAAAATAGTAGTTACGCTACTTTCTTCAAATATTTGCCTAATGTGACCGTAACTTTACTTTTATGTTTAGCGTTTGTAACGCTTCAAAATATAAATATACATACATACATAATTGGCTTACAACCCTATGTCAGGATTACAGTAGAGTGGGCAAACAAACAAAACATTTGGCAAACGTTACCACAAAGTCATAAACTTTTAAAATTTTTTTTAATCGTATTGTACATGAGCAAAACCAAAACAAATACTTTCTAAATGAGAAAGAGCGCAAACGTAAAAAATTCGCATTTTGCTCTTGTGCTTGCTTTGTTATTTTTTTTTTCTTTTTCTTCTCATTAATTTTTTGTTGTAGCTACGCACATTTGAGTTAGTGTATTTGTAGTGCTCAAAACAAAAACAATATACAAAACTAAATGGGACAATCGCTCTCACTGTTTTTGTTTTGTTTTTGTTTTACTCATTGTAAAGAACAAAACAAAATAAGATCAAACGTTTCGTTTTGTTTATTTTCCTACTCTGGGTTACAGCCTAGCTTCTCGCAGCACTCATGTTGTGTGTGTTAATTTTTATTAATGAGTACCGGGATCTACAGTTTAACGTCAACTCCGAATGACAGATCTGAGAAGCTTTTGCACCGAATGACAGATTTGAGAAACTTTTGCACGGCAATCAATTACTCCAAGAGCTTTTGCCAAAAGACTGCTGGGTCGGCTACAGTCGTACATATCATTCATGTCGACTAATGTAGACAGGGTGGAATAAAAGGGCAATAACAAAATAAATTGTAATTCTGTTTCATCCAAATAAGGTGACAATTACAAGAACAGCAATGATGGTAAGAAAAGGAGAATATGATAGAAACTGTTGTGTGACTTTACTTCGACTAATTCATACAAGTGTATGTGCATACGATAATAATTTCAGTATGCGATTTCCTGAAAAGTATGAGTTAAATAGTTAATGTTTGGTCTCGAATATACACAGGACACAAAGAACTCTGATGAGACTACCGTAGCTGGAGTCGAAAACAATTGTTCAGTTTGGCTAGTGTACTATTCCTTCACGGACATCATTTTTTCTTAAATTACCAAAAAATATTCATTGTAGTTAACTTTGATCTTATTAAAGCGTTTCTGACGAAACAAATAATAGCGGTCGTCAAAAACCTCTTCAGTTCCTTAACAGATGTAAAGTGTCATAAAGACTACCAGTTTTAGCATCTCAAGATCAATATAATATTTTTATTTTCAATTCCTTTTTATTATTTTTTTTCTGTGTAATAATTAGAATATAATTTTTATTTGGTTTTGAATTTAAATAACAGTTTCTTCTGAATTCCATTAGCACACGAAACCTTGATGAGGTAGGTATACACATATAAAGCTCTTATCAAACTATAAAAAATCTTAAAAATTTCTTCTTTGATGAATTCAATTCATAAAATTTCATATGAAATAACTAAAAATTAAAGCATGTAAGAGTTCTTTACAATTTCCTGGAAAAGGTTTTTCAATTTATTGCGTCTTTTCATGTATAAGTACATAAAATATTTTCTTGTATACAAATTGTCATTTTTTAAACATAGATGCATATATTTCTACATATTATATACATACTTTCCTTGTATAGGTACCTGTGAAACATAAATAATTAGTATGTCCCATCCCTGTGTATGTAATAAGAACAACTTTTGTCAACACAATTACAGCGACATTAACTGCAGGAACAAGGGAAATAACGGTAACAAACTACAGTGCGAGCTCGATTTTCGCAACTTGAAAAAATCTGACCTGTTGCAATTACCGAAAAAGTTGCAATTATCGATCACTTTTTTTGTACCTGAAAATACCCCATTCTTAATAAAAAGAAAAAAATTATTTGTAAAAAACAATTTTTTTATTAAAAAAAACAAAAAACTAACTGTTAAAAAACAGTCTTCTTGTTGAAACATTGGCGTAGCGAGCAATTTTTTGTTTTAAAAGTGAATTGTGTTTTAAAACGTGTTTGGGACAGCACTAACGTGGGAGAAATGCTATTGAAATGGGATTCTTTGATTAAATATGATTACTTTTATAAAACTACGATTATGAACAAGAAATACACACAGAAATCATTGTAAATATATTAAAAAAAAATAGTGTTGCACTTATTGAGACTCATTTTTGAAAATCGTTGCACTTATAAAGACTGTAATGTAAAAAATTTGCCTGTTGCGCTAATCGGGGTGTTGCGTTAATCGGGGGTTGCGAAAATCGAGCTCGCACTGTATATACATACGTAGTTCTACATAATGTTTTTGTTGTAAAATTTTTTCAATATTTTTGATGATGTTGTTGTTGTTGATGTATTAACTGGTTTTTCTATCATTTGATTTTTGTATACGATTCCATAGCAATTTTTTTTGTGCTGCAATTCAAGATAATTAGAAAATAAAACAAGCGTTTTTTAAGCGATTAATTGCCTTCAGTGCAATTGTAAACATTTCAAGCGTGTGTGTGTGTACATTTGTATGGATAAATGCTAGTGTTACTGACTGTTTCAAATTTAAGCTGAATTGCCTTTAAGTAACAACAGCTAAAAGTGTTTTTGGCATTTAACGCATTACCAACGATTGATGTCTAATACGAGTAGAACCATTGATGTTTCTTTTTTTTACCATGGGCTGTTATGGTTGTAGCCTGTATGGCTGCTGTTGCTGCTGCTGTCAATAAAATGGCATTTTGCTGCGCTTTGCAACAACAAAAACAATATTTCTTTTCAAATTCATTTTCACTCTTTTTTTATTTATTTTTTGTTCTCTACCACCTTTTACCTACCTTTTTTAATACCAGCAATTTATTGGTTTTTCTCAATGAGTTCTCTTTATTTTTTTACTTTCAATTACTGTAAGTCTCATATACTCCTTTTCTTGTTATTGATTTTTGTTGTGGTTATGTGTGTATTGCTGTTGAGGTCGTTTTAAGTATGCAATTATTTGCTGTAGTTTGTGGTTGTATGAGTTTTTCATTTACTTGGTTTCTCATTGTTTCTAATGTTGTTGCTCGTATTCTTTGTTCTCTAATGTTCATACTCTCTATTAAGTAGCGGTTGTTTTATTTTTTTAGGAAAATAAAAGAACACAACACATTAAACATGTTGCTGCTCTTGTTTACGAATATTCATCAAAAACAAACGGTTATAAAAAAAGCGAATCGAAAATAAAATTATCAGAAGCGAATTGAACAACAACCTAAAATTTTACTGCAGATTTCTTTAGAAACATTAAACTTGAGAAAAATGGTTAAAATGTAGCAAAAAAAAAAAAAAAACAAAAACACTAAAAGAGAATAATAAGAAAGAAATCTTTTCAGCAAAAAAAAAAAAAAAAAATTGGGTTAACATACAAAACTAGGTACGAATACAATGTTGTTATTGTGTTGAAGCAAATATTACCTCTCCCACATATGTATGTATGTGCATACACATGTATGTATTGAAATAACCCCATCTTGTCTAAACATTTTATGAGAAATGACCAATATTGGGAAAACATTTAAACAAACTTGTGTACACATGCAGACATATGTTTTCGTATTTAACAATTGCTTAACAAATGGCAAACAAATAGAAATTTTGCACTGAACTATTGAACTCTACATTAAACTGTGAGATATATAATGAGTACATACAGTATGTTTTTGCTGCTTGCAAAAAGGTTAAATCTTAATATTTATTTTTCATAAACTGATCTTTTTCCCAGCAAACACGAAATCAGGTTATTTGAAAATTACTCTAAATCCATAGTAAGCGTTTTTTTAAAGTATTCTTCATTTGGAATCAAACCTGTGTATTTATTTAGTTGTAGGGCGATATAATCCTGTTTTTGCTCGGTGGATATGTTCCAATAAACGCCGTGTAATGTAAAAGAAGTAAGATATTTTGAAAATAATTTGAAATTGATGGAAGTATACTCAAAGGCCTAAGAAATTGGCTTATATTCATTGACAATTAAAATAGACTTTAAAGTGTAGGTAAAAAAAAAATGTTATGTAAAATTTTACAGAAAGTATACATATGTACTATGTACTTTAAATCTACTCTAATTACCTATGAATACGGGCCATTGTATTTACTGTCATACGACAACTTATTTTAAATTTTTATCTCGTCATCGTTTTTTTTTTTTAATTATTGAGGGGTAAATCCCTACTGATTCTGTGCATTGTATTGGAATTTATGGAAAGGACAGTAAATACTATTTCTTATATTATATTATTATTAAGCGCCTTAGGACAAATTGCTGCGAATTTATCATTCAAAGGCCAGTGTTATACCTTTACTTTTGAATGATCAACAGCAATTATCTCAACGTTGCATGTTGGTTGAGTGGTGAGTGCCTTCACAAAGTAGGTTTAGCTGTCATCTGCTACTTCCCCATAGATGGCGCTTGTCTTGGTTAAGGTTGATTAGAGTGGAATGGCAGAGAGCGGTTTCTTTGTTAATGAACTTTTATGGGAGGGGGAGGGGGGAGGTGGCCAACATTTAATTTTTTAAATTATAATTTTGAAAAACCGTATGCTAAATTTAAAATTTTTCACCTTTGCTAGGACTTAAACCTGTGCGAGAGCTCTAACCACTATACAACGCACCCACCCCTCAATATTGGAATATTTCTCCTGATTATATGACATAGCTTGTTTAAATGAACTAAAATTATACATTTATACAATTTGAAAGAACAAAGAAAAAAAAACATAATACGTTAATCTTTAAAGCCGTATTATTTCAAATTCGTGTAAAAAGAACATGCAAAAACAGAACTGGTTGTACTTGATTTTACTATGAGTACAACTTCTCCACCCAATATTGTTTTAAAAAAATGCTTTCCATGCTTAAAGGCATTCTTTATATTTTACATCTTCAATAGAAGCGATTATTTTGTGGGTTAATGACTACAAATCAAAACTATCAGATGCGCCATTAGGGATGGGATGGGAAAAGCATTAACGAAGGCGCTAAAAAACAGCTCCATATTATATAGTAGTCGCCGTGGTCTAGTGTTTAGTGTGTTGGCTTATTAGGAGGATAGCTCCGGGTTCAAACCTCAGCTCTGACATCTTGAAAAAAAATATATATATTACTTTCGGCGACTACCTCTTAGCAGTCTTCTGGCAAAAGCTCTTAGAGTAACTAATTGCAATGAAAAATCAACTTCTCCAGCCCGTGTTTCGGAGTCTCTGTACTCATTGATAAAAATTGACAAACACAACATGACTGCTGCGAGAAGCTAGGGGGTCTAAGTTCGCACATTGCGACAAGCTATCAAAAAAAGGCACTCCAAAAAACTTCAAACGTCTGACTGCCAGACCTGGGCAATTACAAAGAAAATGTAATTGTGTAATCCGTATTATTTTTCAAAATATTTTGGAATGAATAATTAAAATTGAAAATAATAAATAATTGATATATCTTTACAAACTTATCTTTTTTTACAAATGGAAAATATTTTCATGCCTGCATAGCTCATACAATGTGAGGTCGGCAACAAGCTCAGTAACATTGTCGCGCAGCCAGTCGTACACAATTTTTGTGACATTGGTTGAAAATGTCATTGAAGAATTGTTCTGGCTATCGTTTATACGGGGTACAGTATAATATATTGTCGTCAGAAATCTTAAAGAGAAAGGCAAGTGTTATAAGCAACATTACAGAGTTGGTGCACGTTGTAGTAATGAAATCATACTTTTTTCAATAAAATTTTAATTTATAATCCAATGCAAACTAATAACATGCAACTAAATATTGAAATCTGCAAAGCCATGTTCCTTCATTTATTATTTTTTTGGTATGTTTTCAATTTTACATTTTGATTTTCCGTCCTCGAAAGGTGACTGTAATTTTTCGTGCTAATCTTTAAAGAATTTACAATATATGTATTGACCTGATGACAGGTCGGATACAACAGATGATTCTGTTTTAAAAAGATAGATTACACATACACATACATACAACGAACATTAAACGACACCTTTTTTTTGCTGTCACACTTCGAATGTGAGTACGTGTTTGGCAACACTGTTTTACACTACCGTTATTTGAAAGTTATTTCTCTCTGATTTTGCTATTTATAAAATTTTAAAAACTTATTTCTGATAATTTTGGAAATAATAGCCAAATTTGTTAGAAGATCTTGACACAGTTTAGATTAAATGAAAAATGTTTTCTATAGCGAAGTTTGGTGGCCTGCTTATTTCTTGCAGCTTATCAGGGTAATCAATTGGTGATACCGGCGTTCCAATCGTTGGCGACTATACCTTATAATGGGAGAATAATATTTTGAATTTGATTAAATCACTGATTAGCAGATTGTCAGAGCTGGGCATTGTTCTCATCAGCATTCCAATCGGTGATGCCATTTTGCCGAAAATTTTCTTGCGTTTTTTGTAGACCAGTGTTATAGCTTTATATAAACATTTTTATAAATTTTTTTCTGTACTGCGAGGGTTTTTTTCAGAAGAAATATCTCAACTTCGAAGTGTTTCTCTTTTTTTATATTTTTATTTTCTGGTGTTTTTTTCAATTCCTTAAAAACCGTTATACAGTTACGGTGTGTTTGTATGTGCTTGTTGTTGTGTATGGCTAAGGTTGTTGAAATAAAACAGTTTTTTTTTAATGTGTATGTCTGCACATTCTGTTTTTTCCCGGTATCGACAGATTTTTGTTTTATGTGTGTGTGCCTTTTTTTCATGGCAAATACATTGAATGGCCACAACCTTTGTTGTTGTTAAAACAGGTTGGCTTTTAAACATTTTTGGTGGTTTATCTGTTTTATGTTGCTTTTTCCTTTAGTTGGCTTAAAACAGTAAGGTGGTTCGCTATTGCCTGATATCTAATTTTGAAGTTAATAAATGTTAGAAAAGATCTTTTAATTTTCTTATACAATATTTCCTATAGCGTATGGCCCTAATTAAGTTTTGTATAAAATATTTATTTAGCGGTTTAGATTTTATTCCATAGAATGAAGTTATTTATACGCGTATTTATTCTTGTCAATATAGAAAAACAAATTTTTTTTTTGTTTGGCTTTTATAGCATTAAATATTTGTTTTGCTACAGATTTAGTTTTACATACTTAGTTTCTACTCGTATATGTTTTTTTTGCCATGATTTGTAAACACACGGTTTTAAATTTTTAATTGTCATCTACTGTTTGGTTTATCAAAAAATAAATTGCATTTTATAATAAAACTATTGACGTTGAAAAGTTTTTCCAAAAAAAATTTTAAATTTAATTAAAACAAAAATGTTATTAAATATTTATTTTTTTATATGCATGTAATTGGTTTTATTAAAAAATAAAGTAAAGAAAAAAATATTGTAAATTTTTTTACATTTTCATGAAATTAACTCTTATGCAGCTCAGTTAGGTATAAAAATTCCTTTTCTCACATTACAATCGAATTTAAATTAGAAAAATAGGAGAACAGGAAAAACTTCTGGGGAATTTTTATTCATAATTGGGGGGATTATTTATTTTAGTATTTTCTCTTTTTCTCACCACTTTTTGGTATTCTTATAACAGGGGTATTCGCTTAATTTACTAAAAATGTCTTATACCTTTCAGGTCCATTATTACTACTTACCGGTAGTTAAAGGTGGGAAGTTATTACAAACAAACTTTTTATAATTTACGAAAATGTTTTTTATTCAATTTTATATCTTTAAATTAAGTAATAAATTTTCGTTTAATGACAATTTTATATTTTAACAGCTTATTTTGTTTTTACAATATTTTTAATGTAAAAAACTTTCTCTTTTCCAGGTAAGTGCGTCTTATATCGTTATGTTGTTCCTTTACAACAACCAAAGTGTGGTAAGACTATCCAACAAAAACTACAAAATCTTCTCGGCAGTTTACATTTTACTATTTTAAGCTGATTTGAACTGATACACTGATGGTTCCAAAATGGAAAATGGAATTGGGTCTGATGTTCATAGACCTTGTCGTGACTTGTCAAGTCTACTAGTTAAGTCGTTGGGTGTTTTCAGACTGAGATATTAGCCATATCCGTATGTGTTAAGATTAACCTGGAAATTGGGCTCAAAAGCCAGACCTGCCTTAAGGGCGCTTGTCTCTCATCGTATGGCATGTAAATGCCCAGCAAGAAAAGATTGATTACCTTACTTTATAATGAATTATATAATATATTACTTCAGAATATATTACTTTTGGAATCGAGAAGGTAATTTCATGTGGCACACAAATGAATATTGATTACGATGTGCATTCCCAAATCTATAAAAGAAAGAAGTTATGGCTTGTTGTTTTTTGTCTTTTTCATATATTTTCTTGAAAAAAAATCGTTATTTTGGTTTTTTTTCTATTTTACATATCGATTACCATGTACATTCCCACATATATAGAAGAAATAAGTTATTGTTTCTGCTTATATTTGTTTGTGGATTTTTTTGTTTTTTATTTATTTATTTTATTATAATTAAAAAATCCGTTATTTTTTACGCAAAAAAAATTTTTTTTATTAATAATTGCAGTTTATGTTTATATGCGCAGAAGTGCAGACACAAAAATTAATGTTTAAGATTAATTAATATGTATATTAGTAGCTTTTCAGGAATACTTGTTTGACAGTTCAGTTATAGCTTTTCGTATCTTTTTTATATTTATTTTAAAACCTTGCAAAATATTTTTAATATGAACATGGTAAAATTAGAAGTTTATTAATAAAAGCGTAACTACAGGGGCTTTAAAATGCTAGATAGTGAAACAAATATTTCGAATAGCTAATATTGTTTTGCTTTTGATTTTTTACTTTTTTACTCTTATTAGTCATCATTTAGTAGATAATATAATATATTATAAATACATTAATTATTTAATGCATTACAAATAATGCATCATAGAATTTATTCCTTCAAATTAATAATAAATAATTACTTTATGCATTACAAATAGTGCATTCTAATACTTATTACGGGGAGACAGTAAAAGACTTTATTTCTTTCGTAGGACATGATTTGTGTTAAGGGTAATGGATTCCGTAATCATTAGATTATACATTCCTTGTATTACCTTCTCGTTTCTCATTGATTACCATTTCCCGCTGGGTGCTAATTAAGAGAATAAAATATTATTTGTACCGTACATTTGTTGGAGTTATTAAAAGTATTTTTGCAAAGATTTAGACTTTTTTAAACAGTTTTAATAAAGTTTTTATTAAAAATCGTAATTATTTGCTGATTGCATTACAGCCTTAACAAATCCTATTATTTTATTTTGCAAAAGATTTTAGAACTAATTTTGATAATTTTATCTAATTTAAATACAACCCTAAGGCAATTTTTATTAAAACTAAATATTTGGGAAAAATTTAAATCTTTTTAAAAATAACTTCTCATAACTCCAAAAAATGGTCACTAAATGTTTTAGCGTTTTAAGTAATTTTTTTTTCTTCGTTTAATAATAATAAAAGAAAAACACACACAATTATTTCCTTATCATTTTCTATATTCCATAAGATTATAAGTTGTTGCAGACACTACAGCTTTCAATTGCTGCTCACTTCACACTCTAAAGATACACAATTATTTCCAAATGAATTATTTCCCTGAAAATCTTAGTGTTTATTTTCTACATAAAAACAAATTCTGAGAAAAACCAGCATTGATTTAGTTTTTTATCGATTAATGGATTTCTTATTGCGTAAACCAGAAAATTTTTAATGAAAGAATGTTTATTATTTAGTTTTTTTTCATTAAGAAAACTTTTTATTATTCAATAAAAGTGATGCCGATTGCATTATAGATCAGAATTTTCTTGTGCTATTGCTTTAATAAACTGTGAAACCATAAAATTTTGTTGTGCAGATGTTGTGAATGAATTTGTAAAAAATTTAACACAAGCACGAAAAAATAAATACTCGTATATATAATTTTTGATATGCGTATGTCTTAACATATCAATTTTTTTCTTATAAAAGTAAACGCTTATGAGGTCAAAAGGTCAATTATGTACAAAAAGATTTTAGATATGCTTAAGCATCAGGGAACTATTTCTAGATAAGAAATTCATATTTAAAGTAATCGAAAGCAATTTTTTTTATTCAAAAACAAAATCACATATTCAGAAATCATAACTAAATTCGGTAGTAATGAAACAGAAAATTTGTAATAGAACATACATTTTTAATTGATCGTCAACTTAATTAACACAGCAATTACACTAAGCTGTTGTATGAATGCAACCCTGTGTATTGGCGTATAGAGAACATAAAATTCCAATAATATTCTAAACGGCAATATTGTAATAATTGTGCATTTTAGAAATTGCATTGCATATTAGGGTGGGTCAAATTTTTCGTCAAAAATCGTATAGCAAAAGTAAAATCTACGTGATATTCTAAGAAACTTTTCAGAAGAAACCATAGGTCTAAAATCAATTTCGATCCCGCGGAAATTGGCCTAAAGATTTGAATGGAAATTATAGTTATCTAGTTCTTAAAACTTTTGTACTTGTAAAAAAAAACTACCATAACTTTGTCAACTTTCAACGGATTTTAACAAATGAAGTCTTATTTTGCTCAGCAAATCATTATCTTTAAGATTATTGACCATTATTTTTAATTTTTGATAGTCGGAGACGTTCTGTTTATGTTAATGAATAAAAAAAATCAAAATATTATCATATTTTGAAATTAATAATCGTTTAAAATTCCATGTGGTTTTTGTTTCTCTTATTTGCGATTTACAGAAGATACCCGATAATTTAACTAAGCTGTACTTATATTTTTGAAATACAAATCATTTATATTTTTACATATTTTATATTCTACACCTAAAATCGTTTTTATTGCGAAACACTGTTGGCTTTCTTAAAAAAGAAACCAAAAATATTTGCTTCTCATAAAATCTAACTATACAAACAGACATACATGTATACTCGTATATTCGTTTTATTGTACATGTAAAAATATATATATTTTTTTTATTTCATACCCCAGTGTTATTTTATGAAATATGGATTTTTAATTTCTATGTTTTGCTTGCGTTTAAAACATATTTCTTTTTTCTGTTTTATTATGAATGATGAGAAAAAAAAATGTTAAAAATATTTATAAAAAAAAAAAACTAAAAACAATCTACTCCTCATATTACAAAAATTTATGCATTTTTATATCCAATTGCATTGCAATTCTCAAAAAATAAAATTAAATGACAAAAACAAAAAAGGGAAAACATTTACACTGAAATAAAAATTATTGTCTAAGGAACACCAACAATGCAAGTGTAAATATTAAAAAAGGGTGGAAAGTACGTAAAAAAAGAAGAAACTGAACAAGTTATTTATTAATATTGCAATTTTGTTTAATTAAAACAAGATTTTTTTTTTAAATTTTGGCATTTATATAGTTTTTTTGCATTTTGTTCTTTATTTGTTAAGCTTCTAATTTGAATTTTTAATTTGGCTTGCAATTGATATTTCTTTTTTTTTCAACCTCTACAAGTAATAAAGGCCAGCCACCACTTATATGGCTGCCTAAAGTCGGTTTAGCCAGCTTGTTATTGTATTGTTTTTTTTTTTATAAATAAACAAAATTCTGCTTTATTTTTAAATATAAAACATGGAATAATTTTTAATTCTTAATAATATAAGGGGTGTAGTAAATGTTCTTTTTAGGTTTTTATTACAAAATATGAATTGAAGCCATGAAAAAACAATTTTCTTATCTGGTGATATACGACTGTGAAGAGTTTTTACCAAAAGAGTTCCATGTTATTTAGAAAAGTTTATATTTTATGAAGAATTTTCGAGAACAAGTTGTGTGTTTAGCAGACCCTACAGTTTAATGTCGAATCCGAACGATAGACTTGAGACTTGGTTCAAGACAATCAGTTACTCTCACAGCATTTGCCAGCAGACTGCTAAAAGGTAGTCGGTGAAAGAAATATTTTTTTCATATTTAGTTTTTTGTTAAGTTTTGTCAGAGCTGGGGTTTGAACCCGGAGCTCTTGTCTAGTAACCCAACTCACTAACCACTGGACCACGGGGACTGCAACAATATTACCAATTTTATTTATATATTTTCTAAATAAGAATCCCAAATTAAATTATATTTTTATTAATTATAACGAGCGGAGTGACTAATACCATATGCTCGGTGTAGTGTCTCAGATCAAGGTCTCTGGTGAGAATCAAACCCACAACCCTTTCACTAGTTGTCCACAACACTATTCATTAGAGTACTGGGGCATCCGACCGATTTTAAATTAATTACTTATATGTTTTATTTACCGTGTTTGTTTGTCTACAAAAAATAAATTCAAGCGTTGAGCACTAATAATCAAAAACAATTCATGAACAATGAAAAAAACCAGGTTGTTATAACCCAATCAGGTTCATATGGCTAGCCGAGGTTATACCTAGACCAAAGTGTCCTAGAAGCAGCACAGAAAGTGATGGAATTTTCAACAAAAACTTGTATATTCCTTCTTTAATAATAGTCATAGGATAGCGAACATTCAAATAGGAAGCAACAGATTCCCCTCCAAGAGAGGCGTTCCTAGCAAGCTCCTCCCCCTTCTCGTTTTCTATGATATCATCCTTATGATCCGGCGTATATGCATATGTTTCAGGGCTTATATCTACGCCAGACTCAGTAATAAGTTAAGATCGGCGATTTAATTTAAAAGTTTTCATGTTTGTGAGCACTTTTTAATTTAAAATAAAATAGAATTTTTTTTTAACATTTTCAAGAAATGGGACAACGCAACTGGGCTACCTGACGTATACGTTAAATGGCGGCAATGGTTTTTAACTAACTGTTTTGGTGAATAATGGCAGCTTTATAAAGGATGTGTTTATGGTCTTAAGGTATTTTTTTTTTACTTAAAAACAAAGGCGACTGCAAAAAATTTGTTAACGTGGAGTCTTCTCTATATAATTAATATAGAGCTTTTCTGGTGGATTTGGCTTCTTCGTATAGGACTACTTATTAGTATAATATATTGGGAAGCAGAATTTATGCGCAGTCAATTTGAGGGCCAATGTGAACGTTAACTGTGGTAGTTGAGGTGTCTATGCCATAAACGATGGAACAAATTCACGAAATGGTATCAAATGATCATCGATTGAAGGTACTACTTTTAGTTGAAATGAAAGAATTTTTAAAATATTTTTGGCGAAATTGCATAAAAACAAGTATTTTTGTCAATTCGTAAACGTAAATGACACAGTGTTTTTCCATTCCACACGCGATAGTAATAATAGACTGGATGCGAGAATCCTGTCCAGTGTCAGTGGTTAGCATAATTTATTTTAGCACTTAAATGATGAAATTATAGAAAGTAGTACAATATGTGTCACATAAATATGTTTTAAAAAAATAGGTAAAATATATTATCGCTTGCGCCTTAATCAGTTTTTTGAAAATACTCTGGTAAAGAATGTTGTAAAATCTATAGATTGTTGTTTTGAAAATTTTAAATACTCGTACTAAATGAGAATCATACCGAAGTAAAAAAAATTTTTAATATTTGTATTTGTATTCAATTCTGATGAAATACATATTTTATTTTATATATAGTTTTTCTGAAAAACTTTTAAATTCTCAAAAACCAGCATTAAGGTAAAAATATTTCAAATTAAATTGTTTGATGGAAAAGCATAAACCGCGATGGTCATTTCGTTGGTAATCAACCAGCTCACCCTTTGGCACCTTGCGACGTTCATGTTTTAAATGGAATCATTTCGATGTAAAAAATCAAAAAAAAAAAAAAAAAAAAAAAAAAAAAAAAAAACAAGAAAACAAATATCAATCAATTATATTTGTAAATTCTTTGTACTCGTATGATTTATTCGTTAACAAATTAAACGTGTGTTCTTTGGAAACGGGTATGAAATTTTATCATTAATAACTTTTCAATATTTTCTTTGCTGCTTTTTGTTATTATAGGAAAGCTTTTATTAAAAATTGCGATTGATTTTATTTAGTTTTTTAATGTTTCGCTTTAAAAATATGCCCCTTTTTGTTATTTTGTTTTAAACATGGCCTAAATTCCTTACATTGTATGTGGCCAAACGTTTACAAATATTTTTTTTTTTTTTAATTTTTTAATAAAACATGAAAACTAAAAGTCCACAAAAATTAGTCACCCATACTACTCGCATATTGTGTCTTTATAAACGTTTCCTTGAATTTTTTTTTTTTTTGTAGCCCTTTGTGTAGTAAAACAACTGACACAACAATATGAGTTCGACCTGTAACTTTTATTTCAAAACAGAAAAAAAAGGAGCACAAAATATTTTTATGTGGGATTATTATCGAAATTACTTTTTTCTTATTTTTTGCTGTTGTTCTTTTGTTTGGTATTGTAGTAAAAATTTTGCCCTGACTGCCTACAAAGTATGTATGCGTAATACATACATATGTACATACATATGAAAATCTGTATTTAATCAGGTGTATTGGTATGGGTCATAACATATACAACTCTGGCGTAAACATACTCGTTATATGGAGGTAAATAGTAAATATGATCATTATTGCTTGAAATGATATAAAAATATGTTTTTATGTACATATATCTGGACCTGTGTGTTTATATTGATATATACATACGTTTGTGTGGTAATAAGGAAAGACTTTTTATATATGGACTCTTGGGATTAATTGATACTTAATCTTAAATCAGAAAATTTTGCTTTTTCCATATATGTATGTATATTGTAAACATTTTTATATGAATGTTATAACAGCAAGCATTCTAAAATACACACATACACAGGCAAACACCCAAATACATTTGTAGAAACAAGGGAATGGAATTCCTTCTCATCTCTATTTACTACTCGTATTTAGTTTAACTTGCTTTACGAAATCAAAACATAAAAATTGGTTGATAATGTGTGCGTACATGACTAATTTGGCTTTTAAAAGTAGAGAGAGAGAGAGAGAGAGAGAGTAGATTTCTGTTATGATAAGTCCTAAGAGAGATTATAAGTCTTAATTGAAATATCAAATATCAAGTGTATTGTAAAGCATAAAGAGATATAAACGTAACAGCATACACACAAAATTCAATATTTACGTAACCATCTTTGCATAAGTATTATCAGTTTTATTATAAATGTTTGTAAGTGTTTACAAGAGTGTTTTTACGTTAAGCTTCTATCTGCAGGGGCAGTTAACCTACCCAGTTGGCACAATCAACGTGAACTACATTTTTGTGAACAGAGACTAAAGTGGAAGTACATATGTATGTATGTATATAACACGCGTTAACCGTTTAACGTTTTAGACTTAACACTGTAAGAAGGATAAGTAACACTACGTACTTTAAACGATTTGATACTTTTTCAATATTTCCTTTATTAGTTTTGCACTTTAACAACTTCGTAGTCAAGTACAAAAAAAAATAGCTATTTATTTGTCAACGTGTCTAAAAGTTAAAAATTGCAAAATTTTTGCGCTTTAGGAGCATTTTCTGTGCAACTCGTTTTATGAATATACACTATTGGAAGTCTTTTTGACAAAAGCCTGTATTGCACAACGTTTTTAAAAAACTATAAAATTGGACGCTGGCGATTTTTGTCGATTACAATTTCCGCAATTATTCAATGGAGTGTTTTTAAAAATTGAGACCAACGACAGACAGAGCGATATTGTCGCCCAGATTATCGTGCATAATTTTTTAGAAATGTTCTTTGCTTGCAGTGTACACTATGTTGTAAAGACACCGTAGTGAGTCTTTAACTCCAAGCACCCTGAGTATTTTTGTAATTTTTTTTTAATCAGTCCTATAAGTTCATCTAGGGTTCATATTATGCGGCTTATATAGTGAGTTTTTCTTACCTCTTTATTAGTTTTTCAATTTGCTTTCGTCTAAAGCTAGCGCAAGTGCAATGGAAATACAAAGAGTCACAAAAAAATTACGGAACACATTAATTGTGTGCTTTTTCTACCTTTGCTATTCTCCTTTTCACACACTATCTACTTTCTTTGACACACGAAAGGTAAACAGGTAGGTCAGATAGCTAGTTAATCAAACACGTGATTAACCACAATTTGGACAACGTACCATCTCGATACCATAACAGTAACATACTCAATTTACAAGCAGCAAAGTTCATAGCGTTGAAAAAGAACAACATCCACCAGTGCTGCCTACAAAGTGAAGTTGAACGAGGGAGTTCACACACAGCGCCAAGCTATTGGAAAATGGTTTCCCAAAAATTTTCAACATCTGATTGTTAGACCTCGGCAATCACAATGAAAATGACCAATAGCTTCCTTTTAAAAATGACCACACAACTTTTGTATGGCAGACGAAGCCATACAGCCTACTTACTGATCATCAAAGCACCTTGTATACACGGCTATAAGTCTGGATCAATGTTGAACACAATATCCCCAATACTTTCAGCGTTCTGCTTCGATCATACTGATATCAAGATGTACTTAAATACGAAAACAAGTCACAACCTGAATCAACAGTGTAAATAGTAAAAAATTTGCTGTGAAACATGTTTGATAATTAAATTTCAAGGAGTTCATCTACCTTGGCACCGCCATTACCAGCAAGAATGATGTCAGTCTGGAGATCAAACGAAGAATCACACTGGCCAACAGGTGTTACTACGGTCTTAGTATGCAGTTTAGTAACAGAAACCTCTCTCGTGCAACGAAATTAACACTCTATAAGTCGTTTATTCTTCCGGTGCTTCTCTATGGTGCGGAAGCATGGACGTTGTCTTGTGCCGATGCAGCGATCCTGAGAGTGTTCGAGAGAAAAGTTCTTCGTAAGATATTTGGTCCTCTAAGGCATGGCGATGAGTTTCGCATTAGAACCAACCATGAGCTGTATGAGCTCCTCAGCGATGTGGGCGTTATTCAGCGCATTAACACCCAGCAGCTACGCTGGCTCGGCCATATCGTTCGGATGGAAGAATCTGCTCCAGCGAGAAAAGTTTTCGATGCGAAGGTCACTGGACGTCGACGTAGAGGACGACCATGTTTACGTTGGAAGGATCAAGTTGATGAAGCCCTGTCATCAATTGGTCTGACCAACTGGAGAAGGCGCGCGCCAGGAGACTAGTGTTAGGACGGGCCGAAACCCTTTAACGGGTTGTTATGGCCATCTAAGTAAATAAGTAAGTAAGCAATTTAACTTTAAAGAGACAAGAAAATTAAAAAATGTTCGTTGACCGTTTTAATTGTCATTGGTTTTCATTTTTGAAATCTACTGCAAAACACGTTGGTAATAAGGAAACCCTAATGCAGTTCCAAAAGGGAATTTAAAAACTGTTTCACGGCAAATGTGTCATCATGTGGACAGGGACTTATAAAGAATATAATCCTGATGAGAGAGTCTTTAAGCTATTTTTAGTAGTTATTATTTGCACACATACGCTTGGCTTTACTCACAGTGATACACTTACATATACTGCATACGTATATGGATGTACATAATCGCATACAAACTAAACTTTGACTTTAATGACCATTACATGAATATAACCTCTCATCTTTTAGTCTTCCTTATACTCTACCATGTGCAAATAATACATATGAGTACACACACATATGTAAGGCTTAATGGTCTGTATTTAATTGCACTTTAACTTGAACAACAACTAAAATATTTTATATTAGGGCGCTTGTAATTACAAAGAGAGAGTCTAAATGTACATTTAAATACATACATATGTTTTGGTGTTTTGTAAGAAAAAGGCAGACCTTAGAAAAATATAAATTATTTCTTAAAAATATTTCAAAAATTTTACTGTTATTCATTTTAAGTTTCTATTTTTTAATTACGAACACACAAACATTTTCATGCATTATAAACAGTAGTTTTATAAAAAAGGAATATGGAAATTTTTAATGCATACTCGTATTATTTATTTATGGAGTAGTTTTTTCTTTAGAATCGAAATTATAAAAATTGCTGGACTGGTAATATACTCGTACAATTTTAAGTTAATTTTTTCCCACTTTTATAAAAATCATTATTTTTTTAAATTTTTATATAATCTGAATTATTTGAGCTTAAAGTCGAATAAATATTTAAAAAATAAATTTTTCGATATTTCGCTACTTGCTTGCGTAGTATCATCAAGAATATATATATTATATATTATTATATATTCCTGATGAAAGTCTTAACTGTCCGAAGCAATAGTTTTAAATGCCACATCTCTCTCGCACATATGCACACATACAAACATATATATCTATGAATGTAGATAGATCATACAAATGTAATAGACATACATATTTATGCTAAATATAAAAGAAATTCTTTGTTTTCTAAATTTTAAAAATTATATTTGAATTTTGAAATATTCGAAAATATCTTTAACTTACATTTGTAGTTCTTCTTTTATTCCTGCCATTAATAAAATTGTAAAGAAAAACACAGGCAACCAACCACACTATATGAACACACATGCCAAATCTTGACCATATTGTTTAGAATATGGGTCATCATGTCCAGAAAATATAGAAGAAGAACAAAAAAAAAAAAGATAAAGAAAATACAAAACAAAATTTAATAAAAGTTACCAGAAGTGTAATATACAGAAAATATGTCAGAGTGTATATGTTTGTTTGTTTGCGTTTATGACACATAGATATTTGAATAAAAAGTATTCTGAATACTCAATTGAGTAGAAAATAAAATTCTTTACTTTCTTAAGCATATGTAGACTCTGCTTTTTACTGCATTTTATTGATATTTATTTTGGATAAGTTCGAAACTTAATATCACCACCATCCTTGTTTCTTTTCTATAACCAAATCTGTTTTTATTTTTGTGTAAATATTTACTGCATAAATACACAAATAATTGTTGTAAATACTGTGTGTATATGGGTGTTTCAATGCAATAATATTGGTTAAAGTAGATATATTTGTTTACAAAACTAATCCCAACATTAATAGGCAGTATATGTACACACAAATTCCCTAAGTTGTGCATATATGTATACTACAGGGTGAGATCGACAATTCGGGACAAATTTTTTCAAAGTTTTGCAAGTCTGCCTTATTCCACTGGATCAGAAGCATTGTGTCTATTTTTGCAAATAAGACCAGGCTTAAAATACGAAATTGTTGTGATAAACCACCTTAGTTATAAAAGTAGCACACGTTCAGAGTTAAGTTCAACTAAAGTATACGCTTTAAAGTATATTTTATTCTCTTTTTGAAGCCAAATTTTATTACTCATATAATTGTTGGGACTGTTACAACACATAATTTTATTAAGAGATTTGACATAAAGGTTACTTGATCAAGAATGATCACTAAGTGTTAGTATTTTAAATATCTATTCAGATATGGTTACATTCAACACGAAAAGTTTACACTTAACGATTGTTACAGCTGTTACTAACTGCCAACTAACTAACACATGCGAAGACCAGCTGATTGATTTCATTTTATAGTTTTATATTTTTATATATTGCACTTTATTTAAGAATGAACAAGTTTTAAAGCGATAAGAAAAGACTAAAGCAATGGAAAAAGTGATGTGATTTTTAAATACATACATCCATACATACATACATAACTGGCCTTTACAACCCTGTATCAATATTACGCTCACAGGGACTTACATTTTAATGTCAACTCCAAACGACAGAAGCTTGAGAAGCTTGTTCAGCGATGCCAATTTAGTGCTTCTGGCACTATTTTTAGTGCTTTTTGATGTTCCAAAACGCCAATTTTTTAGTTCTGGTGCCAAAAAAGAAAAAGCACTAGTTTGGTGCTTTTCAAATTTTCCAATGGTGCCTTTAGTGCTTTTTAAAAATTTTAATATTTTTACATTTTCTAATAAAGATTTTTTGCAGCTGTTTTACTTTATCTCTGTAAAATTTATCTTTTTTTTCTGTATTGGTACATCCTTTTTAAGTTACGCATTGTAGACTGATAAGGGAAATCCCGTTTAACGAAAAAGTCATTAAAAGGAAAAAACCAGAAAAAATATATTTTGCAAAAAAAAAAAAAATATAATATTATTTCAAACAAATCTTACAAATCTTTATAAAATTCAATGTACTATGTACGAGGATATATATTTTTTAATATATTATTTTAAAACACTATATTGTATTGTATAGACACAAACACTCAAAAATATAGAAAACTTTTGGAACGTAATTCACTCCTTAAAAAATTGCTGCAGCCCACTATAGATAACAAGAAAGCACGTTAAACTTTATCCTTTACTCGTAACCTTAACTAATAAAATTATAGAATATTTCAATTATTTTGAGAATGATTTAGACAGTGCATTAGAAGAATTTTGTTATTTGGGACATAATTTTAAAAATGAATTTAAGGACATGTTGATAACCGAAAATGCAAAGAAGGAGACAAAAAACAATTGTGTACGCTTTACAAAAAATCTTACTGGAAATTAGAGCAAGACTGCCAAAAATTTGGAAATTTCGCAAAAAGTTGCTCTTTTAAGTATTACTAATTAGTTTAGTAAAACATTTAAATATGTGTCGATACTATTTCTACAATAGAAAATTGCTTAAAATGTTGCTTTTGTGTAGTTGTTGTTCACAACGATCAAGTAAAATAAACCTTGTGCTTTTTTACGCCTTTTTTAGTTAGAAACTACGCTTTTCAGTGCTTTTTTAAAATTTATATGTGCTTTTGTTCCAAAAAAGTTGGCATCACTGAGCTTGTTCATGGCAATCAGTTACTCTCAGAGCTTTTGCCAGAAGACTGCTGAGAGGCAGTCGCCGAAAGTAATATATTTTTTTTTAATATTTCTTTGCTTCAAGATGTCAGAGCCTAGGCTTGAACCGGAGCTCTCGTCTTAGTAAGCCAACACACTAACCAATAGACCACGGTGACTATAAGATTTTTAAATATTGACAGATAAAGAAAATAAAGAGTTAAAACTTATAAAATATGTCAATGTTTATTGTGTACAAAAAACATGGACACAAAACCAAAAAACGAGTTAGAGGCACAGTGATGAAAGCAATGACAGCTCAAAAAGTTTAAAATCAGCTGTTAAAATAACAAAAAAAGAATATTTTATGTATCATTATAATATATATGTGTGGGAAGAGCAAAGAAAATGTGTGCCAACAATTTTGTTGTGGCTATCTTGCTGTGGTGTGTTACTATATACACGTTAGAGGTGTGATAAAAATAATATAATATTATCTCTTCTATTTGTGTAGGCCGTTATTTTAATTTATGTGTGTATATAAGATCATAACTTAAAAAGAAATACTTTTTTTGAATTCGTATGCATTTTTAAAGAGCTAAACAAGTTAATTACACTATATTTATACCGTTTGTTTAGAATATTATCGACATTGTCGCTTCTCTATGTGCCAATATCCATGCAGGGTTGCATTTCATATACTAGCTGAGAGCAGTTGGTGCTTTAGTCATACATTTTGAATAAGATCTATGACCACCTATTAAAAATTTTTTAGTTTTTGTTCTATTAGTTCCGACTTTAATAACGAGTATGATTTATGAATATGCGCCAAGATGTTTTACATGTTGCATACTAACTTTTGTGAAATAAATTTTATCGTTTACCCTGTACAAAATTAAACAAATAAAATGCAAATATTATTATTTAAAACTATCTTTTATTTTACAAAAATTACATCAATTAGACTTTAATTGAAATGTAGAGAATAAATAACTACATACTTGCTTTAGTTATACACTGTAAGCAATTAATTGTTAAAACTCTTTAATAAAAGTGTGGGTTTTTGTATGGACTCCTTAACATTTTTTTACTCTTAAAGATCATTTTTTAAACACAGCCTGTGTTTTAGTTACAAAAAAAATTTTTTTTTTAAGTTTTTAAAGTTTCGTATGAAATTTTGCAGGTATTTTATTTTCCAAAGACACACAATCACTACAAATTACCAATTTTGTGTTATAAGAGATGACTATTATTGTTTTATTAATTCTATACATGCAGGTATTTTTCGTTTCTTTTTTTTTTCTCTAATTGAAATAAATTTTATAAGGAAATAGGAAATATGAGTAAAAAAAATTGTATTTTCTATAGAATAACAAAAAGTGCATATATTTTAATACAATAGAGTTACTATTGTGGGTGCAAAAATATCTTTAAACTAATTTTTTTTTAAATTGAAAATAATAACAGCTTGAACAAATTTAATAATTGTACTTCTATGAATAAGTTAAACTGACCTTCATTGTAAAATGCAATACTTAAAGAAATATAATGAACCTAAAAGATAATGGAAGAAGTATGAAAAAGATAATTAAATTGCTATTTAAATAGAAAATATAGAAGCAAAGATAAATTAGAAATTATTATATTTAATTATTATTGACTTTTACATTTAAAGTTTTGTTTAATTTGCTATTTAAATATACATAAATATACGAGTGTATTCTATCAAGATTAATTTTTGTAATTACTTATTGCAAAAATCCGATAAAATGTTTACATTTCTTGATGTCAATTAATCTTTTATTAAATAAAATTTAGAAAAACAAATAATATTGACTGTATAACTTAAAAATGCAGGATGCTCAACATAAGGCGTACAGAAGATGTGATTTTTATGTTCATTTTACTCAACACGACACAATCCGAATCACTCACGAAATCATATGTCTGTTACAAGCAGTTCGTGTTAATTGGTGCGTGCTTTCAGTCTTGTCAGATTAGGGGATTTATCCCCAAAATGGGGATTTTTTTTCTGAAATGTGGATAAACAAATTCACTTGGGGATGGGGATTTTATTGGGGATCGATCGACAAGTTTACAGTGATTTTTAAAATTTGTTTGCTTGTTACATTCAGAACACTCGATGAAAGAATTTCAGTAGAATATCAATTTTCAAGACTTGTTTAAAACTCATACTTTCATATAAAATTTTTGCAACGTGTGCTCTTGTTTTCAGTTTGATTTATTTTCTCATATAAATAAAAACATCCCCATATATTGTTTCCGCCACCGTTTTTAATAGTATTTATTACGGAGGAATTCAGTATTAAAGGGTCTTCTTACAGCTAAATTACTATTTTCGAAGATAAGCAAACTAATTTTAGTTTCGTCCGGCCACAATTACTTCTCCACTTATACTTTATGGTATAGGAATGTTATCCCTACTATGGCACAGGACATCTATTTAGAATTGAGGTACAATAGATGCCGTATACATACAAATATTTTAGACGGCATTATAATGTCTTATCCTTAATATGAAATGGCACAGCGATCGGTATTTCAACAAAATAACGACCCGAAACACAATTCGAAGAGGTTTGTTTAAAGAGAATGTTCTGAAGATTTTAAGTTGATCTGCACAGTCTCCAAATTTAAAATTTACATATCAAATAAAACATAGGTACATACAAGCAAAATTATTGCTGCAGTTTATGTGGGGATTTTTGGGGATGAACTAATCAAAATTTTGGGGATTTTTGGGGATATGAATTTGGAAATTGGGGATAAAAATTGAAAACTATCTGACAACCCTGCGTGCTTTTAACACAAAAAACACGATGGTGAGAGATGTCCATCGAATTAATAATTATTATTTCTTAAGAGCTACTTTAAATGTCCCCAATATAGATTTATGTATGTATATATTGCTGGCAAAGTATTCAGTAATGGGTACCGAGTATAGAGTATTTGCAGTAATTTTTGGATATTCAATACTTACAAGTAACACTTTATAAAATTGTTCTCCCTTAATTAAATCCATTAAAAGTACTCAGTAATATTGAGTGCCCAAATGAAAGTACTCAGTACTATCCAGTAATAAGAAGTAACAGAATTTTTTATTATTATTTTTTTTTTATTAAGACCAATACTACATGCTATGCATTGTGTTGGATATATATATTTTTCTTATATTATTATTAAGCGCCTTTGGAATGAGATAAATTGCTGTGAATTGATCATCCAAAGGCCAGTGTTATAGCTTCACCCCTGTTAATTGTGTGATGAGTGCCTTCGCTAAGTAGGTTTAGCTGCACACAACACCATTAATTTTACTAAACGACACTTGCGTTTTAAAGATCAAAATGATCAAAGAAACAATATTGTGACTTTAATATAAACACTGTATAAACTTTAACAACAGACCTGTTCGTATAAAACCAGTGTGCAAAGTCAGTATCAAAGTATAAAACTCAAAACGAGTACATAATTTTTTCTGACGATAGTTTATGTGCACCGTGGCAAAGGGCGGATCTATATGCATGCACTCTTCATATAAAACAAATTTATATAGTTAAGCTCTGTAATTTAAAGTATAATTTCATTTCGTTTTAGAAAATTATATTCATTCCATTAGGGCTTTATTTCACTTTTGAATTTGGATTGTAATTCAAATGTTCTTTGAGGTTTTATTTCGTAAAGTTTTATTTTATGCTGTCGATAGAAAATTTTAACATACCAGAGAATTAAAATAATCAACGTTGATTCTTTTGACTACTTTTTTGTCTTTCATTAAATAATTTAAAATCCTAGCGTTAATAATAATTACTTTAAAACACAATTTAGGGATGCTGGTGGTAATAAATATGTAACTGGGAAGTCGAGCAAAAGTGGTAGCTATCAACTGATTATTTTTTGTGTATTTTTATCCATATTTCTATGAAATTATAATGGTGTTTTTCTAGTTGCCGCAGAAGAAGTTAAAAGCCACAAGTGCATAACAATTTCTAAATACCCAAAAAAAAAGAAAAAGAATTATTTCAGAAAGTAATAAAATTATATTTCCATAAAACATTTTGATGTTCAGCAGCCCCATTAGCATCAGCTGGATAAATTTTCAGCAATAACTTAGAATAGCTAAACAGTTTTCAAAAGAAAAAAGTGGAAGATTTTAGTCATTTACGTTATTTTAGTGGTTTACAAAAAAAAAAAAAAACTTTTCAAAATAACTCAAATATGAGTCATCAAATCTTATCATCACATTTTTTTTTCGCATTTCACTTTTAAACAATAAAAAAACAAAAAACGTTAAAAAGAAAATATTAAAGCCAGTGACTAATACTTACGTTAAATGTTTGTGAATATATCTGGAAATATCGAAGAAAAGCTTAAGTCGACTTAATTTTAAGAGCTTCTTATTAGTCAGGGTGTAGTATTAGTATAATGTAATATACTTTGTCTAATCCGACTTTAATCAACATGTTTAATTATAGAAATATTCGAAATATTAAAGAAATTTAATTTTTGGACATAAACTACTCAGCCTTGCACACATAAAACGAAAATTTGTTTCTGCGTTATTTGAAATATTTTTTAGTAAATAAAAAAATAAATAAATATGTATAAATATTTAATGGCGACTAATAAAAAGTATTTAAATAAAATATAAAAAAATTTTTATAAAAAAAGAATCACAAAGAGAAAATGTATATAAAAATGATCAATCAATTGTGAATTCTATTTAAATAGATAAATATTTTATGTTGTCTTTGAGTTTTTTTTATTCATATATGAATTTTATAAATTTCAATTTGTTTTATGTTGATTTACATAAAACATAGAGCGTTTACTTTATTAATTCCAAAAATTAAATAATAAAATTCCTCATGGAAGCGTTTTAAAATAAATATTGTTTTTTAAATGTTCTGCGAAACCGCAAAATTCTGCTACAGTTTAAATAGAATTTATCAACTATTTAAAAAAGAAAAAATAAATGGTTCAGGCTCCAATTCCGACCGCTGAAATTCTTAAAGTCTAAGGGCGAGGCCACTCAATTAGCAGCAGAGCGGCGAGTTTGAGCGGCAAGTGGCTTATTACTATGCGTCATTTCTGAGCGGTCAGTGCGGTTAGTTGTTTAGATGCCATATTTTTATTTTTAAAATTTGGTAATCTATCTTGCCATAATAGCGGTCGGCTTTATACAGATGAAATTATGAGCTCCGCATTCAATTTAGCCATGTTTATACTTCGCCGATCAGAAATCAACTTAGCCGCTCATTGCGTGACCACTTCAGAAGTATTCCATATGTTTTAAATTTTTTTCCGCTTACCTCTCATTGCGTGGCCTCGGTCTAATAGATGAAACTAAATGTAAATACAGTGAAGCATTTCTTCATTGGATCGAGCATAACTATATTATGTCTGGGAAAGCCTACAAAGCTCCTTAAGAACCAATTAAACAAATGTAGTAATCTTGTTCCATAGTACTTCCTAGGCCATCATAAGATTCACGATAGTCTTCATTCCAACCACAGAGCAAATTTCCCTTTCCCTCTATATCTTCGGCATTCGAAAAACACATGCCTGGCATTCTGTATAGCACAATCGCAATGTGGACCCATATCACCATGATCGCTTTTAAACCACGCATTCAAGTTGAGAATCTGATTATATTTCCACCTTCCCTTGGTTGTGCTTGACCACTTTCTCTGCCATTCTTGTATACTTTGGCCTTTGCCTCGGCTGGTGTATACTCTTTGTCATAAACCATCCTAGATTTTCTGGCCAAAATGTCAACGGGGATCATACTCGAAATTACAAATGTTACCTCGTCGGAGACAGTCCCTAGCCACAGCATACTCTTCAGGCAGTAAGTCTATATTCAGATCCTATTTATGTATGTGTCAATTTTTATCCATTAGTACCGCGATCTACAGTTTAAATACGACTCCGAACGACAGACTTGAGAAGCTTGTTCCTGGCAATCAGTTATTCTCAGTAACTTTGGTAGTCGCCCAAAGAAATATTTGTTCATGTCAGAGCTTGGATTTGAACTCTGGGGGCTCATGTCTTAGTAAACCAACACACTAACCACTAGACTATGGCGACTACTTATAACTATGCTGTAGCTAATTGCTGCAATATACTCGTAATATTTTACAATTACATCTTTTAATAATAAACAAAATATGTACATACTATAATACCGGAAACCTAAATTGATAAAAACTAAACTGGTAAATCTAAAATAAAAAAAATGCTTTGTATTTATCTTTAAAAATGTGATGGCCTCCATATAACCTCTTTCAGTTGATGTTCTCGAAACGGTTTTGATAATATTGAATGCAGAAAATAATTGTTTTACTTGCATCGCTGGCAAAGCCTTGACTGAATAATCTTTCAGTGGCCTGGAATCTCATATTTATTTGCCATACATCGTTACTCGTTGTCTCTGCATTTAATGCCCGCTAAAAGTCAGTGCGCCCGCACAAAAACTCAAATCCCAGATGAGGTGAAAAACTAAGAAAAAGTTAGTTTGAGGTTTTTTCAAAATTATAAGTTAAAAAAATAAGATGTCCTTTCCCCCCCTAAAAGAAGTCCATCAACAAATATGCCGCTCCCTGACATTCCACTCTATTCCAACTTAACCATCGACAACAAAGTCGAATGATCAGGAGAAAAGCGCAACGTATTGGAAAGTAGCAGATAACAGCGAAGGCACTCACCACACAATCAATATGCAACGATAAGGCAATTTCTGTTGATCATTTAAAGGTGAAGATATAACACTGGTCTTTGAATGATCAATTCACATCAATTTGTCTTATTCTTAGGGCGCTTACTAATAATATAAAAAAAATATATATGTCTTGTCCTTTCCAAAATATTTCAATACAATGCACAGCATCAGTAGGGGTTTACCCGTGAGTATTGGTCTCAATAAAGAATAAAGAAGTTAAGACTGTTTAGATGCCAACATTACTTGCTACTAAAGTCAAGGGACATTCCTTGGATGACGTATATAACATATGTATATTTACATATAAGTATGTATGTATACCTCAGAAAGCTACTATCAGCTGATAAATCGGATATAACAAATAAATTAAATCTAAGTGAAATTTATTAAATCCAAAAAAATTAAAAAAGTTATGTAGCCATCATAGTTGTCAACCTATAAAAACTAAAAACTCAATTTATAGTTTTGTTACTCGTATTTCTTAATTATTTTCTCTACCACATGCTGTCAAACTCTAATTACCTGATAAAATAGGATATTTATTTTCCAGTAAGTTTTTTATTATTTTGTTGAACAATTTATTGAAATTCTACAGAATTCATTGTTAGTTTATTGGTATCGTTTTTGTTTTAATATGACAAAAAAAAAGAGTCGAAAAGTTTTTCTTTTTATTGAGCATTAAAAGAAAAGAAAAACCAAAAACTCAGTCACACAAATTACATACAAATTTGTAGAAAAAATTAAAAGATTTGTCTATGAACTGTTTATAACCTGCATTAAATAGTGCTTAGTTTTATAATAGCTATACTTATATAGTCGAACACAGAATATAGTACATAAGTGTACTGTGTACTGTAGAGTATAATAATGTTCAAAACTTTGGAAACTGAATAGCAATAGTGATCGAGAAAAGTAAAACATACATTTTGATTTTGATAACAATAACTACTATTGATTAGCATTGCATAGATAGTCTACATATCCTTTACTAAAGCCCTGACATAGACACATTAGGGTAAATTAAACATTTCCTCCACAAATTCAACAAACTAGTGGTTTCCAGGCAGCTTATACCGAGTACTCAAGAATCCTGAATATACTTGGAAGTGGTATATACATAAAGGGTCCGAGTATAAGACTTTCGTATAGGCTGCCTGAGTGTATTTCCGGCAGAGTTAATGTGCATTCTGAAGGCTGAACAAAGATGGTTGAGTAATAGAATATTCTCTTCACTCAGATGACCGACTTGCTGTTAAGTCACTTGCAAACGCCACCTCGACTTCTGTACTTGTTTATGAGAGTCGAAGATTTCTTGGAGAAATTCTAATCCCTACGAAGGCAACTGGTGACATGTGTGCTGCTCGTGAGAGTGTGTGCTAATTTCGTAATTTTCAGAATTTGTTTCGATAACCTCAGTCAGATAAAATATTGTCCGGTCGCGGATAGTTAGTCTGAATATTGTTAGTAGCATGGGAAAATGTGTATTACTGGTACACTTTCCTGCTACATTTATACATACGAGTACATACCTAATTGGCTATACAATTATTTTATAGTATTACGGCCTAGCTTCTGGCAGCACCCATGTTGTGTTTATCAATTTTTAGCCCTGAGTACCGGGGCCTACAGTTTAAAATCGACTCCGAAGCACATACTTAAGAACGTGTTCATGGCAATCAGTTACTCTCAGAGCTTCTGCCAAGAGGTAGTCACGGAAAGCAATATTTTTTTATATTTCTTTTTTCCTCAACACATCACAGCTTGGGGTTTAACCCAGAGCTCTTGTTTAGTAAGCCAACATACTAACTATAAGGCTACGGCGATTACAGCCTTATGGCTGAAATGAACAAACTTACCTTAATCGCCTGATCAGTGACCAATCCGCATAAAGGATTAATTGGCACCGTTTTTGGTTTTTGTTTCTTTTTTCTTGGAAATATAAATTATTGGAATAGTTATAATTCTTATAGAGGATGGCTTTCTATGGGAACCGACTAATGCCCGAGTTAGCGAGTAGGCTTGTGTTTGTTTTTAGAAATGGACCTAACCTCTTTCCTAAGCAGACTTAATACTTCAGTAAGGGTCCGTCAACTAACGTAACCTTGTACTCGCATAAAAAAATATGTATATAAATAATAATGAGCTACTACTACTCTGAAAACTGAGTACACTAACTAACTTTTACTTTTTTTAAGTACTGTATGTTATAACTCTTCGTTTAACAAAATGCCTACAGGTATTACACTGCATACAAGTACATACTGTTATATACAGTATAGAAAAACATAAATTTTTGTGTGAAAAAAAGTCAGACAATCTGCATTAACTTATATAAGTTTTTAATTCTCCTTATTTTAAAAATATGTACGAAACAGAAGCTTAAAAGACTAAAATCAATGCCTTTAAACTTCAAAATATTAAAAAAAAGTTTATAACACCTAATACTGTTTATACGGTATAAATACATTAGTCGAAAACTCGCATAAAAAAAGATATAAAAAGTGAGCATTGGTTTCACGTAAAAATAAAACCCAACAGAATGAGATAAAATAGAATATTGTAATCCAAAAACTTGAAAAAAAAAATCAATTTATAATAAGCATCACTCTCTGAGAATCGCTTTCCTTTACAAAAAAATTCGCAAACACTTCCCTTTCAAAATTTCATATCACGTTGAAATTTTGTTGTTTTTTCCACATTAGGATAATATGAGTATTTGCGAAAACTATCACTCAATTCAGCTTAACTTTGGAGACCTTCTCTAAGAACTTAGTTTTCATATGCGCAAAAGGTGTCTTATGATATGAAGGCCCTTGATATGTTGTCGAAATACTAAATCATGCTAGAAGGCAAAGAAAATTCCTATTTTTATTGTTGTAAATTTTCGTACCACACGATTTTAAACTAAATTAAAACCTGTAAAAAGAGAACAAAGTGTGTTTAAAAATGGCGCTTAAACATATTTGTTTAAGTCACGTACAAACAGTATTAGGTGTATTTGACTCTATTTACAAGGAACTATTTGTCAAAAACTTTTGCTTTACTTTGCCAAAAAGAAAACATTTTCAAATTTATTCCTTTTCATAACTTGATTTACTTACACGAATAAATTTCCTTGTAAACTTTTTGTACAAATTTGTATATCGAGTAGTTATTTTGTGGTAAAGATTTTAAGGACATTAGTTTGTAAATCTAATTGACAATTATTACAATAAATTTCTCTTCATTGAGAATATTTTGCAAATTGTGGTCTGTCATAAATTGTTGCAACTTTATTTCTTTCTTACTTACTCTCTTTTTCTTTCGCTCTTACTCTCTCTCTCTCTCTATCTCTTTCATTCTTTAAGCCACAATACAATACACCCACAAAACAGTACATAAATAATGCGGTTAAATGCAGGTACTCACATGGAACACACATGTGACAGCTATAATTCTATTCCAATATATAGTGTCTTAGACAAGGCAGCATGTGAGTGAATGGTCAAACCGCAATCACTGGCATCATATACATACATACATACTCTTAGATTGTAGTTGATTTACAGTGTAAAGGATTGCATTTAAAGAAATTTCCTTAATTTAATTGAAAACTGAAAAAAGGTAAAGAATGCTGGAAACTACAATTCGTTGGGTCGTTAGATATAATTATAGCCTTCGCTCTTCCTTGATTATATCAATCAATTAACCACAAATGTGTGTCTGGTCGGATCTTTCATTAAATTTAAATAAAATAAAGTGTGTAATATCATGGAATATAATGTCGTACAATGTCTACCACGGCTCTTACTAAATGTTTAATTTTGTATGACCCTGGCGCATAAATCAAGCTAAATTTTGTTAAGTGTGCTTTGAGGACCGGTTTGATTTGTGATTTATTCGCATACACTTGCAAGTTATGAAAACCCCACGTCAAATGAAATCACATCACACATTTTCGATGGGTGAGAGGAACATGCCTTTAAATCGTTCGTTCAGAACATCCAATCGAGAATGTAGAGCCGTCCTATCGTTTTTGTCCAGTTTATCTAATTCAGGCCAAGAGAAATGGGCAATCGTCGAGCCGTTGCCGTTAAAATTTATGGTCTACCCAACGTCTGTATGTAAGAACCGATAAGGCCGCTAGCTCAAAATGCACAATATATAATTGCTTCTTGAGGATTCATTGGATGTATTTTGATCTCTTCTGGACTGGTATCGTCTAAAATTTGACAATTATGTTTCTTCACGTACCTAGACATTCTGAAAAGATACTTTTTCGATAAAATTTGTTTACGTCTCCCTTTAAAAAAATTTTTTTTTATTTTTTTTTTATTTTATTTAGCCCAATACTCAGGAGTAAACACCTACTGATGCTGTGCATTGTAATGGATTTTTTTTTTTTTTTTGGAAAGGACAGTACACAGAAAAAATTATTTTTTTGATTCAGACACGAAATTCACTGAGTTAATAAATTTTTTGTTTAATTTCGGTCCTACAAAGAAATTTGTGAATTCGAACAACAAATTTGTAATTTTTTGTTTGAAAAAAATTGCGATATTTTCAATAAAAATGTTGCGATATTCAATAAACATTTTTATTGGAGTCACAAAAACGAATCAAACAAAAAATTTAATAGAAGTAGATAAAAGTTTTATTGAATATTACGGTTCTAAGCAAACAAAAATTTTGTCAAACCAATTAAAATATTTTTTGAAAAAAAATTTGTTTTTAAAGAAAAAAGTTGCCAATTAAAAAAATAAAATGTTTAAAAATGAATGCAAAATTGAACAAATAATTATTCGAGACAACAAAATAATGTTCAGAAATTTGACAAATAATTTTTTTACAAATTTAAATTTTTTATGATAATTTATTTTTATATTTTATTATTATTAATAGTATTATTAATATTATTATTATATTATTTATTTTAATGTAATATGAAATGTATTCTTTTGGGGATAAACGTGTCTCTATGGCCATTTCGTCTCTGTTTAAGAGACTCGTCAAGAGACTTTTTCCCAAAGGTGTTATTCAAAACTATAAATACTTATGTTAAAATAGTTATAAACTAAATGCGAATCATATCCCATCTAATATATAAAAACCAAACAAAAGTATTTACAAAGCAATACATTTCTTTTTTTTGTTTTCTTTATATCATGTTTTATCAACATTGATACTTTTAAAATACATTCAAACAAAATTATTAATAGAATCAAACAAAACTTTATTTGAAAACGAAATAAAAACTGAACAAGCGTTTGTTTGAAAATATTCCTGCAATAATTTTTTCTGTGTATATATAATTTTTTTCTATACATACGTACATACATAATTGGCCCTGTGTCAGGATTACGGCCTGGTTTTGGAGCACATATCCATCGCAAAATTTTTAGAGCTGCTGGTGTCCAACGGTAGCTGACATTGTTAGCCAATTAATGATGTATAACATACATACATATATACATCCATAACTGGCCATAACTACACTGTTTCAGAGTTACGGCCTAACTTTTTGCAGCACTCATGTTGTGTGCGTTATGTTTTATTCATGAAGTTTTATTCATAAAGTCGACTCCGAACGACAGACTTGAGAATCATTTTCGTTACTCCCAGAGCTTTTGCCACAAGACTGCTGAGAGGTAGTCGCCGAAAGAAATCATTTTTAATATCTCTTTTTTTTAAGATGTTAGAGCTGAGATTTGAACCCGGCGCTATCGTCATAGTAAGACAACACAGTCACCACTAGACCACGGCGACTACTGTGAATTCATCATTCGAAGGCCAGTGTTATACCTTCACCTTTGAATGATCAACAGGAATTGCTTCATCGTTACCTGTTGCTTGTATGGTGAGTGCCTTCGCTAAGTAGGTTTAGTTGTTATCTGCTACTTCTATGTATCCATGGAGATCTAAAAGAACATATTGAATAAATCAAAAGTAATTTGTAGTTTTAACAATACAACTGTGAACGTTTCATATAAAATCGATTGTTTTTTATACTTGCCACCTATTTCGGATCAATTAAATAATGTTTTTTTTAAATAAATTTTTTTTAATTTTACTTTCAATATAAACTTATAATTATAACTTTTGAAAATTTGTTGGCACAACTTATTTTGTTGCAGTCTGCAATGTGAAAACATTAATATTTTTTTAATTGCTTGATTTTGCTTTTGAGAACTCTTTTTTTTTGGAAAACTAATGTTCATTTTAACTTTTACTGTCATAAAGCATTTGTATTTCTGTAATTGTTTTACAACTTTGCTTTGCTTTCACTCGATGTTTTTGTTTATTTTCTTCTCTTTTTAAATATCAATTAAGAGTTTCCTTAAACATCAATTGATATTTTTTTTCTTTTCACTTTTTAATAATTTTTTCTTAAAACATTTTTTTTCTATAATTTTTATCAATTTATTTCCTCTGTTTTTTGGTTGCAAAAATGTCAATTAAAATCTCTTTAAAAAAGTGCTGGCAATTTTCATTATTAGTCTTGTTTTATCTTTCTTTCTGCTTTTAATTCTTTCTCTGTACATTTTGTTGTTCATTTTAGTTTTCTAATTTAAATTTTATGGGTTTAAGTTTTTCTTTAATTCTTCTTAGTGTTCTGAGAAGATATGGATGTTTTATCTGTTTTATTTAATTTTTTTTTTTGCAATTATTTTTAAAAGTCAAACTCAAATTGAAAAAATTTTTAAGAGCTAAAAGATTTCTTATATTTAAATGACTTTTATTTCTTAATATAAGCTTAAATAGTCGTATAAGAACGTTTTGTTAAGGGTTAAAAATTAATAACAAAATGTGTAATTGTTAAGATGAAAGCGGCTTTAGGTATTCTGAGTTCCACAGAGAAAGGAAACGGACCTTCGAGATTTAACTGAAATTTAATTTCAGATTGGATGAGAAATATACGTACTGGTTTAGAAGTAATATATAGCAGAAGAAGGCTATTAGCTCAACCGTTGTATCGTTGCTATACAACTAATTTTGCTACAGGCGGAGTGATTGCTAATATACTCGGTAACTTAAAACACCGGTCTTGGTCTTTTGTCTCTATTTCACGATATTATATGTTACAACAGTTTCACAATAGGTTTGTAAAAGTTAGTGCACGACTATTGCAGCTCAAACAAAATATTCGTGATGAAATTAATGAAATACCCTGTGAAATGCGTCAGAATGTACTGAAAAATGTACTCAAAAGCGCTCTCATTTGTGAGGCTAACAGAGGCGGACATTTATTTCATACATAATTGCTGACATTGAATACATCAACATACAACATCTATCAATATAAGATCCATTTCCTTTCATTTAATCAAAAATTATAAACAAACAAAGTAGTACACCTTCCCGGAGGACACCCAGTACATACTCATAGAAAAAAATTGCAATTTTTTAAAAATATTCCCTTTTATAACAGCAACATCGTCGTGCGGAAGTTTATGTGCTATTTATCTGCGAAACTGGACGAGAATGCGAAAACGGATTGCAGACTTGAAAAATGTTGAGTCGAAAACCTAAAGCTACATCATTAACTCGAGATATATAAAAAATATGAAATGGCGGATAGAACTAATAAACTCCCGCACGACGATATACTTTAAATTTTTTAATTTGAGAATTTGTGTCAAGAGCTGCCAACTTTTTTACATTATTTTTTGCTATACTATAAATACAACTCTGTGTTTGTTTCGAGCAAATAACGAAGTAGTAAGTGGCATACTACTGGGTTTGATTTTTGAATTGAATGACATGCTAGACCCCTGAAACTCTTGATAAATTTTCTATCGCGTTGTTGTAGATGAGATGTAGATATTTGTAGATTAACAACAGAAGCTGCGGAAACGTTATGGTGAAAATCTAAGGTTTTGTGATCGATTTATGTCGATTGTGGACATACCCATTAGTAAAAAGTTACAAATCTGCTGGTAATCATTTTGTAGTCAGTGGATGTACTGAACAAACAAAAAATTGGAATGAAAGGAAAATATCTCATTTAAAATAACAAAATAATAAAATTTTAGATCATATCTTTATAAATTCCTAAAGCACATTTATTTAAAATAAAATATTATAAATTCTGCTCAAATTCATTAATTACTTCCAACATTTGTTTTCAAATGAATCAAAAAGTCGTATAAAATTTTTCTTTAAAATAAACACCCAGAGAAAGATTTAATCTTCCTTTTAAAATTGCTTTAAAATATTTAAAATCTGCACTCGTCTACAATTAATTCTATAGTTTTTCTCTAGTTTGGTGTGTTATTTGTGCTGCTACTCCCATTCACGATTATAATGAATTTTACGAGTATATTTATTTAAAAATCTTCAAATGAGTAGCAACGAAATTCAAAACTAAATGCAAGAAATTTGTTTGTCTAATTTAATTTCATCGTTAAAGATAATTTTTTTTCCTATTTTTGCATATAAAATATAGTAGAAGTGAATGCTGTAAAGCAAAGAATTAAAGCAATTGTTGAATTTAAAGAAAACGAAGACAAAAGAAAAATGTAAAATGAATAATTATTGCGTTTATTTTTTTAAGGAACTGTATGGTAGAGAAAAAGAAAAAAAAATTAAATATTTTCGATTGCGCATCTGTAATCATTTGTATTTCTATTAAAATGCACAGCACATCGTATTATTAACGCTATTAAATATGAGGAAGTTTAAGATTCGCAAAAGAGCAGACCATCAATTATTAAAGATAAGTTGGACTGTCTGTTAAAATTTTTTTTTCGTAGAGTGCTTTATACGTCTTTTTAGAATTTCTATATATAAATGCCTTTTTTGTTTTCAACTTGTTTGTTTTTTATTTGTTTAGTGGTAATAGACTGTGACATTTTACATAAATAGGCGTTGTTCTTAATTTTTTTTTTTTTTTTTTGCCTGACAGTTTAAAATTTCTTTGATTATAAATTATCATATTATAGGAATGGCAGAAAATTTATAAAATTCATTTTCCTTATACCATATTTGCCGCTTTTAAGTTGTTTTTTAGAAAACTAGCGAAAAAAACAACGTATTAAAATTGGCAAAAAGAAAAGGCGTAAGAAAATGTAATGCCGTAAAATAAATGGTCAATTTTATTTTATTTTTTTAATACAATTTTGTCGAAAAATATTTTTCTTCTGGCAAAAGCTTTGAGAGTAATAAATAAGCTTCACAAGTCTGTCATTCGTAGTCGACGCTAAACTGTATCTCCCGGTACTCATGGATAAAAATTGACACTTTAATTGCACTCCCGTCCTTTATAGTTAAAAAAGATAAAATTCCTTCACAGAATTTTTTTAATTTTTCACCTTCAAAAGTATAGCTAAATAAAACACAACAATGCTATGATTTCATTTAAACTTTTGGTTTCAAATTTTTTTCGCACATTGCGGGTAGTATCTCGACAATTAATTTACTATTTTTGGCCTTCAAGTGCTCCAAAGTTAGGGAATGATATAAGTAGACACGGGTTTTTTATTTAATCCCAAAAAAAGTGTAAAAGAACAATATTTTAATGACCCATTGATCTCGGCAAATCGAAAAATTACGCGTTCTGTGGCTCTTAACACTGTCTTATTGAAACAACATATTATCCAATTCATAATCTTTAATTGCCAGTCAAAAGAAAAAAATATGTGTTATGATACAACCATTGAGGGCAACAGTTCTTTCAGCGATCTGTTAAAAAAAAACGGTCCACCAAACAGGCATATTTTTCCAGATGCAAACGCCTTTACAGTTTTAGGTTCATCAAGCGCCAGATGGATGCGATAATTTTATATGTCGACAAAGAATATTTGTTGCCTAAAACAGCATATAAGGCTAGCACTCAATTAGCATATTTTCGGCAATTTCGGCGATCAGCCGGTTTGACTTTTTTGTGAGTTGGATTTGATAATAACCGGGAAGCAAATCTGAAAGCAAAATACGCCATAGTGAGCCGTAAAACAGACCCAATTGCTGAGAGCGCTCTGGAATCGATAGATTCAGATTATCCTTTAGCCTCTTTAAATGTCTTTATAATATTTGTCTTGAAAGAATGCCATGTATCACCAAATCCTTAGTCTTGAGTTTAAACATAAAATTTTTTTTATTATTATTAGGCCAGCATTCAGGGGACTCCCCTACTCATGCAGTACAGTGTGCTGGTCTAGGAAAATATGTTATGGGAAGGGGGAAAGAGGGAGTAGTGCTTGTGAACATTTGATTTAATTTAAATTCATACTTTAATTTAAATTTTATATTGACAAAAAATAAAAAAAAAAAACTCCTTAAAATATGCTATTTTATTATTATGATTTATTTAAAAAAAAAAAAATCGAATTCCAGATGATGATCACTTTGCTAAATTTTAAAAATTATAATAATAATGAATAACGTTTGAAGTTGACATAGAGCTTAAGTGGGAATTTATTTTAAAATAATTTCCTATTGTACGAGTACTAATTCTTTAATAAAAACTTAATTATCTTTTAATAAAGTTCAGTAATGTTTCGTTAATTTAATTTTAACTTGTGCAAATAGCAACTGTTTATGCTAAAAAAAGGAAAATAAGCAATTTAATATTTGATTTGAAAAATAAAATTGTTTAACTTGTTCTTTTAATTGCCATCATGAATTTCCGTTTCATAATATTGGTAATAAATTATGGCTGTTAAGTTATTAATAATTTATTAACATTGATATGTTTAACACTCGTTTTCATTATGCTAAATTGTATGATTTTATTATTATTTCCTTCAATTGCGATTTTTTCCATTTACAGTCAATACAATTAGCCGGGATTTTTTTTCTTCCGTTTTTAGCCTTCAGCTGTATAACTTAAATGGCAGAATTATTAAGAAAACAACGATAACGAAAATAAATTCCATTACCAGGTTGTTAAATTTTTGCAATTGGCAATTAATTTGTTTCTGCCCTTTAAGCAGCAGATTTTTTAATTTATTTTCAACTGCCAGAAGAAAATAACAATTACGAGGCTACACTTTCTCGTATATACTCGTCGTACATGCGAATATTTACCTTCTGCCTTCTTAACTATATTTGCCTTTTACATGTAACGTAAGTGTTACAGGCATCGTTAGTAGGTTTGTTTTCCATTTATTTCCAGAGAAAGAAAGTGCAATTTTTTTTAAAGCAAAACCAGCACACTATTCAAACAAGTTTTTTTACTTTTAATTTTTTTCCTTCCTTTAACAGTCTCAATTAAATTTTGCTTCAAAAAAAAAAAAAAAAACAGAATCACTAACAACAGCGGCACTGAGTATGATGAAGATGAATATCTTTTAGACATTAAAAAACGGACAGACTTTGAATTTTTTCGCGTTTTTTTACACCTAAACTACAGGTTTATACTTAAATTTTAAATGTTTTTATTTGTTGTGGATGTACATATGCGGGAAGTTGGTTTATTTTGAACATCGTTTAACAAAGACTATAGGAATGATTATGTGGATCATAAAAATTAATTTCGAGAAGACAGTTCTTTTAAGAGTTATTCCTTTCGTAAGTCTTATGAGTTTATAATATGTTACACTCATTATTAAGATTAGACTATATACTAGAGTGACTTCTGGCAATGTGAACTAAATACTACTCTGTATTTTTCATATTGTCACTACAAGCTGAAAAGGCACTGAGAAAATTGTTTTGGTTATTCAGTAGATCTGATGCGTTAATACACATACATACTTCTCATTAAAAAATGTATATGCCTGCATAGAAAAATTTTATGACTAGATCAATGTTGTTGGTCTTCTCAAGACAAAAACACTGATATATCACACTTTAAGATGGGACTGTAAATGCCTAAGATGCAACGAAAAAACTGAAAAGAGGACTCCTACGTTCAGCTAAAAAAAAAAATTTTTTTTAAATTTGCTTTCAAAAACACTTTAGATTAGAAGCGCCATGGAGAAACTTTTTTTTTAAGGTACGGCACATACATAATTGGCCTTTACAATACTTTTTCATAGATAGCGCATGGCATTTTACAGTGCCCATATAGTGTGCGTAATTTTTTATCCATCAGTACCGCGACCTACAGTTTAACATCGACTTGAGAAACTTGTTCAGGTCAATAAGTTACTCTCAGAGCTGCTAAGAGATGGTCACCAGAAGAAATATTCTTTCATAGTTCTTTCTTTCAAGATGTCAGAGCTGGAGTTTGAAACCGTAGTAGTAAACACATTACCTACTAGACTCATATTAGAAAAAGTTGTGAAGTAATGGCGACAAACGTGTGGTAAACATACAGTCTTATCCCAACCAGACATTTAGATAATTTTTTACCGAGTTAGTAAGATCAGACAGAGATTATAACACAATGCGGCGAGTCAACAGTACATAGAAGAGTTTAACAACTTGTTCTGTAAGTAGGCAAATATGACCGCAACTTAACAAAAATAAAAACAAAAAATTAAAAAAATATATCTCCAGTGGTGGTAATTTATACAAGGCACTGGACACTGAGTAAACACATTAATTATATTTTAATGAACCTTAAAATCATCTTTTCTGAAGCTGCGGTGGAATGCTAGTGAGGAACCGTTGAAGTATTTAATGTTTGAATGAGTGGACTTAAGTAAGTAGCGACTAAAGTTTCAGAGCTTACTTTTAACGATTCGTCCTTATGACCTTGCTCTCATGGGATCGAAAACTATTCAGTATGAGGCCCTTGTTCCGTTTTCAATGAGACACTAGTAAAGGAATCATAATAGTAAGTATTGTATTGATTATAAAGCTATTTAGACTGCATTTACAGGCCCTTACTGTTAGTAATTATAAGATATAGACAAATATTGTAGCCATGATATAGTCCAGTTGGCAGTTTTGAAACTTATTGTCCCTATAGTTTCTGCCGTACATGAGAACAGAGAAATACTGTCAAAAATTCTATACAGTTGGTTCAGCGCTTAAATATCTGTATCTCTTTTGATAAGATTTTATAATTAGTTTTGAATTCGTTTTAATTAATTTATTTGTTTTTAACTGATATTATATAAAGGATCATTTTAAAAAAGACCAATAGTTTGGGAAGGTAAGAGAGAGATAGAGCAATAAAATGGGCAAAACTTTCTGTAGAAACGAAAATTCCATTACTTTTATTATCGTAATACGAGTATTGAATTTATATGCTTTTTCGTTTATGTTTCATGTTGTATTTTTTCCTTTTTTTAATAGAACAATCTTTCAATGTACAACACCTCTTTAAAATACAAATAGTCGCCTGATTGTTATCTGCTTAAAAAAAAGGCTGCTTCGAAATCTTGAAAGATTACGAATTATTTTTAAAATTTTTTATTTTATTTTAAGACATACAATTTTATAACACGTGCTGTACCCTGTTATACCTTTAAGTAAAAATATAGCAGTTTATGTAGAGTCTACAGTGTCCCTATGAAGTTCTCTACTTAATTTTGCGTAAGAAAACCAAAGAGCCTCAAATAAAACATGTGTGTGTGTCTGAGAGTGTGCATGATTTATTTAATAGTTTATGTAGTTCAAATAATTAATTTTTTTAATATTTTTTCCTCCCTGTACTCTTTCTCTTTCCATTTTTCTTAAAACACTTGACATGTGAGTCACTTGCTTGTAAATACATAACTGACTCCTATTGCTAACTGAATGGGTGACTTCTTTGCCGAGTGCTTATGAGTGAGAGTGCTTCTCATTGCCTTCATTATGCAGCATTATTATTAGCACGTTTCATGTTTATGCATATGTTATAAGCAATATTCTCTTAAGACGCTCTGCTCTGCTCTGTACTAGCACTACGTAGCACTAATGTTGTTGGCTGATGGTAAATTCTTAAAAATTGCGGTTGAATTATAAAAAAGAAGTGAAAAAACGAAGATACAAACAGTAAAGGAACGAACATCTTTTAGAAAGAATTAAGCCACATGTTCAAATACTCGTATGTAAAGAATATGTATGTGAGGCATTCAAGTAGTTTTTCATTTTCTATTTTTAAAGGCAAAAGTTATTATAAGAAATAATACAACACAATTACAACAACAAGAAAATGAGCATCACATGTAAGAGCAAAATACATCATACACTTACATACACACGGATATGTAGCTATTTTCAACATTGCAGTATCTAAAGCTCTCACCTCCAGTTAAAGACTTTTCTGGTATAATACTAGAATTTCCCAAGATTTTTCTTTTTATGTAATACCAACCATAATAGAATATAAAACATTTAACAAGTTATAAAGTGATGTTGAACAAAAATTTCTGTTTCTGTTTTTTATATTTTTTTCTTTATTTTTATTTTATATTTTGTTACAACATAAAATTGCAGAATGTCTTGATTGGTTTAAACAAATACAACCATTCCTTTCTTTACTTCGCTCTATACACTCAAAAATAAGAAAAAATAAAAAATATGTACAACTGATCCATCATTTATGAGATTTAGAAAGTGTTAGCAGCAGTGTGTTTAATGTAGAATAGGAAAATGGTTATTAAAAATGTAATAAAATTGACAGCCAATAAAAGATGCTGAACATATTTGCCGAGGGCTGTATAGTTTTTATAAGATTAAAAGCTGTTACACATTATGCCTGTCAAAATTCATTTATAAATATTTAATGCCATAGCTGGCGTAATGTCTGATAAGTAGGGAGTATATAAATCATTACATTCGTATGTACTTATGAGTTGTGAATATGATGAAACCATTCAAATGAAATTGAAAAGTGAAATAGTTCTATATTTAGAGTTTTTTTCCAGAAAATTTTAAAATGTACATTTATTAACTTTTTTTTTATTTGAGAACAATACTCAGGCGTAAACCCCTACTTAATGCTGTGCATTGTATTGGCATTTTTAGAAAGAACAGTACATACATATATATTTTTTCTTATATTATTATTAAACGCCTTAGGAATGAGACAAACTGCGTTGAATTGATCATCCAAAGGCCAGTGTTATACCTTCACTCTTGAATGATCAACAACAATTGCCTCATCGTTGCATGTTGATTGTGTGGTGAGTGCCTCCGCTAAGTAGGTTTAGCTGTTATCTGCTACTTCCCAATAGGTGACGCTTTTCTGCTGATCACATTTTATTTTTGTTGACATTGGTTAAGGTGGAAAAGAGTGGAATGTCTTGGAGCGGTTTCTTTGTAGATGGTCTTCTTGGAGGGGGTGGGGGGAGACTTCTTATTTTTAAATTATAATTTTTAAAGAACCGCAATCTAACTTTTTCATTCTGCTTTCACCTTTGCTGGGATTTGAACCTGGGCCGTTTGAGTTTTTGGGCGAGCGCTCTAACCACTATACCACGTACCCTCTGAAAATATTAAAATATTATCAGTGTTGTTTGTAACTAAAATATAGTCAGTCCTCTCCTCCTTGTGTACTCTTTCTAAAGTGACCCTTAACCTTCTAGAGATTTTTCGATAGTTATAGCAATGGCATGGATTAAGAGAGAGGACTCTATTAGTATATAGTAGTGTATGTGTACAGTAATCGAGTGACCGCAAGAATAGCCACTAATTCTCCAAGGAATTTAATTTTTTTTGCATAAAATGAGTTTTTTTATATCCAATTGTACAAAATCCGAAAGTACCGCCGACTATACCAATCCTGGGACTCAATAGAACATACCCTAGATTATCAATGGTCTATACCCATATATTTATTCCGAGGCATTTTTCTTCTAAATCGGTCTGCTAACTAATTATATATATCTCCTGCAAATTGCCACTGTGAACTTGTTCAAAGAGCTCTGTCCCAACAGAAATTAGTGCTTACCAGTAAGCTATTTTGTAAGGGCGAAATCGTGAACAATCACTTATTCGTGCGCATCAATAATGCATGATTTTTCTATGAAATGAGCCGCTAAAATGCAATAGAAATGCAAATTTATTGCAACCGGATTCCGAGCAACAGACTTGTTCATGGCTTGTTCATGGCAATAAGTTACTCTCAGAGTTTTTGCCTAAAGACTGCTAAAATGTAATCGTCGGAACAAATATTTTTTCATATTTCTTTATTTTTTTTCAAATGTCAGAGCTGAGGTTTCAACCCGTTGACAAGTTTTAGCGCATGAATAATGCACGCGTTAAATACGCACTTGTTGTCCTATTAGTACTCGTACATTGAACACAGACACGGATTTAGAAAAATATAAATTTTTTTCTCCTCTATTTATTTTAAAATAAAAGTACTGTTCTTTTCTTTGCTCTTATAAAATTAATGAGTTGTTCAAATTTTTTTTATAACGTACAATGCAAATAAACGACTGTTAAACTGTCCAGCTTATATACGTTATATGCGTTTCTAATTTTTTCGTATAATTTGCGTTATGAAAATAAACTGTTTTATCTTTTTTTTTGCACAGACGTGTGAAACGCATAACTGTCTCAACTCAAATTTGTAGCAATTTCGGAAGTATTCGTCCTAATTCGGTTTAATCATAAAAATAACTTTGTACCCCATGTATACGATAACATGATTTTTTTGGCGAGGAAAGCCAGTACCTTAGTTAGTTAGTTATACAAGATAAAATCTATTCGAATATCTGTGGTATCTTGTAGAGTGGACCGACTCTAGTTTTCTTTACATATGTACAGTTTTAAGCAAAACAATTTTTCTTTTATTTCATTATTATTAACTTTCTAATTATTTTATTTTTATTTTTTTCTTTCCAGGTAAGTCCGTTACTTGAAGAGCTACAAGTGTGATGGTAAAGTTAAATTCGTTTTTATAAAAAATAAAATCTAAAATAGTAAAACCATTTACAGTCTTATTTTTAAGAGTGTATACAATTAAAAGAGAAAAAAAAAACATTTTGCCACTACTATTTTTTGCATCTGTCTCTGAACACTGTTATTTTCTGTTTTGGTCAAAAGCAAAAAAAAAACAAATAAAAATTATTGCATCACTTTAGGAAACATAGTCTAGGAAATGTGTCGTCACAATTCGCGCTTTTTTTTCCAAGTGGCTACTCTTTTAAACTCTTGTTTATTATAATGGGAAATTCAACTGAAAACATTTTGATAATTTTGTGAAACTCAAATAATAACAAAACCGAAGATAAGTATTGGGTTTTTCAAAAGGAGCAATGCACGCTTTCTTTCAAGTAAACAATTTTATGGTTTAGTTATGGGAATGATTTTTATTTTAACTGAAATTATTGTTCTGAGGAAGTCATTTTATAAAAAATACTCCAGCAGACTAATTAATTTTGTTCTTGACACTTCGTTAGTTATTACAATAATACTGAACATTCTAGAGGTTAAAAATCTAAAAGATACATCGCATACACAGTATGTACGATTATAGATATAAACATGCCCTCGAAATAGTACCCAGTTTTCCTGAAGCACATAAATGAAATACCGGAAATTATGCGTTTAATCTATAGTTAAAAATTATTAATTTATTTACGCTCTGAACTGCTGTGCTTTTTTTTATTAAATAAGTTAAGGTGAAAACCAGCGCGTTTGACATAGTTAAAACGCTTTAAATCTAGCCCGAAACATGCCAACTTGGTGACCATTGTATTGACTGCTATATTGCAAGTTGCGCTCTCATATTAGAACGATATATTGGCAAGCCTATGGCGTCGAAATTGTGCCGAAAATACTACGATATCATAGCCATCGTAGTTATTATTACTGATCGTGACATTAATGTTCACGATTGCAACTTAACACTTGACTCTTAAATTTAAAGTTCACTGTGTGTTATTATAATAATTACTAACATTGCTTTTTTATAATTTTTAACTAAATTAATGGGAATGGATCTTATATTGATAAATGTTTCATTTAATGTCAGCAGTTATGTATGAAATACAGTATGAAATAAATGTCCGCCTCTGTTAGCCTCACAAATACGAACCCTTTTTAATTTGTTTTTCATTATATTCTCACACATTTCACGCGGTATTTAATTAAATTCATCATGTTTGAGTTGCTTCAGCGTTTCTGGTTTGTTTCCATAAACCGTGCTTTTTAGATATCCCTACAAAAAAAAAAAGTCCGAAGCAGTAAAATGAGGCGTCCGAGGAGGCCAATCAACATCACCATTCCTTGAAATAACTTGTTGTGGAAAGAGATCTCGCAGTAATTCCATTGTAATCCTGGCTGTATGTTGTTGAAACCATATGTTATTCAAGCCCAAAGCATGCAGTTGGACGTTAGAAAGTTTTCAATCATATCACGTTATCGCTTCCCATTGACAGTTACTGTTACGCCATTTTCAGTTTCAGAGAAGTAAAGTCCAATGGTTCCTTCTAACCAAATTGCACACCAGAAGACTGTCGCTTTTAATGGATGCAAAGGTGACTGATGAATAACTTGAGGGCTTTCCATTGCCGAGAACCGACTATTCTGTTTATTCACATAGTCATTCAAATAAAAATGTGCCTGGATGGTTGATTTTGATAAAATGTTTTAACGATTAAAACACATTTGTTGTCCCAATAGTTCTCTGCAATAAATTTGAAACGTCTCTACTTAACGACTGTCAAATATTAACTGTCAAGACTAATGTTTAACAAAATGGCGGCAAACCTAAATAGTACAGCATTCCGGCGGTACCCTGCGTTAGCGCTTGCAATACATTTCAATGTAAGAATCACTTGTGCTCTTAAACATGTTTCAAATCCAAACAACAGTTGAGAAGCAAACTTCATTTTTATTCTAGCAATAGCACAAACAGATCCCATTGTATATACTGAAAAACCCTTTAGTTTTATATATCAGCGTTGAATAAGAAAAAAAAATACGTTACTTTTATTTTGTTTTGAAATTAATATTTATTTGATTTCGCTAATAACATACTATGATGACACATATTCATTGGTAGCAAAAATAAGCAAAAACTATTAAAGAAACTGAATTTTTTTACAAACCTAAATGAAGCAAAAATATTTAAAAGAGAAATATACCAAAAAAAAAAGTCTGTATAACTTTAATATATTAAATTAGGCTTTAAAGAACTCATAGCAATTAAAAAAAAATATACTTTATATATACAAATCAAATTATAAATTTTTACAGCGTTTGTAATAAGCGTTTGAATGGAATTTGTAATATTATAAGGATAGGAAAATTGAGAGAGATATACACTATTAAGAAAACAAACCTACCGTAAGCCACCGAATATCCATTTATTTAGTACTTCAGTACAGTAATTTTCTAATCACTTTTTTAATCACTTTACTTAACTGATCTAATAAAATTTGAGCTGTAAAAGAAAAGAAAAAAAAAAAAAAAAAGAAATCTATATATTCTTATATTTGCGGCACAATACTGTTTTAAAGTAAAACTGCAAAATACTAGCTATCATAGTTTTTAATGCAGGCTTTAAAATAACACAAAACTTTTTAGTTTAAATGTATTTCGGTACTTTGTTTTTAATGCTCTTTTAGTGTGTTTGATAGTTAAATAAGAAAACAAAATGTGATACTCAAATAAAATAAAGGTACACTACAGTAAGCACATTAAGATAACACAAACTTTTATAGTTGGTACCGTTACTTTCCTGTGTGTGTGTCAAGAAAGCTGAAGTTGCTTAGCATTTTGAAAGCCAACAAATTGTTATATTTATTTTGCTTTAATTCTGGTACAATTCTGCTTTATTGTACACTATTTTGCTTTTAACGTTTACTTCAGTCTTATTTTAATTTATTAGTATGTAATATGTTTTTGTTTTGTGAACTGATTACGTATGCAATGGATGTTTTTTATAGAGTAACACAAGTTTAAATCATAACAAAGCAATGACATATATTTTAGTATCAATATAACGGGCTTTATTGAACAGACAATTTAATGAAATTAATGTTTAAATATAATTTCTGTCATATGGCTGCCACGGCTGGCACGCACAACAATTTTCAATAACTTTTTCCAGCATATGCGGCGTTTTTTCGCCGACAACTCTTCGAATGTTGATTTCCAGGTGGCCAATTGTTTGTGATATATCGAAGAACAAGTGACTTAACATAAGCCCAAAGAAAATAATCCAATGGGGTTAAATCAACGATCTTGGTTAGTTAAGCCATTAAGTGAAATTATTCTTTCATCAAAAGTTTCTCTGAGTAAATCAATTGTAGGGCCCGCTGTGTGACATGTTGTTCCGTCCTGTTGGAATCACCTATCAGCAAGATTCATGCCACTTAATTGAGGTACGAACAAATTTCGCATCATGTTCCTATACCGTTCACCATTGACAGTAACATTCTGACCATTATTGTTTTTGAATACGTATGGGCCAATGACTCCGCCCGCCCATAAACAGTACTTTTCTGTGAATATAATGGTGTTTCGACAAAAGCTCGTGGATTCTCCTGACTATAAATGCGATAATTCTGTTTATTTGCGTACCCTTTCAATCAGAAATAAGGAAAATAAAATTTTTAATGAAAATTCAAAATCGACATCAATTTGAGTTCGACGAATAGACAATTATTTTGATTAAAAATTTCAAAAATTTGTACGCGTTTCTCTGGTGTAAACTTAACAAAAAGCAACTATCAGCTGTTAAGTGGATGGTCCAATAAAGCAGTGATGCCAACGCAAAATTGTGAAACTATAAAAATCACTTTGTATATAAATATATTATACATATGTACTCGATTAGAGTATTTTTTTTAATTAAGTATACATTTTGTAGTCTCCTTAGTCTAGTGCTTAGCGTGTTGGCTTACTACATATGATTCATATTAATACATTGTGGTGTAGGGTATAATACAAAGGTCGTTAATGATTAGAATTGTCATATTGATTGTTTTTTTTTTTTTTTTCTTAGTGTCATGGGGTCCACTTTTTTATTTTAACGCTATGAGCTCCACATAGAAAAGATGAGCAGCAGTTCAATTGAATGATTTATAGAATTTTGGTATAAATAAAAACAGATATTTTTTTATTTTTATTATTTTTATTAGTTCATACACTCATGCATACAGTTCAGATTTTTTTTTTCAATAAAAACATTACATTTAAATTTCTATCAACTAAAATAAATTGTAAAATATGAAAAACTATTTAGTAGAGGAAAATAATCTTTGTTTTATATCTGTATGTGTGCTGTGTATGTACACCATGGTGTACTTTATAAAACTCCCAATATAGATAGAAACTGAAAACAAATAAATAAATAAAACTTTTTTTCTCGTAGTTTTTCAATACTTCAAAATAGAAGTACAGTTTTTATTTTTGAAACATTTGTAAAGACTATAATAGAGAATGCAAAACTAACAAAAAAAAAAGATTATGAGCACAAGTGGATTTGTAAAATAATTTCAAGTGAACGTGTTGGTTTTTTTTTTCAATCATATTTTTTTATATATTATTTTCTATAACAACATATGCAAACGACATAAATGATTAACAATCAAAATATTTATTTTATTTTGATTTATTTACTGTAATGCCTTAAAATTATGCTAAATATCATAATTTTTTTTTGTATTCAATATTAATTAAGATTTTAGTTCTTATATACACAAGTATAAACATACATATGCATGTATTTAACCTCTTAAGACCTGACCATGAATCCCTTTCTATTATTTATTTTTTATATGATTTTTCCACACAATGGACAACAAATTAAACACCCGTTTTCTTATTTGTATATATTTTTTATATTAACTATTAGGAATAGAGGGTACACATATGTGTACCTGAGGTCTTAACGGCTTATAAATTGGAAGAAAAACTCTTAAAACTTTGGTAATTTTCAAGGCAGTTATTTTTCAAAATACATAATTAGAGATTGTATTTGGAATACATTGTACTACAGTATGAGAAGAAATTTGGATGGCAATATTTAGATGCCGACTTGCTATCTACAAATAGTGTTTTCTATTACAAATAGATTTGGTTTAGCCGATATGTATTGTCAATATTCACAACGTCCCGAAAATGGTATTATTAGTTCGCCAGTAGACATATGTTTTAAACGTGGTAAATTGTGACACTTCTTTAAAATAGGTCCTATTTTCCAAAGCTTATCACTTACGTTAGGTTGATTGCTATCTTCGAAATGTAAATAATTCTTGATTTGAAAACAAAACCTATTGCGGATTATACTTTCTCTTATAATCTGTACGCAAAGTTCTTTATTCCAATAGAGGTTTATTTGAGGGTATTTAAGGGTTCATTTCAACAGTGTTTGTGTTGATAGATTTTAAATACCGCTTTTACGCTGAATATATATTGCTCTGTTCTGCAACCAGCTCCCAAAGTTTAAGGTCTAAGTATTCAATAAAAGAGTATAATATATTTATTGTCGAACTTCCTTGCGAAATAAGCATGTCATCACTAATGTCTGGACCACAGTTTAGCATTTCTTTACTGCGCCAAAATAGACAGGATGGGTTCCTACCTCCCTCATTGATATCAACTTCATCTTGTATAAGTTTTTAATCAACAATCCATCCTTCACGCATTTGAACAGCTCTTAGCAATTCTGGAGGCGAGTAGCCTTCATCGTCATCATTTCCAAACAATCTATGTCACTTTCTTTAAAAAAATCAGCAATTTGTTGTTCATTCATTTTCAAGCTAACTTCTTTGAAAACATGTTTTAAGTCCTGAGGTACACATATGTGTACCAATAATATAACGAAGATTTTCTGCGTCAAAATATAAAATAAAATAAAAACTTATCTTCTTGAAAGTTTGACCTACTAGTATGCTTCCCAAAACTACAAAAGAGTTTAACCCAAGTAATAAGTTAAATTGTAAAAGAACAAAAAACATTTTTTTCAGTCATACCCTACTAGATACAATCTTAGCGCTAGATTCAAATTCAAATATAGCATTAGAAATTTGAGAACAGTGCCATCCCTTGACACAGAATAAATTGAAATACTTTATAGATTGCAATAAAAATGAAAAAAATTACTAAAAGGTTGCAACATGTTCTATACCTGCACTAAACTTAAGGTACACATATGTGTACCCCAGGTCTTAAGAGGTTAAAGTATGAAACTTAAAACTAATTTATAAGGTAACAATGACAATAAAAATTAGCATAAAATTTTTTGAATTTTTACACCTTTTTTTTTTCTTATTCATTGAGGCCTGCTTTAAGCCGCATCCCCTACTTATGCAATGTATTGTGATGGCCTAGCAAAATATGTTATGAGGAGGGCAAAATAGGTACTACGTTCATGGGGCTTTAGGTAAAAATTACTGACATTGTATAGAGTTGGGTTATCTAGATCTTTTGATTGATCGCTCCTTTTAGTACAACTCTCTAAACTGAACTAGGTTGTTCTTTTAGTTTATTAGTTTATCAGTACGTTAATTCGTATACTGCCAACTGAATATGTATTTATGTATTATATAAAAAAGTATACAAGACGGTTATGGCAACGCTGTAGCCAACATAATAAAATATGGGAAAAATATTTGTTTAATTACATAAAAAAATGTGTTAGTAAAATGGAACATAAAGAAAAGTTCTTATACGGCTATATTTTATTATGAAAAGCTGTCTTGACAAATTTCTATGGAATACTTGCCAAATAAGTGAATAATTTATTTATCGGTTTAAAAAAATTAAAATTTTAACAATTTATTTATTTATTTATTTATTTCTTTTTTTTTTTTTGTCTGATATTTTTGTATAAATCTTTGAAGATTCTGGCAACACTGCTGGCCTTTCTTATGTAAAAAAATTGAACATTCAACGACAAAACGAATGAACTAAAAAGAAATTCAAATTAAAAAGACACACAAGCCTAAATGAGACAATAAGAAGAACTATCAAACTAAAAGAGCAAATTGTCACGACCGGTTGGTACTAATTGAACTAGATCGTTCATGTACTACAAAACTCTAATATTGTAATTGAAAGGAAAACTTTCGCATGATGGTTATGCCATTGTGCGATTCACTTTACAACAATGTAATCCAAATCTTCATTTTCTGTACACAATTGTGCTACAAAACAAAAAAAAAATGAGTTTTGGTTAACTTTGCTTTACAATCAACTACAAAAGTATGTGCTCTATGACAGGTACGAGTATATGCGATTATTTGGTATTTGTTTTTATTTTATCAGAGCTCCTCCTGTGGTATTGCGAATAGAACTGTAAAACGCACTCTACACTGCTCTAATATTCCTATGAGTCAATCGAATTAAATACCCTAGCGTCCTTAATATTCATTTTTAACCTTTCCTCTACTCTGTCGAGAAGCCCCAAAATAGACTTTTAAGCACATTTTTATATATGAAAGATGTATTCCATCTTGGGTACGATAAAGGCTTTTTAAAGGTTAAAAAGTTTCTTACACCGTTTAAAGAAACAAGACACTTGAATCATTTTAGCGAACATCACAGTTGATTCTCATACCCAGAATAACAAGAGTATCTGTCCCCTCATTAAGAGTGCCTGTAGTCACAGATCGATAAGTTTGCATCAACAAGTTAAAAATAGTTAACAGATCGTTAGTGAGCATGCCATTCATTTTTTGTCTTTTCAACCCAATTCCCGAAAGTTTCGACTTACGATCCAATGAATATGAGTTACAAATTTTGATGCCATCTGCAAAGCGGTGGATAGGACTTGAAGTTAAAAGGTTTAACTTGAAGTTATGGAATAGGAGACATACCATATTCCAGTAACTTACAGTACCCTCGAACTTAATTTGAACTCGTTGGAAGATACACCGTCAATCTCTCTTTTTCGTAACGCGATTCCTAATGCAGCTCGATAGGAAACGATAAACATTATTATTTTATATGCTGAATACTCCAATTCGAGCCCCAGGAAGAGTGATAAATTTCTTTAAATTAATTTTGTTTCATCAGAAACGCTTTAATTAGATCAAAACTAAAATCTTATAAATGAATTTAACTCACACATTTCTATAGAAATAATATATTGGAATTATGAATTAGTCGATTAGTCCTTTTGTCTTCAACATTGCAGTTTTGGAATTCTCATCTTATTTAGCTGAATCAGAATTACAAATTTTTCTTTCTATTTAGTCCCATTAGTGGACATCGACGACAACTACAACTATAGCCCATGTAGGTAGAATGGTCGGCAGAGGCAAGCGATAAACAACTACTATTTTTGATTGAAGTGATTAATATTATGAGTGACAACCGTGATTTCACCAGACGATAGAATGCACACACTCCACGTCTCGGAGAGTAATGACAAATGGAGTTCCCACTACGGAAGCCGTATTATCAGTTGCCTATCAAGTTATTAAACATCACAAAGTGATAACTTCTAACAGACCATTAGCGGGCAGTAATTTTTAAAATTACTAGGCTCTTGCTTTTTACGTTTTTTAGTTGTTGCAGGATCTCGGGGAACTTCTACGAAATTTTCTTTTGTTTGATCAGCAAATAATTAAATTCAACGAACAATATGAACAGACGAAATGAATGATTTTAAATCACTTTCAATGATTAAGTGAAATTACAGATTTAATATCTTAACTTTGTTTCTTTAATTATTTTGAGGAAAACACATCTTTAAACACTTTATGGATATTTTAAAACCTCTTTCGGTTTACACTCTATTTAGTAATTAAAAAAGAGTTTGTATTTTTAAAACTTGCTGAATATTTACCTTTCTTATCATTTTTAGTTTAACTATACAATTTTGTATTAATTTATTAAATAAATATTTGAAACAATTCCCTTTCCAATCCTTTTCACATGTGTAAGCAAAAGGAAATTAATTGTTAAACATATTTCCACATGAATAAACATTTTCATTAAACAAATTAAATAGAATTCTCATTCTTAGTTCTAAACCAACAAATGCATCCATCATTTTATTTTGTAGCTGATAAATTTCTTTAAATCTTTGTTCTCTCTTACCAAAGTGATGTGCTGTTGTCTGTAATCTTTCCAAGTCACAATAATGAGATGAAAAAAAAAAAACAAAACTTTTAACTTGAAAATGAAATTCAAATTTACACAAAAATTTGTTGCTGCTACCTTTTGATACATCCGTTTACTCGTATTGTTTTTGTTTCTTTGAAAATAACAAAAACAAAATTGTTGTTTTAATTTTTGTGGTTGTTGTCTTCTGAAAACATTTAAATGTCTGGTATTTGTAATATGTTTTTAAAACATATTTATCTTTGTTCTAGTTCTTCGTATTCTTCTTGTTGCTACTGTTGGTTTTTGTTTAATCAAATTTCTACAAAAATCTTTTCTAACAAATAACAGACTAGAAGATTATGCAGTAGAGACGATTTTGCTTTTAAATACGTTTGCGATTATCCCAGTAAAAAGGTATACAACATAGAACTATAAAGTTTTAATGACTAACATAGAATGTTTTTGTTTTTACGAAGAAATAGTTCAGTCATCAGTCCAGAAAGGTTTTACACAAATGCAGAATTTATTTTTAAAATTTTTTAATATCTTTTAACAAGAAAGCTAATAGGAAATTAAGATTTTACCTTGACTGATAAAATGTAGATTTCAAGTTGGTGCCATTTTAGTAGATTATAACGTATTAATGCAGCTTGTCTTCCTGGACTACCATTCATGTATACGAGTAGTCACATATGTGTACCAAGTCATATTTGCTCAGAAATGGCTATTGAAAATTCTGTAGAGGAACTGTCATATATTTCATAAATTGATTGAAAGTACCATTGGCTATACTGCTTATGGAACTCAATAGAAAACTCCCTGAACTACCATTCGTATATAGTCACATATGTGTACCAAGTCGTATTTTCTCAGAAATGGTTACTGATCCTCTAAAGAATTTCATAATTGTTCATAAATTGGTTGTTTAAATCCAAACATACGAAATTACAGAGTACAGCTGGCTTATGGAACTCAATAGATTGTGCACCAGGTTGTGCTTCCCCCAAACTGGCTCGTTAGTTATGCACTTTTGCAACAAAACTACTGTGAACGTAAAATATGGCCGGACAAAATAACGTGGTGTATGTCTTGACTAGTTAAATTCGAATTTATCTTCACACGCATGTATATTCTATTCATACATACATACATGATTGGCCATTACAACCCATATCAGGGTTACGGCCTAGATTCTCGCAGCATCTATGTTGTGACAGACTTGAGAAGCTTGTTCATGGCAATCAGTTACTCTCAGAGCTTTTACCAGAAGACTCCTGAGAGGTAGTCGCCGAAAGAAATATATTTTTTTTATTTCTTTTTTTCTTTTAAGATGTCAGAGCTAGGGTTTGAACCCTGGGCTCATGTCTTAGTAAGTCAACACACTAACCACTAGACCGCGGCGACTACAATTCTATTCTATTCTATTCTATTGAAGTAAATTAAATATACCGGGTTATCCATTTCGTGGTTTCAAAAGTATGGTACTGAAATTCGACATTTGTCAAATTAAGTTGTTAAACCAATTTTTTTCTTTTTGTTGAAAGTCTGACATTGGCGAAAATGGATGGCTTAACTATCACACAACGCATAAAAATTATCAAAACTTACGACAAAAATGGTGATTCTGCCACAGCCATAATCGTCCAACTACGCAAGCAATTGGCATAATTGTAAAGAAATTGGAAGAGACTGGAGCGGTTACAAATATTGTAAGGCCTGTGCATCATCGTTTCGCTCGTTCCGCTGAAAATATCGCTGCTGTAAGTGAAAGTGTTGCCGAAGACCCGAATGTGTCGATTCCTCGTCGTTCTCAGGAATTAAGACTGTCTTACGGCACATTATGGCGTATTTTGTATTTAGATCTACACCTACATCCATCCTATAAAGTCCAGCTCACGCAACAACTGAAGCCAGCTGACCATTCACAACGTCGTAGATACGTTGAATGGGTGCTTGAACAACAGGCGGTGGACGCCAATTTTCGAACAAAATTTTCTTCAGCGATGAAGCACATTTCTCACTCGGTGGGTATATTAATAAACAAAATTGTCGTATTTGGGGTTCTGAGAATCCTCAAGTAATTCAAGAGAGGTTATTACAACCAGAATAAGTCATTTTTGGGTGCGCTCTTTGGTCCAAAGTTGTGATTGGACCTCACTTCTTCGAAAACGACGATGGAACGAATGTCGCTTTCAATTCGGAGCGTTATTGTCATATGAAAAACGACTTTTTCTTTGCCTGCTATTGAAGAATACGACTTGGAGAATATATGGTTTCAACAAGACGGTACCACATGCCACACAACCTAAATGAGTAGGTTAATAACTTCGTTTTAGAATTATTGCATCTTCGATAAAAATTTACGAAATCGTTGGATTAGATTGGATTAGATTACAAAAATGTAAGTTGTTGAGGTGAAGAAAAAACATAGACAGGATTATACGTCGTTAATGGGATCTATAATGGTCTCAAATATGTTCCTTGTGCGACACCAGGTAGAACAAAAATATATTATTTTTTTTTAATCTAATGCAGAGAAATCTGTCAATCTGGTACAAAGATATCCAAAGATGTATTTTCCTATTATCGGTTTAATAGTCTTTGAATATAAAAATCAAATAAATTTTCTTTCCTGTTAGATTTTAGTATTTAAACTTTTCTATTTTCTCTCTTGGCTATTGACTATGTCCATGTCTGTCTCAATATTGTTTAAAACTTTAAAATCTCTTTCATGCAAAGCTTTAGGTGAAGTGTGATTATTTAGATTTCATTATGCAGATGTTCATGTTTAACTAAATCTACACATTTTACCCAATTCTTTTTTAATATAACAAAGAGAACGACACAAAAATTTTACAATATAAACCGAAATAAAATAAGAAAATATATATTTATATTCCTTTATACTTGCAACACATGATTACAACCTATCAAAAACACACATATGAAATACATAGGAGTATACTCGTATACCACAAGAAAACAAAGGCAACACAGGATACGTTTATTACACAGAGACACCTTATGTTTTTGCAAAAATGCCTGATTATTTTGTTTAGAACTTATACAAGCAACTGAGAAATATTCTATGAAAATAGTTAAAGAAAACTGTCTATGAAGCTGAACAATTCAATAATTACTATCAATAGAAGTTTGTTTAATGCTAGAAAAAACCAAAAACTAAGTTTCTATGCTCTAATGTCTTTGACTTATTCCAGAGTATAATTATTTTAATAGAAACTAAAACTAAAACCGAAAATGTTTTATTTCATTTGTTCGTAATGAGTTTTATTTACATTTAAATCCCATAGAATACAAGAAAAGTAACAATAAAAAAAAAATAAAGTGAGACACTTTTTTGCTGTTTTTAATCCTTATAAGGATGTTTGTTTATAAGGATATACGGTACACATTTAGACACAAAACTTACACACATGTGAGTCTGATTTTTTTTTCTAATTCTGTAAATTTTCTTACCCAAAAAAAAAGAGGAAAAATTGATTTTTTTGTGTATATATTTGAGTTTTTGTAGGTTTTTGTTCCAGATTCTGTAGTTTTTAGTGTGTTTTAGATAGTCGTGTAACTGAACGATAAATAATAATAATATGTATCAAAACATATAAGTACGTAAAAGGGTTGAGACTGGAAGAAAGCATTCATGGTGGTATTTTTTCTCTAAAAGTCTTAGCTTAAGTTTCAGGCTGAATTAATGGCTATTAAATATGATACGAAGGTGATTGTGGATAATAGAGCTCCGATCAAAGACAAATACATACATATTTTCTGACAGTCAAGCATCGATCACATACTTTTCGAACATGAGGTTTAACTCTCAACTGCTTAAAGAGTATCGCAATTCGTTTGATATACTTTCACAACGGTTTAGTGCACACCTCGGTCACAGGGACATATCAGGGAATGGCGCTACCGACGAAATCACTAAAATGGATGCACTTCTGTCCGTTGTTGATCCCTTCGTAAAGCGTAGAGTTCTCTCGTTTGGCTCACCATTTTTCGATAGTTGGCAGGAGTCGTTATTCCAGCAATGAGACTGAGTGCTAGCTCTGTCTTGAGGAGGAAGAGAGGGCAGAGCAGATTCTGTGCAGCTTTGTGGCACTGAGTAGAACTAGACTACAGATCCTCGGCGGGGACCAGATGGATACGGTCGGGATCAGATCTATTTCAATCAGTGTTTTATTTAACTTCATTCGAAGGGCGGAGAAGTTGTTGTTCGAGCACGGTATTAAGCCTTTATATTTATATTACGGTTGAGCTGGATGGTGTCGGTGGACAAAAAGGTCCGTACCGATCGGCCAGGACCTGACATTGAGGAGGGGTGATCATCAGGGTCATCATCCGTGAATGGAGTAGGGCACAAAAGGTCTTTTAGGTGGCAGTGTCTACCTTTGGCCACAATTACTCCTTGATAATAATAATAATATCGTTCATCTGAACGACTTTCTTCAGTTTCATTAGTTTTGAATTCCCGTGAAGAAAATTGTTGTGCTCAATTATTCATAAACGAGGTACTAAAGTGCTACGACCTGCAGAAAATTTTTTGTACTGCCCTTAACATAACCAGGATTCCAGAATGTCGGCCGGTGCCAACTTTTACAGTTTGCTGCAGAGACTGAATTCATACAATTCCTTGTTTTTTTCCTAAGAAACCCGTACTCAGGTTATGACCCCTAATCATGCAGAGCATTGTTATTATGCAGATGAGAACAGAGAGAGTTGTAATTGTGGATATTTGATTTAAACCTGTTTTTATCGTAATGGAGACGAAGATCATTCGCGGGCATTCTCTTTAAAATTAATTGTGGGATTCATTGGACAATCAACTATAAAAGGATGTCCTTTGTACGATAAGCAACAGATAAAACTTAAAATGGCAGTTTTTACGAAGCATCGTATAAAATACATTAATGCATCTCTTGAAATCATATTGTTTGTGTTATACGTCGTACGTACTTACATAATTGGAAATAACAACCCTCTTTCAGGGTTACGGCCTAGCTTCTCGCAGAACGTATGTTGTGTGCGTTAATTTTTAGCCATGAGTGTCGGGACCTACAGTTTAACGTCCACTCCGAGCGACAGAATTGAGAAACGTGTTCATGGCAATAAGTTACTCGTCGCCGAAAGAAATATTTTTCCATATTTCATTCTTTTAAGATGCCAGAACTGGGGTTTGAACCAGGTGCTCTTGTCTAGTAAGCCGACACACCAACCACTAGACTACGGCCACTACAATGCGTCATACATATCAAGCATTTCTTATAAAACTCTTCTAACTCGTATTTATTGTGGTAAAAAATTTAGACCAACAATGCCTTTGACAGAGGCATTTCGATGTCATTATTTCACCAAAGGCTTAAATAACAAAAAAAAACCTTGCTTACGTCCATGTTCTTATCACTATTTCTCTTAGTTTGTATTTTCTCGATTTAGAATTCAGGTAAAACAAGTGTTTTCTTTAATTTACTTTTTTATACTGTGTTTTTCATTTGCCAAAGACTTTCCTTTGATTTAATTAATTGGCACACAAAAAAACCTCAACACTATTGAAATCTTTTCAAGTGTACGAGTATCATTTACTTTTACCTAGAAAAAAAAACGTACTAAATCAAGAAAAACTAAAATAAATAAAATAAAAATAAAATACGAGTAAATAATCAAAAGAAGAAAAAAGGTCATTGACTGAAAACTTTTATCTTTTTTGGTCTTACATTTAAACACAAATAACATTTTATTTTGTTGGCTTTGTGGGTTATACTCGTTTTTTCTATTTAAACTCAAACGGATAAGAAACACAAGAAAAAGGACTATTTTTTTACTTTTTTATTAAGCAGCTTAAAGTTGTTTCTTATTTTAAGATTTAAGTTCTCAAAAAGGCACAAAGCCAAAGTTTAATTGTTTCCTTGGGTTTCTTTCCAGGTATTTATGTTGTAAAAAAATTTAGCTATATTTATTGTAATTATGCTTAAAGTATGACAACTTATAAATGAAATTATTCAGGAAAAATCTCCTCATGAGTTAATTTAAGACCCCGACGAAATAACTACATAGACGAGCTTATTTCCATACTCAGTCCATTTTATTTTTATAAATATTTTTGGAATCAAATATGAATAATTATAATAAATGGTAATTATAATTGATACATTCCCATTGAATATTTATTATTATTGATTGCCGTATTTTGCCTCAAAATAATTTTGTTTTCGAATTTTTTTAATTTTTCAAATCCTTTAACTACAGTTTGTGGCAAACACTGATTGCTCGTGTCTGACTATGGGTTTCTTAGTTGGTAAGCGTGGCCGCTTTTGCACGAGGGGTCAGTGAGCATCATATGAAGTTTTATTTTCAAAAATACAACGGTGACCACGGTCGGAATGTCTCTCATATTCAGTTAGTCAATACCCGATATACCTACGCCATCTTGTATAAACCCCAAACCGCGAAAGTTCTGAAAAGACAGAAGCAAGCAATCTTTCGCAATGGCACTATAGTTGGAAAAGAGACTGTAATAGTGGTTCAAAATACAGAGTAAACACCAGATCCAACAGCACGGATAATCTTGAAACTATCCGTACAGACCCATCTGGGAGGAATGCTATTCTCAAAATGCCTATCGAAGTCAAGTCTGAGAAAACAGAAATCAATCGGAAATTTCCCAAGAATCTAAGCATGTCCATATGCTCTAGATTCCTTACCCGCAGATGTGATAGTCTAACTATAAGATATAACAGCTTACTTTGTGAATCCTCTAGTTATTTATAAGAACAGTGATAACCATGTTGTGGGTTATATAAACATAATTGGGTATGTTTTGTAAAACGAACTCGGACTCAATTTCTCCAATCAAAACAAATTAAACTTGATTGTTTATATTATTTTATAGTTTTGTTCTTTAAACAAAATAAAAAAGTATCAAGACCATTGCCTTTGCATCGGGTATTGCATACCTGATTATATTACATTTATAACTCATAATTAACATCGAAGTCGGAGTGAACTCGGAGTTGGTGTCGAATTTAGAGGAAACTTTAAAAACTTTAACCGTTGAAGTGAGATTCGGAGTTAGAAATATTTTTTGACGACTACTATGCTTCTATTTAAAATTTGCACGTAATAGCCATGTTCATTTGTATATATACACTAGTTGACCGGCAAACGTTGTTTTGCCATATAAATTTGCTTCAGGAAACATTTTTTTATTTCAAATATATTTGATAATCTTCACCGAATTGCACAAGTCAACCCTGATATGAGCAATCAATATCTGCGTTACTAATAATTTTAATAAATGATTATCTGCCATTTCCGGTACTTCAGTTTGTTAGTTGGAATAGTGAGGAATAACCCTGGCACCGTCCACTCTGAGTACTTAAAAAAAACGTAAACCATATATGTTCTACGGTACGCTTATATATCTAGTTTAAAATTTCATCGATGTCGGTACGTTATTTAGGTTAGACATAAATTTTTCCTTGGGGCGGGACACCTTAACATTTAGGGGTATGAAAAGTAGACGTTGACCAATTTTTAGACCTACCCGATATGCACACAAAATTTCATAAAAATCGGTCGAGAAATTTCGGAGGAGTTTGGCAACAAATACCGCGACACGAGAATTATATATTAGATATATATTATAAATCTCTATGTAAGTCTGTTTGTCTGTTTGTTTGTCGGTCTATGGCGCCTACATGACTGAACAGATTTTGTTGAAATTTTAAATATAGACTCAATTACCGAAAGTGCAATAGGGTATGTTTTTTTTCCAAATTAGACTTAAGCGTTTTACCTTCCATACAAACTAAATACTGATTTTTGTATATCTTGAGAATGGTTAAAGCTAAAGTTTTGGAATTGAGCTTGAATGACTTCACAGTCAAGACAAAACATCAGCTTAAAAGTTATCGGAATTGGACAGGGAACGTGTCACCTCTTACACAAACTAAAGACTAATTTTTGTATCTCTTGAAATCGGTTAAAGCTCAAGTTTCTAAACTCGATCTGAATGGCTTCATGGTTAAGAAAAGTCATCAGTCAGAAAGTGTACGGAATTGAACAAGTGGGCGTGGTATCTCCCATTTAAGTTTAGTATTTATTTTTTTATATCCTGAAGACGGTTGAAGCTAAAGTTACTAAATTTGGTGTGATTGATTTCATATTCAATAAAAGTTATCAGTAGAAAATAGTGCGAACAAGTAGGCGTTGTACCTTCCACATAAACTAACTATTGACTTCTATATACTATTTTGAGAACGTTTACAGGTAATGTTTGTGGACTTAGTCTGAATTAATTGGGTAGTCACTAAAAATCATCAGACGAAAAATGTGGACAAATGGTAATGGCAGGTATAGGGCGTTTTTTCATTTATTTTTTTGTTTTCAGTTAACAGTTTTGAGCTTCACTGTTAAAATTTTGATAATTAATATATAAAAAAACTTTTCACATTCTAAACTGCTTTAACAACTATATTCTCAATTTAAAATATAATAATTTGAGTTTTCATTTACGCGTAAATTTTTCTGGCATTCCATTTAAAGTATATTAAAGTCAATTAAAAATTTATGAAATTTTAATAATGCCAAGGCTGTTTCTGAAACAAAAGTATGTATTCTTGTTGCTATTTTGCCTCACTCCGTTCATGTGTATGCATAACTTCAAACATATATTTGAAAAATTTTAGAATTTATTTTGAAATACATACTCGTTTACTCGTATACATTTCAATAATTGTTAAACTTTTTGCCCTTCTATTCAATAATAAGCCAAGCATGAGGATGGGCTGCTGATAAAACTTTTTTGTTTTCTAAATTATTGTTTTCTAAACAAATTAAATTAATAAATTTGATAAATAAAATTTTATGGGATTGTACAACTTTTCTCAGGCCAAATATGTATGTGTATAAAAATTAACCCTTTAAAGTATTTTTTTTTTCAACAAATAATTTGAAATATTTAGTCAAAAAGATTTTAATCTGATTAAATTATATAAGCCTTAGGTATTTAAAAAAACAACAAAAATAATAAAATTTTATATTTATTTGGTTTTAAAAAATGTTATTTATTTATTTATTAATATTTTGAATATTTTAAATTCATGATTTTAAATGACAGAAATTAGGAATTGTTTTGTGAATTTATGAGTGTATTTTAAAATTTTTCACAATAATTTAATATCCTACAACGTGTAAACATTCAAACATTAACACACTATTAAAATAAAAATCAAGTGTCTAAAACGTCATGATTATGTTGATGAACTTTAAAGTACCAGCAGTAGCATTATCATTAATTCTGTCTGTCGCACGGCGTACACGCGTTCCTGCCACAAATATTCAAAAGCATATCTAAAAATGTTTAAATGTCGCAAAGTTTGAAGATTTATGGAAAAATCAAATTGTTTTGGACAGACTAAACAGGGAAATGAAGCTGTAAATCCCTAATATATAGCACATGTTGTGACTTTAGAAATTAATTTTCTCAATTTTTTTTTCTCTCACTTTGTAAATGTCATTTGTTCGTGTCATTTTTGACGCGACATTATTTTGAAATTTTCAAAACAATAAATTTGTTAATTTTGTCAAATCGTTTATGTATCATTTAAAGCTAATAAAGTTTTACAATTGCTTCAGTTATAAATCTTAAGCTTGCCTCCCTTTATTTATAAAATTGTCACAAATAGGCAACATTCTGTAGATATCATTAATGGGCTATAATTTTGTTTTATTCTTTTTTTTTGTTTAATTACAATGAATATTGACTTTGAATCGAAGCAAATAAATTTCTTAAATTACATGAAACGTTTTTGGTTTTTTGTTGTCATTTGGTTGCAGTTTTATTTGTTTTAATTGAAATTAAAAATATGGTTTCTACAGCAAAGCTTTTCCAAGTAATTCAAATTAAACATTTTGTTTTAAACTGTAACAAGAAACCAAATATTTAAAAGCAAAACAAAGAAAACTACTGCAAACATATGGTGAAAATGTGTCTCAAATTGTTCAAACCACAGACCATCCTTTAATTTGTCATAAACTTTTTATATTTATTATTATTAAAATGTTTTAACTTTGAATTGGATTTGTAATTCCCATTAGAATTCTGAATTAATAGTTTTTTATTTTTTTTTAAGTAAATAAACACCACAATGTTTTAAACTCTTATTGGTTATAATACTCGTACATGTACGTGTACATGTACTCGAATAAAAACAGTAGTACATTTCACGAGGTTAGTTTGAGAATGCTTTTAATATTTGTATTTAAATCAGTGATGTCCAAAATTCTCTTTCCCTATAACGCGTGATAGGAAAACAAATTCTGCTTACGTCGAAGTCAAACACGTACATAATAAAAAGAAATATTGTTACTCTTGCTCTTTTAAGATTTTAGCTTCTCTCCAACATAGTGCAGGGATGGATAGTGCATATTTTTTGTATCATTTTTATTTAACTGAAATAATTATTCATTATTTCCTCCAAATTTATGTGACCTGGGTACTCCATTTTTCTTAATAGATCGGTCACATGTCTATCGGACAATCGATTACGCACTTTACTTAGAATTATGAAGAAACATTTATGAAGTTATAAACAGAAAGTAATTCGAACATTCCTTTCTTTTCTCTGCTTCATACACAAGCGCAAGTGTGTTTATGTAGTAGTGGACATCACTGATTTAAATCATAGGTCGGCATTTCATAGCTGAATTCAGCCGGGAGAGTTCACATGTATTCTTACGCTCTTTCATTTGGTCCTCTCTTTGCATTAGTTTTTTTGCAAAAACACTTAAAGAAATGTATCATGTTACGAGACAAATGTTGTTTTATGTTTTAGTTGTCAATGAACTGCTGACGAGTGCACATATGTATCGCATGTTTTAATTATTTTTTATGAAAATAAAATTATTTTTTAGATAAATTGGAAAAAAATTTATGAAACTCTAAATATATTAGATTATTATTATTAATTCAAGATATTTGAATGCATTTTTTTTCTTTTTAATAAAATCACACAAAATTTCTTAAATTATTATAATAAATGTGACTTGTAAACTAAAAAACAAAATATTATAATTTTTTTTTAAGATCTTCCTTCAGCAAATGGTTAGAACTACCGAATTTCACGTACCCGAATTAGATATACCCGATATGTTTCCTTCAGACGTAAAAGAAAGTTCCTAGTTCGCGCCTAGTGATATGTAAATTAATAACATACATATATATGAATTCACACATTTTTTTGTTCAGTGCAGTTCTCTTCCATGCTCACTAACACAATTACAAATCAATTTTGCCGACCTATGATTTAAATCATTGATGCCCAAGGTAGTAGTATTGGTGAGAGTGACGAAATGTAAGACACAGAAGTTCTCCAAGTGTAGTTTGTCTCTCCCACTCAACATGCTGATTTCCTACTGGTTGATCAAATATTCCTATTGACGATCAAACAAAAGAGCGTATACGTGTGAGTTAAATTTGCTGATGTCAGCCTTTTCTGGGCATCTTTGGTTTAAATACAGCTGCCTATGACTCTTAGCTATTAACAAGTGACTACTCTATGTGTGCACGAGAGCAGTGCCAAAGCTATCCGACCTGGAGTATAGAGGGTATTGTATTAAGCACTTCCCATCTTTCAAGTTAAATAAAATAAAGTGTGTGTGAGATATCATCCACATCTTCTATATACGTTTGATAGACATATTAATACCATTAGGTGTGGTGTATAGCATTGTTTCATTGTTCCCCATGGCTTCTCTAGTTAAAGCGCAACTGAAAGTTTCAAGTTTCCATGAATTTGAACCATTTGCCTAAGCTATATTGGCTTTGAAGACAATCTAACACACCACACAGTGTCCGAGACACGGGTGAATACAATGCGTCGACCAACGCCCCCACAGTCACATGGCAAGTCAAATGGCAAGCCATGTGGCTACAATAATGCATGTGAGTACCAATTCAAAGCCATGCGTTTGGACATAAACTTCACTCCTTGGTTAAGAGTCGGGGCCTATCTAACACTCCCGGTGTTCTATGTGTCACGGCAGCCGTCTGCAATGCAACTTCACATTGAGCCTCAGCTCTCCTCGTGATTTGGGTTTAAGCTACAGCCACCGCGATGCTCCCACAAGGGGGCCTACACAATAGCCAGAGGGCTCCTGACTCCCGCGGTACTATAATATAGCCTCCAGTCGAACTTCGCAATACAAGCCTACTGCCAGTATAAGATCCAAACAGCTCCAGACTGGTGGCCAAAAGAAAAATCAACAAATTGGCTTTGAGATCAGTTGTCGTTTGTGGCTTATTCGCACACACTTGCGAATTCAGAAAACCCCACAAGAAAAAGTCAAACCTAAAGATCTCAATGGCCGCTTTACAAGACCTCTACGAGAGTTGGCCATACCCTTAAAAAAATATCCAATATGTCATGAGCTGTATTCTCGTACTCTCGTTCTATTGAAACGTCATTTCATTGGTGTCCAGATCATACAATTCAGGTAAAGAGAATCTGAAATTCATGGATCTATAGCATTCGCCGTTGACAGTAATGTTCGGATAAGCGTCGTTCTCAAAGAAGTATTATCTCCACCAGCCTAAACTTTACTCTAAACAGTGACTGTTTTTTGGGGTTTATTGTGCAATATCACCACACTTTAAATGAAATAATTTTTTCACAAGAGTTCTTCAGTTAACTTTTTATGACAAGTGAAATGTGTACACATACTCTTGACTCATTCCCATGACTGTTTTTCTTAGCACCAACACAATATATTCCTTCATTCATTCCTTGAGTATTGCCCCATCTGTCTTGTTATTATGTCTCGTATTCTAATTAGTAAAAAATTGCTGAATAGATCATAATGCATACAAAAGTTTATTTTGTAAAATATTCATTATTTAACAGAATTGATTAAAAATTTTAAAAACGCTGGACTAAATATGAGAAGCCAGTTAGGAAAAACCTAACTTTTTCTTCACTTAAAAGTACGAATAATTCCAATTAAAAAACGATAAAATTAAACTGACTAACCTCGTTTTTAAAGTAAATTAAAAAATAATCGCTAAACTGTTAAATTCAATTATTAAATGTGATATAAGTAATTTAATAAATTAAATTAAATATTTTAAATTTTATACACAAACTTGTATTGATTTGTATATAAATTTAATTTAATTTAATAAATTGTAAACAACCACAAAAAACTTTTATTTCAGATTATTAAAATTTCTAAAATCGCTTTAAAAAGAAAAAAATATTTACTGGTTTGTTAGCTACCCCTCCAATTTATTTGTTTAAAAATCTTGTAGTCAATAAACTGTAAATTTTGTAAATTTTATTTTTATAAAAAAACTTCATATTTTCTTTAAAGCCTTTGTCACAAACAGCTTGTTTGTTATTGGTAGTCTTACGCTGTTGCTGTAATTTTGTGTCCTGCTGTTGCCACATGTTGTAACGGCTTTAGAATATTTAATAGACTGTCTGGAAGTTGAACAGAAATAGAGATGCCAATGTTGGTATTTTCTTCCTTTGGTAGGATGGTAGACTAAACTTAATTTTGGTAGAATGTTAACAATTACTGCATACACCAGAATCCATTCTGAAAGAACGAAGAGGACTTTATAAATTGTGCTACTTGTAAAACCATATATAAAAAAAATCTTATTATAGGCTTTTTAGGAGTTATAAAACAATAAAATGTTTTGACTTTTTTTTTAAGTAAAAAGTTTTAAGAAAGTCTAATTAAGTCATTATTAATCTCAATGATAACTTTGATAACGGCAATCTTGTTGAAGATGCATCGATTAAATTCGTAGTTGCCATTTAACATTTTTATGACCATTACTTCAACTTACCGATTGCTAGAGTTAGGATATTATCGGACAGATAAATTGTAATCGATTAAGTAATCGATACATTTATTTTGATGATTACCTTACCGTTAAGTTTTAACCGGAGGTTTAAGTAAGCGTTTGAGCTTACCATATTTTCTTCAGCTTGCCATAGTTTATGTTTGCTGTATTAATAACAACAAATAAATAAATTAAATAAAAATGGAGAGTAAATCACGTTTATTTTTTATTAACAAAAGTAACGTTTTTGTGGCTCACAATTTATGAAATTTTGTTTAATTATTTATTTACGAGCGTTGTTTCCTTTTAGTATCTTTAAATATAATTTAATGCCGAAAGTAAACGCTTCTTGTTCTGGTAAAAGCTTTTAAAGTTCACTTTGTTAATCGCATTAACTAAAGCTAACTTTTACTATTGTACACTTTATAGGCAAGTTGAAATAATTGGTGTTAGTCTGTTTTGCAAAACCACCATAGACGGAGAAATGGCATTCGACAACACATGCAAATGATGAAATTGTTTTTTCAAAGTGTTCGAAAATCTTTTTCATAGAAAAATTATTTTCAGTTATGAAGCCTATTTCTGGACAAAAGGACTTGTGAACAAAGAAAATTGTCGAATTTAGGACGATACCAATCTAATTAGATTCAACAACTTTCAATACATCGCGAAAATGGTCCACACCTCTCCCTCATATTATCCTACACCAGCACAATATATTGCATGAGTAGGTAAGTTTAATATCTGTGTGCTGGGCTCAGTTAGAAAAATGGTCATTATTTAAAAAAAAAAAAGATTCTAGTAGATTTTTATTTGACCAAATCGGTAGCAAATATTTTCTAAAAGTGGCAACCTTGAAACACCAAAAGACGCTTTTCAATGACAGAGAATACACCAATCGTTCTATTAAGATTTGTAAGAAACAGCAACAGAAAAAAAAAGCTAATGCCATCACCAAAAAATGGATAACAATTCCTTCAACGTATAGAATTATAATTCAGTAATTCTGTCTAGAAAAATTTTCAACACTTGACTTGTTTGAATAAAAATTTAGACGTGTTTTACGCTTCTTGCTTCGTTCTACTCATTATTGTTATTATTATTTATGAAATTTTCATTGAACCCAGAAATTGCTTGGATTTATACAGATATTTTCAATACTTTGGTATAGAATAAATATTTATTTTATGTACTCGATCTCGTATATTTTTTAAAGCAAAAAATTTCATATTCCGTTTACACAAAATATTTATGAATTTAAAAAAGTAAACTCGTATTGATTAACTTGTGCTTCTTTAATACGTAGTATTATGTTGTTTCCACTTCATAAATTACTAATAATTTGTGGCAGTGCCTAATGTAGAGATTTTGTTTATTTAATATTAAATAGCATACATATGGGCTGTTAAACATGGTTTATTACGAGTATTATTTTTTTTTCTTTCTGAGAAATCCTAACGGCCTTACGGTCTCATTATGTATTATTAGGTAGTGTTGTGAAATAATTAAAATGTTTATTTGTAGTAGTGATTAGAGACAATATTAATTTCATCATAAATGTGCTGTGTAAGTAAACACAGTTCAGCGCCACCACCTGTATGCGCTATTAAATATTCAATAATTACAGTTATTGGTTATAATCTATTCACATATTGCTTTAATTTATTGTCGTATTTAGAAAATTAAAAAGGTGTTTTTTGAATATGTAAATAATAATTTAAAAAGCTGTCATGTTAACGCTGTCGTTTATTCATAATTACTTAGCTCCTTAATTCGTAATTCAACTTTTAATTATAGAGCCAATTATATAGCTGTCAATATAATAGTTGTAACAGCAAATCATCTAATTTGTACGCCATTCAGTTTCCTTGTGTTTCCTTATATTTCGAAATTCGAAACAGAACGAAAAAAAGGTCAAATGAATCATTAAATTACAATTTTTATTAATTTTTTCAAAGAAATTTATATTTTGTACTGTACCAACTTCTCTCTACTCTACTTCTCCATGTCCATGCATATGCTCTTCAACTTGGGCTTTCCATGGAACTTTTGATTGTCCATTTTTGCGCCTTGTAACACTTATCTTTCTCGTATGACTCTTTCGCTGAAACACTTCCATCCAATCTCATACCCAATGTAATCGTTGTATTTTTGTACAGCTTGTGGTCCTATGATCGCAGTATTCATAATCAACACAGATTGGTTTGTAGATCCTATGAAATACGTATCTTGGGTCACTTTACATCATCTATTTAAAGACTCATCATTTTTGCCATTCAGAATATAAAGCCTCCGAAACTGATGTGGTAATCGAAGAAAAGTTGAGATCATGTGAAATTATGGCCGGAGATATATATTTCAGGTTTAAAATCACATTAAGCTCAATTATCTTTTCTACTTTACACCACATATATGTATAACTGGCCTTCACAAACCAGGATTACGGCCTAGCTTCTCGCAGTTTCCATGTTGTGTGTGTCAATTTTTATCCATGACTACCGGGACCAAGAATTTAATGTTGACTCCGAACGACGGAGCTTTTGCTAGAAGTCTGCTAAGAGGTAGTCGCCAAAAGATATTTTTTTAATATTTCTTTGCACCAACAGCCGGGTCACTAGACCACGGCGACTAGGGTCTAATCGTTTACACAAAATCTTAAATAAGTTGGGAAGAACACTTGTCCCTCTATAGTTGGCATATACTGTCTTGTTACATTTCCTGTGTTCGAAACAAACTATAGATGAGCTTGTAAATTGTGAACATGCACCCTTCTAGCCAGTAAGTTATCTCCGTTTCTAAACATTGGGAGAATGATAATCTAAGAGTGATTGTCGAAAAACCAACGCACCCACAAAAAGGGACTGTTTGGTGCGTTTTTTGGGCTGGCAGTATCATAGGACCGTATTTCTTCCAAAATATGTCCATCACCTTCGTTCTTTTTCCACCGTTCCTTATTTACCTCATTTAAGCTAAACTGTAAACTTTTACGTAAACACTCGCTAAATATTAGGGATTCGTTCTTTTGGATTCCCATCATCGCCGTCAGGTATTATCAACAGTTTCGAAAAATTATTTTCAGATATTTTTAATAGGCCCTCTGTATGTGCCACTGAATTGACAACCTTATCTTTACAGTTCCGAGTTTAACTCATTGGTAAATTTGTCGGCCCTTATTCTGACTCCCGTTCAACTCCTATAATCTTTCCGTATAATGGACTTTTTAGCTTTGTACTGTGATCTCTTCATTGCAACGGGTGTTCTACTAACTGCACCGTTTATGCTATTTTGTAGACCTTAAAAGCTTCACTAAACCCCTAGTCGTTCTTTGGGTACGTGCGTAAAGGTTTTCCTTAAACAAGCACACGGTTTTAGAAGAAATCTTCTTGTGATATAAAAATTTTTGAGATTTTTTTTTTTATTTATTTAAGACCAATACTCAGGGGTAAACCCCTACTAAATGCAGTGCATTGTATCGGAATGTTGAATATATAGATAGATGTAAAGATTTTAAGCGGCTTATGTCAATGGGACAAATTGCTGTCAATTTGATTACTCAAAGGCCAGTGTTATACCTTCACCTCTGAATGATCAACAGCAATTGCCTTATCTGGATGTTGAATGTGAGTGGTGTGCGTCTTTTTATATGCAGGTTAGCTGTTGTCAGAAGGTGGCGCAGTACTCCTGATCATTCGTTTCTGGTGGAATAGACTGGATTTGTCAGGGAGCGGTTGTTCTTGCAAATGGACATCTTGGAGGGAGGAGGGGGGAGAACCTCTTATTTTTTTAATTATATATATGCCACGACCCCCCCCCCCCCCCCCAAAAAAAAAAAAAAAAAAAAAACCAATGCGCTAACAACGATTTAGCCAACTTAAGATAAATATGAAGAAAACTCAATATAAATATGCCACAGCATTTAAAAGAGAAACTTATTTTTGAAAATTATGTTTAAATGTATATCTTTTCGTTTTAGAAAAATTTATTTCTTATTTAAATTTAATTTTCGAAGCCTTACAAATTAAGTAACAAAATAATGCCCTTCTTCTGTTAAAAAAATATACTCTATATACGAATATGTATGTATATATTTATATAACTAAACACAAAAGTTAATTACAAGGCTTGTAACAATGACTTGCAAGTAAGTATTTTGTAATATTTTATGAAATATGCCAACTAAATGCTTTATAATTAAGTAATTATTTTTCCTTGAAAATTTTTCCTCTTTTGGTACAGTAGCAATATAAATATATATTTTACGGGACATAATGTCAAATAAAGGATACTTTTTTAAGAGCTTAATAGCTTAAAAGGGCATTAATGTTGTCGGAAGAAAAACACAAATATTTTTTTTATGTCCCAAAATGCCTTAATTGGATTAAGACGACTTGATTATACGGTATGAGAAATTTTGCAACAAACACAATAATAAAATAAGCAGTACATACATCTCCATACACGGCAATACATTTTGATAGATTTAAGCAGCAAGAAACGACTAGACTAAACGCACCTTATAATCCACTCGCCTTGAATTAGATCATTGTATTAAAAGAGTTTAGATTGATTCCCAATTTTACTGGGATTAGAACATTATTTTCCAGATCATTCAACATAAAAGTGTAAACTTTCATTCTCTTTTAAATGAGTCCAATCTGCGAAAACCCGACTCTAGCGATATAAATTTAGTTTCAATGCTTGCACGATCTGTATTTAACAAGAACATAATATCATATCTTTACGTCAAATTTTCAACATAGTTTAAGTACAAAGGCCAACGAGCTGAGAAAGACAACGAATCGAAATTTCGGTAATTTCTGGAAGAAGAACGAAAACAATCAATGAATGCACGAACTGATTGAGCGAAATACGCCAGAAATTTGGTATACAGGTATACTCAGGAGTAAACCCCTCCTTATATACTTATTAGTAGTTAAATAATAATATATTGGGTTATAAAACAAAAACTAATAAATGGTTTTGAAACAATATATATTTTTTTTAATTATTTATTGACATGTGTTGTATACAAAAATCTTAGTTTTATTCAAAATGTCCGCCTTTGGCCTTCAAATAAGCCTTAAGTCGCATTAGTCTTTAATAGCTGCACGCACCTTATCAATTGGAAAATTGGCTACAGCACGAACCAGAGCTGTCTTAAGATAATCACGGTATCCATATCCTCCAAAACAGTACACAATTTGTAATCCAAAGAATTTTAATCACAGCTGCCAGATGGCTAAACTTCGGAACATATAAAAGCTGGCAAATTGTTACGAAGCCGCCAGGTCTGTGTCGTTTTAGTTTTATGAGCTGGAGCTGAATCTTTTTGCAAAGTCCAAAGCTGATTGTAGAACAGGGACTTCTTAAGCGGCTTCACAATTGTTTCCAAATCGGTTTCTTGGTAAATTTTGGACGATGTTTTGACCCCCTGTTCACAGAAATGCAAGTCAGTTGGCCCATCGTAAGAGACACCCCACCATACTTTCTCTCTTTCCATACATAAAAAGTTAACACGATTTCAAAATTCCCGTAACTGACTAACACTATCATTGTTACCTTTCAAACAACATGTGATAACAAAAGGTTATATTCAATTTTACTATCCTAATGGGTATGTTCAAAGTAACAATATTTATGTTCTTACTGAGTAGATAGATAGATGTTAAGCGCCTTATGTCAATGGGTCAAGTTGTTGACAATTTGATCACTTTAAGGCCATTCTTATACCTTCACCCTTGAATGGTCAACAGCAATTGCCCCATCTGTCTGTGGATGTTGAATATGTTTTTCAGTGTAAATTTTCACAATCTGGATGCGATCTTCCAGCGTTAAACGATTCCTGATGACTTGTCAAACCTTACTGAATAGAAATAGCAACACAGTTTGACATTCTCAGCTACCGATATCGATAGTTCTCATGCAACTAAAAAAACACCCGTTATTAGTTTAATTTGTGGATTTGTTAAATGCTTTTAATTTGAAAAACACTTGCATTTCGCCTAAGCATTACATTTCTTTGTAACTTTTTGAAACAAAGTTTTTCTTTTAATTTCCTATAAATAATCCAAAAGTAAGCCGGCTTTCAATTACAGTTTTATAAATTAATGCTTCGTTGAATTTTTATTTGCCAGTCCATTTTAATATCCCTTAAAAAAGATTGACCCACACTTTTAGTACTTAATTGCCACAAAATTGTAAATCATAATTTTATAAATGGTTAACGAAAAGATTGTTTAAGATTTGTTTTATTGCAAGATGTTGCTTAAGGTTAGGTGTTGAAGGAAATTAGCTTAAAGGATTATTAAACAGTAACTTAATTATTATGCCAGTCACGTATTTTTACAAAATTATTATATTCTACTTAGTTCATAAATTCCAATATGTATATACATTCTATATATATTCATTCTATATGTAGGTATATGAATAAAAGATTTTCTCTTTTTTAATTTTTAATTCAATTACGCGCATTTTGAATACAAATTTGTAAAACGAAGTACACAATCATACATATATGTACATACATACTTATACTCGTACATATTAAAAAGTTGTTATTTTTATTAATTTTATATTGAATTGTGATAAAAGAATGTTTTTTCTTTTCTTTGTTTGAAGAAAATTTAAAAATATTTGTAAACGGTATGTAGCAGAACTATTAAAAAAATATATATAAAATTTATACTATTTTTCAATAAAGCTTTGCAGCAGATTTCAATTAACCTGAAAATTTAAAACAACAGTTAAATCTAAGCAGCCAGTTTCAAAAAAATAGTGAATGAAATTGCTAAAACCCAGTATTAAATGTATTGCTTGTGGAGATAAGCATGCCTAGACAGACTTTACCTCTCTGCATAAGCGACTCGTCAGCACCATTTTTTTCACACCTATGTTATTAAAACTAATTTCTTATGTTTAAAATTTTGCATACTTAATGAGAATTATTCCAGTTAGTATGAATAAGTATGGGGAGAGCAATTCGTTTTTGGATTGATGATTTACATTTTTTTTAAGACCAATTATTCAGGGGTAAACCCCTATCCATGCAGTGCATTGTATTGGAATGTGAATATGGTTGATAGATAGATTTTTTTTCATAGATATTTCTATAGGGTGTTTTTTATTGAGGTATAGAACTTTAAGTTGGCATCACTTTTTTAACTGGCGGCCATTTTGTCAGCTGTCAAGTGATTAATATTTAGTTTGGTTTGCCATTTCATCATGAACAGGTTGACAAAAGAACAACGCTTGCAAATCGTGCAAATTTATTTCCACCACTTTAGGTTTTAGACCCCAAATTTTTCAAGTCTGCAAACGTTTTCGAATATCTCGTCCAGTTTCGGAGATAAATAGCCGAAACCGGATTACAGATTTTAAAAACTTTGCTGTCAAACACCTTAAGTGGCATCATTAACTCGAGATATATAAAATGACGGATAGAGCACATAAACTTCCGCACGACGATATAGTAGCTCTTATGTACTCGTATATGCTAGAAAACATTTTTTTCTGGTTTTTTCCAGGTTTTTTTTTATTTCATACTGTATCACAACCTTGACTACAATAACTAAGCCCGGAAGGCTTTTAATTATAACTTTTTTTCTATTTCTTTTAAATTTTACAATTTTCTAAGAAATATGTGTTTTCTTTAACAGTACAATCTAGAAAGTTCAAAGTATGTCATAAACACTTTGACACAAAAAAAAACAAACAAACATTTATGACAGTTTATCTTCCATGCCACATAAATTTTCCCCATCATCTTACTGAATATCCCTTGTGCTGATATGAGCAACAAAGCCTAGCAAATAAGATTTGCCAAATAAAAATGTGCATAAAAAAAAACGTTTGAAAACTGTTTGTATGCAAAAGCCAAAAATACTTAAAATTCTGCATACATTAGAAAAAGAGGCGGATGTCTTTTAAAGTTCTTTTCCAAGAATATGACTTCGATTCTTAAAAGAGAGCTTAAAGGTTTGTGTGTAAGTATTGGCAAATATTTGAGTTTGAATGAGAAAGATTTCAAGGCTGCAAGAGTAACTGGTTAATACAACTTTAAACCTTTTTTTGTTTTTCTTTTAATTGAAAGACAGACTCTTTTGTTTTCCTCTCGATAATATGTTGATCTCTTTCATAGCTTGTGTTGTATCACTTGAGTTCTAAACCATAAGTGCTAAACAAACAATAATAATTATTTTAAAGTAAAAGTTAAGCAAACAACACAACTATTAGAGGAGGAAATACTATGATATACTAAGGGGTTACAAAAAAAAAAGGGGGGACATCTTAACTGATATTTGGAAAACATTTCAAGGCAAATATAGGGAAAAATAGGAAACAGTATTTTACAAACCAATACGCTTTCGTATGTACAGTGGCCGACAAAAGTCTACATACGACCTATATTTTTGCGATTTTAGGAGCCCAAGATACTTAAATAAAAAAGTAATGATGCAGTTTTGTTTCAAATACATTTTTATTAAAGCAGACCAAAATTTACGTTTTTTCAATAAACATAGGAAAAATTACTCAAGAAAAACATTTAAAATGCATTGACAAAAGTGTACATACGATCAGCATACCCGGGCGTTTGTTGCTATTAAATAACGAGATAGCGCCGTTATTTATTACAAAATTTTTTTTGTTAAGTTTATAGATTGTTTTAAACAGCTTTAAGTTGTAATTTAGTCTTCATCGGTGTATATTTAAGTAAAATAATGTCTTCTCGTAAAGAAATTTCAATTGATATCCGAAATTTATTGGTTAAGTACAGATCTGAAGAGAAATCCTTTGGAGAAATAGAAAAACTATTAAATTTAAGTAAATCTACAGTTCAGACAATCTTTAGGAATTATAAAAATAGTGGAACTGTTGAAAATAAGCGTCGTAGTGGACGCCCAAAAGCACTTACTCGCAGAGATGTAAGCTTTATTTTAAAAGAAATGGACAAAAACCCTAAAATTAATACAACAAAATTGTCCGAAGAGCTTGCAACAAGATTAGAAGTGATTGTAAATCCCCGTACTATTCAAAGAACATTGAATGGAAATGGTTATTTTAGCAGAACTGCTCGAAAAAAGCCATTAATAAGTGAAAAAAAACCGCAAATTTCGTATAGAATTTGCCCAAAAGCATATTGACAAAGGTTTTGATTTTTGGAAGCGGGTCTTGTTTACTGATGAATCTAAATAACATTTTTGGTAGTGACGGTAGATCTAAGGTGTGGTGAAAAAGAAATACTGGCTCCTAAATACTTAATTTTTACTGTTAAGCATGTGGGGGTTGTGCAATGGTTTGGGGTGCCATGGCTGCTTCTAGCGTAGGAAAGTTGGTGTTCATTGAGAGTAATATGGATCGGCACCTTTACAATTCCATTCTAGAACAGAATCTAAAACCCTCCGTCGATACGCTAAGCCTTGGTCGAAATTGGTACTTCCAACAAGACAACGACCCGAAGCACACTGTTCAAATTGTGAAAGATTGGTTGCTATACTATGCTCCCAGACAGCTGAACACTCCACCTCAAAGCCCAGATTTAAATATTATTGAGCACGTTTGGGAGATATTACAACGAAAAATACGTAACTACCAAATTATTAATGCCCAAATGTTAAAACAGAGGCTCCAAGAAGAATTGCAGAACATAAGACCCTTAGAATTAGAAAATATGGTGAACTCGATGCCTCGGCGACTGCAGGCAGTTATAGATGCCCGTGGGGGTCCGACAAAATATTAATTTTATTAATAGGTGATGATTTTTTACATTTACGCAAAGTTTTTCTGTGAACACTCTTGTCGTATGTAGACTTTTGTCGAATGTTTTTTATAGTTTTTCTTGAATAGTTTTTTAAGTTTATATCGGAATAAATATTATTTTGGTTTATATTAATAAATATAGATTTGAAACAAAACTGCATCATTATTTTTTTCATTTATTCACTTGGACTGATAAAATCGCAAAAAAAGGGGTCGTATGTAGACTTTTGTCGGCCACTGTACATACATATGTACTCCGTTTTTTGTATATTCCAAATAGTTTTTCAACCACTAACTGTTTTAAGTACCTACTCTTGTGTTGTGCTGCAAAATTCCCAGGCCTATTTATGTAGGTAAGGTAGGCATCTGTCTTATACGAGTATACAGAGCACACATGCATGCATAACTAAATTTTACAATAACAACATGGAACTACAAGAACAAGTCAAATGTCATGCTCATATGTGTGCAAGGTTTGTTTTTTTTTTCTCTTATTTTGTTGCCGTAGTGCAGTTGTATTTACTGTGTTTTTACATAAATTTGCTAATGATTTCACAGCTCCACGTCTGCAAAATTTCCAATGCTATGCTAACAACATCAACGTATCTTTGTATAGTTTCTGCTGGTGTGTGGTTGTCAAAATATATAACGAAGACGAAATTTACCATAAGCTCATATCAGCTGGCAAAATTTGAACTCATCTGGCAGATGCTTGTAATACACTCAAAGAAAATTATTAGTAAAACTTTAATAAGAAATAGATAAATTTATATATGATGGACATTTGAAACCACAACTACAATTGATTTTTTTATATTTATTTTTATTATTGTGAGAATAGTGGCGTAACTAAAAAAAGCGATTTTGAGATAAATACATTTAAAAATTTTAATTCAGGCAAACTTATATGAAAAGTAGAAGACACTTTTGGTCGCCACTCTGTGAAAAAAGAGATAGTAATACCATATTTAGATATGTTTTAAATTACAGTTCGCCTCATATTTTTGCATTATTAACTCAAAAAATGTGTTTTTTGAATTATGCCACTCTTCTCGCAAATGAGCGATATGATGATTATTCAAGTCTGGCACTGTACAGTGAATTTGTACAGTCCTTCGGTTCTGATTGTGCGGTTTCTAAAATACAAGCAATTAAAAAAGGAGCGGAGAAACTATATTCTGGGAAAATGTAGTTCCTTTACTTATAAAAAAAACGCCTGCATTATGAAGCTTTTAAATCAGTAATTAAAGCTTTAAATATTGTTCTCTGCCTGAGCGTAAGTAGAACTCTGTAAGGAACCGAACAAACATTTTGTTTCGATATCGTAAACTAAGCAATAAGATGGAATAGTATTTATACGTGTCTTCTTCCCCGTTAATAGTTTGAAAGTAAAAAATGGGACAATGGGACAATGCCCGCAAATTTTGCTCACACAGTGGTAGGCTTAAGCCTTTTTCTTGTGTAGTGCATGACCGGCATTACTTAAGCTTGCAAAACAGAAAATAGAACTGTGCTACATCTGCTAATGTGCTATTGAATAGTTTTAATTTTACAAGCCCTTAAGTTAATTGATGTGGTTTATGAACTACTTATAAATTATTTTTTTTTAATTTTTATTCATTTTTTAAGAACATAAATTATTTGTTAATCGATCTCCAAGTTTTCGAATTAAAAATGGTATATATGGTATCGGTATATAGTCGCCGTGGTCAAGTGGTTAGTGTGTTGGCTTGCTAAGACGATAGCGCCGGGTTCAAATCTCAGCTCTGACATCTTGAAAAAAAGAAATATCTAAAAATTGTTTCTTTTAGCGACTACGTCTCAGCAGTCTTCTGGCAAAAGCTTTGAGAGTAACTAATTGACATGAACTAGCTTTTCAAATCTGTCGTTCGGAGTCGACTTTAAACTGTAGGTCCCGGTACTCATGGATAAAAATTAACACACAACATGAGTGCTACGAGAAGCTAGGCCGTAACCCTGACACAGAGTTATAATGGTTGTAATTCATGTATGTATGTCTACAATATTATCGACATTTTATCTTCCCTAATAGTCAATAATATGCAGCGTTGCATTTCATATACTAGCTGGGGGCAGTTGCTGCGTTAATTATAAAAAGATTGTTTAGTGTCTTAACTCTTTTTTAGCTTCTCTTGCTCTTTTGTCTTATCGATCATGACCCAATTGGCGATTACTTCACCATTTAAATATAAATATTTTCCTGTATCAAACGGTTTGTGAGAAATGGAATGATAAACCAATAAAAACGTGAATCCTAACAGCAAGAGACAGAAGCAAACAAGTTCACCAACGCACAGTAATAGATAGTTACGTATTGTCGAATTATATCTGATAACAAAGAAAAAGGAGAACACTGTCAAAATAACACCGTCATAAATACACTCAAGCTTATAGTACTGGAAATGCATCACTAAACTACATGACATTGAAGTGTGTTTCCAAACTTCAATCGAAAGAAAAAAAATTAAGGAATTCACACATTCAGGCTTTTGTAAAGCAATAGCAGTAACAGAATTAAAACCAAGTCTCAAAGCAATGAGGCGTTAACAAATCGTCGTTCGGGAGTTTTTGTGCTCTACCCTCATTTTATTTATCTCGAGTAATGATGCCACTTTAGGTTTTTTGACACCAAATTTTTCAAGTCTGCAATCCATATTCGGATATTTACGAGATGTCGTTTTCGGCTATGGACGAGATATCCGAAAACGGATTGCAGACTTGAAAAATTTGGTGTCAAAAAACCTAAAGTGGCATCATGAACTCGAGATATATAAAAAATAAGAAATGGCAGATAGAGCACATAAACTCCCGCACAACAAAATATGCAAATGATCAGTGGCGATTTTGTAACTATCTACTCATACCAAAAGTGACAATCTAATTTACGACAGAAAACAGTCATAAAAGCATTGACAACTCGAAATAAATTTACTAATAAACTACAACCACAACAGATGTTTACATTTCAGTAATACCAATCACTTATTTAATAGAAAAGAGGGAACAATTTTACTGCTGCATTTTTCGAGTGTATTGGCCTTTGCAGTTAAATGCTCTCAACAATTTTCGGTCGGTTTTCCTTGCGGTATTAAATATTCCATAGGTTTATGTTCTTTACCTACTGCTGCATCTCTTTCTGTGTTATTCAATAATTCTCTTCTGGTTTCATTTCATTTGTTTGTATCTTCCATGTGTCTGTCTGTCTGCCTGTCTATCTATCTAGAATGTTAGTCTGTCTTAAAAAAAAAGAACACATTAAGGCGATTTGTGTGTATAAAACGACTGTATCCCTTAGCTCGCTAGGTTACAAGTCTAGTCTATTTCACTGACTATTACAAGTATACAAACATATATGTATGTATTGTATGTGCATGTACTCGTATGTATGTAAGTGGCATATATTGATACAACTAATACTATTTTTGCTGATATATAACATTTTTGTGTTGTTTTTTTTTAATTTTTTTATTTTTTTACTTTTTTTTTAATAAACACTCGTATTTTTGCGGATATTTATAATTATGCTATACGAGTACTACTCATACTTATGTCCTCATTGCTGTTGATTATAAATACTTACAATATAGTTTTGTTTTTGTTTGGCTGTTGGTTGTTTAATGTTTGCATGTTTATGAAGTACCAAAACCTGCAAATATGTTGCATAAATACAACAGAGTACGTGTGTATGTGTTTTAATATAAATGTTTTCAATATACAACTACTTGTGTGTAGTTTTAACTTTTTTTTAGAGTTATTCTCTCGCTTTTTTTATTATTAGTTTAGCTAAAAGTTTATGTTTTTTTTATATCATGCCAGATGTTGTAACAATTTACCAACACAACAACAAAAACAAAGAATTACAATTACATGAAAAGAAATATAACAAAAAAAAAGGAAATATATATGAAATGCAATAATAAAAGGGGTTAAAAAAACAAAAAACGAAACACAAAACGTGTTGTTCTTCTGCTTGGTGTTGAGGTTGTGCTGTTTTATGTGCCATAGACACGAGAGTCAAGAACATCTGAATGTGGCTTGTCAAACGTTAAGAAGTTTGTTTTTTTGCTGCTGTTTTTTATTGGTACTCTACATACAACTATAGGTGATAGAGTTTGATAGACTAACTATGCTAATCATTTTAAAATTATTTTTTAGATAGATGGACTTTGACTGCGTATGACTATCAAAATAAAATAGATACCAACCTACCTGTTGGTATATTAATACAAGTTGTCATTCCTTACTTGCTTACTCAAATGGCCATAACAACCCGTTAATGGGTTTCGGCCTGCCTTAACACTAGTCTCTAATCGTCTCTGCTAAGCGCGCGCCTTCTCCAGTTGGTCACACCAGTGGATGACAGGGCTTCATCAACTTGGTCCTTCCAAAGTAAAATTTGTCGTCCTCTACGCCGACGTCCAGTGACCTTCGCATCGAAAACTTTTATCACTGGAGCAGATTATTCCATCCGAACAATATGGCCGAGCCAGCGTAGCCGCTGGCTGTTAATACGCTGAACAACGCCCACATCGCAGAGGAGCTCATACACTTATGGTTGGTTCTAATGCTAAACTCATCGCCATGCCTTAGAGGACCAAAGATCTTACAAAGAATGACACTTTCGTTCGTTTAACTTCGCCTCTACACGAATTGTCATTCCACTTACAATTATATTTGAACCAACGAAAATTTGAATAAGAATAAAAAAATCCCTCAAAAAATTTTGGTCCAATTCTAAAACTTTCGTTTTAAGATACCAAATGGCTATTGTTCTGGTAGAGTTAGCTAAACACTGCCGTAAAATAAGGTTATTTAGAATCTTGTGACTAAATTTCGCGTCAAATTTACATTAGACCACCAACACGTATACGTAATGTGCGAACGAATGATAGCTGCATCTGCCAGTGTTATTGTAGACTATCAATTTTCAATTCGGCGCCGTTCGCAGTAGTTTGGCTTCTGTTATTCTACTTCGTGGAAAATATTGCGGAAGGATTTGTGTATAAAACCTTTTAACACACAGCTGTTGGAAGAATTTAAGCCACGCGATCTACCATAACCGCTAAGTTTTAGTGATTGGGCGTTGGCAAAATCGGATGAAGATCCACTTTATATCGGAATATTGCGTTTAATAGCTCATTTTTGGTTGAATACATATCGTTCACCGTGATTGGTGGGGATTATGTCTTTTTTTAAAGACAGCGAAAGCAGGAACCTTACTTTGAATGTCAAGCGCTGCCTTGCTATTATTACAATTTATTTATTCTTTTTGCCCAAAATGAAAGATGTGAACTTGACTGCAGTGTAGTTTTAATAAAACGATGCCACATAAAACACAGCACGCGACACAAGTGCCAAATTAAAAAGCGAGTTCGGTGAACAGTTTATTTTCATTGACTGCCTAGATCTTGCGATTTAAGGCCTTTAGATAAGTTTTTGTGGGGCTATGTTAAGGCTCAAACCTACAACAGTTCGTGAGATACCGGTCGATATGTTGGAAAGAATATGGCACAATAGGTCCCAGCGTATAAGCCATTTCTGGCGTTGCCACAGTTAAATAAAATATTAAAAAATAATCTTTAAACATTGCATTATATAGATCGATCTGTCGTTTCAAATAACGATTTCATACTTTTCTCTTAATCTATGCAGTTTTTATCAAAGCCAAAAACCTTTTTTTATTAAGACCAATACTAAGGGGAGTAAACCCCTACTGATGCTGTGCATTGTATTGGAATTTGACGTAAATTATACGAGTGATACAATAAAGTGATTTCTTTGATTAATATTTGTTTTTGCTCTCTAAACCCGAAATATAAAGCGCAACCCTTGTAGGATAGTAAAAGTATTTTTTTTTATATTATTAAACGAATGAGATAAGTTGCTTTCAATTGATTTGATCGCTCAAATGCCAGTGTTATACCTTTACCCTTGAATGATAAACAGCAATTGCCCCATCTGTCGTTAGATGTTGATTGTGAAGTGGTGAAGATCTTCGCTAAGTAGGCAGCTATTATCTACTACTCCCCAGTTGGTCGCGCTTTTCACCAGATTATTGGTTTTTTTGATACCAAAAGTGAATAGAGTGGAATGTCAGGCGGCGGTTTCTTGTGGATGGACTACTTAGAAGGGGGAACCTTATTATGTCGTAATTGTTATTCCCTTAATAAGTCTATAAGGAAAATTATAAAAATATTTGTCTTTTTTTTTATTTTTATCAATGATTTACAGAATTTTTATATCTGCATGTTGTTTTAGCTCGATACACTTCTGTTTTTCAATATAATACGAATATCAAAGCCGCTCTTTTCTTGGCTCGCTTTTGCAATAAAATCGCTTAAAAGCAACATTCGTTTAAAACTAATTTTTTGTTGTCTTTGTTGTTAAAGTGTCACAATGTTCTCCCTAACCGAATGACATTTTCCTATACCAATATCTGTGGCTTTGTGTTGTTTTTAGCGCATATTAACAAATCTACTCGTACATAAACAGCCAGCCAGCCAGCCTATAAACACAAAACGAGACGCAGTCTTTGCTGGATCTTGTGTTTTATTAAAAGATTTGCAGTGAAATATATAACAACAGCAATATTATTTGCAAAAAAAAAAAGAAACAGGAAAACTATTTATGAAGTACGAATATCTAATGAAATAAGGCAAGTGTACGAAGTGTATTTTATTTTATTTGAAGCCAACAGTCAGTTCATTTCCCTTCGCCTGTTGTTGGGTACATTCCATGGCACTTTCGTCCTCTCTTAGATTTTTTATTACTTCGGCACCAACATAAAAGAAAAGTATTTTTATTTTATGGACTCTATCATGTTGCATTTGTTTGCTGACTTGTTTGTTTGTTTGTTTATTTAGATTTTTCCTTTTTTTTATTTAAGTAGTTGTTGTTGGTTTTTTGCTTTTAAAACAATTTTTTTTTTCTTTTCTAGATTTGTTGGTTTTTAGTTTCTTTTCAAACAGTTTGAAAAACAAAAGAAAAAAAATAAAAACGTTTAATAGTAAAATAAAAAGAAAAGAGAAACACTGCACAATTTTCTGTGTCTGGTCAAATAAAAAATGAAAATTTATTTTTATTATTCTTTAGCAGCCTATTTTGTTGCTGATTTTAACTTTTTGTTGCCCGTTTAAAATTTAATTGGCTTTTCTTGCCTCTGTGTGCTTTTGTTTGATTTTGTGTTGAAATTAAATTTTTGTTTTATGATGCTCAGAAATTTATTACTCGACAAAAACATTGTGTCGCTTTTATTATTATTTCTGTTTTTTTTTCCTTTTATTTAAATTGAAAATTAGCACAATGGTTTTTGCAAACAAATTAAAGGAAACAGTTTCCATTTTTCTTTTAAGATGTCAGAGATTAAAAATGTTATTTGTTTACCAAAATTTAAATTTAAAATGTAATTAAATGGCACAGATTTTCTTAAACAGAAATTTTTTCTGAGCGGATTAAACTGTGTCACTGCATAAAGAAAAGGGATATATTCTGTTGAAATAGGAATAAAAAATTGGCATAAATACAACGATAACCCTCTTGGTATCTTAATAACGTTGTTGCTCTCAAATTCGAGAAGCTTGTTCATGGCAAATTAGTTACTCTCAGAGCTTTTACCAGAGGACTGCTAAAATGTGATCGCCAAGTGAAATATATTTCAAATAATAATAAAACTCTTTTTCCGAGCTTAAGGTCTTTTTATATTAAAATTAAATATTTATTTATTTTTTTTCAATATTTCGCTGCCTCTTCGTGTAGCGTCTTCAGGAATTATTATTTTAACAAATAAAAAATAAAAAATAATAATTCCTGAAGACGCTACACGAAGAGGCAGCGAAATAGAGGTCAATAAAGTTATTATATTATTGAAATATATTTCTTTCAAAAGGTCAAAGCTAGGGTTTAAGCCTAGTACTAAACCTAATACTAGCGACCCTTATTAAATTTTATTTTATTGAGACCAATACTTAAGGGTAAACCCCTTCTAAATAATGTACATTGTATTGAAATTTTTGTGGAAAGGACAATACATTATGACAATAGAACATATATTTTGTTTTTCTTATATTATTAAGCGCCTTAGGAATAAGACAAATTGCTGTGTATTAATCATTCAAAGGCCAGTGTTATACCTTCACCCTTGAATGATCAACAGCAATTGCCCCAAAGTTGCATGTTAATTGTGTGGTGAGTGCCTTCGCTAAGTAGGTGGCACTTCCCAATAGATGGCGCTTTTTAGTAAATTTTAAAATATTTATTTAAAAAATATTTACGCTTAGCATTTATTTGATCTCAAGATGTCGAAATGAAAATGTATGTGCAGCGTTATGAGAAATCGCGTTGTAGGAGATATATATTTACTGCACACAAAAATCAGAGTGTGGTTCCAAATCTTCAAATTGCTTCTTTGTAATATGTTATATACGTCATATATTCTTTATTATTATAAAAATGGAATTTCAAAACTGCTTAAATTATTTTAATTCAAGGAATTTAAAGTAAAGCCACAACTTTCTATAAGTCTTAGTCTTCGTCATAACTTACTATTACTTCAGTCTATCATCGCATACTCTGTCGACGATTAATGGAGCCTATTCTGTATTGCGATGTAAAAGTCAATGCAATGCGCAAATGAAATGCGATGCGAAAGAGATTTGGTGTTCTCTAAGACTTTCATATTCGCATTCGGAATTTATTTCAAATCGTTGGCAATACTAGATAAAAAGTAAATGAATTTATTAAAAAAAAAAATTAATATATGTATATATTTTGTTAAAAAATTGACCAAAAATGTATTCCGCTGCACTATGTTTTTGACGAAGAAGAAGAAAGTGAGCAAAATGAAAGATAGCAAAGAAGATTGCTTAGTTGCAAATTCGATAGTCTAAGTTTGAATGAGACAAGGTAACTTATTTTATGTTTGCGAATTTTGAATGCGAATAAAAACTTACTTTTCGATCATCATAACACAGAATAGCAGTTATTCGTATTTATATATTTTCGAGTCGTATTGACTTTCGTATCGTAATACAGAATAACCCCCCTGGTTGTTACAAATCTTTTATTGAAGTCTGTTTGGTCTAGCTTCGGATATCTTTATGAACTTCTTGTTAGATATGAGATAGACTATTTTGACGATATCTTTGAACTATTTCTAGCCTACTTTTTTGAGGATCGATTTCTAGAAAAAAAATTTCCAACTGCTTGGCCATATTTAAAATTTTCTCGATATTTTTCGTCTGAGCTATCTTCAATCGATATCAATGGTTGACAAAATGTAGGTTTTTTGTCTGATATTCTGAGCAAAACTGTGTTTTTAGTTTTTTTTTCCATCAGACCTAGTTTTTTTTTAATGGTCGTGGCCAATTTTGCTGCCTTTATAAATTTATTTTTTTTTTTTTTATTATCAAAAATAAAAGTGTTCTTTTTTTTTTTTTGTTTCTGTTTTTGTTTTTTTGTAATTATAAAATCCTTTTTACACCTTTAAGGCTATAAACAGTTTCTATTTTTTCATTCACTTTCGGATTTAAACATTTCAAAATGTTGATTTATACTCTCTTACATTATTAGTTGAACAGTTTATATAAAACAAACATATTTTCTGTTTTTCTTTTATGAATCAAGGAAATATCCACTTAAACATTTATAGATAAACAATTCAAGTACAAAAAAAAAAAACATTTAAAAAATACCAAGAAACGAGGATTTCCTTAAAAAAAACTCTGTACTCGTCTACCCTTCTCTTTGTATTGCAAATGGCAACATTAAAAGAGAATTCAACGTAGAAAAAAGCACAAATGGTTCCCTACGAAACAGCAAGAAGTGAATGATAAAAAAGGGACACGAAAATAAGAATATACGATAATAAATGCCACAGCGACAACTTGGTTAAACGTTTTCTTTTTTTAATATTCCTCTTTTTAATATTCCCAGGAATTATGGTAATTTATGAAATTTACATGGCATATCAACAGTCATACAGACATACATGAAAAAAAAAACAAACTCAGTCAGCAGAACGCAATGTAAATGCTTACAAAAGGCTTAAAGGAAATAAAAGGCCAATGAAAGCAGTTAAAAAGAAAATTTAAACAAAATCAAAAAAAAAAAAAACGAAAAAGGTTTCCACATTTCTCCCACCACTACTTTTATCCACAAGAATTATTAGAATAATCTAAACAAATGCTACAAAAACAAAAACAAAAAGAGGAAACACACAAAAAATATAAACTATAACAGTCATGGTTACGTTTAAATGCGTTAAAAACCTGTGTTATTATCATTATTATTGTTTTTGTTTATAGTTGATATTGCAAGAAGTAAAAAAAAGCCAACAAACCTTGGCTTATAAAAAGAGTCATAAGTGAAAAAAAACCAAAAAATTCACAAAAACCTTAAGACGATTTACATTTCAATCTACCACTTGCAATACAAGTAAACGCAAAAACAAGCAATTTGCATGCGGAAACAAAAAGACTGTGAATACGGAGGAACGAATCCCTATTTAAATAAATAAATCAGTAATTTAAAGTAAAATATAAAAGATATTTAATATTTAAACAGTTGTACCTGTTTAGTTACTTTCAGTTACTTTTGTTTAACACTGTATATAGTATAACTTAAAGCTTTTACCAAGCTCTCTATTTTTTTATTATTATTAAGCGTCTTATATGGGGCAAGTTGCTGTCAGTTGACCACTTAAAGACCAGTGTTATTATATCAACAGCATCTATTGATGTTAATTTTTCTTTGTTATGAAGTGGTGAGGATCTTGGCTAAGTTGTTTTCGGTTTGTTTTGATCTTTGTCTTCTGCCAGTTTACCCAGTAGGTGGCGCTTTCTCTTGATCATTCATTTGATAGCCCATAGGTGGATAGAGTGTAAAGTCAGGGAGTAGCTTTTTTAGAAATGGACTTCTTGGAGGTAGAAGGAACTTCTGATATATATTTCTTATTTAATTTAAAGCTTTGAAATGCCGCACAAATGTTTTGGTTTTCATAATCTCCAGTGCTGGGACTCGAACCTGGGCGCTCTAACCACTACACTTCTGCCCCCCACAATGTTTAAATATTAAGATAGCAAGTACACTTAAACCTCATTTAACGGGCTCTAACGGCACGGAGCTTAGGACGAATGATGGAAAAAATTTATTTGGAGAATTGTATTTTTCGAATAAGTATATGATTTTTTTTTCTACAATGGTTTTTGCGGATATAATTTTAATGACAATTTTTTAAATACAACGACGTTTTCGAAATGTTTATTATTATGAAAATGATGAGTCAAGTTCTGAACAAGGTATTTGGCCAATCTAAAGTGAGCTACTCGAGGGCATTGAGGAAATATCAAAACAATTATGATTTAAATCAAGTGGCAAACCTTGTCAACATCGGCTTTCATGCCTGTCAAGCCTAGCACACAAGAATAAAATACATGAACTAGACTACTTCGCCTTCGTAAAAGTTAATATTGCTTTACATACGAAAATATGTAACATATATAAGGTGACTGTGTTTTCTTCGTTTTTTTTCAATTTTAAAAAACTGTTAGAAAGGTTAATAGTTTACATACATACATACATAACTGGCCTTTGCAACCTTGGGGCAGGATTACGGCCTCGCTTCTCGCAGCACTCAATAATAGTTTAGCAAAGTTAATAATCCCTAGAACATTTCAGTTAACTTTTACGAAATTCTAATGTTTTTTTTTTTTATTTTTTTTTTTTTAATATTGAGACCAATACTCAAGGGTAAATCCCTACTAATGCTGTGCATTGTATTGGAATTTTTGTGGAAAGGACAGTAAATTATGACAGAGCATACATATATTTTTGTTTTTTTATATTATTATTAAGCGCCTTGGGAATGAGACAAATTGCTGTGAATTGATCATTCAAAAGCCAGTCTTATACCTTCACCCTTGAATGACCACCAGCAATCGCCTTATCGTTACATGTTGATTCTCGTGAGTGCTTTCGCTAAGTAGGTTTTAGCTGTTATGTGCTATTTCCCAATAGGTGGCGCTTTTTCTCCTGATTTTTTTTTTTTTTTTTGTTGTCAAGGTGGAAGTGGAATGTCGGGGAGCGATTTCTTTTTAGATGGACTTATTGGAGGGTGGTGGGGGCCTCTTATTTTAAATTATAATTTCGAAAAAAAGCAAACTAAATTTTTGGGCCGTTTGAGTTTTTGTGCTAGTGCTCTGATCACTATACCACGTTTTAATGTGACACAAGCAGAACCATGTTTCCCTTCCTGTGCTGATTTATTCTCCATATATAGCCTCCCTCTTTCGTCATTATAACCTTTTTCAAGATAATAAACATATTGATTTCAAGGCCATTTGGGCGAAATTAAGTAACTTTTACATTAACCGATTTCAAGATATACAAAAAACATTATTTACGTAATAAGAGAGCTACCATGTCCAGTTGCCCCCGTTTCTAATCTGATGATTTGTATGGACTATAAAGCTATTTGGCGAAAATTTATAAACTTTTGCTATCATTTGTATCAAGATATATACACAAAACTCCATATTTATTTTGTGTGACACGTTCTACCAATATGAGTAACTATTGATAGCACAGCTTATAAATATTAAAAATTACTCTGCTTTAGATGATCATTTAAAATCTATTAAATGCAAATTGCAGATTTAAAACAAAAGTATGTAATGGGACACTTTGCCACGTTAAAAGCTCTCTTAAAAACGTTTGTCTCCCTACAACAGTGCTTTTGAACGGGACTACAGTAATGTCATGTTTGGAATGTCATGAAGTAAGTTGATATAGTGTATAAAACTGCGCCTGCAATGCGTGTATGTGACATGCATAAATAAAATCACAATAAGAAACGAAATGATACGCAAAGAAATGAAAAAAAAGAACGAACGCATATAGCAAACAGTATAAGTGGTAGTTGCTTGCGTTAAGATAAGTAATCGCTCTCTTACACACACACACAACACACGCACACACATTTAGAAACATTAAAAATATATTTCAGTTGTTGCAACCACAACAAATTGTGTTGAACATACAATGAAAACTTATGCAAACGCACACCAACACTCACTTCACTGCACTGCACTATAAACTCGACAAATTGATATACAAGTAATGGAAGTATGTGACTTAGATTGATAACAAGTTCAACTAAAACTAAACAAAACACTACTCGTACTTGGAATGCTTGAGCCATATTTGTCTATCTCTTCTGTGTATAAGCATTCATACATATATGGCATATACGAGTATGTCTTATTGTGTTGTTTCCACACCACTGTCTCTACAAGTCTCATAGCATTTATAGTTATGGAGAGTGTACAGGCAAGTGTTTGTCTTTTAAGTAAATGTCTTTAAAAGAATGACAAGAAAGAAGTGTAAATAACACACACACAACACAATATTTAAATACTTAAAAAAAAACAGAAAAAACAACAAAAAGAGAATTACTAACAACAACTGTCTGACTGCAATCATCCAACTACAACTGTCAACCAGGCATCACATGCAACCAAAGAAACGTAAAAAGGAAAAATATTTATTTGAACAATTAGAGATATTTCTTCATATGCATGCTTGTCTTGTCTGTTTATCTGTCTGTCTGTCTGTCTGTCTGTAAGGCTTTATTGTGGCCAAGTTAGTGAAAATTTGTTATTTCTTAAAACATGCACGACCTTAGATTCACAGACAGAAAAGACCTTTGGCTACATAAGTATGCATTAGAACAAAGAGGTGCTTATTAAAAGAGCAACTTAAATGCACTTGAAAAATGTTGTTGGCGACTTAAAATACTACTTTTTTTTCTAACTTAATTAATTAATCGAAAATTAAAAGTAAAAAAGACAACTTAAACGAGAAACATAAAATTTAATTGTTTAACAAGTGAATTGTTACTTTTCATTATGGTTTTGTAAAATAAAAACATGTAATAGTAGTAAAAAAAGAGCATATTTTTAGCGATTTTTTTCATATATAATTTTCTTTTAATTGTATCAATAAGTTTAATTGACCTTATTATTGAGTAAAATATAGACTTTATGTTAAGCTTCAGGTCTGTTATTTAATTAATCTTAAAATTCTCAACTGCTTACCTTTTTTGCCCCATACATCCTACAAAATTACAAAATCTTAGTACAGATTCTCTTCTGTGACTTTGCATTACTGTAACCCTTCTGAGTACGGACCAACCGTTTAAGTTTAAATAAATTTTGTTATATATGTAGGCGACGACAGGGTGCCATTAGCTCAGACTTTTCAAATACTCTATAATAAACGATTTAAGAATGCCTAGAAATATGTTAATTTCCTTGCTGTAGCTTCAGTATTTTATTATTTATAAAAACGTGGCGGACCGCGAAAAAACTATTCTTCGTGCACATACTTACATACATAAGTGGCCATTGCAACCCTGCGTCAGGGTTCCCGCTTAGCTTTTCATGTTGTGTGTGTTTTTTTCCATGAGTACCGGGACCTACAGTTTAAAGTCGACTACGAACGACCGATTTGAAAAGCTTTCTCATGGTAATTAATTACTCTCAGAGCTTTCGTCAGAAGACTGCTGAGAAGTAGTAGCCCAAAGAAATAATTTTTTCATATTTATTTTTGTCAAGATGTCAGAGCTGAGATTTGAACCCGGCGCTATCGTCTTAGTAAGCCAACACACTAACCACTAGACCACGGCGACTACTTCTTCGTACACATAAACCCACTAAATTTGTATATTCTTCATACATAATGGCGTTGAGTTCTTCCCTGTCAATTGAATGTGGGGTAGGTGTAGCCCTTCCCAAACAATAAGTAAATCTGGCTTACCAACGGCTCTACGATTTTATTTTTAAATTTAAACTTCGCTTTGGTTTTAAGTTTTTATATATTCTTTTCTCTTAAACTTTCTTCTTTAAGTACCGAAAAAAAACAGTGTTTAAAGATTCCTTCTACAAACAATTTTTTTATTCTTATTCTTCTGTGTTATTTCCATTCCATAAATTTAGCAATTTTCAAGATTTAGGCTGAATATATAATTCCACTTGTTTGAATATCGATTTTTTACGACCACGTTTAACTGCAATTCTATTGCAATGATTCAGTCACTGCTCTTTTCACAGTCTAAACTGCAAACGAGCGACATTTCCAAGACATATGTGGTTGGTATGTTGTTGACTATTGGCTAAAAGCAGTAAAAATATTTTATATTCCATTCGTTTGCTAAATGAAAAAAAGAACAGTTTTTTTGTGTATATTTTTGGCCATAAAACAAGCGCCTAGAAGCACACATTTTACCATGAAAAAAAAAAACCAAAAAAACTGAACAAACGAAGAGAAGTGAATGAGGAAATAACTCATGATAAAACAATAAAAGATAAGAAGTAAATGCAGTATGATTCAATGAATCTGTGTTCAAATAAAGTACAACTAGTCATAATATGTACTCGTATGTGTGTGTGTGTGTGTGTGTGCGTGTGTGCGTGTGTGCGTGTGTGTGTGTGTGTGTGTGTGTGTGTAAATACGTGTAACTTAAAAGTTTACTCTTTACTTGTTATTTGTTTATTAGAAAAAGAGAAATAGAAACGAAAAAAAGAATTTATTGTACAAGTGAATAGTTTTGTTTTTTTTTTCTATATTTTTGCCTTTTGTTTTGACTTTTTGTTTTATTTTGTTTTGTTTTGTTGTAGTAAAAGCCAATTAAAAGAACATTTACAAATAGTTGGCATAGAACATACAACAATGACATTCTAAACTCACCAACACTAACCAAATCATATAGAGCTTTATGTATAAGTACATACATGCATACACTCTAATGTAGTTTCATTGTAATTGCTGTTGTTGTGTTTTATACTTAAGCCACACATACTTATACAATAGGAAGTTTTTATCATGGCTGTTAGAAACAGTTAAATAACTTTTTAAGTTTTTTATTCCAAGTTCAAGAAACTTGCAATCGAAGTGTCGTACATTTTTTATTGATTTTTTCTTTGTTTTTTTGTTATATTTTGCGGGCTGGAACTACTGCTACTGTTGGTATTGCTTGTGTTTTGTTTGTTCTCAGTTTTTGTCGTTGCAATTTCAGCCTTGCGCGCTATATGAAAGTGAGTATATTTTGCTATTAAAGGGCGTTTGTTAAAACAAACTATAGAAAACATTAATGAATGATTACTGTTTGTTAAATTTAATGTCCTTGGGGGTTAACAAACTCTGTTACATCAGTAAACAAATTAGTTGAAATAGATAATAAAAATCAATATGTTTTGTTAACACTTACACTGCAAGTGTCATTCAAATTAGTTGAACGACACACATAGATCAGTTATATAAATACAGTCGAAACTCTCTATAACGAACTCCTATATAACGAAGTTTTCTTTATTGCGAAGCAATTATAAGAACACTGTGTTTTGGGTCTACTTTGAGTGTATTATAATCTCCATATAACGAATTTCCATATAGCGAATATTTCCTTATAACGAAGTATTTTTGCGATCGTAACTTCAAGATTGAAGAGTTTTCAATCTCCATATAACGAATTCGGTAAAACCGAACGCACGCACACAAAAAGAAATCGATGTCGCTTTGTGTTAATGGTGTTTTTATTGTTGCACTGTGTGTACTTTGTTGCTTTCACAACGCACAAGCAGAGTCTGATGCCTTGAATCGTTTATTTACCATAAAATTAAAAGTGGGGGAACCACCGAACTCTGCAAGTGACAACTGGAATCATTACCATCTCTCACATTTCTTGCAGTCGCTATCCATTTGCCTTTGAATTGAAGAAGAAAAGTGGAAAAATTAACTTCAAACCAAAATAACTACTACAAATAAAAAATGTTAAAAGGAACAATATTTCTTTTCCATATAGCGAATTTTCTTTATAGCGAAGTAAATATCCAGTCCCTTGCAATTCGTTATAGAGAGTTTCGACTGTATTAGTAATCACAATCACCATGAGTTACATTATGTTGTCTAAGAAAATAATATCATAATTGAATTACGTTTATTTTCAATTTCATGGGCTTCTTAATAGAATTACAAGTAAAAATACTTACACACATATGTACAACCTTGAGTCAGGGTTGCGGTCTAGCTTCTCGCAGCAGTGTGTAAAGTGCGTCCGAGCCGGGGTTTGAGCCTAGAGGTCTTGTCTTAGTAATCCAACACACTAACCACTATACCACGACGACTACGAGTTAAAGTACATAATCCAATTAAAATCAGGCTTTCTTGAAATTACAAAAATAATCCAGAGTGTAATGCAATTATTTAAGTGCTTATTTTTGATTATACTCGTAACCTTAATTTCTTAAAAAAATGTGCTGTTGTAAATAGAGCTGGCAAACTATCGATAGTCGCGCCATTCGATGTTTTCGATAGTTAGTTTAAAAACTATCGATATTATCGATAGTATCGAATTCTTTTAGAAATTTTAATTAAATTTCACGTTTCTGTTAGCACATAGACAAAACAGTCATACGAAGAACAAACTTGTTTTATATAAAGTGAGACGTTACGCTTAGTTAGCCATCCTTTTTGCTTGAAGTCAACAAGTCTGTTGTAATAGCTCAGATTTGCACTTCTTTTTATTGGTTGTATTGAAAAAATTTAACATCATCACACATCAGAGTGTTTCTTGAAGGCAACATGTAGCGGGGATTTAAGCATTTAATAAAATCTCGGAAACATGTATCCTTTACTATACTGAATGGCTATAAATCATTGGCGACCAAAGTCATTAAACTAGTATGTATTAGTTTTTTCCATTCGGAATCCCTTTTATAGGTTTTAGACTCTTTGACAAAATATTGGATTGTATTTGATTGTTTCAGCAGTTGGTTAATGGGAACGTTTTAGTTTGTCAAATAGGTTTGATGTGTTGCCTCTAGTATTGTAAATTTCCAAACTTCAGAATTACCTCTGCGAGCTTTTCAACGGTATAGCTTCAGTATAAACCTCAGTATTTTTGCTATCTTTATCACGATTTTTCTAGCTTGTTTCTATAAGGAGATGTAATTAAAAATATGTACAGTACAATTGTTGAAGCGATGATGGTTTTAAGCTAGAGAAATCTCCATAAGTCAATTAAAGTCAACATTTAACGATAGTATCGCTATCGAAAAAATAACATCGATAGTCTAATAAAAATAGAACTATCGATACTATCGATAGTACTATCGATTGTTTGCCAGCTCTAGTTGTAAAGGAATTTGCAAATCTAATTAATTAAATTACATACATACATAATTGGCCATTGCAACCCACCCATTACGGCACCCATGTTGTGTGTGTTAATTTTTATCCATGAGTACCGGGACTTACAGTTTCAAGTCGTCTCCGAACGACAGACTTGAGAAGCTTGTTCATGGCAATCAGTTACTCTCAGGGCTTTTGCCAGAAGACAACCGAGAGGTAGTCGCTGAAAGAAATACTTTTTTTTATATTTGTTTTTTTTTTCAAAATGTCAAAACTGGGGTTTGAACCCGGGACTCATATCTTAGTAAGCCAACACAATAACCCCTAGACCACGGTGACTACAGCAATGATTAATTGAATTTCGTTTCTAAAAAAACATTAAAATCAAGCTTTTCTGGTAAACAGTTTTGTAAGTTCTTACACGTCTCAAGTGACCGTTCGCTGTTTGTTTGCAAAGTAAGATGCCAACACTGTTCTTGCCGTGTTCAGATTAACTTTTGTTTTATCGTCGCTTTGAAAGCACAGAGCTCTTGTTTATAAGTTTCCACTTTGTGCAAATGGCGTAAACGCTATCACTTTAAAACCTACATGACGCCATGATTTCTTGAGAATTTTAAATTTTTTTCTCAAAAACGATTTTTTTAAATTCAATTTTCTCAAATCTTAAAATTGCGCTATTTATACCAATTGCATGGCTGGTAAGTAGATTCCTTGTAGAACCATAGTGTATATGCATGTGTACAGTGACCCAGTTTTCTTAAGCATTGTCGCTAATTCTTCAGAGAATTTTAATTTTTTGTATAAAAGTGATTTTTTTTTTTAAATCCACTTTTACAAAATCCCAAAGTGCCCATGACTATACCAATCATGTAACTCTATAGAAGACCCGCTGGCCTTTTATTGATCAATTTACAGCAATTTGTCTCATTCCTAAGGCGCTTACTAATGCAATAAGAAAATAAAATATATGTTCTGTTGTCATAATGTACTGTCCTTGCCACGAAAACTCCAATACAATGCACAGCATTTAGTAGGAGTTTACCTCTGAATATAGGCCTCAAAGCTACTCAGTTGAACTTATCTCAGCCTGCAAAACCCGAAACTCCAGAAATCATACTTAATATGCAATATCTCTTGTTTTGTTTTTAAAGTTTGACATGTGGATACCTATTTTCAATGTATAAATAAAGTTTTAACAAATTCTTAAATTTTTCTTTTTTGTCGAAAATCTATTTCTGGCTTTGGTTTTGTGTTCTTTTCAAACGAAATATTGCCTTTAGTTCTATTTTTGATTTCATAGAGTGCCTGTGAGTCATATTTAAACACCCAATATGATATTTCAATTTATTTTATCTCTATTTTATTTAATATTTCTTTTTATTTTTATTCCGTTTATAAGCTGCTGAAAAAAAAACATGTGCAATCCAAATGCAAATCTCATTTAAAATGTGAGGGAAATTTAATTTTTATTTTGTAAAAATAAGTAACAGAACAGTTTTTCTTTATTTTATCTTACTTTAATTTTCACTCAAATAGATGAAAACAGAAAAAAATAATAAAATTTTAAAAAGGAAATAATTTTCACAGGAAATAAGAAAAGGAAAAATCAATAGAAAAAATATTAATTTAAAAGAAAAATAAAAAATATGTATAGGAAACCAGATAGAGATTGGAACTTTCTTTTTTCTTTATGATGATTAATAATTTTTAATCAAAGTACTAAATATAAAGATATTGGATAGATATTTTTACTATCGTCTTTTTAATTAAAACAATAGGTCAATACTTTGTTTTACAATATCATATTTTAATTAATTATTGCGACAAAGACAGACTAGAATCTCGGAAAGAAAATAAATCCTACAACACTCAAACTAGCAGTCTAGCACACTACCCACTAGACCATTGGGGTGCCCTTCTGTAAATATTATTATCTTGACTTGTAGAGTAAGCACTATTGCCAACTCTTTAAAGAGAAAAAGCATCAGGCTGTGTATATTTACTTGGAAGTAAATAAGTAACAAGAGTTGCTGTTGACATGTCGACCACCATAAATCCACAAACTCAGTAAAAGTATTGCATTTATTTTAATTGAAAATCAATTATTCTTTGTGTTTCGTAGTATTTAAGCATTTTAAATCGTAATAAACATTTATTTTCTCAAAACAAACTACTTACATATAGAATTAAACATATAGACGACAAATGACCGACGACAGAAAGTTGTCAAACTTAGAACATTTATATATAAAACGATTACATCTACAAACAAACACCTCAGCTGCATCTGCTTAACTTCTATTTTTGTGGGCAGCCAAAAAGCAAATTAGTAACGTCAATACAATATAAGATGTTAATTAAGTAACAGCTTAAAAATACCGTTTTATGTAGGAGAAAAAACAATTTATTTCATTTTATTTATTTATTTAAATTACAATGCATCATTAATATTATATTTAATTATTCCGAAACGAGTGACTAAGACCTTCGCTCGGTGTAGTGTCACTGACCAGGGCCTTTGGTGGGAACTTAACCCACAACCATCGCACTAGCACTGGGACACCCACATAAAAGAACAATTGTAAACTAATAGAATAAATCTAAAAACTTGTAAGAAATATCAGTCCGCTCTTCGTAGAACACGAATTGTCTATATTGTACATATAAGTACATATTAACGTCAAACAAATTTGCGTTCATACAAAGCGAATGTCACATTTTGTGTAAACAAAGCGTGAAATTGGTTTTGTGAAAAACAACAAAATCAACGCAAATGGATATTCGTCCACAATAATTCATTAGAATACAACGAATATTTCTGGTATCCACACATGTTATTTCCAGCGATTCACAAATTTATATATATGTATATGTATACATTTTTTACCTTTTAATTTAGTATTATGTACCATCTTCAAAGAATATAATTTGAATTTTTTTTTTTTTTATATACTTACCAGCTTTTTTTCTTTTCCCTGCCGTATTAGAATTTTCTGTTCTTAAATATAAACTTTTTCTATGAACAAAAGTAAACAAATCAAAATTTGTTGCAGAGTGGCAATACTGTGTGTTGACGCTACATAGTTCTATGCGCCGTAAAACGACGGTATAAGGCGGACGAAAAATTAAAGCTGAATGTCCACACCATGCGTTTATACGTCTTTCCTTTTCATGCATCTGACGTAAAAGTAGAATGAGCGTAATTGTATGTGACAAGTTACACAACAAAACGCATAGAATGCATAGACGGATCAATGCAACAAAGTAAGTTTACTTTCTACTTTTGTATCCGTCGCATGAGTGGTGAAAGAATGTCAGCTGTTTTTGACAGTCATGGATGAGAAATTTATTTTTTATTTTAAATGTTATCGATAAATATGTTGGTGGGGTGGATTCTTTTTAACATTTTTTTTTTATAAAAAAGTTTTTAATAAACGAAAAAGCTTTCAAGAAAAAATACATAAAAATTAATTTGAAATACAATTTTTGTATTTTGTTTTCTTTTTATCGACTTGTATTTATCGATTACTTTTAAGTATTAAGTGCCATCTCTGTTGTGTTTATTGTTATTTCAAAAACAAATTCTATGAAGGAGATGAAGTGAAAAATCACGAATTATATTTTAAATATAAAATCAATTAATTCTATAAATTCTTTTAAAATCTCAATTTCACTCTCCATTTTGCCTACATTGTTTTTATTTATAACAATATTATCACAACATTTGATCCAAAAGAATTATATGACACTTAAGACACATTGCATGTAACTTGAATTTAGAAATGCATAGAATGCATAACAAGTATCGTACTTATCTTAATTAGTGAATTCATACACTCATATATTTATTCTGATGACGTCTTCTATAAACGGCAAAATGCGGAATGACATTGATATTGATTTATTTATTCATAAGTAATAAAATTTTATTGCATATTTCGAATTTTAAAAACGTTTGAGAAAATAAAGCCTTTTAACAACTAACTTTCGGCCCGTGTAGTTTACAAAATCCATATAATAAAATAGTGTGAATGCACATTTAATATTTAAAGATGTCTTTATGGCAATATTTGAAATTTCATTTCAAATTTTATTGAGCATAAAATTGCTACAAATGTTTTCACAAATTTCATCATAATTTGTCTTTTCTGTCTAATCGCTCGTTTTCCTTTTAAAATTGTAAAATATTCATATTAATGGCCATCTCGTTTATAATAATTTAAACACTAAAAACAAATAAATGTGAAATACTTTCTTAAATAAATACAAAAATTATTAAATGTTTGGGAAATAACTACAGTACATACTTTCATGTATTCTTCATAGAAACACTACGAGTATATGATGCATATTCATTTATAACTTTCTATACATTTGTTATCATGAATTATTAATATTCTTATGAATTTTACAAAAAGAATTTCTCTCGTTTACTTGTACTTCTCTCCATTGCTTGCAATTTAAATTGAAACTTTCGTTTTGCAAATTTATTACAAATATCTTCTTTATAATGTTTTTTGTTAAATGAATTGAATGCCTGCCTGCCTGCCTTTCTGTCCATATACTTGCAAAGACATATCTACTGTATATGTATGTTTGTATATGTGTATGTTCATCCTTTGTTGGCTACTATTGTTATATTAAAATGTTCGTTATTATTTAAATATGCATTCATATTTTAATTTTTATCTTGTTCTTAAAGAAGGCCAAATAAATTATTTAAAAGCTAATGTTGGCATTAGAATTACTTATAAGTGTGAGTATAGGATTTGCTCCATGCAAATCAATTTCAAATTTTCTACTCGTAATTGTATTTTCATGTTGCATTTTGTAAACTTGTGGAAACATTTCTCTAAAATAATTTGTAAATGGAAAATACAATTTAATGATTTTTATTTAATTTGTTGCTTTTAAAATAATACGTTTTGAAGTGGAGAAATTCATTGAAAGAAGGCTAAATAGCTTAAATTTTATAGAATTTTTTGCCACAATTAAGGAATTTTATTAAAAAAAGGAGATAAGAAAAGATGATGCTGTTGTTCCAACTTAATATAAAACATTCCTTTGACCTCGATTTTATTTGTTGATAAAGCTTTATTCCATACGTCCTATTGCTATTTGTACAATATGACCTAAAGAAACTATATCCTAAACTTAACGCAAGATTTCAATAACATATAAGAGATAGTTTTTAGTTTTTCATTTTTATTATTGATTCAAAAAGTGCAAAAAATAGGGTTATTTATGGAATAATATTACTGGCACATACGCACTCTTTTGTAGAAATTTTAATCTACCTTTCTGAGTAATATTGACTTAATTTTGCTATTACAACGTTTAGTTTCCTCTTGTAGTGCATGTGTGATTGTTGCCATAGACATAAAAAGAAATCAAATGGTGTTAAATCACATAATCTGACACCGAAACGGAAAAGTACATGATCCTTGGCACCGTTTTCATAACGAGATATCGAGCAACAATAACACTGTCTGCTTGACCAACCTCATTTTTTGCCATTACACACTGCTTTGATATTGACCGGTGTGTTTAGGATCTCTAACTTTTTCAGTGTTTCTAAATTTTTCTATAATTTTTTATTTGGGGGGTGCGTGGTATAGTGTTTAAAGCGTTCGCCCAAAAACTCAAACGGCCCAGTTTCAAATCCCAGCAAAGGTGAAAAATTAAAAACTTAGTATGAGGTTTTTTTAAAATCATAATAAAAAAAAATAAGAGGTTCCCTCCCCTCCAAAAAGTCCATCAACAATTCCACTTTAACCATCGACAACAAAACGAAAAATCAGAAGACAAGCGCCACCTATTAATAAGTAGCAGATAACAGCTAAACCTACTTAGCGAATACACTCACCATAGAATCAACATACAACGATGAGACAATTGCTATTAATCATTTAAAGTTGAAGGTATAACACTGGCTTTTGAATGCTCAATTCACAGCAATTTGTCTCAATATAAATATAATATAAAAAAATATATACTGTCCTTTCCAAAAATTCCATTACAATGTACAGCATCAGTAGGGGTTTACCACTGAGTATTGGTCTCAATAAAAAAAAACCCGCTAAACTTTGATTATTTTTAAAATATTGTTCAATAACGTTACTGAACTGTAAGCTGTCAAACTGTTCGTTTTTTAGAGTTTCGAACAAGTAGTGACAGTGGCCAATAAAGAACTTAGGGATACTCTTAAAATTGATGTATCTAATCAAGCAATTCGTATATGCCTCAAAGATAACGCAATGAAAGCAAAACTGAAGAAAGCGAGCCGCTCGTCTTAAATTTGCAAACGAACACGATGGTTAGAGGTTCTAAATGGACTAGGCTCTGATGACAGGGTTTAATCATGGTGTGATACAAAAACAGGTATCACATTGAATAACATTCAGTAGACAATGAAATATTGAGGAGGGGTTGCTTCCAAAGAAAAAATTATTAACCATCCTCAAAATTGAAAATATAATAAAAGCAGAGTATTGAATTAAAATTTTGAAAGATTACTATTTGCCTAGCCTGGAAGTTTTCACTTGTAAAGCGGGTGATACTCTTTTTATGCATGACAATGATCCCAAACATAAAGCTAAGGTGAACATTAAGTGGCTTAGGAGAATAATATTAAGTTTATGGATTTGCGTCCACAATTACGAGACCTCAATCCACTAGAAAATCTACAGAGTATCTTAAAAAAAAGTTATAACGAGAAGTTCAGATCCGAAAAATTTGGAAGAGCTTTCGACATAGGAACCAACCCAAATAATTTTACGAATTTTTATAAATAGCACACCAAAAAGGCTTCTGCTTGCCATCAAACTTAAAGTCGGTCATATTAAATGTGAAAATTACGTGTTTAATGCTCAATTTGAGCCAACGTTCACAGTGTAACAAAATTGTTCACAAAAGTATATGTACAGTATTCCCCGGATAATTGTCCCACTCTTAATTTCCTTTTACGCCTATTTACCTCAATTTCTAAATCCCTATATTTTTTCTTACCATTTTCAAATAAAATTCCACGGCTAATTAACTTTCGCTTAATTGCGTTATTTGCTTAATTACTTCAAATATATCTTCCCCAGAGAGAAATTTCACTTCTAATTCCCTCGTTTATTACCGAAAATAATTATTTTCTAAAAACTGCAGCTTAACTCAACTATGTTTATACATGTAGACATAAAATTTCCGTTAAATTTACTTACAACCTTGCAGTTAAAATCTACCAAGTTTATGTATAAGTATAAGTATAAAGTTACTTGCTTTCACATGTATTGACAGGCAATTCGTTTAAATGACTTCCACGCATAATTGCCCAAAAATTTTAAAATTTCTGTCTAGGCAATTATCCGTGGAATACTGTATTATTATCCTTATATTTTAAGAAAATAATTTCTGAGTTTAGTTTTGTATCACTTATTTTTAAGACTATATTTACTACATTATATATTAATAAAAACATTAATAAATTTTAGTTTTAAACAACTTTTATTGACATAAATTCTAAATTATAAGTTTTTATGAACAGTTGTGGAAGTCAGTGTATAAGTAAATCGAAGAAGAAAGCAAGTTACCAATTTAGTTTTAAAATAAGCAAAACGGCAACATGGATTATTAATGCCTGTTACACCAACTTTTGCATAAATGAACATCAAATTCAAAATAATTTATAATATTTTACATTAACATTAGTTTTTAAAGATATACTTAAATATTAACCAAAAAATGCAAAAACCCACACGATGATAATTTGTAATGTCATCAAAATAAAGTAAAAAAAGGAAAAAAAAGAACAAAAAAATCATTAAAAAAACACCTGTTTCACAGTCAGTTTCTCTGTCTATGCATTTATTTAAGCACCCACATTTATAAAAATACTTACCACAGCTCGGTACTTGATTTCACTGTAAAATAAAATATATATTCAGTTTAAATTCATACAGTTTTGTGGTCTAAGAAAAATATATTTTTTAAGTTGTACTTGCAAGCGTTAATGCATCCATCACATAATAATGATAAAAATATGTGTGTGTGCGAGCAGCAGAAATATTATTTGAAAATAAACAGAAATAATAAGAAAAAAACACAAAGTGTGTATATTTAAATGCAGCATCACACCTCAACCGGAATACTCGTATTTTTTTATCTCTTTTTTTTAATTTTTATTTCCTTGAATTATATATTTTCTGCAATATGAAGAATGAATGTCGTCGCTTTTGTTGCCATAACTACACTTGTAATTTTCGTAATTCATATGTCGTTGTTTGATGTTGTTGCCATTTTTGTTGCTGTAATCGTCGTCGTAATAAACAACTTGTTTGCGATATTGAATTCTTTTTTTTTAATTTGGTTGCTCCTTTTTCCATTTACGCTGTTTCATTTGTTTGTTTCAGCTAAAATATATTTTTTTTAAATATTTACACGGAATATTCGAGTTCATGTGTTTATACAAACCAACATGTAGTAGTATACACACACATTTATGTAAATATGTACACCAATACCCCGATTTGCGTCGCTTCAGTTTGCGTCGCTTCGAAGTTGCGTCTTTTTTTAAGTTTCTGGAATTTCAATGTTGCGTCGTTTTTGTTTCAGTTTGCGTCGCATGGCTTCGAAGTTGCGTCGTAAATGCTTCGATTTGCGTGGTTGATATGAAAATGTTTTTACAAAGTTAAAGCAAAAAAAGGGGATTTCCCGTTTAGTAGAAAGCAAATTTGCAGGTGTGCGTCGTTTACATGTTAAGCGTAGTTATTAGTTTCGAATTATATCAGTGGTCTTCATAATTGTTATATTTTTATTTTAATAAAATCTGTTATTCAAAAAATAATAAGAAAATATATTGATTTAAAAACCCTTTTTCTAAGGTAAAATGTTTAAAACCTGTATTGACTAAACGAAAATCAAATACGTAAACAATTGAAAATTCTGCTTCAGTTTGCGTCGTTTCGGTTTGCGTCTCATTTTTTCAGTCCCAATTAGCGACGCAAACCGGGGTATTGGTGTATTCTACTAACAATTTTTCTACAACTTTTTAAAAATATTTTTGTGAATTTTATGCTCAATTTTGGTGTTTACTTGTAAATGCCCTACTCACTGGCATAACTTTTGTTTGTTTTAATAAAAAATAAAAAGCTTCGAAACCGGGTGCCTGTAGATTTAAACCTAAAAAAATATGTTGAATTTAAAAATTTCAACAAATAGTTGAATTTGACAATTCTCAGTTCAAAAAGACTGGTGAGACTAACATTCAAATATAATTCCCATAATCGAATTCCAATAGATTGTGATTTAAATAACAATATAAAAATAGGAATATTCTAACATAATGAACTCTGATGACACCTTAGTAGCTGGGGTCGAAAACTAGTTCAGTTCTGCTAGTGTTGTACATATTCCTTAACGGATATTAATTCTCATAAAAATACCAGATCTTAAAACTATTAAAAATTATACAATATGTATAATATAGATCTAAAAAATATTCGAATTTAATATTTGAAAAAATTTACAATATGCTATATATTGATGTTTGCTTAAAGTCCGAAATCACATGTGTGCGATAAGTAAGCTCGAGATGCCCTTTTAGTTGTTCCTGCTTTTTGTATATCTTAAGAAAGGTTAAAGGTAAAGTTTCTGAATTGAGTCTGAAAGACACCATAGTCAATGCACCTAAAAATTGGAATTCAAAAACTAAATATTAATTTTTGTGTATTAGAAGAGTGGCTAAAGGTAAAGTTTCTGGATTTAGTCCGAATGAAAGCATAATCAATGCAAATCATCACTTAAAAATTGGTCGGAATTGAAGTAGTGAGCGTGATACAACCCAAACAAACTATATAGTAATTTTTTCGTATTTGTTGAACGGCTAAAGGTAAAGTTTCTGAACTTTGTCTGGACAACTTCACAATCAATGTATATTTTCATTCAGAGACTTACAAGTAGGCGTGGCACCTCCGTACAAACTAAATATTGATATTTCCATATCGTCGTGCGGGAGTTTATGTGCTCTATCCGCCATTTCATATATCTTGAGTTAATGATGCCACTTTAGGTTTTGGACTCGAAAATTTTTAAAATCTGCAATCCGTTTTCGGCTATATATCTCCGAAACTGGACGAGATATCCGAAAACGGACTGCAGACTTGAAAAATTTGTGGTCGAAAACTTAAAGTGGCATCATTAACTCGAGATATATAAAAAATATGAAATGGCGGATAGAGATATCTTAACAACGGTTGAAGGTAAAGTTTCTGAATTTAGTACGAATAACAGCATAGCCAATAAAAATCATCATTAAAAATTGGGCTGAATTGGACAAGTGAAAAAGCTTCTCAAATCGTTCGGAGTCGACTTTAAACTGTAGGTCCCGGTGCTAATGGATAAAAATGAATACACACAACATGAGAGCTGCGAGACGCTAGGCCGTCACCCTGACGTAGGGTTGCAGTGGCGAATTATGTATGTATGTATGTAACACAAGTAATTTAATTTTTGTATACTATATGAGCATGGCCGAATATTTTGCTATTTATCCGCTCAGCTCATAAAACAAAAGTTTATTATATTATAATATTGACATATAAAAACTAAAAGTAAATGAAGTACTGGCTTAAATTAATTATTAAAAAACAAATATTTTTTTTTTAATTATTGAAAAGATTTCTTTTATGATTGCTTGCAGCTAATCAAAAAATTCCATAATGTGCAGAGGTCTTAAGGCGTTTTATTGTACAGCATAAAGCATACGTACTTATATTAGAGTACATCAAACAGTGAATGGATTTCTTCTCCTAAGGCATTGGTTTTAATAACTGTCACTACCATAAGTGCAAAAAACTATATTGAGTTCTTACTGATATGCCTTTGTTTGATACTCGTATGCACTCAAATTCAAATATTTCTTTCAGCATTTAATAAAGAAAAAACTATTATTTAATTGCTATCAAATATCTATAACTTTTATTTTTATTAATTTTTAAAGCATATCGTTTTTGTAAATAAAATAAAAATAAAAAAATGGTAAAAGTCAATTTCTACTTGCGTTCATTGCATGTACTTAGGTCAGCAAAGAAAAATTGTATTTCTGTTACTTTTTAAAATACATACAAGTAGTTCGTAAAAAATATGTATATCTACGTACATATGTATGTAATAGTAATAAATTAGCATATTTTAAGGAGGGTTTTATTTATTATTTTCTTCCATTGTAAAATAAAATTAATTATTTTAATGTAATTAATCCATTAATAATTGAAAAATATACTTGAACGCAAAGTGTCATCCACTACAAGCTAAAAAAATTTTAAAGTTGATTTGCTTAATAGAAAGTATTTTATTAACGGATAAAACTCTGAAATGATATAAAATGAGTATGAACTTTACAGTAGAATCTCGTAAAAGTTAACCGAAATTTTCCATTTTTTTACATGCGGTCGCCGTAGTCTAGTATGTTGTGGGTTGTCTTACTAAGACGACAGCTCCGGGTTTAAAACTCAGCTCTGACATTTTGAAAGGAAGAAATATGAAAAAAAGTATTTCTTTCGGCGATCACCTCTTGGCAGTCTTCTAGCAAAAGCTTTGATATTAACTGATTGCACAGTTTTTCAAGTCGTCGTTCAGATTTGGCTTTGAACTGTAGGTCCCGGTACTCATGGAAAAAAAATTACGCACACAATATGGGTGGTGTGAGAAGCTATGCCGTAACTTTGAAAAAGGGTTGTAATGGTCAGTTATGTATGAGTGTATGTATGAAAAATAAAAATCTAAAGACAACTCACTCACTGAGTGTTAAAATACAAACCTCCACGGCTTTATTGGAAGATATCGTCGCAAGAATTAAAGAACGCTGTAACTGACAAAAAATCGAAAATACGTTTTTTGCATAATTTTTATCACAAAAAATGGCTCTGGTGAACATTTAAGATTTCATCAGTTACAGCGTTCTTTAATTCCATCGACGATATGCACTCTTTCGTCGAAAGTTTTCATGTTCTTTTTGCATAATTCGTAGTGCGGGAGTTTATGTGCTCTATCCGCCATTTTATATATATCGAGTTAATGATGCCACTTTAAGTTTTTGAGACCAAAATTTCTAAAATCTGCAATCCGTTTTCAGCTATTTATCTCCGAAACTGGACGAGATATCCCAAAACGGATTGCAGACATGAAAATTCTCCTGTCGAAAACCTAAAGGGGCATCATTAACTCGAGATATATAAAAAATATGAAATGGCGGATAGAGCCACGGTCGTTGCTGCAGCATTTAATTAAATTAATTACTGCACTTTAGATTTTCCAAAAGAAGAGTACTGGTCACTGAAACGAGAGTGTACACGACCAGGAAATTTTCACGCAGTATGTATGTATATGAATTAATTAATTGGCATATGGGTCCGTCTTGTTAAAACCATGTATTTGCCACATAAATACCATCCAATATTGTCAGAAAGAATTGTGTTATCATGTTTTTATTATTTATTATTTTTATTTACTATCATTATTTCAAGTTAAAAATATAAAAATTTTAATATGTATACATAGTTTGAGATTTTACTAGTAAGTATTGCAACAAATAAAAGCTTATTCTAGGTTGAACTTAAAATACATATAAAGATATTTATCGCACATTAAAGGAAAAAGATAGCAAAAAACCTTATTGAAATTTGAAGAAGTTTTTATATCTACCCTTCAGATGAACTTGAGGAAGCTGGTGATACTACAAATTTCTTACTAATGAATAACTTGAAAACCTGTTGCGATTTTCAAAGCTTTGTGTCATATTATTGATTACAGCCGTAAGTGTTATCATATCGCGATATCGAGCAACAGTAAAAGTTGCTGTTTCACCAGCCTCATTTGCGAAAAAGTATGGTACAGTAATGCCTCCTGCTGAATACTCCCACCATGCAGTGACTTTTTCGTGATGCATTGGATCTCATACCAAATTCAACAATTATGTTTGTTTACCTACCCAGAAATTGGCCTTATGAATAAAAGATAAGTTTTCAATTAAAACTTTTTTATGTTGACCGAATGATATGCCCCTCTTGATAAAACAATTTTATTCGTTGCCAGTGTTTTTAAATGCACGGTGATTTGGCAAAACAGACGGAATAAATAACAACTAATTTGACAGATATAGCTTTAACAAGAGGGCTGCTACCAACTGTCAAAATTCGGAAGTCCCTGTTGTAGGACGCTATATAACTGTCATAAAACTAAACTAGCAGTACAGCATGATAGTTGAATAAGTACTTTATATATTCCCAGAATCTGCAAAATAGTTACCCTACCAGGTGTGTTTAGTATCAGTCCATATTAGGCTTTCTCCGTATGTACCAAAAGCTACAATACCGTTTTGTTTCAAACTAACACTTTATTCTATATATTTGATGCTTCTTTGATAATGATTACCCTCTGTAGGGTACATTGTAATGTTTTTGACTGAATACTGCATATCATGATGAACATTAAATGTCAAAAGTTTTGTTGTTTTTTTATTTATATGACATGCTGATGTAATTTATTCTATATAAGTATGTGAGTGCGTGTGTATATGTTTTTATGCTGCATGTAATCAGTAATGTAACTCAAATAAACATATACAACTCTTGAGTTTTAAGAAGTAGACAAAGTATTAAATTTGAGATAGAAAAGAAAAAAAATATGCTATAGAACAACATCAACAAGAACACACTAAGCTACACTCAAAAGTCTTAAAGTTAAAAATAGATGGATTTGAGTTCTCAACTTAAGGTGAAAAGAGAAAAAATATTGTTTTTTTTTTCCATTTTCATATTTTAATCCCTGGTTAAACGCACATAATTTAAGAACAAAACCCAGCAACTTTACCGTTGTTGAAAAAGGTCTTCTTCGTCTTCTTACACATGTGTTGAGGCAAGTTTTGTGGCAGATTTAAAGGGATTACGTGTAAACGTGTCAGTGAAAGTGTACGAGGTAAAAAATTTTATATGTAAAATACGTTAAAAAAAAGAAAAAAAAAAAAAAAAACTACAACAATAGCTTGTTGCTGCTGCAGTATTTTACCTTTACCTCTTTATACATACACATACACATACACATATTTCTCTATGTCTGTATACATTCAAACAGATACATTTTTTTTGGTAGGGATCCAACCATAAGAACCTAAAAATTTTCCCCAAAAAAAAAAAAAAATATTTACATATAAAATTGTTACAAAATATTCTGTTGTACTTGTATTTTGTTATTGTGTTTTCCCATTTATTTGATTGATGTTCCAAATGTTGTTTATACGGGTGATGTTTTTTGTATTCTTGTCTTGCGTATGCTGGTGCTGATGCCTGTTTCCTAGTGATGTTGCAACATTTACTGTGATGATAACAGTTTGTTTGTAAATGTATTATTTGTGAATGCATTTACCGGGATACGGTTAGTTGATGGCATTAGGAAATTAAGTGAAAGACAAACAAAAATACTGACAGTTTTTGGTTTACTTTAATGCTCAAAGTCATCTCCTATGTATGGATGGAGTGTATCTCCTGTTGCCTATTGCGGATAGTTTTCTATGTTCTGTCTTATATCCATAACACTTTGTTAATTTGTTAGGCACGCAAGAGGAGACAAGAGTTACAAATACTTCATGGATATATTATTTACATACCGAGTTTCCATTTACACTCTAAGAAATATTTTAATATTTAAATAAACACCCCTTTTTGTGTTAATTTATGTTGAACTATGTGATGTGTCAGTGCTATATTAAAAGATACAGATTTAATTCATCAACAAAAAGTTTTAAAGTCAAACAAAATTTTTTTTTTAATTGTTTATGGAAGGAAAACATTTAACTTTTGTCAAAAATTTTATTTACCTTTCTGCTAAGTGACTTTGATGTTTAAAATTGGTTTCATTTTGAATAATAATTGTTTAGGTTTAGAAGTGATTTTCTTAACACATGCATTAGACTTGGCGCTGAAATTCATTTATTGAAAAGCTACTTTTGTACAATAATATTCAAGTACATATGTTTTTAGGCTATACAAAATTCTTACAAATGTAATTAAAAGAGTCAGAAAGCATGAAAATTTGATGAGATTCAATTAATATGCTTACACACAATATAAGATCAGATCAATATAAGAATTTACTCATTTAAAAGTTTAACTGGCATACTGGTTTGAGCGCTCGCATATAAATCAAGACTGCCCAGGTTCAGACCCCAGCAAAGGTGAAAAATTGAAGAATAACAATTTGCGGTTCTTCTAGATTTTAATTGAAAAGTAAGAGTTTCCCCCCTCTCTAAGAAGTGCATCCCAAGAAAAACACCCCCTGACATTCCGCTCTTTTCCACCGGCGAATGATCAGGAGAAAAAGCGCCACCTACTGGGAAGATAACAGCTACCAGTTCAGAGTCTACATGCAGCGCCAGATGGGGATCACTCAAGGGTAAAGATATAATACCTATCGAAACTAAATTCCAATATAATGCACGCCTAAGTAGGAGTTTACACAAAAAGTTGATCCATTTCCATATACAATCTTAGATTTACAGCCGAATCAAAAATGATTTCCAAAGAAATTTCCCATTCGGAAAATCATTAATAATGAATACAAAAATTTTTCGAAAATTCGTAAATTTTTCGAATTCGTAAGATTTTCGATTCAAATCAAAATACAAAGTAACCCCCAGAAGACAAATGGTTTAAGACGTTCGTCTTTTATATGTGAAACAATAAAAAAACACCCAAAATTTGTCATTGTTTTTCATATAAAACGAAGTACGTCATAAACCCTTCGTCTTCTACGAACAGGCTGTTAAGAATTAAACCCTATACGTCGACTGTAACTTACTACCCTTGACATTTATTGCTTTAATTTTATCTTTTATATGAATGCTACTCTTAAGTTCTTAGCGTAAGTCTATTCCGCTCTCGTGAAAACATTTTACTGAAGAAAATTTACGTACATACATAAAAACATAATTGGCCTTTACAGCCTACAGTTTAATGTCGACTTTGAACAACAGACTTGAGAAGCTTGTAGGTAGTCGCCGAAAGAAATACATCAAGATGTCAGAGCCGGGGCTTGAACCAGAGCTCTCGTCTTAGTAAGCCAACACACTAACCCCTAGACCACGGCGACTACTGAAGAAAATTTAGTTACTGTAATAATGTTGAGGGCATCGTTTTTGATATTCAAGTACATATATTTAGGACTAAACTAATAGCGTTTTCTTTTCTGGAAAAAAAATGTAAAATTTTATTTGCCTTTTGAAATTTTGAGTTCTTTTTTAAAAACAATGTAACATAAAAAAGGGGTTGCGTGTTCTTTTTTTTTAGAAAAATTGCCATCATTAAGTGTAAAAATTCAACTTTTCTCGCCCTCAAAAAAATCACAGGGTGAAGATAATGCACTGAGATACAGCTGTCATTTTTAAAAATTTTTTTATTTGACATTTTTCATAAGCTTTCATTCAAATTTAAAATATTTAAATCTTTGTGATTTATTTTTTTTTATTTTTTTACATATTGTAACAACAGGTCGAGTATTTATTATTTTTTCTTTTTTAGCATAAAACTGCGTGGAATTTAATGGGGTAAGAGCAATGCTTTTAAATTGTCACTTTTTTAAGGACAATATTTTTTTCCAGAAAAGAAAATGCCATAAGGCAAATTATTTTTAAAAAAAATTCTTACATAAAGACAGAATATGCCGACTTTTGAAGTTCTGCAGTTTTTTTTTATCGCTTTGCTTCAACTTCGGAATCAACTTGAAGTGAAAGTCAGTCAAACAAACAACTATCGAATCAGCAAAAACTATTGAAGTTCTGCAGTTTTTGCTGTTGCTTTAACTGCGACTGGTTGATTTTTAAGAAGCATTAGAAAGGCAGAAAAAAATAAATTAAATATTTTAGAATTTTTCCAAGGCTGGAAAGATACAATAAACTGGATTTCATATTATTATTCACTTGATTTTAATAATATTTAAAAGTAGGAAGCGCGCTTATGAATAACCCGATTGGATTGGACTTTAAAACAAAAACCTTTCAGCTTTCGATTAGGGGTGGGTCACTCTGCGTTGCAAGCCTTCCAAACAAGCAAACGTAGCATACTTATGTGCGGACATTTTGTTATTATTTGACATTATTCGTGATATTTACAATTACAACTCTTGCAAGAGCGTATACAACGATGAGTGATTACCGCTATTATTTCTAAAAGAAGTGTTACAATTTTTTTTTTTTAATATAATATGAAATGTATGCTTTTGTGGATAAGCATATCTCTATGGCCATTTCGTCTCTGCTTAAGAGACTAGTTAGGAGACTTTCTCCCGAAGGTGTTATTCAAAACTATAAATACTTATGTTAAAATAGTTATAGACTGAATGCGAATCATATCCCATTTAGTATATAAAAACCAAACAAAAGCATTTACACTTCAATACATTTCTATTTTTCAAAAAATTCAAATTTTATTTCTCTGTTCTACCACAGCAAGCCATCCAGCGGTCGGCATACATTTCATATTATATTGAATGTATTTGCCAATAAGGCGAAAATATTTTTTGTTTTCTTTTTTTTTAATTTAAAATAAAATGTAAAATAAAAAATGTTTCTATAATTTCTATTTTTTAATACTTAAACAAAATTGTTTTTATTATCAAATATTGCAACGAATCATTAGGGGAATTGAGCAATTGCTTTGAATTTTCAAATAGATTTGATAATCAATTTTTAAGAACCAATTATTTTTTATTTTTTCTGTACAATTTATACCACAATTTAAAGTAATAAGCGGAAATAAAATATAAATAAATAAACTAAAAGCTTAAAACAATTTAACCCTTCCCAATTTGAAAAGGTCACAAATGTAATAACACAGAGAGAGAGAGAGAGAGAGATTGAGAGAGAGAGAGATAGGGATAGAGAGAATAAAAAATAACTAAAAAATCGATTTCAAATATTATATCCTTTTAACTTTCAATTTCTTTATAAGTAGTTTAACCTTTTTTTTAACAAACTCCAACCATGAGCTCAATATAACGCCCGTTTGATTTGTTGCCAACAACCTTTAAACTTCAAGGAAATAGAAGAAAAATATTAAAAAAAAACAATCTAAACACGCACTTTAACTAAATGAAAAGCCAGCTGGTTTGATAAAAAAAATTAGTTGGCCTGTTAGTAGACTGAGAAAATTGTTATGAAACACTTTTACAAACGTTAACAATTTGTGAATATTACGTGGGAAATTGCAAATAAACTAAAAATCAATTGCCATTAGACACGCATCTAATCGGCTAAAGTATCATAATAATTTTCTGTTTTTTCTTTTTGTCTGAACCTTTCACCACCCCAATGATTATAAGTTAAAAATTATGAAAAACAAGACAAAACAAAAATATTCTACAATGCAGGAATTATTTCGAGAAATTAAAAAAAAGTGAACTCTAAACACCACACAAAACGAACCAAAATCAGATTAACGAGTAGTTACATTTACTTTTTTTGTTTTCTATAAAAAAGGTACATTGTTCAGAGGAGGTAGTACTTAATTCTAATCCTATGGTTGTTCAACACCCCAGCGTTTAGTATTAGTCTTCCATATACTCTTCTGTATGTGTATTGTAGAGTGCTCATATATTTAATGAGATTTTTTTGTATAAAAAAGGAGATAACAAGTCATGAAATGATTTCATATAAATATTACGCATTTTATATAACATTTACGTTTAACACGAGTGTTACAATTTTGTCTAGATTTAATCAAACAATTTTCTGAAATGTATATCCACATGATCACACACTTTATTATAATAATTATGGTTTTGAAAAACCATTATTATTATCCTTTTTTTTTCTTTTTAATCACCAATACATAAATTATACTCGTATTATAAAGAGTAACAGTTCGTTCCTTCGACCATCCCTTGTTGAAAATGTTGCCTTTTTGTAAAAGACACGCATATGTGAAGATACAATCTTTAACGCAGTTTTACCATTTACTGTCAATTTTGTTTTTTTTTATGTTTTAAAAAAGTTCAATAAAATTGTATCTGTTATTTTGTGGGTTTATTTTTTAATTTTAACACATCTGTCATAATTATTAAGGCGTAAATAATTTTAAGAAAATTATATTTTTATTATGTTTTTATGACCAAAAAAATTCTCAATTTAAATTGTTTAAACTTCAGGAACTGTTTGGTAATTACTTCAAGAAAAAAAAAAATCGCTTGAATTTTCAATTATGTTTTCTTTGGACGCGATACATGCTGTGTAAATTTTTTCCTGTATTTCTCAATTACGCCAAATAACTAATATTTAATCATTACCCTTTACTTACTATATAATTACTAGAGTATACAAGGTGGCGTAAAATTCATCACCATATCAGTAAATTCTATCCATTTATGCTCTGACATTTGTAAATTAAGGAAAACACAATGTAATCGTCAATAAGACGTGAAACGCTATACCCTTTAAGGAAATGAAATATTTGCTTCGAATTTTTTTTTTCTGTCCGTTATAATTTGTCGGTAGCACTGGTGCAGGATAAATTTAGGCGCATATATTCCGATCTTCCGATACCAACTCAACAAACATTATGTCGTTTAAGTTCTCGCCTAGTAGAGTTTGAGACAACATGAGATGTTGTGGCTAAGGAGCAATTGGGCGTTAAACAAGTTTTGGCAGAGAATTTTGATAAAAGTCTTGAAAATCTAGTGTCTGCAAAATGTTAACCATACATACATAATTGTCCTTTAAAACCCTATTGCAGAGTTACGGCCTAGCTTATCGCAGCACCCATGTTATGTGTGTCAATTTTTATCCATGAGTACCGGGATCTACAGTTTAAAGTCGATTCTCGAAGCTTTTGCCAGAAGACTGCTAAGAGGTAGTCGCCGAAAGAAATATTTTCTTCATATTTTTTTTTTTTCTTCAAGATGTCAGAGCTGAGGTTTGAACCTGAGTTAGCGTCTTAACAACCCAACACTTTAACCACGGCGACTACAAAATGTTAACCAAGAAATATTGTAAATAAGCATTCCCTTAAGAATGACATTTTTCCATAAAATGTGAGCGTTGCTTAAAAAACGAAATTTTGGTACTACACTGTACACACAGCTTGCTAGTTACCATCTCGATCTAATGCGAACTATAACGGAAACTGTGGCGCTGATAATTCTTTCTCCTAAGTAAGACGCTACCGCTTTTGTCATCTCACGTAGTTTCGTTATCTGAATATAAATATTTGTTTTTCTTTCTTAATTCATACTGCTGTCAGTAGTATGAATTAGTTTTAAAATCAAAACTACATTTTGATTTTTCATACTGCAGCGTCTCTTTGACAAACAAAGTAAATCGTTAATCGTAAAAAATTTGATAGAATAACTAAATGACAGTTAAAAATTGATTGATTTGTATTTTAATTATTCTAAATAGAATTTTACTGAATGTTTTCTTCATAACTGTAAAATCTTCTATTTTTTTTCTTTCTAGGTAAGTTTCTATTGGATCCGTGGGTTTTTTTTTCAAAAATCATTTAAGGGTAAGATAATTTAAACTAGAAAATAAAGCTCAATTTTTAATAATTTTTTTTAAATTAATTTTTAGCTTAATATTTTAAATGTCAAAAATTCTTTTATTGTGCATTTAAAATTTTAAATTTAAAAATGCAAGAAAACAAAAACGGTTTAAAGTTTTGCCAAATTTACTTTTGGTTGTGAAGTACAATGGTTCTGTTTAGAAATGGAATATTATTTTATTCATACGGCTGCCGCGTCTGGTCTCACAATACACCATTAAGTCTGACCAATTTTCGAAAAATGTTAATTTTTTGTGTAAAATGTTCATTTCTTGAGAACGATGACGAGTTGACGTTGATGAGTTCTCACGCACACTCTCAGCTATAGCTTCGCTATTTTCGGATGTACGCACTGTACGAGCATGCTCACATCTTGGTGCACCAACAATTAACTCACGAAGAACAAACTGAAGCAATAAACTTTCGAATACCAGGCACTACTGGTTCTTCTGTGCGACCATTTTTAACGACATTTTCCGACCAATTGCGTAAATCGATGCATTCCTTTCAGTGAAGATAATATACTGAATTTTGTGAGAGAATAGTACGACATAAATGTTGTCCGTTTCGAATTATCCGTTTGTTCAAATTTAAATCGAGAGATAGCTCACCCGATATCATGTTTACGTGCACGTGTATGCAACACTGTGCAAAAAAAAGGTTGTATAAGAAAGATCACATTGATGGTTTATATTAAAACATAAAATTTATTTTATGAGCACATTGTTATATGTTGATGTTGATTGGCCTCCACGGTCGATATCTATAAAGCATAGTTCATGGAAACAAACCAGAAATCCTGGATCAACTCAAAAGAAAAATAATCGTGATGAAATTAATGAAATGAAAGGGCTCGCATTGTGCAGCTAACAGAGGCGGACATTTATTTGATACCGTATTCTATACATAATTACATACATAACATAACTGGCCTTTACAACCCTCTGTCAGGATTACGGCCTAGCTTCTCGCAGCACTCATGTTGTGTGTGTAAATTTTTATCCATGAGTACCGGGACCTACAGTTTAATGTCGACTCCGAACGACAGACTTGAGAAGCTTGTTCATGGCAATTAGTTACTCTCAGAGCTTTTGCCAGAAGACTGCCCACGTCTTAGTAAGCCAACACACTAACCACTAGACCACGGCGACTACTATACATAATTGCTAACATTAAATTAAACATTTATCAATATAAGATCCATTCCCTTTTACTTAATCAAAAATTATAAACAAACAAAGTCGTATACCTCTTTGGCGGACACTCTGTAATTCCTAACTGGAGCTCCACATTGAACAATGAAAAGTAGAACAAACCTGGACGTTTGCCCTAAAAAAGAAAACGCATAACCAAGTATCAAACCTTCATTTAAAACTTAATTTTTGTATTACATATTTGGTATCATCATCACAGACATCCGTTTATAATTGCTAATTGAACGCATTAATGATCATTTAACCACTTTTAAATGCTGTTTAGTAACGGCCAGAAAAAGTTCGTTTCAATTATTTAATTTTGACAATACAAGAGCGCTCTTGTCTTTTGATAGTTTGTAAGCGCATAAATAACAATTTTATATTTATCAATTTTAATTGTTTAAATTTTTGAAGCAAAAGAAAAATTGAGTTAAAAAACAACCGATATAATAAAAAATAAAATATTGTTTTCTTAAAAGAGAAGAAAAAAAACTTAATTTGATAAATTATGTATGTATATCATGTCGATGATAAACGATATTGTTAAAAAGATTTCAATCCACTTTAATATCGTTATGCTAATCAGTGAAGTGGAAATTGGAAAAAAAAAAGAATTTTTTGTTAAGAAATATGTTCAACAAAATTTTCTTTCTTTCTTAAAATTTTTACATCCGTTCTTAAAAAAAATAATTTTCTTCTTGTGATGAACTAATTTGTTTACACAACATTATTTATTCATCGATTTTGCATTATATTTTTTCAACCATTTAATTGAAACATAAAAAAACAACACAAAAAAAGTATTGCTTCTTAAAAGTATTGAAACGCAACTTTAACTTTTGAAAACTCATTTATTGTAATCGTTGGCTATAAAATATACAAAATTATTATTTCTTTTTTGCTAATAAAATATTTACATCATTTAAAAGAAATAATTTTTGTTTTTGTATTGTTTCTTAAATAAATATCAATTTTGAGAAAATTGTGTCTAGAGTCTAGACTGAATGTATAACACAAATAATAAAGTTTGTTACACAGTAAATACGTACGTACGTACAGAACTGTTTAAAGGTTTTTTTATGTACGTTTCCAACATGTAAATGTGAAAAATATCACAGTGACTGTTTAAGATTTTTATGTTTTCATATAATCTTTATAAACGACAAATTATTCACGCAGAAAATAATATAGAAAAACTAAAACCTCGTACAAGCAAAAACTAATAAAAGTTTTTGACTACGATTTGTGTTTGTGACAAATAAAACCAAAACAAATTTCAAAAATCACTAAAAAAAATTAACAAGAGGTGTCTTGAAAGCACCCTCCATTGCAATACAATTATTTGTTCAACTCTTAATCAAATCAAAGCAAAAAATTAAAAAAAAAAATACAACAATCTGCACCGAAATTTTACTGATTATGGAAAGTAAAAAGAAACAGTGATGAGCTGACAATAATGTGGACACTAAAAAGAACAAATCTTCTCTTCTTTTGTTTATTTATATACGCCGACTTACATCTAACAAATCAAACCAGGTTGTGGTTTTAACTTCGGCTTGCCGCATTTACACATCCCCTACCATATACATATTTCAAGTCGAAACAGCTTAGTGAGCATATCTTTGCTATTATTTTTAGTATTTACTGTAAACGTGGAAGACTTTACTAATAGACGATGCACAGGGTAAATCGGATCCCTCACTAACTGAAAGAATAGAGAAAACCCAAGTCCTGTTTCGATAAATGTCAGCAATAGTTTTTGAGCACATGGTGCCATATCAACTTAATTTTTATTATATTTTTTATTTATTTTGTTTTTGCTTTTAATGGCACCAATTTTTTTTTGTTTTATTTATTTATTTTTTTTATTTTGTAAAAGTTCCGAAAGTCGAAAGACTAAACAACTTTATTTTCTGATATAAATAAGTGACTTTTTACTCTATTTCTTTTAAAAACTTTTTTACTAAAAACATTTTGTGAATTTTAAAATGGAAATAAAAGAGCTTGAATTAATTAAATATTCGTTTCTTTGTTTGTTGTCAATAAAACACACATTTTTAGAAAAAAAAATCATAAAATTTTTAGAACACGTTAAAAGTCCAAAGAAGTCCATCTTCAAGAAACCGCTCTCTGATATTTCCAATCAGTTCCACCAGAAACCAATGATCAGGAGTACAGCGCCACCTTCTGGGAAGATAACAGATAATCTACTGGCCTTTAAGTTGTCAAATTGACAGCCAGTTGTCCCATTAAAAAAAGGCGCATAATCTACAAATATCTAAAAAAAAAAAAAATAAAACCGCGGTGCATGAGATCATTTATCAGAGTCAAATTTGCGTGAACATTGGCTGGTTAATATACAATATAATATATAGGATTTTAAAATATAAAGTTAATAAGTGGGGGGTGGCCTAGTACAGTTCGTTCGAAAGAAATGTTGACTGTGTTGTTCCGTACATGAATCAAAATGTTGACAAAAACTTGTTGCAGTTAGAAAAAATGTTGATATGTAGATTTCACATTTTTTTCGCAGCAAGAACAGAGTACTACTTTTGAAACATTTTTTCGCAAGCATTTCGTACGAAACATTTTTATATGCAATTTGACAGCTCTTCGTACGAAATGTTGAACTCAGTACCAGGCTTTATAGTAAAAAGGTAAATGTATTTATTGCAAACTAAGGCCATTAGTAGTATAAGTATATTTAAAATTTAGTACATTCTGTTTCCATTGATTTTGCAAACGTATATTTACTGGCTGTATTCTTTATTGTACGAATTATCACGCCACACACTGTGACTTAACTTGGAATATCGTTAGTTTTCTTATATAAAATATGACAACAAAACAGAGGTTTGTGACATTTGTATTTTAGAACGAAAGACTTTTAATTTTGATTTCCTATCCAAGTACCTAAATGTTACGAGTATACATACATATGTATGTATGTCACTACTTGTTCAATAGTAATGCTTATAAGATGTTCTTATTAAAAAAACTTCGCTAAAGTGGATTTTATATTTAAAATATCTCTAAAACTTTGCCTTGTACCAAGATATAAGCCGTCGAAAATCTCTTTTTTTATTTGTTTTTTGGAAAACATGTATGAGCGCCGAAATATTTACAGTTAAAAATTGTACTCACAACTCAATTTTATTCAATTTTCCTGTTAGCTAAAATCATGTAAAATTTGAATTCTTGCAATAAAACGCTAAATGAAGAAGTAACTTAACTATTGTAATATGTTTGATAGGTTCCTGCTTTATTACGTTAAAAAAATGTCGGTTGCACCTTTTGAAGCAACGCATGATTTGTAAACTTCGTTTCTCATAATTTGATTAGCATGAGTTTTTAGGCAGTTTTTTTGGAATCGTGCTTCATTACCATTTTCACATAATTTCTTACAATCTCACTAGGTTTGTAGCATGAAGGAAAAAAAGTTTGTAGTTTATTTTATAAGATAGTATGTAATAAAATTCCGTTATAAAAACAGTTATTTCAGTTTTTAAAAATTATAGCTATAAAATAGTATTTTAGAAAGTCCTTTAAAAATATAATAGTAAAGCGACAAAAAAATTAATCGAATCATAAAATCGTTAATAGACTAAGATAAGGCTAACACTTTGGAAATCAAACACATATAAATGTTTAATTTTTAAGGGCATAATATTATGAATTATATATAGCACTACCAAATAACGTTCAAAGGCCTAAATTTTGTATATTTTACTCTCAAGAGTCAAATAAATGTTTTTTACATTACTATCGAAAGAATAAACAGTCACAAAAAATTAAGGCGACAAATAAACTTCTGAATGGTTTTTGATTTTTGATTTATGTTATTCTTAAAAGCGAGAAAGCCATTAGATATTAAAAAACTCATAATGACCATTATATTAAATTTAACCTGCAAACGTTGAAAAAATGTTCGTTATTTGTAATTAGACAATGAAAAACTTGATTTCAATATATTTTAAAATAGTTTACTTCATTGTTATGCTTTTATGCGATTATAGATTTTGGTTTACAAAATGTATTGCCCCGATTTTTACTCTATCTACAGGGACGTCCATACAGTCCAGTTCCATATCTCCAGTTTTATACAAAAATTTACAGCTTGAGCATTCTATTTGCAGAAGGTTTAGGTTGTCGTCTACAGTACTAGTTTAAACAACTACCTTTTCACGCCGCAATTGACTATACATATATGCTTAATACAGTAACTTTTATAATACAGTGCACTAACGGTTTCGTGAACACCGTCTATCGTGAACACGCTTTTATTTACATTGACTACTCTGTAACGTGAATAAACTCAGAAAGCTCTATAACGTGAATCATTTTTTTATTGCATATGCCTCTGATATCACAATTAAAGTATTGTTTTACTAACTGTTATGGTGTGCTTAGCTTGCTAATGTTTCTTGTATTGATAGTACCATTGAAATCCATGACATTTGGCAAAAAAGCAAAAATTAAATCACGACCCTTATTTTCTCGTAATCTCGTTTTGTTTCACTTTTATATTTTAATAATTCAAATAACAAAATAATTGCACTTTCAAGCGTGTAAAACACAGCTTTGTATTGTAAAATTTTATACTTTTGTCATGAAATTCGACAATAGCTAAAGTGAACAATTTCGCTAACATAAACTCCCTTGGTTTTAATTAGTTCACGTTACCGCGAGTGCACTGTATATAGAGAATACTGAAAGTTTTTATGTGTATTCTTATGTAAAGTGCTTAACATGCTTCTGTTATTGTCGATTATAATGATTTTCTTCGTGTGTGTATGTGCATCATCTTAAAAGATGAAAGGTTAGCATTATACAAAACATTAAGTTACTTTTTAAGTCGTTACCTTTCTAGGAAATGGCCTTTTACTCGAAATTGTTAAAAAAAATAATGTTTGTTAAAAGAGCAGCAGTAAAAGGTTAAAACTTAGGAATTGTTTGCTTATGCATTAGACAATCAATAAATCCTCAGAAGAGGAACATGCAAAACCTTAGTTGGAAGAAGAATAGCAAATCGTCATTGAAATTCTTATGAAAAAAGGTTCCCTAAAAATATTTGACCAAATTTTATATTTCAAGATAAATAAAAATGCCAAGCCTATTAGAAATACATTTTTTATTAATCTATATCTGCATAACAATATAATATTTAATTTTATTCTAATTACGACCGGAATGTGTTTGATGTAGTTAAAATATACCATAGCCACTATTAACCACTAGTCTAGCAATCTTATTTGAAATATATCTTTACGTTTCATTTTTACATCAAACTTGCGTGGAAACGCAGAGTAATGATGAAAATAAATTTTATAAAAAATATAAAACATTTTATTTACTACCATTCCAACAACTACAAGCCCTTATAAAGGGGACACAATTAAGACATCTTAATTTTAGGTTGACTTCCCACTGAAATTAATCTTCTAAATAATGTCACATAATGAAGATTTATGATGATACGATAATGAAACTGCATCCGCGGCAAAACACTCGCGCATGCGTCTGGGCACTATCTTAATGGGCCACACAAACGTGCATTAAACCCACCACTGAAGATTAAATAGCAAATATCAATAAATTTTTCTTATCGCCTTTAAAACGTTAAACCACAAAATTCATAATTTTTAAAAACTCATTATATTCTTGAAACCCAGAAAATTTTATTTTTAGCTCAACAATTGGAAAATGACTAAAAAATATTTTCCCCAATGAGAGAAATTTTCTGTTTATATTAACAGAAAAAGAAAAACCAACCCTGTTATTTGAAATGCTTATTGTTCTGACGATGATTTGTGGTAAAAAGCCAACAATTTGATTTGTAAAGAAAAAATAAATTTTTTCCATAATCATACAGTGCACGCGCGCTAATGTGAACACCGCATTAAATGAACACCGCTTAATGTGAACAGGTTTTTTGCTTCATTGACTATTCTAAAATATGAATAATTGTAAAAATCCCTATAATTTGAACGGAATTTTATTTTTTTTAATATGAAATGTTAAAATTCTGTGTTTATTAGTTGCGGGATCCCCGTTTTAGGTGTACATGTGCATGTATTGTATGTACATATGTATATGTATGAGTAATTATGAACATATTAATATGTATAAATATATACAAATTTAATTATAATTTGATATAATTTTAAAAATATAAAAACTCATAAATATGTATTGATTTTTGTTTACAATATGGTATAATTCTGTTTTAAAATTGTCGGTCTTCGGAAATGTGAACAATTCGCAAATGTGAACAATTCGCAAATGTGAACAACGCCAGTTTTAATTAGTTCACATTAGCGAGCGTGCACTGTATATAATAAGAAATGATGAAAACTGCAATTTTTCATGCTTACCTACTTTTAAAGAAGATTAACTTTACAATTCACAAAAAATTTTGTACTTAATTTTTTATTATTATAATTAAAAAAAAAAATTGAATTTCCTTTGCATAATCGTGCCAAACAGTCATAAGATTATATTTCCATTATTATCTGTTTCATTGGGAAATGCATGCATAGCTTTTAACATTTGAGGTTTCGCAACAAAATACAAAACAAAAAATATTAAACAGGAAACATAATAACGTTTATGAGTAGAGCAGCGGAAAATACACTATTATTTTGAAAAAATTTTAAGTGGCTTGTAAAAACGCCCTTCTTCACATTTTCGGTTGCCTTAAGAATACTCCTTCAATTGCAAGTAAATTTGTGGTCTATGAGTGAGAATTTGTTTTTTTTTTTCTTCATTCGGCTGTAGACTATTATACGAGATAAAGCCGATTATATTTTACTGCTATAGCGCCAACATTACCATGACGTCCAATTGATTCAGTATTGATATTTGAACAGAGCCTCTTTGCAGGACAGAGTGTTTAGCGTTTTCAACTCATCTAGTCTCCCTGTATTTTTCAGTTAATCCTATCATAATAGCTTACGCATTTATAATCATATTTTGTAGAACATTTTCGCACTGTGGTCGGCAAACAAAACACATTGGCAACAAATTCAGAACTTGAGTTAACTTTAGGAAACCCTGTATTAACCTGATTTGATGTATACATGGCAGCAGAACTTTAAAGAAATTACTTTAGTGATTAGTGGCTTCGTTTAGTATATTTCATTTTACAAATAGCACTGAATTTGTTAACCAATACTTTTATTCGAAAGGTCTTCGACCAACCATTGTTGAAACTAAGTTAGAAAATAATCTATGAGAGTCTGCTTCTTCGTTTACTACTATAAAATATTATGTGGGAGGGGTCGTGCTATAGTTGTTAGATCGCTCGCACAGAAACTCAAACGACCGAGGTTTAATTCCAGCGAAAGACAAATATTATATATAAGGTTTTATTTAAGCTTTAGGTCGATTAAATAATTACAAAATAAAATTTACGGTTTTTCTAATTAAAATTTAAGATATAAGAGGTTCCCTCCCCGTCCAAGAAGTCCATCTTTAAGGAACTGCTCCCTGACATTTTTAGTCCAGTCCATCAAAAACGAATGATCAGGAGTATAGCGCCGCCATCTTCTAAAAAGATAACAGCTAACCTACTGAAAATGCTCGCCAGTCACATTTAACATCCACCGACAGATGGGGCAATTGCTGTTCATCACTCAAGGGTGAAGGTGTAACACTGCCCTTTGAGTGGTCAAATTGACTGCAACTTCTCTCATTAACAAAAAAAGCCGCAAAAAAAAAATCTCTCTATGTATCTTCAAATTCCAATGCAATGCACTGCACGAGTAGGGGACTAGCCTTGAATATTGGTCCTAAAAAAAAATTAATTAAAATGGGGCTGTACGACCGTTAAAGGCACAGTATTGATCGTTTTTCGCGTTTTGTCACAATAGAACCTATTTAGAAGAAGCAGATCACAGCTAAAACCTACTTAGCGGAGGAACTCACTATAACACAATCAACATGAAACAATGAGGCAATTGCTCTTGATCATTCAAGGCAATTTGTCTCATTCCTAAGGCGCTTAATAATAATATAAGAAAAAATATACATGTACTGTCCTTTCCAAAAAATTTCAATACAATGCAGAGCATCAGTTGGGGTTTATAGCTTATGAGTATTGGTCTCAAAAAATCTTGTATAAGACATATCTGGAATAGAAGAATGTTTTGCCAAGAAGACAAAGAAAGTTCCATTTAAAGGCAAAATCGCATCGGTTTTTTTGGGATGAATGTGGGATAATTTATTTTGGTTATCTTCAACAATGAAAAACCATCAAGAGTTGTGGGTTCAGCCCCCAGCTCTGCCATCTTGAAAAAAAATATGAAAAAATATGAAAGAGCTTCTTAAGTCTCTCGTTCGGAGTAGACTTTAAACTGTAGGTTCCAAGAGTCATGGCTAAACATTTACGCACAAAATTTGGGTGCTGCTGCAAGCTAGGCCGTAACCCTGGGACAGGGTTGTAAAGGCCAATTATATATGTTTGAGTGTATGTTTGAAACAAAGTATGTTAATTAAAGTTGAAATGAAAAGAACAAGAATTTCATTTAAAATCATAAACACAAACAACTTCCTGTATTGTTGTCGGTTGCACATTTTGATTTCGTATGTGATAAGAAACGTTTGTCCAATATTTGAGAAAAAGTTTATTTTTACTTCACAAAGCTAAATATATAAAATTGTTTGTATTTTCAATTTTATTTTTATCTTTGTAATTTCCATTTTCGCTCATTTAATACTTGAATATATTTTGCATTCCGAGGACTATATAATACTCGGATAAACTCGTTATTGTTATTTGAAGTTTTGCATTCATATTGTTTACGACATCGATATCATAAACTTTACTATTTTGCTAACTTTATTGCACTCAATCATATCAATAATATTTTATCAAAATAAATGAAACAAACAAACAAGAAAAAAATTTAAATTGATATTTTTATGAAGCAAAATATCAGAGAAAAATCAAATGCCATTATCTGCGTCATGCCTTTGTATTTTAAATAATTGATGAGCATTGTTTGTAGTGTCACTAGCAAGCACTGTTTTCGTACACACTTGAAATGCAATAATCGGAGCAATAGAGAAGAAAGATAATATTGGACAAATTGTAAAAAATGCCCACATTGTTATTGAAATATTTTTATAATAATTATTAACATGCCTTCATACACACATACTTATATAATAATAATCATATGCATATGGATTTTTTTTAACATACTGGTGCATATACAGATAACTTTTTGTAGCAAATACTGTAAGAGGCCAGTTGTCATAATCGTCATGAATGACGTTGCCGTTCGCAAAGTCACTGACGACATTTGTCGTTTAAAATTTCCTTAGCAGAAATTTTTTTCACGATATTTTGTGATCTTTTTCCTTAAAGTTTTCTATTATATAAAGAAATCGTCTTCTATATTTAGGTCCACGACAGATTGAGCGACAATGTCGGCCAAATTACCGCGCATAATTTTTTACGACTTTTTAAAAAAAAACCGTTTTTGATTTGTCATAGGTGGCCAGCATGTGTTATGCGAAGTGCTCTATTTTGACATGCAGACATCCTCGATGATCTCTTAAAGACATAATCAACTGGTGCTCTAGGCAAATAGTCGAGGAAGGGGGAAAAAGCGTGTGGATCTTTGAGTTTAGCTTACTAATCTGTTATCAGTACGAAAAAAGCAAAAGTCCTTTGAAATAGGAATTCTCTAACTCTATCAATCGGTGAAATTTCAAACAAAAGTTAATGGCTGGCGTTGTCGTAACTAAAAATGGTATTTTCGCATTTTCTGTGAAAATTTAAGCTTACTATAGCAAGTTTATTAGTATGCTATACGAGGGCTGTTAGAAAGTTTAGCCTGAAAATTAAAAAAAAATTATTATAACAATTATGTTTAAGCTCCTTAAGATAGTCGTTTATACTTATCATTGCATTTTCATTCGAGATAAAACGTTTGTCAGCAGGAAGTTTTTTTTTAAGATTTAGGAATTGTGTGTTGTACACCAGCGGTAAAGTTGATATTGAACGTAATTTCTATGAATTTTCAAATTCAATTGATCCAAACGGTTACAATAATATTCAGAATTTATTGTTTTGCTTTTTTAGAGATAGTCGATCAATAAAATACCTTTGAAATCTCAGAAAACCGTTGCCATGATCTTACCAGACGAGATAACTGTTTTGCTTTCTTTGGTCCATCAGCTTTAGTTAATTGCCTGAATTGTTTTTGCATCACAGGTGTGCAGTTATGAAGCGATGTTTAAAACCTTTTTTTTATTGAGACCAATACTCAGGAGTAATCCCCTACTGATGCTATGCATTAAATTAGAATTTTTTTTGGAAAGGACAGTATATTTTTTTTTTCTCTTATATTATTAATAATAATAATTTATTATTAAGCGCCTTAGGAATGAGACAAATTGCTGTAAATTGATCTAAAATCTTACAAAAAAAGAAATATGAAAAAATTATTTCTTTCGGCGACTACCTTTCAGCAGTTTTCAGGCAAAAGCTCTGGGAGTAATTGATTGCTATGAAAAAGCTTCTCAAATTTGTCATTCGGAGTCGACTTTATACTGTAGGTCCAGGTAAACATGGATAAAAATTCACACACACAAAATGAGCGCTGCGAGAAATTAGGCCGTAACCCTGACACAGGGTTGTAATGGCAAATTATGTATGTATGTATTGTCTTATCGTTGCGGGTTGATTGTGTGGTAAGTGCCTTCGCTAAGTAAGTTTTGCTGTCATCTTCTACTTCCCAATAGGTGGGGAGTAGTAATGCGTTACTGGTTTTATTGTAGTTTTAGTTAATTTTTACATTTTAGTAAAAGTTTCAAAATGCAGCAACAATTGATTTTCTAGAAAACTAAAGCAACAGTATAATTTGTTTTTATGTCGGTCCGCGCTACTGTTTTCTTGAAAACTTTTCTATGAAAAATGTTCTAAAACCGAGCTCCATATTGATTGACCTGTAATCCTTATTATTTAAGTCTTCGAAAAATATTTTGCAATTGTTACAGGTAGCTTGGTTCGTGTACTTCATTCTCAACAGAGACTCGTAACCATTACAATACACCGACTCTAATGCATTTCGCCAATCTTTGCCTGTTTTCTTTAATATTGATTGTTTATACAACTTTTCCAATTTAAAACTACGGAAAAAATTTTAAAGATAAATAAAAAATTAAAAGAAACTTTAGCAGAAAAAACTTTAGAAACACTTAAAAACAATTGTTTTTAATGAAAATAAAACTTTGTATTTAAATTAATGGCATTGATTTATTTTAAGTTTTAATTCTATTTCAACAGATTCGATGCTTTTTAAAATCCTTAAATATTCCAGTAGATATTGAACAGTTAAAAGTTCTCAAGTCTGGTATTAAAGAAATTCGTTGCACAATAAAAAAATAGAAACATCAATATTATTGCCACAAAAGAAAACAACAAGAAAATACAAACAACATTATGAACAACAATATCATCACCAGTGAAATCAGCAGCAACAATAGAATACCTTTTATTTTTGCTTTTGCGCTATATTAGCAAATATTTTTTAACTGTTCCTTTTTTGTTCTCAGAACTTACAACAAAAAAAAAAAAAACAAAGTTGTCCAACAAATGCTGCATCAACCATAAATACTCTTTATGGTGCATGCAACATTGGTTGCTATTTTTCTTGTTGTTGTATTGTTTTTTTTTTTCATGTAAGTGTGACTCTTATTTTAGTTGAAACTTTTGTTACACACATACTACATATAGACAAACTTGGGTTTCCTTGTACATTTGTGTGCGGTTTCTCTATATTTTTTATTTAAATTAGGGTGACCAATTTTGCATGTGAAAGATCTTCCGGTGGTATTTGGAGAAGTGTACAAAAGTTGAAAGTTATGTTTATTGATTTTCTGTCTTACTTTGTATACAAAATTTCGTGTTCAAGTAAATTTTTTTTTGATTGAGACCAATACTCAGGGGTAAACCCCTACTAAATGCTGTGCATTGTGTTGGAATTTTTGTGGAAAGGACAGTACATTATGACAACAAAACATATATTTTATTTTCTTATATTATTATCTTAATAGCACCTTAGGAAAGACAAATTGCTGTGAATTAATCATTCAAAGGCCAGTTTTATACATTCACCCTTGAATGATCAACAGCAATTGCCCCATCGTTGCATGTTAATTGCGGTGAGTGCCTTCGCTAAGTAAGTTTAGCTGTTATCTGCTACTTCCCAATAGGTGGCGCTTTTCTCTTGATCATTCGTTCTTCGTTGTCAAAGGTTAAGGTGGAATAGCTTGGAAAGTCAGGGAGCGGTTACTTTGTAGATGGACTTCTTGGAGGGTGCTTCCTCTTATTTTTAAATTATAATTTTGAAAAAACCGCAAACTAACTTTTTCATTTTTCACCTTTGCTGGGATTTGAACATGAGCCGTTGGAGTTTTTGTGCGAGCGCTCTAACCACTATACCACACACCCTTTTAAATTCTGTTTTTTGTTGTCTGACCTCATAATTTGACTTATCTTACTGGTATTCGAACTCGGATTTTCAGATCATTAACAAAAAAAAATTATAATTTGTTTAACAAACTTAGTGCGCACTTTGTTTATTTTAGTTTATTGAAGATAAGCGTCCTTCAGAGCTGTTAATTCGACTAACAATGCATCGTTTTCGTATTGGGCTTAGTCTCACTGGTACTGTGGATCCTATGAGACTAACAGTACTAGAGCTGCAAAACAATCGATAGTACTATCGATAGTATCGATAGTTTAATTTTTGGCCGACTATCGATGGTTTCACTATCGGTAGCGATACTATCGGAAAATTTTAAAAGTAAACTTTTTCAACGCAGGTTTTTTTGCCGCCGGTAAATTTTTTTATGTATGTTCTAATTTTTCAATAAAAGATATTTGCATTTATTTAATGTAAAATAAAATAGAGTCAATATTTCAAAAAAGTGTTATCCTATTAAATTAATATAACGACAGTGGCGAATTATTGACGGCACAAAAATAATACAAAGAAGTTTTAAAGTAAAAGTTTCTGGTATTATAAATAGTATTTCTGAAAAAATAAAGAATATTGAAATAAAAAACAGTTTTAAAAAATGGGGAGATCCCTATAATTATCAGAAAGGAATTATTATTACAATACTATTTAAATGTATGTACATATGTGTCCAATGGACACATCCATAGGAGTGTGTATGTCTGTCTGTGTTTAATAGAATATGGCAACGAAAACATTGAGGTGGACAACGATGATGAAGAGGGTATTCAAAAAAAGATACGTAGGACGTATTCAGATGTTTGGACTTATTTTGAAATACATACATACATAACATACATAACTGGCCTTTACAACCCTGTGTCAGGATTACGGCCTAGCTTCTCGCAGCACTCATGTTGTGTGTGTCAATTTTTATCCATGAGTACCGGGATCTACAGTTTAATGTCGACTCCGAACGACAGACTTGAGAAGCTTGTTCATGGCAATTAGTTACTCTCAGAGCTTTTGCCAGAAAACTGCTGAGAGGTAGTCGCCGAAAGAAATATTTTTTTCATATTTCTTTTTTTGAAGATGTTGTCGGAGCCTGGAGTCGAACCCAGGGCCCATGTCTTAGTAAGCCAACACACTAACCACTAGACCACGGCGACTACATTTTTTGAAATAACCAAAGATAAAAATTGTGCTAAATGCCGTTTATGTGGCAAATATTATAAAACTAGCTTCAATACTACAAATTTATTAGATCACCTTAAACGTTCGCACCCTAGTTTCAGAGAAGCCAATTACGACCATAGACCACAATCGGTCGATAAACTCCTGTTCATTAACAAAAATTATTGGGTAAACCTGGTATAACTTATAAATACTTACCTAAATTTAACGCTTCTGTATCTAATTTTATTTATGAATTGTTTTTTATAATCCCTTTTAATTAGAATTTTGATATTTACATATCGACGATGGAATTAAAGAACGCTGTAACTGACAAAAAATCGAAAATACGTTTTTTTCATCATTTTTATCAGCAGAAATACGCGTCGATTGGTCCAAGTCCCAGATTTTTACGATGAAAATAAGTTCACTTACGCCGTCTGCGAAATGAAAAATACCAGTGTATTTGTTCTACATTTATGAAAGTTTTTTGGCTCTGGTGAACATTTAAGGTTTTGTCAGTTACAGCGTTCTTTAATTCCATCGTCGATATGTAGAATGTATGTTTTACGTTTTGAACGTTAAAGCCTTTTACGGTTAACGTTAATTTAAAAAAATTATCTCAAATTAACAGCTTTAATTAATTTTGTTTTGTTTGACAAATAATCTGAGTTTTTTTGTTATTTTGTAATAAAATTGAAATTTATATTACAATAGTATGTCTTTTATTTAAATTAATACATTTATTATGAAAGACAGTTGAAAGCGAATAATAACCCATATACATATATACATGGTACTTGCTATATTTTAATAGAGTTTTACTTACTGAACTTCCGATACAAATTGAATTCTACTCATCCACTAGATTTTAGAAGAACCTAGTAAAAATATACCCAAAAATTCGTATTGCTATTCTAATTTTCTCAGAAAAATAGAAAACCGATAGTATCGATAGTATCGATTGTTTTTTTTAAACTATCGAAACTATCGATGGGGCCGACTATCGATAGTTTTGCAGCTCTAAACAGTACCCACTGAAGAAGCTAGCCGACTTTCTCAACAACTGGGGTTGTGTTCTTTCGATTTATTAAAGATTTTACAAAAGAATTGTGGCTTAAAAGCTTTCAAGCTTCAATTTGTGCAAACTATCATTATATGCGCCGCCAATTCATCCAATGGCTAAATTTATATTTATATAGAATTTTCATACAAAGTCTTTCTCTACCTTGAAGCCCATTGTTGAACGATATATATTTTAGATCAGTTAACGTTCAATGGATTTCGAAAGAGTCACTGTTTATTGTAAAGCGTGGTCAGACTATTACAATCAATGATGAGCTAATTATTTGGTCTGCATTTAATTATCTACACCAGAGCGGCCCAACATGCGACACAGCGTATGCCATATTCTTCAAAAGTGAATTGAGGCTATTATTTTTTCACATAGAGGTACGAAGTAAGAACTGGCCACTAAATCGTGCGATTTTAGTCCATTAGGCCATTTCTTGTGGGGCTTTATTTCTTATGTCACAGATGTTTGCCAATAAACCACGGCAGCTAGCAGTACCAAATTTAGCTTAATTTATGGTCCAGTGTCATGTCACTTTACCCAAGGAAGCCGTGGTGTCAGATTACACAAACAGTAGCATCGAGAATTCTTTCGAATGCAAACAAAATTTTCGCTGATACCTAATGCACACTTTGTTATATTTGTATTTGAATTTAAAATTAAGAAGCGCTTAATTAAAAAATCCTTTAATAATATATTCCTTTTCTCGTTCAGTATATCAGTAGATCTGGTCAGTCTTAATCGATTTAACTGTCTTTTGTTTAACCACAAGTATGAAGAAGAATTGTTTTTTTTTATTGCGACAATATTCGGTTACTTACACCAACAAATACTTCATGGCAAGATGAATAGGGAAAGAGAAAAATATTTAGAAAACTGAAATATATTTTACAGTCAGCATTAACAAACTACTCAAATAAAAATCTATACTTCACTCTTTAAAACTTTTCAAAAAAAAAAAAAAAACAGAAAAGAAAAGAAAAGAAAAACATTTTTAACTGTGCCATATATATATTTAAAAGAACAAACAACACTAAAGTAACAGCTACCAAAATCATCAACAACAGCATGAGTAATAGAAACACTATTAACTTAATTCGATAAGAACGTGGGTAGTGGGTGTAGTTTCGGAAATTGTTAGTAAGTAAGTTAGTAAGAAGAGTTTTTATACCAAAAACAAAATTTAATATATTTCTGGTACCTTTTTAATAATCTTGATAAAAGTAGAACAAAGAAAAACCTTAAGCCATACATTTCGTAGACGACCCACGTAACAATAATAATATGATAGAAAAACTTGCAATGAAATAATAATCTCAGCAATACTTATTATCCCTTGACTTTAACACTTTGTGTGTTTTTAACAGCTTTATTTTTATATACGAGTATTGCAACAATTGTTTGTAGATCTTACTGCCTGCCAGTATTACTTCAACTCTTGCCTCGTCTTACTGTAACAATGCAGCGCACAACTAAAATTAATAAAAAAGAAATAAACTTTGACTGCAAATCATTGCTTTGCAATTTGGTATGCAAATAATGCTTAGAGCTATGCTCCGTTTTAGAGCGAGACAAACTCAAAAACGTTGATAAATAAAAAAAATTAAATAAAAATAATAAAAGTTTTCCATAAAAAAATTAAAATGAAACTCGTAACTGTAACTTTGAAAAAAAAAATAGCAAGTTAACATTTGTATGCAACAACACTCACTTTAAATGATATTCCGGCCATAGAACCTTGCATTAGTTTCTTAATAATTATGCAAATTTTTAAATAAAGGCATGTAATAGTCCAAGATTGGCATAATATAAAAAGATTTTTTTCAATCTTCATAAATAAATAGTTAATTTGATTTGAAAAAAATTTATATAAAACATTCTCTATTAAAACTGAAAGTTGAAAATCAGTAGCCTGATTATGTGGTACTCGTAAGTTAATGTTGTTTAAAGTGCTTAATTGTAAAATTGACCGAAAAAAAAATAAAAAAAAATTATGATATTGCAATAAATATGCATTTTAAAATCAAAGTTTTGGGTAACACATAATTTTATAGAAATACATACATGCATACATAACTGGCCTTTGCAACCCTGTGCCAGGATTACGGCCTAGCTTATCGCAGCACTCAGGTTGTGTGTGTAAATTTTTTTCCATGAGTACCGGGACTTACAGTTTAATGTCGTCTCCGAACGACAAACTTGAGAAGCTTGTTTTTATGGCAATTAATTACTCTCAGAGCTTTTGCCAGAAGACTGCTGAGAGGTAGTCGCCGATTCTTAATAAGCAACAAACAGAAGTGGTTGTAAATCAATTTTTATTTCATTTGTTTATTTAAAACCTATCCATAGTTATTGTTAAAATTTTATATGTAGAAATATTTTTATTTTTAATTGTTAAACTATTAGCAATATACGATTCGATTAAATCAATAGAGAGAGGTTAAGTCTTCTGAATGAAGCCCTTTTTTCTATTAAGCGTCTTTTCACACAGTATGGCGGTGAGACAAGTTATTGTATTTTCAATTGATCACTTCAAAGGCCAGTGTTATACCTTCATCTTTGAATGACCAATAACAAATGCGTTGGATAGAGACAACGCCCCGATATTAACCGTGTATTGTTAAGTGGTGAGGATTTTTGCTTAAGTAGCTAGCGGTTATCTACTACTTCCCAGTAGGTGGCACTTTCTCCTGATTTGTATTTGTGACAATGCCCAAGGTGGTTAGAGTAGAATGTTAGGGGCGACTTCTTATGGATGATAGACTTTTTTCAGGGGGATAACCTCTTTTTTTTTAATTAAAACCTCGAAAACTGTAAATTTTTTGATTTATGTTGTAAGCGAGTGCCACTCCCAGGAGGAAGAGCCCAAGAAGCCTGGCTAGAAATAGCTAACAGATCTTCAACCAGGATAAGATTCATTCCTTTGGGATAAGGTCCGTTTCTTTTGGTTATTTACCCGTTTTCTTTAAAGAGCAGGGAAGTCGTTTATATTTAAGCGTGTTTCTCAGAATTAGTACTGATGTAGGGTAGGGGTAGGGGATTCATATGAACTGTCATAAGTACGTGATACAAAAGATACTTTGGATCGCAGAGTCTACCTTGCGGCATATATGGATGTTGTTTCTGCAACATTTTTCACAGTGTGTTTGAAATAAAAATTGTATTAATGAAATATTATTTTTTATTTCATAACTTTCATGTTGTTTTTTGCAGTGTTTTTTAGAATTTATTTTGAATAAAATATGTATTGAAAAAAAAAATATTTCTTTAAGGCTTCTGTGGTTGTTTGTGTAAGCAAGTCGATATTTGCTTTTATTTGACAATTGCAGGCTTCAATAAAGTTTAGAGTTAAAGAATTTCGTTCGATGTTTCTCTACTCCTTTGATTAGCTACTTCGGATCTCATTTACATATATATTAAATTTGCTTTAAAAAAAAAAATACACGCGTTTTTAAATTTTAAAAATTAATTTCCTAAAAAAAATCTCTTCCTTTTTTGAAATTCTCTTTATCTTGTTTTCTTAAAGTGGAAATTGCAAACGTATATTATGAGGATATTACTAATGGAACTGTATATTGATTGAAATAATTTTGGAAGTTGATACAATTCGATATGACAAATTATTTTTTTTATAATGACTACAGAAATATGAATATGGAAGTATGAGTTTAGGGGGTTCTTAAGGCAACGCTGTAGGTATTGTACTGTTTCTGAAAGATTTTTTATTTTAGAAATATTTGTACTGAAAAATTAAGTTTATTTTTAAATTACTGGAGATAATTCGTCTTTGCCGGCAATTCATCTTTGTTTTGACTTATTTAGGGTGTTTAACTGTTAGTACTAGAAGTCTAGCTTTACGTATTGGGGTCAATGGAGTTATAAACACAATTTACAGCATTAGTTGAGAATTGTTTATTGGACGATATATATAATTACCTTGGAAGTCAAGGTGATGAGCATTAAATACAGACAATATTGCTTTGGCTTTTTTTACAAAAACATGTCTTTAACTGCGTTTTCCAGTATTTCTTTTATCTCGTTGATAATATGCCAAACAGAACAATAAATAGCGACATAAAAAGAATTTTCTGCCTTTATCACTAGTCACCCAGGATATGCATATGGCACAGATCCAGATAAATTTGACTGCAACATTAACATAAATCTGGTAAAAAAAAGTAAAAATACGAGTACTTATGGGACGATGTTTAGAATTAAACAATTTTATGCACTTTTATGGTTTTTGCCTTTTAATGCTTTATACTTTTATTTTTTTTTTTAATTTTCTTTAATATCTTTTGAGATTTTTAAGCCTAGTGTCCTGATAATTATGACGGTTATTGTTGCAATATAAGTGTCATAAATTTCTGATCTCGTTTTGCATGTAAACAACGGCATTAGAGTAGAACAACATTTTGCAGCAAAAGTGAAAAAAAGGGAAAAGCGTGAAAATGGCATAATTTTGAAACAATAACAGCCAACAATATACAACAACAAACCAGTGATGAAGAAAATTATGAAAACAAGTAGACGCAACAAAAGTTACCAATAGAACTACAAAGCAGTACTCAGAACTGTATTCATTCAACCATTGAAGCAATCGCCTGTAAATGATGTTGCACAATAATAATACGAGTATCAAATGCTTAACAGAATGTATGAAACCGAAATTAAATGAGTTTCACTGCACAGCCCTATCTCAAACTATTCACTAATTTGTGTTGTGCCATAAAAAGAGTAAAAAAAAACGTAATAACGAAAAATAAAATCTGAAAAGAATATTGCAACAAAAGCTCATTGTTGTTGTGTTTTTATATTGTTGCACATACTAAAAGATACTTCTATGTATGTAGGCACGAGAACAACAGCAAACGCATTTACATTTCATGATTATAAAGTCACTACCTTATTTGTGCCACAATGTGTGGCAGTTGTAAACTAAATTGCATTTGTTTGTGTTATAAAACATCAACAACAAACACGACGGCAGTATAAACACAAAAGAAAATCTAAAATAGGTTAAAAGAACATTAAAATACAAAACCACTAAATGAACAAAACCAATGTACGTACAAACAAATGAACGAATATTTTTATGAAATATTTTTCTTAAAACCTAAACTCTATTGAGAGCATTTTGTTTTTTTTTGTTCTTACTCGTATGTGTGTGTGTTTTAGTTATAAATTTAAGTTTTATTTTCTAGAAAAACAAACAAAAAAGAAACCAGCTTTGTGGAATATACAAAATGAGGTAAAAATTTTGGTACAATCACCTCATTTGTTTGTATTTGTTTTAGATTTTCATCCTAAAAATCATCTTTTAATGCAAAAAACATTTTAATCCACATCAGAGCTCTCTAATGCATATCGCACGTTTATTCCATTATAGTCGTAACTCAGAAAATGATCACTTTGTCGTGGTATAGAGGCTTACACTGCAAAGACTTAACTAGCTAAGCTGGCGGAGATCAATAACTCTCTGGCAGGAACTTCCATGCCAGAAACGCAGTTGAGAAGCAGTAACTGAGAATTATCCCAGAGGCTGAATCAATGACAACAACAACAACAACATCTCTAATATCATTAGAATCTGATATTTTACCCCTAATTTAAACGTTACTGTGCGGGCTTCTTGGAGTTAATTGCCGTTGGATTATGTAGTATTGAATGCATAACACTGGCCATTGAATAATCAATCAACTAAAACACATTCCCTTGCGGTTTGAATTTTTGAAGTAGAACCTTTGTTTTTTTCTGACTGATCAGATCATATCCGATCAAATTAGTGGGTTTAAACAAGCACATTATACTGCATGAGTAGGAGTCATCCCCTGAGTGATGGCCTCATTAAACAAAATGGTCACATTTTACAAAATAGGTACTTTTAAAATTCTTAAAATAAAATTTTTTACAAAAAATTGTTTTCTTGCAAGTAAAGGGGTTTTAAGGAATAACTATGTTTTGTTTAATATTTATAAGTATTAACTAGATGACCCGTGCGAATATTTCGCACCGTTAGTTGTCATTTTTGTAACATGAAATGAAAATAATTAATAGAAATTTGAGTAACTTCAATACATTTTATTAAAAGTATAAAAACGTACAACTACTGCAAAGTATTGCCAAAACAGCTTTTTATAGTAAATAGCGGTATTGCCAGAATGGACTTTAATATATACATACTATATTATGTAGAACTGCATTACTATTAAGCGACCCTGTATTACCACACTTGAACAAAAACATATAATCATAATGACAACAGTATTATCATGCAGTTCTATATAAAATATAATTTTTATCAATGAAAATATTAATTTTTCAATTTCTAATTATTTTTCGCCATTCGTGTTAGAAATAAGCTTTAAAATGAGATATCATTCATTAAATTTGATGCGGTGGTATGGGAGATATTTGCAACCGACAAAAAAATGTGCTTTAGAAATAATATATATGATGATTCTTATACTCATACGAATAAGTTGCATTAAGACAGCGATATACATTTCCATTTATAGCTATACTCAATAGTTATTTTTTTACCTATATAGTAAGTGCTGTACACTTAACAAAAAGAACCATTTTATGAGGCCAGCCATTGTCATAAAAAAAATTATTTTAAACCAAAAAACAGCACTTTTGTGAAATATAACATAAAATTTAAATCATATTGTATTTGTTTACAACATCACAAACAAATATTTTTAATATCGTAGTACAGCAAGAAATACAAAAACTTGGTAATTCCGAACAACCAAATTTTCGACATATTATTAGACATTCTTGATAGCCTAAGAGTATAGGGCAACAGTTTGATGATGCCGTGACATATTTTGATTGCCGTAACTTTAAATGCAAATGCGATTTAAATAACTTTTTTTTTGGTAGAAATATTTTCGAGATTCTTTTATCTTCTAGTTGAGGGCGACTACTAAAAGCCCATAAAACTGTTAATAAGTTACTTACATACTTCAATAAAGCTTAAAATAAAGTTGAATTCTCACTATAGACTGTATGATGGAGCAAACATTTTTAACACAAATTAAAAAAAAAAAGTTAAAATTACGAAATACAGCATACTCGTTCTTCTTCATTTTTCACCTTTACTGGAATTTAAATCTAGGCTGTTTAAGTTTTTCTGCGAGAGCTCTAACCACTGTACCACGCTGGTATATGAATATGTCATTTGGACTGAAAAACAAACATATTGCCTTGAAAAACAATTGCATTTGGTCTGATAATTTAAATTTTGTGAATGTACATCACTCAGGTTGACCAGTAACTGTGAAAGTCTTAGAAATCATGGGAGAAATTGAGAACGAGCGGCATACAAACACCGTGGACGTTTTTTTCTGACGAACAAGGCTCGCATCATCAAACAGTTATGAACCATTTGAAGAAATTTAAATACACAAAAAAAAAGCGAAATATTTTAGAGCCACATGTAAAAACAGAAAAAATTTCCCGTGACTAAATTTCCATGTTAAAACGGAATACTATCGAACCAATTCTGAAAAGAATGTTGACGAGCGCTGAAAAGTGTATCATTGAAGTGAAGCTAAATCAGTCAAATTAGTTGTTATTCATTCAGTATACGTTGCTAAATCATCATGGCCGCCTATAGCATTCAGAAACACGTGCAAATAATAAAATTGTTTTCTCAAAAATAGGATTTCCTATGTATGTTCGTCATTTAATAACTCAATAACCATTAAACCGATTGACAAACTAATACATGCGTTTGAAAGATATACTTTGATATACTGGTGGTTTTTATATATGTACGTGGTTGGTGTTATATGTAGTCGCCGTGGTCTAGTGGTTAGTGTGTTGGCTTACTAAGACGATAGCGCCGGTTCAAATCTCTGCTCTGACATCTTAAAAATAAAGAAATATGAAAAAATTATTTCTTTCGGCGACTACCTCTCAGCAGTTTTCTGGCAAAAGCTCTGGTAATAATTGATTGCCATGAAAAAGCTTCTCAAATCTGTAGTTCAGAGTCGACTTTAAACTGTAGGTCCCGGTACTCATGGATAAAAATTAACACACACAACATGGGTGCTGTAAGAAGCTCGGCCGTAACCCTGACACAGGGTTGTAATGGACAATTATGTATGTATGTATGTAAGTGGTTGGTGCCACGCCCATATAAAATCTGTGTTTATTTGTCTATATTTTTTAAATGGTATTATTTAGAACTTTTTTATTTAGTCCTAGTGGAATTGACAAAAGTGGAGTTTCACCTCCTATATAAAGTAAATATGGATTATTTTGAATATCTAGAGAAAATTAATAGTATAAATTTAGTCCATATAACTTTTTGAGTAATACAAATTATCAAACGAAAAGTAGGCGTAATTGTGTAGGTGGGAGCGGCGTCAAGCTTTACAATATTTTTCTTTTTCCTTTAATTTTCCTTCCAAACCTTTTTTATTATTCCTTTCAGAGGTGCCCGTTTTTAATATTAAAACTTTACTATAGTAATGTCCAGCAGGGCGGATTGGGTTACTCCAGTGTATATACATACATATAAAAAAATGAAGTACTTTTTATGAGCAAGATCTAAATACAGTTTGGTAAAAAATTGGGGATGAAATTTTAAATTCGGTGCTACAAATTTTAAACAATCTGACAATCTGGGGGGTGCGTAGTATAGTGGTTAGAGCGCTCGCACAAAAACTCAAGGTTCAAATCCCAGAAGAGGTGAAAAATGAAAAAGTTTGTTTGCGGTTTTTTCAAAATTATAATTTAAAAACAAGACCATCTAGAAAGATACCGCTCCCTGACATTCCATTCTATTCCACCTTAACCAATGTCAACAAAAAAACGAATGATCAGGAAGAAAAAAGCGCCACCTATTGGGAAGTAGCAGATAACAGCAAAACCTACTTTGCGAAGGCACACTCACCACATAATCAACATGCAACGATGAGGCAATTGCTGTTGATCCTTCAAGAGTGAAGGTATAACACTGGCCTTTGAATGATCAATTCACAGCAATTTGTCTCATTCCTAAGGCGCTTAATAGTAATATAAGAAAAACAAAATGTATGTTCTGTCAAAAATGTACTGTCCTTTCCAAAAAATTCCAATACAATGTACTGCATTTAGTAGGGGTTTGCCCCTGAGTATTGGTCTCAAATAAATAAAAAAAAAAAACATGGCATCTAACAATGAAAATAAAGAAAACTCGCTAAGGCTTATGTGGTTTCAACTGGGCAGGCCAAATTACGTCTTACTCGCGTATTGTATATTTCGACTATAAGTGCAAGTTGTGTAAAAGTGTTTTGTTGATAACCAGGCAAGTGGATACAGCAAATTTTCAATTTTGAAGAAACCGTAAATGGTTGGTAAAAGATTTGGGTCAACATTGAAACAAGAGACACGTTAGAGCGCGGTGAAAAATACTCATATCGTATTACTTTGAGAAAATATAATAACACCAGAAAAAAAAAGCAGGGCAAATAAAATTTTACTTAAAAAAAATGTTTTTTTTTTTCGAGAAATCACGTAGTAATTGTTAAATTGCCCTATTTTACAATTTTTGTTTAAAACAAGGTTTTTAGTTTCTTGAAAATATGGTGATTATTAAATAATTACTTATATAAGGTATTCTGAAATTTAATATTTTGCTTAAAGGCGTACTTTAAACACTCACACACACTATACGAGTACCTAAATTGTTGCTGTTCTCTTTAATATTTTATGCTTAAGAGAGCAGCAGGTGTACAATTAAAATGAAAAATTTTATACTTCTCGTACTTGTATCTTCTTTTATAAAATACATATTTTGCCTTCAGATAGTACAACAATAAAATTGTATGTTTTTTTATATTTTTAATGAAATTATTTTCAAATCATTTGCCAAGCATTTTAATTACTTTTGCAAACATTTAAGTAATAGTGTGTGTAACTAGTAAGTAAGTAAGTAAGTGTGAGTGAATGTGTATTATATTAATGTAAAATGCATATTTTATAGACATGCATGCATCATACGAGTATGTATGTATATGAAACATTATATGTTTTTAAGTGATTTCACATCCTAAATAAGTTTTAGTTTTCTATACATACATACGTGTAACATATAGTCATTTATTAAGTGTATATGTGTGTGTACAACATGAATTTTAGTTTAGTTAGTGCCTTACAAAATCCAACGAAAAAAAAAACAGTCTGTTATAATCAGTTACGCCTATGCAACACAAAGAATACACTATAAAAAATGTCCTTTATTTTATTATTCATAATGACAAATTGAGGAATGAAAAGATTTTTATGAATTTGATATTTTATACGAGTACGTTGCAGGTTTTCTAGGAGAAAAAAATTAAAAAGTTGGCATTATATATGTACATACTCATGTAAATATATGCAGATTTTAATATAGGGCATTAAATCTTCGCTTACAACCAAATTATAAATTTAATTTGTTTTTCTTTTATGTTTTTCAAACTTTTTTATGTATACTTGTATGCCATTTTTTGTTTTATATTTTATTCATTTTGTTAAATTTGTAGACGTTTTTGTATATGAAATGCATAAAAGAATAACAATAATTTTTATATGTAAAGTTGTTTAAACACATTTTTGGCAGCACCAAAGACAGAGGCGTTGAAAGTACTATAACAGGAAATAGGAAACAGACATTTCAAATAATTTAATATGCATGCCTGGGTGGTTGTAATTTTTTTAAGGGGTAATTTTAAAGTTTTTTATGAGAAACTTAAATCTATACAGAGTACATACAAATTTGACATACATATGTAGTCAAATATGTATTAGGTATGTTTGCATACTAAAACATTTGTACAAATTTGTAAAAATTTTTTGGTGTAACGTGTTTGTTTACACAAATAATCAGTGAGAGGAGTAAGAAAAAACAAATCGTATGTAAGAGAACTTACTGGTTTTTACTAAACAAATTGGTTCCACGAGTGTTAAGAGTTTGTATGATAAATAAAGAGCAGCTGATAATAAACAAAACATTTGCTAAAATAAATTAATTTTGCTAATTTAATTTGCTAATAAATTTGTTGAAATTTGGCTGTTATGAATCACTGTTTTGGGAACAAATTATTTCATTTCCTGTGTTACATGTTACGTTATGTACATATTCTCTGTAGTTTTCATCTGTAAATTTATTCAAAAAGTTTGTAATATAATCCAAATATATGTTTTGATATTTAACAACTTTAGATTTACGAAAAGTTACTGGAGAAAAAATAACTTCCAACATTTTGTATCTTACATTTTAATTCTAACTTTTTATGTTTACCTAAACAGACCTATTGTATAGGGTGGGCCATTTAAGAGAATAAATTTAAAAATGCAATACAACAAAAACGGTTTGAAATTTTTTCAAATTTATTTTGTTGTGATGTTCAATTGCCCTGGTTAGAAATGCAATATTATTTCATTCATAAGGCTGCAGCGGCTGGCCTCACAGTACCCAATTTTCAAAATTTCATGGAATTAAAAAACCTGCAAAAAAAGATTTATTTCGTTAAGTGGAAACAGCAAACAAGCATTTCTATTTAAAAAATTAAAAAAATGTGAATCTAAATATATAAAATTGAATGTGTGTTTGTTTATTTGTTTGTTTGGTTATTTCTTTGTTTGTTTGTACCTTATAGGAGACCAAACCTCTACACCGATCTTCCCGAAATTTTCACAGTATTTAACTGGGACTCTGACATGATTAATAGGGTACTTTTTTTTGACCACGCCCACTTTTACTCCCACTTTTTTAAAATTATGTAATTGCTCCCATATAGTTTTTAACAGATTTACTTTAAATTGTATACACATTATACTCCAGGCGAGGTATAAATAAACATTTCTTACGCCAGGCCCCCTTTCACGCAAAATTTTATTTGAAAGTTTTAAACGATTTGTTCTCTGGATAAATTTGTTCCTTCCAACGGATTTTTTTTTATTTGGTATTATATTGCTCTTAATACTATTAACGTCGCCATATAACTATGAACCACAACACAACAACAAAGTGAACCAGATGTGCCAAGTGTTCAGTTAAAGAACAGGGTGCACCGTATGCAATTTTATGCAATATTCAAAAACTGTTACATTATGTAAATATAGCAACAAATGTGATAAATAAATATTTTCTTTTCACAAAAATAGTTAAAAATAGTTGATCTAATCAAATCTAATCAAAAATAATCAAGAAATCTAATCAATTATTTTTTGGATTAGTTTTGATTGGATTTGATTAGAAATGCTAATCGTCACTAATTGTAATTAGATTTTTGATTATTTCTAATCTAATCAATTAGTAATCTGAAATTTTTATCAAAATTCAATTCTAATGATTAGATTATTTCATTTCTCTAATCGTAATGATTTCTAATTCTAATCGAAATTCCCCAGCTATATATAATTGGGAACAATGTATTTAAAAATATGCAACAAACGTCAGCTAAAAAAAAGAGACGTTAAGTTTTTCACCACAACTTTTCCGCTTTCCACATTAAACAACTTCTAGAGCTACAAGAAAAATTGCTGATAGTGCAACACTTAGGTAGTTTCTAATTATTGCAACTTCTACTAGAAAGCAATAGATATTCTTCATTTTAAATTCACGCAAAAATTTAAAGGGTTTAAAAATTGTGTACATATTTCCTCAAACAAATGTTGTAAATATGTGTGTACATCTGTGCATATGTATTTTGCCTAACATTTTAATTTAAATATTTCTATTTTTTTTTTAATTCTTTTATTATTGTATTTATTGTAAAAACATACCCAATTAGTAGTTGTTAATCAGCTTAGGGGGCGCAATGCATTCAAGCTTAATACTATGTTCAGGTATAAATTTTTATTGACTCAATATTTAGTTAATTGACAACATTATTTTAAGTGTTCAGGTATACGCAATTTAGCTTTCTCAATAATCATCATATGACAATCAGCTGACAAATAACAACAATATATAATTTTTTGCTTGGCCACAAATCAAGTAAAGCTGCCTCACTGGCAGCACTCCACCCCATTCTATTTTTCTTTTTGTTTTTACCTATTTAAAACATAAATACATCATTATTTTTTATCAAATTAGAAATTTCATAAAAATAAACTTACCTTCCACCTGACTAGCCATCTTTTATTTGTCTTATTTACATTAGAGTTGCCAACCATCAACGAAATTTGTTCGTTTTTATTGGTAATGTACAGTGTTGCATTTTAAATTTTACACAATATTATAAAAATATTCGTATTATTACGCAATAAATAATTGAGATTTTGTATGGAATATTGAGCTCAATAATGGCGTTTATTGCGATTTACGCAATAAAGGTGTATACCTGAACATAGTATAACTCTTAAAAAAAATAAAAATATCATCATAATTGTTATCTTTAAATATTTTTGTTTTCTTGCATTCATGTGCTCCTTCGTGCATTAAATTTTATAAATAAAACAGCCAACCCTTCTTTATAAAATGCAATTTCCTCTGTGAACTTTTTTGCTCTTAAGAAAAGTTATTTTCTATAGGAAAAACTGAAAAGAAAAAAAAACAAGTAAAAATAAATGCATTTTTGTTGTCGTTAAACACTTGAAAAACACTTATAGAACAATATCTGTATAAAATTGTTTTTATAGGTTATTACGTGAATAAACAAACAGACAGAGCACAGATAGAAGACACAGAAGAGACAGGCTGGCAGACAGACAAAGGAAAAACAGATATATGTATGCATGCATTTTATGCACACTTAAACTAATGATTGTATCAATATGTAGGAGAGGAGAGAGCATGAATATACATGAGTTTTGCTTGCATTGCATGTTTACCTACATAAATATGTACATATGTACGTATGTATATGGGCAATTTCAAAAATTTTCAACATTTGATGAAACTGAGTTCAGATGCTTATTATTTCTTCAGTTTTTCGAATTGACCAAAACGGTCAAAAGGGAATGGTAGGCCACACTACAAAACTGGGAAATTCAAAATTTCAGACCATCAGTTCTTTATCTCTAAAAGTTATGGGCACTCAAATATTGAAAAACTCAAAAACAGGCTTGAAATTTACAAGAGTTTTTTCATATTTCATCACTTTTCTACTTTTAGTTTTAAACTTCCGATGCCCACTGATAAAAAATAAAGTCACTAGACTTTGTAGATATTTACACTATAAAAGTTATGCCCAAACTACTATTTGGGAAAAAGTTGTACAGCGGTTCATTTTTGAAACCAAAATTTTCCGATTTTTCAATTTTCGCAGTTTTTTCTATAGCGTTTTTGCGCCGTTCAAGAAAATTGCATTTCGTCAACAGTATTTAAAAGATGGTGTAATTTGCTAAAATTTGCGCCATATCACGTTGATGTCAGGCTGCTAGTTGCTGAGAACGATGAGCTCAAACTTTTATAGAATTGGCGTAAATTTTTTAAAAATGACAGTTTTTCGCGGCTGACATTTGCAATCTTATTTAAAACTGGTTTATGTATTGCGTGATCTAAACTTCTTAGTAAATGGCACCTCAACGTCAAGAAGGCGTTAAAATATTTTGAAACGCAAAAATTTTATAAAGAAAATAAAAATTTTGCGAAATTTCATGATTTTGTTTCGCGTTTTTTTTAGTTAATCAGTGGTTTACAATTAATGTAAAGTATTGGAAATGAAGTGCGGCGGTGAACTAAAGATCATGTATAAATTCGGTTGAATTCGGTCCATATTTAGCGGGTACAGCGGCATTTTTCTTCAAACACATTTTGCTTTGTGACATCTGCAGTTATGTATAGATTCCGCCGCGATTAACAGCAAATGATAGGTTTTTTTAAGCTTGATAATAAAACCGAATAGGCATTAAAAAATTTTCATGATTTTAAATTTTACAGATCAAAAAACAAAATCCTAACCTCAAAAATAATTCTTATATAAATTTTTTAATTTTTTAAATTTGCAAGTCAAAACATTGTTTTTCTGTAAATTAGTTATGCGTTATATAAACACATATTATAAAAATCGGTGAAACATTCATATTTTTGCAAAAATTCGCGTTTTTTAATATTAAGGAATTTTAATTATAATTGATATTTTTATGTATTTTATCAGTGCATTGATGAATTTGGACTGCACTGATGAATTTGAAATGCATGCATCATGCACCCATACAACATTTATTAAAATAAACCAATAAATTTAACTTTAAATCTTTTTTTAAGAGATTTTAACTTAAAACCTCCATAACTTTCGCGCCGTTTGCAATAAATGATTAACGCGAACTGTTTTGGTATGCTAAAACATCACCCTTCACGTGACCAAAGCGTCATTCGTGTCATCCAAAAAAAAAAATTCGAAAAAAAAAATATCAAAATGTCGAAAATTTTTGAAATTGCCCATATACGCATAAAAATATTATGACTGTATCAGATATATCATTGTTATCAAAAGCAACAACATTATCATCTTCAATGCTCTCATCAAAATGATTATCGTTGTCATACAAAGAGTATCACATCACTCAATACTTATTAGCAGCAACACCAATGACAATAACAGCAGTAACAGCTGCTGTCGCTTGTTTATTTCATGTATCTGTTTGTGTGTACATATGTATGTGTTTCTTGTAATCACACGTACCACACACGTTTAGTAATATAATAGGCAATGTTTTTATAACTTTTCCCATTTCTATAACATTTTGCCGCAAGGAAGTTTTATTTGATTAACGAAAAGAAAACAACTTAAGGCACGCTTAAAATGCATTTATTTAACAATTAAAGTGCTTTGTATCAAAATTTTAAAATAGAAATTCAAATTAAATGTACCAGAGTGAGCAAAGAATTTTCTTTTTATAATGTTGCACTAGAAAAGTGTTTTTTTTTCTGTGAGAAGTTAGGGTTGGAATGGCCAAATTATGTATGTATTACATTACACTCTAACCATCTTTGAGCTATCAATTAAATGATTAGGAGAAAGCGCCACCTACTGGGTAAACTGGCGTAACCACAAAGCAAGGATCAAAACCTATCAACAACAACTTAGCGAAGATTCTCACTCATTCTTGAGTCCTGAGTATTGATCTTATAAAAAAAAAACACATATAGTAGGTAGGTATGTAATTTGCACTATATGCACCAGGAGGAATATTAAAAATAGGAAGCCTAAACAGCAGTGTGTAAATTAATTAAATAAGATCTTTGGTCCTCTAAGGCATTGGTTCTTAACCTTTCTGTACTCGCGGCCTTCGAAATATTTATTAATTTGTTTGCGACCTATTTATAAAAATATTTAAAACTTGCCACACAAAAGGAAAGAAATGCACTATTTCCTACAACTCACGGTAAGTATTTGATATTGTATTATAGCGGCATGACAATTCTATTTTCACAAAAAATTAGCAATTATCGTTGAAATAAAAAGAGTGCAATGAAAAATCGAAAAAAAAGGGCGAACATAAACGGGGAATACCCATTTTAAAAATAATAAATTTTCTTTTTTCAATTTTCGTAATATGTGTACACAAATACAATATAAGATTATACACACAATATATACAAATTCTTGTAAACAGTTCTACACTCAAAATGTAAATGCATGCATCCAAACAATCGACAATAAGAAACTCGATGAAGCTTTTAATACAATGTTTGATTATTTACAATACATTTTATATAAAATTTTGCATAATTTGGCGGACCCCCGGCAACCTTCTCACGGATCCCCAGGGGGCCGCATCCTACCGGTTAAGAATCACTGCTCTGAGGCATGGCGATGAGTTTCGCATTAGGACCAAGCATGAGCTGTATGACAATGTAGGCGTTGTTCAGCGTATTACCATCCAGCGTCTACGCTCGCTCGGCCATATTTTTCGGATAGAAGAATCTTCTTCATCGCGGAAAGTTTTCTATGCGTAGAGGACGACCCTGTTTACTTTGGAAGGACCAGGTTGATGGAGCCATGTCATCGATTAGTGTGACTAGCTGGAGAAGGCACGCGCTAAGCAGAAGCGCCTGGAGACTAGTGCTGAAACAGACCGAAACCCGTTAACGGGTTGTTATGGCCAGCTAAGTAAGTAAGTAAATAGCAGTGTGCTATATAGAAAGAGAACTACTCAACATACCAGTGGAAATGCCAAAATGTTTACAACGAGTCCTGTTTCGAGTAAAGGCATTAAAGAATGGCATAATCCGAAATTCCGATAGAACTTATTCAATAGAGAATGTAACGATCGAATCATTGGGTATTGAATATGAAGATTTGCTCTTTGGTTTTTACCAATAACTCCAAATATTAAAGGTTTTGATTTTAAAACTAGATTGTTGTTATATTCTAATATTATACTAAGACGATAGCGCCGGGTTCAAATCTGAGCTCTGACATCTTGGAAAAAAGTTGTACAAAAAATTGAACCCGGCGCTATCGTCTTAGTATAATATTAGAATATAACAACAATCTCAGCTCTGACATCTTGGAGAAAAGAAATATGAAAAAAATATTTCTTTCGGCGACTATCTCACAGCAGTCTTCTGGCAAAAGCTCTGGGAGTAATTGATTGTCATGAAAAAGCTTCTCAAATCTGTCGGTCGGAGTCGATTTTAAACTGTAGTTCCCAGTACTCATATATAAAAATTAACACACACAACATGAGTGCTGCGAGAAGCTAGGCTATAACCCTGACGCATGGTTGTGATGGCCAATCATGTATGTATGTTGTTATATTCGATAATAATGTTTAGAATTTCCAAGTACATACAAAAACTTTCTGGTTTAGTAACACACTGCATTTTAAAGAAATGTTTAGCTGTAAATAAAAAAAAAACGAAAAATATTGCCATTCCATTCCTTCTTAATATATAATAGAACACTTAAAATTAAATAAATTAAATATAACCAGAAAAAATAATACAAAAATAAAATAAAAAAGTAATTTGGTGCATGATATCCTACACCAAATTTTTCTTACGACTATAACTCTTTTTTATCTAATATTTATTTGCTCATGCCAGTACGAGTATACTTATACGCGAGTAAACTTTTATATTCGACATCATTTCAATAGTTGTTTTATTTTGTATAGAATATTTTATTCTTCTCTTTTCTTTTTTTTTTTTTTTTTTTTTTTGTACTCTTGGAGTATAATTTTAAATAAAATTTTTAAAATAAAATAAGACAAAACAAAATCCTGTTAACAACAAGTAAACTTTTACCTCAAACACGTTGTTGTTTTATGAATTTACATGTGTTTTTGCAAAATAAATAAACAAAAAACAAAAAAAACATCGGCTACAGATTCAAACTGTTGTACTATATTTTCGGTGTCAGTTTACATGGATATCATTCGCTCGTATATTCACGTTTTTTACAAAAGAGTTGTTCGCAGAAACAGCATGTGTGTCCTAAATAAATTCGAAAGTTTGTTTTCACTTGATAACCAGAAATATTGTTTTAAATTTTTACATGCCAATTAAAAATTTTCGTTTAAATTATTTAATTTTTGTTTTTATTTTAGGCTTTAGAAAATCGATTTCATTTTATTTTTGAAAAAAAAAAATACAAAAATTTTTATTAAAATTCTAAAACATGTTTTACTTTAAAGCACCTGAAATTACATATTCAATTACAAAAAAAGAAATCTATACAATAAGATTTGCAATGACAAAATATTGACAGCTATTCTTATCACTTGACAAATAGAAATTTATAAAATACGAGTGAGTATATGCATTATGTTTTCTAAATTACGAGTATGTCAAAAACACATGTACGTAGTATTTATTTAATATTCTGAGAAAATTATAATAAAAACAAATGAATCGAAAAAAATATATATTTTTTCTTTTATTTATGTTTTGATTTAATTTACAATGCATTTAGTATGTCTGTGGGGGGGTTTGTTATAACCACAAATATATATGCAACCTTTACGAATAAAGATATTCAATCTTCGATATGAAGTATGTATTCGTATTGCTGTTTGCCTTAGCCCTCAGTAATAAAAGTTAAATGCATGTAGTTTCTACACAAGTGACATTTAAACGAGTCATAAGCACTTAACTAATACCGACTAATTAATACTGTTCTCTATATACATACTTAGATAACTAATTAATAATGGTTTATCAACTTCACATGCCTTGTTGCCATTTAAGCACTTTCACTTTTAGATTAAGCAGTTGCCTTCGTTGAAAACCATATGAATTTTTCAAAATTCTACGAAATGCTGATTTAACGAAGTTAGTTTACAAAAATAAAAAATGCATTCGTTATCAACTTTTTAAAGTTCTTTTTTTAAAGTGCATTTTTTAACAATAATGTGATTTGTATAGTAACGTTAGTAAATTCTTGTTTGTAATTCTTGCCTTGATACAATAATTTTAAGCATAGTAAGGCTTAAACTGTTTTAACTTCCATTTATGTGTTGTTTTATTTTAAAAATTAACGTATTTTTATTACTAAAAGGTATTTACAATTCTATGAAATAAAATTAAAACAATTTTTTATTTAAAATTAATAAAAAAAAAATAAAACTATAATTGTGGTTGCCCATAAATAAATAAAAATATAATTTTTAAGAACATGCAATTTAAATATTAATTAAAATAAACAATTGTTGTGAATAATAAATTTCAATTGAAATAAAAGAAGCTACAATGTAATGCATGAAAATCTCACACAAAATTCGCATATTGGTTTGGAAAATGCCTTTTTTTAAAATAACAAATATGTAGTGCAATAAAATAAAAACTAATAATATTTAAATTTTTACCACTAAATAACTGTAATTGTTTACGATACATTTTTTAGTAAAAACAGAAAGTGAAAATAAAAAATATTTCATTTAAAAAATTAAATGATTTGTTTTTTTTTTTTTTGTTTTTTTTTGCTACTAAATGGTCTTGGGAATTTGAAACCAATAGCTAACAAACTAATTGCCGTATTCATAAAAATTATTATAAATTTATTCAGGATTTATTTGACAAATAAATCTCTATGCAATATTTGTCAAATAAACTCTTAGTAAACGAATTTTATTTTCTATGATTATGGGGCTTAGACTTGCTTAGAACGGAGAGGGTATGTTGAGTAATTTTTAGCCTGAGTCTTTCTTTACCATTGCGTGAAGTTTTTATTTTTGTTTGAATGAAAATACGAGTACAACTTGTAACAAATTTTCTTAATTCATATCTGAGAGAATTCTTATTGCCGCACTTATATTATGCAGTTTTATCACAACCATTTTTTAATATTCCAACTCCTCCCTTTCTGGCTAAATGTCATCTACTTTTCTAGAATATCAAAAAATCTTTTTGAAGAAGAATATTTGGGTAGTAAAATATTTTTGGGGGTCACTAAAGGCACTAAAACCGGGCATGCTTTGTTACACCTTCCACACTCATTTTCCCTCTACCACCCAATTGTCATCAAACAATTTTTAGTGACTACAACCTGCAAAACTCTTAATTTTGATGAATGTTATCACTGATTACTTGGAATTTTAAAATAAAATATTTAACATTTTTTGGAGCCGATTATTGATCTCATTTTATTATATGTATATGATTCCATAAGTACTCTTTAACCAATTGTATTTTTACATATTATCACTAAATTTTTACTTGTAATATTTTATATTGGCCTTAAGGCCACATATATTACTGAATTGAAATAAATAAATAAATAATATAAAATAATTCAGACCAAATTCAGAAACTTTAGCTTTATCCGTTGTCAAGATATACAAAAATCAATATTTAGTTTGTACAAGAAGTACCATACCGACATGCCTACCCTTTTTACGACTGATAATCTATTTTAACTACAAAGCCATTCACACCAAACTCAGAAACTTTAGCTTTATTAGTTTTCAAGATATAATAAAATCAATATTTAGTTTCTATGAGAGGTACAACGGCCAATTGTTTAATTCCGGCAGCTAGTAGGTCAACACTGTTTGAGTTATTATTATTATCTGGTTCAGGCCCAGTACTAATGCAAGACACTGCGACTTAAAAGATCTATTTTGTCCCTTTGAGTCTACTGTTTGTTTAGCAGACCAACCGCTTTTCTTATGAACACTAGCAGGTCCGAAACTTTGGTGGTGGATACGTTCAACAATGAGATCATATTTCTGTTTAAACACATTCATCTAAATTTATCAAGAGCCGCACATTCACACAATATGTGCTCTGCCGTCCTTAATGTTTGTGAGCATAGTCTACAAACATCTACATCTGTGATAACCATTCTCATCAAATAAGGTCTCACACTCTCACTGGTAAGGAAATCTGTAGGTTTTTTAGGTCTGACCTTCTATACTTTAGAACATCACACTTACTCCCAATCACAGCCTTGGTGTGTCTGAGGCTCGACTGGGCATTCCAATGTTCCAAACATTTACCATTCACTAATCAGATTGAGAATGGTAGAAAGCGGTGCTGCACAAGCGCCTTTAAGGCAGCCTGACTATCTGAAAATATACTAATTGCCCTACTGATGAAAAAAAAAAATAATGACCATGGGCAAAACTGGGTCATGTAGTAGAGTCCGTATATGGTTATTTTTTTAGTGTTGCACTGTGTTATTGTTTTGAGCTAAATTTTATTTAAAGTCGTTGATTAAAAGCTCTTGTTGCAATTTTTAAATTTAAAACCAAATAAATAAAAATCTTTTGTTCAATACAATGAGGAATACCATTTAATTGGTTAAACAATTTTGTTTTTATTTTTCTTTTTTTCCTTTTTTTTTGTTTAAATAATTTAGTGACCTATTAATACATAAATGATTTATATAAATGCATGTGTATGTGTTTATGAGGAGGGAGTTTTTATTGTTGTTGTTTTTTTCTGTATAGAAAATTTAAAAAAACAACAAATTAAGAGTAGATTGAAAAAACCACTGTTACATTGTTAATATAGTACTTGAATTATTCACTTAAACCTGATTCTTTACACGCGTAATTAAGCTGTTTTCGGCAGGTTAACATTGGCTGCCGTTGTAGTTTTAAACTGTATTTTGTAATAATTAAACAGTTTTTGCACGTTCTTGCGCGTAAAGTATCATGGTATTATAAAATTTTATATTTAAATTGTTTGTAACCTGCAAGAAATTTAAACCAAAAATTGTAAAATTAAAAAAGTTTGAAGCATTATAAATCAGCCAGTCTATAAAGTAGTTGATACACTATGTATTTTACTACTTAAAGAGACTCACTGTTAAACGTATAGTAGAAGTTTTTAGTTTAATTTTTTATACAATCCACATATTTATTTATGCTTATCCTGCATATGATAGAGCAGAAGCATCCTAATTGATTTAGGACGAATGTTAACAGTTTTCTTACCTTTATCATATTTAAATTTTAAAAAAAAGCCCCTAAATAAAATCACGAAACTTATTTTGTTTAAAAATAAATTTTGTCATAATAATCTAACATGTAGAGGCTAAAACTAAGTATATGCAAAAATATAAAATATCTATATGTCTGTACCCTTTTCAATGCATATGTTATTTGAAAATGATATCCTTTATGTCACAATTTTCAAATTAGCATTTTAAAGCAAATTTGTTAAATAGTTAAACGTGCCTATATTGTCATTTAATTTTGATATAAAAACCACTAATTTTTACGTGTGTTTGCATACAATCATAGTTAATTAATTATTTTACAATATAAAATTATTTTATAAAATCTCTTCTTTTTTGTTTTAAATTAAATTCATATTCATAAATACATGCACATGTGAACAAAATACATATATGAAAAAAAATGCTTAAAATTTATTGATTGTGGTGTAAAATTTTAGCATATTAAATAAAGAATAAAATACTTAAAAATAAAAATAAAATAATAATTTAAATATTTTCAGCCACCAATAATAGCAATAACTGTAAATACTTACATACGATATTTATAAAATTTTAAATAATTATTTTTACCAATAAATTTCTGTTGTTTTCAGAAAAAAAAGTAATTCAAAAACCAAAATATTTTAAAACTTAACGTAATGAAAGAACGGTATTATGCAAAACTACTAATCTTAATTATTTTATGTATCACTTTTTTTTGAATATTAAAAATAAAATAAAAAGAAATAGTAATACAGTAAGCAAAAGAAAAATTCTGGAGTCTACTGTAAGTCTCATTTAAGTAATTTCTATCTTAGCAATAAAAATTAATTAAATTTGGATGTATTTTTAATATTTGTATACCTAAAATCAGTCCTTAAACCAATGTAATCCAAATATACATTTTCTGTACACAGTTGTGCTACAGACGCCTATCATTTATTGAGAGTTTTGGTTAACTATGACTTAAACTAACAAAAGCCCTAATTGTTATTTAAGTTATCAAGTTCTAATTTTTCCGCCTTTTTTTCTAACAATTCATTTTATTCTACATCCCTTTAAGAAAAAAATGAATAATTTACTGTGTCAATATGATTTTAAACAAAACATACTGAACTAGATTACTTAGAATTCATGAAGTTTAAAATACTCATAAATCAAATTCAAAAAGCAATAAGAAGACTTCAGTAAACTAGACACAGTTTTAAATTAAACCTAAACCATTAGCCCGGTATCATAAGAAAAAAAAAGCCCTTTTTACGGCTTTTTAAGAAGAGAGATACAAAGTAACCAACACCAACTACAGACAAAACAAATCTAATCTATAATCTCAATAGAAAAACGCCTACAGTAGCATACGTTCTCTAGCTTGCCAAATGACTTAAACACAGTCAACGCTTATGTATGGGCCGGTACTTCAAATTCTACGGTGCGACGGTGCTCATCAACGACGGTATGGTAACCAACTCTATGGATACGTTGGAGCATCGGCGTAATGTGGCATGCGTTTTATTGTGCTATCGGTACTAACGTTGGATATGCCCTGATAAATTAAGGGACCTGATTCCGAATAATCTCTCAGCGCACATCCTTTTGTAGTTGATTGTCCAGTTAATCGCACAATGCATTATAGAGTGAATTCGTTCTATAGCCACACCGCTCGTTTATGAAACAATCTAACAGCGAAGGATGTGAAGCAGTAAAATACCCCCACAACCGGCTGAGTCTCTTACTTATTCTTGCCTTTGTAATATTATTTACTAGATTTAAACTTTTTTCTCTTCTTAAACCTATCAAAACTTTAAGGTTTAACTACTGAGAAGTTTAAATATGTTTCATATATTAACCCATTAATTGCGATATTATAACAAATGAATTATTTTTATGTATTATTTTCTAACTTTGAGAGTTGAAAATGGAAATTTCTTTAAGGCTATATCTCAAAAAATTTTTTTTGTTTTTTTATTGCGACCAACAAACAAGAAAGATTGAAGAAATATTACAACTGAAGTAAACTTTGGCAAAAAAGAGGTTGTTTATACATAATTTTCTCTTTACAATAAACGTTTAAGTTTAAAATTTTTTAACATATGCATTAATATTCTTGATGTTAAATAAATGCTAACTGGGTTATCATATACAATAAAAATTTCTTGCAAACAAAAAGTATGATAAAATAATATTTTCATATATTTTACTGCATGTATGTAAATGTGTGTGAGTGTAAATATTTTTTTAGTCAGTTTGTTCATCCATGTTATTTTTTTATATTAATTTAACAATATTTTGACACTAGTTTTTAAAAACACAAAAAAAATTTACAATCACCACAAAAACATTCATACATACATGCATTATATAAACAAGGACATTTATTATAAATGATTGTTTTTGTTTTTTTTTTGTTATGTCCTGTTTACAATATCTTCTTTTAGTAATACAAAAACAAACAAACAAAAAAAAATAAAAGAGACATTGACTTAAAGGAGAATTTAAAGCAGACAAAAGAAAATAAATTAAAAAACTAAAACAAACAATTTACACTTGCTTGAACACACATAGACAAAAAATATTTTTTTAATTAACTTTTTTGACAACAGCTTAAGAATTTGCCTTCATTTTCTTAATTTATTCTTTTTAACTCAGACATACATACATATTTATTTATATGTATGTTTGTTTTATATAGTAAAACAAAAAATATTTAATTGCTTACGAGTATAGTTTTGTAAAATTTGCAAGTTTTTTTAACAAACAAAACAATATTTTCTTTACAATTTGTGAATGTAATAATGAAAAGAAAAATTCTCTAATAGTTGAAATAATTTCCTATAAAAATCATTTTTGTATGAGATTTAATGATTTATTTCTTTGTGTTTTATATTACATACCTACTGTTCATTTCTCTTTAATTGTTTGTTGTTTTTTTATTGTTTTAAATACTAAAATTTAAAGTTTTCTTCTTTAAATTGAATAACACTTATTGGCTGATTCATTGCCTGTAAGGCAAATTAAGGCATTTAAAATGAAATGAAATTTCATACAATTTTAAAGCAATTTAGAGAGAAATTTCGTTTATTATCAAATGCCATAATTTGCTTACTCATTAGTAATCGTTAATTATGACAAATATTAGGCCAACAATTGTATTACAATTACGCGTCATTCACCGGACTTGATAGCTTGTGACTTTATGCAGCTGCTAAACTTTAAGAAATTATAACTCCAAAATCAAATTGTGTAAGGGCTTTAGTACAATGATGGGGAATAATTACGGAAAAATAAAAAAATTAAAAAAAAAAACTATTCAATTTTTTTTTTTTGAGGTATAATGCAAATCTGATACATACATACATACATAACTGGCCTTTACAACCCTGTGTCAGGATTACGGCCTAGCTAGATTGCCTGGCCCCTACAAAATGTAAAAAATTAATATCGTTTGCTTAACCGTACAGGGTAGTCAAATTTCGATTTAACCCTGCTGTTAGGTTAAGAAAACTTACGCATCATAGGTGTATGACCATATTATTCTTTTTTTTTTGTAATAATTGCCTGTCATAATGTCGAAATATATATATGATGCACCCAGTTTGTCTTTGAAGTGTTTTAATAATTAACCTTTATTTCTGGGATTCCCCTTTGTAAGTTTACATATGCGGTAGTTAACTTCAGTTTATATTCAATATTCAAATGATTGGAAATTACAGTGTAAAAATAAAAACAAATCGATGGCCAAATATTGTGTTTTTTAATATGATTGACATACTGTTTTCTGAAATTTATGATTCGTGGCCGCTAGTAGACAAAAATCGTAAGAGAGAAGAATTTTTGGGGCAGTTAGCTTTATCTGCCTACAAATAAATTTTCAGCTAAGCGTCTTACCGAAATAAGAACATTAGCTTCCGATTGTACAGCATCCACAAGCGGCTTACCAAAAATTACATCAACTAGAAGACGTGGAATCTGTAGCTGCTGCAAAATTAAGTGCGATAGAAAATGCACCATATGCAACAGATTTATATGTAATTTGCAACGAAAGTTCATTTGCTCATCATATAATGAGAATATTTAACAAACAAAAAAAAATACAATAACGGACCTAAATGGTCCTAAACCCAAGATTCGTAATTATTTATTTTTCTGACTTCCATTTTATTATTTTTGGTTGAAAGTTTTCCAGGAGTAATAAAATATAAAAATACCCTAAAAGCAAACGTTTTAAGAGCATTAAGAGCATCCGAATTAGAATAAATTAGTAAAATATGCAAATAAGTATGTACGAGTAGATAAATTCGGGCAATGTGGTCTACCATTTTATATTTCTGATATTGTATTCTCATGAATTGGTAGATCAATCCGAAATTTTTATACCACTTTAACCCTAGAATACTAACCTACGTAAATTTTACGTGCACTTTTTTTTTAATTTGTCAAAATTGTATGGAAAACGATAACTGAATAATGTAAATATAGTAAAAATTATTTTTTTATTAAATTTATTTTATAAAAATAAATAAATTAATTTAATTAAAGTAAATAAATTGAAAATTTTCTAACTTGAAAAATTGCGTAAAAATTAGCGTTAGTGTTCTAGGGTTAAATAGCGTCACATTATGGTCATTTGCCATAAGTGTTATTCCATAAATAACTCTATTCTATATATTTTAGAGTCAATAAAAACAAAAATAATAAAATTAATTATCTACCCAATAAAACAAAACCACATAACTCGGTTCTTTACCCAGTGCTTTAGATGTTATAAGGTATTTGGCAAATTTAAAAACCAAATTCTTGCTATACTTCATAAGTTTATTTTTTCTTGCAATCAGTGTGTAATAAGTGCAAATAATTCAGAGAGAGAACAGAGAATATATTCACGTTTGCTAAGTATTCATGCATTCATTGCTTTTGCTATGTATTCATTTAACATCAATTTCTACTGATGTTACTTTACTCACACTCTATTTTTATCAAATGCCTTTTGCGAACAACCTAAATCGTTCGTCTTTTACGAACAGATATAAATACTTTGGAACAAAACATATATTGTGTTTCATTCAATAGGCATGTCAACCATTCATACCATTCGTTCACCATTCGTTGCTTTTTTTTTTTAAATGTTAGGAGAACACAAGCAATGTTATGCAGGAGATTCGTTACATCACTCTTTTATTGTGTTGTCATGTATTGCTTAAATAAAATAATGACAATTGACCAGAGTATACTCATTAGGGTGGGTCAATTTTTTTGCCTACTAAGCGTATAGCAAAATCGTAATCTTCGAGAAATTCTAAGAACTTTTCCCAAAGAAACCATGGTTCTAAAATCAAAATCGAGCTTCCGGTTTTTTACGAGAAAATTTGGTGTTCAGGTCATCCGAAAATAATGCTGTTTTTTTGGAAGTATTTATTGCAATTGGTGAATGGTTGACCTGTAACGCTGGAAGAGGGCTTATTTTAAAGGAAATTATCTCAGCTTTCTATATCTGTCCTCATTTATAGAAAATTATTTACCCAAATAATGGTTTTGGAGGTTTATGTCACAATAATAATAGTTTTAGGTTTTTAACAGTTTTACTATTATTATTTCGACATAAACCTCCAAAACCATTATTTGGGTAAATAATTTTCTATAAATGAGGACAGATATAGAAAGCTGAGATAATTTCCTTTAAAATAAGCCCTCTTCCAGCGTTACAGGTCAACTATTCACCAATTGCAATGAATACTTCCAACAAAATAGCATTATTTTCGGAGGACCTGAACACCAAATTTTCTCGTAAAAAACCGGAAGCTCGATTTTGATTTTAGAACCATGGTTTCTTTGGGAAAAGTTCTTAGAATTTCTCGTAGATTACGACCTTGCTATACGCTTTGTCATGTTTTTCGGTCCCGAACAAATTGACCCACCCTAATACTCATTCTGTGTGAATGAATGAACTGTTCTATAGTACATATATGAAGTGAAGTAAAAGAAAATTTCATTTATTTAATTTAAGAATATTAATCGTTTTAAATAAATTAGATTTTTATACCGTGTGAAATAATAGATTTTATTTACACAAAACTGTATTAGTATTTGGTATTTGTTTAGTTCTTATCAAATATTTATTAAATTACAACATATTTTTATTTATTCTGTTTCATGTACAACAAATAAAATTCTATATAACAGTATGTACTATGCAAACAATCGTCGTCTTAGTTAAATAATAAGGGAAAAACAAACAATGGAATAAAAAATAAATAAAATAATAATTTTTTTACAGCCTTAAACCTAAATAATCAAAACTTATAATTTTTTTAAAAGTTTCTGAAAGCAATCAATGTGTTGTTTTATTTAAAAAAGGAGCACTTTTTAATTTTTTTACTTTACTTGTTTCTTTTGTATAAGAAAAATATTTTTACCTTTTTAAATTTGTCAGTTGTTACTGTTTTTGTTTAAGTGTGCGATATAAGTACTTTAAAACTATTGTTAAAATAAATAATTGTTAACTTTGTTTTCTTTATTCTCTTTATTTAACAATTTTTTAGATGGCCCACAATTACAGCCTCCACGTTTTACAACACAACCATCATCTTCAGGTTCAATAGTTAGTGAAGGACGTACAAAAATTCTACAGTGTCATGCTCTAGGTAAGTACAGTTAAGAACAAATCAAAATCAAAATCGATAGTTGCAAAAAAAAAAAAAAAACAATAACAACAACAACAACAGGAAATGAGCCTTATTTTATAGAATCAAATAATGAAAGGTGTAAATAAAGATGGAAAAAAGGAAGTTTACTCGTAAGTGAAAACTTACACAAAAAAGCAATTTAATTGATAATAATCGACTATCATACTCTCTACACGATTACTACAAAAATATATAAGATTTTATTTATTGTATTTTATAAGATTTTTTTAGAATAAAAAAGAGAAGAATTAAAATATTTCCTTATTTATACAGTCGAACTTCGGTTATAAGAGCTTGCAAACAATCGATAATACTATCGATAGGTCTATTTTTATTAGACTATCGATGTTATTTTTACGATAGCGATACTATCGTTAAATGTTGCATTTAATTGACTTATGCAGATTTCTCTAGCTTAAAACCATCATCGCTTCAACAATTGCAATAGGCCAGATTTTTACAAGTTGCAATAACTTAACTCGCACTGTACATATTTTTAATTGCATTTTTCTTATAGAAACGAGCAAGGAAAATCGTGATAAAGGAAGCAAAAATACTGAGTTTGATACTGAAACTATACAGTTAAATAAACTAGCAGAGGTAATTCGGAAGTTTGGAAATTTTTTCTAAAGGCAAAAGAAAAAAAAATGAATAATGTCGGCTGTGTGTGAAAATTTACAATACTAGAGTAACACATCAAACCTTTTTGACAACCTAAAACGTGCCCATCCATCTCATAACCAACTGCCGAAACAATCAAACACCATCCAATATTTTGTTAAAGAGTCTAAAACCTATAAAAGGAATTACGAATGGAAAAAAGTACTTCATACTTCTTGAATGACTTTGGTCGCCAATGATTTACAGCCATTCAGTATAGTAAAGGCTACATGTTTCCGAGATTTTATTAAATGCTTAAATCCCCGCTACATGTTGCCTTCAAGAAACACTCTAAAAAAGTTTGATGATTGTAAATTTGTTCAATACAACCAAGAGTAAATTGCAAACTATTCTTAATGAAGTTCAAATTTTCACTATTACAACAGACTTGTGGACTTCAAGGGAAAACAATGGCTAACTTACCGTAACGTGTCACTTTAGATGAAACTACTTAGTTTGTTCTTCGTATGACTGTTTTGTCTATGTGCTAACAGTGAAATTTAACATTTCTAAAAGAATTCGATACTATCGATTCTTTTTGAACCAACTATCTAAAATATCGAATGGCGCTACTATCGATAGTTTGCCAGCTCGGTTATCTGTGTCTACAGTAACCGGATGTTTGTTCACCTCTGCATTGTCTGTACAATATATTTATTATTTTTCTCGCTCATATCCGTACATCACAAACAAACATTGTCAAATTTGGGAATTTCTTTTATGTCACGTGGTTGTTCCATATTACGAATGAAATTCTGCTATTCAGTTTATGTCTTTTCGGTTTTCAAATACTTAAAAAAATATGTCCAAATCTAGCCGGAGTGAAAGCATTCTTCACATTTAAAATGTATTTTTTGATACCTCTTAGTTAGTGAAGTAAAATAATGGGAAACTGCAGTGTGCAGAGTATCAATATATATCAACATGATATGTACGACTGTAGCCGTGGTGGTTATAACGCAGCGCCATAGCAAGCGCATTGTACATTAAATGCTGAAGACTCGGACACAAAGAACTCTGATAAGACTACCGTAGCTGGAGTCGAAAACAATTGATCAGTTTGGCTAGTATACTATTCCTTCACGGACATGATTTATCCTTTGATCACCAAAAAAGTATTCATTTCAGTTAACTTTGGTCTAATTAAAGTGTTACTGACGAAACAAAAATTAATTTAAAAAACTGATCACTTTTCCTGCGGCTTGAACCCGAGTCTTTAGCATTTAATAAAAAAAGTTTTTGTTTCGAGACCTCCTTGCAAAAATACTTTGTATTAAAGACAATACGGAAAAACTTTTTTTTTATTTGTAAAGTCTAGTGCATATGTATGTTTATGTATCCGAGTAGGAAAATAAACAAAACGAAACGTTTGATCTCATTTTGTTTTGTTCTTTACAATGAGTAAAACAAAAACAAAACAAAAACACTGAGAGCGATTGTCCCATTTAGTTTTGTATATTGTTTTAGTTTTGAGCACTACAAATACACTAACTCAAATGTGCGTAAGTACAATAAAAATAAAATGAGAAGAAAAATTAAAACGGAAAAAGAAAAATTAAATTAAAGAAAAATTTAACGGAATAACAAAGCAAGCACAAGAGCAAAAAGCTAATTTTATTCGTTTGTGCTCTTTCTCATTTAGAAAGTATTTGTTTTGGTTTTGCTCATGTACAATAGGATTAAAAAAATTTTAAAAGTTTATGATATTGTGGTAAAGTTTGCGAAATGTTTTGTTTGTTTACCCACTCTGATATGTATACCTTTTATTCTGACCTAAGATAGAGCATAAAAGGTGTCTCAAAAGACAAACCAAATTTCTATTGTTTGACTGAAATGACTCTTATATTGAAAATTGATATTGGAAAAGAAACTACAAAAGAATAGGAATTTTACAACGGTAATGACTAAAAAAAATAATAATATTTTTGGTATGAAGTTTCTTTCCGACAACAACAATAAGAACGGCAACAACCTAAAAGAAAAAAAAAGAAGCATAAAAGAATTTTATAAAAATGTCGATTGAAAAAAAAAACAAAAAAACAAAATTGCAAAACTTTAAGTTGCAAGTCTTGCCAGAGGTTCTTATTGTTGTTTGGCCAGTTAGGCAGTCATATTAGTGCTGCCGCTATTAACTTAAGTTTTGTACTCAAACATCAGTTGAAATTCGTTTCAATGTGGTTGAAGTCTTTATTTACTTTCAGTTGCCTGGTATTAGTGCTTCCACCAATTTCTAAAATGTTTGCCTGGCGTCGTATTGCCTGTTTACCTACTGAGTGTGAGTTGTCTTGGTTATGTGGCCAAGCCCAACTTACATACATACATACATACATATGTGTACTTATGTACATACATATAAAATGTCACATAAACACTTTTAAGTGTATTGTACGTATATGGGCGCTTTATGGGTTTTAACTAAAAATCTTAAGTTCTTACACAAAAGAAGACATTAACTTGACTTATGTAGGTATAAAAGTGTGTATATTTGCATTTAATAGTACATTAACTGGTTTCATTTCATGGCTTCATTTTATAAAAAAAAATTATTTTTTCGCCTATTTGCTACTTCACTTATTATAGGTTTACGTTGAATTTCTACTTCTTCTCTTCTCGTAAATGACTATTTTAACCTGTTATTGAAAGGTTTTAGGTTGTAGGAAAAGTTTTCTAAGCTGTAATAGTAGGACAGAAAACGAATGATAAAAATTGTTTATCCTAAAAGTAGACAAACATAAGTAAAACTTCTTTTAGTGCCTCAACATATACCACATAATATTATATTTTAACCTTAAAGTATGCGTAATTATAATAGCCTACCATTAGGCTTATTTAGGTATTAATTAAGAAATAAGATATGTATTATTGACATCCATCGTATTATGCATAAAGGTAAAAGTGGGGTCATGTTCTTTTCCCTAACAGACTGCATTTCCAAACATAAAGTACATTAAAACACTCTTTTATGCTTTCTTTGAATTTTTTTTTTAATTTGAGACCAATACTCAGGGGTAAACCACTACTAAATGGTGTGCATTGTATTGGAATTTTTGGAAAGAACAGTACATATATTATTATTAATTATATTATTATTAAGCGCCTTAGGCATGAGACAAATTGCTGTGATTTGATCATTCAAAGGCCAGTGTTATACCTTCACTCCTGAATGATCAATAGCAATTGCCTCATCGTTACATGTTGATTGTGTGGTTAGTGCCTTCACTAAGTAGGTTTAGTAGGTTTAGCTGTTATCTGCTACTTCCCAATAAGTGGCGCTTTTCTCCTGATCATTCGTTTTTTATTGACGTTGATTAAGGTGGAATAGAGTGGAATGTCGGAGAATGTCTTGGAATAGATTTGACAAATTATTAAAAAAAATCGACACATATTTCAATAGTATTTAAAAATGTAACCATGGAAATTATAATAGAGATCTTGGCACACAACATACATACATACATAAATAATTGGCCATTACTACCCTGTTTCAGAGTTACGGCCTAGCTTCTCGCAGCACTCATGTTGCGTGTGTTAATTATTAATCCATTAGAACCGGGGCCTATAATTAAAGTCTACTCCGAACGACAGACCTGAGAAACTTTTTCAAGGCAATAAGTTCCTTTCAGAGCATTTGCCAGAAGACTGCTAAAAAGTAGTCGCCGAAAGAAGTATTTTTTATATTTCTTTTTTTTTAAGAAGTCAAAGCTGAGGTTTGAACCCGAGGCTGTCGTCTTTGAAAGCCAACACACTAACCACTAGACCACGACGTCTACAGCCCTTATAAAAATAAGTGTTGTATTGGCGTAATCGCCCATAGTCAAATAAATGTACAAAGTTAAATTTTAAATTTCTCTTTTCTAAAATGCCATTTAAAATTTGGCTTATTTTTTAAGATTTTAAAACTTTTCAATTTCCTGTCATTCACAGGTGCTTAAAGTGGTATTCCAACCGTATTTTAAAATCGTTTTTTTTTTCTTTTTTTAATAAAAAATAAAGAAATTCGTATATGTAATGCAGTACATATTTGTCCTATTTTTTTTTTTCTATTGTTTTCCAAAGTAATTTCGTTACTTTTTTTTTGTTGTCGTGCATTGATAAAACTCTCACACATATAAACATTTAATGAAGAAAAAATTCCTTTAGTCCAAGTTCAATTGAAGCGTACAGTAATTTTTCTGCTTCTTGGGTAATTTTTTTCTTTTTCTTTTTTTATACTTTTTGGTTTAAATTAAAAATGTCACAGAAACTGAAATTGAAGGACATTAAGTACAATACAAAGGAAATAGCAAAATGGGAATCAAAGAAGAAAGAGCAACAAAAAGTAAACTAAAATTTTAAATTTAAGAAGAAATACTTGAAGATTTTTTATTTGTATTTCATATTTTAATCACTTTTCTTTGACTATCACGTGCTTGCACATCACAGTTCACTAATATGACTCTGTTCTTTAACTTTCTTCACAAATTGCCAGATTTTGCTCTCCATTCTTTCGAATTGACTTCTTCCTTATATACTCACATTTCTTTCAATTTTTTTTATAATTTTGTTGCATACAATATTCATTATCAATTTTGTTGTCTTCTCTTTAAGACTGAGGAAGAAAGATATTGTTTTTAAGTTCTTACCTGTTAAAATGTCTTGGCTTGAGTTCATGAAGAGTTATTTTACGTTCTGTTGTATACTTATATAATCTTTTGAATATATAAGATAGCTATTTATATATTACTGTGTTCTTATATATATACAGTGCGAGCTCGATTTTCGCAACTTGAAAAAATCTGGCCTGTTGCAATTACCGACCACTTTTTATTGTACGTGAAAATACTCCAGTTTTAATAAAATGAAACAAATTAATTATTAAATGTTAAAAAACAGTCTCCTTGTTGAAACATTGGCGTAGCGAGTAATTTTTTTTTAAGTAAAATTATACAAATATGTTAGCCTACGCATCTGTGTAAACATACATTTGCTGCAAAACAGAAAACTGATGCGTTTATATTTGTGTTTTAAAACGTGTTTGGGACAGCACTAACGTGGGAGAAATGCTATTGAAATGGGATTCTTTGATTAAATATGATTACTTTTATAAAACTACGTTTCTGAACAAAAAATGCAAACAGAAATCATTGTAAATATATTTAAAAATAAAAATAGTGTTGCACTTATTGAGACTCATTTTTGAAAATCGATGCACTTATAAAGACTGTAATGTAAAAATTTTGCCTGTTGCGCTAATCGGGGTGTTGCGTTAATCGGGGGTTGCGAAAATCGAGCTCGCACTGTAAATAGTATTAATATATATTTTCCTTGCACAATACTGTGCTTATTTACTCCCTGTTTGTTTTTTTTTTACCTTTTCTTGTTGTTGATACTTAAACTGCTTTTGTTTATATTTCGTCGGTTAAATGAAGTTGATACTTTTACTTAAAAACAAGACTGAAATGAAAAGTTTTAAAAGTCTGTCATCACGTGTTGTTGGCTGGTGACTTAAAAACAACAAAATAAAAACGACAGCGACTTATAACAAGATAGAGACATAAAACATTAAAAACTACACAAAGCATTTAAACTACATACTGCCTACCTTCTTGGATTAAGTCAAGGCAGCTTGAAAATAGCTAGATACCGAATTTGCGCAGATTTAACGTGTGTTATAATTCATTCATTTATATACGAGTTACTAAAGCACTTTAACCTATAGATTTATTGTACAGCCCTGAACTTGATCAAAATTCGTATAATATCTCCCCCAGTCACGTCGCTCTGACGAACTTTAAAATGTCAACCTCGAGAATTTTCTATCTGATAACTGATAGTCACCAAGATACCTCTTCCTACTGTTCATCAATGCTGCACAATTGCCCAGTATACGCTCTGATGACTCGTTCGTTATTTAAATGTCCGTTGAGTCTGCAGTGGCCGGTCAGAAATTCTGCTAGTATTCTCAGATTATTCCTAGAGAACCCAATGCACGGCTCAAATCTTTTTTATTATAGTTACTAAGCAAATGTTTGGAAAGTGTAGTCTGACCCAAGAAAAACAAGTGTCTCTCCCTGTCTGCTTTTCCCTTAGTATGCCTTTCCAAGCTCCTCTTCCTATTCCACAAAAGGGTTCGCTCTCTTCCTGGCAAATTTATTTTGCCATTTTATTCCCCTGAATGCCCGCATGGCCAGGGACCCTTTATTGTCCCTGTCCAGCAGGTTCAGTTTTGTCAGACAGTCCCATGCATGCATATATATTTAAATTGGTGTCAACGTGTGATAACAAAATCATGTGATACTTTGTAGTAAGATAGAACTAATGTCTAATTAATGACTCGAACCAATGCGTACTGTGTGATTCTTAATATTTCTGCCTCTGTTGATTAAAACAATTCTAATTCATTTTATTTATATATCATAGCAAAAAACAGCTTATTCAAACAGATATTTAAAAAATAATGAAAAATAGATTGGTTTTTATATATTGATCTTAAAGATCAAGTAATTTTTCTTTTTTTATTCTTATGGCCAGCACTCAGGGGACTACCACTACTCATACAGTACATTGTGCTAGTCTGGGAAAATATGTTATAGGAAGTTGGAACGAGTGTGTATTGCTTGTGGGTATTTGATTTAAACCTGCTGATATCGTAATTGGCAGGAAAAACATGCGTTGGAAGTTTGTTCCATAAACAAGCAGTGCAAGAACGAATTTTTTCTATTATACATAGCGCGATTCACTGGACAGTCAACTACAAACGGATGTGCTTTGAGAGAAGTAGGTGTAGTCTCAAAGAATATGCGACCATCCGGAATCAAATCCTTTATTTCATCAGAGCACCGCCCATGATAGTATCAATAGAACAATGAAACGCACGCCACATTACGCCAATGCCATTGAGAAGTATCTTCGTTCTCTCCTGTAAGCGGTCGATAAGCCCCAACTGCATTGATTTAACTCTTTTGACAGATTTTAATGTGTAGAACACCTTAAAAAGCATTACACTTTAATATATTTTATATATTATTTTATATAGTTTGACTAAATTATTTATTTTAGAAAGAATTTCAATGCAATTCAAAAACAGTACTGAAATTCAAAGACCTAAACCGGCACATGTATTAGATTTGTCTTTTAGAAGCTGATCTTATTTCGTATATACTGAGATAAAAATAGCTTTCATTTAACACCACTAAAAGCTGAGTTTAGTATATCAAAGCATCTCTTAAAGCACCTCTATCTTTACCCAGAAATTGTAAACAATCACTTATTCGTGCACATCAATAATGCATGATTTTTATATGGAATAAACCGCTAAAATGCAATAGAAATGCAAATTTATTGCAACCAGTAAGCAAATAGTACAAAAAAATCAAAAATAATACCTTATCCTGTAGCATATTTGTGGAAGCTTTGAAAAAAACAATATAATGCTTCCATTATTGTATTATTATTCTTCTTATTATTCTGCTGGGTATATATAGAAATGGTGGCAATTTTTGGCCTACGCTTAAACGCAATTCCACCGTGAAATTGGATACCAACTAAATATTTAAAAACGATTTAAGTTCATTCCTTAAGGCACCCTTACACGACATGTTTTTTACACTGTTACTGTCAACTTTTACATGAGTAAACAGTTACATGCCGTGTGTGACTTTTAAAACATTGCTTGTGTAAAAAACACAAGGAAAGTCTTATGACAAAATTTCAATCAGAGCATGCTCTAATTTCGTATGTACACACATATGATATTAAATTTCTATGCCTGTACAAACATTAGTCGGCAATGAATTACTTGTAAAATAGTTTTTTTTTTTATAAATTTTGTGTCTAAAATTTTATTATTTATTTACATATGCAATTGTACATATACGTTTGTGAGTAAAAATTATAAACCTTATGTAAACTGACTAATTTTGACAAACACAACAAAAAACTTATGTATTTTAAATTTAAAAAACACGTGTAAAAAACATATCGTGTAAGGGTGCCTTTATACAGACAATTTCTTGTTTCATATTGCTTTGCAAAGCTGGCACAAGTAATCCATATATTTACATTGCAATAAAATATTAATACTATATTCAAATTTTTGCGAGCGTAGTGGCTAAGATCAGCAATTCGGTATGCTGTAACAAAACACAGTCTTTGACAGGATGGAACCCACATACTAGACTTCTGGAGAACCCGGTCTTAAATTAGGCAGATTGCAAATAAATAAATTTAAAAAAATACGTTTTTTTAAAGTAAAAAACATTTTATTTCTTTACGGTTGGGAGTTAATGTGACGCCTCCCGTTCTACTTGTTCATTTATTTGAACTTTTTCCCATATTTTTTTTTTCACTTTTTTTTTTTGTAAACAATTTACTAATGCTACTTAAGGGATTTTTAAAGTGGTTAGTTAATCATTTTACCAAGAAAATGGAATGAACAATAGCAGTGGCAGCAACAACAACAACAATTAAAATAACGTTGACTTTTAGTAGTTTAACAATATGACTGCAGTGGTTGGCGGTGGTGGTGGTGGTGGCAACAAATAAATTTTACCTTGAACTGATATTTTATGTTTTTTTTTCAACAAAATAAAGTTAAATTTAACAAAAATAAAAACATAAAAAGAGTCAACAAAAATAATATGGCTATAAATATGTATATGTTTTCCCTACCTCTTACCAATAAATATTCATTCATAGGGTAAATAAATACATCAAATTGTTTTAATGATTTAATTTTCTTCAGTGCTTGCCATGGAAAATCTTTAAATACAACATTTGAATTTCGTGGGGTATCCTTAAAGTAAAACATTCCTTGAAACTTGTTTCGTTGCATTAAGTTTATGCAAGTTGTTCATTTAAAATATATGGTAAAGATTTACCAAATTCGTAACGATAAGACTGCTCATCAACAAAAAGAAATAGGAAAAATGCGAATATTTTTAAAAAGAATTTGCTGCTAAAATGTTGACTTATAATCGTAAATCAGATTCAAATTAAAGTATTTTTTTAAAAGTTTTTAGTTAGAAACATTTATTAAATTTAATAAATGAGTGCTTACAATATAAATTGACTTGGTTGTTGAAGGAAAAAAATGTTTAAGAACTTAAATAAAAGGATTAAAGCATTTCGTAATTCCAAGGCTTTAGACAAAATAGAAGAATCTCGAAAAACTTAATGAAAATCTTCCAAATAGAGCTGCTAAGTTTTAAAAAAAATAGTTCTAACTCCGATTCCAAACAGTGAAATTTTTAATGTTCGTCTTTAACTGCGACTCGCATTCAAACCGTAGAGCTAAGTGTAGATATATAAACGCATGTATTAAAGAAAAAGTGAGTAGCAGTGCCTACAAATCCTGCAAATAAGTGCTTAATTCTACATGAAATTACACAGAAAAACCTAGGTAATCTAAACTTTCTAAAGAATTAGTTACAGAGTACGTTCAAGTAAAAAAAATAAAAAAGTGTTTCAATTAAAAAATTTGTTATATCAATGATAAAATTGTTAAGTTTATTACCAGTAAACAAATTAATGCTATCAATTAAACTGATTGCAATATAAATTAGATGTATTTCCAGTAAATTTGTATAAAACGTTAAAAATTTAATTAAACCAATTAAATTATTTAATCAAAACAATTTTTTTTTTAATTAATAACTTAATTGAAAATAGTTTCAATAATTCTTTTCTGTGTACTTAGAAAAATAATATGTTTAAAATTTTTGAAGTCTATCATAATTGGCCATTACAACCATGTGTCAGGGTTAACGGCCTATCTTCTCGCAGCACCCATGATTATCGGGACCTACAGTTTAAAGTCGACTCCAAACGACAGACTTGAGACGCTTGTTCATGGTAATCAGTTACTCTCAGAGATTTTGCCAGAAAACTGGGGTTTCAACCCGCGGCTCATGACATAGTAAGCCAACACACTAACTACAAGACCACGGTATTGTGGATCACATTACAAGAATTTCACTTGTTTTAATAAAATTATAATTTCAGTTTTAAAACTATTTGAATTTAAAAGCTCACCACTTAAACCTAAAAAAATTTACGTATAGCGTATATACAGAAGACCAATACAATTTATCAGCTAAAAATTGCTGGGCAGTTACTTACTTACTTACTTAAGTAAGCTGTAAGTAAGTACAGCGCACATCTATCCAGCAGAAAATAGTACCTACAAGTAAGTTATTTTGTAATTGAGAAATTGTGAAGAATCACTTACTCATGCGCATCAATAATGCATGAATTTTATATGAAATGAGCCGCTAAGAATAAAAAATCAAAAATAATGCATTACCGTGTAGCATTTTTGGAAGCTTTAAGGTATGAATAAACAATATAGTGCCTTCATTCTTGCTTACAATTTTATTTATTGCTTCCAAATTTTAAACAATTTCTGCTGGGAATACGTCGACAAAACATTTTATGACCGATGCTGTCATACATTAGGTGCAAATTATTAAAAATTCTCTTAAATAACCACATAAAATAATAATTTTAAAAATGTTTTTAAATGATTATAATGATTTTATGTAACTGATTCAACACCATAATACGAGTAAAAAGTCGACTTTAATATTATCCACTTACATGAATTACAAATATGTAATATTCTCTTTAAATATTGGTAACTTTTTTCCATTTCTCGTTCACTCTATATTTGTAACTATACAGCACATGTTATTAAATGTCAATTCAATTGATCACAGAGCAATGGACAGATATGTACGAGTATATTGATTAAATGACTGGCAATCGAAATATGTGTCATCTTGTATCTCTTGTTCATATTTATTTTATTTTATAATGGCAACAGCAGAAGCACTTACCCAGCAAACACACACGAGTTTAATTAATTTAACTGAGGAAAATTTTGAAAGCATTCTCACTAGTGTCCAAAATTAACAATTTAAATCTATCAATGTGTACAATGCGTCTAATGTGAATAAGGGAAGTTTATTATTTTACCAACTAAAAGGTATATGAAAACAATTCGTAAATTAATGTTGTGCCGAATAATCATCGGAAACAATTTTTTATATATAATTCCCAATCGGGCGGTGATAGTTTATGTGTTTGACAACCTACCAAGAAAATTTTATATGATAATTTCTATAAGTATTGGACCTGTATATATAGCGGTATAGTGATTAAAGCATTCGCACAAAAACTCAAACAGCCCAGGTTCAAATCAAACCGAATTAGAAAAGTGAAAAAAAATTTGCGGTTTTTCAAAAACTATAATTTAAAAATTAGATGTCCGAGGAGTCTATCTTCAAGAAACTGCTCCCTGACATTCTAGTCTATTCGCCACCACCTTCTGGGAAGATAACAGGTAACCTACTTAGTGAAGACACTCACCACTCACAATCAACATCCATCGATAGATGGGGCAATTGCTGTTGATCATTCTTGAGTGAAGGTATAACACTGGCCTTTGAGTTGACAAATTGACAGCAACTGGTCCCATTGACATAAGTCGCTTAACATATATCTATCCATCTCCTCAACATTCTAATACAATGCACAGCATGTATAAGGATTTACTCCCCTAAATAGGGTTTAAAAAAAGTTGCGATTTCTTGCAAACACCAAGTTTTAAAGTTAAAATAATATTTCTATTAAAAACCAACTCAAATTTGTTCCACCCTATCCACTTTTGATTTATCAAAGGAGTGCTCAGGAGAAAGCGGCATCTACTGGAAAGTACTAGACAGAACTAAGCAAGGATCGTAACCGACCAACAAAGATCTCCATCACTTTACAAAACACCCAGTTTACATCAACAGATGCGGCAATTGCTATTGATCATTTCAAGGGTAAAGGTATAATACTGGCCTTTAAATGGTCAACTAACAACAAGTTGTCTCATTGACATAAAGCGCTTAATAGAAAAAAATCTCTCTATCTGTCATTCCAATTCCAACTTACCCCATTTTTTGATACTATTGCATCTGTGTTTGTTGGTCAATGGCACACATATGCACAAATCCATAAACAAGCACATGTAAAATTAGTAATTGATTTTTATTTTTTTTTTTTTTTCTTCTATTGGCTTGGTTATAGAATGAGCTCAGATATAAAACGGGAAAAAGAGAAAACAATGGAAAATTAATTTGAAATAAATCGAATAATTACATTGTGTTTTAAAACATACATACAATTAAATTATATTATAATTAAATGTAAAAAATAATATAGTTTCGCCTTTTTTATGTTCTGACATTTTTGTTTTTTCGTTTGTTTTCACCTAAAAGAAGATGACAGACAAACCATTAATGAATGCTTTAAATACTCTTAATTTTTAGCAATAATTACAAAAATAAAATTGAAATTTTAACTAAAAAAAAAATACAAAAAGAGATGTTTTTTAAAATACGATTTCCATTGTAATTAAAGTCATGTAATAACTTAATACATATGTAGACTTTTTATAAAACAAATGGTCTCAATCCTGGATAAAAATTTTGTAATTGAATCAATGTGCCAATTTAAAGAAACTTTTTTTTGTCAGTGAATACTTTTAATTTGTAACAGTTACATACATATGTATATTTATAATATGTTGTTTTTTAAATACATGGTGGGCAAGTTAGAGGCTAGAAAGCAAATTGGTCAACAAATGATGAAATGTCAAGAATGGAGTTGTCATCCTTGGTCATTTATTTAGTAAAAGTTGTGAAGTTTTAAACATGGAAAGGTACACTATCATTGTTTGTGTTGAACGTTTGTAAATTGGTTGTTTAGAAACTGAACGATACCAACGTATTTTTCAACAAGATCATGTTTATTGATAAGACCAATTGATATCAGTTACCTTTTCTCTCAACATGACGTCGCTATAAGCCACACGGCCGACCAAACAATTTAACTTTTGTTTAAGAAATTTCCCGGTCTCGATTTGGGGAAACCGCGCCAGGACCGGGATTATTTTCCCCAGCAGTAAATTTTAAAGATATGGAAGCAATAAATAAAGCTTCCAAATATGCTACAGGTTAAGTTATTATTTTTGATTTTTTGTACTATTTGCTTACTGGGTGCAATAAATTTGCATTTCTAATGCATTTTAGAGGCTCAATTCATATAAAAATCATGCATTATTGATGCGCATGAGTAAGTGATAGTTCACAATTTCTCCCTTACAAAATAGTTTATTAGTAAGCACTATTTTATGCTCGATCTCTACGGCCATTTAAAAAACCCGTTTAACGTAAACAAACCACAAACTACTGACCAAGGCCCATTAATACAGGTCATTGCATCTCTCAGGCTGATTTTATGTAAACATACCTGTAAACGTCAAAGTTTGTTTACATTTTTATCATTTTTGTTTTTATTTGTATGTTTATGTTTTCAATCAGTGTTGCCATATTGGCTATTTCTAACCAAAGCTGGCTACTTTTTTCTTACATACATACATATTTTCTTTTTTTGTTTCTATATATAATACGCCGTAGTTCAATTGGTAGCGTCGTCGTCGTGTAACGAAATTTTTGTAATAGATTAAAGGCTAGAGAAACATTTTTTCTTTGTTCTGCTACAAAAATGTCGCCAGACGGCAACGACGTTGCCAACTGGAATAAGGCCGAATATGTAATTATATATAATGAATCAATTAATGTTAATAAACTTTGAACACTAAAGTGTAAACAATACAATTACAGTGCACTGTAAAACTGTACACCTAATTCTATTTATACAAAGTATAAAAATAAAGTGTAACAAAATGAAGTAAACAAGAGTTTTATGGAGGATTTTAAGCATTTATCAAACCAGTTGCGAAGTTACCAAAGTTAACTGTAGCGCGATTCAGTAACATATTATTACGATAATGGCATTGTTTTCAACTGTAAACAACGGAATTGTCGAAATTGTTTACGATAGTCCCAATAGCTATTGTTGTAAACTTACAACAAAAATTTTATGCTGTTTCTTCAGTTTGAAAATCGTAAATTTTTTATTTTGAAATTTTGTAGAGCGATGTGTTTACGCTATTAACTAGTTTGCTTGAGAACCATTTTTGTGTGCTTTTATACCCAAAGAAACTAGAAATTTGTAACTTAGCTGACTTTCTATCCATTTTAATTGTCAACTACCCAAAAACTTACTGATTTTATAGGGTGTTGCCCCATCATTGTAATTTAAACATAATGAAAACTAGACTTGTCGGCTGTCGCTAAAGTTTACTTAGGGAATCACATAATCGTTACGGCAAACAATAAAAGTTGTCGACTTCTTTTGCTAATATCGTATTCTTAAAAGAATTAATGTGCGTTAAAAAATATGTATAAACACTAGCGGAACTGAACTAGGTTTCCACCCTCAGAGTTCTTTGTGTTATACAATCCTTATTCATTTTTCTACATTATCTATGTATATTACAGACACCTTTTAGTGGAATTAGATTATCCGAATTATATGTTTTTACCTTTTTTTTAGGTTAGGCTACTTTTATTTACAACCATGTGTCGAAATTTATAAATTCAACTTATTTCATTGATACCAATTAACTTTCTAATTGAAAAATTTCAAGTAGAAATTGTTTTTATGCTTACAGGATGACATAAACGTTATGCCATTTTGAAACCTCAAAGCCCAGTGATATTTACCCCATCTGCGGAAATGGCAGCGATTTTATATTATTACTTTACTTTTTAACCACTTTGTATCATACTTATACTTGAAAATATTACCATCAATATTAATTGAAATCAATTTGCAATTGTATATTTTCCATTTTTCCTTTTCAACTGCAGTCTATGTGTCAGCCTGCATATGAGTATCTTTCTATTTATAACGATTGTTTTTATATTTTTCATTTTATTTTCTTATATTTTAAAGCATTATTTTCTAAGTTTCTTTCATAAGTTTACCAACAATCTAGTTGGTAACCACATGCAACAATAATAGAAACAATTGAAAAATATTACGAATAAAATAAAAATGAAGAAAAATAGAGAAAAACAATTTGCAAAACTATTTGAAATCTAAGAAGACCAGCAATAATAACAGCAACTTCAATAATTATAATTCCTATTACTGTTGTTGATTTATTTACAATTCTTACTGTCATTTCTGTTGCTCTTGTTAGTTCTCATTACTTTCCTTCTTTTATTATTTATAATTGTTGTGAAGTTAAAATCTTTGAAATGTTGCCATTGTTATTGGTATGGGTGATTTGTGTTTTAATACCACCATTAGTTGAAATTCGTGACGGTCAGAAACACCATTTTCCATTAATTGTAAGAAACAGTATTGCTACTACTATTACACCAACAGCAGCTGCAACTAAACTGAACAGCGGAAATAAATTGGAAAGCTTATAAAACGCTTAAAGCATTCGTGGCAATAAATACCTTGAGGTATAAAAGAAATATAAAAGGGCCCCTAAAAATAATTCTCTTTTTAAGAGTAACAACAGTGAAATAGACAAAGAATATAAAAACAGGCTGCCATTTTTCCAGGAAACATGATAAATGTCCAAGAACAGGGATATTTAGAGTCATCTGCAAAAATGTTTTACTACGAGCGTAAATTTCATTTAGACCTTGCAATTCATTTGCAACAGGTGTTCATAAAAGCAAATTCGTGATGTGTATAAACATTTACATAAGAAAGGTTTATCGTTCAATAAATTCATAATGATATGGTTTATTTGTCAAGTGAAAGTGCTGCTTCATATGAAGTACTGAGAAATGTTAATGGTGAGAACAAAAATAAGTCTAACACCACATTATGGACGAATAAGAACATCAGACATAGATAATGTCATGAGCATCTCAAATAATCGAGTACATATCGCGGGAGTTTATGGCTCTATCCGCCATTTCATATTTTTTATATAAATTTTTCAAGTCTGCAATCTGTTTTCGGATATCTCGTCTAGCTTCGGAGATAAATAGCCGAAAACGGATTGTAGATTTTAAAAATTTTGGTGTCAAAAACCTAAAGTGGCATCATTACCTCGAGATATATAAAATGGCGGATAGAGCACATAAACTCCCGCGCGACGGTATTATTTCACTTTACGAATTAAAGTTGAAAAACCTTTCTACAAGATGGGTGGCAAGTAGCAGCTGACCAACAATGAGTTTGAATTTCTCAAGCTTGTTTGAAAGAAATAAAGCAAAATAAAAAAGATTTTAGTCATGGTTTCATAACTCTTGATTAAATATAGAACCACCACCTCTATACATACATACATGCATACATACATAATTGGCCATTACAACCCTGTGTCAAAATTACGGCCAAGCTTCTCCCAGCCCTCATGTTGAGTCTGTTAATTTTTATCAATGAGTACTGGGACCTACAGTTTAAAGTCGATTTCGAACGACAGATTTGAGAAGCTTTTTCATGACAATCAGTTACTCTCAGGACTTTTGCTAGAAGACTGCTGAAAAGTAATCGCCTAAAGAACAAATTTTTTCATATTTCTTTTCTTCAAGATGTCAGAGCTGAGATTTGAACTCGGCGCTATCGTTTTAGTAAGCCAAAACACTAATCACTAGACCACGGCGACTACATTGTCTCATAATTCTTGACTAAATATATATCCACCACCAATGTCTACCTTAAACAAAAGAACAATTCGAACAGAGAATACAATAATAGTTCAATCGGCTGGTATGGTGAACGTAATTGTTTTCTGGGTTTAAAAATGAAAAATGGCCAGTTTTCTTCAAAACAACACACCAAATTCTGCGAGTTGAAGTATAAATTGCTTAACCACCCACCTTAGTCTGCTGATTTAGCTGCCTTGGACTTCTACCTGTTCCCAATTCTAACAAATTTCTTGCTGTCAAACGTTTTGCCTCAAATGAAGGTGCTGTAGCAGTTGTAAATGATTATTTTGAGGAAAATCATTTTAATCAAGGCGTAGAATTGCTAACAAAAAAGTAAAGTTGGACTTTATTGAACAGTAAAATAGTTTTATTAATCTAGCGCTTGTGTTTCACAGTTCAATTAAGAATTTTCTTACAAAGCTTGTTACATATCAAAGTCCCTTGGGATATGGATAAAGCTTTCTCATACATGGATAAGTTACTTTATGGAAAACGATTTAGAATTGTGAAATATTCTTCCATTCATTCATATATGAGGTACTAGAGCACTTCGACCTAAAGATTTACTGTACAGTCCTCAACTTGACCGAGATTATTCCTACAATATCTCCTCCAATCTCGTCGCTTTGACGAACTTTAAAATGTCGACTGGTGCCAACCCCTAGAATATTCCTCCATATTTTCACACTCTCATATTAGAATAATAACAATCTTATACTTCTTTGAATACTTAAACCCTTTTTAGGCCCTCTCTTCCACACACCAACAAAAAACAAAATGGTAATAAAAGTTTTAAAATCTTAAATATTTTTATTATACTCGTATTCCTTCCCTAACCGGAAGCAAAATTTTTAAAATATTTTGCATAAATGTTCCTACATTTTCTTACCCATATGCTGCTTTTAAAACAATAAAATATTGCTTTTGTTCGGTGAAAACAGGATGCCATACAACTACTCTTTACAACAGTAGAGAGAAAACATATTTTTTTTTTCTAAATTAAAATATATTATTTTGCTGTTTATTCTTCTTTTTTATTTGTTGTTTCGGTTGCTGTTGTTATTTGAAAAAGTGTTCAACAGTTACATATTTTCTTATTTTAGTTTCTTCCAAAAAAGAAAAAAACGTTTATGTCCAAATATTAAAAATAAAAACTATGAAACATTTTAAATGGAAAACTTTTTATTTGTGTGGTTGAATGACAACACATCTTTAATTTCTACACTTTTCATTGGCATACAAAACTAGTCATTTTAAAATACAAGTATAATTTACCAGCTGAAATATTATATTATATTTATATTCGGTCTGGTTTATTTTTGCTTTTTAAACGTATTTTATTGTCCCTCAGTGAACAGAATAATTCTTAAGGCATAGATTTTCTACTAATATCAGTTAATCATATATGAATACTAAGGTACTCCTTATATGTCTGGACCAATTTTTTTATTTTTTATTTTTTTTAAGCTTAGATTGTTCTTTGGTAGCAAATATATAAATTGTACAAGGGGAAGGCGTGCCGCACCTACTCACAAACTATCGAGATATGTTAAATAAATATAAAACAAGTACAAATGCTAATTTAGAATAGGTTTATGAAATATTCTAGCTATTTTTATTTATTTATTTATTTTGAGGCCCTATGCTCCTTATAGGAACAACGGGAACAGATATGTATATATTTATCTACATTGTAGTAAACTTATGTGTCTTGAGTCTGAATATATTTTCAAAAAGTTAGTTTTTATGTTACACAATACTCGCACTGTGCGGCATTTCGGAGTTTTAATTTAAAAAAAAAAATAAATTCTTCCCCCTTCCCCCCACCATCCCTCCACGAATTCCTTCATTAAGAAAGCCGCCCCCTAACATTCCACCCTGTCCACCTTTGAATTATGAAACGAATGATCAGAAGAAACCGCCACCTACTGGGAAGTAATAAGCTGAACGAAGCTTGGACTAAACCTTACCATTCAACTTAGCACACGGCCTCACTACTTCACAACAAAGAATTAACATCCACAGATGGACCAATTGGTGTTAATCATTTCAAGGGTGAAGATATAATACTGACCTTTGAGTGATCAACTGACAGCTGTACTATACAACCATTTCAATACAATGCAAGCATGAGTAGACGTGTAAACCCCTGAGTATTGGTCTTACAAAAAAAAAATTTACTACCAAACTTAGGCATTTTTATCTTTAGACAACTGCCATATTTCAGTCTACACAGAAAGTAATTTATTTATTTACTAAATTGCAATACAATATTAAATTATATTCTAATTAATTATGTATAACCTGCAAAGCGACAAAGGCCATAAGCTCGGTGTAGTTCGGCAGACCAGGGGCTTTGATGAGAATCGAACCAACACTCGCACTAGCAGTCTAGCATACCACCCACCCAAAAAGTACTTCAACATTAATATTTTTATTATTTTTTTTTTCAATTCGTACTATTAGTTCTATAGAAAAAGGTGAAATACGCTTGTTGGGGTTTATTTGTCTGGAGAAAGTAAGTCCATCCATGATACCAGTAATATTATTTTGTCTTTGCTTTTCCTTTAACCCCTATTTGTAGGAAGTTGGGTATTTAGGCTGTAGCCAGTAAACACATCCCTAATATAAATTTAGTTAAATTTTAACTAAAAAACAAAATTTTATTTACTACAGTGCAATGCAATATTAAAGTTATATTCTACTTATTAGGAGTGGAGTGGCTAAGACTATATCGAGCCTTTGGTGCAAGACCGTAGTAACTCAAAATTTTAATTTTTTGAGCTGGGTATGCAGAAATGATATTTGGGGAAATATTTATCTAAAGAAAAAAGATTATGGTTCTATCTCTAATCGTTCAGTATCTACAGCTAAAAATTCTTTATTGCCTCCATCTATGTCAAACAATATTTATTTGCAATAAAAAAGTATTTCCTTTATGAGAAGAAATTTACAAACAGAAAACAAATTGCAAAAAACAATAAAGCAATAATTTTTTTGCTACTTCTAGGCACAAAAACACAACTGCAAATAAAATAAAAAGTTTATTTGCTATAACGATGTATTTCGAATTAATTAATAAATTTGTCGTTGATTTTGTGACAATAACGATACATCATTGATAGGTTGATACAAAATACTTAAATATAAATAAATATTTCATATTTTTAATAATTATTTACTTTTTTTAATTACAAAACATTCCTCTTTATTTAAGAACTTGTAAAAAAATAACTTTAGTAAACGAAAATTTTATGAAAAAGATGGCTGAAAAGTTCAAAAGCATTTTTCTCAGTTCACGATTTTTTTAATTACTACGGTATTGCACCAAAGGCTCGATATGTTTAGTGTAGTGTCACAGACCGGTTAGTACGAGCTCACTACAAATATGCGCAACTTTCACTATATTTTTGGGCAAATAAAAACCAAACGTGGCTGAAATTATTTTTTTTTCCTGTGGTCATATACTATAGATTAGGATTGACTTCAATTTTTTAATTATTTCTTACAAGATATTGCAAACATTAGCACAATATTTCCTTCGTATGATGGTGAAGTTTCCAAAATTTTCTGCCCGAAATTTATTTCTCAAAAAGAGTTTTATTTGCACTAAAAGTTTAATTTAACAAAAATATATGTACAATATATCCCGGACTGTTTTAAGAAAGTTTTTCATACAAACAAATATATTGCAACCATAACAGCATTAACAAATATTTTCACTGATGCAAAGAAAACTTTTTTAAGAAAATTTAAATGTGGGGCAAAATGAAAGAAATCAACCTTTAAAAGTCAAATGGCAAAGATGTATTACGAGTATGTAAAAGTGGAAAAGTATGAAAGTGTAACTATACATGACAGGTATGCATCAATCATGTGGTACCCAATAGATAACTTTTTTGCAAAATGCCTCATTACAAACAATATTGAAACCCAGATATTCTACTTGTTCTCAGGGGCAAGATGCTGCTTCTTTTTTCTCCATCAAATATTGGGTAGCTGAACAATTAAGGTATCCAAGGTAGAGGCAGCAAAAAAATACTTGGCATTGAACCATTGCCTGTGAAACTTTCATAAGCACATCACATCACATATTGTTGGTTAATTTAATTAGAAAGCCGGCTGCAAGTTGGTTGCCGCTTTTGCTCACGACATACTAACAACAGCGCCCTAAAGATGTTTTAATAGAGTGGTTGACTATGTTTTACCGCAATAAAGTCAATAGTTTGTGTCGATTCGTAACCTTGGATAAGACGTGGATTCAATTAATACACGAAACAAAAGAATAATTAGAGCAATAATTAGTCCATTTCGACAATAAAAAATAAATGAAATGTATAACGATTTTATATTATTTATGTATAATAGCACTCTCATGTCGTTTTATAAGATAAAGCATAACAACAACAGAGTTTGATTTTGTATAGGGCATATGAATGCCTATTGGGCATACGCGTGCATTAGTGTGCACTGTTATATACTCATGAACAGACACATGTATGATATTTTTGCAAAGAATGATTTTCTAATTTGCATTGAAAAGAAAAGTGTAAAATGAAAGTAGAAACCCATAAAAGCTCACCAAAAAAAAAAATATATAATATACATGCATATATATAGTTAATGTAATAGAAGTTGCTATAAATCACTAGTGAATTTTAACGTGCCGTGCATATACGCAAATATACATTTGAAGAAAATGAAAAAGATTTTTTTCTTTATTTGTTCTTTCAAAAAAATATACCAACAACGTTAAATATAAAATAACGAATAGATATGCACTTGAATTCACATAAAGGAGGAGCAAAAAAACAAATTCTTGAAAACGTACAACGATTTGAATTTTATACTTTCAACTAAAACGATGTGAAATGAAAGTGAAATGGAAACTTAGAAATAAACCTGAAATGGGAATAAAAAATAAATTCATTTTAATATGAAATTGCCAAATAATAGGTTCTTTCATGGTATATGAGTTTCGTTCTTATATTTGTTACACAAAAAGCATCAGTTTTCTTTTTTTACCAAGAATAGTTTTCTAAATCAAAATTCGACATAAGGGTGTAATACTTCTTAACATTTTAGTAAAATGTTTGTTATAAAATTTTGCAAATAAATTCCTTTCAGATAATATTCAAAATTTGTTTACATATGAATGTAGTCTGTACATGCCATAAACTTACATACATACATTACCATTACCACTCTGTTTCAGAGTAACGGCCTAGTTTCTCGCAGCACTCATATTGTGTGTGCTAATTTTTATCCATGAGTACAGGGACCTATAAGAGCGGATTGATGTTGAAGCTACCTAAGTAGGAAAAAACATTTTTTTTTTCAAAAACCATTCATTTCTCAACATAGTCTCCTTTTAGCTCAATACACTTAGTAAGACGATTTTCCAACTTTTTTATACCATCTGAATAATACGATTTTGGGAACTCCTCAAAATACGCATTAGTTTCGGTAATCACTTCTTCGTTTGAGATGAATCTTTTTCCTGTGAGCCATTTTTTCAAGTTTGGAAACAGGAAAAAGTCACTAGGGGCTAAATTTGAACTATAAGGTGGATGATCAACCAATTCGAAGTGGATTTCTCGTAGTTTTAGTATCGTAGCTAATGTTGTGTGAACCGGTGCATTGTCTTGAAGAAAGAGCACTTTTTTCTTGTTTAAATGTGGTCGTTTTTCCTTGCTTGCATCAACCAATTGATCCAATAATCCACGATAATACTCTCCTGTGATTGTGGATCCCTTTTCAAGATAATCGATGAGCAATATTCCGTGTACATCCCAAAATACAGTGGCCATAACCTGTCTTCGCCTTCTTCGGAGCACTTCCACCAGCTTCCACCGATTGCTTCGATTGATTTTTGGTTTCAGGTGTGTAGTGGTGGACCCACGTTTCATCAGCAGTTATTAATCTACGCCAAAAATCAGCAGGATTATGCTTTATCATTTCCAAACACCGCTGTGAAGTGATCTGTCGAACTCGTTTTTGTTCAACACTGGGCAAACGCGGCACAATTAGTTCAAAAATTGTAACTGTCGTATTTATAAAAAATATTTTACTTTTGTTAAGCGCTTATTTGACAAGTATTCCACAGAAATTTTTATTCAAATTTTGAATAAATTTTGATCATTCCTGTATTATATTGAATGCGTACACCACTCTCGCAAGAACTTTAGTATGTAGAGTTTTTCATTAAGCGCTTCCTTAATTTAAAAGACCTCTTGATGCAAATATGTGTGGAATATAACATCGTTCAAGTAGTCGCCACACCTTCTCTGAGTAGAGCTCTTCCCAAATGCCTAATTTTCCATAGTTCTGACTCATAAATCGAGCTGAATTTCACCGATGGCAGAGTTTACGTTCGCTTTGAGGACCGCAGTGGTTTGTGGCATATTTGTGTGTACTGTGATTTAAGAAAGGTAAAAAAGTCCAATGGCAAGTTAACCAAAACGTGATCAACTACAATTAACACAAGGTGCCATTTTGATACCATTATAGGACCGAACTGAACTCATGTAAGTCGGAAAAAGAACTACAGCCAACCAGAGCTGTCATAAAGTGGAGTAAAACGGGGGGGTCCAGGTTTAACAACTGCGCCAAGCTATTGAAAAAGGCATAAACTTAAACGTCTTACTGCCAGACCTGGGCAATCACAAAGAAAATGATCTATTTTCTCCCCTTCTGAAGTATTGCCGAAACGTCTGCAGTGAGGGTTAAATGGCAGATCCAACCTTTCAGCGTGCTTACCGTTTTAATCTTAGACAAAGATTGACGAGGCATCGCCATAATTTTCAGAGTTCTGCCCCGATTATATTGAGACCAGAGAGTCCCAGAAACAGTACAGGAAGTAATGGAACTCCATCTGTTTTTTAAAGAACTTAAATAACTACTCATTTCAAAGTTTACCAATTTAACTCTTTCTCAACAAGTAACAAATTTTAGAGTGGCTTAATTCCTTTCTTTTAACAATTGACATAATTTCAGGGTTTACAAAAAAGTAACTTTCATAGGCCTTTTCAAGTTCTTAAACAGAAATAAAAAAAATACAAAATTAAAAAACTTTGCCCTTCTTTACTCCTTTTCTTTTAATAAAATTAAGGTCAAAATTAAAATTTTAAATTGGCACATTCTTTGTGGTTTAGCTTATCAAATAATCATATGAAAATAAACATCTTTAGTTCCTTTTTTCCAAATCTTCTAATTCAAATTCTATTATATATTTTCAATATTCCTTTGATTTTCAAGTTGTTTCTTTGGATTTTATTTCTTTTTTCCATCTTAAAACAAAACCTACTATCCAAGTGAAACAAAAGTAAAAAATATGTATTTCTATAGAGGAAAATAAAAGGAAAATTGCTTTGATTTTTCTCAATAAACCATTACTCTGGAGAACATTTTGCATTACTATTTAAATAGAAGAGGAAAAAAAATGGAAAAAAACATATACTCGTACAGTAAATGCATGTTCTTAATTTGTTTTTATTCTATTTCAAGTACATTTTGTTTCCTTTTTGAAAAGTTTTAAGTTCACAGTATTAACTAAAATGTAATCTTACGAAACATAAATTGTATAAAGTTGGTTGTACTCATGTATGACATAAAAAAGGAAATTCAAATGTCCAACCTTCTGTCGGAAATATTAAAGATGAAAAAAAAAGAATTCAAATTGCCCATAACAAAAATTTCGTAGTTATCGTACATTACACCATCAAATAAATCATTGTAATATCGCCGTCAGGTCCAATTGATATACTACGCGTAGTATAACTTGAATTAAATGTTAACGCTTTTGTAAAATATAAGACAACTACAGGTTTACGTATATCTTATTTAAAATCTTCCTAAAAAATATAGGATTTTTAAATACCGACAAGAAAATGCCACTATATTATAGGTGGTTTCTATTTTACCAAAAAACGACTCTAAAAACGTTTCAAAGCTAACACAGTAAGATTTTAAAAAATGCAATTAAAGAAATTGGTCATCCGGTTTCAGCAGAGGATTAATAACGATATTTTGAAAATCAACACAAATTCATTTTTCCTCAGTCTATCACTTTAAATGCTTGTTTACTTTCTATAGTGGTCCAGACATCCAATTAATATATCACGCCATTTTGTTGCCACGTCCTCATATAAACAAAAGTTTTGCGCTGCACAATTATAACCAAACCATGGAATTTAAAAATTAATGAGTCGATCAATGCTGACATCAGCCAAGTCCCTTATACTCTGGAACACTGGTTTACTCAAAGTACATACTCTCTCTCTCTCTCTACATAAGCCAGGCCATTCACACAGAAAATGAAAACTAGTTTTAATGTGTTGGAGGCCCGAGGTTCGAGCCCCAGGAAAGGTCTGATCAATATTTTTTTATAATTTAGTTTTTGTTTCGTCAGAAACGCTTTAATTAGATCAAAGTTAACGGCAGTGAATATTTTTGGTAATTAATGAAGAAATGATGTCCGTGAAGGAATAGTACACTAGCCAAACTGAACAATTGTTTTCGACTACAGCTACGGTAGTCTCATCAGAGTTCTTTGTGTCCTGTGTATATTCGAGACCAAACATCAACTATTTAAGTCATACTTTTTTGGAAATCGCATACTGAAATTATTATCGTATGCACATACACTTGTATGAGTTAGTCGAAGTAAAGTCACACAACAGTTTCTATTATATTCTCATTTTCTTACCATCATTGCTGTTCTTGTAATTGTCATCTTATTTGGATGAAACAGAATTACAATTTTTATTTATGTTTTTGCCCTCTTATTCCATTTAATCCACATTAGTCGGCATCGACGACATGTACGACTGTAGCCGTGGTGGTTAGAGTGCAGCGCCAGAAGCGTGCGCATTATAACTTAAACTAGTTTCCCCTTTCTCCAAGTGCCTATAATTGTGGCAGTACCTAAGCATTTTATGGAATATTTATCCTGGCTGCTGAGTCCCAAACCACAAATATTTCTTTGTTCATATTCAACAAAGTTCTGGGTCTTTTAAGGTCATATTTTGGCTAAGGATCGACCAGTCCTTTTTTGCCCCACGATTCGTTTAGATTTTCTCTTTGCTATTTTCTATTGAGTGGAAGACCCAGACCTACATAAGATATGTATGTTTATGGCAGTTTCACGTCTCATCTGTTATTTCGTTAACCTCAATATTACTGTTCCCTGTACAAGCAACCTGTATCGCCAGAATTTCCACCTGGAAGGAACTGGAAGTATCGGGAACACTTAGATCATGTCTATGGGAAATGTAATCATTTTCGCACGTGTATTGAGTGCGTTGTAGTAATAATCTAGTGAGGCCGTAAGTTGACTTTTACTAAAGTTCAGTCCCATACAACCCCAGGGAACTCTTAGTCGCCGTCCGCGTAATTGATTAGTAGGAGTTAAATGGTTAAGAACAGTCAATGCTTCCCTTGAACAAATTCTATTCGCACGGCCCGTAATTGCTTTTTTACTGAATGCTCGTAGTATTTATTTTTCTAAAAAACAGATGTATTAGAATTTCTTAGAATTTAAAATAAATGCCATGTTTTGGGAATAAATTTCTCCTCAAGGCAAATCTAATACTTGTGTCCGTTTTATTCTTTGAGTTTCCGTGCTGTCGCCCACTAATCCACTAGTTAGGGGATTTCTGTGGTCACTCATTTTTGTAATTTCCTGTCTTAGTCAATGAACATTAAGATTAAGAAATAATTAATCTTAAAGTTTTTAAATAATATGTGTTGACAATATGAATATTTAAGTTGCTTGATGTAATTTTAAGTAGTAATTTTATATTTAATCTTCTATGCAAAGTAATTTTCCACTACTTTACTCTTATTGTACCTGAATAGCATTATAATTCACATGACAATACTTGTAAAGTTTTTTCTGTTATTGGTGGTTATATTTTAATTTCAAATTTAACTTTTTAATTTTATTCTTTGTTTACTTGTATTCTTCAAAAAACAGATATTTATCAAGAAATTTGTAAAGTTTCTAGTTTTCTATGCCTATTTTTTTGCTCACTAGTGTGCTTATAGAAATACATGTACTATGTATCTAAAAAAAAATTAGAAAAAAAATCAAACATACTTATCCAAGTACTTATCGATATCAACTACTTATGTATGTACAAGTAGAACATTTGTTGTTTAATATTTTACTTATAAGGGGAAATAGAATTAAAAAAAAAATGCATATTAAATGTCTCTACACACAACAATAAATAATATGAAATATTGTACTTATATACGAGGCTAGTTATGTAATTCTTGTTAATGCTTACAAATATTTATTTTTCACTTAAATTAGTCATCACCATAAGCAATGAAAAACCTGAACGTGCTTAATAATAATGATTAAGAGTTGGTTTTTCAGTTCGCCATTTGCTAATTTTACCTAAAATTACATAAAATTTCCAAAAACAGCCAATAATATATCGTCGTGCAGGAGTTTATGTGCTCTATCCGCCATTTCATATTTTTTATATATCTCGAGGTAATTATGCCATTTTAGGTTATCCACCCAAAATTTTTCAAGTCTGCAATCCGTTTTCGGATATCTCGTCCAGTTTCGGAGACAAATAGCATATATAAATATATAAATAAAAAATATGAAATGACGGATAGAGCACATAAACTCCCGCACGACGATATAGTCAACGGTATTGAACGAAGAAATGCAACATATCGCAGACATATTTATATATTTTCAATAGGCATGCATAGAAAAGGATGAAATTGAGTTTAGGCCGCTGAAAATAAATTTTGCGTCGGTATTGTACTCTAGACAAATTTTTATTTTTTATATGTTTTTTCCATTTGCATTTAAAGGTGAGATTTTATTCCATGCTTAAGAAGTAATTCAGTATTTACTTGATGCAAAAACGACCTCATAGAACAAAGACAATTGTACAAGTACTAGACATTATAGCAAAATCTCTTTAAATAAGGCAGCGAACTGCTACCACATTCAGTATAGATTTGGTCTGCACCGACATTTTCAGTTTTCCAATTTGTAGAAGTAACAAGAAATTTGTATTCAATATCACAGTGCAACACGAAAAAAAAATCATATACGGACACCACTACGCGATAAAAAACCAAAAAAAAAGAAGACAACAACCTTCTAAAAAATATGAACTTCCTTAAGTAGCAGCAATAGTAAAAATTTCCCGAAATTTATCTAAGCGCCACCTCAACGGTGTTAAGAATCATTCCTAGGAAGTTCATATGTTTTAGAAAGTTATTTACTGAAATCTTGGGTAAATTTTTGTAGTTCATTGAGTCCTTAAATTTCGAACGGTTTGCCACTTATGGACCTAAACGGGGGAAAAAAAGGTAAAAAGATCGGATTTTTTAAAGGTGAAATGTTTTTTTTTTACTTTATATCTTCACAAGTTTTGTTCTTAATGACAATAGCTACAAACTTGGCTCAGAAAGTAAATCAAAATTCCGAATGCTTTGCAAGATATGAGCCTGAGAAAATTATCACTTTTTTGCAAAAATGACCCCGAGGCCTCAAATGTTTGACGGCCAATAAAAAAAAACATTTCGTGACTTTGGTCAAAGCTGGGAGATACGGGTCTTCCTTTTTTGGTTTTTTATCTCGTAATTGTGTCCTTATATGGTTCTATTTCCATGACTTAAAGAATTATACACAGTGTATTAGAAAGAGTCGGTGAAATTATTTCTTGCAGTTTTAAAGCTCCAAAAAATTATTTTTTATGTGCCAAGTTGCCGGCAGAATAAATAAGAAATTATTTTAAAATTTTTATTCAAATTATCAAACTATCCTCCTGTTAAATTTTTTTTTACAAAGCATTACCGGTATTTTGTTTTTACCAATATATGTTGGTGAAACGAAAAATATTTTATAAAAACAAATAATATTTTATGTAAATAAATACGAAAATAAGAAAAATTACCAAAAGAAATACAAAAAAAAAAAAAAAAATATGGATTTACGAAAGTTATGTTGAGAAATGTAATTTTATATTCAATCAAGCATATGACAAACTACTTTGTAAATCATATTTACATGTAGTTTTAATACCATCATCATCTTGTAAAAAAATTATTCTTATCCACTTTGTTTCCAGCCATGCATGCTGTTCTCTATCTTTTCTTTTTTTTCTGCAACAATAATTTTTATTTCTCTTTTTCTCTCTTAAGCTGTTTGAAAACAAATACAATTTTATAAATATGAGTGGATTTTCAGTTTGTTTTCTCTTTTGTTCTTGAACTTGTTTTTCTTTTGTATTATCTTCTTTCAAACTATATAGTTTTTATTATTTTAAATTTACTGATTATTTAAATATATTGATAGATAAGCTGTGATAATTCCTATTGTCAATCTTCGTTATATATAATGTCATAATATAACGCCACTTCTTTTAAAGTGTTCTTATTGTCTTGAAGTTAAAGTTAAGCTGATTTTTTTCTATCCAATTCTTAGCCAGTGTAGTAAATATATGTATGTGCGATGCTTTAAATTGCAAATTGCTATATTTAAATATGTTATATTTAAATAAAATAATGTTTTTTGCAGGTATTCAGATTAGTTTCATTCAATATATATAAAGATTTGGGATATTCATAATATGAGATATTATATTTTAAAGTGATATTTTCATAAATTTGGAACTTTTATTTTAAAATATTTTATTACAAATATCTAAAACTACAGTTCAATTGCCATAATCTAAAGCAGAAATATTTTAGTAGGAACCAATTTACAAAAACGTGTTGTTTTAGTTAGAAAAGGATGCTCAACAACCCCTAATATCTTACATTTTACCACTGTATTTTAGGTTAACCATAAGCTCCTTTGTCAGAGGTTTATAATTGAAATGGGGTTACTTGTTATGTATAACTATATGGGAAACAAAATCTTTAAAACTCTTTCTGAAGTGCCTTAGGAAAGCCACATCGAACCAATTTATGTAATTGTTTTTTTTTTCACTTATAATGGCATCCAATATGTTGTAAAAAAAAGCACGTGATTAAATGGTTCTTCTTTGATGAGTATCATTAATGGTAAAGTTTATTCTGAGTTCCTTTAGAGTAATATATCTATCCTCTTACTTTCGAACTAATAATGTTATATTAATTTATCGATTTCTTTTTGTTACGTTGATATATAATTTGAATATCAATTCTAATAATTTTATTAAAATTTTATTTATGAATACTGCTTCTCTGTTTGTTGTTTGGTTTTTGACTGTTTCTAATACAACATTTATTGCAGTAATACCATGTTACCTCAGATGTTCACACGCAAATAAAGAAAAAGTGCTTTCAATAGAATTCGGCGTATAATAATTTGAATTCGTTTTTTTATTTTTTTAATTTGTCATTTCTTCATTAATTCAATAAAACTTCATAAATGAATTTGATTAATTTTATAGGATTGTAGTCCCGATGGCTATATTGCTGGTGTTTAACCAGGTCATCAGAGGAAATAGCCATAGTCCCTATAGTCTAAGGTCTTGCGTAAACACAACCAATTTCATTAATAAATTCTTATGGAAATAATCATATACGAGTAAGTATATTTAACTCGACTTCTGCAGTATAATTTTAACTTAATTTGACTTAATTTGTACACAGCGTATGAGTTCTTTGTAAAATGAATAGAAAACTCATACGCACTCGTGTACAACATTCGAAATTCATTAAAAAATTATTATATAAGTAGTAATAATAAACACACAAATACAATTTAATCAATATGGATTTGCTATCTACGTAATTATTTTTAGAAATTAATTTCTATTACAATAGATTAGACGGATTTATTTATTACAATAAAACTATTTAACACAAGAAAAAAAAATGTATATACGCACTTTTCAATAGCTACCCAATTGTCCTAAAGACATACTCGAGGATGGGTGCACGTCACTGAGCTTGTCGTTGACCGGAAATTGTATTTCCTATGCAGTCCTGTCCTCAATATTCCGTTTATCATCGAAAATTTCAAAGAAATAGAGTAGAAAATATCGTGCACGAACACCTACTCGAAGTTGTCGACAACCATTAGGGAAATGTCTTAAAGATATATTTGACTACAATGTCGTACACGGCGATTGTGGCAACTGGGTATGATTTGGAATGCACTTTTACACTTTTAAAATTTGAATGTCTCTTTTAAATGTTCTAAAATGTTTTCAAGTAACATTTATTGCCACACTCTACTTTTTTTAACTACATTTTTCTTTTCAGAAACAGAAGTTTTGTCTTGGCTATATGGGTTCTTTTTTTTTTTTTTTTTTCTTAAATTCTTCTCATTCCTAAGGCGCTTAATAGTAATATAAGAAAAACAAAAATAAATGTATTGTCCTTTCCAAAAATTCCAATATAATGCAATGCATTTAGTAGGGGTTTACCCCTGAGTATTGGTCTCAAAATAAAAATAAAACAATCGGTTAAATGAGTTGGCATAAATACTCCGTTTATTGATTTTTCCTCTTGGAGGTAATCGGTGTGGATTATTCTTATGGGGCCAAAAAAATGTTTTCCATCACCTTATTTGCTAACAAACTTACTTCGGCCTTATTCAGAGCCGACTCACCAGGAGAAACCTATTGTTTAGACTTCGGCTTGGTTTCTGGAGTATTGTAATGGATTCATGTTTCATTCACAGTTACAAGACGCTGCATTCGAATTACGGTTCAACAACTCCAAACAGCCTCACGCACGGTCAGCCAACACCTTATTGTGGATTTTGTCGACATTTTCAAGTGTTTTGACCTCAACTGGCCGTCCAGAGCGTTTAGTGTCATTTGTACTTGTGGGACCACAACGAAAGTCAGTAAAATACTTTTTTGCCATTGAAATCGATAACGTAGAGTTCCCATAGAGTTTCCTTGGTTTGATTGACGATTTCTTTTTTTTTTTTTTTTCGAAAAAAAATTAATATTTAATGAACACGTGAAATTTACTTTTTTTTTCGTTTTGAACAAAATACAGAAGGTTGTATATTTTGCACAGCTTTTGAACGCAAAGTAAATGACTGAGTTTGCTTAAAATTTGATTGTAGTCTATTAACAAGTGGCACTTGATGGAAGCAACGTTGCATTTCATATAACTACGAAGAAAGTTTAAAAACTCACGGACTTATTGGCCCGTCCCTGTATATTCATGCACAATTGTAAGCCATTTTATCTAATTTTGAAAAAAAATTTTATATAAAAATACATTTCAATCAGTTCATAAGTAAATCAACTTACTTTTGAGAATGTTGTGATGTTTAAATAAATTTTTTAAATTACAATATATGCATATAAAGTTATTTTAGTTTACAGGGGTTGCCCATAATTATTTTTAATCCCAAATGTAATAACATTACTTTGGCAGAACAAAAATAATTTTGAGAACTTTTCAGTTGCATGAATTATTGGCTGGCATTTAACTCACGGTTTAGATGTTATTGCCCTAAGGAAAACAGAAATTTTCTCAAAATTATTTCACCGCAATGTGAAACATTTTCCACTCACTAACTAAAAGCACGTTATTTTTTCTCATTTCCATATTTTTTAATTTAAATTTACTAACAGTGTTAAAACCAACAAAGCAAGCACACTTTGCAAATTTTATACCATATTCAAGAGGATTTCGAAACCATTCACATCGAAAGTCGATTAGAAAGAGAAATAAAAGGCATATGTAATATAATATGTTACGATAGCTGAGATTTTAGGGACTTATTACTATGCATCGTGAAAATATACTGAAATAATATTTGATTTTTCTAACAAAAGCCTTTTTTTTGTGATTGTTACACTTTTATGAATAAAATGTATGTATAAAGAGAAAAAGTAATATATTTTGCCACAGACATATACTCCTACGAGTACATATAAAGAGAGTTATACAACATTAAAAGTGGTTGACAAATATTGACTTTATTCTTGAATGCATTTGTCACGTCGTCAACCAAACAAACATGGAAGCAGCCAAGCAAAGTACTTCTTTACTACTACTACTATTCACACTATGTTCATATCTATCTGTCTATATTCTTCACTTTTTTTTAAGTTTAATGTTTTTCTTTTTAAAGAAAAATAAACTTTTCAAAGTATTTTTCATCGTCTTTATAGCATCATAGCATAGCAATTTGTGTGTACGAGTATATGTCACAGAATTTCACAGCTATATAGCATTTCTTTATTCATTTACACATACAAGTAGTTTTTACTGTTTTTTTTTTAATTTAAAGAAAATTTCTATAGATGAAAATATGGCAAAAATATAACGATAAATACAACCGTTAGAAACAGGAAAAATTTAAAGTAGCATCTAATAGGACAGCATGAGCTATAAGTAGTGGTATGTATTGGTGGCAAATCATTTCATATGCACATACAGATACATGCTTTTAGAATGTTTTCGTTCGCAAAGCCATTCAAGTTACTCTAGAGAAAATTGTGGTAAATGTTGGGGTCAAATGCAATTAGAATTACAATTATGCTCAAGCTAGATATAAACTAAAGTAATGTTGTATTAGAAAGCATAGCAGTTTATTGTATTACTTAAACAAAAATAAATAACAGGGACTGTAACGGTTATAAGTTATATCGAAAAACTTATTTTTTTATGGTTATTTTGAGAGTTTTTCCATAAAAGGTCAGCAGAAAAAGTTATTTTTCAACGGAAAAATAAAAGTTAGAAAAAAACTCTCAAAAATAGAGTTTTATTTTTTCGTCATAAAATAAAACTCATTTTGTGAGTTTTATTTTTCCGTCATAAAATAAAACTCCTTTTGTGAGTTTTATTTTTCAGTCAGAAAATAACAGTTATTTTTTGAGTTTTATTTTTCCGTCATAAAATAAAACTCTATTTAGGAGTTTTATTTTTTCAGTCATAAAATAAAACTCGTTTTTATAAAAATTTTTTTTTACACCTAACTCTGATTTGAAACATTATCGTCTGGCAACTATTACAAATGTCATTTCTATCATATTTTGTTACGTGCGGAACGTCGTAATAGACGCAGTCATCGAACACGCTTTAATCCTCTTAGTCAAATATTTGTAACATTTTTAGCAGGTTCCGGCCATTATCGGATTTAATTGCGTAAATTTGCTCTTTTATTAATATTAAAGCACCCTAAAAATCGTTTAACTTGAGATATTAGGTATTCAGTAATAAAAAACAATAAAATAAAGATAGCACAAGCAACGGGATTAGATTAAAAATAATATCTTTCATAAAAACGAGTTTTATTTTATGACGGAAAATATAAAACTCCTAAATAGAGTTTTATTTTTTAACTGAAAAATAAAACTCGAAAAATAACGGTTATTTACCGACTGAAAAATAAAACTCACAAAATGAGTTTTATTTTATGACGAAAAAATAAAACTCACAAAATGAGTTTTATTTTATGACGGAAAAATAAAACTCTCTTTTTAAATGTTTCATCTAACCTTTTATTTTTCCGTCAAAAAGTAACAGTTAAAATCTGATTAATGATCACTTATGCGAGATCACCACAGATTCTGTGAGAGCTCTCCAAGACGATTAATTTGGTATATAACATCATATATGTCTGTCGACTCTAATACGATGATTTTTTAGTTTAATTTTTAAGCAATAACTGTTATTTGCGGTCCCTGATAAATAATCCTAATAACTATAAAATATTTTTGTACATTCACTTACCAATTAGTTTGATAAAATTAAGTTCCATAATGCTTTTTAAATATGTATTGTCTGGTATGTGATAGAAATCAATTTCGAAATCGACTGAAATTTCATGTTGCTATAACTTTTAAATTTGAAAAGATTTCAATTTCAATAAGAAAAAACATTTCAATCTACTTACGTTTATATATACCGCTTTCAGGAATTTTGTTCTAATTCGCAGATTTTTTAGTTTTTCTCTTTTTAGCCAAAACGAACTTCTATTCTCGAACTTCTGTTCTCTATACCATTTAACAAAACTGATTTTTTGATTTTACACCACCTAAATGACGTGCAATTGTCCCTGCTAGATACTGGAAATGGTCATATAAATACATAACTAGGAATACCAAAAATATAAAATGAATGCATTAAATTAATTTGTTTACAAAATTTAAATTTCTCTGACGTAAACTTGAAAATATCAAGACCACTTTATTGTATCAACATAACATTGTTGTACAACAGTGCGTATACTTAATATTCAATGGAAAAATATTCGTCATACGCCTCCGTTTAAGATGTGTTGAAAAGAAAATCTCACACTCTTTATTTATTGTTATTGTTTTGGTTTTTGTAGCTTTTTATTGTTATTTTTATTTGAATTTATTTTTTATAACACAAAAGCATTGGAATTGAATTAAAGGAATGCATGAGTATTCATTTATTTATTTACAATTGCATTCAACACTTCTGTCACTGGTACTCAGTAAGTGTATATCTCTTTTAATTCTTTGCTCTTTTCGGCCTTAACATTGTTTCTTATGCTTTTGTTTTTTTTTTTTCAATTTGTTGTATGTATGTTTAAAAGTATGCATGTGTATTATGTGTTATCTTGATGTGTTATGTTTTTAATGTGTAATTGCCAATATTTTTCGACACCCTACATTCTCTTATTTATATTTGTGCTTTCAAACTTGTCTCTATTTAAAATTTCTAATCAAATTAAATTAATTTAATAGGCGTATATTAAATTGCTAAACGTTGCAGTGTACATCAACCAAGTATGCTAACACGTTTTATTTTCCGGTAAGAATTAAGAAGCAACGATCGTTTGTTAAATCTTAAATACCTTTTTTTTTTTTTGTCTTTATTTTCACTCTATAGACTAAAATATTTGCAAATGTTTAATAAAATGTGGTATAGTGGATAGAGCGCTTGCATAAAAACTCAAATGGCCCAGGTTCCAATCTCAGTAAAGCTGAAAAATGAAAAAGTTAGTTTGCGGTTTTTTCAAAATTATAATTTAAAAATAAAAGGTCCCCCCCCCCTACAAGAAGACCACCCACAAAGAAACCGCTCCCCGATATTCCACTCTATTCCACCTTATCCAATGTCAACAAAGAAAAAGAATGATTAGAAGAAAAGCGCCACCTATTGGGAAGTAACAGATAACAGCTAAACCTACTTAGCGAAGACACTCACCACACAATTAACTTACGACGATGAGGCAATTACTGTTGATCATTCAAGGATGAAGGTATAACACTAGCATTTGAATGCTCAATTCACAGCAATTTGTCTCATTCCTAAAGCGCTTAATAATATAAGAAAACCAAATATATATTCTGTTGTTTTAATGTACTCTCCTTTCCAAAAATTCTAATACAATGCACTGCATTTAGTAAGGGTTTACCCCTGAGTATTGGTCTCACATAAAAAAAATTTAAAAGTACATCAAACCAGATTAAAACGCTCTTTATGTTAACCATGACCAACATGTGGGCAATAGAAAGCTCTAATGTTCTAAGAAATGTGTTTTAAGAGAGCACCGTTATCAAGAAAAATTCGTAGAAATTGTTTGTTTATGAGCTCTTTCATAGTAATTTAACAGAAATTTACCAGATATTATTATAGCTGACAATCAAGAAAAATTCGAAACCATTTCTGGTAAATTTCTGATAAATTACTTTGAAGAGCGCTTAAACAATAAATCCAATCGTACTAGAAGTAATTTCAGCTTTAAAATAACCCCCTTCATGTGTGTGCTGAGCTTACTGTTTTGCCTGTGCTGCTGGGGGTCGGTGCGTGATCACGGAGTTGTTTATTGAAATCTCATGTTAAATTTTTGTAGTTCATTGTTTCCTTAAATTTTTGTTTCCTTAAATTTTTAAAAAAAGAGATCGAATTTTTTAATTTTTTCTTTACACTTTTTGCCTCAGAAAGTAAATCAGAATTACAAATGGTTTGTAAGATATGAGCCTGATAATATTTTCACTTTTTTGCAAAAATGACACGGACGCCCTTAATGTTTGGGTTCCTTTAAAAAAAATGTCATGGCTTTGGGCAAAACTGGGAGATACACGACTTCTTTTCTTTTAGATCTTTTAGCACAGTGTTACTGTAGCAAACTTGACCAGCTCATAATTTCTTGTTATTGTTAAAACTGGCATAAACTATTCACAACTCAATTACTATATAGGGTAGTTAGATAATCAGGCTAATTGACTATAATTTTTTTATGCTTATGCTTTACTTCTATATACATATGTATGTTTTTAAGCTTGACATACAACTGTATTGTATTGTTTGTTGGAGTAAATGGATTTGTTGTTTTAATACTTATAGTTGTTAAAGTCGTCGTTATTGTTACATATTATTACTGTTGTTGGTATTTATTTACACTTACTTAAGCAACACTTTTCACTGTGTTGTACTTTATCTTTTCTGCCATTAAGCTCTTTTGTCTTGTGTTATTATTGTGTATTTAAGTTTCCTTAGCAAATGAAAAGCCCATAATATATCAATATCATTCATGTCAACTGTCAATCGCTATAAATGGTAAAATTAAGTAATAAGTACATGCAAGTATAGGAAAAGTATGAAAAGAAAATAAAAGTAATAGTAATATCAACAGCAACAACAATGCCAACGTCATATTATAAATAAAAAGAGTGAGATAGACAGAAAACAGAGACAACCTAGAAAACAAATTTGTTTGCAAACAATGTGAAAATCTTGTTAAAAGTTGTTTTCTCCTCCCCTCTCTCTGTCACTCTCTCTCTCTCTCTCTCACTCTCTGTCTATGTTTCTTAAAATGTTGAAAAAATTATAAATGACTGATTGATGATATATTTTAATGTAATTTTTCTTTTACGCTTCCTTTATTGTTTATTTAATTCCGTGCAGACTATCAGTCTACTGTAAAAGTAATCTGTCGCTTTTGTCATTATTTGATTATAATGTTAAAACAATACTTTTGTAAGCGTGTAAAATGCCATTTGGGAAATTAGAAAAAATTAATTAATTAATTAATTTTTTTTTTGCAAACCCCTGATGTCTCATTGGGCTAAAAAATCAATAACTATAATTACATTTACATGCATGCGTATATAAAATAAAGGAGTTTATTTTTATAATTTCTTTTATCCCTTAAAATGTTTGGTACTTGAAAAGCTTTTAAAAATTAAAACAAAAAATTATAAATTATAATCTCATTAATTTATATTCATATTTATTCCCCTTCATAGATTAGAAAAACATTCTAAAGTGGAATATTTAAGTATGTATAGTGTTGTATAATTTACACTACAAGCTATTTTTTCAACTTCTATTATTTTAATTTTTTTTAATAGTCAAACCGGTGGTAACTTTGAAAACAAAAATACATTTTTAAGTATTCATTAAACAGCTCTTAATGAGCAATTACACTCTGATTTATATCACCCATTTTTTAGTATCATTATCACCTGAGAATATTCTAAGAAAGCATTTTATGCTTAACATTAAAATGTTATTTAAATCGTTTGATATTTTAAGTGCATTTTACATTTACCCTCGCATTACCAAATGATAATATTAGCATAGTAGATATAAAAGCATTACCTGTTTAATTTATTTTTCTTCTTTGCAAACAAAACAAAAAAAAATAGGGAAAGCAAAATCAAAATCAAAATAACCCTCAAAAAAACTTCAGCTTTTAAATGCTTTTCCTTTAACAATAATTCAATTTAAATGATTTATTAAACAGAAAACTGCTCTAACATGCATCATCAAGCCAACGACCAACAACAAATGAACGTTGTGAATACTTACTTTTACAATCAACTGAATCAGCCAACCAAGCACAAAATGAATGAATGAATGAAATGAAATGAACGTATAAAAATATTATCAATGAATGAATAAATGAAATAACGAAGAGAGCAAATCAACATCTACAGCTGCAATAGCAAGAACATCAACACCATCATCAAAATCATTAGCATTGTGTGGGTTCAAGTACTCATACAAAATGATTACAAAATGATGCTGATGATGATGCTAAACATCATGAGAATGGCAATGAGCGGTAAGAAAAAAAAGTGTTTTTCTTCACACGGACAAAAGGACACATTCCATACAGAACAAAACGTAGAGGAAAAGATAGCCAGCCATCCAGACAGACAAGCTGGCATTAAAGCTGACAGGGTGTTGATAAAGCATCGTAACGTGCCAAACAAATTTTAAAATTTTTCAGGTGCCGCAGGACGCACTTACGACAAAAAGGAAATTGCAATTTTATCAAGTATATACAACAACAACAACAACAATATTACCAAAAAATAATAGCATCAGCAGCAGTTGAGTTGTAGTATGTGCTTTGAGAATATAAAGTGGCAAATATTCATTGTTAATTAAGAGTTTGGGGATTGGAATGAAATGGAAGCCGCATGTGGGTGTAAAATGGAAATTTTTGCAATATTCTCAAGTGCTATATTATGGCAAAGTATTGTTAATTCAACAACAAAAGCAATAGACAAAAGACCACAACAACACTAACAATAACAGCAAAAGTAACAAAACAAGGACAACAACATACAAAGACTACCAAATGTCACGCACTTTCACATTGTTTTGAGTTCAATGTCTGTCTCTAAGTGTTAATAACTGCAATTTTTCTGTGCAGGATTAAGACAATTCAATGTTGTGATGTTTAGTATTGTTTTCTTAATTCTTTTTGTTTCTTTTTCCGGTTTATTTTCATTTTGAGTTGCAGTTTTTTTTCCTGTTTTTTTTTTTACTTTTTATTGTTTTGCTGTAGCAACCATTATACAGTAAAACTGCATTGAAATACTGTTGACAAATACTACCGGCTCCAGAGATTTGTTTTTGCCATAATGCGGAAGAATTTTAACCGCTTGCATTGCTATTGTCACTACTACTACATCTACCATTGTCACGGCCATGGCTATATATAGTATGGCTATCAGTTGGTTTATTGTTTAAACAAATACTAAAAATGTTTTATAATCAAAATCAACTAATAAAGCTCTATTACCATTTAACTAGCATGTGATCTGTAAGAGTAGTGTCATTGTGAACGGTTAAGAGCTTTAACTTATCCAGAACAATGTAAAACTCGTACTTGAGGCAGACAAACAGAATATTTATTTATTTATTTTTTTCTTTTTTTTTTGTATTTTGTACTGCATTTTTTTTAAATATTCTTTCTACTTGTATTATATCTTTGAAAATATTTACTGTTGAGATTTTTGTTTTGTAACGTTTGTATATAAAGAGGATTATTAAATGTTTTGTAACTTCAATATTCTTTTTCTAATGAGTTCTGAAATAAATAAAACACAATCTGTTTTCGTTTTGTGTCCTACTCAAAGATTTATTAATTTTTACTCGTTTTTTTTATGAACAAAATAACAGAAAGCTGAGGTTAAATATACAACAATTTTTCAGTGTACAGTACAGTACAGTTCTTAATTGGAAGCAATATGGCGTTACATTATTCTCTCAGTATCACCATGAGAGGTGCATTAACGAAATAGAGGACAGAATTCCGGATAATCGCATATTCTTACGGACTTACTCGTTCCTTTCTCAGAGCAGATCCTTTTGTTGTTGAGAACTCAATCTTCCCGCGAAAGTGTTTCTTGTCAATTACAATATTAGTAAGTTCAAGTCAAATGTTCACAAACACTAACCACTCTTTCCCTCTTTCCACAACATATTTTCCTAGACCAACAGAAAGTGCTGCAAGAGTATAGATCGTCTCTTGAGTGCTGGCCTCAGTATGTAAAAAATAGGCTGTTTTGCAGGGACCGTAACGGTTATAAGTTATATCGAAAAACTTCTTTTTTTATGGTTATTTTGATAGTTTTTCCAAAAGAGGTCAGCAAAAAAAGTTATTTTTCAACGGAAAAATAAAAGTTAAAAAAAAAACTCTCAAAAATTGAGTTTTATTTTTTCGTTGAAAAAAAGTTTTATTTTTTCGGTAATAAAATAAAACTCGTTTTTATGAAAATTTTTTTTTACACCTTATCCTGATTTGATACATTATCGTCTGCAAACTATTACAAATGTCATTTCTATCATATTTTGTTCCGCGCAGAACGTCGTAGGAGACGCAGTCATCGAACTCACTTTTATCCTCCCAGTCAAATATTTCTAAAATTTTTAGCAAGTTCCGGCCATTATCGGTTGTGATTGTGTAAATTTGGACCCCTTGCTTTATAGACAGCTCTTGTTGGCTCTAGTTATTTTCTCTTCTTTTTCTACTTTAGGTAACTTTAATTCAGAGTGGGCAAACAAACAAAACATTTCGCAAACGTTACAACAAAGTCATACACTTTTCAAATATTTTTTAATGGTATTGTACATGAGCAAAACCAAAATAAATATTTTCTAAATGAGAAAGAGCGCAAATGAAACAATTAGCTTTTCGCTCTAGTGCTTGCTTTGTTTTTTGTTGTTTTTTCTCTTCTTCTTTTATTTTTCTCTTCTTCTATCCTTTTTCTTCTCATTCATTTTTTGTTGTACCTACGCACATTTGAGTTAGTGTATTTGTAGTACTCAAAACAAAAACAATTTACAAAATTAAATGGGATAATCTTTCTCACTGTTTATGTTTTGTTATTGTTTTACTCATTGTAAAGAACACAACGAAATGAGATCAAACGTTCAGTTTTGTTTATTTTCTACTCTGCTTTAATTTGGTCGTGTAATGGTATCAAAACGGCGCCTTGTGCTAATTGTAGTTGATCAGGGTTTCGGATTAACTGGCCATTTGACCTACCTACCTGCCTACGATAATGAAAGCATAAGAAAACATCGTCTAAGCGTAAGATAACAAAATAACGAGCTCACGAATGCATTCTTTCGATAACGTGTAACAAACAGGTTGTTATCGAAATAATGGACAAAATTGTTGAAACAATTAAAAAGTTAATTGAATTTGGTTTAAACATTAAGAAAATTGTTATTTTGATCAAATGAATTCTTTGTTCAATTAAAAGTTAATTTGAAGTTAATTTTTTTGGTAACATTTCATAAGAAGAATTGTTTTGCTACTTACACTCATATGCAGTGAAGTATTTCTTGCACCCTTTAAAAAAACGAGGCTTATTTCGACATCAGAAAAATGTGATCATTGCAACGTACATCACAATTAATGTTCAAGCCCACAACATCAAGAGTATCCACCTCTTTAATATTTACATTACCCGTAGTCACAGATTAGAAGATTGCATAATCACCACCACGCCTATGCGTCATAAAACAAAACTGAGTCTTGCTCGTATATATTCTATCCCACTCGGAGATTGTTTGCAGATCATTTGTGTGAGTGTCAGTCATATTATTTACGAGTATTAGAAAATAATTTCGTTTTAACATGTGATTAAGCAAAATTTAAGTTTTAAGTTTTATTAAAATGTAAAAAAATTTTTTTGTCTTCTTTGTTATTTTTAATTTCTAATGCCCTCAAGTACTTTCATGCAAAATATTTTCATTTATTTAATATGCGAGTATTAAAGTCATACTTAATTTTATATCAAATTTGCTTATTGTCTGTATTGAAATTATTGTCTGTATAGAAATATAAGTAAAAAAGAGTTAAAATATATTTAAAAAGTAGAAAAAAAAACAAATTATTCACACTCAATAAGATTTCCTTATTAAAAATTCTAAACATTGCAAGTAAATATGGTTAAAGGGGAAAAAACTAAATTAAAAATAAAAACAAAAATATACGAAAATATGGAAATTAAATGGAAATTATTTCAAGTGAACGCTAAAGTGCCAACAGGTGCACAGTTTTCCACACTCCCACCATAACACAAAAAAAAAAGATTATTTTTTATAAAAAAAAGCACACTAGAAATATTTTTTAATAACTAACAATACCAATGCCAACAGCAAAATTGTGTTGAACTCGCAAGCGACGAGATGAATAGTTGTTTGTCTGATAAATAGGCTGGTTGGTATATGAGCGTTATGTGAAAGCAGTCACTATTTACTTACGGTTATACCAAATTGAAATGGCACAAATCTTATTTAACCCATTTTTATCCATTTAGCACGTATGTAGGTGAAAAATTTTGTTTATATTTTTTGCCTTAAACATATATGTTTAGGGTGATCAAAAGAAACTTTTTTTGGGATACACTCGAAAAATGTCTGTTGGCGTTTGTAAAAGAATAATTTGTTTATTTATGTAGTTTTTTAACAAAAACTTTCTTGGTGCCTTCAAAATTTTATTTTTTCTATATCAAAAATGTTTCTGGTTTTCAATTAATAAAAGACTTTTGGTAAATTTGCCTTTGTTTTTTAAAAGGCATTCAGGTATATTCAGAATATTATTCTTATCAGAATTGATATCGTCAAAAAGAATTTAATTTGGCGTCACGGAATCCAATATTATCGATTTGATATTCAAGTCAGATAAAAGTCTTCTTTTAGAGGTTTTTTTTGAGAAGTAATTCTGAATTGAATTTAATATTTTAATAGCAGCAGAAAAATTTCTTTCAGAACACATTGAGGCAACAATATAATAATATTTAAAGCCACATTTGATTTCGTGGACCTTTATTATTAACCCTAAAATATGCATTAGCATTTTTTTCTGAATGTTACTGATAAAACAAGCAAAATATTAATTCATTTTAGGAAAAACTATTACCTTTAACTCCTATTTGTTACGGCATATTTTTGCATATTTCGTCATAAATGCATACTTTTGCATTTTTCAATTTTTTTCAGAATTGTATGGCATATTTTACAAATTTTTAGATATGTTAGAAGAATTTACGTGAATAACCAAATTTTATTTTTTCAATATAATGACTACCTACTAGAAAGCAAAAAACAAATTAAATACAAAGCATAAAAATTTAACATTTAGGGGAATTAGCGTTTAAAAAAATTGCTTAATAATGAATTCTAAATTAAAAGTTACGTTTTTGTTAACGTTGTACCTATTGGGGAAAAATTGCAATAATTGCATGGTATAAAAAATTAAATTAAAAGTTGATTTTTGAATTAATAAATGTTCGTAGGAATATGCAGAAAATCAAGCAATCTGTGTCAAACAGACTAAATACTATATTAGTGACTACCAAGATTTAAAACTAATAGGAATATTCGGTTTTGTAAAGTTTGCAATAAGCCAGTGCCAGCACAGAAAATATTAACCTTAAAACAACACATCGGAAGTCAAAAACATATTAAGCTCAACGCTAGAAATTATGCTAGGAAACGTTTGCGTTCAAATTTGCACCGTTGATGTCGAAAGAAGTTTCTCGATGTACAAGAACGTTTTACGACAAAGCTTCATGTTTCAAAATTTGAGCAATATGATTGTTATTTATTTCAACAATAATTTTAATAAATTTTTCCTCTTTTATTTTGTATTTTTTTTAGTCTGAATTTTTTAACATTTTTTTTTTTTTTTTTTTTTTTTTTTTTTTTTTGTTAATTTTGGAATTAAAATTATCGCTCATTTGCGAGAAGAGCGGCATAACTAAAACAAACGATTCTAAGATAATGCATTTAAAAATTTTAATTTAGCCAAACCGTTAAGAAAAGTACAAGACACTTTTGGTCGCCAGTCAGTGAAAAATAGATATAAAAATAATACTTTTAGACATGTTTTAAACTACAGTTCGTTTCGTATTATTATCAACCCAAGAAATGTGTTTTTTGAGTTACGTCACTCATCTCGTAAATGAGCCATATGTAAATATAAAGAAATTTTATCTGGTTGGTGGCTACATGTTACTTTTTATGTTTTCAAATTTTTGAAAAAATATGCATAATTTTACATCAATATATGTATGCATTATGAGTTTTATAGAGCATGTGTTTAACCCTTAAAAGTGTTTTTTCAATGCATATTTTAGGCGCTTAAAACTAATTTTATAGAGCATATTATTGGTTGCCCTACTCATCATTACATCACAGAAACAAATTTCTCTTCGATCGTCAATTAACTTCATGCCGTTAGCTGATTGGAAATATGATCGTAAACAGAAACAGAAACAAGTTCTTAAGAGTATAGTAAAAATTATGCCTACAATTCAGTCGGCCTTAATAGAATATTTTATGTTTTAAAATTGTAGTAAATTCCTTTAACTGACTGCCTTTTCACCAACATTTATAATTTGCTTTCTTCATTTGAATATAAAAGAAACTCAGCACAAGAAAGCTTTCATATCAGAAACTCACACTAAAATTCGTGTGTAAAAAAATTTTTTTTTGTAACTAAAAAACTATTCAACTTTATGACAAAGTGCTTCATAATATAATATATCGTAATATACTACTAGACATACATACTCGTACGTATGCAGGTATAAGTATATAAATATAAAATGCATCCAAAAAAAATAAATAAAAAGACTAACGTTTGTAAAGGTTTATAAAATTCACATGTTGTACTCGTTCACAACAAGTAGTATATTATAGATTTAAGCATTCAGTCATTTAGTGAAGTTGTTCACACGATAACTTTTTAGTTTTTTTTTTTCTTTCTAACTCGTATGCAAACCTTCACAGAAGTAGAAATATTTGAAAACTTATACCTTCTAAGCTTAAGAACATTTTATTTGTATGCCTTAATTTCTTTTAACACTTTTTTACAGCATACTTTTAATCTTTTACTTCTTTCCTCTGTCGTCTTTACAAAAGGAAACGGCATACATTCATTTGCACATCCATTCAATATTTATGGTGAAGTCACTGTATTCTTTACAGTCGCTTACTGTAGTCACCTAATGAAGACATGAATAAAAAATGTGATTTGCCTCTAAAACTTTAACTGTGTGAGAGAATTACTCCTTCTCCCCATTTTTAACCTGTTAAATATATTGAGTTCAACTTCCATAAGGCAACTGCAGCTACTTTATGTGACTTTCCTGTTTAAGTTTTGAATGAAAGAGTCTTAATTTTTCATGTATTATATAATATGTTGGTTGAAGAAAATTTAGAAAGATAAAAAGTAAAATTGCTTAAGTTAAAACTTTTCTTTTCATAATATCTTTGTATTGTATAGTTTGTATAGTTTTTCTTAAAAATGTTCTACTTAAGCATTTAAGCATTGATATATGATTAAACTCAGAGTGTGAAATTGTTTCTTGTTTCTTCTCATGGCATACGTTAAATATAAATTTTATAAGAAAACAAACTGTTATTACAGATATAATTCTTTACCATATACATACATCTAAAATTGGCCTTTTCAAACCCTGTTTAAGTATAACGGCCTAGCTTCTCGCAGCACCCATGTTGTGTGTGTCAATTCTTTATCCATGAGTACCGGGGCCTACAGTTTAAAGTCGACTCAGCTTGTTCAAGACAATCGGTTACTCTCAAAACTTTTGCCAGAAGACTGCTAAGAGCTAAGAGGTAATCATCTAAAGACATATTTTTGAAATTTCTTTCAAGATGTCAGAGTTGGGGTTTGAGCCCGAAGCTTTCGTCTTACTATATACGAATTTTTTTTTTTTTATTTGAGACCAATACTTAGGGGAAAACCCGTACTAAATGCAGTGCACTGTATTGGAATGTTTAGAAAGAACAGTACATTTATAACAGAACATACATTTTATTTTTCTTATATTACTATTAAGCGCCTTAGGAATGAGACAAATTGCTGTGAATTGATCATTCAAAGGCCAGTAATATACCTTCACCCTTGAATGACCAACAATAATTGCCTCATCGTTGCATGTTGATTGTGTGGTGAATGTGCCTTCGCTAAGTAGGTTAAGTAGGTGTAGCTGTTACATTGGTTTACACTAAAAATGTACATTTGATGAGATGTGATTTTTCTTATGTATTTTCTTTCGCTGAATTCAAAAATCAAAGTTAAAATTTTTTTTATGGAACAGTTTTTGAGATATGGTCCATTTCTCATTTTTTCGACCTTTTTTCACTTGACAAATTATATCTCGAGATAGATATGTCCTATTGAGTCGTTCTTGGTACCATATGGAAGGTATTAAGATGACGAACAAACATGTATAACTGGATTTTTGATCTGTAAAGTGGTTCAAAATATATTGATGAAAATATGACACATTTTCAAAAAAATCATATTTTACAGTGCTTCTGTGCCGATGGAAAAGTACAAGTCGTCGAAAAAACATCTGGTTTCTCTTCATTTACGTGAAGATGATACTTCTACGCAAGAACTAACACCAACCAGAAGAAAATCGACCGAAAAATGACAATGAAACAATCAAATCCCATATTTTTCGAATATTTTATTTTTTTTTTTACAATTTCTTGGGTTTAAACGATTTTAATACATACGTCAATCATACGCCACAATGGCCAGATACATTCAATATGAGTATCACAACTGGAAAATATTTTGGATACCATTCTAATAAGCTACTAAACTGTTGCTTACGATATTCTAATTATTTGTTTACGATATGCTAACCGTTTTCTTTTTTTTTAATTTGCGGCACTCTTGAATGGTTTTCATATTTTATTTATTTCATTACTAATAATAAAGCCGACCACAGTCGGAAAATCAAAATTCTGGCTCCGTCTTGCACATGTGGAGCAAATTAGTTTTATATAGATGTATTTAGTCTTCCGTTATTTTGTGGCAAAATGTAAAATGAGGGTTGCTTTTAAAAATACTTAACTTGACACTGTTCAGAGTAAATTTCTATAAAGTTGGCAGACCGTAAAAAAGTCTATGCATAAACTCTTTACTAACGAGCTGCGAAGAAAAATCAATATTCAAGTTAGCAGAATGATAGCTAGCCACTGTGCTCATCAAGCCGCTAACTTTTCATTAAGCATATCGCTCTTAATTTTTGATTAACAATCTTTATAGACCTAATAAGAATACATACTTAGATATAAACTCAAACTGATTTACAAATCTATTCTTATGAAAAAAATATCAAATCTTGACTTCAGAAAGATTATTTTATGCTCCTACAGGAGATATTCCTTACCCTGACTAAGTGTTAAGAAACTTGAGCTTATAAAGCTCTAATGAAAAAAAATGCAAAGACCTTAAAGTAATACCACAAATACACACACACACACATCTAACACCTAAACAAAATTTAATAGCTGAAATTGCACGGGGTGTTATCCTAAATTCTTAGGTAGAATACTTCACAGTTTTTCATTTCGTTTTTTATCACTTTCAACAATTTGCACTGATTTTACCTAAAAGCCAAAGAAACAAAAATGACATGCATGCAAAGAAAAAAAAAGAAAAAATGCGTATCTTAGTAAACGAATGCAACAAAAACTTTTCAAATTGAGAGTATTTTAAAAGTTTTTGATTCAGAAAAATAGAAGAAAAAAAAAACAACAAAATTGGCTTCTGCAAAAGATGCTACTGTCAATGAATGCATCACAATATTTGTAAAAATTGACAAATAGTCAAACGGGGAAATAGCTGAACGGATAGTAAGACCTTTTGACAGACAGATCAGACAACATATATGTACATATGACAGGCAAAGAGACAAACTATGTACCCAACGAACCAAATGGTTATTGCCTTTGGCTCAATTTCTGGCAATTCGCAGACACTAACACGCCTGAATTCAGACAAATACAAAAACACAAACAAAAATAACAACACTAAAAGCAACATATGAATGAAAATGTGAACTCGTATAAACGAATGATTGGAAGGATGTATGGGTTGAATGCATAGCTTAAGGGATAAATGCCTCTGGCTGACTTTGACTATAAAAATAAATGAATGAATATATGAATAGATGGATGGATGGTTGAGTGGTTGCTTGGTTACATCTTATTCAATTCACAGTTTTTTTTTTCTTCCGTTACGTATTTTATGTTTCATATCTGAGAGAGAAATATGATTTTGGTTCATTCTTTGGTTAATTTTTTGTTTTTTTTATGGATTTTCTTAAGAGTTAATAAAAAGCTCTGACATAAATAAGCTAAAGAAGTAACACAACGAAAATGCACACACTAAGTCTTTAAAAAAATAGAAAAAAGATGTTATTGCTGTTGCTGCTGCATTTGTTTAAAGAAAAGCTAAAGCAGCAAAATTATAATCCTTTTTTTTCCTTTAATAAATAGCCTAAAGAAAGTGTTGCCAATAGCACAATATCATACCAAATATGATAAATTACAGTTCATACAGAACAAATAAAAATTAAAATCAATTAAAATATTTGTAATATCTATTAAGTTTTTAATTGATTTTAATTGACCAACATTGCAAAAAAGGGAAATTTAGAAATTATTGTAAATTAATTGAAAATAAAATTAAAAATCAATTTAAAATTTTATTGAGTCAATTAATTAAAGTGAAATCAAAAGTCAATTTAAATTTTTATTGAGTTAAATAAAAAGATAGCAGAACACACTTTTACGATTTGAATAAATAATTTTTACTTTTGGAAGCAATTTGTGGCAATTGCTATCATATTTTCAATATAGCTTAATAATCAATTAAACATGTAATCGGATCAATTAAAACAATTAATTGAAATAGTGATTAAAATCAAATAATCAGTATTTTTTATTTTACATGGAATGGTAAATGAAATTGTTAAAATACAATAAACATTTCAATTCCCTGACATTTCCAGTCTATTCCACGAAGAAACGAATGATCAGGAGTACAGCGCTACCTTCTGGGAAGATAACTGCTAACCTACATAAAAAGATGCTCATCACCACTCATATTCAACATCCCGATGGGGCAATTGCTGTTGATCACTCAAAGGTGATGGTCCCATTGTCATAAAGCGCTTAACATCTATCTATCTATATCTATGTATACATACAGTGGTGGCCATATCATATGCAACTAAAATTTGATATGTGGAAATATGTTGATATATTTATGTCTTAATATAAAACATATGTCAACTTTCGATTTTTTTCATGTCTAAGGTTCAATTGAAATAATAGTGGCCATTTTTTCCTTAAATCTTTTGTATTTTGCTATCAACTTTATCGATAAAACCGATTAATCGATAATCGCTTGGCCAAAACAAATGCAACTCTGAAGAAATTTAAAGATACCGTTATTTTAGCTCACATGTTCTATTCGCATTTCATTATTTTTGCAAAGTTTTATTTTTCTTGAGTGTTAAAAAGCGTTTTTGATAAATATTAAACAAACAATTTTGTTTTATACGGTCATAAACAACCAATCAGAAATGGCACGCGATAAATTCGGTTTGGAATTAAGAAAACGCATTGTTGACGATTTTTCCATAGGAATGCACAATGGTCCCAAAATTCAAATTTTTGGCCAAAACTAAATATTTTACATGGGCTACGATTATAATTTTGTTGTTGCAATCTAATAGAAAACACATCAGAGCAACCACAAATGCATTTTGTTTTTGTAAATTGCAATTTACCGTTTAACATAACAGCACTAAAGTTCATAAACTTCAGTCCACTTGAAAAAATAGTTGAGGGCAGGTGTTTTTTTAACATTTTTAAATATTTTCTAGTTTTTTTAAAAAAATTTTAATTTTTAAAGTTTAAAATGGAAAATAAAGCTGAAGGTATATAGTTTATTTAAAACATTAAAAAAAATTTAAAAGATTTAAGGTGAAGTGAATAAATATCAATATGTTGGTGTATTATAAAATTTATGAATTTTTTACGATTCTTAAATTTACGTAGAGTTTTAAAATTTCGGCTAAGTTCGGCTGGCATACGACTAAAAAAAAAAGAAGATATTGATGTATATTTTTCATTTCAACTCAGCTTGAATTGCGAAAATTTGCACTTTTTGAGATATTCTTATTTTTATATTCCGTACACGGTGCTCTTGAAGCAACTTTTGATCGAGGGTCATAGCACATCCGTTTTTTTTCTGATTTCGGTTAAATATGTCCAAATTGTGTACTAACAATGTTCTACAAAAATGAAGCCACGGCATAGGCGAACAACTTTTGTGAACATAGTGATACAATCTGAGCCTGTCTAGGCGCACGAAAATCACTTTGTGCCTCACAAATCGTCTTTTTTTAACTTTTTGAGAATACCTTGCAGGGAATCAAAATTTTTTGCTACTAGTATTCTACAAAAATGTAGCCAGGGTATACGTGAATAACTTAAATTTTTTTTAGTACTTATAAGGCATATTTTCGGAAATTCTTTTTTTGTGATTCTTGTTTTAGATAAACTCAACTTTAAAAATGTCGAAATTTTTCAAATGTGGATAAAACACACAAACAAAGAAGAAAAGTACACTGTCATTCTTAATCATATAGTAGAAAAAATTGAAGACAAAGACAAATCGGATCACTACTTAAAATATATTTCAGAAAAAGTCCGCTTGCTGTGTAAAAATTTGAAAATTAAATGGGAAAATTGCCATAGAAGATTAGATGTTTTTAATAAGAATCATGCGAATTGGCTTACTTCTGAAGCAATCTTTGATGGTCCGAAAAAAACAAAAAGTGCTTCGGAGACTGAATGTCAGTTCAAGGTAATAGACGATCCAAAAGAGATTGGGTCTGAAAGAGCTGGGCGTCCCCGACTATCATATACCGAAAAGTCAGACCGCAGTAAAAGAAGGGAAGCAGCCGAACTTTCACAATCCAAGGATTATGAAACTGATTTATTAGTTCAAGCAGCAGCAATGTCGGCTCGTAAACGAGGTAAAAATGATTTAGCAGCTGTTCTTAAGAAAACTATTGAAAGCCCTACGAGACCATCAAAAATAAAAAAATTATGTACAGAAGAAGTGAAAACACCAAATCCGTTTTCGAACGAGGAGGCATTAGCATTTCTTCTAGAAAATAATTTTACTAAAAGGCAATATTGTAATATTCGCCTTGAAAGTAAGGATAGAAACTCTGAAATTTTCCCGTCCTACAAAAACATCATGGCTGCGAAAAATAAGTGCAGACCAGATGGCATCACTGTTGGAGATTCAATAGCAAAGGTTCCTTTACAGATGCTTCTAATTCATACAGCGTCAAGAATAGTGGAGATGCAAAAGGACGTTTTTGTGTCAGTTATGAATAACAAAAAAACAAACTATATGTTCAGTGAACTAATTTTGAGCTACGGGTTTGATAGCAGCACTGGTCAAGCTCAATTCAAGCAAGGTTTTCATGAGCCAAGTACATCTCGTGATGCGAGCTTATCTCTTTTCGCAACAACTGTGGTACCTTTGAGACTTCTTGACACTTTAGGAAACCCTCTTTGGAATAATATCACTCCACAGTCCACAAGATTCTGTCGGCCCTTAAAACTTGAATTTATCAAAGAAACAAAGGAGGTTATTTTGAATGAAGCAGCTGATTTAAGTCAACAAATTGCTCGTCTAGAAAATCTAAAATTAGAGATAGAAGATGGCAAAACTGTTGAAATAGCGTTCAAATTGTATCTTACAGTAATAGATGGAAAAGTTTTAAATGCTCTAACCGGAACTAAGTCCAATCAAACTTGTCCAATATGCGGCGCTACTCCCAAAGATTTTATTAATGTAAAGGATTACACTTCCGAAAAATTTAAACCAATTGAAAGCAACTTAAAGTACGGTCTAAGTCCATTGCACTGCTGGATTAGATTTTTTGAATTTCTTTTGCACTTAGGCTATAAAAGTGATGTAAAAAAATGGCAGATAAAAGATGAAGAAGATAAAAAAGCAGTAAACCAAAATAAAAAGAAAATCCAAAATGCATTTTGGACAGAACTTAGTCTTCATGTTGATCTTCCAAAGGTTGGTGGTTTTGGTAGCACGAATGATGGAAACACATCTCGTTGCGCATTCACCAAACATGCTATATTTTCAAAAATTACTTCAGTTGATGAAGATTTAATATTTCGTCTAAGGATTATACTAATATGTTTGTCCTGTCAGTTTCCTTTATATTTAGATAAGTTTGAAACTTACTGCTTTAAAACGGGAGAATATTTTCAAAACAAATACCCTTGGTTGCCCATGACACCAACTGTACATAAAGTTCTTGTGCACTCTAAACAAATAATGCAGAACACAGTGCTTCCTGTTGGATATTTTGCTGAGGATGCTGCAGAATCACGGCATAAAATATATAAAAGCGATAGGTTATGCCACGCTCGCAGAACAAATCGTAGTGATAACCTTTTCGACCTATTTAATAGAGCAATGGATACATCAGATCCATTAATATCATCTCTTCGATTAAACACACGAGTTCACCAAAGAAAACGTGCGGCCCTTTTACCAGAAGTTATCGAAATGTTAAAGTGTGAGGATCCCCCTGAATTATCTTTACAGGATCAGCAAGTGGACCTAGATGAAAGTACTGATGATGAGTATGATGAAGAATATGGGAAAGAAAATTTAGTTTTGGAAAGTGAATTATAATATAAAGTTATTTTAAAGTCATTACGCATTGAAAATATGAAGTACATAAAATATAAGGAAACTAGGATTTCTATTAAAATTAAACTGTTTTTCTTGATCATTCGATGAAACATCTGAATTAGATTTAAAAAAAGATTGCTTTTCGGATTTTTTCGGACTATATTGGGCCCTAATAAGAAAAAAAAAAAGCACAAAAAATTTTTTTTTTTTATTTTGGATTTTTTTTGTGTACCCATTTCTTTAAAATTTTTGTTTACTCAGGCTTAAGCTGGACACAAAACTCATATAATGGCTTTTAACACACTTCGTTTTTATAAATATAGCGTTTGCAAATTAAATTTTACGAAAAAAAATTTGTTGTATATATACAACATATGCATGAAAGGGTTAAACGGTTTTAAACATTAGAAATTGATCCAAACTTAAGAAGATAAGCGTAAGCTTGATTGTAAGTGCTGTTTCTTAAAAAAAAAGTATAAATATCGCCTAAAAATAATATTGGCCAAATATTTGTTCTAGCGAGCCCTATGTGGAATGTCTCAAAAAGAGATATTTGGGAAATATAAAATTTCCAAAAGTTCAATATCACGAATAATAAGTAAGTATAAAGCCCAAAAAAACAGTTTCGGTAATCCTTCGAGGAGGACGTCCACGACACACAACTCAATGTACAGATAATTTGATCGTGCAAACTGTCAAAAAACAACCATTTATTACATCTTTGCAAATAGTAAAAGACCTTCAATTGCCAATAGCAGCTAGCTACGAGCGCATCGTCCTGCAAAAAAACCGCTTATTTCAAAATGGAACCAACTGAAGCGGTTAAAATTTGCCAGAGACCACTTAAATTGGTCAATATCCAAATGGAAAACGGTTTTGTTCAGTGACGAATCAAAATTCAATATAATCGGGAGTGACGGCTTGCGTTATGTGAGGAGGCCATCAAATATGCGGCTGAAATCACAATACTGCACCAAAACAGTGAAACATGGAGGAGGTAGTGTAATGGTGTGGGCGTGTTTTTCTGCCAATGGAGTGGGCCGCATACACCGTATCGATGGCATAATGGATCAGCATAAATATAAAAATATTTTAAACGATTTAATGCTGAATGGGAAATGCCACTTGTTTGGGTCTTCCAACATGATAATGACCCAAAGCATACATCAAGAATTTTGAAGTCATGGATAGCAGAAGAAAACATAACTTTAATGGAATGGCCACCTCAATCACCCGATTTAAATCCCATGGGGAACCTTTGGGAAATTGTTGATCAGAGAATTGACTCTGATGAGACTACCGTAGCTGGAGTCGAAAACAATTGTTCAGTTTGGCTAGTGTACTATTCCTTCACGGACATCATTTCTTCTTTAATTACCAAAAAATATTCATTGCAGTTAACTTTGATCTAATTAAAGCGTTTCTAATGAAACAAAAATTAAAATTGATCACACCTTTAATGGGGCTCGAACCCGAGTCTTCAGCACTTGACCGTAATAACGTTCGTGGACCTCAATTCCAGCAACGATAATTAATAATTAATCGCTGTACAGCTGTGATAAAGAATTCAGGCTTTGCAACGAAATATTAATATTTTTTTAATTTGCAGTTTTTTTTTTGTGACTTTTGTTATAAGTTGCATTTGTTTTGGCCAAACGTAACACTAAGTTTTTTGGAAAAAGTTTTTATGTTGTTTTTAAAATTATATCTTTATTAATTTTTTGTGTTAAATTTTACTTATTAATAAATTGTCTTTAATACTATTTATCGATTGAAGTTTTCTTCTTATTCGGGAAAAAGTTTTAGGGATTTCATTGTAAACTAAATTTTAGTTGCATATGATATGGTCACCACTGTATGTTCAACATTCCAATACAATGCACTGAATTTAGTAGGGGTTTACCCCTGAGTTAAAATCCTTATGTATTAAAAATAAAATTCTAATTTAATTTACAAATTTTTTATATACTTTATTCATTAGTAAATTGTAAATATAAAACAAATTGTTAATGATGTGGGGAGATGCGAAAATTTGTAAAACATTTTAAATGTTTAAACAAATGCTATTGTGAATATAGGAACTGCATTCACGTACAAGTGTTGCTTGTAACACATTTAAAACCAACAATATATTGCTGCAATTGCATGGTTCTGTAGTGGCAGTAATAAAACGTGTTAAGAATTTTAAATGCACATAAGAAACATAAATTTCTAACAAACCAGAAGTAAACTGATGAAATTTTCAAATGAAAACACAGATAAAAATAAAACGTTTAATATATAGGTTTAAGAATTTACACAGTTGTATTTAAAATTAAAATATATTGAATTATACATACATATAGTACATATATAAGCTGAAGTTTTAGTTCCTGAAATGGACAAAAATCCAGCGCATACAAAGGATTTTTGGATAAAACAAATAAATGCTAAAAGAAGAAGTTCAACGATGCGTTCATCTGCATCGCGATTTATGCGTCGCACAATATTTACGAACTTAAGTTGCGCAAAATACTGAGTGATTTTTAAAGTTATTCTTAAAATGTAATTTTTTTAAACGACAATCTTTAATAATAACTTCATCAGAGTGTACTAATCATAAATATCAAAAGCATTGAATCATAATTTGTTTGGCAGTTAAACTTTACGTTATTTCTTTCATTAAGAAAAACCTCCTCTCTATTACCAAAAGCATTATAAAACAAATTTCCATACATTTTATATTTTGGCCATAATTTAAGAAAGTACTCCTTATGTTATGCAAAAGACATTAAATTTTTATAAGACACATTAAAAATATTAGATATTCATAGTTACTCTACTTTGCTTATCCTTTTGAAATTTTCTTTAAACTTTTATGAGAAATAATTTGCTGCTTTTATATAAAAAGTAATTCTGTTGCCACCACATAAAATCAAAACAAATTACCAGCAATAAAAATTAAAATTTTACCTTCTTGTTGTATAAAATTTTTACTGCAGAAATTATTTTTGAAAGCTAAGCTATTTTATTGGCGGTGTGCAATTTAAATCCTTCCTTATTATTTTAGAAAAACTAGTACATGATTAAGATACTAAAATTAAGAAAAATAAATTGTATATGAAATTTACTTCATATAATCAAATATAATCTTTAAAAGTTATTCCATCTTTAAAATTCATTACTTTTCACATTGAATTTTGTACCTTTTTACTGGCTATTCTGTTTCATTAATTTCCGTTCTTTTTCATCCCACTTCCACTTGTATTTTATTAATTGACACATTATTTTCAATCGTGGGACAAAATAAGACTATATTTTTCAGATTCTACAGCTTTATTTACATACATATGTACTTCATTAAAAAGTTAATGATGGTTTTCACTTATTTCAATGTAAATCTTTTCACTTTATGTTCTATTCTTTCTTTTTTATAGTTTTATATTGTGATATAGTAAATCGAGCCTACATAATAAAGGATATTATTTTGTGTAACAACAGACGCCTTTCATTTGCTTAAACTTCCGTTTGCTTTCATATTTGAAAATTAGAGTGTGAGAGAGAGAGAGAAAGAAAAAAAGTAAAATGAACAAAAAATAAATACAAACAAATACGAGTATATTCATTTATCTATGTATATGTACTACGTAGGTGGTGTAGAAAGTAAAATGTAAGCAATTTTTTTATAGAAGTTTCAAATTATAATAAAAATATGTGAATTTGCTTTATTATTTGCCATAATTGAAATTAATTCAAATTTAGTTTTCTTCTACAAAAATTATTTGGCTTTTTCTATTGCGGAGAATTTATCCAATTGTCTTATTTTTTAAGTTACTAAAATATATGATCTTTTATCTATCTATCCTGATAAAGGTTTATTCATTAAATTAAAAAAAAATGTTGTTAAAATATTCGTACTTTTACGAAAACTATGTGATCGTAGTCACCGTGGTCTAGTGGTTAGTGTGTTGGCTTACTAAGACGATAGCGCCGGGTTCAAATCTCAGCTCTGACATCTTGAAAAAAAGAAATATGAAAAAATAATTTCTTTCGGCGACTACCTAACAGCTGCCTTCTGGCAAAAGCTCTGTGAGTGAAATTTAAACTGTAGGTTCCGGTACTCAGGGTTAAAAATTAACACACACAACATGTGTGCTGCGAGAACTAGGCCATAACTCTGAAACAAGGTGGTAACGGCCAGTTATGTATGTATGTAAGTGATCACATCCAGCCTTGCAGACGAAATACTAACCGCTTGCGAAATTTCTGCTCACGAATTGCTATACTGTTGCTTGCGATATATTATTATTTACTCCTTATTGACTTTTGGAATTGCTTGTCAATATTAGTTTATTTATTCTTTTTAATTTTATCACCTATTTATGACTAGATGGCTAGCCAACCGAACCCGTGATCAACTAAAATTATCACAAAGAGCTCTTTTAATATCGTAACATGATCATACTGAATTTACCCAAACTGGAAAAAAATTACATCCAGCTAGAGCTGTATACAAAATGAAGTAGAACGAAGTGCTTCAGGCTCGCGTACTGCACTAAACTACTGAAAAAGACACCCCAAAAATCTTCAAATATCTGACTAGTAGACCAACAAGACAATCACAGAGAAATTGAACAGTAATGTATTTTATATAAGTAATGATGATTAAATAACAGTTCCCACCTTTAAGAGTGCTTACCGATCATCCATTAGCCCGTTTAAAAGATACGCCATATTTGCTTTGCATTGCCAAATGTCTGACTTTACCAACGCCGTTACTTAATTTCTTAATTAATTAATTAATTTCTTAATTTTATTAGATGTTAAACTACCCACTGGGTATTGCGAAGGTTATAAATAGAATTCTAATCGAAAACTCTTATCTTCTACAGCACACAGATCCGATGGCCTCCGTCACTTCTTTCTCCTAGTTTGCTTTAGAATGTATCAATAATTTATTTTTATGAAATTAATACATATAAAAATACTATAAGAGCCAATATTAATACCTTTAGAAAAATCCGCATTAATCTGAGAGACCAACACATTTTTTTAAAATGCTGTCACCTTTGTCCAAATTAGCTGCAGCGACGAACAGTTATATGGGTTTCTGTTCAATGATCAACAGGTGCAATCGAACTGTGCATAACCTTTAATAAACTTAAGGTGGCCTCTTACCAATAACCTTTCTAGAAACTATTTTACTTTTGGCAAGTCGGTTTTTTCTTATATCCTTTCTGTTAAATTTAGGTTCTAATTTTTTTTTTTCTAGAAAATCTACTTGTAAAAAAGATTTTTTTATAGTTTTTTATTGCGTTTTTTCAGGTAAATTTATTGGAAAATATATTATATACAATGTGATTTAGCACTCTGTCACTTCTGGCGATTCAGCATACTCAAAAGACCACTTCTCTGTTGAATAATTTCAAGCATTATACAAATCGAAGAAACAACTTTTCTTTGTTTGCGTACCTTCTGCACCAGTGAACTAAGTGACGTAAAATTGCATACAGATGTGAATAACTGTAATGCCAACTTAAAAACAAAAACATTTGCCCGTATTGATAAACGAGAGAAGTTTAAATTGAAGTCTTGCTCCTGATTACATGCCTTGCTGGTCTTAAAAACATAGCAAATCACCTTAAACAACAGCAAAATGTAGGCATATATGCAACTTTTCCTATGTTTGCAAGACTTGTAAGCGTTCTTTTATTCCACAAGGAGATAAAATAACTAAGAACTAAAATATGTTAGAAAAAGCTAGATTATACTAACAAATGAGCTACATTCTAAATTGTATTTTTCCTTCGCAATGAAAAAAAAAATTAAATAAAAAATGCTAAATTTTCAATACTGGTGTATATCTCTATTAGATTTTTGGTACATGAGTCTGATAATCAAAATTCCCAAAAAAGTTGCTATAAGCGTGTTCAAGTAGTTATACTCTTTGGCTATCTAAATAAAAGCGATTTATTTAGTATCATGCTTTGAGAATAATACTCAGGGGTAAACCCCTACTCATTGTATTGGAATGTGAAGATATGTATATAGATTTTTTTTTAGTAAGCGCCTTTTGTCGATGAGACAAGTTACTGTCAATTTGATCACTCAAAGGCTAGTGTTATACTTTCACCCTTGAATGATTAACAGCAATTGTCCCATCTGTCATTGGACAGATCATAATCAAGAGTGGTGAGCATCTTCACTAAGTAGGTTAACTGCTATCTTCCCAAAAGGTGGCGCTGTATTCCTGATCTTTTTTGTTGATGCCAATGCCAAAGGTGGAATAGAGTGGAATGTCAAGGAGCGGTTTCTTGAGGATGAATTTCTTTAAGGGGAACCTCTTATTTTTATTTTTTTTTTTTTTTTAATTATAATTTTGAAAAAAACACAAATTTTATTATTCATTTTTTTCCTTAGCTGAGATTTGAACCTTATGTATCAATTGTCTTTGCAAGTGGAATTTTTGTGGAAAGGAGGACAGTACATTTATGACAGAACATATATATTTTTTTTTAAGACCAATACTCAGGGGTAAACCCCTACTCGCTGTGAATTTATTACAGCTTGAGGCTTTTTTGGTAATATTTTATTTAATAAGTCAGTCTAGTTTAAAATAACATAAGTCGGCAGCACCAATCTTTATTCTATTTGTAAACCATTAATTGAGGTATGGACAGTTTGAAAAATCTAGTTAAATTTTTTTTCTACTCCAAACTTTTTTCTACTTACACTCTACGTAATAATAAAGTTCCTGAATGAAAAATGCAAATGTTTATTGAAATAGCAGTATAATACCATGACACTAGTACACACTATATCCTTTGAAAAGCCGGATCAACTATTATACTATCGTTTTCTATTTAAAAATGCTTTTTTATTTTCCATTTTCCCCATTTTTCCATAGTCTATAAAAAACTTACAGTTTTAAAGAGAGTATAAAAGAAAAAAACTCTTCCTGTATTACTGTTGATTTGGCACACAATTTGCAAAAGTGTAGCCTGTATTTGAATGCCTGGCCAACCAGACAATTGTCAATGTGTTTTGAATAGATTCTCAAACTTTTTTTTTATTTCTCTTTTTTCAAACGAATATATTTATAAAAAGAAAACATACATACATACAAGTACATACACTACTGTTATATGGGTATTTGTACAGGACTGGTGATATTTTGTATGGCCAGATCCGATATGATACAGTACAACATTTTTGGTTTTAGTAGAGAAAGTGCTGTTGAGGAAGATATAAAATCTGAAATAAACAAAAAAAAGAAAAACAAAAATTGAAAACAAATCCAACAACAACAAACATAGTTAACTAGTACTAACTGGTATTAACACTCTTGAAAAAATAGAGAAGTAATAGTTATGTCTCTGTAAACAAAATTGCAGGATATATGAACTCTTATTGGTAAAAAGGATCTCATTTAAAAATATAGGCATGTGTGTACAAATAAAAACGACCTTTTTTTGTTTTTTTGTACGAGTGTTTGTATACATTAATGAATGAATGTCTGTTTGTATGAATGAAAAATGTCTAAATATTACAATCAACTTGCTCATAATGGTAGGAGTACATACGAACATATGCATGTGCATGCATATAAACAAGAAATTGAAGATTTTTATCCCATTCCATTTTTTACTCTCAATTTTATATTTCAAATAGATTTTTTTATTTAATTTTTTTTTTTTTGAAAGTGTCATTTTTCACTTTTTTTTTTGTCATTATATTCAGTCAATGTATGGCTCTTTGTGGCCGAGGTCATAAGAGACAGACTCTATTTTTATATTTCATTGAGGGACATTTGCATACAATATCAATTTTTGTATTTTTATCTGTTTTTGTTTTCTAGAAAAATCAAACCTACTGGTATAAAAATATCAAATGAGTGTTTGTTTGCGGTGAATTGTTAAAAACTTTGGAAAAATAAACTGATTCCGTATGTATTGTGTACGTATTAAGAGAATTCCCTGACTGAAAACTGATTTTAATAGATTTTATATGTAAATATTTGTGTAAAAACAAATCTCATTAAATAATGGTCTCTCAGCAAAATGTTTTTAACTGGGTTTAAATGCTAACAGTTGTGGTTAAATAAATATCATAAGTGACAAAATATTTGAAAAAGTACAATGGACAGATAGTGAGTTTTTATCCCTAAACAGCAATATGTTGAAAGTTTATAGTTTAACAAAAATACAGAGATGAGAAAAAAACGGGCACAGTAAACTGTTTTGTAAACTTTTGCCTACAACATCACAAGGTCACGCAATTTCACGAAACATGCTCGAGTATTAAAAGAATGGCACTTGAAATCATTTATTGAAAGTACAAAAAATCCCTGATGCTTTCTTATCTGCTGATATTGAACCTTTGAGCAATCGAATCTCTACCGACCAAGTCATTCTACTCCCAATGATAGGCAACCCTTTGAAGGAACTGGAAAACAATCACATTACTTAACATGGTCAATAAAGAGATCGTACCTATTATATGTAAGCGACTATCAGAAAATGTAACACCTGGGCGACCCCGACTGTGCTTGCACATGCATAGGTGCAAAGAACTAGAGGGACTGTGTTACAGGGCTTTTTTTTGTTTAAAACTAAGAAATTACAACCCTGTGTCAGGGTTACGGCCTAGCTTCTCGCAACACTCATATTATGTTTGTTAATTTTTATCCATGAATACCGGGACCTACAGTTTAAAGTCGACTCCGAACGACAAATTTGAGATGCATTTTTATGGCAATCAATTACTTCCAGAGCTTTGCCAAAAGACTGCTGAGAAGTAGTCGCCGAAAAAAATAATTTTTTTATATTTATTTTTTTTAAGATGTCAGAGCTGAGATTTAAACCCGGCGCTATCGTCTTATTTATCGTTTAGTTTTCTTATCAAAGTGAATCAGAGCAATAGAAAAAAATTTTTAATACAGATTGGGTTATTTTAATGAATATGTTTTTATTTTTATTTGTAAATGGTTTGAGAAAAAATCTTAACAGAAGCTAAAAAAATTAAAAATTAAAAAGTATAAGGAATTAGGGGCACCGTACACACCGGACCTGAACATCATTGAAAATTGTTGAGAATGGCTGGACCGTAAAATGTATGTATTTTGTGATCAAATTAATTTCCTAATTTTTTTTGGCAATATAACGATTTTTTGGTGATTTCGTTGGCTATTTCTAATGAGCCATTTAAAAAAATGTTTTATTTCTATTTTGGTACCTCTTTGTTTGAAATAATAAGATACTAAGTTTAGAAGATAGATGCTTAGTCTCTTGGTGTAGCACAAGTAAACCAAAGTCCTGTAGTCCATTTGTCTGAAAGCAATTCATAAAAAATAGTGATTAAAAACGCTTTTGATCAATACACAAATAGCAACTAAAAACATAATTTTTGGTCAAATATTAGTACCAACTAGATTTGTGTAGCACATGAACGACCTAGTTCAATTGTACTACTCTTTCAATTAAACTAAATGAGCCGCTCTTTTCACTATGTCTCTTAGTTCACTATATCTTTTTAGGTTTTGCTTCATTCTAGTACATGTTTCTTTTGGCTATATTTCGCTCGTGACTCTTATTCAACATATATGTATCTTCCTCGTTCACTTGTCAAATACATACATACATTCTTTGGTTGTGGGTTATTATTATTCCTGCTTTAAAATAGAAAGTTATATTTTACCATTTAACTAAGGATCTCAGCTATCCATTGATAGGTGCCATTTACCCAGGGATCATTAAATAATGGTAAAAGGTCGGGTTTTTTTTATATTTATGGTATGTATTATTTTTTTAACTAAAATTCATGTGAACGAGTAAATAAAAAATTATAAAACATCAAATAAAGTACTATACTGCGTAATTGAAATCAAATATTATATATTATATAATTAGCTCTGCAAACTAATGCAACTAATAAAAGGAAAGAAGCCGTTGAACTAGAAGATCGAACTGGTTCATCTTTGGTCTTTGAACTATAAAGATCACTGACTTAAATGAACTATTAAGCCCAAATCTAGCACCAACAAATAAGATAAGAGTTGTTTTTCAATATTGTGTAATAAGTTCTACTTTTTTTATTTCAAATTTAAAAATGTTTTTAAATTTTTAACGAACTTTAGCGTTTCGAAATAAGGTTACATTTCGTGATTATCGCATAGCGATACAGTTTAGGCTTTTTGGTACAATAATTTCCTAATGTGACTGTAGCTGTAGAAAACATAAAAAGCAATATGTCGAAGGTAGAACATTATAAAAAAAAATTTTCTTAATTAAATTTTTTAAAAGAGAATTAAAAAGAATTTGTTACAGAAATTGTCCTAAGAATGAACGTAATGATTAGTTAAAACATTTTTTGCTTCGACAGGTGAATGCCTATTCAATTAAAATTAATGAAATGTTTCTGATTTCTTAGAAAGTAAACATGACACATAAAAAAATTAAACTTTTTATATCATTGAAAGCCTTAAACAAAATTCAAACATTGAAATCGTATTAAAATCTTATTTATGTATGTTCGCATTAAAAAACTTAAATTTAAAGTCTGTGTAGCGAAAAAAAGTCAGTGCACATACGAGCATTTAATACTTTGAAATAAATCATATGTACCTACATATACATGTATTGTTCGTACGTGTATTTATTTAGACAAATATTAATGTGTTTATAAGCAATTTTCCAAATAATAATCTTATGTTGGAGTATTTGAGTTTTCAAGCATAATTTATAAGGCTTACAATGGATAAGAAAAAATTGCAAAACAGAATTCAGGATTATTTCTATAATAAATGCAATGAAAATATATTCTATTTAATGGAATAAATGCAATTCATTTTTATTTATATTGCCCTACATTTCTGACTATTTACAGGCATTCCAACTTTTAAACAATTTTTAAAATTCACATACACGTTTCGCTAAAACTTATTGCAGATGTTGTATTTGATTTTCAATAGAATAAATAAAGAAAAAAAAAAGCAATATTGTTTTGTTATTTTTTTTTTAGAAAAATATTGGAAAAAAAATGAAATAAAAACATACATAAATATACAGTTTAATTTCCTAGGAATACAAACATAAATTCCATATTTTTTTCTTTTGTACGTTTTACTTTTTTTGTTTTGTTGAATTGCTATTCATTTATTGTGAAACGAAATAATATATATGAGAATAGAGAGAAATAGAGACAAAACAAAAAACGTAGAAGAAAATGAAATAAATGATTGTAAAGTCGTCGTTCATTGTTCATTTGTTCCCACAAACAATTGTGGCATTACAACAATACACACTCGTACCTATCAAAACGTTTGTAAATGCTAGAGGGCTGTTACTTGAATAAAAGTGCAACATTCATCTATTGATTTCTTATACCTGCCAACTTTCCGATAGGGAGTCAAGTTTTTATTATGCTCGCATTTCTACATTTAAAATTGTTTTCTTGGTTCAACAATAAAAGTACATATGTATGTATGTGTATATAGGCTTCTTTTAATTTTTCTTCTCATTCTTTTATTATTTTGTGTTTACTGTTGATAATATTGTTTTCATTTTCTTTACTTTTATTTCCTTACAGGTTATCCACAACCTCAGTACAAATGGTTAAAGAATGGCATGCCAGTTGGAGATTTTTCATCCAGTCAATATCTCCGCATATTGAATACACAACGAGCTGATGCCGGCAGTTATAAATGCATTGCCAAAAATGATGCCGGTTCAATATTTAGTGAAAAAATTGATGTTGTCGTTGCCCGTAAGTTTTTACATACATATAACAAGTGCTTTTATATATTTTGACTATTAATATTTTAAGAATATCAATTGCATATGCACTGACAAGTTCATATTAATATTTATAAATATTAAGCATCAAGTGGTATATGTTCTGTTTTTTTTTTTAATTAATGAGATCAATATGCTTTCACATGAAGTAACATAAATAATCTGTATCTTTATTGAATATAGTTTTATTTCAAGTATATGTAGGTTTATATAAATTTACCAGCAGACTAAAGCCCTTGACCGAGTTTTTTTTTTATTTGTAGATTATATCTCAACATTAATAGCTAATTAGTTAATCTTGACATAAATCTCATCTTACTTTAAACCATTTAAATAGTTATTAATTTCTAATATAAAACTGTTAGTATGTATGGCTTTAGAATATTTCAGTTTTTTTGTATTGGTATGACAACCTAAGCAAATAATATAAGCAGGTATGTACCATTAGAATTAGTTTAAAAAAATTGGTTAAATTAGAGTAAAAAGATCATAGTTTTAGTTTGGGCTCTTCTGGAGACAGACGCAGACCATCAGTCGCTCAACAAGTGTACAGACACTGATGGATTTAACACCAGGTCACAGACAGACAAGTCCACAGAGCCACAGACATGACCTCTATTACACAGACGGTTAGTTCTTAGGTTGGGGTAGTTCTTAGTTTCGTGCTTAGCTTGAACCCCTCTAAAATAAGTGACCCTGCAGGTATTAAGCATTAAAATGATTTGGTTGCTTGCTTCTGAGGGTTAAACTCAAACATAATATCATTAAGTGATTCGATTATTTATTCGAAAGCTTGAGTTCATAAACATAAACATAACATCAAGCTATGAGTTTAGTTGATATGAAACAAAATTGTAAGTTGCTTGCACGAAATTATTTTTACATAAATACATACATAACTGGCCTTTACAACCCTATGTCAGGATTACGGCCTAGCTTCTTGCGGCATCCATGTTGTGTGTGTAAATTTTTATCCATGAGGACCGGGACCTACAGTTTAAAGTCGAATCCTAACGACAGAGTTGAGAAGCTTGTTCATGGCAATTAATTACTCTCAGAGCTTTTGCCAGAAAGTAGGTAGTCGCCGAAAAAAAAATTTTTTTTTTATATTTCTTTTTTTTTAAGATGTCGGAGCTGGGTGTCGAATCCAGGGCTGATGTCTTAGTAAGCCAAAACACACACCACTAAACCACGGCGTCTAAATTATTATATGAACGAATATTCTATGAGTTGGCTTGTTTTGGTGTAGGTAGCTGTATAAAAGATTTAAGAACAAGTTGTGAATTGCTTGCACGAAAATATTTTGTTGTGAATGACTATTTACGAAATTCAAGTAAATTCATGCAGACGTTTAGTTGATACTACTATAGATCGCAAGGCGGGCGAAAAATTAACTTATGTTTTATTAACACCTAATTTCTGTGTCTTCATAGAAGAAAAGAACAAGCTATTAGTCTTGGGTAAACATTTAAAAACGTTCCGTTTTCCATAGTAAAATTTACAAGTTGCTGGAGGTAATCACCTTGTCGTGGTATAGAGTTTTACACTGCAAGGACTCAACAGGCTAGGCTGACGGAGAGCAATAGCTCTGTAGCAGGATCTCTCATGCCAGAAAGGCAGTTGAGGAGCAGTAACTAAGAATTATCCCAGGGGTCAAAAACATCAACATCATCTTCAATATCGTTTTACTGCAAGAAACAAACGATTAACAACCAACACTACACAGAACGAATAACGATGAGATATTTTGTCACAAAGACTTTTTCGGCGAGTATGTATTAGACTAATCGATTAAATATATCACTAGTACCTGAAATAATATTTTCCATATTACTTTGTAAAACAATAGTTTGACTGACTGCCACTATAAAGCTGAAGATAAGAGAATTATTTTTTCAAGCAGTGCATTTTAAAAATAGTCTTTTTACCCACAATGCATAAACAAAAAGTTATATATAAAAAGAAGCAAAGAATACAAAATCCTGTAGGATTTATTTATTTCAAGTAATTCGTCAACACTGAAACAAAGAATCAAAAAAAGTTACTTCTTAAGCATATCGTCAATGGAATTAAAGAACGCTGTAACTGACAAAAAACCGAGAATACGTTTTTTGCATCATTTTTATCAGAAAAAAAAAATACGCGTCGATTGGTCCCGGTCCCACATTTCTACGATGAAAATAAATTCACTTATGCCGCCTGCGAAATGAAAAATACCAGTGTCTTTGTTCTACTTTCATACAGGTTTTTTGGCTCTGGTGAATATTTAAGGTTTTGTCAGTTACAGCATTCTTTAATTCCATCGACGATATGATGATAATCCATTATCTTGAATGGTAATCGTTAACAGTTTGTCATATTTTTATTATACTCTTTCATATTTTAAACTTTAAAGCAAAATTATTTAAAATCTTCATTATTTAAAAAGTTTAACTAAAAATATAGTATAAATAAAAGTCTTTGGCGTAAAATGACATATTGGCTTTAATTGCTGTGAACAATTTTAATTGCTATGAACAATTTGCTTAAAGCATTAAGAAAAATTACACTTTTTTTATTGCTCTCAGTGTCTTAAATTTCTCATAAAAACTCTACGTACTGGAAAATATCTATGTTAGTCTGGTGACAGTGCAACTGGGTGAAAAGCGAAGTGGGGAGTCACAATTGAAATAATTTGTGACATTTATTAAGTGACACTTAATTAAACAATTTTCTGGCAGTGCAATGCAGTTACTTTTTAGAAGAACAAAAGAAAAACAGACATTCCAATGAAGACAACCAATGGCTTCTCTTTTTTAGTAATTTAAATTAAACAGCAGAACAACTCAATTTTAATTGAAAGAAGAGAGAAAAATAAAACTGAAGAAAATTTATAGGGAATTCTAAAGCTAATACTTAAACATAAACATAAACCTATATAAAGCAATAAATAAAAAATGTAGACGATTTCAAGCTAAAGAGGTTATTTTCAACAATACAACAGAAACGTCTTAAATGTCTACAACTTCCATGATCAACAATTAAGTGGCAGTTACTTAAATTAATTAGTATACTTGTTGTTCTTGTGCATATATTCGTACATCTTTCAACCCCATCCGTTGACATCCGCATTTATACATGCGGAATGTTATATGGAAGCAATCAGAAAACAAAAAGTTTTATTGTATTTGTTAAATGCACGAGTAACTTTGGGTTTTAATAAAAGATTGTGAGTAACAAGTGCCCATAGTTTAACTGCAATAACTGCCTTTAATGGTGGGAAGAGTGAAAGCAATGAATGCAATCTTCATTTGAAAAATTGGAAAAGAAATTTGATATGTTAAAAATTATTTGATTATTAATAAGCTACCGTCGCAGATCGATTTATTTATTTACAAGGCAGTACAAAAACATGTCATTTGAACGAAACATTATAGCGGGTTGTTCAATAAGAGCACTACAAAAGTTTTTTTTAATTAAAACAAAAACGGTTTTGGATATCAATGAAATTCTTTATTTCTGCAAAAGTACGTTCGATGCCATTATATATGGAACTCGATTTCTTTTGCATGGCCACCAGGGTCATGGTTGCAGAAGTCCAAACGCCCAATTTTCGACGGTTTTCAAGTATAAATCGGCCGTTACTACTGCAATGTCATGATCGATATTGGCATAGAGCACAGACTTGGCGTAGCCCCACAGGAAATAGTCTAGTCGACTGGACTATTTCGTGAGATAACACCTTCTCCAAACTTTGTTTCAAATAAATTCATTGTGACATTCGCTGTGTGGCTTGTGGCGCCGTCCTGTTGGAACCACATGTCCTCCAAGTCCATATCATCCAATTGGGGCCAAAAATATTCGGTTATCATTGAACGGTAGCGATTCCCATTCACAGTAACGTGCCGGCCTTGATCATCACCAAAGAAGTACGACCGAATGACGACGCCGGCCCATAAACCGCACCAAACCGTAATTTTTTTCGGGGTGCAATGATGACTAATGAAGTACGTGTGGATTGCTGCCTGACCAATAACGCATATTTTATTTATTGACGCCTCCGCTGAAGATGATTTTTCGATGAAAATCCGAATCATTTTCAAGTTGTTGCTCAGCCCAATTCACGAACATATGACGCTTCTGGTGGTCAACCGGCTTCAGTTCTTGAGTTAATTTGATCTTGTGAGTATGTGGGCCACGATCTTTTCGCAAAATTCGCCACAACGACGTCACAAAAAAGACACGAAAAATATCTAAAAAAAATTAATTTTACAAATGAGCTATTTTAAATGATTTTATTCTTTTAAAAATAACCAACAAGTTGTGCAATTGTTCGACTGTTGCGTGTGAATAGGCATTCGCAAATTTGTTCAATCACTCACACATCTTTACATTTGTTAAATGGTGGGTAAAACTTTTGGATATAGATGACCCAATGGCCACCAACTATTGGGTTTATTTTTTTTTTTTTTTTCTTTTATTTATATATGACTTTACAAAAGAACAGAAAACAGAAAAAATAAAAGAACAAACAAAGTCATGTTGGTTTTACTTTATTTTATTTATACAAATGAATAAATTAAAGCGGACAAACATATGATTGAATACATGTGAGAGTAAATGAATGAATGAGCAATACAGTGATGCCTGCCGTTGTAGCTGAACTGATGTAAAAAAATAGCTTTTATTTCTTAATTTATGTACAGCATATTTGAATTGTAACCTTTTTGTTTTATATTTTTTTTTCTTCTTCTCTCGTTCGTTCTTTTATAGATATGGGTACATTTAATAATACAACAGAACAACGTTTAACCGTTATTTCTGGCCATACAGCCATATTTGATTTGCCAGCCATTGACTCAACACCAGTGCCCTCTGTTATGTGGCAAACAGTTGAGGGTCCTTTAAACTATGACATTAAATATGCCTACTCAAAAGCAAACCAATTGATAATTCTTAGTGCTGATGAAGCTGATCGCCAGGCATATCGTGCACGTGCCATAAACACCCAATTGGGCAAAGAGGAAAATAGTGCATTTATACACTTGAATGTAAGCGGTGATCCATATATTGAGATACCACCGGAAATTATTGTGCATCCGCAGGATATGAAATTAAAACGTGGCGAACAAGTAGCCGAATTGCAATGTATTGCAAATGCACGTCCACTGCATGAATTGGAAACCTTATGGTTTAAAGATGGCATACCCATTGAAAATGCTGAAATTGCTCATACGCTCAATGATCCGTGGAATCGTTCGTTGGCCTTACTTTCTGTTAATCTTACGCATTCCGGTGAATATACATGCCAAGTGCGTTTACGTAGCGGTGGCTATAAAACTTTAATAGCAAAAGCAAATATTGAAATTATAGAGCCACCATCTTTTTTTACACACATGCGTCAAGAAACATATGGTGAATTGGGTGCATTAGTGACACTGCCCTGTGATGTAGTGGGAGATCCCCAGCCAAATGTTACCTGGTTTAGAAATAGTGAACCAATAGATTATCAAAATGATAAGTGAGTAGCAGTCATGCAGTTTAGTCTTTTATTCTATTTTTATTACATTGAATTGTTTATTTTTAGATTTTCAATATCCGAAGATAATTCCCTGCAAATTAAACGACTTGCCATTGATGATTCTGCCATGTTTCAATGTTTTGCTGTTAATGAAGCTGGTGAAAAATCAGCATACACCTGGCTGAGGGTAAAGAGTAAGTAATGAATTTTTAATAATATTTAATCGGTTTAATTTACTGCTAATGTATCATTATAAGGGCTTTAGTAGTAAATTACTAATGTATTAATAAACAAAACAAAAAAGAAAACTTATTTACCAACTACTTTTTAAAACTTTTTTGGTTTTATTAAAAAAAAAAAGAAAAAAATTTAGCCTCTAATAATGGTCTGGATTATAATACTCATACTGCTATTTCTACCGCTTTTACTACTACTACTACTAATAATAATAATAATCTTCATATATCTGCTACTAATAACAAACAAAAAACCTCAAAAGGCATTAAACGTTTCATTAATATGCCCACAACTATAGCAACTATAGTACCGACTTTATCAACAACAAAAACAGCAACAAAATCTCATAAATCTAATAAATATGTTGCGGTATTGTATGCAAAAGCTAAAACATCATTATCAACAACAATACCATCAACATCATCATCATCTTCATCATTTTATGAATTAGCATCTGCATTATCATCTTCTCCTACTCCTACTCCTACCACAAATAGGAATTTTATTATTGCAAATGCTAATCTTAGTAACAAAGTTAACAATAGCAAACACAACAGCAACAACATGGGTAATAATAATGCATACGTCAGTAATTTATTAAAACGTATTAAACGCCTGGCTCAACCACGTATATTACGTGTTAAATCTTCGCATGCTGGTGGCCTGGGTGCAGGATATAATAGACGCAATAAGGAATTTCGCTTTGGTAAATGTTTGATGGTTTCTCTTTTACCTTTTTTTTCTTTTATTGGTGTAGTAATAATTTATCAGCACAAAACAATAGTAATTCAACACTTTAGTTTTTTTTTTTTAATTATTTTTATTTTATTCCTTTAACTAGTGGTGAGCAATAATTTTATTCGCAAATATGTTTTTTAATTAAAAAACATTAAATTTTTAAATAGATTAAAAGTCATTTCAATTTAAACCGTAGTTTTGTTTATCACTGTAGCAATTGTAAATTTTCGAATTTGTTTTAATTGATTTTTAGTTTCAAATTACTCGTATATACCGCTGACATATTATATACTTGATAGAGATTTAAAACTCCTTACACTTTAACTGCAGCGAGTCAAAAACTATAAGGCACACTCTGACTTTAAACGTTTATCTGCATGTTGCACACTTATGTATTGCAGAGTTATCAGATTTGTTATGACCCTGTTTGTCAAATTGATGTTAAATTTGTTGATTAAGTAGACCTAATATCTTCTTCATAGGTAAAGCCAACAAATCTAGAACTTTAGCGGTACATATGTCTTCAAGATAGATTTATGCTTCTCTAAATACATTAATCTTAATCTATCAAGAAGTCCATATTCACATAATATGAGTATGTTTTCCACTGTTTCTAATGTCTGTAAGCACAGTCTGCAAACATTACATCTGTAATAGGCATTCTCTGTTAATTTCCATTAACTCGTTAGAAAATCTCTAACAGTTTTCAGATCTTGCTCTCTCTTTGTTGGACGTGTTAACAATTAGGAAGAAAGGTGTTGAAAAAGAAAACAGAGGAACAACAACAGCAAACATTTGCAATAAAGAAAAGAATATGAACAAAATTTTTCTTTCAGTGACTATCTCATAGAAGTAAAAGCTCTGAGAGTAACTGATTACCATGAACAAGTTTTTCAAGTCCGTCGTTCGGAGTCGACGTTAGACTGTAGGTCGCGGTACAAATGTACAAAAATGGACGCACACAATGTGCATACATATTTACATACATAATTACGGCCTGGCTTCTCGCAGCACCCATGTTGTGTGTTTCAATTTTTATCCAGAGAGTACCGGGACCTACAGTTTGAAGTCGACTTCGAATGACAGTAATCATGGTAATACATCCGAAATATATTAGTAAGCCATATACTGTGAGATAGTTCTGCTCAAATTATTTTTGTTATGCCGTCATATTACGAGTTTTTCGTATGAACTTCCATATTCATAAAAAATATTTTACCATTATTAAGGGCTTATTTGACAAATTTCTATGTCATACTTGTGAAATAAGCTATTAAAAAATTTAAAATATTGTAAAAAATAAATTTCTTTTTTTTAATTAATTTTGCTGCCTTATTTAATTCATTTAACTTGTAAAATTACAAGTGATGAATTGCCTTTGCTTCTATTTGTCGTTAGTTTTGCTTTTTATACAACTAAGTAATTGCTGATGATCTGAATGAACATTTGCGTTTCTTGCTGATTTTATGGTAAAAATAATAATTATTCGTTCAAATCTACAAACGACTTGAAAGTTTTTAGGATGTTAAATATTCTATGAAAACGTTTGAATAAGCAAGTAAATGTGACTTAATTCGAAATTTATATACATACATACATACATACATTGTTTAATATACATACATAGTAAAAATCATTATAAATAAAGAGTAATCTATGCATGTACTTGTTTACAGTTTTTAATTTATAAGTATTTTACTATTCCAACTCATTTTTACTTTTGTGTACGCACACATTTTGTAGTATTTATTTAAATTTTCAATTTTACAAAAGCAACACTTAAAACATTTTTTATTAATGCTTTAATTAAATATTAAATTTCAATAAATTATGTTAATATTAATTAATATAATCCACCATCTCTTTCCAAATGTGTGTACAAAGCAAAAACAGGGAAAAAAACCCCCTGAATATTTTAGCTTCAACCAGCCCTAAATCAGCCGCATGCCGTAGATTGTATACATTTCAACATTTAAAGAAATTTTACCCTTAGAACAAAGCTGAATTAAAATTTAAACAATTTTGTAAGATTTATGAGAAAGAAAGATGGTCCAAATGAAATTCAGGAAGTTTAATATTCTAGCATTACATAGAGAGAGAGAGAGAGAGCATATTTACTGGATATTATCCAGATAGATATGTGTACGTATCCTTAAGATAAAAATTAAAAGTAATATTTATGTTAATTACACTGATAATGATGAGTACCTTGTAATGGCTCATTTAAATGTGCATATTATATGACAATCTACTTTTACTCCATATAGTGAAAGTTTAATTACATATAGTTACTGAGTTTGTAAAATAAGTATGTACACATACATATGTAGCTTTATGATACAAGATGTGTGGCAGTACAGTAGCTGCCAAATATTTAGAAAGTTTATTTGTTATACATGAAATATAGTACAATATAAAAATTACCATGTACAAATTGTTAATTGAAGTGGGTTATATCCATACCTGTCACACCAAATGCCAAGAGCTTTCTATAATCTGTCGCAGTTAAAAAAAATGTTTCTAAAATTATATATTTTGTTTTTTGTTTCGTCAGAAACGCTTTTGTTAGTTTAAAGTTAAATTTTATAAAGAATATAGATTTTTGCAATTAATTAAGAATTAAAATGATGTCCGTGAAGGAATAGTACACTAGCCAAACTGAGCATATGTTTTGGACCCCAGCTACGTTTATGTTTTTTTCTGACACCTTATTTTATACTCTGTAGCTGGCTACACTTGTTGCTGAATATTTTGATACAATAAAACATAGCAGTCTTTTGGCAAAAGCTTTGAGAGTAACTTGAGTACTTCTAAAGGCCTATTAGACGGGCATACTTGTCTGCATACATGTACGATGGCATACCAAATCTCACTGTCTAATAGCATGTATTTCGAGTATGTCAGACATGTACGTTGGTTTTCAAAAATTTTTGATTTTCTGAGTCTGTCGCATACCAACATACTCGTCTAATAACGTGTCCGTCGTACTTTATATAAAAAAAAAAACAGTTTGCTTGTTGTCGCTGCTGTGTGTACGTCGGAAATTTAAAAAAATATGTAATTTACTAATATTATTTTCTGGGAAGAGTTTATTGAAAAATATAAAAGCTTCCCACAATTGTGGCAAATGAAATCAGATTTGTACCACAACAAACAATTGAAAATTAATGCATACAATGTATTAGGCCACTACAACCTTCCGTTTCATTGACATGTTTTTCCTTCAATAATTTTTGTCTACTAAAGTACGACGGCAGCGTTCGATAGTGTAATAGCAAAACCCAAAGTATGCCATCGTACATGTATGCAGACAAGTATGCCCGTCTAATAGGCCTTTTAGATAAAAAGTGACATACATAACATACGTGCTGCGGGTTGTAAAGATCAACAACAGATCCTAAACAAAATATTAAAAACTGATATTAATATAGATAGTATAGTATGGATTCCATATACATTATCCATACTCAAAAATAGAGTGAACTAAAGATGTTTAAAGATGTTTAGCGATATAAGGATCAAATAAGTCTTTAGGCCAACATATTAAAAACCAAGCAGACCATTAGCTTTGCTCACAGATAATACAATATGAACACAAAAATAATATAATGCTAAAATTTAAGTTAAACAAATTAAAGACGTGCTTGAGTCCAGTCCTATTCAATTTTATTGTTGTAAAGCTATATGTATTTAAAATTGTATCAATAAGTTTAGTTATTTATTATTATTGATTAATATATAAACTTTTAATTAAGCTTCAGGTCGTTTCAATAATTATTCGGCCTTATTCCAGTTGGCGACGTCGTTGTCGTCTGACTACATTTTTGTAGCAGAATAAAGAAAAAATGTTTCTCTTGTCTTTAATCTATTACAAAAATGTCATTACACGACGACGACGTCGCCAATTGGAATACGGCCTATTATTTCGATATTTCGCTACTTCTCTGCGTAGCTTCTTCAGGAAAAAAAAATTTTCTTTTAGTGTAAGCTGTTGCGTAAACGTTGTCTTCATTAGCATGTCTTTCTTTAGACAGACAACATCGGCAATGATTTGTTAATTTATTTTTAAAAAAATGCTATAAGTATCGTTCACATAATACAATTAATACGAAGAACATTTTCTAACGAGTTTCTAATTAGCCAACAATAACTGTAATGCTTTTTAGTCAGTAGGGATTTTATAGTAAAATTAAAATAAGCCAAAATTTTTATTTGTTATTATGGCAAAATGTTACATTCCCCCTTTTAGCAAAAGTTTAATATAATGAATATATGCTCGTATAACTTTCAAATTTGTGGTCCTATTCAAAAAGTCAAATATAACCTCAATTTCCAGGTATTGTTCTCCTTCACTCTATATCTTCCTTTGTGTGAATTTGCCAAAGATGGCATTTGGAATTATCAAATTGTATCTTGTTACTTGCAAATATCGTTATATGTAGTTTTTGTACTAAAAATACTTAATTGTACCAAAATCTGGTACACACAGCTTTAACGAAGACAATACTCGAATTATTCTCGCTTCTCATGTCATCAATGTTATATATGGAATAATATATGACAAATTTTTAAATTAAATTGTAAATACATTGTATTATACTCGTCATATACGCAACTAGCGACAAAATTTGATATTATTTTAAAAAATGTTTGTATTTTTGTATAGTGTTGTTCTCATTGGAGCTCAACAATGACTGTTACTGCTTATTTTGTAAAATTTACTTATTATTTTTGTTTAGATTGTAAATAAAACTAAAACTATAAAAAAATGTCATCAATGTAATAGTATAGTCTCGGTCTTTAGCATATTACTTGCACAGCTGTGACAATAGAAAAATTTCAGCGAATAAAAATTCTTCGAATATTCGAATGGAATAATTCTTGTTCGAATAACAACTCTGCAATTTAACCAAAATAATTCGGTATTAAAAATAAGCATATAAACTATAGAATCATTTGGGGTGAGTGATCAAGCATTTTATACTTGCATTCGTTGAATTTTGAAATTGTTGAAATACTTTTTGTGTGTTTTGTAACTAGAGCTCTTAAGTATAATGATTTTATTGAATAAAAAATTTGTTTTTTGAGATTAAATAGTACCAAAAGAAAACAAGTAAAATTGTGCCAACTTTGCATTCCCTGGCAAACCACACCACATCTGTATGTAATTTAAAAATCTTTGATTTTTTTAAGTTTTTCATTAAAAAACTACTCCAGTCATTTTCTTCATAACTAGTTAAAACGTTATTAACATAAATTACAAACTTTAGTGTGTATGTCGTAAAAGTGAGAGAAAGAAAGAGTAATTGCATTTATTATCATATAGTTTTTTTTTTTTTTTTGAGAAACGTAACTACTAGCCAGGGTCTCCAAATCTGGGGATTTATCTCCAATCTAGGGATTACTTTCTAAGGGAAAAAAAAATTTGCCAATCTCCAGAGAATTTTTCTGTGTATAATAGTCTAATCTGCCAGTGATTTTGCAAGACAAAATTTTATTTTAAAATATTCTTATACCTTATATTACCTCAAAAAAAGTTTCCCTGTACAGCCACTAATATAAATTATTTGTGCAAGGAGATTTCGAAAGAAAAAGTTTTTTAGCCGAAGGTAGGGATCGTTTTTTTACTCGTAGTTTGGTCTTCTCGTGACAAAAGCACTGAGATCGCACTGTAAATGCCTAAAATATAACATAAAACTAAAAAATCGGCCCCTATGTTAGGCAAAAAAAATATGATGAAATGGCAATGTTTTTACCTCGAAAAGACCAATGTTGAGGTCAAGAGCAAAACATTAGTCTTCTAGAGACAAAAAAATTTGATATATTGTACTTTAAAATAGTACTGTAAGTGCCTAAGATGTAACATGGCAAAACCACGGGCAAAAATACTTTCTTTAAGACGTTACACAGAAACTTTTTTCCCTTGCAAGGTGGTACGCTCTAATATACATTTATATTTGTTTTTACTTCCCGATATCATTAATATAGATATTATAAAGTAGAGGCAATACTGAAATATAAGACGCACATAGGCAGACTTTATTGTCTAAGAGATGTGTCTAATTCTTTACTGTGAGTTAATACAGTTTTTATTACAATTTTTATTGTAAAGACGACTATTATGGCCGAGAGTAACAATTTGGGTAAAGGACATGTGTTTTTTTTTTTGTGAAGACAAGAAGACTAGTCATAACACTCGATATGTATATAATTGTAGAAAAATTATTGCAACATATTTACTACGGTTATAATGCAATAGAATAGAGTAGTTAAACTTTTTTGGAATGAAAAAATGCGGTTTGAGGATTTATGAGGACAAAAATTAAAAATTGGGTAAAAAACAAACTGGAATCCCTGCTACTAGCTTACTTAAATTTTAAGAGTATGTACATGCTTTGTACATAAGAATGTCTTTTCACCATAGCTGTGTCTCTTATTACTTTTTAGCAGATTTATTATGAAAATTAAAATGAGCAACTATTTTTGTTTCTTCTTTTTTAATGGTTTTTTTTTCATATAAATATTTATGTACTCGTATCTCTCTCCTTCTATTTCTTTGTATGTGTTTTTATATAATAAGTTTACTTATGTAATATAAAGCTTAATAAAGTTAAGATTGTTATTCTTAAAAGTTTGATGTTGTTTTCTTTAAAATTTTTTTACTGTTTTTTCACCTGTTGTTGTTATACACTTCACCAAAGTTTTTTATTATTTAATGATGCACCCGTATTCACATACTCGTACGTACATATTTGTAAGTAATTTCTGACATTAATTCAAACATACGCATACTTATGTTAAAAAATAAATACATACACATATAAACTTAATGAACGAATGTATGTTTTTTAATATGTTAATAATGGCTGTTCATATACATTTAATTGTGTGATTATGTATAAGTGTATAAAATAATGTTTTTCTCTATACAGGGTGTCTGCCGGGAAGGAATACTACTTTGTTTGTTAAAATTTTTGATTAAAGGAAAGGCAATGGATCTTATATTGATTAATATTTTATTTAATATCGACAGTTATGTATGGAATACAATATCAGATAAATTTCCGCCTATGTTAGCCTCACGAATTCCTGCCCTTTTTAGTATATTTTTCATTACATTCTCACACATTTCACGCAGTATTTCATTAATTTCATCACGAATATTTTGTTTGAGTTGCTACAGCGTTTCTGGTTTGTTTTCATACACCTTGCCCGACAAAAAGAACTCCGGAGCAATCAAATCAGACGACCGTGAAGGTAAATAAACTTCACCATCCTTTGAAATTACTTGTTGTGGAAAGAGGTCTCACAATAATTACATTGTAATCCTGCTCAGGATTTGAACACTTTTTTCTTTTTTTTTTTATTTGAGACCAATACTCAGGGTGTGTTTAAAAAATGTGCTTCTTCTGAACACATTTAGTCAAAGCAAAATTCTTATTCAAATTAAAATTTTTGTTTTTAATAAAAGAAAAGATTAAAATTCTTTTAAATTTAATGATGCATGACTTGCTTTGTATTTAAAACCAGCATAGAAAAGAGGAAAAACTGAATAAACAGAAATTCCAAAATGTAACTGAAAATTCCAACATTTTCTAAAGTTTTTGAAAATTTGCAAAATGTAATTAATTTAAATATTACCGGTATTTATTTTTAGTTGCCGGACTCTCCAAGGGGTTTGTAACGAAGATTGATTTTCTCTCTTATTTTGCTTTCAAAATTAATTAAAGCGTTTGCAATACAGTAAATTAAATAAAACGTGAGTTAGAAATTTAGATATGATAGATTTGTCAAATATGGAAAATACATATGTACATCATTACACACATACTTGCAAGTCTAGCAAACGTAGCAAAACTAGCAGATCTGCCTACATTTAGTTGTTTGACATGGATTGCTAAGTTTGCAAGACTTGCACGAGCATTTTCAACGAAGAGTGATTACCACCGATTGTTTTTTACAATACAATAGACGCTCGTAAATTAGAACCACCGTGTGTCCGTCAAGGGTAAACGTAAAACACTGGCCTTTGAGTCATCAACTCTCATTAACTTGTCCCATTGACATAAGGCGCTTATAATGGAACTATATCTTCTAATGAATAGGAGTATAAAACCTTGATTATTGGTCTTAACAAAAAGATTCCTGTAAGAGAGAAAAAAAAGTTAAGAGAATTTATTTGTTTACAGCAGTGATGTCCACTATTACATAAACACTCTTGCGCTTGTGTATGAAGCAGAGAAAATACTCTGCTTAATTCTACCAGAAATGGGAATGTTTGAATTACTTTCATTTTATAACTTCATAATTATTTCTTCATAATTCTGAGTAAAGTTCGTAATCGATTGTCCGATAGACATGTAACCGATCTATTAAGAATAAAGGAGTACCGAGGTCACATAGATTTGAAGGAAATAATGAATAATTATCCATCTCTGCACTATGTTGGAAGCTAAAATCTAAAAAGAGCAAGAGTAACAATATTTCTTTTTATTATGTACGTGTTTGACTTCGATGTAAGCAGAATTTGTTTTCCTATCACGCGTTATAGGGAAAGAGATTTTTGGACATCACTGGTTTACAGTCATAGAAAAATTATAGTAATATACGCTATTCTGACATTCATTTCATCAACATGCATACATAAAGTTATAAATGTTTAACTCTATTTAGGGTATGTTTTTTATATATTTGCTGGGAAATAAAAAATCCATTTATTCTTCTTAAAAAAAAATTCTTTAAAAGTACAAGTATATATAACTGGGATAAAATAAGACTTTTAGAAGATAAAATCTTCTACATTTATTTTTATTTGACAGTTTCGTAATTATAGAAGTAATTTGTTGCGTTGCTTGAACAAATATATTTTAAGTCGGAAAATATTTGTATTATAATTAGGCCTTTTCCAAATTTTTTTCAACAATTGCTTAATAAAAACATCATCACTAAATAATCTACCCTTTCTAACAATTTTTAAGCTTATTAAGCTTCAAATCGCGATTTTCAATTTAGGGTCTAATTTTGGTTCATAACCTACTAACCAAGCTTTTAATGTTTTTAAAAAAATTGAATTTTTTAACATAAAATATTTTTTGAGTATAATCGATCAGTTTTTTTGAGTAAACCTGAAAAAAAATTAAAGAGCGTAAGCAATACGTGTGAATGCTCTTTGCACAATTGTGCTATGAACTTGTGCTAACAGCAACTTGTCCCATTCACATAAGCGCTTAATTGAAAAAGATAAGAGAGAGAGAGAGAGAGAAAAAAAAACTCTGCTTTGATATGATTGAAAAATTCTTTAATTTATTTTAGATGAGCTTAATTTAAGTAAATTTATAAAAAAAAAGAAATTTTTTTACATTTTATAAAACTGTTATTGTATTTTATAGTAACAATTGTTATTTAAACTAATTTAGGCCGTAAAATCTTAATTGAAAAAAAAGTTTTATAAATAAAACTAAAAACAACCAACCATTTTTACTCGTATTCAAGACACGTTTTATTTGCGAATAAAATTTACAACGGCAGTAACATAACAATAACGCAAACCTAAGGAAAAATTTAATGGCAATAAAGTTTTGCTTAAACAACTCCCGGAAAATGGGAAAAAAGGAAATGGTAAAAGTAATGTTTTTGTATTATTTTTGCCACTGTGTTTCCCACAGTTAAATTTGCAATTGTTCAAGCCTTTTTTCTCAAAGTTTTTATTGTAGTTTCGCTTATTTAAACGTTGCTGTTATTCATTATTTAGATTAACTTGACTACCGTGTGCCATTCTTATACTTAAGCTCCATTGATGGTCGTCTTATACAGCTTTGTTTGTGCTGGTTGTGGCAACAAGTGTTCTTGAACTTATGCCCATAACCAAGCTGGCCAATCTTCTCACAAGATAAAATGAAATAAATTACATTTGGAACACCAAGCAATCGTTGCTTGTTAGTAGCGTTTATTTAAAACTCATTGTTTTACCACCCCAACAACTCTAGCAAAGTAAGTGTCACACAGTTCCTGTTTCTCCATTCTTGTCAGGGATTTATTTTTTCTATTTTTTTTTTTTCTTGCTTTGTTAAACCAAATCTGTTTCATTGTGTGACTTTATAAATGGTTTCAATGCAAACTAAAAACAATCTATGGGAATTTGTGTTGCATTGCAAGGTATGGTTAAAGAGCATTTGATTATGAAAAAAACCACAGAGGAAAACCTTTATTCGAATGAATAAAAAATTGAATTTTTTTAAAGATTTCAGTCATAGAATTTTTCTTAATTAAATAAAAAAAGTAACTAAATCAGTTGCAGGCACTCAAAGCTAAAAAAAATTTTTTTAAAAATTTTAAACTTTGTTTCGTTTTTAAAACGCCTTAATTATAAGGAGAAAGTGATATCCGTCAAGAAACTGTACACCAGCCGAAACGAGCATGTTTTCGACTTCAGCTAGGGAAGTACAATCAGAGTTCTTTGTCTTCTATACAAGTTCATGCAAAACATCAACTACTTAACTCAAATTATACGAGTTAGTCAGTTTTCATATTCTCCTTCTTATCTCCATCCTTGCATTTTTCTTCTTGTAGTTGTCATTCATTCTGGATGAACAGAATTACAACAGTTTTATTATTGCTCCACATTAGTCGATCAAACTACTATAAACTTTCAAAACTTTTCATAATATCATGAGAACTTTTCATAATGAAACTCATTTTTATCTGTTATTTTAATATTATTTTAGTAAACTTTTGGGGATATGTACAAATTAAACCCATCAAATGAAATAAACTTCATCGGCTTTTATTATAAAAGCACTAGTTTTGACGCGGCGCTGTTCAACTGCTGCGTTCATGTTAATTTGGTAATTTTTTCAGTGCAACGTATCGGTGTTTTTTATATTCAACTGGAAAATTTCTAATGTAATGCCAATCCCTACAAAGGGTGAAGCAAGTAATCTTGAAAATTATCGCCCAATAGCTGTTTGTTCAATTCTCCAAAGTTATAGTTATAATCATAAATCTATACCTTGTAAGATATTAACAGCCTTGTTTATAATAAAAAATTGCCAGGTCGTTGTACACAGTGGCTAAGTTTGTTATTCCTATACGTGGAAATTCTTACTCAAACGTACAGTGTATTTAATTTTTTTGTTTCTCTGCTCAATCTGCCAGTTTTTTGTCTCATATGCTAACGAGTTGCCAACTTTTCATTATACATACGGCTGTTAGAGTTTAACTAATTGCTAAGTGACCATCAGTGTAAATACGGCTCTACTTTTCACATTTTTCTCAGAGAAATGGAGTTGGTATATTAACCATACATACGTATATACAGAATTAGCCATTACAACCCTGTATCAGGGTTACGGCCTAGCTTCTCAATTACTCCCAGAGCTTTTGCCAGAAGACTGCTGAGAGGCTGTCGCCGAAAGAAATAATTTTTTCGCATTTCTTTTTTTCAAGATGTTAGAGCTGAGATTTGAACCCGGCGCTATCGTCTTAGTAAGGAAATACACTAACCACTAGACCACGGCGACTACCGTTTTGGCAAAATGTTTCGCTCTAGATCTATATATCTCCAAAGCCTTCGATAGGTTTAAGACAGTATCTCTTAAAACGAGTTTAGAGTTAATTCGGGATTACTACAAGGCTCTGCTCTCTCTTCTACTCTATTTGTGATGTTTTTTAACTATTTTCTGACTATCTGATTTCAAATCCTGTCTATCTTTCACAGATGATATATGGCATGTATTTTCATTTTATCATAGACCGAACCTTTTTGTACATAATTGCACAATTCAAAATTGTTGAATTAAACTCTTCCAATTATTATTACCATTATTATTTAGACGAGAAAACTACTTACATAGTTTGCTCGTTTTAATTTACCATAATTTTTTATATTTGTTTGTTTTGTTTTGTGACCCAGTAGACAAGTGATACGAAGCTAGTCTGTTAGAAAGACAGTTTTTATTTAAATTCTTATCATAGAATCTGGTCGTTCTTCACTTTATGGAAGCCTAATGATTTGTATCAACTTACTCGTAGCTATTATAATATAACAATTAACACTTAAAAGCAACTCTGCCTTTTAAATATACTTCAAAAAATGGGTTTTATTTAAAATACTTGTATCTTTTCCATTTTCTTTTAATTGTTTGTCACACTTCAAATCTACATAGTAGACGTTCGGATTTAGGCATATAATTCCATTAAAAATAAAAATAGGATATAAAATACAGAAAACCAAAAACCAAAAAGGCTCTCATAATAAATGCTCAACACATATTTTGGTCTTTTTCTACTGCAACTATGGTCACTATGACTACTATAATAATTCGAAGTACTCGTAACTGCAGTAACACCATGAAAATAATTCTCTACAAATGCAATTTAATTGAAACAAATTAAATTTTACAAAATGAATAGAAAATATAAAGATAACAAAATTTTCACACTAAAATTTATGTTTTTGTTCTTTGTACCATTCTTTCTATCATTAAATTTATAAGTACTTGTATGTAGAATAATAAATCTGTAGTAAGAGACCTAAAAAATTGTTTTTTCTTTTCCTTTTTTTTTTACTCGAACAAAATTTATATGTACGTGTATTTATTTTATAACAAGACTTACAATTGACGTTAAATGCACTACGATGGATATAAAAGTTAGATATCACTCTTATACTGTAAAGAAAATAGAAAATTTTAAAAAGAAGTAAAAAATTATGTTCTTTGCTGCATTTTTAAAACGATTTTATCTTTCATTTCATTTAGTAATTAAAAAACAAAATATCATTATTAAGTTTTTTTTATTTTATCTACCTAGTGCGTCTGATAAAATCTGCCTCTTGATAAGGTTTAACTAATAAATGTTCTTCAATACAGATGTTGAAGAAAAAGGTTATAAATCACAAAAAAATATGTTAAAGTAGTCTTCTTTCTTCAAGACAGGCGAATTTTAATCCAGTATTTAAAAACTTTAAGAATATCGAATTCCTGAATTTACACAGATAGCGTATTCAAAATTGCAACCATAAACCGTTTTTAAAAAAAATACCAAAATTTAAAATATAAGGTCAGTTGGAATTCTAAGCTGTATTCTTAATTAATTGCTCGCAACATACTGCTCATTGCGATTCTGAGATAAATGCATTTTAATTTAGCCAAACTGATAGGAAAAGTAGAAGATACTTTTGGTCGCCACTCAGTGAAAAAAAGAGATAAAAATACAATGTTTATATATGTTTTAAATTAGAGTTTGTCTCATATTTCTGCATTATTAACTCGAAAAATGTGTTTTTTAAGTTATGACACTCTTCTCGCAAATGAGCGCTATGTATTTAAATTCTTATTATCATCTGGTTATTCTCCAAATCTGTTAAAAAAATATTTTATATTATCCTTGTTTAAATCCGGTTGCTGTTGATCATTTGCAGGGTTAAGGTATAACACTGGTCTTTGAGTAATTGACATACAGCACCTAGACCAATTGAAATAAGGCACAACGGAACTATATAAACTATAAAAGAAATATTTCTTTCGCCGACTACCTCTCAGCAGTCTTCTGGCAAAAGCTCTGAGAGTAATTAATTGCCATGCACAAGCTTCTCAAGTCTGTCGTTCGGAGTCGACATTAAACTGTAGGTCCCGGTACTCATGGATGAAAATTTACACACACAACATGAGTGCTGCGAGAAGCTAGAACGTAATCCTGACACAAGGTTGTAAAGGCCAGTTATGTATGTATGTATGTATGTATGTATGTATGTATGGAACTATATAAAAAGAAACTGTTTTTTTTTTTTTGAATGGCTTTCAAATTATTACCAACGTTTTCTCAAGCTATGGGCTTTATGAGAACAGTAGGCGTTGCATCTGTCACTAGAAAGTCAAATTCTAATTTGATGCACCTAGAAAACAGTAGCAGCCAAAGTCTTTAAACTGTATGTGAGTCACTTTAGTTTTTGTGCTAATGTCAAGCCAAAGAATTATTGTGATTGGAAAAGTGAATATAACTTCTATTGGGCAAATGACACTGTCTATACAAAGATTTTTATTTCTTTTTTTTATATTTTTATTTTGCTCTAAAGGTATACAGAGGAATTGAAAGTATTCCTATTAGGGCTCATCAATTTTATGAGACAACCTCCTTAAAAAAATTTTATATTGAATTTAATGGCACACATTTTTGTGCTTTACAATCTTTATTGATTCCTTTTTAAAAATAATTACAGACTTAAAGCTTTATAATAAACATTTAACTTTTTGTTGTTGAATTTAACACCAATAATAATGTTTTTATGAAGTTTTATTTAATCCAGTTCATAATAAAAGTTTTGACATGACTGCCTCTATCAGTAATTAAAGAGTCAGAGATATTTTTAGTAAAAATTTATTTTGCAAAATTGTAATAAATGTGATTTATAGCCTTACATGTCTTTTCAAAATTCCACAATAAAAAGCTAGTTTATCTTTGAGTCTAGAAATGCATTCTTTATTAGTAGATGTAGACTTAATCAATATAATAATAATTAATTAGTCTTTATCAGCAACGTTAATGGAAAATCAATTAAATTGATAAATAGAAAACATATTAGTCAGAACACAAAAACCAAAACTTGAAATATTTTAAAAATTACCATGGAATTATGCATGTATCATTAAATAAATATGTATAATGATAAGCTTAATAGCAAATTGAGTTCATCTGCAATATTGTTGCATAAAAAGATTGATTTGATTGCAAAAAAATGTTAAAATTATACAAAACTAATAAATCACCTAAACGTTAAGTAACATTTTATTTCTATGAATTTCAAATAATGCCACCCCAAAAGAGTTTATTTATTTAAACAATTTCGGAAAATAATATTATAGATTGGGTGAAAATGTGGTGAAAATGAGTCACAGAGAAGAAAACGAAACAATATTTAAATAAAAAATATGCACATTACGTTCTATTTTAATAGAAGATTGTCAATTATTGGCTGAACATGACCGGTTGTTTGATCAAATAAAATTTTATAAAATGCTTGCATAAACAAAATAATACATTTATAGATATGTATGCACATATGTGTATGTATGTGTATGTACTTCTATGAATTTATGAATAATTTTAGAGTAATTTTCTCTAAAAGTTCAACAAACTACTAGTTTTTTTTTCATATGAATATACATAGATAACAGTCACATGAATAAATTTATTTAACAGTTTATTATTTGAACTATTCCTATCAAATTAATGTTAAAAGAGTTTATAGCATATGCGTGCTTGCTTATATTAATCTAGTCATTATATACAGTGCATAACAATATTGTAGTCATAAAACCAATTTTACTAAAATATATGTATACTAATGGTCTGCATGAACGTTTTGCCGTTCTGACAGTTTAGAATGATTTGAGAAGTATACTCTAATTGAGAGTAAATTCAAGCATCGAAACAAATATTCATTCTATTCGTTTTACAGCTAACGAAACGAAACGAACAGCCTCAATAAACGAATAGAGTAGAATAGAATAAATCTAAATTTACTCTCATAATTCTAAATTATTATGGAGACATTCGAATGTCTTGGAATGTCTTGAATGTCTTGAATTTCCTTTGTGAATGAAAGCATGTATTGAAGTAAATGCGATAGTTTGTAATACAAACAAGCGAATGGAAACAAACAAATTGAAATCTAGCAAGAAGAATAGTGTATGTATATTAAAGCATTTAAAGGCAAAAAAAAAAAAAACAATTACTTTTTAAATATGTAGTTTATTTATAATTTTTTTTTAAGTTTTTGTAAATAAGTATGTATGTATTTTTAGAAATTAAGCCAAAAATAAAAAAAAATAAAGAAAAATAACATAAAAAATTATTCAGTTCATTACTTTTATTATTTAGTCCTTTAGTACTTATAATACCAGAACAAGAAATTCTTCTCTATCATATTACAAACAAGACATTCTATTCACTCTATTCATTCCATTCTAACTCTTATGTTTCATGTCTCTCATGTCTCCATACTCTCTTTTCTCTATTCTCTCATTATTTACATTCTAACGACAACAACCACTTTTTATGTTTGTTTTATTCGTTTCGCTTTTACGAATTAGAATTGAAAGTGTGTTTGAAATTTTTAGAATGACTTGAAGATCGTTTCAAACATACCCGTGCAGACCTTTAATGTATACTGTTCCAATATAGGTTGTGTTAGTAAATGCTGCAAATTATTATTAACAATACCTACATGTTGTACTACATACATACCTTGACTACTGTTTACAGCATTGATTGTCATACGTAAAGCCAATACATCACAACAATTAGGTATGGTGAACGATAATCAGGGCCTTAATACAGTTTCTGTCATGAAATTATTATTATTGTAAAAACAATGAATAGGGAAGATGACATTTTAGACGTAATGTGTTGTCTATCTATTTATGTTATTATAGGAATAAAAATAAGCCTGGAAATTTGTATGCAATTTAAAAAATGTCCTGTTCTCAAGGCTAATTAAAAATGATTTTTTATAAACGTTATACACTCTTTACATTTATACTGTGTATTCATGTAATTGGCCAACATAAAAAATAGTAAAAGTAAATGCTTATGTACATATCGTAGTACGGGAATTTATGTGCTCGATTAAATCGACCAAAAATAGCACAAAAAATTCTGGTTTGAAGAATATAGAACAAAACAGACACTATATATCTCAGAAAATGGACGAAATAGCCGAAAACGGATTGAAGATTTGAAAAATTTGAGGAAGAAACCCTGAAATGGCATCATTAACTCGAGATGTATAAAATGGCGGATAGAGCACTTAAACTCCCGCACGACGATATATCAAATTTTCAAAATCACACCAATGCGTATGAGCTATATTTGTTTTGTTATAAAGTATACGCCCTCTTATTTTTTATGTTAGGAAAACGTCTGCGGACTTTTGGCAAAAGAAAATCTAATTCAAAATATTTAATTTAATAGGACTTTCAACTATTTTTTTTAAATGTTTTATGTTTCAAATTTAGTGGAGCCACTTTAAATGGGTTAAAGTGAGATTTTTCAAAATTTGATCTTTGGGTCAAAATAAGGAACATCAGAATTTATTTTAGAGGAATGGTTCCTTGGGCAAAGTTTCTTATTTTGATGTCTAGAATACGATTTTCCTTGTCACTTGGGCGAATTTGAAACCGACCCTGTTGGAGAATGTTAAAAAGTATTTCAAAACAAATAATATTTTTCGCCTTATTGGCAACCATACATTTCATATTATATAGTATTTCAAAACTATACAACAAAGGAAATTTTTTATCTGTACTATTGCCACATACTGTAAACAAATGAAATAATTAATAAAATATTTTTATATTGTACATACTCATACACCATATACACATCACAGTGAAATATTAAGCATGCCATACATACATATAAACTATACTACTCCTAAACAAATAACAAAAAGACAATAGAAGTTTTGCTATGCTATTAAATATTTTTCATTTCTTTTTTGTTTTTTTTTTTTTGCTTATTTATATAAAAAAAATCAAAAATCATTAGTGAAGGCGTGCTAACAAAATTTTAGCTTTTTTTAATAATAAAATGACCCGATTTTTTTAATGTCAAAGACACTTACATATGTTTCAAAACAATTCAAAATGGATTTTTTTAAACATGAGCGAGCGGTAGTAGTGCAAAATGTGGGCGTTTGATATTTTTTTATGTATCACACAAAACGAAACAGGTGCAAATATTAGTAACAAAACATTTTTTTTTTATTCAAATACTACAAAAAATACATTAAAATCAGTTACAACGATTATCCTTTTGAAGTTGCATTAAACTCACAACCTAGAATAAAAATATAAGAAACCCCATAAAAGTAGCATAGTAGGCGGCATAAAAAGGAGGGTATGAGATGAAAGAATGTTTTCAGAGTAGGGTTTTTTTTCAACTTTTTTATAGAAAATATTGATAACGTCAGGCATGCATATTCAAGATTACTACACGCACACATACATATGTATAACCATTTTTAAAAAGGCTACTTACTGATGCATATACATACTTATACATGCATAAAAGCAAGTAAATGTTAAACTACACGGTAAAATAACATTAACGAAGATTGTGTTCATTTTATGTTGTACAGCAAAAAATTAAGCCAATTTATACACACAAACAGGTGTGTTGTACTTATAGGGTTATAACCCAGCTAACATATTTTAGAGTTTTTAAGCAAATTTCAATATTTCTCAAAGTCTGCTACTCAATTAAAAGAGCAAAATATTCGCACATTTTTTGATCACAGTATCTCTATTATTTCCATTTGTATTACTGAATTGATTTGATTTAAGTAAGAGTTTATGTGCTCTATCCGCCATTTCATATATCAAACCGAAAACCTAAAGGCGATTGTACCACTAAAGCTTAGTAAAACCCTTTACTCGGTTTGCCCGGATTGACTACCAGTTTTTTTATGGACTTTAAAAGATTTTAAAAATCAATGCACCACTCAACGAGGTGTCATCAGTTTTTGGCCAACAGCAGCTAACTCAAACTTAAGGATATTGCTTAACTATATTTAGCATGTTAATGTATAGAACAAATTTTAAACACATTTTATTTGCAAAAAGTAATTTTTTTCTACACTTTTTTGCAAAAATATACAAGAAAATTATTCCTTTTCTACTTCTTTCAGCATAACTTACGGGGACTCGTAATTAATCACTAAACAGTATATGACAAAATTGTAGCCATTGTAAATCTGAGCATCTTCTGTGAACATATCAATACAATCTGAATGTGTCTAGGCATCTGAAATAGCTTACAAAACTTTTTTAAATAAAACGTATTATTCTTGTATTTACTTGCCACATTTAAAACATTTTTGACTTTGAGTTTTCATTAGGAAGGTCAGTAGACATATATAACTGTTCACCATATTCATATTTATCATTCGGAATCCTCGTAATCCTTCAATAATGGTAGTACTACATAGTCTCCAGTATCCTGTTTTTTTGCCTTCTACTTCCATCTGCTTTGTCCTTTTCTGGGTCTTTAAATATAATTTTTAGGCGCCAGCAAATTTCATCCTTTACAGCATCCGGTGACTCCTTTTCTTTAATATAAAAAAAACAATTCGCAAATTTAAAAAAAATATACTATATTCGTTAGTCAATTTTTTATCACCAAAAGTACTTAAAGCTTAATAAGAGGTTTTGTGAAAACAGTCTTCTAAATGCTTAATGGGTAGGTGCATCAATACAAATAAGAGGAGTTAGGTAGGAATGTACGTATAACTTTAACATCATACTTTATGATTTAAATGCCTTTGTGTTGGATTTTTTATTTTTTCTGTTCTTTCATTTTAAATTTACAACCAAAAAAGAAAAATGGTATATGAAGAACAAGATATAAAAAAATAGCACAAAGCAGGACAAGTCAAAAATTATAATACATGCAATTTCCTGTAACGCAACGTTATACGGTCATTTAATATTGGTCTTTTTCTATTAGAAGGGTTGCAGTTGAGGCAATAAAATCCTACAATGCCAAAGTACACTACTTATTATTTAGGTCATTTGGAGAAAAAAAGAAAGGGTTAACAATATTGTATATAACAGAAGCCAGAGATAGAGATTAATTTTTTTGAAACTGTTTATTTAAATCTATTTCTTTAGTCAGATGTATGAAATGAATTTGTCATTTCTATTTAGAAAAGAAATTATCAATATCTCTAAAAAAATTATGATAGACTTATTCCTTTGCTGACAATTTTATCAAACAAAAATTGCAAGTTCACAGGATTGTAAGCCATTTTTAGGGCATATTACTTCCAATATTGTCACATCTGATAGCAGTCTGAACAGAGCTAAATATCGTATGTAAGTAAACAGTCCTTGGAAAAATCGTTTAAAACTTTTCGACTTGTTTTAAAATTTACTGAGCTCTTCCCAGTTTTAAGCTACGACTAACATAGTCATAGTTTGTGAAAGCTAATAATACAAGTCGATTCTATAAAAATGTTATACTTAACTGACTCAGAATCCTATTTTGGAATTTAGACTAAAAAATTTTAATTAATTTTTTAATGGAATGGAGTATAAATCTCCAGACCCAAGTCTTAGTTGACTCATACCAGTAGATTAGCACAATACCCCCTTATCTACTGAATGCATTTAAATAATATTTAAAATATTAGTGAAATATTACATTAAAGTTTGTTGAATACAATTTTCCGACTTATCCTGAAACCTATTGCAAAATTATACACAATCATTGATAAAAACACTTGGATAATACTCTCAAAAGTTACCAGCACTTTTTTATTTTCCCCTTCTACAGAAAATCTTTATTAGTTTTGAATTTTGGCACAGATTGAGGCAGTATAAATCATAATAGCCACAAGTCCAAAGCTTTGGTAAAAACATGTATGCCAATATATACCAAAAGGTTCCGGGTTTAATTCTTAGTCAAACCATTAACGAGCGATATCAGCTCAAAGCATTAGCCAGTAAGTGCTTATGAGTTCTACACTATTTATTAATTCTCTATAGATCCCTTTTAGTGAAAACCGAGTGCAATCAATCAATGATTGTCCCAGTTACGATTTTATGGGAGTTAAGAAGGAGTAATCCATGTTCAGATAAAAATTTCTTACTTAAGTCGCTAATGATTTTAATAGATCTCTAATAAGGAAAGTCTTTTTGGTAAAGTTTCACGACTTAATGAAAAGTGTTATTTTCAGCAAAAACCAACAAAAGCGTCGTGCTTTTAGAGCTCTGACTCTGTTTTTGATCGTATTAGTTTTTATTTTTTTATTTTCTTTCAGTATTTATGTTCTTAATTTTAGTTTTTATGCCTATTGTTGAACTCATAGTGAGCGATTTAAAAAAGGCAAATAATAAAATTGCCAACGAAACAGGATGTTGCAATAAAACGAAAAAAAAACAGGAAAATAAAAAGCTTCACAATAAAGCAAATAAAATCAATTCGTCGCATTCAAAGCACGCTAGTAATCAAAGCGACCACTTTTACAAATGTAACACATGTTACAGCACAACTAAAGGAAAAGGCGTTTTACGGAAATTACTTGGTTAATGCCTGATTGATGAATAACACTGATGAATTTTTAATTTTTTTTCCTGCTATTTTCTGTTGCATGCTACAATTTATGCTTTATGGCTGTTATTAAAGCTTTTTTTTGTAATGGTGATTACTTCAATACTGTATGTGTGTGTTTGGAAAAATTTTGTTCGTAAATCAATAAAAGATATTATTGAATATCAATAAAAAAATTATATAAATCCGGAGGTTATATAAAATATATTTGTACCTTATAACATACATACATATCATAACTTTTTTTCAAAACCGCGTAAAGTGAGAAATAAAAGTTGGCTTTTTATTAATAAAAAGTGAAGAATAAGAGCGGTGAAAGTATTAATTTCATTATTTGCATTTCAGCTGACGATAATTAGCATAAATGCTTAAGAGTAACTAAAGCATTATTAAGTTATCAAGTTTTTTTTTTGGCTTTTTATATCGATTCTAAAATTTTTCGAAAATAATGGATTAATTGTTCGTTACTTTTCATGGATCTAATTTAAATCTCTTACATTTCTTTTATTAATACATTCAAAACTATTTTTGTACGGTGGATAGAAATTGCACACAAATAAACCAATTTAATTGATAGAAGTATATCTCATGACTGCCTTTAAAAATTAGTTTTTTCATTTATTTTTATGCAATTAGTATGGAGCGCATAAAAAGTTTACGTAAGTCAAAATCTGATTATTTAAGAAATTTTTTATTTGCAATACATATATCTACCCTTTTTGTAAATACGAAACTTTTTATCCATTAGTTTCGTAGCCTGACAAAATTCGAAATAATTGCTTCAGCCCCTTAAAAATACAAACTGGAGTCTAAAATTCAAATTAAATGATGAAGGAGAACTGGAGCTTAACAATTTTTTCCATAGAAATTGACACATAAATCTATTTTATTTTGACAGCGATTTTTCTTATGTATGTATCAGTTTAAGACACTAATTCTTTCAACAATGTTACCACACTTATAAAATGTCCTACATTTTGTAAACAAGCTCATGTTTTTTTAGTTTTGGCGAAAAAAAAATCTCTAAAGAACATTTAAAGGTTTAAATAAATTAATAATTTTGTAATTTGTTAAATAAAATGATTAATATTATAGAAAAAATAATTGAAGAAGTGCATAAATATGATTAAATTATAAAATATAAATTTAATTCTTAGCAAAAACTCGCATAAGCTTAATTTTTAATAGCTTTCCACACAAAAAATGTGAAGACATTAATAGCCTATTTCACAATCTCGAGTGAGTGAGCTCTTTCGCTTGTTGGGCGAAAAAAATTTGATTTTGGTTTCTCTACATCAGAATTGTGTGCGAACAAAACGAATAAGAAAAAAAAGATAAAAACGTAATGATTTTCATACAAAAACCAATTTCACAATGTCGAATACACGCGAACGCAAATGTCAAAATGAGTCACTAGCCTTTTTGCTTTCGTTTGATGCAAAACACGAAATAGTTGTATACAGGTCAGGACTCAATTTTTGAGGATTTTTGTTTTCCTAGATGTTTGTATATGTATCAGTTGTTTGATAAGCAAGAAGAAAACTCTTCGAAGTTTCTAACCATTCTTCAGAATTAGTATCAGTTTAAAAAAAAAATAACCATGGCACTGTATTCATATAACACACAAAAATGATTGATAAGTAAAAAAAATCGCACAAAAATTGGTTAGGCTATACCTGCTTTATAATGTTTTACAAATACATTTTTGCATAAATCCACTTGCATATGTAAGTATGCAAGTAAATGTGTAAATTGTACCAGTAGAATAATATATTGTATTTTAAGTCCCATATATCCGTTCTATAACAGCAGCAACCATAACTACTGTTGGTAATATTGTAGTTAAATGCCCAAAAGCGCTACTTAGGGCACAATGGTATACGTAATGAAAATATTTAATAGAACTAGACCGGTATGAATGAAAAAATCCTCATTAAATGCGTATGAATTTTTTTTTAAGAAAAATACATATAAACGAAAAGCCAGTGCATGTAATACAAAAATAATTAAATGAATCATAAGCAATTGTGAATGAATGAAAGTAAAAGGAAATATTTAAAAATCTGTATGTATGTACTCGTATATGCTCGCTACTAAAAGTTCTATATACATACATGCATATCTGTTTTAAACACAGAAATATACGTAAACAACGGCAATTGTTATGCAAATTTAATTTTCGTACGAAATAACAGAAAAAACACCTTTAAATATAAAACAGAAGAAAAAAAAGTAAAAAGAATAAAAGAAAGACTTTTAATGTTAATTTCTTCTTCTCCTGTCATTGTGTTAATTTTTTCTACATTTTCTTTGTGTTGGTTTTTACTTTCACCCCAGTTGGCTTAAGGACATCGTCGACAACGTACGACGCAATAACGACAGGTAAAATAATTCGTCAACGACATTTTCAAGCAAATGTCGCCAAAGTTGCGCACGTGCTTTTCTTCAACCGCACATATATAAACTATGCAAACAACATTGTCAACATTCTGTTTATCATCAACAACTTTAAGGAAATATACCACAAAATATCGTGCACGAAGACTTCTGCGATGTTGTCGACACCCATTAGTGTCATATCTTAGGGACAATTTCGTGTACAACGATTGTGCCAACTGGGACATTAGCATCATGCATGCGTATGTGTGTAAATGAGTTTTTAAGTGAAAATTGTGGTTTTTTCATAAATTTCGACAATGGCTGAGTTAAAAAGTGTGAAGTAACCGCATTGAAATGAAATGGGCATTATTTTTTAAAGAGAACTTATTAAAAATAAAGAAATACAGTTTGTGAAAAAAGTTCAATACAATGTTTTTTAATTAAATTATAAATGAATGAGATGGAGCCAGAAATTTTAACAATAAAATATGAAATAGAATTACATATGTATGTTAAATTTAAAAATTAAAATAGGAAAGAACAAAATGAAAATGAAATAAGACTTGTCCACAAAAAATGTACTCTATTTTAAATAAAAATAATTAAAGCATTTTATGTCAAATGGTGAAAAAACTGTGCTTAATTTACGAGTATCTTTAAAATACCTGCAAAAAAAGAACTTTTACTATCGTTACAAAAACAGGTTCGAGAAAAATTGTATACAAATGAACAAAAAGTAATTCTTTGCTTAAAGTATAAATTAAGTACCCAAACAAAGGAGGTATGAAATGGAATTCTGCATGGAATTAAAGCCTGCGATACAGCTGGTTATGATAGTAGAATCGCCAACAGCAAACTTCTTTCTGTAAATGAAATATATTTTTGCGGAATTTATAAACAAGCTTGTAATTGTCATAGTAGGAATAATTGTATAAAATATTTTTGGTAAAGAATCTTAATAATGGAAAAAATGAAGGCATTCTTATAAAATATGTATTTAACGAGTTTAGTTCGTCGGCGACGATCACTGAAGCACATTCCATTAAGATACATACATACATACATAACCTGGTTCAGAGTTACGGCCTAGCTTCTCGCAGCACTCATGTTGTGTGTGTTAATTTTTATCCATGAATACCGGAACCTACAGTTTAAAGTCGACTCCGAACGACAGATTTGAGAAGCTTTTTCATGGCAATCAATTACTCCCAGAGCTTTTGCCAGAAGACTGCTGAGAGGTAGCCGCCGAAAGAAATAATTTTTTTTATATTTCTTTATTTCAAGATGTCAGAGCTGAGATTTGAACCCAGCACTATCGTCTTAGTAAGCTAACACACTAACCACTAGACCATTAAGATGGCCTTCCTTAGACAAATTTTTAATATAGAAACAAAGGCATACACAGAAAACTTGAGCGATAGATATTCAGCCGCTCAGTTTCATTCTTAACAACGACCTACTATATTACGACTTATTGTTGTTTTAACAGCTCTACTGGTAACAAAATTAATTTGTATGTGTTTGTCCGGTTGTGATAAACTGAAGGAATTAGGCCAACTTAGTTGGCCTTAGCCAGTTGAACAAGTGAACAGTGTCATTAGAGCATTAGTGACATGCAGGCAACAGTTAAGTCAAGTCATTTACGTTCGTACAAACATCACAATAATAATATAGTAAACCGCATTTTTGTATTGGTATGCTTTCAACTAAGAATGCCAAAGTGTCACTAATCGGCTGTCTCTTCCAAGAAGTCCATCTTCAAGCAACCGCTCTCTGGCATTTCCAGGAAAAAATGATCAGGAGTAGAGCGCCATCTTCTGGGAAGATAGCTGCTAACCACTTAATGAAGACGCTCACCACTTATATTTAACATCGAACAACAGATGGGGCAATTTCTGTTGATCTCTGGTCTTCGAGAGATCAAATTCACAGCAACTTGTCCCATTGATATAAAGAGCTTAACATTTATCTATATATTCAATATTCTAATACAATGAACTGCATGAGTAGGGGTTGACCCCTGAGTATTGGTCTTGAAAAAAATTTGATATAGTGGTCTAGGCTGTAAAAAAAATAGTGCAATGTACAAGTATTACTGTAAACAATTCTGTAAAAAAAATTACTAATTCTTTATCCCGTTTTTTAATCTAGTGTCCAGGCTTTTGTTAATCTTAATAGTTTTTACAATTCCTTAAAATATAGGCAAAAAAAAAGAAAACTACTTTAAAAGTATTAAATAATTAAAAAAAATACGAAAGAAAATATGAATATGAAATTTGTACAATAGTACTACATAATACATACATACATACCTACACATACATACATATGTACATACTATTGAAGTGCATTGTTAAAAGGTAAAAAACATTAACGAAAACGATAAGCAACAAAAATTAATTTATACACAACACGCAGAAATAAATTGAAGTCTTAACTAAAGGAAAGAAAAATAAAAATAAAATAACACAATAAGATATCATATACAAAGAGCACATAAATTATTACGCGTGTTTTCATCAATGAAGTGAGAATTGAAATACGAATACACGTTCATACATCTACTGAAAAGAATTTTACATTAATAGCAGTTTTAAGGCATTTTTATATATATATTCTCCTTTTTTTCTTTCTTTGTTTCATTAACACATTCTATTAGTGGCGATAACAGTAAAAAAATATATAAAAATATGTCTATAAATTAATAAAAAATATGCCAGTAATTTGTGAGTTGCAAGAGAAGAAAAAATATTACAAATTTGCCAATTATTTATAACATTCATTATATTTCTCTTCTCCATCCTTTAGGAATAATTAAACCATATTATTACATTTATAGGCAAATGCAATGTACATACGTAAGTGTGTCGTGTCTGGTGTTACGTAGAGCTTTTTGTCCATGTTGTAATAATTTTTTTTATTAATTTTAATATTGTTATAAAATGAATATTAATATTATTATGAACTTTATATTTAACCTCTGACTGTTCACCAATCAATTATGTATGAATTAAAAAAAAAAATTGTTTATAAAAAGCATGTTTGCAATGAAGACACGAAAAGGCGTCACATCTAAAAGGGATGCAAACCAGTTTGTTAGAATCAAATTTAAATTTTTTTTAATTATTTATTTACTAAATTACAATACACCATTAACTTACATTCTAATTAATTATTACGAGCTAAGTGACTAAGACCATAAGCTCATTGTAGTGTCGCAGTCCAGAGTCTCGAGTGGGAAATAAACTCACAACACTCTCGCGCTAACACACCTAAATACTACTCACTAGACTACTGTTATAAAAACCTAATTTTGTACATATTGGTCCACGAACGAATGGTACTGTCTGCAGCCCGATGTCTTCTGGTTTTAAAATGTTTTAACGTTTCCTTTTATTAAAAGTAGCAATCTGGTCAAAAGAAATCTTACTTTAAGCGTAGAAGTATATTTTTAAGTTAGAACAAGCTGAAGTTGTTTTAACTTATTTAACATTCATAATTGGCCATTACAACCGTTTCAGGATTACGTAATAGCTTCTCGCTGCACCCATTTATGTGTGTGAACAGCTATTTACTGTTTACATAAGAAGCTATTACACATGTATTCCATTATTTCTTCTTATTAAAATCCACTCACATGTCGTTGCTCTTCTACTTTACGGTTATCACGTGTATATTTATACTGCATGATGCTGCCAACACTAGTGGCTGCATTTGTTATTGTTAAGAATTTAGGATATAATTTTAACCATAAATATAAAATAATAAATTTACAGCTGTATTCATAAAAAATATTGTAGTTTTATTAAGTGTTTATTTGACAAATTTCTATGCAATACTTGTCAAGTTATCCCTCAATAAATCTACAATATTTTTAATGATTTTTTTTAAATTATTATTTTTTATTAAATTCATAATTCAAAATAAAAATTTTCTTAGAATTAAAAAAAAAGCAGTTTCTTAGTTTTTTTTATGATAAGTCTAACAACCCTATGTGTTGATAAAGGCAAAAACTCCTCTCGATTTGTTAACCATCAAATTTGTGTGATTAAATTCGAGTTAAGAACAGAGCTTATAAATTAAAATAGTTTCGCATTATGTTTTTAGTTATTAGGGGAGTATGTATTTGTTACTTAGAAATTCATATGCTGCACATATGAACAATTTCAATATTGAACAAGTTGAAGAAGTTGTAAATATAATTTATAAAGGTAAATTTTAAAATTTGCATCGCTTCCCATTAAACTTAGTTTCGTCAACGCTCTTTTTCCAGTATAGTTTTTTTGCTATTTATGCAAATACCATAGACCCATAGCTTTTACACACACGAAAATTTAAATTTACTCATATAATAGATTATTGGCAATATAATGATGGGTTTGACAAAAACAAAAAATATATAAATTGTGGTTCGTTTTAAAATAAATTATTGCACGTGTAGTGCTTATAACGACACTTATAGTGTATAAAATATGTATATACTGGGGGTTAAAAATAATTCATCATAAACCGATAATTGTAATTAATAAAAAAATTTTATTGTAAATATAGGTACATGCATATGTATCTATATACATATATAGGAAATATTGGTTATTCATATTTGTGTGTACATATGTGTACTATGGTTCATCGTAATAGCGCCAGCATATTTAAAATTAAAAAATCTCTATAAATTAAAAAAAAATAATTGATTCCTCTAATGAAATTTAAACACAAAATATCGTATGAAAATACATTATAACGGTATAAGTATAAAATTCTTTCTTAATAGAATAGAACCACATTTTCATTGCCGCATAATTCAAACGGACATACTTTATTGTACTTGATAATTAATTTTATTGTAATTCTCGTTTTTATCTAAGATATTAATTTAATAATGCTTCAATTTACCATTAGTCACAATACTATCATAAATAGTATTGATTCATATAGGGATTTTAAATAATCGAGTCAAGGTACATTAATACAGATTCTTTCATCTCTATAACTATAGGAGAAACAATATGAATTTTTTTGTTGTATCACTTGTGTCTGTCAAATTTATGAAATGTTTTGTAGAAAATAGTGTAAAAGAAAATAAAAACAGTGTTGCCAAGATCTCTAAAATTTAGTAACCACATTGCAATAAAAAAGTCAATAAATTGTATTAAAAATAACAAAAATTTTAATTTCAGGTAATTTTATCCAAATAAAATTCAATTGCAACATACCTTCTATGATTTCTGATGTTATCCTATTTGGGCCTAAAATATTACAATATTAATTTTTGATATTAATTTTTTATTATAGTGGCATTGTTAAAAGCCACCTGTAATTTATGCATTGAATGCGAGTCCAGCTTGCTATACACCTCAGCTGAGTAGTTAATTAAAGGAGGAATCAATTGAATAACTAGCTTTCTTTTGACCTATAAATGAAATATAATTGTATATTTTAATACCATTGTTATAATGCATTTTTTTTGTTTTTGTATTTTATTATTCATTTCAATATTTATTATTGTGTGATACTTGTGCCTCAAGATTAGTGTTATTACTTTCAAAAAATAACTAGCGAAAATCAGTGACTATTATGGGAAAACAGGAAATTTGTCCATAATAACCACCTATCCTCTCCAGTCATTTTGCAAAAAAGTTTTAATTTTTCACAGAAAATTTTCCAAATTCCAAAATTATTTCAGTATATATTATGTAAGCCATATAGAGATAATGAAATATTTATTTCATTTCATTTTATTATGAACTATTAAGTTAATAAAAAAAGGCAAATAAAATATATCAGGAATACCACTAATATAGTTCCATTAGGGACTCTTGGATTGTCATCACCATATACTATGATATCCATGCAATTTCCTTTTTTTTTCATATCTGAACTTCTCCATTTATTTTTTTTTTTTTTTGAAAGAAACTTGTGTTCGGCTTTTTTTAATCTCAAATCAATTTAAATGACATACATACATACATATTTTTTTTTTTGTACAAGTTGGACAAATAAAATAAAACTACCATATGGTCCTAATATCCAGTAATGAATCTTTCACATTTTTAAATGGTATCTGTTAAACTGATAACAGAGCTCTGTTAGCTTTAAAATTGTTCTTGCTTTTTTTTTTTTTTTTTTTATTTTGAGACCAATACTCAGTGGAAAACCCCTACTAAATGCTGTGCATTGTATTGAAATTTTTAGAGAGGACAGTACATATATTACAATTAATTATATTATTATTAAGCGCCTTAGGAATGAGACAAATTGCTGTATTAGTCTGTAAAGATTTACAGCCTTCTTTATAATAAAAAGTTAACAGTTCGTTGTACGTAGTAACTAAATTTGTCATTTCTATACATAGATATTCTTACTCAAATGTACAAGTTCTTTGATTTTTTCGGATTCTCTGAGCAGATATCAAATAGAAGGTGTGGAAGGTAATAATGTATGCCTATCCACGAATTTCTGGAATATAATTGTATGTGCATATACAATTCTGTTATTTTTTTTAAGTGATGATCGTTAAACTACAGTCTGTATTTTAAAGACCAAGTTTTTACAAAAATACAACATATGGCATAAATTAAATTAATTATATTGGAAAATATAGAATTTATTTGAAGAAACTCGATTTGTTCCTACCACTTTCTTTCAATCCTTTCTTCAATCCTTTTATATTTTGTTTAAACACGAAATTTTTACGAGAATATGTATTTAAAGCTTTTATTTTCAGCTGCTGCTTCTGTGTTAATACAATATGCATTTTTTTCTTCTTGCTGCAGATTTTGATTTTTTTTTTCTTGAGCATTTATTTAAATAAGACAATACGAAATATTTTTAAATATATTTCCAAAAAATAAAATTAAACAAAAAATACGATGTTTTCCTTATTGTTTACAATTGTCGTTGGATTTATCACTTTTCTTTTCTGTAACAATAAGATTCTTTTTAATATTCGGTAACTAAATGTGCATGAAAAAGAGTTGTTGTCTTCAAGATACAAATTTATTGTTTTTCTTCTTTATACATATTTTTTGGTTTTCTTCTTACTATAAGTATATATATGTATGTAGATATGTATAATGTATATAAATGTATACAGTTTATAGCAAGGTTTTAGAATATTTGTATACAAGCAGATTGGCTTTAATATTTGCTGCCTTTTTAAGATAAAAACTGAAATACTACATTGTTTAAGTGTCAGCATTTAATATTGAATAACTTTAGAAATTTTATAGAAAAGTTTTAAAACTGAAAATTTTGTTTAAGTCATGAGGTTATTATGGTAAATATTTCATAATGCTCTAAAAATATATAAGTAAATATTTGTTATAGATAAACAGTTTTATTGACAGGTATTTGTCATATTAAAACTAAAATTGTTATTTTTATTTTAAGAATTGTGATAATACTTACAAACCACAGAATATGTAGAAGTAGGTTTGTTTTAAATTAAATTAAAGAAAATTGTATCTACTATAGTAATAAAATACTTGAAAATTTTTGTGGCTTTAGGTGAGACTACTTTAAGTCAATTTAGGTCTTTCTCAGTAGTAAATACTTATTCATCTTAAACAACAATAGAGATATCAAATTCGATTAAATATAAAACACATGCAAATAATTTATAATTAGTTAATATGTTACAGTGCTTAAGGACTTACAGCTCAAAGTTTTACAGTCGATAAGGAATAATGTTATGATTGAATTTATAACCAAACACAACAACTAGAAAACTTATGACAATGCAGAGAAAAAAAACAAATTCTTATTAATGATAAACACATTAAAATCTACCGACCATCGATGACAAACTATAAAAAATAGAACAGAATATGTATGTGTGTATATGAAAATAATTAATTTATCGACAAGACGACTACATGATTATTTTTGTAGATAGTACTACTTAAGTTTATTTCTAATTTTGTTAGCGACGATAAAATGACAATGTCAATATAAATATGTAGATTCGTAAGAAGACATTTTAAAAACCTGAAAAAAGTTTTTAGTGGCATCATTAACTCGAGCTATATAAAATATCGGATAGAGCACATAAACTTCCACACGACGATATGTACATATATGCATTGGTTTAGTTTTCATTTTGTAACAACCTTATTTATAATGAACAATTAGCAGCTCGTTGTACTTAGTGGCAGAATTCGTCATTCCTATACTTTGAAATTCTTGCTCACATGAGCGAGTTCCTTAATTTGTTTGATGATCTGACCAGTTATCAAATAGAAGGTTTGGAAAGTTTTGATAATATCAGTCTATACATACATGCATACAAAAGTGGCCATTACAACCCTGTGTCAGGGTTACGGCCTAGCTTCTCTCATGTTGTGTGTGTCAATTTTTATCCAGGGAGTACCGGGACCTACAGTTTAAAGTCGACTCCGAATGACAGATTTGAGAAGCTTTTTCATGGCAATCAATTACTCCCAGAACTTTTGCCAGAAGACTGCTGAGAGGTAGTCGCCGAGAGAGATATTTTTTTCATATTTCATATGTCAGAGCTGAGATTTTAACCGCGCACTATCGGCTTAGTAAGCCAATACACTAACCACTAGACCACGGCGACTACATCAGTCTATAGCGTACGATAAACTGGCCAACTTTTCATTATAAATTCATTATTTTTCTTTATTAATTAATTTAAAATGAATTTTAATTTTCTTTAACAATTTTTTTATTTTCTCACAACTTCACTTTAACAAAAATATTATATATCATTTAGTTTATAATCAATGTGTCAAATCAGTTATTTAATTTTGAGCTCTTATCGTTAAAGTAATTAAGTAGCTGGTTACTTAGCTACTTTAATAGCCAGCGCATTTTGTTGTCATGTAGCCTTGAATGCATTACTTACACTCATATATTTATCAAGAGTGGTAATACATTGTCAAGGAACTGGTTTTCATCTTCAAATTATAGGATTTCAAATTTCACAAAAGTGATAAGTTCTGATTGCAGTATATTATTATTATTATTTTAAATACTAAACTTCCATCATGCTGTAATTGGTGTTAATAATAATATATATTACATACAAACATTTTTTAATTTTTCTTAACTGTATTTTATGCTGTGTTGCATGTCACTTCTTTTGCGCAGTTGTTTACGTGTTGCTTGTGTATTTAATTTGAAATACTCGTATAGAGTTATGACATGAGATTAGTAAAGGATTTTTTAATATAAAAAATTTACAAAAAAAACACTTGGATAGTTAAAAATTATTTTAAAGAACAATATCAAGAGTTTAAATTTTAAAGACAAGAAGCATAAAAGAAAAAAAAATTATATTTGATATTTTTAAAGCAATGCATACATACTTACATACATAATTGGCCATTACAACCCTGCGTCAGGGTTACAGCCTAGCTTCTCGCAATTTTAAAGCAATAGAATAATTTTAAAAGCATGCAGTATTTAATAAAAGATATTATTAAGATAGTAATAGTAAGACTGAGCGCAGGATATGTATTGAGGTGGATAAGACCACTGTGACACTCTGTGGTACTGGGACTAGAACAAGGTCGACAAAAGAAATCGAGTTCCATACATAGTGGTATCGAACGGGAGTACAGGGGTAAAGAATTTCATTGATATCTAAAACCGTTTTTGTTTTATTTAAAAAAAAAAACTTTTGTAGCGCTCTTATTGAAAAACCCGATATCATACAAAATATTTTTTGGGTCGAAATATCTGCCTTTGGACAAATTACTAAATACCGTTAATAATAATAAAAGTTACTGCAGAATATGTGCTACTCAAGCTCAATAACTATAACACAAAAAATGTAGTTGCTTCCACGCTAGACTAGATTTACAAGTACATTTGCAATGGAAAATGATTACAGCTATAGTATATTTTATTGGACAAAAAATAACAAGAGCATTTTTCAACTTTAAAGTAATGATTAAATACACATATTGTAGTTATTCTTATCTAATATCAAACATTTAAAAACTTTAAATGCATTCTGCCAAGTCTGATATTTATTTAAACATGACTACTTTGCAAAAAAAAGTAGACATTTGTTTGTTTGTTTGTTCTGTAAAAAGTTTTCTTTTAAACTTTTTTCTGAGAACATATATGTAAGTATTAAAGCAACAAAAGACAGCAAATCAAAAAACAGTTAAGAAAAATTCCAGCAATGACGATGATAATGATAAAAACTTACATTTGTGTTTAGTATTATTAAAGTGTTGACTTTTCTGCATATTATTTCCTTCCTGTGTGTCTGTCTGTCTTCTATGTATGCCTTTAGTTTTTATAACTTTTCCATAAATTAAGCGAAAATATTAAAATACTAGAAGGGTATGGTCACATCACATTTTAATATGCATAATGTAGAAGAGCAGCTCTTCCTTTATCCATCTATTGCCAAGCTGAACATGGAAAAATCACTTTAAAAAACTAAGTATGTAATACTTTGATTAACAATCACTCTGATGGTGGTTTACAAGGTGAAAAAAAGATTAACTAAAACCGCAATTTTAACAATTTTCAAAAGGAGCAAAACGGTTGTACTCATATATTTAACTTTAAAACATTACTAAAATAAATGGAGATTTAAAACGTAATAAATTTGTTAGAATTTTTAATTGGCTTTTTTCTATTTATTTATTATTTGACAAATTTCTATTCAAAAGTTGTCAAATAAGCCCTTCATATACGTAATTTTTTATGATATTGAGCCAGAATATTTTGTTTGAAATTGGAAAAAAAAAATTTATAAAACAAAAAAAATCTCGTAAATCAACTCCAAATGCAAACAATAAATAAATAAATACTTGTACAGTAGAATCTCACAAATTCGTTCAATAATTATTCCGGTATGTGATTTAAAACAATTTCTTTCGAAATTAAAATCATATGTACTTCCACAAAATCATATAAAATGTATTTGATTAATGGCAATGATCATGAAGATGATAAATAAAAGCAGAATTCCAAATCTCTGTAGTTTTTTAATGTATAGCAACTTGAAAGTTCGACAACAGCTGCAATCGTAATCGATTTTCGTTATATACCAGATAATTTTTTTAATGAAATATTTAATTTGTATTAATAAAGTGAATTAATTAAGGTACACAAAGCACACCTTTTAGTAACATATTTCACACAGTTATACACCTGCTGCTCAGAATTCCAATCACATTTTTAGCATGTTATATCTGGGCTAACCAGAGTCTTAAAACGGTTCTTAAAACAAATAAAATCTATAAAAACCCCATTTATTTTCTACCAATCTACTACCAAACTGTTCAATTCACTGTGTAGTTTGGTGAATCATTATAATAGCTTCAATTTTCACCAAACACACTGTTCTGAGTGCTAAAACCATTAGGTTGTGATGGGCCACTTAAACAAAAACACAACGATATCAAAATATCCTCCTGAAAATTCATATTTTTTGTATTAATAAATTGTAAATATTTTTATTTATGTATATCACAATTTGCCTGGTATATGCTTAACATGACTATTTTACTTCTTTTTTTTTATTAGTTCATAGCACTAATATGTATTTTGAGTTGTGATTTTTTTATTTTTTCATTTTAATTATCTACTATTTTTATCTTTTTCTGTTCATACTTTAGCCTCTGCCCCTGTTATGCAGCAGCCACCTCAGAATGTAACAGCTTTAGATGGCAAAGATGCTACCATTTCATGTCGTGCCATTGGTGCACCAAATCCAAATATAACGTGGATTTACAACGGTAAGTCTTAATATATATGTATGTATGAAAGCCACTTTTTTCAAATACAAATTTTACTGCCTATATTACTATATCTAAAGAATGCTTCAGTTTGCTGCCTAAGCAAAAAAAGCAGAATAAGAAAGCAAACGAATGCACTCTTTAAATACCAGTATGTTAAAAAAATAGAAATTGTTTAGCAAAAGCTTGAACATTATAGGAATTTCGATAGCAATATGAATATTTTTATTAAATAAGATAAAAATTGTGTTTTTAAACTTACGAACTTGAACTTATGCTTAGAAACATGGCTGACATTATAAGCGCATTATACAAAGCAACGTAAAGCAACATAAATATAAAGGGTGATTAAATTTTAAGGGCCGTTGTTGACTTTGATTAAATTGACCGAAAAAATCAGAAGGTGCACGATATGCATTTTGATTTAAACACCTATTTTAATAATAAGCCTGAATAACATTTAACATTTATAGTTTAATTCAATACTTATGCATTTTTTTCTTTTTCTGATGCTAGTTTCTATATAATTCTAAAACTGTTGGACATAGTAAAAATTATGTTAAAATTATTTAAAGGCAATCTTATACAGCATCTTTTGTTGTTTGGTTTTTTATAAGTCCGATAAACCGTTCTCGAATTATGATGTAATATAGAAGTGTAGTTGATTCATTAAGGGAGCAAAGCTTGTCACGCCCTTTACAAGAAATCTCGGCCTGATGGAAACAAACTGAAAATACAGTTTTGCTAGGACATTAAATAGTTGACGATTTTTATGCTATCAACTACTGAAAAATGCAAATCGTTTGCCATATAACTGTCTGTGGATAGTATGAAGAAGTTGCTTGTAATGCCAAAACTTGTAAATTTTCTACATAATAAAAATAAAGAATCATCACTAATGTTTTAACTTGTTTGCACGCTGCGGTGCCTATATTTCTGATTATGTATAAAATTACGTACACGCCTAACTGTTAGCTGAATACAAACACATAAAATATACAATTATGGTCAAATACAAGGCTTATAAAACGAATTTTCGAATTTTGTTAGGAATAAAGGGGAAAGAATTTTACATTTATATTGTATTAGTTAACTATTGGTTCGATTTTTTTTTTAATTTGAGAATTAATAATCTAGGAATAAGACAATATTTAAACTGGAAAGTAAATTACTTAATTATTTTTTCTCAAAATCCTATTCATTTTCAATTCGTGTAGTAATGAGTTGGTGAACGCAAAACGAATAAACTTTTAATATAATGTATGATAACATTTTAACGCAAAACAAAATTGTGTTTTTAGTTTAACGTGTTCTTCATTCAATTTAGTAGAGTTGACAAACAACAGCTTTAATTTGCATTAAAAAGCCATTGATACAGATCAAAATTTTACCCTAAATGACGACAGTTTTTGTGTTGAATTAGTAAACAGCTGTTTGTTTGTAAATATTCTTATCACACAGTTCGTTTATTTGCCTTTCACATTTAAAATAGAAAAATGGGTTTCGATTTTAATACCAATTTTTATGCTAAAAACAATTAGAATTACCAACTTTGCTGAGTTTAAATCTATTTTAATTATGTGCATCTATAAATTCATTCACAACACTAAACCATTTGCCAATAGCTGACGGTTTGTCCACTACATTTTCATATTAAAAAAGCTAAATGCAATTTAAATTCAGTTGGGTTTTGTGTCTTTACATTAAAGTTAATGAATATTCGGATGTTGATAATTCACAAGTTAATTGGAATTGAGACTGATAATGGAAATTAATACTATTATCTACGCCAGTGATTCGCAACCAATGTGCCGCGGCACTTTTGTATGCCGCAAAATTCTAAAAGTGTGAAAAAAAAAGTTTTACATCGTGTGCTAAAATTAAAAGACGAAATGAAAATGTTTTTTGAACGAAATAAAAAATTATGATTTTGTTCATTTGCTGAAAGACAAAATATGGTGTACTAAACTGGCTTACCTATTGACATTTTTGTTATTTTTAATAAAATAAATTCTAGTATATAAGGGCCTAATGAAAATATTTTGAACTCAACCGATAAGCTAGTGGGATTCCGAAAACAAATAACTTTATGGAAGAATAAAGCTCAGAAAGGAAATTTAGGAAAGTTTAAGTCAGTACCAAAAGACTGTTATAAAACTATTAAAATAAGTAATTGTTATTGACCATTTGACAAAGTTAGAGGACAGAATTCCTCGTTATTTTCCAAAATTAGATATAAAGAAATTTGATTGGGTTCGTAATTCATCTCTCATAACGGATACTTCTGTATTTGACTTAGCTATGAATAAAGAGAGTGAACTCATTTTGCTTTCCAATAGTTGAGATTTATTTTTAAAATAATTAGCAGAATCAATTAATTCATTTTGGATTAACATAATTTGCAATTATGCAATGATAACCAATTTTCCACATTTGCTCAGTGTGTCATATTAAGTGCATAAATAATTTTTAAACTTACGAAGATACTCGTGGGGCCGCCAAATTTTTAAATTGTTAAAAATGTGCCGCAACAAAAAAAATGTTTAGAATCACTGATCTACGCTGAATTAGAAAAAATATTTTGAGACAAATATTAAAAAGAACCAAAAATAATTACTTTTTACATATTATGTAAAAAGAACCTAGAAAAAGCAATGCGAAATAATAAATAAATAAAGTTCAATCATTATTAAATATGTTTAGTTAATAAAATTTTCTTTGTAGATTTATAAGTTTTTGTTTAATTTTATACAAACTAGTACAGAAACTCCGGGCATTTTGAGGAAAAACTTATATCAGTACTTACATATATACTTGACAGAAAACTGTCTTATTTTTTTTTAGCAATCTAATATTTAAATATAAATTGTTCAAAATATTTTTTATTTATAAATATTTATACCATAAATTTAATATTTTTCCTCTTTAAGGAAAGATAGTATAGCTGATTATTGTTGAAATCTTTATTAAAAAAATATTTACTAAACAAATTTTTCTTTTTCTTTCTTTTAACATTTGTTGCCTGCATTACAACTGCTACCACTATTAAAATAAAAAACTGCTAACAAAACTAAATTGAAAATATACTGAAAAAAAAATGTTAAATTTAATGCTAAAATAACATTAAATACAAATAACAATACAAACTTAAAATTGTATTTAATGGTTGCAATACCAAAAACATAAAAATAACTTATGAATGTGTATTGTATGTTAAATGTTGGTTGGTTTGGTTAAATGAATGGCTGGTTGGTTTGTACGACTACTACTCACTATAATACTGTGATTTTTTGTGTATATGGCTTGATATCACCCACCAATTGCTTTGTGTTGGTGCAATGGTTTATTAAAACTATAAACTTAACGCACAAATAAAATTTTAATTTAATGTTGAACGAACATGCAACAACTATATTTAAAACATGAAACCGTAATGAAATTGTTAAATGTGCAATGAATGAATAAATTAATATTTTTGTTCATTGTTAAATTACGAATGAATGGAATATTGTCAATAAATCTTATTAATAAACGTAAATCGTAATGCAAATATTTTTATTGGCAACATCGGCAATATCTAACTTGCTACTTTGAAATTATGCTGATACTGTTCTATGCGGCGCCAATTTTTAATCTGTATGCATACTCTTGTTGGGTTTTTTTTAATTTTTCCCTGTCATTAACCAACGAACCGGAATTAAAATGTTTGGTTTATATATTTCTACCATCACGGCAACTGTTATCTATTACAAAACAATCTTTAATATTCTCGTCATCATTTTGGTTGGCTTTGCAATCGCCAACATCATCATAACACTGTAAATTTTACGGGTACTTGATATTAACAACTACAACAACCAACATCAACAACAAAACCATGGTGGTTTGCACATAAACATACGAACAAAAAATTCAAAATAAAAAAAAACGAAAAAACAAAAATAAAATGTGTATCCAATTTAACTCCCTTCAATATTTCAATAATACAACGAAAACTCAACACAAAAAAAAAACCCACGCAAAACATGGCACTCCAAAAAAATCTTTTATGAAAAATACAATGTGATATTGCCACAATTACACTACCACTATCCTCTTACAATTTTACGGTGTCATCATACTGATCCTGTTCTAACTACATTTACAACAACTATAATTAAAAACAGAAACACAACTTGTTGAGATTTCGAGTCGTATACAAATACTAGAATCTGGAGATTTATTAATTTCAAACGTACGCGAATCTGATGCTGGTCTTTACACATGTGTGCGTTCAAATGAGGCTGGCACTGTTAATGGTGAAGCTTATTTGAGTGTTTTGGGTAAGTACGATAATGTTTTGCATCAATTTAAATTTAAACAAGCAAAAAAATACTTACATACGTACATCAGATGTACATAAATAAATAAATACAAGAACACAAATTGTACATCTCATTTTAAATTGTTGAGCATGCAAATTTTGTAGCATATTGTGTTTGCTTTTAATAACCGATTACTGTTATTTTCTATTGATCATATTTCTACATATTTCTTTAACTCTACACTTTAACTAACATTTAAAAAATTTTAAGCATTTTATGTTTTGAAGAATATGTATTTGCTTATTATTCGTGTTTTATTATTCAATACCGCAGTATTAGTGATGCTTCGAACCAATTCGATATAGTTTTTAACCAATTTAAATACCTTAAGAAATAACACCTATTTTTTACTCACTGAAAATAATTATTCACCCCTATGGTAAACATTTGTTCCCTTGAAATATTTTCTCTTTTCCCATAATTCCAATCGTAAATAACATTTCCCTTATATTATATTCACTTTTTTTGATAATTCAATGAGGAATGACATCCATGAAAAAATTTCACATTCAAGCATAATTCCTCTAATTGTAGATATTTCTTCCCCTCAAACTATTTCCATTTTTACCATTGATTTTTTTTTCTTGCTTTTTGTGGGTGAACTAAACAAAGAAATGTAAATATTTTAATTTGTTTACAATATTTTATTTTAGGACTACACCAGTAAAAATATAGCTCAAAAAGTATTTATTTTTGAAAAAGAAAATTTCCTATTTATTTTTTACTAGCTGGGGTGAACCCGGCAACGCCCCAGCTAGGTGTTTGAGAAAATACATAATATTTTTAGTAAACCCAACTCTGATACATATATATACATGTGCACAGATGTCAGGACCTCGCAAATATATGTTCTCAAATATCATATTGTTGCTAACTTACCGTTTGAAAATAGAGCTTCACACCAAAATTACCAATGAAATTAGCAGCGAATTTGAACTGTGGCCGTTTGCCAAAAAATTTAAAGTTAACTATTTTCCAAGATTTTTGAAGTCAATTATATTTTTAGAAGAGATCGAAAATTATTTAGAAGCCCTCAGTTGAAAAAAATACGTTTAACAAAATAAAATTATATTTTTTATTTAATAAAAAAGTAAATCAAATTTTGACAACAAATATAAAAATAATTAAAAAATTATTTGTTTATTCATAAATCCTTTTCAATAAATATTTGACAGTGAACTTCTATTTAAATTAAAGGTTTTTTTTAACTTAAGCGCTTAACATACCCATGTATAGTTCTTTAGTCCGTACATAAAAAAGCTCAATTTCTATGCTTCTCTTCCGTTCGGGCTTAGCAAGATTATAAATAATATAAAATTTAGTATGCCTACCAAGTTTGAGAGATTTATGAGCAACAAACTAACGACAAAACCCACTTTCTCGGTATGGGGATACTCTCCCCCAATTTTGATAAGGTAGATCATAAAATATATAATTGCAGTATTTCTATTTAGTTTGAAAGCGTGATCTGTAATAACACTTTAAGCAATAATGACCATTCCAAATTGGTACGAATCATCAAAATCGGTCCAGCCGTTCTTGAGTTATAAGCGTAGTAACTAACGCCACTTTCTTTTATATATATAGATATAGAAGTATTGTGTGAACCCTGTGTTTTAAAAATATGACGTCATTTTTTTTTTTTTTTTGGAATATTTTAGAATTTTTTTTGCTATTCTTCTTATTTGGCCAAATTCGTACCAAATTGGTACGAATCATCAAAATCGGTCCAGCCGTTCTTGAGTTATAAGCGTAGTAACTAACGCCACTTTCTTTTATATATATAGATTTATTTATATTTATTTATGGACAAAGAAATTTGACTGTTTCACCTTCTGTGGTTTGTTATGATATTTTAGATACTCAGTAGGATGCAAAGAAACCTACCTGTAGCATGCGATATTGTAAAGATTACCAAATATATGGTACACGAACTTTTGACGTGTCTTATATCTTGCAGAAGAACTTAGTGATTGAAACAAGAAGTCAAACTTAGAACTTAAGCAAGAAATCAAATTGTTATTTATATTTGATTAAATTTTATTGCATCTTAACAATGCATTATTATTTTACATTCACTGAGTATTGATAACAGAACAAAAGTTCCCATGAAATTCACGATGCCATATATCCCTTCATAGGGAATACAAATTTGATAAGAACAAATTTCTTCCATTTTATTGACGATAGAGGTGATATATTGGACACCACTTTAAATGTTAAGGTAGTATGTACTTAGTTTGTTTAGATTTTGTTTTAATTGGACCACATCTGAACCTATGCAGACATTATTTAAAACTTTCAACTTGGCATTGTACGTAAAACTACGACTGTGATGTACAGTATTAAATAGTTGTTCTTTCCTTATAAATTAAATTTTCGCACAAATATATGTATTTTTAAATGAAATTAGGTTTTTGCTAATGTGAAAGATAAAAAATAAAAAGGAAATACTGCATTACAATTATACTGAAACAATTATATTCCTTATAGAAATACCAGAAAATAATATATTTGTGTAACTACTACTTTTTGTATTCAGCTAATAACAGAACTATTATTCTGTATTATAATAACACAGATTTTAAGATACAAAATTTGAGTCAATCAATAAAAAGAAACACTCATTTAATAAGAATTATGACAAATTGATAGAGCTTAAGGTACTTTAATTAAAATGTTATATATTAAAAACAACATAACTGTAAAGTAATTTATGCAAATTTCTTCTAAACACAAATCATCTCCAACAACACTGTTTTGTTAAAAATATTCGTATTTAACCAAAATTTCACAACCTGACCTGAGCTGTTTTTCAATCATTTTTGTTATTTAGTACGTTACTTAATATTTTGGTTTGGATATATGTATTTATGTGGGTATGTAATTTCATTACATTGTATGTATTATACGTAATTGCATATAACTAAATATCTCTTATACATACATACACATTTATGTAAAGAACTAATCTGGATTTTAATCACCGTTGTCACATCTTTTTTTTCTCTAAATGTGATAATTTTTATTTGTCGTTTTTAGCATATTACTTTTTCAAGTGATTTTTTGTGGTTGTTTTGCCATAGTTTTTATGTCCTTTAAAATTTTTAATTAGATTTCAGCCATGTGATTATGGCATTTAATTTGCTTTCTGGAAATATGGAAAGTTGTATGACCAAAAACCAAACCAAAGCTAAAAATTGTTAGTTTTATAATTTTTTTATAATGAATTCATGGTAAAGGTATTTTCAAATTTTGTTAAAAACAAGAAAATTTTAATGGAATTTAAAATGGACACAAAGTATAAAAACTGGATTAATAGAAGCTATTAATATTAAGTATTATTTTAAAGTCAAAAGTGTATGTAAAAAAATGTTAATAGAGTAGCGGAATTAATTTTTTAACATTAATGTTAAAGTAAGGGAACATGCATGTCTGTGTACCTCACGTATATATTAAAGAAATATTATTATTTAAAAGAAAATTTAGTTTCACCATACTATTAATTTCCACTTTGTAATTTTATTACTAATAATTTTTAATAAAATATTGTCTTGCCAATATTTACCCTTTTTCTTAATTGCCTCACGCCTAATCACCGAATATCAAAATCGTTTAAAGTGTAACACCTTTTTCCATTTTTGTGTTATGGCACTAGATATCGTAGAAAATGTATTGTAATTTCAGATTACACGATACGATATCGAATAACACATCTCTCGTGTTGTCATTCAATACGTCATTTAAGTGTAATATGGAGAAATACGCGTCTCACCAATAATTTTTTTAAATTGAATAGTAGCAGAAAGAAAGGAAATTACCGTGAAATTTATGTCTACTGGCCGAAAATATACCAATTGTTTAACTTTAACATGTTTTTTAACATATAAGTACATATATTATTAATCTATTACATTATCTTAAAAGCTAAGTTTCAATACATCTCAAAACATACTCGCCACGTATCGAAATATTACTTGATAATACAATAGTAACTCGATATCGTATGTGGTGATGAGACCCTGGGTTTTATATTTGCGTACGCGTGTAGACTTATAGAGATACATACATACTTCCACTTATTTGATACTTTATTTTATAACAATCTAGATATATGTCTGTAGATATGTTAATACAACAAATTTGTAATAATTATTATAACACTGCGATAATACTAATTTAAAGCAAAGAATATAAATCATATTTGATATGATATGATTTATATTCTTTGTTTAAAGTCTATAATTTATACTCGTACAAATATTTCTCTGTGATTTTATTTGGCATTTGTTGAGAAAATATGTGATATTATATTTACAAATTAATTGTATCAATTAAAAAATAAATCATACGCACAAACACTTCTATTTATGTAATTGGTTTAATTCAGAAATTAATTAGGAACATTAAATGTCACTTCATTTTGTAATTTAAATTTTTCGGACAGGTTACCGCGAAAAAAAATTTTTTTGTCACTTATTCACACTGTATTTACATATGCATGTAAATAAAAACATTTGAATAAATCTCTGTTTCAACTAATTTTTAAGGTCTTAGTTTGTAAATAAATCTTTATACATCTGTTTTTTGGTAAAGAGAAACAATTTTTTTTTTCATTTAATTTTCTATCACACTCCATCATAAATTTTAACTTTTGAACAACAACAAAATTAAAATATTTCAGTACATTTTTCCAATTTCCCTAAATGCCATATATCATTTTAAAACAAACAAAAGAACACATACAAAATATTTATCTAACAGTATTGACAACTTTTTCATTATACTCTGTACATACATATGTATATACATAATATGTATGTATGTATGTTTTGTTTTTTGTTTATTTTCTTGTTTATGAAATAGTTCGCACGCAAATCATACAGCCACCAGTTGACACTACTGTTCTTTTGGGTTTGACCGCATCGTTACAGTGTAAAGTTTCTAGTGATCAAACGGTACCATATAATATTGATTGGTATCGTGAAGGTCATCCAACAGCGATTAGTAATTCACAACGTATTGGTGTGCAGTCCGATGGTACTTTAGAGATACAAGCTGTACGAGCCTCAGATGTTGGCACCTATTCATGTGTTGTAACCTCACCGGGCGGCAATGAAACGCGATCTGCACGTTTAAGTGTTATTGAACTACCCTTTCCACCAGCAAATGTAAAGGCAGCACGTTTGGAGACAACTGAACAGCGAGTCATTAATGTATCATGGACTCCCGGTTTTGATGGCAACAGTCCAATATCCAAATTTATTATACAGAGACGTGAAGTATCAGAATTAGGTAAGCGAAATATTTTTCTATACTGTTTTACTTATTTTTCATAGTGGTATGATATGTTGTTTTTTTCAATGGCATGACACTATTTCATTGTGTACTATCAATAAGTATTACAAATGAAATAATGATTAGAAAGAATGCTCGGGTAAAATAAAAATAATTGTGAAAATTTAAATATTTTAAATTTAATATTCATATTCAAATTAATAAGCATCTTTTGTTATATATTTTTATACATACTTATGTATGTATATAACATTAAACGTATAAAAATCTACAAACTAATTAAATGCTAAAAAAATACCTAAAATTTTATTTCGTTAACAATTAACAATTGCTTATTACCACTATAGGTTCACAGGACACATTTTACGCAAACAGACTTTTTTTTTGTCTAGTTAGAAATTGTAAAAATTTATAATTAAAGTTATTGTAATCTGTTGCAATAAGTAATCACAAATGATTACGATTTCATTATCATTGCAATAAATTTATGGATTTTGATTTGTGATTACAAAATTTGCAAATTGCAATCAACATGATTACGATTTACTTAACCCTCTATAACTCAACATCATCAATTTACTCATTTTCAATGAATTTGCATAGAAGTACAAATATAAGAAAACACATATTTTTTAAAATTTAAATTTTTTTATTAGAAAGGAAGAATTTCATAAAAAGGGAGTGTAGCCCACAGGCTACAATGAGCTAAAGAGATTAAAAAGTAACATAATTATAAATAGAAAAACTTAACAAAAAATTTTTGAAAAATTCATATTTATATTTTGTTATTTAGTTAAGATGAATGAAAATTCTAGAGACAATTTTTTGTTTTCGTGTAGCATAAAGCTACGCCGCATTTCTCACACATTGTATGAGTGAAACCAGTACATTTCGGATACTTGCAGCGGATTTTTTTCTCTGCCCACTGAGGCCAATGGCCAACTTGGTCCTGCCGGACTGCTAGCGGGGGCATGTGCTGAGCAGGTCCTCTATGCTTCTTTGCTTGGATTTCTTCTTCCAAAAATTTTCGTGTTATTTTTTCCTTACCAGTTTCTACCTCCGTCTTATAAGCAAATCCACTCAAACCATATATTTATAGCCCCACTTATGGGGCTTTTTGGGGTTATATCTCTTCAGCATATTCCGCGCTTTCGTGGAGCATATTTGTTCATCTACACATAACTGTATTTCTAGCGGAACCTTGGCGTAGGCTTCGTTTAAAGCTTCAACAACTGGCCTAATTTTAAAGATCAACATCAACATCAGGATTAGTTCTTGGAAGGCATTTGCTGTTGTCATTGAAGTGCAGATACTGTCTGATATTTTCAAATTTATTGGCTGGCATGGTTAGTTGTATGAGGGGAGTACCGAGGACGGAATTCCAATGGTTTGTTACTATAGGCAGTTGTATCGGAGACATAATGTATACCATACCAATAAGTTGTTGTATTTCCATCTCAGATACATTGAAGGTATTGTTAGAATCTTTCTGTACCAAATAGAGATTTGTCTCTTCAGAAATTTTCTTCAATAGATCCTTTGGAAACAAGTAAAAAAAGAGCTGTATTGGCGTTTGCAGATCTGAGATTTCAGAACTCAGTAACTCATTGCCGCTGAACGCTAACTGCTGTGAATTGAGGTCAAGATTTCTTTTTTTCCCACTGCAATGTCCTCTTTTCAAGCTTTTGTTGTTTTTCGGATACGTCTGCCGAACTCGGAAGATTTTTATTGGATGGTGTTGATTCTTCGTCAAGGATAGAGTTAAGGTCGTCATCTTCTAAGTTGTTCCAAGGACTCTTCAATATATTCCTCGAGATCTGGATTAAAGTCCGGATCAGCCAAACTGCTATCATCAAAGTCAATACCATCTTCACTTTCTTCACCTGTTTGGAGTATGCAAGCGATCTCCTCATCACTAAGCTGGTGCCTGCGGGCCATTCTGAAACAAATCATAATATTCCTACAAATTTTTTTAGTATGTACACAAACTACATCCCTTTTTTGATAATGTAGCCCACAAGATACAAACCCTAAATTTTATTTTCTACACAAATGGTAATAAAATTTTAAAAGTACTAAAGTAATAATTGAATTTGAGACACTTACCTTACAAATTTTTCTAAAAAAAAACGAAACAGTTACAGCAAAACTATTTTTTATTAATTATTTATTTTTAACACTTTCGCACTCTTTGAAAATTTTCAACCGACTGATGTGATCGCTAAATTTGCAACAACAAAAAACAACTAAGTAGCTTGTGCTTTTTGCAGTCGACGGTTAGAAAATAGTGTATACAACAACCTATATTAACTGATGGGTTGTAGCAATTATTACTATGGGAATTTATGCAAAATGACCAGTATGTTGCCTGTACTATATGTTATAGAGGGTTAAAAAAGTTACCAATAAAACAAAATTATTGGATTTAAAAAAATCATTTGATTATTTTTTATTTTATTAAAACATGGGGTGTTTTCAAGCATAATAAATAACTGTCGATCATTGCAACTTATACTTGTACCTGAACAGGCCAGATATTTTTAATTTGCGATCATCGAGCTCGCAAACTGCATATGAATAATAAAGTACACCAACGTTTATATGCAGTAAATTATAATTAAATTTAAAACTAATGCGTTAAATAAAATAGATAGATAGATAGATCTTATTCATAATTCATAACTAATGCATTAACTGCTCTCAACTTGTATATGAAATGTATATTGGCAAATAGAGAAGATAGAATGATAATAATATTCTAAACAATATATATTGTGGTTAATTCAAAATCTTGGCGACGTAATAAAAAACCAATTTTTGCTGTTTAAAGAATGCATACAAATTCTAAAAAGGTTAAATTTTTTTATAATTTGTTTGCTCTCCAGTTAAAATAAAATTATTCATTATCTGTTTTATGTAGATGTTTTTTCTTCATATTTTCAACTGATATTTATTGAAAATTTCTTCTAAATTTTTCCATTTCTGTGGTCTTTTATTACCACTTCAAAAATTTTTCACTTCTGTAGTAGAGTATACATACATACATAATTGGCCATTAGAACCCTGTGTCAGAGTTACGGCCTAGCTTCTCGCAGCACTCATGTTTTTTGTGTTAATTTTTATCCATGAGTACCGGGACCTACAGTTTAATGTCGACTCCGAACGACAGATTTGAGAAGCTTTTTCATGGCAATCAATTACTCTCAGAGCTTTTGTCAGAAGACTGCTGAGAGGTAGTCGCCGAAAGAAATAATTTTTTCATTTTTCTTTTTCTTCAATATATCAGAGCAGAGATTTGAACCCAGCACTATCGTCTTAGTAATCCAACACACTAACCACTAGACCACAGCGACTACAAGAAATAAGAAAAAAATATTTCTTACGGCGACAACCTTCTAGCAGTCTTCTGGCAAAAGCGCTGAGATTGACTGATTGCCATGAACAAGCCTTTCAAGTCTGTCGTTAGGAGTTTACTTTAAACTGGAGGTCCCGGTACTCATGCATAAAAATTAACACACACAACATGGGTACTGCGAGAAGCTAGGTCGTTACCCTGAAACAGGATTGTAATGGCCAATTATGTATGTATTTAAGTCTTCAGAAGAAATTACATTCCAAATACGTTTAAGTAAGTAGATACCATTTCGGACATTCTTGTAGTATTTTTATTTTATTAATTGTTATATTCAAATTCAAATAAATACTATACTTTAATAGTTTTAATATCTACTAATTATTCCGGTATGTGATGAAAATCCAATTTGTTCGAAATTGAAATCGTCTGTATTTTCAGTCATATGTTATAGGTTTTAATTATTTTTATATTTTAAAAATCAAGGAAGCAGTGGCAATAGTCATTAATGTGATGAGTAAAAAAGAATTCCAAATCTTCTCAGATTTAGACATTATAGAAACCTGAAGATTCATTCGAAATCGATTTTCATCGCATATCATTAATTAAATAAATTTCGATTTGGTCATTTGCATTTATTTAGATATGAAAACTATACAAGAATTAATTTTAACTTTTTTTATGTATTTTTTTTTTTTTTTGTAACAACTTTTATTACAAAATTTTATAGAATAACACAAAACGATATAAAAAAACAACAACAAAACTGTTCACGAATACAATTTTACATATAAATATTTTATTTTTTCTTTCTTTTTTTTTCTCTCGTTTCGGTTAATTTTGGGTTTTCAAATAAAAAAATATAAAATGCACAACACAAACCACCAAAACATGTTTATATTATCAACACCATCAACTTTAAAACAACAACTTGGAACGGCTGATTTTGGTGCTGAATGTTTACTCAAAACTGTCCCATTTTACTCCATATAACCTCTCCACAAACTTTATTTTAATCTACAATTGATTAATTCAAATTTATCTTTAACCTGTTTATAATTATTTTTGCTGTTGTTTAAATTATGTTTTCATTTTAATTTAATTTTAATTACCTTTACCCTATTACTTTTCCAAAATAATTAACAACATTAGAAAAATTCGTAGGTCCAGTGCCAGATCCTTTACTTAATTGGGTTACAGAGCTAAGCAATGTATCAGCGGACAGTCGCTGGATTTTACTGCGTAATTTGAAAGCAGCTACAGTGTATCAGTTTCGCGTAAGTGCTGTTAATCAAGTTGGTGAAGGTTCGCCATCGGAGCCAAGTAATATTGTTGAATTGCCACAGGAAGGTAAGTTTTTTATGTGTATAATGTAAATATTATTTGTTTTTAATTTAGTTAAATGTATTATAATTTTTGTTTTTTTTTTTTTTTTGGCTTTTTAATTTATTTAATTAATTTTCACGTAAATTTAACTGGTTGCACGATTTTTATTGAAGAAGTACTTACTATGTATTGGATAAAAATTTTTATGTAAAGAAAGGGTTTTTTATATTCGTATATTTCAATATATTTTTAAAAGATATATGATATATGTATATAAACTCTAAAGCTAAGATCCCAATATCGGCGGAAATATCACAATATGTGTCGATTTGGAACAACGTCATATTACAAATAAAATAATATGATTTTTTGTTAGTAGTATTCACATTTTTATCGGCTTATCAGGTAGGTAGGTAGGTCAGATGATCAACTTCAATTAGCACAAAGTGTTTTTTTGAAAGCACTTAATAGTACTTTACTACATGCAGAAAAGAACTGCAGACAATCGGAGATACCTACAAACTAGAGTGGAACATGGGTTCCAGGCTCGCATAATGCGCCACGCTATTGGCAAAAAAGACAGCCCAAAAAAACTTCAAATATCTGAATGACATGCCTGGGCTATCACAAGGAAAATGACTAATAGTCCTCTTTTTTTTAAAGTATTCTCGCAACTCTCCTAGAGCGAGTGATAAACCCTTCAGCTTACTTACCAATCATCAAATGATCCGTTTTAATAGCTTCAAATTTGAACAAAGATTGACGAAAGATTCTTCAACTTTTGTTCATTATGCCCCGGTCATACTGAGGTCAATAGCACAAGACAAGATGGAATTACATCTGTTATACCTTTGCTTACCCGCGGGAAATCTTCGTAATCTTTCCTTTACTGACAATCATAGGACAGCGAATGTCAGAGTAAGCAGAGAAAGAATCCCCTCGGAGTTGCTCTTGGCAAGCATTTCCCATAGTGTTGCTATGGCATTAGTGTTGATTTCAAGAAAATTGTGTACTGTAGATTAAAAAAAAATTAAAGACAGTAGAATTCGCCGATTGTGGGATCATAGCTTAAAAGGGAGGCTAAGATAATAGTAAATGAATACATAATTTCAAAACTGACAATTAATTTTGTATTGCTTTTTAGAAACCACTTTGTCAAAATAGTTAATATTTGACATACGAATATCATTACAAATCCAAAATTAAAAAAAAACAGCTTTTTAAATTATGTTGCATAGAGTTGTATAGTGGCGGCAGAAATAGGATTAAAATGTTCTATTTAAAAATGTTATTTTTTGTAAATTAAATTACAATTGGAAATAATACTCGGAATTATTTCTGTAGTTTTGTTCGTAATTTTCCTAAAACATATATATATGAATACATATATATATAAAACATATATAATATGAATATCTGCCAGATAGATCCTAAAATCGTCAACTTTGAAGGAAAATATATGTATTGTTAAAATCGTCAAAATGGTCTATTCAAATTGTCATAAAATCGTCAGAAATAAAAAATAAAAATATTATTGAAAGAAAAACATAAAAAATCTTTTCACGATATTTATTTTTATTTTAGTCATCCGATAATACACGTGAAAATGTACTTTTCACGCGGTAAATGAAATCAGGAGGGTTACTTTTGTATTTCGGTTCTAATCGAAAATCTTACGTATTCTTAAAAATTTACGAATTTTCGAAAAATTTTTGTATTCATTATTATTGATTTTTCGAATGGGAAATTTCTTTCGAACGCATTTTCTATTCGAATCGGAATACAAAGTAACCCCCCACGAACACCCTCTAAATTGTGCATATAATATCGAGACAAAATTTGTTTTATTGGAAAGTGATGTAAATTGTAATTTTTAATTTTTTATATTATTTTCCAAATTGCCGAAATATAGGCGGGCCAATAGTTGTACCGCATAGGCTTATATCTCAGAAACCGTACTTTGCCGCTCAAAAACCACTAAAGTAGCTTCCTATGCAACATTCTTTAATTTATTCGTAATTTTTTTTTTTTTTTTAATTTCTGTTTTTTTTTTTTTTTTCTTTTTTTTCATTAAACTGTACTGCTGAAAGTTACATTAACCATTTTAAGCTTTTTGCTACTTATTGTCACTTTGTGTTTAAAGGGGTGACAATAATAAAACTTATAATCCAAAAAAAATTAAATAATAATATTAATAACTATAGTCGTAACTAATGCTAAAATATAAATTCCTTTTTTTGTATTTCGTGCACTCGCTCTGTGGTATTTGTAAAATATGTAGAATTACCGCTACACCGAGGTATATAATGCGTAAATTAAGTAATAAATACATATTACCTTTTGTGTTTAGAGAACTAATCGTATAATTTTTGCCTAAAAGAAAAACTTATGCATTTACTGTGTTTGTTTAAATAGCTCCCTCTGGACCACCTGTTGGCTTTGTCGGTTCAGCACGATCTCAGTCGGAAATTATTACCCAGTGGCAACCTCCTTTGGAGGAACATCGTAATGGTCAAATATTAGGCTATATAATAAGATATCGTTTGTATGGTTACAACAATGTTCCCTGGATGTATCAAAATATTACAAATGAGGCTCAAAGGAATTACTTGATACAAGAGCTAATAACTTGGAAGGATTATGTAGTACAAATTGCTGCCTACAATAATATGGGTGTTGGTGTATATACAGAAGGTGCAAAAATTAAAACTAGAGAAGGTGTACCCGAAGCACCACCTACAAATGTTAAAGTACAATCTATTAATTCAACGGCCATAAAAGTCAGTTGGACCCCGCCAAATCCTCAACAAATTAATGGTATTAATCAAGGTTACAAGATACAAGCATGGCGTTTTCAAACTATTGATGGTGAAGAAAGAGAAGTGGAAGAAAAAATGATAACAGTTCCACCCAGTCTTATAGATCCTTTGGCGGAACAAAAAGCTGTAGTAAATGGCTTGGATAAATACCAAGAATACAATATAACGGTATTATGTTTCACAGATCCTGGAGACGGTATCAGGAGTTTTCGTGTACTGGTAAAAACAAAAGAAGATGTGCCGGATGAAATAACTGCTTTACATTTCGACGAAGTTTCAGATCGTTCTGTGAAGGTGCTATGGGCCCCACCAAAGAATATTAATGGTATATTAACCGGCTATACAGTTCGTTATCAAGTTAAAGATAGGCCCGAGACTATGAAAGCAGTTAATCTCACTGCTGAAGATACGCAACTAATAGTTAACCAATTACAAGCTACGACACACTATTGGTTTGAAATCCGGGCCTGGACCCGCATTGGTGGTGGGCCACCAAAAACGGCTACTATACAGTCAGGAGTGGAACCTGTTTTGCCCGAGCCTCCAACAAATTTAGCTTTGTCTAATATCGAAGCATTTTCTGTAGTTTTACAATTTACACCTGGTTTCGATGGTAATTCTTCAATAACCAAATGGAAGGTAGAAGCTCAAACTGCTCGAAATTTAACTTGGTTTACTGTATGCGAAATATCTGATCCTGATGCCGAAACATTAACCGTGACAGGCCTAACGCCGTTTACTCAATATCGACTTAGATTAAGTGCTACAAATGTTGTAGGCACTTCGAAGCCTTCGGAGCCTACAAAAGATTTCCAAACCATACAAGCCAGGCCAATGCATCCACCTTTTAATGTTACCGTAAGGGCTATGTCTGCCACACAATTACGAGTTAGATGGATACCCTTACAACAAACCGAATGGTTTGGAAATCCTCGTGGCTACAATATTACCTATAAACAAATTGAAAGCGAAAACAGAATTATACCCAAAAGCGCGCTGATAGAAGATCACACTGCTAATTCGCATGTTTTAGAAAATTTGGAAGAGTGGACGATCTATGAAATCGTAATGAATGCTTGCAATGATGTAGGTTGCTCACGTAATAGTGCTAAAGCCATAGAAAGAACACGAGAGGCTGTTCCTTCCTATGGTCCCTTAGATGTTCAAGCTAATGCCACATCGTCTACTACAATTGTTGTTAGATGGGGCGAAGTACCAAAACAACATCGTAATGGCCAAATTGATGGCTACAAAGTTTTTTATGCAGCCACAAATCGTGGTGGCCATGTATTACATAAGACTATATCCAATAATAATTCGTATACTACGACATTAACGGAATTAAATAAATTTGTTATATATCACATTCAAGTCCTAGCATTTACACGTCTAGGTGATGGTGCGTTAAGTACTCCGCCAGTGAGAGTACAAACTTTTGAAGACACCCCTGGAGCACCATCAAATGTTAGCTTTCCAGATGTATCATTTTCAACAGCTCGTATTATTTGGGATGTTCCTGAGGATCCAAACGGTGAAATATTAGCCTATCAAGTTACTTACTCTCTAAATGGTAGTTCGAATTTGAACTACAGTCGAGAATTTTCACCATCAGATCGTACATTCCGCGCTACACAGTTATTAGCAGAGCGTTACTATATATTTAGTGTTACCGCTCAAACAAGATTAGGATGGGGTAAAACCGCTTCAGTTTTGGTTTATACAACAAATAACCGCGAAAGACCACAACCTCCTTCAATGCCACAAATTTCAAGATCGCAAATACAAGCACACCAAATAACTTTCAGTTGGACTCCCGGAAGAGATGGTTTCGCACCGTTGCGGTATTATACAGTACAAATGAGAGAAAACGATGGACCTTGGAGTCATTTACCAGAACGAGTAGATCCAGCTTTGAACTCATATACAGCTACAAATTTAAAGCCTCATACAACATATCAGTTTCGCATACAGGCTACTAACGATTTAGGGCCATCAGCTTTTAGTCGGGAAAGTATTGTGGTAAGAACTTTATCTGCCGCACCATCAGTGTCTGTTACAAATCTAAAAGTTGTACCAATTACAACTACATCAGTACGAGTTCAATGGAATGCTTTAGAAACGTCTATGTGGAATGGTGATGCTACTACTGGGGGATATCGCATACTTTACCAACAATTATCTGACTTTCCAACCGCTCTGCAAACTACACCCAAAACAGATGTTATGGGTATTAATGTTAATTCAGTAGTTCTGTCTGATCTTCAACAAGACCGTAATTACGAAATTGTTGTACTGCCATTCAATTCACAAGGTCCAGGGCCTGCCACGCCTCCTGTAGCAGTTTACGTTGGTGAAGCTGTACCCACTGGAGAACCAAGGGCTGTTGATGCAGCCCCAATATCTAGCACTGAAGTTCGTTTAAGGTGGAAACCACCAAAACCAAGTATGCAAAATGGAGATCTGTTAGGCTATAAAATATTCTATCTGGTAACAGATTCTCCGCAAGACCTAGAAAATGGTAAAACATGGGAAGAAGAAATTGAGGTTGTGTCAGCTACCGCTACGTCTCACAGTTTAGTGTTTTTGGATAAATTTACCGAATATCGCATACAAATATTGGCATTTAATCCAGCCGGTGATGGTCCCAGATCAGCACCTATTACTGTTAAAACACTCCAAGGTCTACCAAGTGCACCACAAAATTTACGATTTGAGGATATCACAATGCAATCGTTAAAGGTCTCTTGGGACCCACCAAAATTTAAAAATGGTGAAATATTAGGATATTTGGTAACATATGAAACTACCGAGGAAAATGAAAGTAAGTTTTAAAATAAAAATATTAATAATTACTGTGATTCATGTGGAAATTATAACATTACAGAGTTTAGTAAACAAGTCAAACAAAAAGTTTCCAGTACTAGTTTAATGGTGCAAAATCTTGAAGAAGAAGTCACTTATACGTTTACTGTACGAGCTCAGACTATCGATTATGGTCCTGCCGTTAGTGAAAATGTAACTACAGGTCCCCAAGAGGGTTCTCCAGTTGCACCAAGAGATCTAATTTTATCAAAAACCTTATCTAGTGTAGAAATGCACTGGTTAAATGGTCCCTCAGGTCGGGGGCCAATATTAGGCTATTATATTGAAGCTAAGAAACGAGGTGAGTATCTTTTTTGAATTAATTTTATAGCTTTTTAATTCTTAGGCAAAAGAATATTTCTTAAAAATAATAACAATTTTATGACGATAATAATTAAAAAAAATCAGTAGTACTGTTATGCATACTTATGATAATGCCTATCTCTCTCTAAAATTAATCAAATCTGGTTGTTGGTTTTTTATTTATGGTCTTAAATTTTCTTATTTCTTTTCTAAATTTTTAAATTTAATTTCGGTGTGCTGAATTAAAAACTAAACCCGCTTTTGTAGAAAGAGGAGAACCATCATTTATTTGTAAGTATTATTTCAAAAAAAAAACTAAACAAATTTCGTAGAATATTTAACAAAAACCTTTAACTATAGCATTGTTTCTTTAGTAAAACAGTTCTTAACATATATTATTGTATCCTTCCTTGTAGATTCAATTAACAAAAAATATTTCGATTTATAACCTACAGTGTAATAGATGATTACATATTTTATATTATTTATTAATAATATACTTTTCTTTTTGCCTAGACGACTCCCGTTGGGAGACAATTACGAAAACAACCACCGGTACAATACAAGACTTCACCGTTAGTTACCAGAGTTTATTACCATCCACTGCCTATACATTCCGTGTTATAGCATATAATCGTTATGGTATATCATTCCCAGTTTACTCTAAGGATTCCATATTAACACCGTCAAAATTACATTTGGAATATGGTTACTTACAACATAAACCATTTTATCGGCAAACTTGGTTTATGGTTGCGCTGGCTGCCACATCAATTGTTATAATCATCATGGTTATATCGGTATTGTGTGTTAAGAGTAAAAGCTATAAATATAAACGTAAGTTTTTTTTATAACAATAATGCTTTAATAATGCGATATTTGTTGGTAAAACATATTGTTTTGTTTGTTGTTTGTTTTTAGAAGAAGCTCAAAAAACTTTAGAAGAATCAATGGCCATGTCAATAGATGAGCGACAAGAATTGGCTTTAGAATTGTATAGATCTAGACATGGCGTTGGTACAGGTACCTTAAATAGTGTAGGAACTTTAAGCAGAGGAACATTGGGCACAATGGGACGTAAAACAAATAATAGACCACCACCTAACATTCAGTTGGGAAAAAGTCCACCCAGACCATCGCCAGCTTCAGTAGCTTATCATAGCGATGAGGAGAGCCTTAAGTGTTATGATGAAAATCCCGACGATAGCAGTGTAACAGAAAAACCATCAGAAGTCAGTTCTTCTGAAGCATCTCAGGTAAATTATTTATTGTTTGTTTTAATATCTAAATGAATAATAATTATTGTTGCAATACTCAATTCTATTTTCTAGCATTCGGAAAGTGAAAATGAGAGTGTACGTTCAGATCCACACTCATTTGTCAATCACTATGCCAATGTTAACGACTCATTGCGTCAGTCATGGAAGAAACAAAAGCCTGTGCGAAATTATTCTAGCTACACAGACTCTGAACCGGAAGGTAGTGCAGTGATGAGTCTCAATGGTGGTCAAATTATTGTAAATAATATGGCCAGATCGAGAGCACCACTGCCTGGTTTCTCATCTTTTGTCTGACAATCTACAGAGTTTTAAGTATAAATGTTACAATAGCATTTAGTTTTTTATTTAAAATAACAAAAACCCACACAAAACATATACAGACTCCTTGTACACACATACATATTCCACAACAGAATACAATTAGAAATCATTATATAAATGAAATTGTTCGTATATAAGAAAATAACAAAAATTGTCTGCCTATTTATTTTTAGTATTTAATTACTTAGCATTTAATTCCAAAAAAAAAAATTAATTGAAATTATTAGTTTTCCTTTAAGTGTGTAGTTTTATTACATACATACATATGTAAGCGTAATATGTATAGTATATGTATATCACAAATAACATTCACTTATTTAATTTTCATTCTTTAAAATAATTATACATAAGTATACATTCTGTAATTATTTTATTTAAACAAAAATATTTATGCATGTATGTACGTAGGTATATACGTATATTTAATGTGTGCGTACTCTATATATTTATTTACTTTTAAAAGCTATTTGAAATAAAACACAAAACTAAATCTAATTTTAGTTTTTAGTTATTATAATGGTGTTTTATTTAATAGCTTTTAAGTGTAGCCGACTTTCGTTAATATTGTCTCATAACATTCTTAAAAATATAATCATAACTAAGCAAAAGGCATTGGTTTCATTTGTGGCTTTAAATAAATTTCGTACATCTAATTCTTCCTTTAAGCCACGTTCAAATTTAACAAATATTTGACGAAAAAAAAAGCATGATCACAAAAAAATTATTTCATAAAAAATTTTTGTTTTATGTAGACGTTCCTAAGGAATTTTATAAACAAGAAATAACAATTTTAAATAATTATAGATAAACTAACACTTAATAAACAAAATCAATATTTCAATAAATTAGTGCTAACGTTTTTTTTTTTTCGTTAAATATTTAACAAAAGTGAACATAATTCTTTTAGAAATGATTTCCATTTCTATTTTTTTTTTTTTTTCTTTTTAGTTTTTCATCATTAAATTTTAAAATATTAATTAAGCATTTTGTAAACTAAGATCTAAGGAGAAACATATCGTTATAAATAGACAATTTTATGTGTTAATTTCTATAAATTAAAAAGTAAGCAATTGCTACTGTTGTGTTCATACATTTTGGGACAATATTAATTAGAATATTCTCAATACATAGTTGTTTTAATTTTACTTTTAATTATATTGCAAAATACTTGAAGTTTAATACACGTACATGTGTATATAAAATTGTTTGAAAATTCGTTATATAGTACATAGTATGTATGTATTTCGTTTTTAAAACATATTTACGCCCATATGCAAAAAAAAAATAAAGTAGACTTAAACTCTTTATTTGTCATAACAAATTCTGAATTAAAGTCTACTTTAATTTTTTTGCTACCGGACTGTATTCTTTAATTTTTTATATAATTTTTTTTTTGTGAATGTTATAAAAGAAACAAATGTTATCATAATTATATTTTAAAATAAAATTGAAATACATATATATGTTTAAGTTTAATTTATGTGACATAAGATGAACTAGCGATAGATAACTGCAAATTTACACTTTTTATGCAAAAATGAAAGTTTAAATTAGTTTTTTATCAAACTTGTGATAATAGTACATTTCTAAAACTCCTGATAAAGCTAAGGCAAATTAAATAAACTGTCCTTTTTTCTGTCTCTCTTATTTTACTAAAATTATTTTCGATTTATAATTTTTAACGTATATTATTTTTTTTTTTTTAATTAATTTAATTATAGGACAAATGACCACAAAAATCTCATTTTTTTATATATTTTTATTAAAAAAAACGAAAAATAACTGTAAATATTTTAACATAAATTTTATAATTATAAAATTTTTTACGGAAAATCCCACACAAAGTGCAGCTAAGTTAATGTTTAAAAATAAGTTTTAAATTTAATATTTATTTTCTTTTTTTATTATTATAAAGAAATTTTAAGTGCTTTTTATATAATTATACTGCCTTTTTAGTTAGTTTTACAATTATTTTCTTATATGTAATAGGCAATAGTTTAGAATGCGATGTAGTCTCATTTATTATAATTTTATCCCCTTAATATTATTTGTTTGTAATATATAAAACATTTAAGATGAGTCTACAGACTGATTATTATATGTATTTAAAATAATAAATGTATGTAAATGTAAAGTGCAACTACTTGTTAATATAAATTTGTGTTATACAATTTTTTTTATACTTACAGCTATATTGCTCAAAAAAATAAATCTCCTTGATTTATTTTATTATTTCCGAAAGTATCTAAAGTAATTTATATTAAGTTAGTTTTTAAAGTTTAAGTTTTCATAGCAAATAAAAACTTAAAATTAATGTAAGAATAAGTATTAAAAATTGTACTTGACAGAAAAAGTGGAAATAAAAAACAAATAATAAAAGTATATAAAAAATCAAACCAATGGCGTTTATTTTCTACCAAAAAATTCTGGCTTTTGAATTATTTTCGCTCTAAGCTTCTTAAATTATTATCAGTTTACAAATTATATTTTATAGTTAAAGTTAGAAATACATTTTCTTGACATTTTCAGTCTATTCCACCAGAAATTAATGATCAGGAGTACAGTGTCACCTCCTGAGAAAAATAACAGCTTAACCTGCTTAATGAAGACGCTCACCAGTCACCATCAACATCCATCGACAGATGGGACAATTCCTGTTGATCATTCAAAGGCCTCTGAGTGATCAAATTGACAGCAACTTGTTCCATTGACATAAGGCGCTTAAGAACTAAGTATCTATATATACTTTCAAATTTCAATACAATGCACTGCATAAGTAGGGGTTTTACCCCTGAGTATTGGTCTTAATAAAAAAATGCAGATTACCATAAAACGAGATCAAAAAGTATTATATAAAATACTAATTTTAGATACATCTTCTAATGTATATAAAAATCTCGTGTCGCAATGTTTGTTGCCAACTCCTCCCAAATGGCTCGATCAATTTTCGTAAAATTTGGTGTGCATATAGGGTAGGTCTGAGAATCAGCCAACATCTATTTTACATACCACTTAATATTAAGGTGACCTGCCCCAAGGGAAAATGTATGCCTCACCTAAATAATGTACCGGTTTTGATGTAAATTTAAACTAGATAGATCTGCGTACCGTAGAACATATATGGTTTACGGTTTTCTTTTTTTAAGTATTCAGAATGGGCGGTACAAGGGCTATTTCTTTTTCCCTATCCTCAACAAACAAAATGATTTTGATTACATTTTGTTGGTGTGTTAACACAACTTTGGATTAACAAATGTGAATTTTCATATTTATTTTTCATACCCATAAATGTTAAGGTACCCGCCCCAAGGGTAAATTTATGCCTCATCTAAATAACGTATCGACGTCGATGAAATTTTAAACTAGATATGTATAACTGCGTATACGTTGAACACTTACATATGCTTTACGCTTTTTTTTTAAGAAGTACTCAGAAGGGGCGATACAGGGGATGTTTCTCCCTATACCCAACTATCGAAATGAAGTACCGAAAATGGCGGATAATCATTTATTAAAATTATTAGTTATGCAGACATTGATTGTTCATAACAGTGTTGACTTTTAGAGTTCGGTGAAAAGTATCAAATATATTTGAACTAAGAGCAAATTTATATGACAAAACAACGTTTGCCGGGTTAACTAGTAATACTATAGTAATAAAGTGCTACACACTCTTTGTTCATAAAAAAGAGTAAAGAAAATGTTAAGGTTTATAATAAGAATTATTGAAAGAAATATTAACATCACTAATAACAAATTTATCACCTAAACAAATATAAATTTGCACGGGAAAGTGTTACACGGATGCCATGGACGTATTATATAGCGAAATATTCAGTTCCTTAAAGAAATTTAACTTTTAATATAAAATAATATATAAACGCAATAAAAAAAAAGAAAGGAATAATTGGTTCAAAATATTTGTGGTAAATAATAATCCTGTGCCAGGAATACGGCCTATTTTTTTTTTCAAATAACTTAATTATGTGTTCAGTGAAATTTTAAATCTTATATCAACTAGTGCTGTCAAATTCTGCTACTTTTCATTACTCGATAGTATTGAGTACTTTCATTTGGGTACTCAATAATACTCAATACAATTAAAGCATTTTATTTTTAAGAGGAAACAATTTCATAAAATATTGTGTTGTTTTTGGAAAGAATTTTTTTTGGCCGTTAAAATTTAAATTTTCCATACAACATTGAAGAAAAAAAAATACAACTCTTAAAGTATTTTTAAGTATTGAGTACCCAAAAATTATTATTAATGCTCGATACTTGATAACCATTACTCAATACTTTGCCAACACTAATATCAACTACATACTCAAACATTTTTTATATCGAATAACTATTTAAGATTTCACTGTTAATTAATTAATAAGCATGTACGTTACATAAATATTAGTTGTTTTGGTTTCTATTATTCTTAAATCTTTTAATTTTCATAAAAATAAAAAAATGTTGCATAAGTGATGTAATTGTATGTAGTATATACTTACAGTCTTTTTATTACTTGATTCCATTAATGGTTCCATATTTTTTGGCAAACATTTTTAAAATAAACACGAGATTACAATTAAAATTGCTTTGTGGGAGGGAATCAAAAAACACAACTCTTAGGTTTTCACTTAATAAAACTTGTCGTTTGTTTTACAAAAACCAAAACAAAGTTTTAGATCAAACGAAAAAAATTTGAGTCTTGTACAATAGAATAGGCCATTTATGACTTACAAAATTCACTACACACAATTCTGCTGCCATCTAAAACGTTGACGAGTAGTTTTGGCTTTTCATATATATTTTACTGTTATAATAACAAGTACTTAATTTAAATCTGAATTTTAATAGACTATTCACCTCACATTACACATTTGAAATATTTTTTATAAAAAGCTTTTTAGTTGCACTTTATTACCCCTATTTTTCAATTTACTGTTACAATACGGTAACAAATCAAGCGCCAACTTTTTCAAAGTTGCCACTATTCATTTAAGAGTTAATCAATTTATAATACTGAGTTTAACCACGGCGCACTTATCATAAGAGGCCTTTAAGATTACAACAAGTAACAAGTAAATAGTAACAAAAACAACATGGCTTTTTGTTGTTGATTAAGGTGCCCACACACTAGTGATTTGTGAATATGATATGTTAGTTCGACGTCTTTTTACATGTTAATGGGGCTGTATGACAACAAATCACAGATATTTGAAATTTGTCAATTTATTGTGATTTGTTACAAAGTGTATGGGGTTGTGCGCGAACATTTGAAAAAGTTTTTAAATTAGTTCACAATAAAACGCCAAAATATTCATTTGGGTAGAATTAAAATAAAAATACGAAAAGTGAAAATATTTTTTGTGATTGCGGAGATGGCTAGCAACCAATTTTGGTAGAATTCATTGAAATTTTACAAAATGAAAATGCCATTTAGAAAAGTAAAAGTGATGTCTTATTGTTGACGCTTAAACTTTTGTGATTTTTTATAGTGCGTGGAGAAATGACAACCGAACAAATCACAGTCACAAATCACAAATGTATGGGTAGCTTTAGGCCAGAGGAAAAATTGTGAAAACGAAAACAATTTATATAAAACAATAAAAAACATTCTGCGTTTAGCTTGTGCCTTTTTTTATCTGACGAAAGAAATTTGCATAAAAGATTTCTATGTTATCAATATTTGTATATCTCCATTATGTTTGTAATTTACATACATTTGCATGAGATTGGCTCTCTGATGTTAAGAACTTTAAGATTTAAATTATTTTCATTAACAGTCAGTATAATGAATTTGTCGTAGCATTATTAATTTTTTGTAATTAGCTTTTCAAAAACATATATTGCAGTGTTTTATTTTTTCTTGTAAAGATTTGGCAATTGAATTGCTTTCAGTTGACGAATTTTTGTCTCAAAAATTCGACATTTTTTAAACAAAAATCTGCAAATCGAAATTAAATAATTTTAAGGGAAAAAATCGGCAAGTATGGCAGCCCTGAATACATCTTTAACTTTTGCTCAAGCATATTATCTCTATTTGAAATGTCTTTTATTCACTATATCTGTCTCTCTCTAACTCTTACTACAATTTATAAACAAAACAAAAAAGAATTAAAGATTGTGTATTTTACATGTCCCTACACAAATTAAACAGTTTGCTAAAAAATTTAATTACGCCCTAGGACATATTCTTAATTAGATAAATCTATAGAATTTCTAAAATCGCAATAAACGAAAAAAAACTGTTTTAAAATATTTTATTCAAAATGGGGCAGGGGCAAAGCTTAACTGAATCTTTGCCGGACGTGGACAGTGTTCATATACAGGTGGTGCGCCATACAAAAGTTTTTTCAGAAATCAACTCGTTAACTTATGAAGAATTCAAAACTTGTTTGGATAATTTAAATAAGTTGTAAGAATTACAAAGTAAATTTGAAGATGTTAAATAGTAATATTGATTTTTCATTTTACACTACCAGATCTCGTAAATGTATTGATCCCAATGGCAAACAATTGGTATTTGTAGTTAAACGTGGAACTGACACTTCGTTGCTGTGGAAGGCCACAGTTAAAATAGCTTGTGTTAAAGTAGATCCTCAAACAAGACAAATACATTCATATAAATTCTTAAACCTGAAGCAATTTTTATGTGTCTTTAAAACTTTCCAGTCTCATTTAGAGAGTCTGGTCAGCAGTGAAAATCAAAGGGTAATTGTTTTGACAATACAAAATTAAAATAATATTAAAATAACTATGTCTTAGGACGTTAGACGCAATTCACAGTCCACGCCTGAAGAAGAAGAACAATCAAACAATCTCAATGCAACAAATTTGCCAACTCATTTTACAGCTTCTCTGTTTATGAGCGCTTTAGGAAGTAGTAGCGACAGTGGCAGTGGTCTAAGTAGTCCAACAACATCAACTTGTTCTCACCACAATGATCATGTTGATGAATGTTCCATATGTTTAGATCGATCAACAGAAGTTATATTACCCTGTACCCACAGCTTTTGTACTCCATGCATAGAACAATGGTAAGGCATATATTTAAAATGGCAGCAATTTAATATCATTTCTCACTATAAGAATAAAGCATTATTAAGTATTAAAGTTATATACAAATATGTTTTAGTATATTCCTGTAGTAATATACTATATTTATGCGATGCTAATTAACTTTATGTTGTTTTCAGGAATGTTAACAATAAAACATGTCCAATTTGCTGTGAAACCTTGGACAGTACAGACGATACATGGGTTATGTCGAGTATACCGGGAGTAGAAGAAATTAATGAAAAAATATGCTCCGAGTTTATGAATTTGGCTAAAGATCAATAGACAAAGATGAGTTTTAGGATAAGATAAGATATTATGAACTAAAGCTTGCTCTTCTTTCCATAAATATAAGTGACTGCAGGCAGAAATTAAATTAAACCAATTCATAATTTTATGCCTATATATTGTGACTACTTTAAACATCATACAGTTCTAGTATATTTGTGAGTGTTATTTTTACATTAAATATGTATAAAAGGTCTAATAAATGTTATGTTAATTTGAAATTAGTTTCTCAAACCGACCAAGTATGAACATTTTATCTATAAACAAAATGTATTTTTTTTTTTAATTTAAGGTTTCGAAAGTGCGTCGGGGATAATAAAGAGTAATTATAGTTGACCAAATCTTGAGTAATAATAAGAAAGAGGTAAGAGGAGCAAAACGTGAAAAGGCCATTTAGGAGCGATTCGTTAAAAAAATATCGTAAATGCAAGTTTAAAGGAAATAAGAATAGGTTATGCGATCCAAGAATATACGATGATGAAAATAAAATCACAATTATTTATATTATAATTTTTTCTTATTTGTTAAAATTGTATATTTTTAAAACAATAAATAAAGTATTTCTCTAATATATAGTATAGTACAAAATAAAACATATGTACTTATAAATGTTTTTATATAAATTAACAAAATCTTGTAGCACAATGGAGTACGTTACTGTTATTATATTCGGTTATTTTTAAAGCCATAAAAAGATGCTTTATAATAATTATAATGGAGTATAGAGATACATGATACGAGTACATACAAAATTTACATGTTTTTAATCTTTAGTTCAATACAAATTGCAATACTCTGTAAAGCAAAATCAATTTATGTTAAAATCGAAAGAAATTTATACGCTTAATAATCATTATAAGAACATTTTTAGCTATTAAGAAAATATATAAATTTAACTTTCATTTGTCTTTAAATATAGTAAGTTCGATTTTAATTTCATTTGATTTTGAAATGCAGAATACATGGAAAATTTCAGTACTAAAACTACATAAATAAATCTAATTTAATAATGCTAAAATAGTAAATTACAAATATTTAATGGTTAGTCAATGCAATTATAACAGATTGCTCTGTTTGGGCTAGTCTGGATCAGTTGGCACGTCTTTTGATTGTGACTTTGCCCTTAACTAAATGCGACATATTTATTTTAACTTTACTGCTGCTACTATCGTTAACTTTTTTTACCCAGACCTGATAGATTGTTAAAATTTTAAATAATACTATTTATTTATTGAAAATACAAAATTTACTTACCACCTCGTTGCCTATAGCTGTAATTGTGGCTGCAAATTTGGGCAATTCTTTACCTTCTACGTATATTTGTTGACCCCTATGAAACCATCTCTTTTCATATAATAGTTTTCCATCTTCAATACGAGTTTCAACGTACTGAGTGCCATTATCCGTAATAACTGTAGATTGCGGGTGATTATTAGTGTTGTAAGAGCTGCCGATGCCATTTTGTTGCAAAGCTTTAATAGTATTATAGAAAATAAATAAACATTTTTACATTTATTCGAATTAATTATACTCACTTGGCGTTAAAGGCTTGCCTTTTTGTATGGTTTTTAAATCATTTTCAATATCTTTTTCGTCCAGCATATATACTAACAACTGGCCAGTAGTTGGTTTTCGACGTTTCTCCACTACCGGCACTGGATCGTTAGGCCTTCGTCTAAGTTTTCTTGTAACTGTGGGTTTTATCTACTCGAAAAAGTTATTTTATTTATATTATATTACACAATATTATATATGTATATTGGTATGTTTTTTACTGACCTCCATAGAATCGTTAGTTAATTCTAAACTGTATCTCTCATTTTCTATAAGTTTTCGACGCTCTTCAAAGTCTGTCAAAATATTGTCCTTAAGATCGATCTATTTGAAAAATATTTGGTGTATATGACATAAAAATGGACAGGTTAGAAATACTCTTAAGAAACTTTACAACACAAGTAAAGTGTTTTAAAATTAAAAAGTAAACCTAAAATTTGTTAATATATTTCAGATTGAACTCTCAAAATCTTTTAACTATTTAATTGTACTTGCATATTCCATATCATCAGCTTAAATGCAAACGGTCTCAACTTTCAATGTTAAATTCCTTTACACACAAAACCAACCAATATTCATGTCATAAAATCGTAACTTATGAAAGCAGATGTATAAATGTTTGCTGGGATGTGTAATTTTATAAATCGAATCAAGAGCAATCAGTAACTTGATTACGAATTTTTATGTTGTTACACCCATTTGCATTTAAAATGCTGATTTACTATACTATTAGCTATGTAACTTATATTACCTTCTTTTCATCATATTCCTTTTGAGCAGCCTTTTTCTCTAATATATAATCACGTTCCACACATTCTTTTAAATAATCCCGATAGATTTCATTTAGTCTTAAACGTTCTTTATATTGGTACTCCAGTTTCTTAAGTTTTTTCATATATTCAGGATGCGCTAAGTTCTTAAGTTCTTCCAATTGTTTATTTAAACTTGCCAATTTATGCTGATACATCCTACTTACACAATATTAAAATATCATTTTCGTTTACACACCCTGTATTAGAATGTTTACTTACTGTTCCTTGAGCTCATGATTAGTACCATTTGTATTGAGTGTGTTGCTAGGATAAGTCAGGCTACGGCTATTATTTCGGAACTCAGTTTCGCTGGCGTCGTCCGTATCTGGCAAATATTATAATATTATTTGATTTTATTATTTCTAAAGTGATATATTTCTTACCTTCCTCACTGTCGTAGACATTCTGCTCAAAATTGTTGGACCGAGAATCATCATTATAATCCGCAAACCGCTCATCATCACTTGCCATGTTATACGTATTGTAAGACATTAAATACCTTCGGTTTCTTTTATGAATATTATTTTCTTTTAATAATTTCAACAAAATTTTGTCAGAAAAATTTTTTACATTAAACAAAACTACCATTACAGCTGACAGTGCTTGATATCTATATGTATACAGAAAAAAATCACGTACTCAAGCATGCTTCTTCTTGGATTTTTTTTTTAAACACTCATTGAAAACTGATAACAGTCTTTTGTGGATTAGAAATGCATTTTTGTTCAATCCTAATTCTGAATATATCTTTTTAAGAAATATGGCGATGTATTGGCATCAACTTTAAATTTAATTCAGCATAAATACTTTCTATTATTTTTCTTTCTATATTTTCGAGCTACGATTTTCTATTCAATGGATTATATTTTTTTCTTATTTATTGTGTAGATTCAATTTCTAACAAAAGCTTTCATAGTTTCAAACCTTTTTTTTGAGAGAAGTCTCCTGGTGAATTAGTTTATACATCAGCGATATAGATATAGTGATAAATCAAGATATCCTGTAGGACAGGGGTGAGCAACCTTTTTAATCAATGGGCCACTTATAAATTTTAAAATTTTTTGGCGGGCCGCACATAAATACTAATAATTTACAAAACTCTATTTATAATAAAAATTAGAATAAAAAAATATAAAATTTAAAGCCAAAAAAAAAAAAAAGTATTTGCTTGAAATTTTTAATGAGAAATTTGGCACTGTTTTTTCGATACAACCTGATCAATATCAGCCGAAATTGATGAGGTAGGTACACATACACAAGTTTCTAATCGTGCATTGCTCAGTCTTGATCGGTGGTAATTGGTCGGTGGTCGGATTTATAAACATTCTCGATGTTTACTGAGAGAAATACATTTTTTACATCAGTATTATTCTTCATGTCCATCACTTCCCTTTAAAAGTCTTCGGGAACTGTATCCACATCGATAATTAATGGTTAGGAAAACATTTTCATGGAAACTCATCTCTTCTCAGTTTCTTCGTAATTGAAATTCGTTGATTAATGTGTCTATATATTATGTGAATTTTTGAGAAGCAGCAATATTTGTTTGGCGGGCCGCATAAATAAGTTGAAAGAGCCGCAAGCGGCCCGCGGGCCGCGTGTTGCTCATCCCTGCTGTAGGACATCCCAAGCAGTGTTACCCTTGGGGTATTTAAGAAAGGGCCACAAAAAGTCATTTTTGAAAAAAAAGTGTCACTAAAGAGTTTTTTTTTAATAAAGAGGTCACCAAAAATAAAATAAAAAACTTCAAATGCTGGTTATTTTAGATGTATATACATATTCATTTCAGTAGAATGTATAAAACATAGAAAATTTTACATAACGTTCTTAGAAATTTTTTTCAGCTTCTGTTCTTACTGGACTCTTTGTTGGTCCGGTCTAATATACATGCGTAAGTTAAAATAGGATTCTATTACAACATATTAGTTATCTTAAAAACGATTAAGTAAAATTTAAATGTTCGTTTGATATTTCCCAATGCTTGTTCATAATTTAGTTTCTAAAAAAAATTTATTTTAATTACACTATGCGACAAATGAAGACTTTTGAAAAAATGCACGAACTTTACAGTATAGGTTCGATTGTACTACTAAAAAGTAGTAAAACCTTGTACTCGGTAGGTCAGATTGACTACCAATTTTTTATGGGCGTCAAAAAATTTTAAAATCACTGCATCACTCAAAAAAGGTGTCCTCAGTTTTAGGCCAACAGCGAACGCTATATAAAAGATACTGCTTAACTATATTTGGCAATAATGTAGTGAAAAAAATCACGGAATCCACCGTATAGTTTCGATTGTACTACTAAAAGTTAGTAGAACCCTATACTTGGTTAAGTCAGATTTACTACCATTTTTTTTTATGGACCTTAAAAGATTTTGAAAATCACTGCATCACTCAAAAAAAGGTGTCCTCCGATTTTGGCCAACAGCTTACGTGAACGTATCTTTAAGATACTGCTTAAATATGTTAGGCAATAATGTAGTGAAGACACTACTGAACAAATTTTGAAACATTTTTTCTTGCACTTTTTGTAAAAATGTACGAGCAACTTTTTACACTGTTTTGTGAAAAATAAATTTTTTGGGTCAAAATGGTCTTTGTGAGCTATTTTGGATGTATACACATTCAGTTTTTATTGATATGTTCACAAAAGTTGTTCATATTTACAATGGCTACAATATTATCATATCCTGTAAGTTTTTTATTTGCACAAAAAAATATTTTATAATTTGTTCAGTAGTCTTCCCTACATTTATTGCTAAACAAAGTAAAACAGTATCTTTAAGTTTGACTTAGCTTTTGGCCAAAAACTGAGCACAACTTTTTTTGGGTGATGTAGTGATTTTCAAAATACTTTGAGGTCCATAAAAAAAATTCGTAGTCAATCTGACCAAACCGTGAACAGAGGTTCACTAACTTTAAGTAGTACAATCGAACCTATACTGTGGATTCCTTGAATTTTTTTCACTGTTGGACTATTATTTCTCTTATTTTAATTGAAAATTGGACTATGATGACCACCAAATGTCGAATCAGTCATCCCACACTTCATTCGCTTAAATTTTTGATTACTTGATACATTATCGCAGATTGGCGTTTCGAGCAAACTACAAGATTTATTCACAGAATATGATGGATTGATCGTGTTTATGATAGACGGTTAGTGTACGCAACAACACAATTTTTATTTCATCTTTCCACTACCTGGGATTGCTCGATTTCAAATTACACTTTTTTACACTAAATTCTTTGTACAAATAGTTTACACTAGATATATTTATCTTGCTCAAGTTTTCCATTGTGAATAAAATACATTGTTTTCCTTTTTATATTTATTTTTTAATCATTTTATTTTAAAATAGAAAACTTCTTTTCATAAAGATTTTTGTTGTTTTTTTCTAAATCACTCAGCTCTCAATTACTTTTGTTTATTGAGGGCGACCACGGCCGAAACCACCACGGAATTCAACATCACCGGCACCAGCGCCAACATCACCCTTCTTGTCGGAACTACCAGGTGCACGTCTGTATGCAGAACGATCTTCACCAGTCTTGCTAACATCACCAGAACGAGTAGCAGCAGCTGGGCGGGGACGAGCAGTCTCTGGTCTGGTAGGACGCTTAAGAGTGGCAGGAACGATTTCTGGAGGCAAATGCAAGAAACTGCGCAAGAATTCAATACCTTCGTTGGTCAAGTACCAATAATAGTGTCTCCAGGCAAACTGTTCCTTAACCAAACCTCGGGAATGCAGGGACTGCATTGTTTTAATAACATTTAAATTGGGTATATTTTCAAGCTCTGGGTGCTTAGGAGCATGGGTATCTTTTTTGGCCACGATAACACCTTCTTTGAAGAGGTATTCGTAGATAGCGACACGATGAGCCTTTGGCATAAACATCCTGTAAATAATCGGGATAAACACAAATTAATTACTAAATTACCACAAATTACACTATACAGCTATCACTAATGAAGTGAAATTTGTAACTATTGAACCAACATTACGGTTGGAAACAAAACACTTTCTTTTCATATACATTTAAAATAATTTTTCACAAAACTTTTTTTTTCACATATATTAGATTGTTTAGATTTTTAATGATTTTTTTTAAGAAAATTACTCACTTTAGCGTCTTGTACAAAGCAGTCACCGGAAAGAAAGGACAGGCGGGTTGACAGCTGTCATTGTGTTGACATATAGCAAAAGTTACACTACTTAATTATAGATGGCGCTTTTAATTAAAAGGCATGTTTAGTTTGTAATGTAATGTGTATTGAACAAACCTATCTTTTACAAATTTTATGTTGGCAATAATGAAAACAAAAAAGACAATGAAATTTTTTTATACGAGACTTATTTTTTCAAGGAAAACATTAATCAATTTAACAAAGGGCAAGTTGGCAGCATTACATACATATATAATGTAATATGAATTATTTAAAAATATAAGGCAAAAAATATTGTTTCAATCCTGTTAATACAATTTGTAATAGCAATAAATAGCAGTTATATTCATAAGCAGTCGGGCCTCGATTATCCGTATTGGTCGGGACCAGAAGCATTACGGATAATCGATTTTCACGTTTAATCAAATAACAATTTTGATTAAACAGTTTTTTTTAAATATTTTTATTATTTAACAGGTGAACATTGGTGTGCATGCATGTTTACATTAAAAAAATTTATTTATGATGGCAATGCCATAAACGGTCTGTATCTCAACTTCGCATTTTTGAGCTAGCATTTTAACCACAGTGCATACACTGTGATTTTAACACTCATATTTTTTTTCTTTTTGAATGCTCTTTATTTTAACTTTATCTCCAATAGACTGATCTTTGGCCATCACGTTTGCTCGGGTTACCGGATAACACATAATCGATGCCCGCCCGGCTGTAATTAAATATTATAAAATTAAAAGCTATATTACATAAAAGCATTTCCACATCTTTCAATAAACATTGTCTTAGACTAGTTTTTAACAAAGAAATACGCATCATATTCTTTAAAAGTGTAAGTAAACGACTATATTCAGAGCAACCTATGAATTCTTTTCCTTGTTTAGTAGTTGCAAGTTTATATATTTTTACTAGAAGATACGAACTGATATTGATATTTGTTTGAGATATTCTAAATATGGTATATGGTATGGTATGGTATATGATCTTACGCACAACTTTCAACACACACATATATTAGCAATTACATTTTATACAAGCCATAAATTAGCAAAACAGTTTTTGCTATGTCCTTATATAGGGGCATTGTAGGATATAGTCGTGAAAGATTAAATGTGGCTTTTAATGCCCTGTTTTGCATGTTATGGATTAAAGCATAGTACACCATAGGTTTAGTTTTTTCATCAAACACGTTTTTGATTGAATGTGCTTATTCCAGAAAAATTTATTAGCAAATGTATCCAGATCACTAATAGCTATGTATTTTGAAAGCTGGAGTATTTCTTAATACGTTAGGCCTAAGTCTTTATTTAGTGTTAGATAGCTTGTTAAGTCTTACATATTATAATATACAGTAGTAACTCGATTCTTGCACAAACTTGATACTTGCACACCCCGATTCTTGCAACATAGAAATATTTTTCATTACGCATTCAGGGGGCTAATTCTGTCATTTGATTACGATCGAATTCTTACTCGTATGTACGAGTCTTTTTACTTTTGGGATTCTATGAGTCGTTATCGAATAACATGTATCGAAATTTCTAATGACGCCATTCGATAACGAATGGTTGTTCGAATGCAGTCTTGCGAGTTTTTACTCGCAAACAAAATGTCATTCGAATTAACGTTTTTCTATATACATACATAAGTAAAGACAAAAAATAAACATGTTAGTTAAATTTTTTTTAATTTCTTCAAATTATAAAATATATTTCAGGTCAAAAATAAATTATGCACAAAGAAATTTTAGGAAATTTCATGGCATAACTTACGGACTTGGCAAAGATCATATTGCCGAATACTTAGCACGGAAAGGCAAGACTTTACCATCTTTGGGAACAAATAGCGTTAAAATTTAATGCTTCTAGTCCACCAATACGAATTTAAATAAAAAAATATGATTTAAATCAATTTTCAGTTCCTACATACACTTATTTTAATATTTTCGAGGATTTTTTTTCCAATATTTGTTGTGTTGGTTTTAGCGTCATACTCTGTTTAATTTATTATTTCTAGTGGTGTTTAATATACATTCTCGTAATGAGGAACTTTGGAGATACATAATACATATTCAAAATGCTTATATTAAGATTTACGCATTGCTTGGCAGACTTAAGGGATCACTGGTATTCCGCATTTTTGCCGAACAAGATTCATATTTAAATTCTCATCAGACTTGCTTTATTTTTTTTTTTAATTTGATTTACATTTTTTTTTCCTTTTTTAATTATTTTTACATATGTATGTATATATTACATACCGTTGGTCTCAGGTAGAAAGGCCCTAACTCAAATAATTTAAAATTTACAGGAGGCGGTAAAAATACAACAGATACTGTAATTATTAATATATAACTTTTTATTAAATGCTGTACAATTGCTTGTAATAACGTTATTTTTAATAATATTGTAAACATTCTTTGTGAGGAGCGGAATATTTCTAAAAAGCATTGGATTTACTAAAAAAAAGTAAGTTTTGAAAAAATGCGAGTTAGGGCCTTTCTACCTGAGACCAACGATACATAAGTTTTTTGTTTACTATTTGTTGAATTTTTGTCAGTATTGTAAAATGACTTTTTTTGCATGTTTTACAACACTAAACAAAAATTCGATTCGTATCGTATCGAGTAACAGAATTAGAAAATTGTTCGGTGTCAAAATTATTCTCTATTCGAATGTAATTTCGATCACGACTGCCAGAATTAGCCCCCAGAACTTGCGACATTCGAACATTTTGAACTCGATACTTGCAATATTTTTATATTACTCTTGCGTGGTGCTTTGTTTACGTTTTCTTAGACTGAATACATTTCGTGAAATCCCGGTCGTTTTATGCTGCTGATGAAATGTTGTATGTAATTTGAATCAGTTTTAAGCTGAGAGGTGCGGTGTCATAATGACAAAGAAAAAATTTACGTTGCTGACAATTAAAGATAAAGCTGAGATTTTAAAAAAATTAAGTGCAGAATTTTCCACGAATTCCTTAGCCAAAAATTTTCATGTGTATACTCTAGATCAACAATAACTCGTGTCAAAAGAAATGAAAACACCATAAAGAAATTTGTGGCGCATTCTGAATCCGGCCCTGGACAGTATTGTGATGCACCATAGACTAAGAAGCAGTGTAGTACTGAACAAGCGACTTTGTACAAAACAAACAAACATTTTAAATTTCTTCAATTCCACATAAAATATGTATCTGCTGTTATACGAATGGGTTGAACTTAAGTGTTTTGAATTGAAATTTTAAACTTAGATTCTAAACAGATGTAATGTATGTGCCTTTTATTTTGTATGGGAAATTAATACTCGGTACTTGCGACAACCTCGAAACTTGCACCGAGCTCGGTTTACATTACGTGCAAGAATCGAGTGTCTACTGTATTACAATAAAGAATTATAAACATTTTCCCCACAAATGTAAATTTGTTAAAAGAGAGAAAAAAAAAACATTTACAAATAATTATCCGCAAGTACGTAAAACATAGATAGTTTATATATTTGTTGTAATAATTGCATAATTCTTAAAAAGATGAATAAAAAAACCGTTGGTCTCAGGTAGAAAGGCCCTAACTCAAATAATTTAAAATTTACAGGAGGCGGTAAAAATACAACAGATACTGTAATTATTAATATATAACTTTTTATTAAATGCTGTATAATTGCTTGTAATAACGTTATTTTTAATAATATTGTAACATTCTTTGTGAGGAGCGGAATATTTCTAAAATGCATTGAATTTACTAAAAAAAGTAAGTTTTGAAAAAAATGCGAGTTAGGGCCTTTCTACCTGAGACCAACGAAACATTCCGATTTCAATCAGATTGACTCCTTAATCCTGAATTCAAATGCTGTTAAAAATTCTTTAGAACAAGATTTGTTTCCGAATTTACAGAAATTAATTCAGTATATTTATAATTATATTTGCTAAGAAATGATTAATTAATAAAATATGTACATATTTTTTAGTTTTATTGTCTAAGTTTAAATAAATAAGAACATATACAATACGATTTAAAATTATGTTTAAAATTTGTTGTTTTTGGTTTTGTTTTGTTTTGAACTGCATTATTTTTAATACGTATGATATTAAAATAATTTCGTTAGTACACACACACATTCTCTACAAATGTGTGCGGTCTTGTATGCAGTTATATCAATATAAAAATAAGAAACTAGAAGATATTGCTAAACTCTAGGCTTTGCTAGGATTTTCTTCAGGTGTGGTTTCGACAGGAGCTGTAGTGGGTTCGACCTTTTTAGGTTTAGCATCACCATGCCCAAAGATGGCCTTTTCAATTCCCAAAATGGGGGCTTCAAAGGCTAGAGTGGCAAATATAGAAGCGCACAAAGTCAAACCGAAATCATGCCACCAATAAAGGATCTAAAATTAACAATTTATAATATAAAATAATATAATAATAATATAAAACTGTTTAAAATATACTCACAGCATCATAATCTGAGAAGTGGGTGCTTGTTTGTAATCGAGCAGCATTAACTAATTGAACTATTCTATGAATAACATACATGCAGTAAGTCAAACGGCTAAAACCAGTAAAGAATCCCCATGATAAGAAATCATTGATAATACCACCATGTCCATTGTAACAAGCCCAAACGATCCAGCCAATAGCTAGAGCCCAAGAAGTACGACTTAAAGGTTCAAAAATGGCACCTTCATAAATGGGAGAGTCGGGATTTTCAGGACGTATACGCCAGTATGGTCCCCACATATCAGTTAGCATAACACCAAAAGCTAATAACCAACCAGTAACAACCCATTTTGTCTGCATAGGTATCTTTCTGCCACGATTTTTGGTGAACAAAAAGTAACCAAAGATCACTCCAATCAACCAAGTTGGTATACGTGTATGTGTTGGATAATATGTAAGACGTTGACGTAAATCAACATTATTATCTTGAACACGGAATAGAGTAAAGTCATGATACATAAAAGTGGCAAACGTACAACCCAAACATAAAACAAGGAATACTGATATGGGCACTAAAGCTTTTTTGCCCCATTTCCATAAAGGTATAAGGAAGAGTGGTGATATAACGTACAATTGAGTGTCTACAGCTAAGTACCAAGATTGACTGACGCACTAAAAAATTAAAACGCAATTAATAACAATTCATCGTAACAGAATATTCTTTGAAACTTACGATTTTATAAGGGAAAGCATAATTTTGAACATACAAGAGTGTAGCCCACCAGGTATCCTCACAGCGTTGATCTTGAGTACCAAGTTTCATCCACATTGGACCAGCTCCAGAATATTTGTACAAAGACATGATATACAAAATAACAACAGCGAGGACAGGTGTCAAACGGATATAACGATGGAAGTACATCATTTTTATATTCAAATAACCCTTGCTTAAAAAAAGAAACAAAAAATAATTACACATAGAACTTTAATAAGCAAAAGATTGCTAAGATAAACTATTTTCGTTTTTAAATATAGTCTAATTTTAATGTATGTATGTATGTACCCGGTGGCGAATTCAAAGAGACATGGTCATTAACACATTTTCATGGACGAATCATCGGCACACAATCAGTATCAAGTCGCATTTTGCGTGAAATTTTCAGCATGAAAATTTTTATCGATGAAACTTTGGGACAACGACATAAGCAGAGACACTCATGCATGTCAATTTTATTGAAGTGACACTTTGCCTAAGAAAGTCCAAACCTTTCGACATTGTCTGTTATGAGTCGTCCGTAAGCTGAACGCTAAAGGATTTTGTCTGCTACATATTTATAGTGATGAATTAAGCAATAATAACGGAATAGTTTTTTCCAGAGTAGGAAAATAAACAAAACGAAACGTTTGATCTCATTTTGTTTTGTTCTTTACAATGAGTAAAACAAAAACAGTGAGAACGACTGTCCCATTGAGTTTTGTATATTGTTTTTGTTTTGAGCACTACAAATACACTAACTCAAATGTGCCTAGGTAGAACAAAAAATGAATGAGAAGAAAAAGAAAAGAAGAAGAGAAAAAAGAGCAAAGTATACGAATGTAACGGAATAACAAAGCAAGCACAAGAGCAAAAAGAGAATTGTTTCGTTTGCACTCTTTCTCATTTTATAAAGTATTTGTTTTGGTTTTGCTCATGTACAATACGATTAAAAAAATTTGTAGAGTTTATGACTTAGTGGTAATGTTTGCGAAATGTTTTGTTTGTTTGCCGACTCTGGTTTTTTCTTTTTGTTTTTTCTTAGGTCTTATTATTATTTTTATTTATTAGTCTCTCTGTTCCTTAGCTTTGATGAACACTGAATAGAGCATTTGATTTTTTCATTTGTAAAACAAAAATCTTTTTTTATGAATATGGACGTAATACTTGATATTTTAAAACATGGATCCTTTTTTTAATTTTGAACACAAATATTTGAATCGCCAATATGTCGCTACCACAGAGACTCATATTATATACATATTTCATAGATGAAAATTATGGAAAGTCTTTATTCTAACGACACATAATTCACAGACGAATCAAAATGATATTTTTTGATAGGGGTCTCCATATTAGCGACACTTCGTAAAAATTCACTTTGACTCTCGTTGAGAAAGTCTGTTGGAACTCACCAATATGCGGGGACTTCTACGAGATAAAATCAACTTTAGTCATATATGATGTCTTGGACAAATGCTTTAAGAGTTCATGTATGACCCGAAATAAAATTCAGCAACTGTCATCGATGATTCAGTATGATTTTCGCCACCGGATATGTACATATGTTCGTATTTATGTTTAAAGTAAATTTACTTACGTTTTTTCCATTTCACGGAAAGCACCCCACAACATTAGTAAACCAGACATGAAGAAGAAAGTATCGACACACAATGAACCGTTTTGAACTAACATAGAGTAAGGAGTTTCAACCCACTAAAAGAAATATAATATTTTTATAAATGTATGTGTATAATATTTACATGAATTTTTAATTTTCCTTTTTAAAACAAGATAACTCACGGTATAGAATTTGTTTTTGTTAATGTGAGGCAAGTTGTAAAAAGTCATATAGCCATGACCAAACACTACCCACATCATAGAGAAGCAACGAATACCATTAAGACAATGGATTACATTAGGATTATCAACTTTCTTAACAGTAAAGATTTTTGGTGCATTGGTAAGAACAGAGAAAGCCAAAAATAAAGGCCTTTTAGGTTCTGCAAAACAATAAAATTAAGAAATAAATAAGTAAATATTGATTGTAGGCTTTTAAGTAATAATTTATAAACACTTACGTTTCTTTTGGGTTTGAACATAATCATAAATGGAACTGGCAATCATACAGAATACAATAAACGAGATGAAAACACTAAAATTCACAAAAAATATATTGATTAACACAAAGTCATAAGTAAATTTACGAAAATAATGTTAAAATTTCCAATCTATGAAAAGTTTTCTTCAATAATTCGGTAATAATAAAAATAAAATTAAAATTATTTGAAAATAAACGAGTTTTTAGATGATTTTGAAGGTTAGTAATAAATAATTTAATATAGGGATAGAAAATTTTTAATATGTAGTCGTATCATAGGGCTACAGGTTTTAAAATTAGAAATAGAAGACGAAAACAAAAAAATATTTTTTTTAATTTCTGTTTCGTCATTAAATGCCTTGATTAGAACAATTACAAAAACGCAATGATATTTCTTTCCAGCATGACAGAGTATGACAGAGAGAAGTTTCCAGCGGGAAATGGTAATCAGTGAAAAACGAGAAGGTAGTACAAGATTATGTCCTACGAAAGTAACAAATGTTTTTAATGTCCCCCCGTAATAAGATTCAGAATTCATTAATTGTAATGCATAAATTTCTTTTCTATTAATAATATGAAGGGATAACGAGAAATAATAATTTTTTTTAATTAAATGTACAACAATGAATTCCTTCTTCTGAAGATGTGGGAATGTGAAAAAAGATAAAAAGACCCAAAGGTAAGTAGTTCTAGCCACCCTCGCAACATAAGATCCCTCACATAGACTACAACTTATCATAGGTATAAACATTTGAGTGTTCCTATTAAAAGAAGATGATTTGAATCCAAAGCAAAGACGACGAAACAGTCCATTCTTAATAACTCTTTAAAATAATAGTAAACAACGAATTTTAACAAAGTTAGTAAAGTCACCAACCAGAACAGTTCTAAGACTCGCTCTCCTCGAAAGGTTAAAAACAGAATGAGTGATAATGATAACTACTCTCTTCAACTAACATATTCAAGACTCAAGATAATATACCCGACACAACTTCAAGTCCATAAAGAATATGAGGCATATGAATAGCATACGCTAATCTAAATCTGACATGGTAAGGCAAAAAAATATTTTTAGAATAAATTATCCTTAAAGTACCAGAAACCCTGGAAATTATATGATTCACATGAACTTCAAATGTAAGTATCAAGCACCTCAGACTGTGAAGAAAAGCAATATTTTGACTATCAAAATCAATATTCAATAATAATACGAGTAAGGAAATCAGTGATAAACTAATGTACAGAAGCATATCGTCGTGCAGGACTTTATGTGCTCTGCAATCCAGTTTCGGAGATAAAGAGCCGAAAACGGATTGCAATTTTAAAAATGTTGGTATCAAAAACCTTAAGTGGCATCATTAACTCGAGATATATAAAATGGCGGATAGAGCACATAAACTCCCGCACGACGATATATTATAAATATATATATATATATATAAATACTTACATGGCAAAAATATCAATTCCACGCAATTTAATGGGTTCATCGATTTTGCAGAAATTTTCATGAATCATGTTAGCTGTAATATCCTCTTTGTAAAAAGTTTTAATTACATATTTTAAGATTTCATTAGTTTTTTCAGGTGAGCAAGAGCTGGGTACACAAACTCCCAATTCGAAAGCTTCAGGATCTTGACGTTTATAACTAATAGCTCTGCTCCATTCATCACGTTTGTTTATTTTGTCCATGAAACCTTTAATAGGAACTTTAGCTAAACAATATTGACCTCTAATTTCATGATTTTCTGATACTTTGCGAGTGGCAGCAATACATTCTTCAAATTGACCCATACTAATAGCATGGCCCCACATTAGACCGAAAGGTAAACGGCCCCATGAATCAGGATCTGAAAAAAAAATTTTTTTTCTCTTTTTGAAAATGTTTAACACTCTAAAGTAATGATTAAATCGTTTACACGTTTTCAATTGCCATAAAATTCTATTAATAATTTATTACCATATGTTCACACGTTTATGTTTTATCGATTGTTTGTAGAATCTATTTGTATTATCAGCCATTAATGTGTTATCAACAATAAATGTATACAGATTTCCCTGATTTACGATAGCTCGCTATACGTAATTTCGAAATTACGAACGTCATTAATAAGTTATAAAATTCGTTACCTGAATACGAAATTTCCAAGTTACAAACATCTTTAACTAACTAATATATTTTTTGTATAATTATTTATTTATTTATTCAGTTTAATGTACATGTATTACAGCCCCTAGGCCAATAAAAATATTACAAGATATACATATATACATATATAATGAGCATAATAATAGAATAATAAAGAAATAACATTTTATATAATATGTATATGGGCAATTTCAAAAATTTTCGACATTTTGATATTTTTTTTTTCGAAATTTTTTTTTTTGGATGACACGAATGACGCTTTGGTCACGTGAAGGATGATATTTTAGCATATCAAAACAGTTCGCGTTAATCATTTATTGCAAACGGCGCGAAAGTTATGGAGGTTTTAAGTTAAAATCTCTTAAAAAAAATTTAAAGTTAAATTTATTGGTTTATTTTAATAAATGTTATATGGATGCATGAAACTCATTTCAAATTTATCAGTGCAGTCAAAATTCATTAATGCACTGATAAAATACATAAAAAATATCAATTAAAATTAAAATTTCTTAACATTAAAAAAGACGAATTTTAGCAAAAATGTTAATGTTTCACCGATTGTTATAATACGTGTTTATATAACGCATAACTAATTTACAGAAAAACAATGTTTTAACTTGCAAATTTAAAAAATAAAAAAATTATATAAGAATTATTTTTGAGGTTAGGATTTTTTTTTTGATCTGTAAAATTTAAAATCATGAAAATTTTTTAATGCCTATTCGGTTTTATTATCAAGCTTAAAAAAACCTATCATTTGCTGTTAATCGCGGCGGAATCTATACATAACTGCAGATGTCAAAAAGCAAAATGTGTTTGAAGAAAAATGCCACTGTACCCTCTAAATATGGGCCGAATTCAACCGTATTTATATATGATCTTTAGTTCACCGCCGCACTTCATTTCCAATACTTTACATTGATTTTAAACCACGGATTAATTAAAAAAAACGCGAAACAAAATCATGAAATTTCGCAAAATTTTTATTTTCTTTATAAAATTTTTGCGTTTCAAAATATTTTAACACCTTCTTGACGTTGAGGTGCCATTTACTAAGAAGTTTAGATCACGCAATACATAAACCAGTTTTAAATAAGATTGCAAATGTCAGGCGCGAAAAACTGTCATTTTTGAAAAATTTACGCCAATTCTATAAAAGTTTGAGGTCATCGTTCTCAGCAACTAGCAGCCCGACATCGACGTGATATGGCGCAAATTTTAGCAAATTATACCATCTTTTAAATACTGTTGACGAAATGCAATTTTCTTGAACGGCGCAAAAACGCTATAGAAAAAACTGCGAAAATTTAAAAATCGGAAAATTTTGGTTTCAAAAATGAACCGCTGTACAACTTTTTCCCAAATAGTAGTATGGGCGTAACTTTTATAGTGTAAATATCTACTAAGTCTAGTGACTTTATTTTATATCAGTGGGCATCGGAAGTTTAAAACTAAAAGCAGAAAAGTGATGAAATATGAAAAAACTCTTGTAAATTTCAAGCCTGTTTTTGAGTTTTTCAATATTTGAGTGCCCATAACTTTTAGAGATAAAGAACTGATGGTCTGAAATTTTGAATTTCTCAGTTTTCTAGTGTGGCCTACCATTCCCTTTTGACCGTTTTGGTCAATTCGAAAAACTGGAGAAATAATAAGCATCTGAACTCAGTTTCAACAAATGTTGAAAATTTTTGAAATTGCCCATATACAGTATTAAAATATACACATTCAATATATACAGAAATAAGAAATTTTTAGAAAAGATAGAAATCAAAAGGATAACAATCGCCATATAGCCCCAAACAAAACTAATCATAGCTCAAAAGCAAAGTGACTAATGACTCCCATTAAAAAAATCAATGATCCTACGCCCAAAAGTGGATCAGAAAAAAAATAATATTATGTTATTATAGTATCTAATGACTCCTATTGAGAAACGTAAAGAAAGATTGAGAACGTAAAGAATTACGTTCTTTCAATATGACGTTGCCCTCTTTTGGGTGTAGGATCATTGATTTTCTCAATCGGAGTCATTAGTTAATATAATAATATAATATTATTTTGTTTTTTTTTTTGACAACTAAGTTTTCTTTACACAAACAAATTTTGCTGTTTTTGTTTTACAACAACAACAAGTGCTACCACCTTGTAGCAGAGTGGGCAAACAAACAAAACATTTCGCAAACGTTAGAAGAAAGTAATACACTTTTCAAAATTTTTTTTAATGGTATTGTACATGAGCGAAACAAAAACAAATACTTTCTAAATGAGAAAGAGCTTGCTTTGTTATTCCGTTACATTCTTATAATTTGCTCTTTTTTCTCTTCTTCTTTTCTTTTCCTCTTCTTCTTTTCTTTTTCTTCTCATTCATTTTTTGTTGTATCTACGCAAATTTGAGTTAGTGTATTTGTAGTATTCAAAACAAAAACAATATACAAAATTAAATGAGACAATCGTTCTCACTGTTTTTGTTTTACTCATTGTAAAGAACACAACAAAATGAGATCAAACGTTCAGTTTTGTTTATTTTCCTACTCTGCCTTGTAGTAATTTTATCATAGTGCAAGTTGTGTATTGTACAATTTTAATTTAACTTCATATAAAATTTTCTTATTTAACAAATATCCAATGTATGTTATTTTTAAAATTAATAAATTTCTGTTTTAATCACTTTGTTATTAATGTTTCTAAAACTAGAGTTTCGCATAACGAACATTTTCGGTACACATCTATGTATTTTTAATACAAACTTATACTAATATTGACCTCTTTTTACTGCGGATATCTTTAATCTCTGGAGCGTATCTATTTATTTTTAGTAGAATGGCATAGTAATATAGATCTTTACTATAACAGAACGCATCCTATTCGTAAATCGGGGGATTACTGTACTTAATATATATATACACATACTATATAAATATTTTAATATAAAATCATAAAATTTTTGAGCAATCTTATTAAAACTTAATGCATGTATTCATAAAAAATATTTTAGGTTTTTTTTTAGGTGCAATACTTGTCAAATAAAACCTCAATAAACTTAAAATATTTTATATGAATACGACGGGCATAAGTTTATAACACTTTGAAGTGTTCTTAATTCTAAGGCTGTTTGTATTACTTACAGTTTGATTAGCAATTTTGTTTTCAAAACAATACTCGTAACCGTTGGTATTTACGAAATAAAGTAAAAGTGCAATAACAACGAAATGGAAATATTTCAATCACATCAAAACTGAATTATTTTATGATTCTATATTTTATACTATAAAAACTTTAATTTGATTTATGATTTTAGGAATACCTCAGCAGCAAAAAATTTAATAGCCTTAATAACTAAGAAATAATAATAATAGTAGAAATTTATGATTTATAGTGAAACTTTTTATTATATTGATAATATGTATGTATGTATGTATATATGATAAGAAATAAACTCTAATAGATATGACATATCGAAAAATCAAAATTTTTAAAAAATTTATTTTAAATCGAAACGAACACTGAATTTCTTATTTTTGAAAAATTAAATTGATTCCAAATGTGTTTTAAATCAAATTTTCCATATATATTTTTAACTGTTTATAAAAAAATATAATTATTTTAAAATAAAAATATGAACTTTGAATTTTTGGAAGCTTTAATAACTTAAAGGTTAAAAAAAACCTCAAAATTACAATCTTGTAGAACCATTTTTTTTGCTGAGTGTTAATTTCGAATATATAAATATTGTGTTTTTCGAATATGCGGAGAATTATTTTCTTTTTTAATATTACCTGTATTCCGAGTCAGAAAAATTTTATTCGAAATCAAAATTTCCTCATTCCTTAGCTGTTCTACATAAATTTTATTTCCGAATATTTTTTTTTTTATTTCGTGTGGGAAAATATTTGTGGAATTAATCTGAATCAAGTTTACGTTTTTATATCAAACTTCCCTGAACTTCGGAAACATCGATTCAAACTTATAATATTTAAGGTATATTTGCACCACCTAAGTTCTCATCTGATTATAAGAGTTACAACTCAGACGGCAATAATTTTGAAAATTGAGCTCAGGCAAAAACAATAAAAATTAAATTATATTTCTAAGTAAACTATCTGAGTCTATCTGAGTGCGCTTCTGATATAAAACTCAGATGAGAACTTAATTGATGAAAATATAGAACTCTGGGAATAAAAACTGCTATAAATTACGAAATTAAAATCGATTTATAAATTTCAACAAACACAAATTTTTGAATATTTTGTTTTCAAGTAATTTTATAATTTTGAGAGGAATACAGAACATGGCATCAATAAACTTAAATTTTAATGAATCTTACACCTCGTCTATACGAGCCATCGATTTAGTATATCATGAACAAAACGTCGGCAGCGCAAATGTAAAAATTTTATTTTAATTTGTGTATGTGGTGGCTACGTATGGTTTACCAAATCATAATTCAAGTGCATTTCGTTTATTTCTGCGGTTGTGAATGTGAAAAGATGGCGTCAAATTAAAAGTTATATATGATGGTAGCACATATCTAGTTGTTCGAACAATTGTTTTACCATGGTTAACAAAGAACATGACATAGATCTAGAGAGGCTACACGAGCTAAATCGATGATCGACCAAAGTTTGTTCATGATATACCAAATCTATGGCTCGTATAGACGGGGTGTTAAAAAAATAACGAATTCGAGTTCGGTTTTAAATTGTAATAGCACATTATTAAATTGTAACAGCGTCGTTTTTATATATTGATTGAATAAATTATTTTTGTTTTATAAAGTTGTCAATTTCATTTCACTATATTTTGTAACAGGCAAAAAGATTCAAACTGTTATCATTTTAGAGTTTACACTTTATAACCATATTTTGATAGGCAATAAGCTCGTTCTAAGGTTTAAATTAAGAGTAATGTTTCTGAAATACCACTTTTTTACTTAATCATCAAATAGTATATAATTGAAGAAACTATACACTTCACTTATATTAAAGAATTACAGAGATATTATGCTTACATTCGATAGCCCATTCATCATAATTAAGTAAACCGTTACGAATTGCTTCAACATCCAAATCACATTGAGAATTGTCATAATTTTTGTACGTAGAAATTGTAATATTTTTTAATTCAGGTGCAATCTGTGAACCGAGTTCAAAAAATTGATAACCTAAATCACTTTGGAATGGAGACTGTCCAGCAGTCAGTTGGTTATTCGATAAATCTTTGGCAAGGGTAACACCAATTAACGCAATAAGTGCTAACGACACACTCGTTAGAGTATGTCGAACCATTTTAACGTAAATACCGTTTAACACTCTTTGAGTGTTGTACCGTTACAAACTATTTATATTAAAGACAATTTAGTTGCTTTTATAGCCAATTCTTTTATCGCTAAATTGTTTTTAACAAAAACAACAAAAAACATATAAAAAACAGTAGTTCGGTATAAAAAGCAATCAAATTTTTATTTAAGCATTTGAAAAATTATTTGAACTTAAAATTGCTAAAACAACTTCAAAAAAAAATTTATTATATTAATAACTAGCTTAAACCCGGAGTGCTTCGCTACACCTACTATTATCATTTGTCCACATTTTTCGACTGATGATTTTTAATGACTACGAAATCAATCACACCAACTTGAGAAACTTTAGCTTCAACACTTCTAAAGATACGTAGGTATAAAGAAATCAATTATTAACTTGTACTGGAGGTGTCACGCCCACTTGCCCAATTTCGCCCACTTTATGATTGATGATTACTTGCCTTGCCCATGAAGTCATTCAGACCCAATTCCGAAATTTTATCTGTAACCGTTCTGAAGACATATAAAAATCAATATTTAGAGATAAATAGAAAAAAGTGGGCGTAAAGTAGGCGTGGCAAATTTTTCTCTCGATGAAAACTTAAAATGGATTAATGCGAATATTTGAGAGAAAAATTTGTCAAATCGATGGAGCCGTTTTCTGATTTTAGGTAAATCAAAAAAAGTAGTCGTAAAAGTGGGATCACGGCGATCATTAGACAGAAAAAATCATCAAAATCGGTCCATCCATTCTCAACTGATGCGATGACCAACGAACAACATTGATTTTTATTTATATAGATATTCAATTAAAAATTTTAATTGCTTCGACATTCGAAAAAAATAGATACCTTTAAAGCTAAACGCAACTTCCTCCTGAAATCTACCAAAGCCAGTCCAGTGAAAAGAAGAAGATCCGAAAAAGAAGTAAATTTCCGATAGAATTTGGCTTATGAATACGTTTTACCAAAAAACAATGAAAATTTGAAAGTATTCCGTTAATTCTTCTGTGCGACCCTTTCAATTTCGTACAAGCCCATTGCTTTGGCAAAACTGGTGAATTTTTGGGCGAATATCAAAGAGAAAACATGAACCTCACAGCAAATTGAAGCCAGAGGTAATTTCTGCCGTCAAGAATAATATTGAATCTTTCCCATCAATTGAGTCATCAAAAAAATTGTATTTAAGCAGTGGTTGAAGTATATCGAAAATGTTTGTTCTTTTCAAAGAAAAAGTAGCAAGAACAGATGCTGCAAAAGTCAGTTATGAAAAGTACAAACAAGTTTTCGGTCAGGATTACAACATGGCATTTTACAAGCCCAAAAACGATTTATGTGCTACGTGTACCCTTTCCCAGTCAGCTATTGAACCATCAGAAGAACAAAAATCTGATTTCGAAGCACACATTAAACGAAAAGAATTAAGCAGTGCTGCATTGAGATCAGACATCGAAAGTTGTGCATTGGATAAAGAGTTGATATTTGTTCCATGGATTTGCAATCAGTTGTGCAGATACCACAGTCTGAAGCAAGCCCATTCTATTACAAAAGAAAACTTTGTGTATACAACTTCACTGTTTATAATGAAGCAACTCGTGATGGAACTTGCTACATTTGTTCTGAAGTTGATGGCAAAAGAGAAAATGGTGAAATCGGATCTTGTGTGAAAACATTCATTGAAGGAGAAATGCAAAAAGGGTCTGATAATTGTAGTGGGCAGAACCGCAATCGTTATGTTGCTGCAATGTTGCTTCAGTTAGTACAAGAATTTCCCATTGAAATCTTCAAACAAAATTTTCTAGAAGTGGGCCACACTCAAATAGACATCGACAGTATGCCTTCTGCTATTGAACATTCGGCAAAAAACTGCTCTCTATTTTCCATGAATGATTGGTCAAACGTTATTCGTCAAGCTCGGCGTAAGCATCCATACCATGTGATACGAATGCCACATAGTGATTTAATTTATTTAAAATTGGTCAGTGCGAGATCAATGGAACAAGTTATTGTGTTCAATGACGGACAAAAATTGAATTGGTTGAATATAATATCATTGATGTTTTGAAAATCGATGCCTGGGCAAATTGGTGTTAAATACAACCATGATGAACAAGAATATAAAGTACGAAAACAATTCATTTGTTTTTCGTTAACATTCCTTGTTTTGAAATAAATGTTATTTGAAAAGTGTGTTTTTAGAGAATTACCAGGGTTCTATATCCATTCTTTTGTGTAACATTAATTAACCAATAATATGCCAAAAAGTGCTATATCCAATTTTTACAGTAATCCAATGATGGTGTAAAGTTTTCATCTGACAAAGTATGTATAATTTTAGGCAAGTATTAACTTCATATAATTTGAAAGTATCACTGCATTTCAAAGTAATTTGAATTTTAGCTAGCCGTTTCAATAGTATTTTTCAATTTTCTCAAAATGAGCAAAAGTGGATATAGCACCTTCTGGCATAGCGGCGACGATATATGCAATCAATTACAAATATGTGATTGAATGTTCGAATGACAACTCTTTTAAGTATTTAAATATAACATCGTGTGAGAGTTTATGTGTTCTATCCGTCATTTTAAATATCTCGAGTTAATGACGCCACTTTAGGTTTTCGACACCAAAATTTTGAAAATCTGCAATCCGTTTTATTTCGGAAACTGTACAAGATTTTCGGATATCTTGTTTAATTTCTTAGATAAATAGCCGAAAACTGATTGCAGACTTGAAAATTTGGTATATACTTAGTATAGTTAGGTCCAAATTGTTAGAATTCAATTTTTAATAGGGTTTAATGTATTCGTACTAACCTTTTTGCTTTTATTACCTTTTCTGATTTTCACTGGATTTTTATTAAGATAAGACGAGTAATAACATAATATAACAGCAAATCAGGAGAATTATATACCTCATACAGTTAAGCGAGCTTATTTCATTGTTAATCAATAAAAATTTTCTTTATTATTTTTGGCTACTGTATTGGTCAATAGCGTAATCAATTCAAATCAAATCAAATCAAGTGTTCAATCATAATACACACTTTGAAATTTTAATTCATAAACACTTTTTGTTTCTACACTTTTATCTTAGCCAACTTAAAGTACTTTCTTTTATTGCTATAAACAACACACATTTGGAAAATCCTGAACTTTTAAATTAAATTAATTTGATAAGTACGTTTGTGTACTAAAAATATATAAATTTGCCATGATTTGTTTATATTCCTAATTCTTTCGAATTTCAATATTAAATATAAATTTAAATAAGCATTTAAATATTGGTTGAAAATTTAGTTGCTTAAAAACTTTTACAAAAAAACATATGTACATACTTAAATGAATTTATTGGAAAGAACATATTACACATATTTCAAATATATCTATTTGGTAACTTCGAAACACAAAAAGCTAAAAAAACCTAAGAAAAAAATTAAGTATATAATTTACTTTTAAAAATATATACATATGTACATATAAGTACTTATAAATCTAAATTAGTAGTGGCAAATATACAATATTTGTTTTCTTAAGTGAATGAATGCGTAAATAATTTAATTGAATTTTTTGAATAATTAAATTTTATAAAGATTAAAAATAAATAACATAATACTAAG